>OX411556.1:43812024-45129497 GCA_948146395.1 Fragum whitleyi
AACCTCACAGTAATCAGTTTTTCCTCTTCAACAATTAGTTGATGATCTGCAACCTCTTGTTTTAATGTAAAAAAAAGTTAGGACATGTCTTTATAGACCATTTCTTTTTCCCAACTTCTGTTTTCTTTCAACGACTTTTTTTTTATAATGACTACTCAAAATTTGCTAAGGATCGCTTTTTTCCAGTTTAATATTTTTTGTATTATGATCAATTAATACAAGTTTTTTATGTTTCTGAGAACTTCTGTGTTTTAGCTAATTAAATCTTTAAAAAGAGCGATTGTCTGGATGTTGCATTCAGATAAAGGCTTGTCCAAAGGACTTAAGGGTAAAAAAAATCAATAATTTTGATGTTACCCCGAAAATACAGAATTTTGGTTTGTCCAAAAATTTTAAAATTTCTGTAGACTTCAATACTACGGGTGATGTCTCCGGGATACAATTACGGCCTGACAACGGCTGTGCATACTGCTTATAAGCCTCCTGGTCGTATATTGTGCAATTTGATCCCAATCTTTAAAAAGAGCCTATCTGAGCTCCTGTAACGATGCCGGTCGTAAAGAAACAGCTGTCTGTACATAACATGTCCGAAACATGGACTGTAAGATTTAGATCCGGGGATCTTTCTGGCCATTCCACAGGGACGATTATGCTTAGCTTGAGATATTGATTGGTGATGTTGGCTCTATGTGCATGCGTATTGTCATCCATGAGAATGAAATTTTCACCAACTGCACCTGTATATGGTCAAGCGTTAAACGTCAAGGAACTCATTTATGTACCCAAGAACCTCCGATGTGCCGTTTTCAATGACGTGGAGATCTATTTTCCCCTGAGCACTAAATCCAGGCCCAAATCATGGCTGAGCCCCGGCATAAATCATGCTCTGCGTAACACATAGGAGTAGAACGCTTCTTAAGCATCCTCAAGACCCCCTAACGTCTATCGGTAAAGTCTACACAAAACCTTGACTCGTCTATAAAAAGGCCCAGTCTTTTCGGGTCCAGTTCACACGACCCCGTGCCCATGTTAAACGCATTTGCAAGTAAGATAGGGTTAAAATGAAATACGGACTGCAGGCCGTCTTGGCCTCAGGCCAGCATCATACGTAACTTTGTTGCATTGGCAAATCGAAGACGTCTTGCCTGAACCACCAAAAGATCGGTCTTTTATCTCCTCGATTGAGCATTCTCGACCTCCAGCTTGCAAATGCCTTACATTACCATATATAAACAGATTCCACATTCGAGAAATAACGTTCTAGGACACTCCAATGGCATTAGCAACGTGCCTTTGTGAAACCCGAGAGCCTTTTCACGAGCTCCTCGTGCATAGTACACATGTCGAATCTACATTTTGGCTTAAGGGTCGTACAGTCCGAATTTTTACTCTTCTTCTTGTAAAGAGGTACACATACACAAACATGCATTGGGCCAACTTATTTCTGACCCTGGGTGGGTACTGTTGACCGCAACATCAGAGATCGACAACGCGGTTTTCGTTTCAAATTACAGACTTACTTGGCAGAAATAAGTTTTTGGTCAAAAGTACCCCTAAGAATATCAAAATTGTCGTTTATTTGTTTGTCATTTGTTTAATTTTATGCCACTCGACTTCGATAGCGAGATAAAGAATACACGATCTAAAAATAGATTGTGTAACCTGTACGCGCAGAAAGTAGACTTGAAGCTTTAATGTTAAACCGAGTATTTAACAAGTTTCTTCGATTTAGAGGATTGCAATTATATGGTCAGTTACCCTATTACCGGGGTATATCAATTACCGGTGTAGTAATAAATTTCGAATTTCAAATAAAGTAATACTTCAGATAATGTTTCAAAATTTTAGTTGTACCCTTTTCTACAATAATTAAACTAGTTTGGTCCCTGTTAGATGCTGTTTATAATTTTATAACATCCATCATTCAATTTCACTATTTCACAGAGGAAAACAAAATTTAAATATGGTGGTGTATTTATTTCTTTTTTTCAGTTTAATTCAAGCAATGTTTGCAACAGAAAATATTATGTATTGCACCAATTAGGTCAAAGTCTGATTATAATGTATAAAAAGTATATGAAAGGGTTCGTAATTTGTGAACTTTGGAAATTTTCGTAAGTACACCGGTAATTGGTACAAAAGTAGTTCTGGAAAATCTTTGGGGTCATGTTCTTTCCAACCTAAGAATATTTATTTTTGAAATGGATTTTTCCAGAAATAAAATTACTGATTATGATTAAAAAATGATTTCCCTATGTGATGACATAAAATATTCCAAGAAAAAATAAAGATATTCTTAAACACAGACAATTTGCATTAAGACCACCGGTAATAGGGTCAACTTGGAGTATGAGTGCCGAGTGTCTTTTTCACTGCGTTCATTGGAGTATAAAGTGCAATTGCCTTAGCACATGGCTTTAACATAACGCCCTACGGCACTCATCCCTATAATAAACGTCCATTTCTTCGTTAGACGGTCCATTTCGCTGTGAAATGTCCATTTCGTATTCAAGGCCAACCGAAAATCATCGAAACAAGTCGGCCTATTCTAACCAATCAAATTGTTCTTTGCAATAATGCGGTCAAATTTCAAACGAGGCTGCTGTCAAAATTTTATTGTTGATGTACACAGTGATCAGAAGTAAACGCCGAACACATTTATTCGTTTTTTGCTGTAAACAACACGGTTTACACCGGATTGGTCCAAAGACTCTTGCGAGTACGTTTCCTTGTTTAGTAATTGTTGATAAGGAATGAAAACTAGTCATCGCGGCCCCCACGTAGTTCGAACAAGGAACTGCCTGTTGATTATGTACATTTTTGAGAGACCAATTCTTGCGCTCCAGTTCTAACAACTGACCATTTTAACAGATTCAATTTACTTTCAACAAATTATTTCGGAAGAGAAGAAGAATTTCTCTAATTAATTTTTTATTTAGAAGGTTATCCTTTCTGTCACTGTGAACTGGATGGTTGACAGAAACTGGTACTGGCGAGAATTGGTCTCTATCTAGTACGGTTCACAGTCAACTCGGCCTGTGAATAACTCGGCCCGTCAACTCGGCCTGTTTATATGTTATATAGGAACATGTATGACGATGCAATGTAAATATTTTGGGGAGCTTATGTGCTTTTTTTTTCAGATTTAATAATCAGTCGTTAAAAAGGTTTTTAATAATGATAATAATCTTATTTTACTATTATATGGCATTTGTGGAAATATGAGATAAAATAGTCACCTTTTATTCAAATTCATTTTTCAAATTATTTTTTTTTTCTAAGCACAAAAGAAGATGATAAGTTAGGCCTATATGCCTATTAAATATGAAGATCGTAGATTTTACTCTTTGCATCTCCTTTAAGTACATCATGCACACATTGATAAACTATCTGATAGGCGTGCTTATATATCCGTTTACTAGGCTTAACACTATATAAGTTATATACAGGCCGAGTTGACGGGCCAAGTTTTACACAGGCTGAGTTTTACGCGGGCCGAGTTTTTAACAGGCCGAGTTGACAGGACACCATCTAGTACAGGTCTGTGTTCAAACAATTGGTGAAAGAGCAATTAAGTTATCAACTGACAGTAGGGCATTTGGATTATAAGGAATAAGTCTTCTTTCCTCCTTTTTGCTTAGTGGTCTGACATTGCTGTCATTTTTTGATCACTGTCTTTCTATCTATCTATGTATTCTGCCCAATTCACCTTTTGGGTATTACTGGCAGGTGTGCGTCTGTGCTGGAATTAAAACTTGGTATTACTTTTGGTTAGGGTGCCAACATTTAAAAGTATTGTGTGTTAGATTAAAAGATCTTATAAAACAATTTCGGTCATTCAGGGACAGCAAACTATATACCTTGATCTTCGGGCCATAATGTTGGATTTTAATCCATAGAGGCCCCTCTTATCTTCTTGTCTTCTCTTATACTTCGTTTATGCGCTAACAAAATGGCTTGAATTTGTTAACATTCCAATCTTCTGAGTTTAGCTGTGACTTAAAAATATTTACCGAATCGGCAGAAACACATTCTTTTGATAGTTTGTTCCACAGATCAATAGTTCGGTTTGAAAAGCTGTGTAATCGTAAATTTGTGTTACACTTACTTTCACTTTTACTGAACTTAAGGTGGTGTCCACGAAGGTCTGAAGAGGCAATTGTAAACATCTGGTTCCATTTAAAATCATCATGGTTATGAACACCTTTGAATATTTGTAGCTTGGCATATCGGTCCCGTCTGTACTCTAGGGTTGGAAGTCCTAACTGTTTTAGTCTTTCTTCATTTAAGTAAAGTTCTTCATTTCTGGTATTAGACAAGTAGCTCTGCGCTGAATATCTTTAAGTCGTTTAATATCTTTCTTTAAATATGGTGTCCAAACACAAGAGCCATTTTCAAGTACTGGTCTTACTAATGATTTGTAGAGAATCAAAAACATTGGTTTCTCGAAATATTCATATATAAAGATCTGTGTATAATGCCGAGATTCCTCTGTGCTCTTTTAATAATGTTGCTAATATGTAAGTCAAAGTTCAGGTTGCTGTCGAAAGTAATACCAAGATCTTTTTCAGAAGTTACATTTTCTATTTCAGTGTAAGTTCCATCAGAGTTTTTCATGCAGTATCTAAAGTGATCATTTTTTCCACAAATATGTAGGGCCTTACATTTCGATGCATTGAATGAGAGTTGCCATTTATTGCTACAGTCACATAGATTGTCTAGGTTGTTTTGTAAGCTTTCACAGTATTGATCACTTTTCATAGATGTATATATTTTACTGTCATCCGCAAATATTCAAACGATATTGGAAGTCACACTTGGTAGGTCATTTATAAAACACAGAAATGAAACTGTCTGAAAAGATCCAAGACTCTTCATAATGTATCAATGTTAGGTTGCTGTATGATTGTTTTTTCAAGGCTGTTCCAAAAGGTTACCAGTTAACTCGGCCCATTGAATAACTCGGCCCCAAGATATAGTCAATGGTAACATATATTTTTTTGCATAAAATATGTACAAATTTTGTACAAACAATGCTACTATACTTCACTGGGTTTATTCTTTTTAGAGTAGAACCGGTAATATCGGACTCTTTCGGCACATAGGAGTTACAACATTTTGATTGGACGGTCGTCGATGTTTATTCTGCGGACATGGAATGGACAAACTGTTGTAGCGCACATCGTACATGAAGATTTTATGAAAATACGATCTTTTCATCATAAGGTTTGAGTTTTTGTGTATGATATGTCGGTAGTTTTTATCGGACAGATGGTGTATTGTATTGGACAGTGGACTTGGGTAATATCAGACGGCCAATATTCCGCGGGTTCATCGGACAGTACCATATTTTATTCCTATTGAAAATCATTAAGAAACCTTGGTTAACTCTGTTAAAGTCATTACTTCCGAAACGCTGTGAATCTATTACGGGTCCACTACTTTAAGTGGAGAAAACATTGTTAGAAAAGAATATTACAACAACATTGTGTAGGCCTATATACCTATGTAGATACATAGACCGATTGTCCCTGAAAGATGTTAATATTGAAAAGTTTTAAACAAAGCATTTAAACTTGACAGCTCAATTCAATAATTCTTCTTAAGGACGATTTCGGGAGTTCAATCTTGCGCAACGTCTTAGCGCATCGAACTCTTCAAAAAGGAGAAAGCGCTCCAAACTTGCACTTATCTCGGACGTAACAAAAACACAACAAAACCCCTCTTATTCTTCATATTTCGTGGAAAATGCTTTCATGAAGACGATTAACAAATCCTATCACTAAAACATAATCATATAAATCATCGCAGCCATTTTATTTTATGGAATAAAGTAAATTACGTCAGCGTCGTTTTTGTACGTTTTTGTGACGTAAACGTTCCCGCGCATAATCAGATATCAAACAACGTTATCAGTCGTGAATCCGATAGCTACAAGTAGCCGTCACATTTCATTTTGACGGGGTTAATTTTTGAAAGGTTGATCTTGATAAATGATCCTGTCGTTGTCAAATGATCTTGTCAGATTTTTAATTTCCAATGTTTGGATTAATTTTTTAACAGACCTGGGTGTATTTGAAATTTATTTGGGGATGAGGGTTTATGCGAGGTAGATGACCTCGATCTCATCATATGACTTCGATCAAGGAATTTGATGATGCTTATTGACAAGATTAATTATTATTCCATATGTGAGTTTTCTTTGTTCAAGGGCTTGATTATTTTTGAAATTACCAGATTTTCGCGTGATTTATGTAACGTTGGCATTGATATATAACCTTGAACATTTCATATTATTTGACCTTGGGATTTGTTGACGCAAAACAAAGAGATAGTCTATTTGTTGAGGAATTCAACTTCATAATCGATCAATTTAAAAAAGATTGAATATCATTGATTTTGTTCACAAAATTGGCACGAGAAAAGAATCAGGAGTGATTTTTTTTCCTTAGTGTCAAAAATGGGTGACCTAGAATTTTGCATTTTTTCTAAAAAATTAGCACGGTGACCATACCTTTTTAATAACAATATCACACGAACATATAAGTATCTGCAAAATATAGAAAAAATAAAATTTTCTATCTCGGGGTTTTTGAGAAATTTGATCAAAAATAATAATTTTTGAAAATATTCTCGTTCATTTTCGATATTCCCGGTTTTAACGAATTGGGGAAAAATACCTAAAAAATCACTATGTTTCCTTTCAATAGATAATTGTGTATTATATTCAGTGCAAATAACTTCTTATCTATGAAATCAAAATAAAATTGATATGAGTTGTTTGATAAGATTTGCTTGTGTTGTGGTTTTATGTCATTACCAGGAAATGAAAATCGGAGAAAAAATCGGACAAAAAATTACTCGATGCCTATGACATTCTATGACGTTTTACGAAAAATATGATTCGGTGACCCCCTTTTTTCTTTCCAATTTTGCAATCGCCATACTTTAATCTACAAAATATGAAAATATAAGAAAATTCTATCTCAGCAAATAAAATCTAGAAATCGTCCTTAACACTTGAACTGTTTTACACAGTCACACACGGAACCGTGTGTAATTCGTATGCATCAATGTCTCCGATACAAGACTCCTATATGTATACCTACTTTCTACAAGGAGGGTATCATCGGACAGTTGTTTTTTCTTGATTTTAGGAAAAATTACCCAACATTTCATAAAATGCACACATAATCACCAGTTTAAGATATTCATGCATCGAATAAACCAATCGCGAACCCATTCATACTAGATTTAATACCTTAATTTATTGTTTTGACTGGCGTTTAAATTTCCCGCTTTCTATACTTCACCAGGGAGATAAGAGAAAAGACAGTGTTAACACATATTCCGTGCCTTTTCCAATCAAATTGATCCTTACATCTCAGCGATTACATCAAGGTGACTTGTCAAATAGTAATGTAACGCATATCTAGGTGAATTGATCGATTTTTTCGCACGATTCAACTTAGCTACCTTTGTATTATAACCCGTCAAAAAAAATGTCTGAAGTTCCCGGACCGTCCGATATTACCCGGTTCTACTCTATATAAAACTTATATTTTTCTATCTTTTTAGAAATATTTCATAGATTCATAGTTTGATTATGTACGATTGTATGCAGGGAAAAAGACTAGCAGGGGCCCAGTCGCCCTTGGCCCCTTGATTTTGGGCTGGGCCCCTAGATTTTTGGAGAAAATGCCCATACCCACAATGTTACATGTTGAATTTTGTCAGTCTGGGCCCCTAAGTCAGAATTGTTAATCATTTTCCCTGGTATGAGAGATCTATAAATTTCAATTTAACTTTTTAGTTTTCTGATGCATATGTAAATTTCCTTATAACTGAAGATTGAATACTTATGTATTTTGTTTATAAAAGTACTGAATACATTACTGAAAATAAGAAGATTTCGGCATAAAGAGAAATTAGGGCCGAGTTTTACGTTGGGCTGAGTTGAAAATGGGCCGGGTTGACTAGACACCATTCTAAAGTAACACTGCATAGGGAAAAAAAGAATATTTAAATTAGGAAGCATTTGTGTGGATCCGTCTAAAAGATTCTGTGTGACTATGTTGGGTGATCCTAACTGGTCTTTTTGGTTTTGGTACTGCCAAAAAAATATCAACAATTTTATAAAACATGGCGACTCTGTTGATGTCTCGTCTATATCGAAGAGTTTACTAGCCAAGCTCCTTCTGCATGCAGGTGACTCTGTCATTTTAAGAAAAAATATTTTGAACCTATCTTGCTGCTGTAGTACTACCTTGTAATTTTTTCTACTTTGTTGATATAGGATGTTGAGTCAGACATTTTCAGCATCTGTTCTTGTTCGTTCTTGGCTTTCATCGTCTGCACTGGTTACAGGTCAACACACCCAGGGTTCATTCTAGAAATGAAACCGGGTGGGCCATATGGCCCCATCAATGCTTTAATTAGGGGCCATTTCCTAAAAGTAAGGGGTCAAATCTTTTTTGTTGAAATAATTGAATAAGTTGCAAATGCATAATCATTAAAAAGGTGGTGTGTAAAAAACTTGTTTATAAATAATCTTGACTATCCACTTAAGTAACAGAAACTGACAGTACTTTGATTATAAACTATAATCTATGGTTTTATGGCAGTGTGGCTTCTTGTGTTTTTATTTCACCAAATATAAATAAAAATAACGTAATTTCCAAATCAAAATACAATGTAGTTAGAATTCATCCCTGTCACATGTAAAATTGGAAACAGCCCAGTGGATAAGGACACAATTGAAAAAAGTTGCATGAAGCCGTATGTGGTCTGAATCCCCTGGGAAGACTATTTTCATTTTCTTGATACTTTTATTTCTGTGGCCTTTTTTCTTTTTCTTTTTTTCTTGTACTTTCTCTTCAAAAAGAAACATATAAATGTGCACATTAATTATTTTTCTAAATTTGAATTAAAAACCTAGCAAACTTTAACCGTTGCAATATCTAATATTTCTATGATGATAGTTTTGACAAAAGGTATAAACTATATGAGAGACTCATTGTGCTTGCAAATACGCAAACGGTTAAAAAAGGTTTTAAACTGATAAGTATAGTGATGTCGGCTAATCCTGCGCACTTAAGACAGTCTATTACAAAATTTGAGTTTAAAGATTTTGCATACAAAAAATCAATACATGACTGAAAATCATCTACCATTTTGGCTATGTGAAATTAAACAAATCAGTGATGAACTGAGGCACTGTTGTGTTTTATCAACATAGTTTTCATCTGCTAAACCAGCGCATTACAGGAAAGAACCTTACTTTAACCCTTGTCATGCTGAGCCCGGAATATTCCTGCTTTGGCAGGAGCTATAGTCAAACATCAGCCTGCACACATGTGCAGTCTGATGTTAGTCTACACCACCTGTTTCTCACTTCCAAACCAAATTTGTCAATATATTTAGTTTGTCAAATACAAATTGACCAATAGGTGGTACTTCTAGTGCTTTTTGCCCTTTGATTTTGATGAAAATTTTTAGCCAATATTTATTTAGCATGACAAGGGTTAATGCCCATAAAACTGTTAGAATTAAAAAGAAAAACACCAATACAAAAATTGAAATCTACAAGGGGTGATTGATGAATCTGTGTTATTTTCAAATTGAACTTATAAGTCATGGAAAAAGTTCCTAATTTATCAAAATCAAGAACCTTGCCAAACTTTAAAAGAGCAAAGAAAAAGGATATATTTAATGTTTCTTACTTTATTTTTACCTTGATTGTCTTAAGAGGCAAAGAAAACTTTATTCTGGTAAAGTCAATTGTTAAAGATACCTAAGTGTTTGTGTTAAACCATATTAATAATATTTTCCCAATTTTTGAGAAAATAACGCGTTTATCCCAATATGCCCAGTTTCAGGCCAGTTCCCAAAAAACCTGAGAAAAAACTCTGGTGCTTCACAAACATATCTTATTTTCTTTTTACAGAATAATGGATGAAGACCCAGTCAAGAAGGCAGTCAAGCCTAAAGTTGGTCTGAAAAGGGTAAAGAGGAAACCAAACCTCAACATTTCTCGAGGAAACCTGAAGTCAATGACGCCAAAGAAGTTTAACTGTAGGTTTTTTCTGTTTCAATAACAGTGTTTTAATGGACGCTGATTTTGCAAACTTGTCTGCGACACTCAAATGATTGGCTAGTACTCTCAAAACTTTCTGGGCTTGAAGTTATAAGTTTTCTTATCCTCAATTCAGACTTTGCTCGAATTTCAAAATGAGATTGAAACTGATTTTTCTGTGTCTGTAACAGTATATATATAAGAAATATCAATAAGATGCTATGAACAATATTTTGTTGATAATTGATATTATCTTTGTTCAGGTGTTTAAATTCTTAGTTTTAGAAAATTCTCATTAAAGAATGAGAAGTTTTATAATCTCGAGCCCTGATTCGAGTCCTAAGGACCCTCTGGTAAATAACTTCAGAGATGAATTGAAGACTGTTTAAATTTTTAAAACAGTCATCAATTCTTTTCTGAATTTGATATTAAAAAGTGCATATCTATAGTATATATATAGCAGGCGCATATTAACTTGAACCTGACCTTTATGCAGAATAAATAATTAGGCACATGAATAAATTCCGAAGATACTTCGGCACGTGACGATCAAGCATGGACATTCCGTTATACTGCAAAAATTACAGGTATGCGTGGAGTTAGTAGTTAACCTATATCCGGGGCACCTAGTCATGTAGCTGAAGATTCGATTTCAAAAACAATTATTGCGACTGAGAGAGGGCATTTCATTTCATTTCCATTCAAAACACATAAATTTCATTTAAAGAAATTTGAAAATTTATATTTTTCTCACCTGCATTTAAAGATTTTTAAATAAGAAACTCAATTTATGTATTGATTCAATAGTTCATGAGGGTGACCAAATATCGCCGTTACAGTGAACAGCATGTGCGATAACGGGTTAACAAAGCTAACATGTGCACTCCAACTTTACGTTTCGATTCCGCAGATAAGTCTTGTTTTGCCGAGGAGAAACCACCGGTATTTAATTTATTTAAATCACAAAGGCCAGGTTTAGGTCAATATGCTTCCACTATATAATACCTTGTGTAGCTCAATCCAGAATTTTTTTTAAAAATTACACAGAAACATGATTGAGGATAGCTCAAAATAAATAGTCCACATTTAAAGCAGGCCAGGGTCTCTCAAAATTTAAGCAAGGACCTCTACAAGCCTAACTATCAAACATTTCCAACCTTTCAGGGCTTGAAAATTCTTGAAATTTCTACTTGATCTGCTATATAAGAAAATGTAGTGATATATTAATTTCATAAGTGCAATTTTGCAAAATCCACTCATCCTGCTTATATATAGACAAAGAAGGAAAAAATCATGCAGGACGAGCGGACGAGTAGAATTTTCAAGCACTGCAATTGAATTAGTTCATGCATTTATAAAGCAGTTCAACATAATCTTCTGGGATTTTTTAAGGTTCTGGGAAGGGCCTGTGGTCTTTGATTTTGATTTACATCAGAAGTATAAAGTTAAATATTTGATAATTTGTTAGAAAGCTTTAAGTTTTGACAATAAGTGATTATGTCCCCCTTCAAAGAAGAGGGGGTATATTGCTTTGCACTTGTTGGTTGGTCCGTCTGTAGACCGTCTTTTGTCCGGATCATATCTCAAAAGGTATGTAAGCTAGAATCATGAAACTTCACAGGTGGATAGATCTCATAAGGGAGAAGTCCAGTGCACAAGAACCATAACTCTTCTCATCATATTTTGTGAGTTATTGTCGTTTGTTGATTGACAAAGAATAGGCTATTGATCTGCTTTTATGGGGGATATAAATGTTTAAAAACATCTCTTGTTTTATTTAGGTATACAGAACTTATGTTCAAGTCGTTTACTTTGGAAATTGTCATATTGTCATTACTTTGGAAATTGTCATATTGTCAATTGGCTAGGGGTGACTATTGAGATCAAAATTAGTATCACGATAGTATTGCGATAGTAAAGTTGCTATTGGAATAGTATTGCAATAGTCAGAAAACTATTGCAATACTATCACAATAGTTGTTTGTACAGAAAAAATAGATAAAAAATCGATGTTAAAGCGTCCACCCTTTATTAGACAGTAAATTAATATTGGTCTTGTAAGATGCTGTTTACCTTGTCAATGGCATGTAAATGATCAAATCAGTTAATTACAGATTTTCTCTTAAAAAGAATTGGATTTGACCACATTCTCTGATAAAACATGCAGAAAGGCAGCATTGTTCCTACATTTAGTTCTACTTTTATTTTCATAAATAAACTATTGTAAACTATCGATAGTCAGAGGAACTATTGCAATATCTATTGACTTGAAAAAATGCTATCGACCTATTGCTATTGCAAGGTCAACTATCACGATACAGCGATAGTTCGACCCATTGTTACACCCTTACAATTGGCAAGAAAAAGTAAATTTTTATACCTCTGCTTTGATAGATCGAGGGGCCGTGGCATTTTGTTTTGCCATTGTCTGTCCGTCTGTCTGCAAAACTTAACCAAAAAATAAGCATTGTCAACTACTTCAAAGCTGTTCAAGATACAATGTTTATATCTGGATAATGATAGATCTTGATAATGCGCATCTACAGATACCAAGGTCATGTGAAAAGGTCAAGTTCATCTGTCATTGGGCTTTCATTTTTCACAAACACACATTGTTTCTAGACATGACATTTTTTTCATTGCAAAAAATTCTCTGAGAAGAGGCCTGTAAACAGTCCCAGTTTCAACTTAAACAACTAGGATCTTTCAGTCGTATATTTTGTAATTCACAGATTCCATAATGTCGGTACAGAAACAGACCCTTAGAGCCAACAATAGAGCACTGGCCCAGAACCTGTCACGAATCAAATTGGAGTTACGTAGCCTTTCCTCGGAGCATCAGGCCTTAAAAGTCTCATACCAAGATCTTCTTCAAGAGTACAACCGCGTCAAGAATCTTATTGGTATGAAGGATGAAGAAATAGAGGAGGAAGTCCAAAAACGGATGCAGGTAATGGAGTCTGGAGACATAGATATATCAGAATTTAAAAGGATGCAGGTTTTCTGTGTCTGAAACTCTCAAATTAGTAGCAAGGACACTCAAAACTATCTGATGTGAGTCCCAAAAACCCTTTGGGGATCAGATTCAGAAAAGAATTGAAGACTGATTCAAACAGTCTTCAATACTCTCTGAATTTGAGCCCCAAATATCCAATACTTTCTATACCCTTAACCAGGGAATAGATCAAAATACATTTAAAAATAAGTCTAGTGCTTCAAAGAAATTGTCTATTCTTAGGCAGGCACTCAAAAACTTTAAGAAAGGACCCCTAAGATTCCTTACAATAAGTCCTTAGGACCCTGTATTGCTGAACTCAGAATGAAGCCCTGGATATAAAGGATTTGGGCTTGGCTGTTTTCAAACAACTGGTCAAGCTATTGGCATCTACCTGCTGGCGTTGAATTTCGCACCACTGGCCGCAGACTTCTCAGTCTGGGGCTTTAGTCATGACACTGTGTTAGTAAAGCCTGTGTCTGTCTGTCCGTTCATTCATCTGTCTGTATGCCTCCACCAGGAAATGGAAATAAAGAGTTACCTCTGTCCATTTGTGAGTGAGTGCCTGGGTGTTTGAGTGTTGTTTTGGGTGTGTGTCCCATTCTTGCCAAGAGCATAACTTCTACATATATGGCTGAATTTCAGTACACTTTTGAAACATAATTTCTGATTGAAAAAGTAGTTTGCCGGCGTCATAGCTATTAGCATGTTCAATTGTCAGTATAGAGGTCCCAGGTTCGATCCCCAATGACTGCACCCATTCTCTCCGACTATTTGTCTCTCACTAATAGGTTGATAATCATAGAACTGTGAGATAGCAGCTGGAGGCTAGGAAAGGATTTGATGTTAGTACTGGTGTGAGAAATAGTAGGATACCTTAAGTATGGGGATTTTGTGTAATGGGGAACAATATTTAATTTCAGGTTCATATAAAGGACATGAAGAAGAATGTAGAAGAGCTTACACAAGCTATGCTACAGTCGAGTATGATCGTCAGCACCCTAAACGATAAATTCGTAACAATACAGAGACGAAGTATGGCGAGTTCACGCGGGTCCTCTATAGGCAATGTGTCAAGTTTGTCAGACAGGTTGTCTCTCAATCAAAGGTAAGTAGGGCTGGACATTAAAAAGTTTGCTGACACAAGCCTACCGCACATAAAACTTCTAATTTTTACAGGCCCTACCTTTTTATGACATGTACTCTTCTTGAGAAATGGTATTATTTCTTTAAATGCTATATTCAGGGCTCTGGTAAACGACAGTACTGTTGTCTGAAACGACAACTATTTCCAGGGGACGCAAAAGATGGTATCAAAGGATTCCAACAGACGACAATTTTTCAATGACAGGCGTCTGACAGTAGCCAGTCTGTTGGTCAAAGTTACCTTGTGAAGTCATCTGTCACGGTCCAAGGGTTATTAAAAGTGTAGAAGATTATTGGAAAAGGTTAATTGACTATCCTAACCTACACCACTATCATTGATAACACCTTGCTTGATTGACAATTAACACTTATAGGTGAACAGAGCATTGATGATTGTAGGTGACAGGTGTTTGAAGAAACTTGGGTAAATATATTTAACTAGCACTCATATCTCAATGAAATCAAATAATAATTGAATACATTAGTGGTAAAGTAACCAAAACATAATAGACAAGTCAACTTATGTTTCATAATTGAATTGTCATGGGTTTTCGTGTGTATAACTGGCATCTCTAAGTAATCTGAATTATAAAGCTGAAAAAGAACTTTTACGAAATTCATCATAATAAATGCACTGGATGGGCTTATTTTTAGTCTTTTTTTTTTTTTTTTTTTTTGAAAATATAAATTTTAAAATGGTTCAAAATTAAGAAATGAGGTGGTTTAGAATTGTAGGTAGGGGTGTAACAATAGGTCGAACTATTGCTGTATTGTGATAGTTTACCTTGCAATAGGTCGATAGCATTTTTCAAGTCAAAAGATATCGCAATAGTTTCTCTGACTATCGATAGTTTACAAAAGTTTTTTATGAAAATGAAAGTAGAGCTAAATGTAGTAGCAATGCTTCCTTTCTGCATATTTTTATCAGAGAATGAGGTCAAATCCAATTCTTTTTAAGGGAATATTTGTAAACAACTTATTTGATCATTTACTCGCCATAAACAAGGTAAACAGGATCTTCCAAGACCTATATAAAGTTACTGTCTAATAAAAGGGGGACGCTTTAACATTGATTATTATCTTTTTTTTAGCTCACCTGAGCACATCGTGCTCAAGGTGAGCTTTTGTGATCATTGAATGTCCGTCGTGTGTCGTGCGTCGTCTGTCGTCCGACGTCAACAATTTAAGTGTTTACACTCTAGAGGCCACAAACATGATCCAATTTCCATGAAACTTTGTCAGAATGTTGGTCAGGTCACAAGGATGAACCCTATTGAAAATGGGAAGGATCCATGCAATAACACAGCAAAAGGGGCCTTAATGACAATTTTCTTGTTTACACTCTAGAGACCACAAATATGGCCCAATCTTGATGAAACTTGGTCAGAATGATGGCCAGGTCACAAGGATGAAGCCTATTTAAAAGGGGAGAGATCCATGCCATATCAAGGGAAAAGGGGCCTTAATGCCAATTTTCTTGTTTACACTCCAGAGGCAACAAATATGGCCCAATCATCATGAAACTTGGTCAGAATGTTTGTTAGGTCACAAAGATGAACCCTTTTGAAAATGGGAAGGATCCATGCCATATCACAGGAAAAGGGGCCTTAATGACATTTTTTTTGTTTACACTCTAGAAGCCACAAATATGGTCCAATTATCATGAAACTTGGTCAGAATGTTTGGTAGGTCATGAGGATGAACTCTTTTGAAAATGGGAAGCATCCATGCCATATCATGGGAAAAGGGGCCTTAATGACACTTTTCTTGTTTACGCTCTAGAGGCCACAAATATGGCCCTATCTTAATGAAACTTAGTCAGAATGTTGGCCAAGTTACAAGGATGAACCCTATTGAAAATTGGAAGGATCCATGCCATATCACGGGAAAAGGGACCTTAATGACAATTTTCTTGTTTATGCTCTTGAGGCCACAAATATTGCTCAATCTTCATGAAACTTGGTTAAAATGTTGGTCAGGTCACAAAGATGAGAAAATAGGAAAGATCCATGCCATGTCATGGGAAAAGGGACCTTAATGATAATTTTTTTTGTTGTAAGTCTTGAGGCCACGATTTTGGCCCAAACTTCATGAAACTTGGTTTTGTATTGAAATTATCTCCTTTATGACATCTGCATATTTAATTGATGTGATTTCCCAGGGGTCAAAGAGACTCAGGTGAGCGATCTAGGACCATCTTGGTCCTCTTGTTTTCTGTAAAAACAACTATTGTGATAGTTTTGCAATAGTTTTCTGACTATTGCAATACTATTCCAATAGCAACTTTACTATCGCAATACTATCGTGATACTAATTTTGAACTCAATAGTCACCCCTAATTGTAGGATCAGACTCCTTCTCTTTACTTCCTGTTAAAGCAGAAATATTCCATTTTAGTGTGACAAGGGTTAACTTTGAAAACCATGTGTGCTTAAAAAAGGGGGGAAAAACCACATGTTGGATAATTCTATCATTTGCTCCAATTTGTCACCTAGAAATTTTTACTGGTTAACAAGATTTTAAAATAATCCTAACCAACAGAATTTGCTGAAGATCAAATCAACATGATCAGACGTGTAAATGATACAGTATATATGGGCTAGAATGTAAAATAATATTTAAAAAGAAAATGTATCTGCCTTTGCCACATTATTTCCAACAAAGAAAATGCTGTAAAAGAGGATTTTGTAGAAATTGCATTTAGAATGAAATTGCTGTCTGATCAGGCTGGAATCCAATTTTTATGCCCCCGAGAGATCGGGGGCATATTGTTTTATCCGTGTCCGTCTGTCTGTCTGTCCGTCCGTCTGTCCGAAAACTTAACCCGAAAACTTAACCTTGCCAATATCTTCAAGCCTATTCAAGATACAAAGCTAATATTTGGCATGATGATAGATCTCAAGGATCTGCATCCGCTGGTACCAAAGTCAATGTCATGTGACAAGGTCAAGGTCATCTGTCAAGGTCAAACTTTGAAAAAAAATACCGTTCCGGGGGCATTCGTGTTTCACAAACACATCTTGTTCAGCTTGGAATCCAACTTTTTCTTAAATTGGATTCCTGGAATCCTACATTTATAATCCTAGTGAGAGTCTGCTATATATTGCATATAAATGTTATATTAGTAAGTCATGAAAAGAGGCAATTTTTTGAAATTTTTCGTTGGAAAGACGATATTTCTTGTCACAAGCAATATTTATGCCACCGCTTCTATAAGATCTGGGGCATATTATATTAATATTGGCAGTATGTCTGTCTGTCGTTCTGTTTTTCTGTCTGTTTGCAAAAATTAACCAAATTAGATTGCCAATTACTTCAAGCCTATTCAGTGTTTATATTTGGTTTTATACCTCAAATTTTCAATGCTGTATCTTACATAGTACTTAAAATTTACAAATTAATTGCTTAATTCATTATCTTAACAGGTAAAGGTAAATTGGCATTAGTATTGAGTCCTTGAGACCCCATTTTGGTGATGACATGATACTAAAACGCAATATTTGGATCTAAGATCCAAAATATGCCCTCTATATTTACCTCTACAGGGATATTTCTTTACCATTCGGGTGGAATTCCCTTGTCTGACTTGTCCAAAATGTTTTCTCTGGAAAAGAACAGTTTTCTTTCACTTGTCCAAGGACAAGTATATACAAGAGCAAATCTCGGAACAGTACTAAAAAGATCTAGGATAAAATTCATTCTAAAGTTTGTATCAAAGGGTCGTAAACATTGTCTTTAATGAAGAAAATGCTAGCCTACAGCATTTTCCTCATTAAAACAATGCTTTCTCAATAATCATCAATCTTTTTTTTTGTGGAACTTTTACTTGTCCATGGACAAGTGGAGAAAATTCGTATTTACACAGTGTCATAGCGCAGTTGGACTGTCAATCTAGAGGTCCCGGGTTCGATCCCCGACGGCGGCACTCATTCTTTCCGCCTATTTGTCTCTTACCAATGGGTCGATAATCGTAGACCTATGTGAGATAGTAGCTGGAGGCTAGGAAAGGATGTAATGGTAGTACTGGCGTGAGAAATACCAGGAATCCATTGCTAGGCGCTCCAACCGCCGCGATATAACTGAAAAAAATGTTGAAAGCGACGTTAAACCCCATTCAATCAATTAATCAATCTATTTACACACCCCTAGCTTGACTAAGGTTCATTTATGTGTCTTAAAAATGATTTAATCTAAAATTTTAAAAGGGACATCTGCAAACGTGATAGTCCCAAGAATCCTAAATACCTCTCCTAGATTAAATAAGCATCAGATTTGAATAGATGGTTTATTGGGCCCATCCAAAACAGTAATCAGATTAAGCCTATCACATAAAGTTTGTTCCGAAAATCAGTTTGGTCTATACTAAGATTATCCTTGCCAAAGGATGTGGAAATAGAGTCTTTTCCACTTGTCCTTTGACCAGTAAAAGACAGTTTTCTACTCCTTCTGGATCAAATAAACTTGTCTTTAAAAAAAATGAACAGATAAAGTACCAGAAAAATGTTTTTCAAGAAGAAAATGCTGGAACCCAGCATTTTCTTCCTTCAAAAAATATTTCTTCAGCTTTTGATACACAATATTAGACTAATTAATCTTTTGGATCTATGTAGTACCACTCCAAGATTTTCCCTCGTATTTACTTGTCCATTGACAAGTGGCCTTGAAAAAAGTACATGTACTTCTCCGTAGGAAGAAAAGCCCATATAGGACAAGTCATGCATGGGAATTCCACACCCCTGCCTTGCCTTTCTAAAGATGTATTTGAAATTGTCTATTTTAGGGGATCCGCAGCTGAGAGAAACAAAAGACAAAATTGCCTGATGATGAAATATCTGTCTCATGCGGATGAGCTAAGCCCTCCCCCACAAGCCTCTCCGACGGCAAATATGTCCATGATTGCTGAGCAGTCCATACTACAAGAGGACACTGAGTCTCTTGGAAATCTACATGGAGTGAACAGGATTTCTCCAGGTAATACCTCAGTTCGCAAAATAATTGCCATAACTTTTATTGGTCTAAGTGATAGAGTGTTCATATTTCAGTGTGTATTACTTTGGACAAGACCTTTCTGTTGGTACCAAATTCCAAGATCATTCGTCAAGGTCAATTTTATGCCCTGGCATCAGAAGTTTGGGAGCATATTGTTTTACCATTGTCTGTCTGTCCATCCATCCTTCTGTTAGTCTGTCTATCTCTGCAAAACTAAACAAAAATCTCAACATTGCCAATTACTCCAAGGCTATTGAAGAAACAATGCTCATATTTTGTATGATGATATGTCTCAATGCTACGCATCTGCTGGTACCAAGGTCATGTGACAGGTCAATGTCATCGATCGATGATAAAGTCTTAAAAAATTGCCGTTTCAGGAACATTTGTGTTTCTCTAACACATCTTGTTTTCAATGTTAAATATGTTGAAATTTTATTTGACTTTAAGTGTGACATTTCCAACATTTTGATATGAGACTGCATTGCAAACATTGAGTAGCCTAGACAGCTAGAAATAATGGTTATAAGCTTGCCTGGCTGTCTAAAGATACTTTGAGACCTCGTTTATCTACAAAGTGCATTGTGAAGACTCTGGTCAGACTGTGCAGGATGCACAGGCTGACCAGAGTCCTTGCATTGTGCAAGTTCAAAATTGATTGAAAAGTCACACACAGGCTCATTTAATGAAATTTCCTTGTGCAATTGAATACCAATTTGAATTTTGTTTTACTGTTCATCACTGTTTTGTATCTGACTACTGTTTCTGAAAAATGGTAGTGACAAGGACATTGGTGTTTAACAAACGCATCTTTTTGACTTGATTTTTTTCACCATTGGGCATCTGCAGCCAGACAGCCATTGGCATCAGCATGCTCTTGCTAATTAGAATAGCCACTCCTCGGAAGTGTTTTAGAAAGAATTATACCCTTTTCTTACTTGCATTAGGTACTTTATAATTAATTAAATCTTTGATTGTACAGTAAAACATGTGTAAAGCAAACGCATAAGGGACCACCAAAAAGCGGTCGTTAAAGAGAATAGGTGCTTGCTCAAGTTTTGTCTACAAAAAAGAAATTAATGCTAACTTCTCAATAATCATTTTGATGTTGATATTAGAAGCAAAAGATTGATTTAAAACAATTTTTAGACAAATAACACCTACTTTTTAAGAAATTTTAATTGACAGGAGATTATGAAAACAGTTGCTTGATAAAATTGGTCGCTAAATAGATCTGGTTGCTTGAGAAATATGGTCCCTACAACTAGCACAGGTGTCTTCTGAGCTGAATATTGATTAGAGAATTTCCTCTGCTGGTCATTCCCACTATTTGTCTCTCACAAATGGGTTGGAAATCGTAGACCTTTGTGAGATAGCAGCTTGAATCTAGGAAAGGATGTGATGGTAGTACTGGTGAGAGAAATACCAGGAATCCATTGTTAGGTGCTTCAGTGGTCGAGATATAACTGAAAGATTGCTGAAAGTGGGGTAAAAACCCATTCAAACAAATTTCCTCTGCAAGACATACATGCTAACTTTTAGCATGGCTGTTTTTGTGGAAAAGTCCAGGGTATTGTCTAAATGGTCTTGGCATTTACTTGAAATTTGGAATATAATTATGTTCCCTATCAAAGGAGCAACCTGAACTACCCAATGTTAGGATAATTTTTTATGTAATATTGTTGAATTATGCTCTTTGAACAAAGGGCAGCCAGCCTTGTCTGAAAGAAATCCAAAGACTTCAGCTTCATGATCTTTCGATTAGTAAAGAGTCAAATTGATTCCCATTTTTTGAAATAATCCAGTTTAAACTTAAATTTCTTCTTTCACACCTGTTCCTCACAAAAAATTATTTTCTTTTCAAAATACTAGTAGATGAAAGCATAGTTGTGAACACTGAACATATATTAAATTTTGACAGAGGTACAAGTTTTAAAAATGAATCTACCCTGTTAAATTGTTAATTGAAATATTGTCATGTGATCTAGGGAGTCTATAAGACTTCCAAGTTTCAAAAAAAAGGAGTCATACCTGGAAATAATGAGTCTTGAACCCACTGAATCGCCGTAGAATTATATCTTGTCAGGTGAAAGTGAAAACCCTTGCCCCATAAACATCATCACCCCTAAAAATTTTTTATAAACCACCAAAAGGCAGAACACATTATGTGATCACCAGGTCCTGATTTCCACGGTGGACTGCGCAGAAGTGTCAACTTCTTTTGTAATAACTCTTTCACCATATGCTCGATTGACTTGAAACTTGACAGTTATGTTCCTCTCATGATTACTGAGTGCAATGCACAAGAACGTTAACTGTACCTATCTTGAATTTTATTTATTTCCCTTATTTTTCATACTTAGACATCCGGTAGTGTTAAGAGCATATCTTGTGACAATTAATTTTGCCTCTTTGTTCTAGTTTCAGAAAATCCCATGGAAGCTGAAACATTTTCCATCCAACCGCCACAAAGAGTGCTTAAAGGTAGCAGTCATACTAAACCTAGTGAAGCACAGATAGAAACAGACACTGCAGATTTAGACATTGGCATACTTGAAACAGATAGTAACTTAATTGAACTTGTGTCAGCTAGTCCTTTAAGTGAAGACAGTTTTCTGCAAAAGCTTGGTCGTGAAGATAGGAAAAAGGACAGAGTAAATATTGGTGAGACTTCAGGTAGACGACTAACTTACAAAGTGGATAAAAGTCCTGGCAAGTCTAAAAAGAATGATAAAGTTCCTGGCAAGTCTAATATGATCGATAAAGCTCTTGAAAAACTTGATAAGATTGATAAAATTCCTGATAAACCTGTTCAGACTGATAAGGCTAAGATTGATAAAATTCCTGATAAACCTGTTCAGACTGATAAAGCTCTTGACAAGTCTGATAAGCAAGGCAATCAAACAAAAACACAAAATACAAGGACTAATGCAAATAATCAAACGAGTGCACCTAAATTAGGAACATCAAAAGCATCCAAATTGTCTCAATTACCTAAAAGTAAGAGCAGCTCTAAATTAAACAAGGATGCACCTAAAAGCAAATCACCAAGTACAAGAAGTACAAAAACAAGTAAAAATACAGAAACTGAGGCTGAAAAAGATGTACCAGTTGAATTTGGATCCTTCAATCCATTTAAGCCAACCAAAACACTTCTGCGCAGTCCACCGTGGAAGTCAGGACCAGCAATTGACCAAGAACCTCCTGCTGAGATTAAAAAGGTTAACAGTGCAGCTTTCTTGGCTTCTTTAGAAAGAGGAAGTGATAGAATGAACAGGATCGTCCCCCTTTCACCAGAACCAGACAAAATACCATCGGGTTCAAACTTTGCGGAGGAAAATACGATGTATTTTAATTCTGATATGGATTTTACTGTACCTCTTGATACCAGATCACTATTACAGAATTCAAAAGAAATGACTCTATCAAATCCTTCATTCGGGGTTATTGATGAAACTGGAGCAAATGATGAAATGATAGAAAAAGAAAAAAGTAAGAAAAAAGGAGAAAATACAGAAGACATGGCTTTGACAAGTCTTACTGATAATGTTAATGATAAGAGGGCCAAGAAGAAGAAGCATGGTGCAAATACAGAAAAAGGTGACGAAGAAAAAGAGAAGAAAAGAGCAGAGACAGGTGAAAAGTCAACAAAGCAAGCAGATACAGAGCATGATTCTCAAGACAAAGCTGCTGGGGAAGGTGCTACAGTAGAAATGAGGAATAAGAAGCCTGGTGTGTTCACATTTAGTGTTGGACGGAAGGAGGCTGATGGTACGCGTAAACCAATTCCAGATAAGCCATCTAGAGCGAGGTCCAAGAAAACAAAGAATGTAACGCCTGAGAAGGAAGCAAGAAAAACTGGTGAAGATCGAGACATGTTTAACTTTGGTGATAGAACTCCAACTATGCCTCTTGAAAAAATTTTACAGTCCAACAAAAATGTATATGACTTGTCAATGAATGAGAGCTTACAAGTTCCACCTAAAAGTCTCATGAACTTCAGAAAAGACTCATCACAGAATCATGAGAGAGAAATCAAGGGAGATAATCAAGAGAAATCTTCGTCTACCTATAAAGTTCCTTTGAAAGGTAGTCCTGATGAGAAAGATTCAAAATCTAAAAATAGATCAAGGTCAAAGTCAAACACAAGGTCAAAGTCAAACACAAGGTCAAAATCAAGGTCAAGGAAAGATAATGATTCTGATGATGAATGGATGCCAGAAAGAAAGGCAAGGTCTAGGTCACGAGGACGGTCAAAGAAGAAGACCTCCCTGCAGCCAGAAGATGATGAGAATGGTGGTAGAGACATTGATGGAGAAATTGATGAACCTATCTCAAACACCTCTGCACAAATCACAAGTTCAGACACTGATAAAGCGACTAAAGGAGTAGAAACCAAAAAAAGTAAAGAAAGTGATGTTTATTGTGTGCCTGTTAAAGGAAGCCCTGATAGAGTAAGCAATGTGGTTAGCCGTAGAACAAGGTCTAAATCCAGGTCAAGGGCAAGAAAAGCTAGCGAGTCTGAAAGTGAGGTATCTCCTAAAAAGTCTTGTAGGTCAAAATATGAAGGGGAAAATTTTGGTGAAAAACAGAAAGAAACAGAAGGAAAGAATAAAGATAGCAATGAAAAGTTTGATGAGAAGATAAAAAGTTCCAATACTTATTTAGTTCCATTGAAAGACGGTGGTAACGAGGCAGAGGATAGTGAAAAGATTAAAAAGATGTCAAGGTCAAAATCAGCCACAAGATCAAGGTCCAAATCAGCTTCCAGGTCAACCACAAGGACAAAATCTAAGATAATACTAAGTGATTCCGATGATGAAGAAGAAAATGATAGGAGAACATCCAGATCTCGAAGTAGAGGAAGGAAAAGCACAAAAACTAAGGAAGCTGATAGAGATAACAAAGAATTGGAAACTGATAAAACTGAGGAAAGAAATGTGTATAGTGTGCCTTTGAAAGGAAGCCCTGTTAAAACAAATATGGTCAGTCGCAGAACAAGGTCCAAATCTAGGTCAAGGGCAAGAAATATTAGTGATTCTGAAAGTGAAATATCCCCTGTAAAGTCTAGTAGGTCTACAACTGGAGGGAAAGGTTCTGACAAACTGAAAGAAACAGAAGTAAAGGAAAAAGAAAGCAAGAAGAGATTGGAGGATAGGATGGATATTCCTGATACATGTTCTGCTGTTGTTGATACCTCAGATTCAACACAGCAGGCATCAACTGGTTCAGATAACAGTGCTAGTGAAGCTGTGTCGTGTGATGATCATCAAGAAGTGGTGGCTGAATCAGAAGTCAGCAGTGCTGAAGATGATTTTAACAAACAGGCTGCAAAAACAAGTGAACACCCAAAGATAAAAACTCACACTATTCCAAATAGTCCAGATTTCTCAAAAGTTGGAAAGCGGTCAAGATCTAAACACATAAATTATATGGAAGAAGAGTCAGTTGATTCGGACGACTATAAGTTTGTGAAATCAAAGTCAGTGAAAAAGAAGAAGAATGAACCTGAAGATGTTGAAAATGATATTGATTTTAAACCAAGTGTAAAGTCTGTCTCAAAATTGACAAAAAAACAAAGGCAAGAAGTTGATACAAATGAGGACACTGATTATGAGCCAAGTGAAAAGAAAGTCACAAAATCAACAAAGAAAAAGAAGCAAGAGACTGACATAATAGACGATAGTGACTATGAGCAAAGTGTTAAGAAAATTACAAAATCAACAAAGAAACATAGGCAAAAAACTGAAACAAATGAGGACACTGATTATGAGCAAAGTGTAAAGAAAATCACAAAATCCACAAAGAAAAATAGGCAAGAGACAGATATGAAAGACAGCAGTGAAACTGGCACAGAAAAGCAGGACTTAATTCATAGTGATGAGCATTTGACAAAGACCAAGAAATCATTTAACAATGAAAGTATTGGACGTAAAAATCAGAAAAAACTCAATGAAACATTTGAAATAGATGATGAGAATATGTCTGACACTAATGATGATTCTAAATTAAGTGTTGAAAGTGTATCAGGTGTATCTAATGTTTCAGCAAAATCTCGAAGATCGAGTTGTAATGGTTCCTTAAAACATCCAATGAAGACCCCAAAAGCTCTCAAACTACAGAAAACTTTAAAAAGTGCCAATAGAACAGTGGAAAAGAGTAAAGCAAAATTAAAAGATAAATATGCTGAAGAATCTGCCAATGAAAGAAGAAGCAACAATGTCAAAGCATCCAGAAAATTGTTGGTAAGTTTAGTAGAAACACATTAAAGTGATACTTTTCTGAGGGTGATTGGGTTTACATACATACATGAATTTGAAAAAATTACTATACTCTTTAAAGGGTTTTCCTTCTATGTTCAAAACTGGGGGTCTTTTAGCCATATTTTGACCCCCTTTAAATTAGATAAAGAATGTTTCTTTGACAATTTTGGGTGTCATTTAAAAAAAGGGGCTCCAAATTCAAAGAAACAGGGAGTCATGTCTTTATCTATTATATGATTTCTACAATTGGAATATGTACACTTGAAAAAAAGTAACTAACAATTTCTAATTTATTCAAACCTGATATAAGATTCAACGCTCATTTTTGACAGGACGATAGTTTTCAAGCTTTGACACAGGTTCATTGGTGTGTTCAGGGTTAGACATTAAGGTAGTGGACCCGTAAACATTAAGGTAGTGGACCCATAATAGTTCAGCAAAATTTTGGAACTTGTGATCTTATACAATGTTAACCTGAGGTTTCCTTATGAAATCATTAGGAAACCTAAGTTTTACACTGTTATAGTTTATTACATCCGAAATGTTGCGGAACCATCACAGGGTCACTACCTTAACAGTTTTCAGGGAACATGAGGAGCTCAATATACTAAGAGGGAATCCCAACAGTTCTTGGCAAGGGATTCTATTTGGGTCCCTAGATATAATTTTACGGTGCAAAATATTCTTTTAATAAGTATCCTTTTTATCTAGTACCACTAATGAACATATAGCTTAAGCTTTTGTTGTTCACTCATGAAAAATAAATTGATCTTATGTTGAAACTAGCAATTATCCTCTCTATATATTATATTATTTAGACATGATTATTTTCTTATATTAAAGGCAGCAGATCAAAGTGAAGAGGAAAATACATCTTTAAGGTTTGTTCTTCTAACCATAATAACTTTTTGTGCCCCCCCTAAGTGTAAGATCAGGGGCATATTGTTTGACCATTGCCTATCTGTCAGTCTGCAAAACTTAACTAAAAATCTAAACATTACCAATAACTTCATTGCTATTTAAGAAACAATGGGCCAACTTATTTCTGACCCCGGGCGGGTACTGTTGCTTGCAACATCAGAGTATCTCTCAGAAAGCGGGTTACCAGCTCTAGACTGGTCCACATATCGACTATCAGAATAGCCTAGAACAGGCTATTCTGATATTCGACAGTGAGACCAGTCTACACCCGACCCGAAAGCGGGCGAGAAATAAGTTGGCCCAATGCTCATATTAAATTTGATGATCAATCTCAATGATACTCATCTGCAAATACCAAGGTCATGTGGCAAGGTTAGGGTCATTTATCAAGTTCAAACTTATAAGAAATTTGCCGTTTTGGGGGCATTTGGGTTTCACATTTTGTGTTCTCTGGGAAACTCCAGAGTTATGTATAGATTTGACTTTTTCAATGCAGAGCGTCTGATTGAAGATACGCCTGTGTCAAATCTGCAAATTTCAAAAGATGCACAGATTTTGTGTGCAATACGGATGCACGTATTCAAACTCTAAAACCTGAATATTAAGAACAACCACAATCTTTGAGCTATCAGTAGAAGAAATGATAATTTGCATTTACCTTCGGAATAATAACAAAACAAATGACAGAAAAGTCCATCCAAAGCCAAATTGTTCCCAATCTAAATATTTATTCCACAACTTTAGTCCAGTAAAGTGTCCATGTACTGAGCTATGACATAATTGAGTGTCGCCTTGCCACTTGGGAACAGCTGATGGAAATCAAAGGCTGGGCACCAACACAAGTTGATTGCCCACACAGTGAGCAATGTTTTTTATTCCTTTGGAACAGAGAAATTATTGCTGGGCTTTAAATCAATCTTGTTTTCTAGTCGGATTCTTTTCCTCCGCCGCCGTCATAGCGCAGTTGGTAGCGCGTCAGACTATCATTCTAGAGGTCCCGGGTTCGTTCCCCGACGGCGGCACTCATTCTTTCCAATTATTTGTCTCTCACCAATGGGTTGATAATAGTAGACCTATGTGAGATAGTAGCTGGAGGCTAGGAAAGGATGTGGTGGTTATACTGATAAGAGAAATGCCAGGAAGCCATTGTAAGGTGCTCCAGCCGCCGCGATATAACTGAAATAATGTTGAAAGTGGCGTTAAACTCCATTCAATCAATTTTCCTCCTAAATCTTAAATAGTTTGTAAGAGTAAATTGGGGAATCTGCAGTTGAAAAACAAATAAGGGGGTCAAGGGTCATTGATATTATTGATAAAATTTTCTGAGGGGTTTGGAAATCAACAGTATTTATTAATTTATTGGGTCAAAATTTTACTTACCTCTCATCACATATTCCAACCTCAAAAAGATTGTAGCTTTCTCTGAGCATAAATGCAATTAAACTCCTTTGCATGCATGAATAAAACCTTTTAAGTTTGGAATAAGAAAACTTTTTTCATTATTGAAATATAAAGATATATTTAATAATTATAAAATTGAGCCTGTGCATGACATTTCCAACAATTTCAAATGAGCGCAAAATGTACACAGGTACTCTGATCAGCCTGTGCAGCTGCACAGTCTGATCAGAGTCTTCACTATGTACTGAATAGCTGGCTATGTGCCTGTGGTCTCTGTTCACAGTAAGCGGATGTTTTAAATACACTGTGTGATTGTTCAGACAGCTCAATGTTTGTCTATTAACCCTTGTCATGCTGAATAAATTTTGGCTATAAAATTCACCAAAATCAAAGTACAAAAAGCACTGAAAATACCAATTGTAAGTCAATTTTTATTTGAAAAACTAAATATATTGACCATTCTTGTTTGAAAGTGAGAAACAGGTGATGTAGACTAACATCAGACTGCACATGTGTGCAGACTGATGTTTGTCTATAGCTCCTGCCAAAGCAGGAATACTTCGGGTTCAGCATGACAAGGGTTAAGCAAATGTGAAATTGTTGGAAATGTCACACACAGGCTCAAATAGTAATTATCTTATTTCTCCTAATAAAAGCTCCCAGGAGCTATACATAGCTTGGTATGGGGGATTTTATTCAGTATACATTTCTGATTTAAAAAATCATTAAAATTGATGTCTCTTAGGCCCTTTTCCCTTTAATTTCAGGTAAATTTCTTTTAGAATATCTTAATTTTAGGAACTTTATGAGACTTTTTCTCTTATTTGAGATGAATTTCCTATGATTGTTTAAACGAAATTCATTTCAAATCAGAGAAAAAGTCTCAAAAAGTTCCTAAAATTTAGGCATTTGAAGTGAGTTTTCTTAGTAAAAATTAAGGGGTCCCATTAGTAAGGAGGGCAATATTATAAGGGGAAATACAGTCGATTATTTAACAGAATGTTTATGTTTGGTATATTTAGAAATGGTAGGCATAACTAGTGTTCCAAAAAAAGTTATTTTCACTGTATCAAAAGAAAACAAATAAATACAGAAATTGTCTTTGTCTGAAAACAGTTTCCGGAACTGGGATAAAATAAGATGTTGGTGTTGGGTGGGTTTGGGGTATAAGTCCGCTTTGCAACAGATCTAGTCGATGCTGGACTAAAACTCTGTCTTAAGCTTCGGTCATCATGAACCATGTTAAGTTTAATTTTGTCCCCCCTTTAAAGAAGAGGGGGTATATTGGTTTGCACTTGTTGGTCGGTCAGTCCGTCTATAGACCGCAGCCGCCGTCATAGCGCAGTTGGTAGCGCGTCAGACTATCAAACTAGAGGTCACTGGTTTGATCCCTGACGGCGGCTCTCATTCTTTCCGACTATTTGTCTCTCACCAATGGGTCAATAGTCGTAGACCTATGTGAGATAGCAGCTGGAGGCTAGGAAAGGATGTATTGGTTGTACTGGCGTGAGAAATACCAGGAATCCATTGTTAGGTGCTCCAGCCGCCGCGATATTACTAAAATAATGTTGAAAGCAGCGTAAAACCCCATTCAATCAATCAACTGTCCATAGACCGTTTTTTGTCCGGAGCATATCTCAAAAAGTATGAAACTTCACAGGTGGATGGATCTCATTGAGGAGAAGTGCAGTGCACAAGAACCATAACTCCATCATCATATTTTGTGAGTGATTGCCCATTGTTGATGGACAAATAATAGGCTATTGACCTGCTGTAATTGGGGGGATAAATGTTTTACAAACATCTCTTGTTTTATTTTAGTACAAAGACCCCAGCATACCCCAAGACAAGTGCTAGTAGTAAAAGCAGTAAATCCTCAAAGGTGAAATCAGACAGGAAACGTGAAGGTGGTGCCGTAGAGGATGGACCTACACCACGAAAAAGGCGGGAAATGTCCGACACATCGGAGCAGAAAGAGGTATGACTAAATTTCGTTGCACAGTTACAAAGATACTACAAACTTGAAGAATGTCTAATTTTGTCTTGACAGTAACTCCTTTTTGTTGGATGAATTTGAAAATAACACAATAATTGAGCATCTGCACAGTCTGACCAATGTCTTCACTATGCGTTTAGTAGATAGATAAGATCTCAAAGTATTTGTAGGCCATCAGGTAACTTTATTATTATAAAGTTTATATTAACAGTATGTGGCTGTCAAAGCTATTCAATGTTTGCACCTCATAAACATTTCAAATTGTTGGAAATGTCACGCACAGGCTCAATTAGTTTTGATGTTTGAAAAACTTTTTCTTGTATCTCTATACAATGGTCATACTCGAGATCAATGTAAAATTTTTCAAGATTATTAGTTCTATACTTATGAATGGATGTTAAATTGACTTTGCCAAATTATTCTCAATGGGTATTCTCAGGAGTAGATGTACCAATTGAAAGAATTTTAGCTCATTTCCAAGGTCAAGGTTACAGCTCAAGGTCAAATGCTATTTTGTGTGCTCAAAATAAATTGTTTTTGAAATCCATCCAGTGTCCAATGTCTGTAACATACTTATATACACCCCCCCCCCACCCCCTCACCCCCGGGTTATATAGGAATCAGCTTGCCTGTCAATCTGTCCCTTTTCAGCTTTTTGGTGTTGGCTCAATTTCTCAGCAGCTAATTGACAGAGTTGATTCAAACTTAACAGAAATGATCAGTGCATGTATCAAGCAGAGATGTGCATACCTTATTTTGTTACGGTCCTTTTACTTTTGACAGAATTATGGCCTTTTGATATAAATGTTAATTGTTGTTAATTCGGACCAGTCTAAAATCTCACCAATTTGAAGAAGTTAATTATGTAAAAATGACGTGACATTTCTGCACCTTCTTAGGCTCATCATTAGATGTGTGCACGTATTGCTTTACCGGTGACTGCCCGTCTGTCTGTCTGCAAAAAATGAACATGTAAACTAAACATTTTCCCATATCCTCAAGACTATTCAAGTTGCGATGCTTAAATTTGGCATATAGGTTTCTCTTGTCAATTCACATCTTATGTACAAGTTCATCTGATGACAAGGTCAAGGTCAATAATTGAGGTCAAACTGATAAAGCTGTTATGGGTGCATCATTGTTAAACAAACACATTTAGTTTGACTTGATTGCATTGCCATCTACAAGAATTGCTATTGTTGATTATTTTTTTTTCAAATTTGGAACATATTGCTTTACCTTTTACTGACTGACCAAATGTTTTTCTGTCTGTGGGTCTGTCTATCTCTACCTGTCTGCTTATCCAAACTTACGCCCCCCCCCCCAAAAAAAAAAGAAAAAAAAATTGATAAAAATAAATAAACATTGCCTTTGACTTCCAAACTATTTAAGATACAAACCCATATTTGGCATGATGGTAGATCTAATCAATAGGCATCTGTAGGTGTCAAAGTTTCGAAAAACTTTCTAGTTTAGGGGCATTTGTGTTTCAAAAGCACATCTTATTTTCCACGCAGAATATCCCTGGTGACCTGAGCAAACTGGAACAAATGAGAAAGAAGCTGTCCCTTATGAGAGAAAGAAGATCAATTACCGGCGACGAGGAAAATAATGACCAAGAGTGAGTAGTTTAACAGTAAAGTATCTGACGGCTAAACATTACTTTCTATTGTGATATTAGTACATCACAAGGCAAATTGATCCATAAGGAGTATTTTGGAGGAGTTAAACCCTTTTATTCACCGTCGATCAGGTATTTTTGTTCTTTATGAAGTGATATGATTATCTCTCAAATGATGATTTAAAGGTTTTCCATTGGCTGAAGGAATTATATGGCTGAAACCACGGGAATAGAGAAAAATGAGTGGTCATTGAATACCGAATTTATTACACGAGTCATCTATAAACAGATAAAAACGAGGCTGCGCCGGGTCTTTATCTGTTTTAGATGATGAGTTTAATGATTTTCGGTATTTCATGAGCACAAATTTTATATTCTATTTAAAGTATGACCCAAATTTTGCCAAAATATGATCAAAATTGTTGAAATTCAACATTTCAATTTTCTGCAAAGCTTATAACGGTGTTTAAAACTCACGATACAATATGTACATTATGAAGTCATTTTCGCTTTTACTAAATAGTGTTGTTATTTGCTTTAGGCTCAATTGCATAGTTATTCCACTAGTGTAATAACACCTGTGTAATATCAAAAATATTCAATGGGACTATTTCACTCCTGCGACGTAGGTCATATTATATTAAAAAGAATTTCATAGACGGTAAGAAATTTTTTGAATTCCAATATTTTTCAAGTCCTCAGAAAAGAATAATATTCATTACTCTATTCAATAGAAAATATGAGGTAATTCCATGTTCAACATAGCAATTATGTTGTTTTGGGATTTTTTCACAGCTAAGGATCAAATATTTTCAAAATTTGTGATGGAAAACCATAACAAGTCTATAAATCTGTAACTATCCCTGAGACTATTTATTGATTTGTCCTTTATTTTTAGCTTGTGACATCCAACAATCATCGGGAAAATAAGAATTGTGATGAGTTTCTGTCCAAAAAAAAATTCTCACTGTTTAGGTTTCAGATCCCAACTGTTTGATACTTTCCTGTTTTAAGCTTAGCTGTTCTCAGAAATCTGAGGAATTGTCAATGCATTCCTAGTCACTGTCAATGTAGTCTTCAGTGATTCTTGACAACCAGGGCCCGAGGTTACCAAACTTTTCTTAGGCTCAACTGAGAATTTTCTCAAATTTGGAACTAAAATAAATGTATGAAAATAAAAGATAATATTCATAAGTTGTTATTTATAACAACTTATTAATATTATTTTTAATTTTCTTACACTTATATTCGTATCACAACAGAAAAACAGCTTCAATCTCATTTTGAAATTTATAAAAATTTTGAGTTGAGAATGAGAAAAGCTTTACAACCTCGGGCCCAGGAATCAAATTTTATCAAATTTCTCAAATTTCAACTTCTGTTGCAATTCTTATATAAATGTTAGACTATTAAAGATTACATAAATAAGATGTTATAAGTAACATCTTATTCATATTATCTTTTATGGTCATAGATTCATTTTAATTCTAAAATTGAGAAAATTCTTAGTTGAGTATGAAAAAAGTTTAATAACCTCGGGCCTATATGTCAAGAAAGGTTAACACGATGTTCTTTGAGCGTTTATTCAATGACCATTGGCCTTCCTATAGCTCTGGCAAGATCAAAAGTGTGATGATGACTTGAGATGTAAAATCTTAGATTTGTGCTTTTGTTCAATTTTTATACGCCACAAAAGGTGGTTGTATATTGGTATTGTCTGTCTGTCTATCTGTCTGATCATCTGGCTGTCTATTTATTTTTAACAAATTGCATCTTTATTTTATCGAAGGATTTTCATTAGACTTCTATTGCCTGTATGCTTTCAAGATATCTTCTTTTTAGCTCGAGTATTCCTAGAAAAGGGGGGCTGTTCCGGTCACCTGGGGGTCATTGCAATGCTTTGGTTAAGTTTTTATGTGCAAGTGTTTAAAATCTCTGTTTCCACTAAAGCAATTGCTTTGAAACTTTGCACATTCTTCTGCGACCATAATATCAGCCTCTAGACAAGAATTCATTACTCTGATGTTGAATTTAACCCTTTTTGGAATTCCTGGTTAAGTTCTTACATGCAAATGTTGTATATCAGTTGTATCTCTATTTCTACTGAAGCTTTTGCTTGGAAACTTTGCACATGCTTCTGTGACCATAATACCAGCCACTAGACAAGCATTCGTTACTCTGATATTGAATTTAGTGGAATTTTAACCCTTTTCGGACTTAGAAATTCCTGGTTAAGTTTTTATGTGCAAATGTTGTATATCAGTTATAATTCTATATCTACTTAAGCTATTGCTTTGAAATTTTGCACATGCTTTTGTGACCATAAAATCAGGTTCTAGACAAAGATTCATTTCTCTTTACTTTCATTAAATGGAATTTTCCAATGTAGATATTGATTTGCTGTTACTACCCAGCACTAGGAATAGTCAAGCTTTGCTGTCCTCCGACTTTAGCGCAAGTATATAGCTTAGTTTAAGGTGGCTTTGTCACTGGTTTAATATGAGCCTGTGCCTTACATTTCAAACAATTTACAATGTGTGCAGAGCAAAGAATCTGGCCAGTCTGTGCAGCATCTGCACAGTCTGACCAGAGTCTTTACTATGCGATTTGTAGATAGATAAGGTATCAAAGTATCTGTAGACAGTTTGACAAATTTCTCATTACACTATGTTACTGTCTTGGCTTCTAAATGTTTGTAATTCAAGATTTAAAAAGGTGTCAAATTGTTGGAAATATCACACACAGGCCCATATAGAGTTTCATTTTGAATCTTATTTTTCACAGTGAGGACGCTTCTAAACGAAGTCGGCGAAACAAAAATCAAGTGAGCTATGTTCCAAAACCTCTGAATGCGTAAGTATATATTTACAGAAAATTAAATATAAAAATTCTGAAAATATGAAATTGGATTTAAGATTTAATCTTAAGGAATCTGTTATGAGAAAGAATGTTTACATATGTTTGTTGATATGGTAGATTCATAGAGAACCCAAGGTTTTGCAATAGCCTTTGAATCATATTGTTGAAACTGATATTTTGAGACATTTCTGAAATACAAAAGGTATGTAAGTTTACTTGAAATTTGGCACACAGGTTCACCTTCAAAAAGTGTGAAGGGGGATAACTCTTTTTTTATCCATATCCAGCACCCAACAGCCAATTGTCAGAACCAGGGGCCCGTTTTACTAAACATCTTACGCAAAAGTTGATCGCAAGTCAAAATCAAAAATCGTACCTGGTGTTTTTTCTTTTATTGTTAGATTCTGCCTTGCAACATCTCATTGGAATCGTCATCAGGAGACGATTCAAATGAGATGATGTATGACAGAATTCTTTATTTGGTTTTTACTGTAGAAGAAACTTTAATTTTTGACTTACGCAAAAAATTATTGTAAGATGTTTAGTAAAACAGGCCCCAGGGGTCGAAGCTCTTGTAAAAAGAGATTAACATGTTAGTGTCTTGAAATATCAATGTTATCTGGTCGAGGTTGGGATAACTTATCATGACGAGGCTTTGCTGAGTCATGATAATTTCTCACAGTAAAGACCAGGCAACATTTATATTTTAAGACACTTACATGTTATTCTATTTATCAGGCAACCATATTTCAGTGCTTTATTATAATAAACCCTTGAAAATCAAACAAATTCAGGTAAAAGTGTATGCATATTTTTTTCTAAAAATAGACTGCCTGATATCATGTTATGTTATCAGACAGGGGAAATCAAGTCAATACAGGTTTAATTACATGATAATATCATTTTAGATGCAATGAAATTGTAAGGTTATTGTGAGTCACAAGCATTTAATTAAGAAGTTTTCATGGATATGAGAGAGAATGTGGCTTAATTTTTCATACTCTGTTGTTAGCACATTCTTGCTGTACAGAACGATTTTGCCAACAGTAGTGCTGAACATTAGGTTTCAAATCATAATTGATAATCAGTTTTAAGTCGAAGGAGTAAATCAAGTAATGATCAATTGAATAATCTTTTTCTTAAAAATTAATATGGCACTCCCAGTATCATCATTTGAAGAAAAGAATGTGAAAGTTTAGTTCAGACTCATGACTCTTTCTGCAGATTTTTCTTCCAACTTCATGGCTCAGAGTGAAACAGTTGTAACTGCCTATAAACATATAGGCAGTTACAACTGTGTCATGTAGAGCCATCAAACTGATGACAGTTACGAAAGCAATATGATAATGGCTTCATGTATGTTTATTTAAAATTGATTGATCAATTATGAAATTTCTTGGTTGATTATCACAATTGGAAGCCCAAACCAACTGGTTGTCAATTATAATCAATTAATCACTAGCCAACTGTTTAGATTAAGATTAGCCTAATAGTTGCTCCTCTCACTCATTCCATTTCATTTGAGAAATAGATAAAAAATCATACAGTTAAGAACATCATGAATTTGACAAGGTGAATGATTTTGGAGTGAAATTGAATGAGTATTTGGTGCAAGATTTGAGTGATATTAAAGGGGGGTAAACCAATATCGCTAATTTTGTTCAAGATGAACAAAATTAGCAATATTTATTACCCCCCTTTAATAAAATATTTACAAGATGAACAAAATTAGCTATATTTATTACCTCCCTTTCATAAAATATACATTTTTTTTTATTTGTGTGTCTTCATGGACACTTCAAATTCCAATAAAATTGTTGAATTATTTGATTGATTAATCACTAGCCAACAGTTTAGATTAAGATTAGCCTAATAGTTGAGCAGTCTGGTGTTGGCCTACACTGCCTGCTTTCTACACAATTTCTGTTGGAAAATATGACCCAGTCTGATTGAGTATACTGAAAAGGGGCAAAATGTTTTAGACAAAATAGAAATTTGGTTATGGTAAACTCAACTTTGAAGACTTAAGAAGGCTATTTCAACTGTCTTGCCCATGACCATGCATAGGACCATCAGTCTGTCTGTCTTTCCATCCAAATGTCCAATTCTTATTATTTCATCGTCATTAATGGACATATTTATATGAAATTTCCACTGAATATTCCCCGTCCTGTGACCATGTGTATATTTTTGATACTATGCAAGGAAAAAGGGTTCAATTATTGAAAGTTATCCTGAAGTGGCATATATTTTGACTGTGGTGTACATCTTTTACAGGAAGATCAGAAGAGGGGATAGTCTGTTCGATAAACCAGGGTCAAAAGGTAAAGAAATCTTTAGATATCAGTCAACAACATTAATTATCCATTTTCAATTATTTCAAGCAAATTTATTTAAGGGATTTCTTAATATCATAGCTACAGCTATTTGTAATAAAGGAATTTTTTCATAAAAAACATTTTTATTAATCTTTTATCCAAGTTTTAAGACGAAGGTTGAAAAATAAAGATGTATCACAAACACTTTTCTTTTCTATGTTAAAATTGCGAAAAAAAGATAAAAATCATATTCTAAATGATAGGATTAAATGAGATATTTAGTAATTTGAAATTATTTAACAAATAATTGATGAAATACTTTTATTAATAAGTAAAAATCAATATATGCCTGACAGCCTCTGTATGTGTATCTCTACATCGAGTATACAAGGTGATTAAGTGATTAAGATAAGGGCCATAAAACCATTAAGATAACAATGGGTGGTTAATTGTTTATCTCATTTGGGGGGGAGGGGGTCAAATAAAGAAGGCTTAAACCAGGTCTTTAATGATGAAAATCTATCCTGCATTCAGATGACAAAACGTTGCAAACTGTTTGCCAATTATACCTTGCTTTGTCAACAAATGCATATACAAAGTGGGATATAATTAGCAAACATTTTGCATTGTTTTTTCATCCCGAACGCAGGGAAGATTACAAGTCAGTAAGCACCCCCCCTTTAGCTAGGGGGTAGAAATACAGATCTTCTCCATTTTTCCAGCATCAAAATGAACTAAATGTCCATAAAAAGCAGGAGAAAATAAATTTGGAAAAAAACATTGTTTTAAAGAAGAAAATGCTGGAGTCCAGCATTTTCTTCATTATAAGCAGGGTTTTTCCACCCTTTGATTGAAAAATTAGGATAATCAATCTCATATATCTTTATGTATTTAGTGCCATTCTAAGTTTTTGCCCATGCATAGGAAGCCTAAAAAATGTTTTGTAGATCTACCCATTTTCAATAGGTACCTGAATTCCTTACCTTGATCTTTCATATAGTTGGCTCAGTGCGAAACAGTTGTAACTGCCTAGATGTTTATAGGCATTTACAACTGTTTCACTCTGAGCCATCGAATTGTGCACTGTTAATTGGCTGTTATTGTTTAGATTTTACCAAATAGTTGATCTTGAAATCTGTATTCACCAAAAATCTTACAATTTGCATTAACCCTTGTCATGCTGAATAAATTTTGGCTAAAATTTTGCATCAAAATCAAAGGGCAAAAAGCACTGAAAGTACAAACTGTGGGTTGATTTTTATCTGAAAAACTAAATCTATTGACAATACTGGTCAGAAAGTGAGAAACAGGTGGTGTAGACTAACATCAGGCTGCAAATATGTGCAGGCTGATGTTTGTCTATAGCTCCTGCCAAAGCAGGAATATTCCGGGTTCAGCATGACAAGGGTTAAGAACAACTTAGCAATTGCTTATCTTTTATTTCTAGTGAAAAGATTAGATGTAATTGTCATTTGACAAAATTTTTTAATGGGTTCACAAAAATTGTGAAAAGCAGCCACAAAATGGCCAAAAAGAAAAATTTTACGGTTGAGAGGAAGACCGGCCTGTATGTTTGTATTCAAAAATTGCAGGATATTGTAGAACAAACCTTTTGTTAACTCTTCAACCAGATACTGATAAAGGGTCACGAAAACAGGTCAATTTTACAAACGGTGACCTATTTTACCTTGTGTGAAAAAAAATCTGTTTTCAAGGTCTCTTTTATTTAATTTTAGCAAGTATATACTTTTTATAGACAAAATAGGTTATAATTCAGGGTTTGTCTTATTGTGTAGGTCCATCACTTTATTTTGTCTCTTTTACTCCTATCCATTAGTGGTATTGAAAACTAGTAAAACTGCGATACCTGTCTGCAGGTAGAAATGCACATGTGGGACAAGTCAGGCATGGAAATTCCACACCCTTGCCTTTATTTTAGGTTCTGATAATTGCAATCCAACAAAATAAAGAATTCTGATTGGTTTAAATCGCATCACGTGGGGAAATCCATTGCACTTTATTTCTGTATAAAATGCAATAGGTCTTTCGGGAAACCCCCGAAATTCGATCTGCAAGTCCTGTGTTGTAGGCACTCGAATTAACCTAGTTCCCGATCATCAACGCAACATTGCTATTCAATCTATTATAAATTAATATATTTTCGAGAGAATTTACGATTACAAGCATGCAGTTCTGATTCTGAGCAGACCTAAACTTAGAAAACAGCGAGTCGACGAAGACCTTCGAGCAACCCTCTCAACTAAGACCGACCACGCCTTTTTCGTTTTAAAATACAGACTTACTTGGCAGAAACAAGCTTTTTTGTAATAAGTACCTCTACGAATTTTAATGTTGTCTTTTATTTGTGTATCATTTGTTTAATTATATGACATTTCACTTCGATAGCGAGATAAACAATACACGATCTGAAAATAGATTGTCCAATTTATACGCGCAGAAAGTAGACTTGAAGCTTTAATGTTTGGCTAAGTATTTTAATAGTTTCCTCGCTCTAGATGATTGCAATTATAAGGGACGAGAGTCTTTTTCACTGCGTTTTTTGGGTATAAAGTGCAATTGCCTTAGCACATGGCTTAATCATAACGCCCTACGGGCGTTATTTGCCATGTGCTAAGGTAATTGCACTTTATACCCCAATAAACGCAGTGAAAAAGACACTCATCCCTACATTACAGAATTTAAAAGATAAATGCAAGTATATGCAGTATAAAAATGTTGATGCATCCACTCAAGAAAATCTGTATTGTTTCTTCCATTTACAGCCCAGGTGGATGATATGAGACTCCTATTAGCCAAGAAGACGGGCTTGTTAAAAGAGACCAAAAAGAACTGAACACTGATTTTGTTGTTGAAGAAAGCATTTCTTCTTTTCATTTATTACCTGAACTCCTATGTACATGGACATGCAAATTAAGTGTTTCAAACTGTTTGATGGTTGATTGCGTTATTCATCACATGACCAGGCAATATTATGAACTGTATTATCCTAGCATTCTAAGCACTGAATGGTTGCCTGCTTGCAAAAATGACGTCATTTTGTGGTACATGTAATAAACATGCAAAGCGACAGGCTTTTATGGATTTTATTAGGAAATCATTTTTTTTTATTTCAGTGTCTCTTTTGAAGCATATCTTCGAATAAAAACAACCTTACAAATTGACCAGTTGATAAAATAATTATTGAATGGTGACATGTGCTACAGTGAAAAATTATTGCCTTCAAGGTCTCAGATGACATGCTGAATTGTTGCCCCCTGCCTTTGGCATTTGGCAACAGTTCAGAATATTATCCATTTTACCTCAGGACAATAATATTCATTGATACACAAAGCAAACATGAAATTACTGTGAATTGCTGTGAAACTGAAATAGTTTTACTTTATGACTTCAGATATTTCAGACCATTCAGATCGTAAAACACTATCTGGCGGCAAAATATATGAGCCTCTGCTCTTTTCACACCTGACTGATTTTCCTTATCTAAAATGACTAACCTGCCTTCCTGTACAAAATTATGTTTGAGACTGTGGTTGACATTTCCGACAATTTGATATGTCCGTGAGGGGCAAACAATGAGTAGCGTTGATAGCCACATACTGTAAATGTTAATTTAACTGATGGTGTACAGATACTTGGAGCCCTTATCTATCTACAAAACTCAAAGCAAAGACTCTGATCAGACTGTGTGGATGCACAGACAGGTCAGTGTCTTTGCTTTGGGTATATTTGAAATTATTGGAAATCTCACGCAAAGGCTCATATGGTAAATAGAAAACAAAAAGGAAAACCTGGATGATTGACCTAGATACCGCGGCTACTGCTTGAAATAGCAGTAGTTTTGACATCTAAGTCACCTATTATCGAAGAAAATTTTTCATTTTATGCAGAAAATGATGAAATTCATATGTTTTGACCCCTTTGAAATCATATTTGACCCATAGAGCCCTGTTCTGTTTACCTCTTTTTCAGCCTACAAAGAGAGGTTTTTTTATCAATCTCTGTCCAATGTAATCTTTGTCATATTTTAAACAACTTCTCCTAAACCCAGGGATCATTTTTGGGCGAGATTTGTGTAAATTCTCTCATTTTTCTGCCAGAAATCTCATTCAAACTGGCTAAATGAGAGAAAAATCTCACAGAAAAACATATTTCTAACGAAGGATTTGGTTCAATTTGCCATTGAAAATTCAGTATTTCTCATAAGTTTCGACTGGATGAGATTTTCTGCACATGAAATTCTGAGCCAGAATAATCCCTGTAAACCACAACGCCAATCAGGCTGAAACTTGTCAAGAATGATGCTTTGGTGAAGCATTACCAAAATTGTCTCAAGAATTTAGTTCAACCAAAAACTTTGAAGCTGTACATGTACCAATACTGTAAACTGCATTATAGCACAGTTGGTAGCGTGTGAGACTGTCAATCCAAAGGTGCTGGGTTTGATCCCCAACGGCAGCACTAATTCTTTCTGACTATTTGTCTCCCACCAAGCAGTTGATAATCATAGTCCTATGTAAGAATGTAGCTGGAGGCTAGGAAAGGATGTGATGGTGGCACTGGTGTGAGAAATACCAGGAATCCATTGCAAGGTGTTCCAGCCGCTGTGCTATAACTGAAGGATTGTTGAAAGCAGAGTAAAACCCCATTCAAACAAAACCAAGTAGTTAAGAGATACTAGTTCCAACAAAAACTCTTCCGTGTCAATATTTTAGGGATCTTTTAAGGTTAGTGATTTAACCATCTAAGTCCTCTTGTATATTTGCAAAAGTTCATCTGTTTGTTCATCAGAATTTGCCCTGACCATCACGCCTTCATTTAAAAGATGATGAAATTATTTGTTGATTTCATTTAGGTATGAAACTAAAAACTTAATCACACTGTATGAATACGCGAAACCAACTTTTCAGCCAATCAGAGCCACAAATTCTGATGGACACATCAAATATAAAGTTATTTATGAATGGATGTAGAATAACGTAGCACAATAATTTTGAATCGTGAATGGAAGTTCCACTCGAAAGAACTTTTTAGTTAGCTCAAAGGTCAAGTGTTAATTAGCAGGCTCAATACAGTGCAAACAGTTTGCCTATTATACCCCGCTTTGCACGCAAGTGCACGTGCAAAGCGGGTGTAATTGGAAAACTGTTTGAACTGTTTTGTGATCCTGAACCCAGGGCTGTTGTCTTCAGACATATATTTAGTTTTGTATTATCTTGCAGCCAAGTGTTGGCACGCATAGACGGCTCTTTTGTAATATCATTTATGGTAGATTATTTAATAGTTAATAAATAAATGTATATTGAATGTAGCAATATTTACTTTTTATTTACTTTTTATACCCCCACACACACACAAGTTAAGTTCTTTTACCCCACACCCCCAAACTGCTGTATATTTTGGAGGGGGTGGCATATAGGAGTCAGCTTGTCCGTCTGTCTGTATCTTTTTTGTGTCCGCTCAATTTCTCAGCAACTAAAAGCGGATTTCATCCAAACTTTACAGATCAGCATCAAGCACAGATATGGCAGTGATAGTTTGATTACAATCCACTTTTAACAGAATTTAGTCTCTTTGATGGAAAATGGCTTTTCATTATTGACAAGCACTTGTAGGGCAGATTAGTCCGCTTTCTGACAGTCAAGTTGTTAGCATGTTTTTAGCTCCACTGGCCAAGGCCACTGGGGCTATTGTCATGGCATTGTGTCTGTCGTGTGTCCGTCCGTCTGGTTGTAAACTTTTTCTTTAAAAATCTTCTCCTCAGAAACTATTGGATGAATTTAACCAAACTTCACAGGAATGATCCCTGGGTGACCCTTTTTCAAAGTTGTTCAAGAAATTTTGATTCATTGAAAAACATGCATTTAATGGGCGTGGCTGAATTCCAAATATGGTAAAAAGTGAGTTTTCTCAGATTCTGACTGATGGATACCAATTAAATTTTACATGAATTGTCCTTGGGTGACCCTTAATCAGTGTACAAAAATTCTTGTTATTGGATGAAAAATTTGCTTTAATGGGCAGAGGACATTTCTCTATATGTTTTATAATGTATAGTGGAAACTTTCAAAATCATTTTCTCAGAATGTAATTGTAATTGATGGATATCAACCAAATTTCACTGGAATGATCCTAGAGTGACCCTTTATCAGTCTACAAAAAATTATTGTGATCAGAATGTAATTGATGGATATCAACCAAATTTCACTGGAATGATCCTAGAGTGACCCTTTATCAGTCTATAAAAAACTATTGTGATCAGAATGTTATTGATGGATATCAACCAAATTTCACTGGAATGATCCTAGAGTGACCCTTTATCAGTCTACAAAAAATTATTGTGATCAGAATGTAATTGATGGATATCAACCAAATTTCACTGGAATGATCCTAGAGTGACCCTTTATCAGTCTATAAAAAACTATTGTGATCAGAATGTTATTGATGGATATCAACCTAATTTCACTGGAATGATCCTAGATTGACCCTTTATCAGTCTACAAAAAATTATTGTGATCAGAATGTAATTGATGGATATCAACCAAATTTCACTGGAATGATCCTAGAATGACCCTTTATCAGTCTACAAAAATAATTGTGATTGAATGAGAAATATGCATTTTATGGGTGGAGGTCATTTCTCTTTATGTTATATAGTGGAAACTTTGAAAATCATTTTCTCGGAATGTAACTGATTGATATCGATCAATTTAATTGGTATGATCCTTGTGTGACCCATTATCATGCAGCCTAAAATCATTTTCAACATCAGTAGAACCCAAAATATCTAAAGATAGAGTCAAAATTTTGATTTGCTATTACAAGAATTTTAAGCCTGTGGAGCGACTCACGCCATTCATGGCTTTCTAGTTTCCCGGAGAAAACGCAGCGTATTGTTATAGCCTATAAATGTCAATTATGTGTGAAGCCTTTGGTAGTCTGCGATATCAATTGTACTGCTAAAATCCACTTGAAAGTTGGAACACATACTGGTATTTTAAGCTCTGACCATAGGTTAGAAAGCTTTTGCGTATTTCCTACCCGTTTGTCAATCTGTCTGTCCGTAAACAATTCATAGCAATTCTCGTTTGCAGAATATTCAGGTTAAAATTCAGGTTGATATCCTACTTTATCACGATGTTTCTGTATGCAGAGAGGCAAAGAGAAAAATGCAGTTCTTCTAAATGACAGATCTCTGTAGGAAAAAAGAAAGCTAGGAAATGAGAGTATTGGAAACAATGCCTCACTTTAATATATGACCCGTCACGCGAAAAGGGACCATCCGGGAATTCTGTAAAATGAATTATTGACAAAGAGATTTGATCCAGCATGGGTCAACCAGAAGTCGTATTTCAAAAATTATTTCACTGGAAGGTAGATTGATCATTCTAAATTTAGAAAATAAGCAGGGTGCAAAAAGTTCGGCCCTAGTCAGTCTGCGCAATCCGCGTAGTCTGACTAGGGTCGACACTTTACGCAATTTCCAGATGGTCCCTTTTTCGCGAGATGGGTCACAGATATATACTCAGAACAAGAAGTTAAGCGCCACCAGTTTTTAGACAGAAGATTTTTAAAGGCAGGGAGCCTGCATTATTCAAAATAACAGAGATGTAAATACATGTATTGAGTTCCAATGTTGAAAATGGTATGTTGACTTAACAATTTCACAACAATACATGGGTGGTGATAAATTTTATTGACTTTGTACCTTGAAATGTAAATGACGTATTTTCACCTTTTTTTAAAACATGAAAAACTATTGTCAAAGCCGACTTACGGTGTTGTCTATGACACGAAACTTGGTTTTAGAAGTCAGATAACACAAATGCGATTAATTCCAGTCACACCTTAGTCAATAGCGTGTGTAAGATCCGTGAGCATTGATCACTGCGCGCACCCCCCTCGGCATGCCACGAATCAGCCTCTGGATGATGTGTTGAGGGATTTGCTGCCACTCCTGGTGCAGTGCTGCTTCTAACTCAACCACATTTTGTACAGGAGGCTCTCTCCGACGTATACGGCGCCCTAAAATGTCCCACAGGTGCTCGATGGGGTTAAGATCGGGACTACAAGCCGGCCATGGAATGGTGGTGATGGCTTCACGTTGCATAACGTCCGCCACGACTCTTGCTCTGTGGGGTCTGGCGTTATCATCCATGTACACTGGTCTTGTTCGAAGAGGGTGATTGTCAAAATGTGGAATAACCACAGAAAAAAGGATGTTATCGCGAAATTTATCGCCAGTCAATGTTCCTGGAACTGTCACTAGGTCCAGTTTACAGCCGTAGGAGACACAACCCCATATCATAACGGAGCCACCGCCACCCTGATAGGTTGGTTGGACGTACTTTGATGCAAATCGGGTGTTAGGTTGTTTCCAAACACGAATTCGGCCATCGGTGACATGCATCAGCATCCTGCACTCATCTGACCAGTGGATCCGACGCCATGATGCAAAGTTCCAACGTGCCCTCGCTCTACACCATATTAGACGTTCATTGATGTGTCTCTGTTGTAACTTTCGACGTTTGGATTTCGCACTGTTGAAATAGAGACCCGCCTGTGTGTATTCCAGATGTCCCTTAGTACAGGCGCACTGGTGAAGGGCAGGCGTCTGACGTGACGCAAAAGTGCTCTATCCTCTCGAATAGACGTTACTCTAGGGCGTCCAGATCTGACACGGTCCTTAACGTCGTTTGTCTGTGCGTGGTCTCGAAATGTAATTGTAAACAATTGCACGAGCTACACGACGTAAGTATCTCTGACAGAAAAGCTGATTTTGCACGAGCCCTGGCTTTACAGTCATTGCACGCGACTTGCTGAATATGCACGTGCATCCGAAACGTTTTTAATCAATAGCTACAAGGTTGTTCTAACCGCGTGACAACATAGATACGTTGTTAAAGTTTTCGATAGAAATTTTATTAACTTACAACTTAGTGGCGCTTAACTTTATGTTCTGAGTATAAATACAGTACTATCAACCCACGCAATCTGCGATTATGCCACATTGCATAATTTCATAACCCTTGTAATATAATCATATAAAAGGTTATTTGATTCATATCACTTAAGTACTTTGTAAGTGACAGTTTCAGTTACAATATGTCGTCTCTCATAGAATTACCCCGAAGGATTTACAAAGATCGATGAGTCATTTCCATTTTCGACTCTTAGATTTATTTCAGGTTTAAAGTTTCACACATTCAATTTGAAGTCTGGTTTTTTTTCGGGTCAGGTTTTGCACTGGGCAAAGGAATAAACAAGGAAAAATTAAAATTAGAGTAAATGCTGGGCTCTGTCACTTTAAAAAGATCATCTTATAATAATTGTAAAATGGCAACCAGCTAAATTTAATGAAAATGGCACCGTAAAAAATCAAGAGTACCAGGTCGGCCATAGATCATTCACATTTGACCACATGAGTTCATAGTTGATATACTTGTAAAATCATGAAGTATAAACCGACCATGTACAAGGCAAATGTAATCTAGTAATTTTGAATTGAAAGTTCACCCTATGATCACACACGTTCTGACCAAGTTATATGATGATTTAGCCAAAATTTGTGCCCCTGACAACTGACGCATACACTGTACGGGTGGGAGACCAAAAGCCTCGTAACTCCAGCTTATTCTAGCTGAAGTTACGAAATTTTGATCTCCGTGCAACGAATGTCATTAAAGTTCATTTTCTTATGTTCTCCTTTAGAACATATTCGTTTAAATAGCTTTATATTTGAGATATGGAAAACGTGACAAACTTTCATTATAACCGGGAAAAAGTAGTGACCCTAGGAATGTTAGCCAGATTGTCGTTTTCTGGCCATCTCTATTTCAACTGTTCAACTAAAACAAAGAGTTTTAGAAGAGGATAAAAAAGTACCAAACAATCGGAATGAAAAACCGGAAAACACCTTTTTATATACGCCGCCGAAAGTTGGCGTACATCGTCATCATCTCCGCCCGTCTCAACGTAAACTTGTACGTCCGCACGTCCTAATCTAGCCTCCTTTATGAGTCGATTTGGATGAAATATACACAAAATGCTCTTAGTCACTGGACATTGCGCATTATATAACAGTTTGGCGAGATTTATCCGCGTCATGGAAAAGGGACCATCATGTTACATTTTTTTGTGATCGCAACTCATCCTTCATTTGGATTTGGATGAATTTCACAAAATGTTCCTATTCACCCTGTCGTTGGTCCTATCCTCGCATTTTGGTGAAAATGAGCCACGTCATGGAAAAAGGATTCGTCACGTCAAATATCTCACGAACGCAACCAATCCTTTATTATTGGACCGATTTGGATGAAACTTTCACACATTGTTCATAGTCACATTACCTAGTCCTTGCACATGAAGTCAGAGTTTTGTGAAATTCAGCCACATTATGGAAAAAGGGGCCTTCGTATCAGATTTATTGCGATCGCCACTTCTATAATTATGGACCAATTTGGAGGAAACGTTAAACAAATTATTCGTAGTCACCTGACCTAAAGTGTATGTGTTCCGGGAGTTTGTGTAATCAAACCGAGAGAGAGAGAGAGAGAGAGAGAGAGAGAGAGAGAGAGAGAGAGAGAGAGAGAGAGAGAGAGAGAGAGAGAGAGCGAGAGCGAAGTACGAGGGCGTTAAAGCATTTTGAGAGACTCTGCAAATGTTAACGCCTTACTATTTTACCGGTGCTTTTTTAAAGGTGCCTTGAATATCAATGAGCGTTTGGTAGAATCTTTCCGGGCCTGCGTTTTTCCTTGCGTCTGGGATTTGTTGATGTTTCTAAGTCTACAAAGTTCTCTGATTATCTCGCCCTCATAATTGGTCGAAGTGTAATCTGGTTGGAATATCGTGGACGATAAATTCACCAAAGAAAGTTTCGACAGTAGATTAAGCCGTCTGGTTCTGGGTAGGCACTTCAGGAGCGAATTTCGTAAAGTGTTCTGTTCTAATCAGGAAGTTTCATACCGAAACATAGTAATGTTTCAATAAACGTCGACGGAACTATGCCTGATCAGTTTGTTTTCACTATCTAATCATTTATTTTGATAATTTTCACTACATGTATCTGTCGTCGAGTTTTCAAAGGGGTATCTGCTCATTGTTTACGCGTCGATGTTTTTTGGTCTGGCCGGTTTAATGTGTCAAAAGTCGACATAGTATTTAACTACTATCCAACACCCAATAGCCAAGCGTAGTCACCCGTATATGGTGCTCTTGTTCATGTATATAGTAAACGAATAAATGCTTTTGAAATAATAACAAATCTCAAACCTGGAAGAACAATAACTTTTGATAAAGTACATGTGTGTACTTTATTGTAATTGCGTATCCTTAGTAGAGCACGGTAGGGCAGGATCAATCGGAAACCCTCGGTGATTCTACGGAATAAACTACTGACACGAAAGCGCGTAATTGAGCACGTGAGTTTATATGACGTCACAATCATCTTGGAGAAAATCAAAAAGCAACAAATAGTAAAACTGGACATAACATAATTGATTACAAAATGCAGTGTTTTACTGAGATTTAAATAAGCCAAAGGGATCTCAAAAGGCGTATTAACCAAAGTACCGCCAGAAGCTGAATTACTTAAAAGAAATGGCATAAAGGTACTACACTTACGCCCGAGATACTTGCCAGTATACGGAAATGTTTGAGCGATGATCCGAATGGGCCCAAATTTAAAAATGGTTCCAATTCTTACCTTATGCTATGAAACTGAATTCTGAAATACGATTTCAAGTTGAGACTATACGGATTTAATAGCGAAGAGCTGAATTCACACCGTGATCAAGGCACCAACCCATTTAATGGAGTAACTTCAATAATCTTTGGACACAACTTAACAAAAACACACACAGTGTGATGAATGAAGATTTGATAATTTATTATTGTTAAAATGTTATCCGCCGAAATGTAATGAAATGTATCATATTAATTGTTTTCGTGTACAGTTATAATTAACATCGACATTTCTTTCTCTTAATTTTGTCCTAAACTATTTGATCCTAAATACTTTTGAAATGACTTTGGATTCGATTTAATTGATTCCCCGAAAATATTATAATTCAGGACATAGTTCAACGTCATGTCGAATGTTTGCAAAGAGGCTCTTTTCTTCAAATGGATAGTAAATAAGTGATTTGCTGTTTTACTTTTCATCATTATATTTAAGATTCAATTCATCTGATGTCTGTATTGAACAATAATATAAAGTTTGAAATATTTAAGAACACTATATTTCACGAAAAAGAAAAAAACGGCATCAAAAAGGCATAAAAGATGGTTTTGTGGCGACGTCGGCTTTGACCAAAAATGCTGCAACAACATTGCACAATCGAATTATACGAAAAACCTAACTGAACGACTAATCATTTTTATTTGACAAATTGTTTCGTGCAACAAAGAAAAAAAACACATATAGCGCTAAGTCTTTAAGGCTTTAGAACACGAGAGAGTACTAAGTAATTAAATTGAAATTCGAATTTCGCCAAATGGACACAATTTTACTTTACAAAAACAACATATGATTTCTAATCATTCGAATTTCGTGTTTTTTTTCTATATAGATCCTCTTACATGTACCAGAAAAATGAATATGTGACTTTTATCGCTAGAATAAAGATCTACAACAGTAAACAAAGTCAGTTTAATTTATATACACGGAAACAATAAGTTATTAAAAGGAGTATAAGAATTTCTATGCATCTTAACTGTAAAATGAAGAAGTGCGACGTAATGTTGCGCCATCATTGTTTGTAAACATAGAGGCACTCATACTACTTTTTTAAAATTAACGTTTCCCTAATTGGTTTTAATATATTTTATAATCAAATTCTATGAGGGGATATCACATTAATCACGAAAAGCAATAAAACGTAGTTTTTGTTGGAATAATATTTTCATTTGTTAAGCCCCTTTATTGCAATGTTCGATCTTTCGTAGGAGCTCAATCGTTCAGGGAATAGCAAAACAGTTACATGACTTCTTGTTAAAAAATTAGTATCTTCGTCGTCCATTTCTCCCTCGTAATGCCTGAAAATAGAAAAAGTAAATTACATAATTGATAATGAGTCTGTCGAACAAATATCACGTTTATTTAACATTCTAATTGAACTTAAAACTAAATAATTGTTTTTGAATCAAACGCATTTTATCAGACTGTAAAGAAAAGTGCAAATCATGCTTCAAACATTCGTAGAAAATGAAACCGTGTTAAAAGAAAACATATTTTCCTGCAATGTTTGTCATTAACTTAATGTCAGTACATCAAAATGACGAAATGACTAGAGCTCTTTTGTTAATAGGCGGAGGGGGTGTACATATATGTAAAGGTAGTTCATAGCTTTATATCTATATGTATACATTTATCTTGACCATTGTTCTACAAAATGAATTTAATCAGAATCCTAAAAATGTTACACAATATGTCCATATCTTTGCATTTACCTGTTTCAGAAGCGACTGTGCTGAAAACAACATTTAGAGGTCTGTTTAGAACTATCTAATGAAGATATACTTAGTATTGCGACAATTCTACCGAGGTACTCATCAATAGTACTTTTAACAAACAAACCCTTTACTCACTTTTTACCCTGTTTGCAATAAAAATACCTTTCTGGACATATTCATAGGAACAATTTGAGTAAAAAGTCAACCAAGGAAACATTCATTTCAAGTTTCTTTGCAATTGTACCTTTCGATTGGAAAGAAAGAATTTTCTAAATTAACTAAGCGAATTACGCTTACACTTATGGACAGGTAACTTGTAATGAAAGATTTGGGAAAATGGTCATATAAAAAGGTTTTTACAAAGTTTAATTAAGCTCGGCCAAAATGAATGAAAAGGCGAAGGTTTTTGAAAATTCAAATTGAAAATAAGCCCTGTCCTGTTACGCCCATATTTAGGGACCAATACAAAAATATTGAAAATTTAAGTCAAGCGTCACCAATGGAACAATCATGATATTGTCATTTATATGGTGTCTTTGGATGAGAAGATTTTTTAAAGTGAAAATAAGCCCCGCCCTGCCATGCCTATATTCTGAAATCAGCCACGCCTATATTTGGAAGTCAATCATTTCTTTTGAACAATTCAATTGAAGGTTTACCCTTAGAATATCCATACAAAATTTGGTTGAAATTAGCTCACTTGAGGAGAGAGATTTTTTAAGGTAAAAAATCATTTTTTTATTTCGAAGAACTGGCAAAATGGACATCAAAGGAACATTTCTGTCAAGTTTCGTCCAAATCCACCCACTGGGTAAAGAGGAGAATCTCTTTTTAAGCATAAACGGACGGACAACGCACGCAAGACACACTGTCGTAACAATAGCCTACTGGACTTCGGACATTTGAACTTAAAAAAAGTAACTCGCCTATTTTTTATCAAGATGGGGTAATATCATAAATTTATAATAGGAGTACAATAACCCGTTGAAATTTTTGATATTATTTCGGTGTTATTACACTAGTGGAATATGCAAATGAGCCCAGGGCGAAAAGCAACGCTATTTTGTAACCGCGGAAATGACGTCATAATGTGTATATGGTGACGTCAGTTTTAAACGGCGCTATAAGTTTCGTGGAAAATTGAAATTTTGAATTTCAATAATTTTGATGATTTTCGTAAAGATTCGGGTCATATTATAATTAGAATGTAAAATTTGTGCTCATAAAATACAGAATTTATTAAACTCGTCATCTAAAATAGATAAAATCTCGGCGCAGCCTCGTTCTTATCTGTTTAACGATGACTCGTTTAATAAATTTGGTATTCCATGGTCACTCATTCAATTTCCACTATGTACACGTATTAAACGCCAATTGGCAAAAATTAATGACACCGCTGAAATATGTCGATTCGTTGATTCTTCAAAGGCTGAAAATCAAAAAAATATAATTTTTCGGCACAAAAAAAAAAATTTTTGTTGTGTACACACATTGCGAAGTTTGTGGTAGATTCTAAACAAGAGTTTAAGCTGTGTTAATGTTTCAATTTGTAAATTTTATGAAGTGGACAGATAACACAGATGATTAATTGCCTCAATTTAAAGATACAATTGATCAAAATGCAACTTCGGCATGACCCTGCGGTGCTTTACTCGGACCCCGTATTAAAGATAACTTTTTTATAACTTTTATGCAAAATGTCAAACACATACCATTTAAACATTGCTAGAAGAATAGTTTTCAAGATCTCTTCCTCTTTTTGTATAACACAGTGTCTTCTATTTGATTTTTTTTATGTTGATGTTCTTTATGTCAGTGAAATTGACAAGGTGAATAATATTTGAAGGATATCAGTTTGAATGAATGAGAAAAACGATATTTGAAAGAAATTAAAGGGAGGTTAAAGAATATCGCTTATCAAATCGAACTTTAACAACATTTGCGATATACATAAACGCCCTATAATAAAATAATAGTTTGATATTTTCTTCATTCAAAATCAATTATCTTGACAATAAAGAAAGTCAGTGAACTCTTGAATTTCTTCCAGCGATTTGAATGTACTTGTTGAGCATTTTTTAAAAGAGATTTTGAAGTTTGAAATGGTGAGTATTTGGAACGAATTTGGCGCTTAAAAATGGTTGTGGTCAGAGCGAGTGTCAATATCACGATGTAACTAGCTGTAGGACATTAGACGTAAAGTTGACAACGAATAAAATCAATATCCTGAAAACGCTATAAAAACTAATCACTTGTCATAAATATCTTATAACAAGAGTTGTCCGCAGACAACGTAGCTCGCCCAAACAGCTGCTTGTCACAAACAGCGCTTGATCGAAGACCAAAGTTCAAAGTGGTTTCTTTCAATGTTAAAGTCCATGATCTAATATATATTTGTTTGAGTAGTAATTAAGAAATATAAAACCTTTTTTGTTTAAATTGCATGTATAAGGTTAGGGTAAAGTGAAAGCCTACAAGCAGATGAGGTTACCAATGGAATTTCTTTGTATATCAAACATGAAGTTTGTCTTTAAAATTTTTCTAAGTCCACAAAAGGTCAAGATCAAGGTCAAATTGTGAAGGACCTTGGTCTCTGTAGAAGCCTATCACCTAGTGAGTATGTGTATGAAGTAATAATGTCCCTGAGTAAAGCATTTAGAAAATATAAGCAAGGTTAAATTTTTGGTTAAAGTTTTTCATTTTAAGTTTTTCCAAGTCCATAAAAGGTCAAGGTCAAGGTCAAATTGTCAAGGCCCTTGGTTTCTGGTGAAAGCCTTTCATCTGGTGACTATGTATATGAAGTAATGATGTCCCTAGGTTAAAGCATTCAGAAAATATAAGCAAGGTTAAAGTTTTTGGTAAAAGAATTTCGGTTAAAGTATTTCGAAGTTCATGAAAGGTCAAGGTCAAATTATCAAGGACCTTGATCTCTCACAAAAGCCTATCACCTAATGAGTATGTATATGAAGTAATGATGTCCTTAGGTTAAAGCATTCAGAAAATATAAGCAAGGTTAAAGTTTTTGGTTAAAGTTTTCAGTTAAAATTTTTCTAAGTCCACAAATGGTAAAGGTCAAGGTCAAATTGTGAAGGACCTTGGTCTCTGGTAAAAGCCTATCACCAGGTGAGTATATATATGAAGCTATGATGTCCCCAGGTTAGAGCATTAAAAAAATATATGCAAGGTTAAAGTTTTTGGTTAAAGTTTTTTGGTTAAAGTTTTTCTAAGTCCACAAAGGGTCAAGGTCAAGGTCAAATTGTCAAGGACCTTTGTCTATGGTGAAAGCCTATCACCTAATGAGCGTGCATATGAAGTAATGATGTCTCTAGTTTAAAGCTTACAGAAAATATAAGCAAGGTTAAAGTTTTTTTGGTTAAAGTTTTTGGTTAAAGTTTTTGGTTAAAGTTTTTTTGAAAGGGTCAAGGTCACAGCCTAAAGGTCATTTCGACATGGATGTTGGTCTCAAATGAAAGCCTATGTCCTAATGAGTGTTTCTGTAAAAAATAAAGCCTCTAGGATAAATATTGATAGAAATAAAAACTTTAACCTAATGCGGACGCCGACACCGACGCTGACGCCGACGCTGACGCCGACGCCGACGCCGACATCCGAGGGTATGACAATAGCTCTTCCGAGACTTTCGTCCCGGGCGAGCTAAAAATGGTATTTACAGATTTAATTAAGGTAACACAAGGCTGGTTCAAAATAAATCACATTGTACATGCGTGCTGGCGGAATTTGGTCTTAAGCTCCTTATAAACGACAAAAGTCTGAGTTTAGCACGTTAAGGCCTAAAGCACCTTCATTTTTATGTTGAGCTTTTCTCTCCCTTTTTTGATTCGAATAAAAAAATGCGAACATGTTGATAAACTTCAGTAGATAAGATAAACAAACCCCGACATTATGCAGGCAGTGTGTATCAATAATTATGTTATAAGCCCGCAGAAGTGTTCTCCTGTCTTATTAAATTAACACTGAACATAATATCATTGTGCCATGTAAAGATATTTGTCAGTCGTATAGATTAAATAAGATTCCTCAATGCAAAAACCCTATGCAGTACTCAACAGCAACATCGTCTGATTGCAAGTCTTTTTTTTAAAATCTAATTCCAACAGCCACGTACATACTATTTTAGACCTATATTGGCGCACAATTGTAAAACTTCTTTGTACTTTCAGGAAAATTTATGCAATTTTCATTTCAAGATCAATGCTGTTATTGTGCTGTAATCCTAAGATATGCATAGTAATGAAGATAATAACAATAAATTTCAATCTATACAATTAATTGTACAGTTAAAGTTTAGATTTGACATTGATTTGAAGTTTGAGTCACTCTTCCTTGGAGTTCAATACTGTTTCATAATCTTTACCCCTTGTGTTATCCTCTAATACTTAATTTACCGTTCATTTCAAAAAAGAAATTTTTTTTACAGTACTCGTAATAAGCCATCATATGATTGATCGATATTAACATCTTATATTGCAATTAAATCTGGCTACCTTGATAATTATCTTTTAAACGCAGTTAGATTTGGCCGTTATTTTCATTTTGTAATCAAGTTGTATTGATACAAGTTTACTTCGTTATGCAAGTATTTTATATTATTAATTCAGCGATATTTGGCTATTGTGGCATTTATTTTTACAAATGCATTTATACTTGCTAGATATATACATTTCTTCAATGAAGTTCTTATTCGCTACTATAAGTAGTTTCTAATGCCTTAAATGTTTGCTTCTATTTAATATTTTCCAATGCAGTTATATTTGTCAATTATTTAACTTTTTCCAATGCAATTATATTTTGAGATTATTATAAATTTTCTTATGCAATAATATTTGACCATTATTTCACATGTATTTTGCCATTATTTTCAAGCTTCCAATGCAGACATGTTTTTTCTGCTATTTTACATTTCCCATGAATTAATATTTAGTTAGTATTTTATATGTATCAATGCATATATATTTGCTACTATTCTTCAGTTTCCAATGTAGTGATTTTGGCTACTATCAATATTTTCTACATTCTTGTAAGAAGATTTTTTACCGCCGAAGAAGAGATTTGTGAACCTTTGAGAATTTAAAGTTTAATAATGGAGCTGATAGTCTACAATATTATACAACAACAAGCCATAGAGTCTAAAAGCAGGTAAAGATGGGCGAAAGCTTTAGATAATGGCACAAGGGAGCATCAAGGTATTATCTTATCTGTTAATTTATGATTAAGAACAGTGAACACAATGTAACAAAAAGGCCATTGCGGTAAGGCTGGAATACATGGGGAACAGATGTGTCGTGGTGTATATGTTTTACTGCTATTACTAATGCCATTTCATTTGTTTGTGTGCATTAATCACAATCAAGCACCTTTAAGAGGCAATAAACTGCCTTTTTTTTGAAAAGATGTCTATAGAACCGCATAGTAATATGTAATATGATATTTGCATTTCATTTTAAGTTATCAAAATCACCCTGTAACAACTTCATCGCATGAAAGTGGATATAACTAGTCTAGGCGGAATGTGTATGTCTCGTTACTCAAATACCTTTTATTATATGCCATAGTTCCTAAAGATAATACCTCGTTGGTCCCAAGAGATTCTTAAGAATCAGATAGAAAAATAGCTCTAGGACGAGAATAAGGTTACCACATAATGAGCTATACCTTCAATCGATTTAGGTAATTACTGCGATTACGCCTCAATTCCTGAAAGAAAAGTATATAGGCGGAAAGGACTTCAAGAACTCTTGGTAGTATTTTCTTATTCTGATATTTTTCGCGTAAGCATATACAGTTGCTTACAAAGGTGAATAACCCCTTTGACTTTGGTTGAATAATTCTTACAATTATTCGAGAGAAAGACGTAAAGCAAAATATTTTTAGACGGTGCTAAAATTGCATTTTGTTAAGGATTCAATGTTTAAAGTTACGTTCAGTATCGACGTATTAGGAAAAATACCATTTCAGTGGATACAGATGAGAAACTGTAGTTGAAAACTTAATGAAGTCAATTTTGACACATATCTTTTCTAAGATACATTATAGAACGATGGCAAAAAACGCATGTATGGAAAAAGGCAAAATTACATAGAAAGTTATTCGCAATAAAACTCACGTGTCATGTGTTTTATTGTGTACAAAGATGACCCCGCCAATTATTCACTACACTTCATCTTTAGCGCAAACATTGATTCTTTTGACGTCATATATCCCACGTGCTAAACGACGCGCTTCCTTTTCTGTGAAACTCTCCTAACATCATAATCATTTACTTTGTCATTAATTTTAGAAAAAAACTAATCTTTTAACACAATTTTACATCAAGATTAGGGCGAAAAAACTAATTTCAGAATTGCCATCGTGTTATAATGAATATAATTTCATTTCATTTCATTTTCGCTATGATTTCCTTCCTCGGATTTTACCTTTTGCATACAACTCTTCCTCCATCAGACTTGATCATCGACACATCATAGCGAAAATGATATTATTCTATAAATATAAGCCTCATAAGGAAATAAGGAAACTTGTTCATCATTAAGCTTTATACAAGTGCCCCACTTACTGGTGCTAACAACATAACATGTTTGTGAATCACATTGCCATTCCAGTCTTTGTGGAAGGATTTTCATTTAAAGTTGTCCTTAAACCTTTTATATGGCATTTACCTTGATCAAAATAGGTAATATTTTAGGTATTAGGTAATATAATAGGTATTATTATCTAACATTAGTATGCCTTATACAGAGTTGTGATCATAGAACATGTGATTTTTTTCCAGGTAACGATTTCATGTTTTGTTTTTACAAAAAGTAACATTGCACCACTTAAGCGACCAGATGGCAAACCAATATGCCCAAGTTTCTGTTCTTAAAAAACTTTTTATAAAAAGTCCGTACACTATGTTTATGGCTACATCTTTTTCCAAAAAAAGAAAATGTTTAATACTTTTCGAATACTTGTAATATGTGCTATCAAACAAAAAAAGAAAACGAAAAAGATGGAAAGGCTACATATTATGACGATGTTCACTTAAACGTTTGTAACAAAAGTCACATAGAACATGTAAGGCGGAAATCAACATTTCTAGATCTTTAACGATGGAAAGATATAATGCTATAAATTGTTTACGATAATCGCAAGACATTAACAGAAAGAAACGTAAAGGATTCAACTGAATGTATCTAAACTTACACTTTAGTCAGATTCGGAAGACTATTTAAACACGCAAATACAAACCAACATTGTCGAATAAGATAATTGTTAATTTGACAAAAGAAAATTTCACCTTATAAGTTTTATCTCTTTTTCCAATTTCAATGATTAAAAGTTTGTCTTACACGAAAGTAGAAAGTGTAGATTTACGCATGCTTTCATTAAGCTTGAAATTCTTAAGGTGCCCTCAAATTTGTAGTAGAACAGATATAAATCAGACAGCGTATGTGAACTTATTTTCTAATTAAAGCCAAAATTGATTCGGCAAACAAAAATGTATGCAATGTGTCTATTTGTGGCAAGAACTTTAGTAAACTATTCGCTTCGTTCCAATTTCAATAGTTAAAGGTTTGACTTACACGAAGGTTAAAAAATTACTTATGCTTTCATTACGCTTCTAAGAAATTCTTAAGGTGCCCTCCAATATGAAGTAGAACAGATTTAGATCAGACAGCGTATGTGAACTTATTTTCTAATTAAAGCCAAAATTGATTCGGCAAACAAAAATGTATGCAATGTGTCTAATTGTGGCAAGAACTTTAGTAAACAATTCGCGTCGGTGTAAAGGCAATAGAATGTTTTTTTTTCAAGTTGTTGTTTAAAAACAGGATAGACGATAAATCAAAGATACTGCCTGATAAATATATAATACGTACTTAGTGTATTATATTAAAAAAAATATCTAACGAGGTTGGGAGAATTGAAAATTGTCGAGGCTCTGCCGAGACAATTATCAATTCTCACAACCGAGTTTGATATTTTTTTCATATTATACACTAAGTACGTATTATATTTATCTTATAACCTATATTTGTCTTGTTTCGTCGGTGTTTCTAACTGAAATGCAAGTTTCTAAAATTAACCACATTATATCATGTTCTAAATATAACTATGTGATATCATAAAAAATATCATACGGGATGTTATCATACGGATATTTGTATAGTTATAAGATAATTAGCAAAACATTAGTTATTCCATTATATCTGTTATTGATAGGTACTAACTTGTAAAATGAAGGGTACAAATAAAACAGTTTAAACAACTAAAGTCACAACATGCTTTCAAATTAAGACACATACATCGTGAAAATTACCAGCAATCGGTAGGAATGTTTACGTACCCCCATTGACGGTACACAATATCGTAAAATTGCTGAATAGGTGAACCCACTTCGGCACATTCCACGTTTAACTGGAAGCTCAGACATCATTTGGATTGCTTCGTCAATATCCTCACTTGTGTATCCTTCATCTGGCAGTGGTGAACCGGATGATTTCATCATGGCTGAAAAAGATAAAGGGAAATGAGATTGATGCCCTGAAGAATTAAATGATTGCCTCGGTGGCCTAGTGGTGAAGGCACTCTGGACCTTGAGGTCCGTTGTTCGAGTCCTACCGTCGCCGGGGTATGTGTATGGACAAAACACTTAATAGCCAGTCCTAGTTCGCCCAGCTGTAAGAATTGGGTAGGAGTGGATTTAAACACTGCCCCTCTCTCTGAAAGGGGCATGAAAACATCAGGATTGCGTGATCGAGAGCGACTCAATAAACTTATGCTTTCGTCGTAATCGAACTAAACAAAAAAAAAACGATTAAGATTAGACTTTAAACAACGACATTTTTCAAATTTCAAATATTTGTTTGGATATCCACAAAGCATTTAAATCTGTATTTTACCACTAAATGGGATTCTTAATCTCGAGAACATATATCTCAACAATTTCAAACCTTATAAAAACCTTGTTTTTTCTGTTTATTTCGGGCTGTTGTTTCAAATCACTATGACGAAATAATTGAGTGAGTTTCTATTTCTTGATTACAATAATGTCCAAAGAATCTTTAAAATACTGTAGTATTTCAAAATTTAAACGCTTTAAGTCTGGTTATAATATGTCTTATGAAAACAATCAACATCATTTGCAATGAATCTTAAATAAGGAATCCATGTCTTGTTTGTTTGTTTACCTACAAATTGATGCATATACTACCGCGTGTTTTCAGGAATGACCCCATTTATGTCAAAATTTTGCGAACGTTTGGTGCTCTTCTAATCTAGGAAGGTAGCCTATTTTAACTTTATAGTTTAAATTAAACAGATTTTGAAAATCGTTCCCCTGTTGACAAAAGAAAATATGATGGGGTAATTTACAAGAATCATATTCAAGTTGTGTTTAGATCAGTATGTGTTCTCATCGATGATTTGATATTTCGGATGAACTATTAAGAGAGAATATAGAAGGTTATAAATGGTAAGTCACGAAATTCATGTACCGAATCTATACCAAACTGATCTTCAAGTAAAAAAGGAGTCATTATCTTGCAATTTCTCAATTCACACTACCACATTCAAACGTTTCTCAGTGGAGGATTCAGGTAAATTCGTCATTGGCGCATTTTGTATGTCTCGAGTACTTTTCATTCCCCGAAGGTAATTTAGGTTATATTTCCTTCTCATCTGCTTATTAAGCCAAAACTGGGACACTTTTGACATTGCCTTATGTTACCACCGCCCTCACAGTGTTTATGGCTACTCAGCATTTGTCGTCCGTTTTTCGTCGTCAATAATTTCTTTAATCAACTCCTAAACAAATGGGTCAAATTTGACCAATTTTGGCAGAAATGTTTATTGGGTGACCCGTTTCAAAACTTCAAACTTGATTTTGATTCGCGTTTAAATGAGGGCGTGGCAGGTCAGGGCGTACCCTCTGTATAAATTTAATTTTTTTGTGGTCGTGAGAATACAAACTAGGAAGAATTTTAAAAAATCTAAATAAACCCATATAAACAGACCACCTGCTACCACAATATTGCAGGCTAAAACAGCAAATCATTCAAAGTGCTCTTGTAACATGGTATACACGAGGATTAAATTTTGTTTGCATTTTCTTTCCCCGAATATTTTCCATAAAAAACTCGTTTAAAACTTCTTAAATTTTGTGAATTCTTTAAGTGTGACTCCGATATTGCCCTTTTTGACTTCATGTGAAATATGCGATCTAAACTTAGTTTTGTTTTACTGGCAAAAAGGAAAATAATTTTGTGTTCTTTTGTCATACGCAAAAAACAACACCAATCAATCAATCAATCAACACCAAAACGTTTTTTTTTTTTTATTTTTATCTTATCTTTCAAATGGTGAGACATTTCTTATGCTGCTCGTGTATCAAGTATGCCGGTTGTAGATTTAAAAGTATACACAATATTTTTTGGGACACCTTGTATATGTATGTGTAAATTTAAGATGCCATATAAATGCGTGAAACGTGCTCTTTATATCAAGCATCGTTAGACTTAATTGCTTTCTTTACTTATAGGTTTTCGAAGCAATTCCGAAACCTAGTTTACGTTAATTTGTACGAACATAGCAAATTATTTCCAGCCCAAAGTGGGATATTTGAAGCTTGAATGCGAATTTATAGAAATATCACTGCCGTATTAATTTGACATTTTCTATGGTTCCATGGCAAGGTTTGAATGCGAGAAGCTATGGGCGACTATAAAGTTGTACACAAATTTATTTAACGCTATCTCCTGCTTTAGTGTTTTTCAGGGTCTTTACCTAACATCAAGTACTTGTATTATAGGATGATGGCGTAAAACCCATTTATGAAATGAGAAGAGTTGTATATAACTCTTTTAGCATTAAAATTCACATGATTTACTGTGTACACAGATAGCTCCGCCCATTTATTATATCACACTTCTTCTTTAGCGATAACGTTGAACCACTTGACGTTATACTCGTAAATCCCACGCTCTAAACAACTTCATTTTCTGTGAAATTTTCCAAAGTCAATATTACTACTTATTTATTAGTTTTACAACAAAAAAAAGATTTTACTATTCTATAGTCCGTTTGACTTCTATATGGACCAACATTTCGCCGAAAATCTCAGAAATTAATTGATGAAACGCATATTTTTCTTGACATATCATATTTTCCAGCTAATACCATGACGAATTTTTTCAGAATTTTTGAATGTAAAATAATGATTTTGTCCGTCCGTCTACATGTTAACTTCCAGCCTTTCATACCTACTTGTGACTGTATTAAACGGAACAGCGAGTTGTATAACCAAAAATAGTACTGATTTGCATAGGGGCCAAGTCAAAAGTGTAAGATTTTAAGTGTATTGTTTTAGTATAATATCGAGTATATCAATATAATTAAGTTTGTCGAAGATTTTTGTTACCGTTGGATACCAAATCTGAGTATATTCTCTCTTTCTTCAGAAACCGTTTGACCAGATAATTGATTATTGTTTTTATTTATTTTGAAATGAACCCTATATTTACATGTTAAGACCAATCAAAAAGCATTATTAAACGAAGTAGATGGGAATTTCACGTGGAAAACTTGAAGAGAAGGCGAGTAGTAACGGTAAAAATCACGTGCTATTTAAGTTTAAGATGATATGACCGTCGATATGCTAATTAGCATGTCCAAATAAGGAATAATGGACATTTCATCTGTCAAATGGTTAGTATAAAACCACGTGTTTTTACTATATATGTTTACAATTTCTTATTAATAAACAGCCCATATCACCCCTCGTGTTTAAGAGCGGAAAATGCGAAAATATTAACAATAACTAGATAGACAAAATCATTATTTTGAAATCATTTTATTTTCAAAAAATATTTTTTGGAATGGTATTAAGCTGGAATTAAGATTTTACTACATACAAATCCTTCATTCAAACGTAATTTTATGTAATTGATGAAAAGGTTGGTCCATATAGAAGTCAAACGGACTATACATACACAAAAGTGTAATTAAATTAACTTCAGAATTGTGAGCGTGTTATAATGGATACCATTTCATTTTCGCGCTAAAGTGTCCATGGATAAAGTCTGATGGGGGATTTATATGCAAAGAAAAATCCTCAGGCTCCGTCCTCGGATTTTACCTTTTGCATATAATTGCTCCTCCATCATACTTTATTCATGGACACATCAACGCGAAACTGAAATTATTTCATGGATAAAAACTCCGTCTCGATACTATCAGTCGAGTAGCCGTCACCTTTGTTGTGACGGTAGTTAGTCAGGTCGCAAATTTTCCGACAAAAGGGAAATTCGGTACAATCATACCCCTTTATTCGCGGCTAATCAAGTAGTATAGCCTGGTTACTTTGACCCGACTTTGACCTCTGTGGAAAAACTGCTTAAATAACAATAACCGACATATTTTATCAATTAACAAAATGTATATTACATTCAATATCGTTTGTAATTCATTCCTATGAAAGCACGTGCAAAGTCGAGTAGGAATAATCAGATTTTTATTCATCTAAATAGCAGGGGTCAGATTCAAGTTAATATAACCGCACTATACTTATTTGCTTTTTTACGTGATGCATTATGACCATCTTTCTAATTCGAATAACAATGCTTGTTTTTTCACGATCGAACGTAATAAAAATACCAGAATTAATTGATTGAACACCTGACGAAGACGGTAATGAAATTCTTTTTATTCAAATAGGTTTCCTTTTACGCAAATGCCATGGTTCACTTAGCTAATGCGTTTATACTGATTTATGCATGGTTTTCTGAACTTACCAATTATTTGTACAATTCCGAAACTTGCATGAATAACGGCTACAAATCTTTAATTAGACCACGCTTGAGGGGAATCGGCCAATCAGAGAACAGGATTTTAAAAGTAAATATCACAGATACAACTCAGAGCGTTGTATTTACAGATATACGATTGCAGTGTGTCTTGCACGTGAATCCCGACAGGTTTTGAGGGTCGAGTCATTTCAAAAAGATGACGGGCATTTTATACAGTTCTTTTTTTTTCTAACGACTTTCGAAAGTCACAAAAGTGCAAAAGATCTGACACTGGGAACAGAAATAGATTCGTGGGTGATTTCAGCATATTCTCATTTGAAAAGAGTAATATCACAGCGAGATTTATTCTTTTTCATTATTTTGAGGTTCGGGTAAAAATACAGATAGTGTAAGAAAAGTGTGGTCTAAGTCAGATAGAAAATCTCGTGCCGCGGCATATTGGAAATAGACACTCGCTATATTGGAAATAGACACTCGCTAACGCTCGTGTCTATTTCCCATATACCACGGCTCTCGTTTTCTATCCTTTCCGAATTTTCGTCACCCTACCTGTAGCTATTTATAGTATAGACGCGAGCTTCAGCGAGTGTCTATTTTCCATATACCGTGGCACGAGATTGTCTATCTGACTGAGACCACGCTTTTCTAACATTGTCTGTCAATTTTACCCGAACATCTGGACAACGAAAACAAGTAAAATTCGCTGATATATTACTATTATTATGCATAATTATGCCAAAACTATATTTATGAATCTATTACTTATGGCAGCTCTTTTGCATGTATGCAACTGTAGAAAGTATTTTGGAAAAAAGCAATCATATAATATGCTCGACACTTTCTTAAAATGAAACGGCACACAAAATATGTCAAGATTCACGGGCACGACACAATTTCACTGTATAACTGTAAATACAATGATAAGAGTTGTATCTGTGATTGATATTTTTAAATACTGCTCTCTGATTGGCCGATTCGCTTCAAGCGTGGTGTAATTATAGATTTGTCTTTTTTTCACTTGAGAGGGTCAGTTGTCGTAATGAAAATAAAATTTGCTATGAGTTAACGGCACATCAAATTTGGTCAGATTCCTGTGGGTAAATGTCCTTTTCGAATTTTGTCTTTTGCCAATGAATGAGATATCGTAAACCTACACAGGATGAACAGCTGGAGGCTTCTAAGGTGCGCTTTCACAGTTTTCATAAAAAAATACAAAACTTGTTCTTAGATTTGGAAATGTGTGTATTTTTAGACAATTAAGAATGGCCCAAGGGCATTGACACTGAAAACAACATATTTCAACAATTTCATAACTTATTTTTTTGAAGCGGCAAGGGGTCCAGTCTATTTATTTCAAGTCTATAAATTATAAAATCTTTACTTTCTGTTAATAATCTTTTATTTTTGCTTGTATTGATATGAAGTTTCCAGCTGACAAATACTTTTACCTTAACCGTTGATTGAATAAGTCAAATATGTGGAATGCACATGCGTAAATAGTAGGCTCGAAATTGAAGAATAATTTTTTAAGGCGTTAGTATTTGCTTTATTTTTTCAGATTGAATTTTGCCAGGGATATCGGTCTTTCTTTCCATGCATTATCAGATTGAATCTTATTATTTTTAAGGCTTCAACATGATGAGGTCGTTACTTCTAGTTAATTTTACAAAAAAATCACATTTTTTTCAATCTGTGAAAGAGTAGCTTTAAAAAGATGTCGTAATGGAGTAAGTTCTCTAACGTCGTTATATTTGTATAGGATAGTAAACGAGAGCCATGGTATATGGGAAATAGACACGAGCGTTAGCGAGTGTCTATTTCTCATATGCCGCGGCACGACATTTTCTATCTGACTTAGACCACGCTTTTTTACACTATCTGTATTGTTTACCCGAACCTCTAAATAATGAAAAAGAGTAAATCTCGCTGTGATATTACTCTAATCAAGTGTGAATATGCTTAAATTACTTATGAATCTATTTCCGTTACCATTTTGAGATCTTTTGCACTTTTGCGACTGTCGAAAGTCTTTAGGAAAAAAAGAGCTGTATAAAATGCTCGTCATCTTTTTGAAATGACTCGGTCCACAAAACCTGTCGAGATTCACGTGCAAGACACACTACAACTGTATATCTGTTAATACAACTATCTGTGATATATATATTTTTGAAATACTGTTCTCTGATTGGCCAATTCTCTTCAATCGTGGTCTAAGAAGGGGAAAATTTTAATCCGTCCGAAAGGACATGGTTCACTAACTGTAGATTTTGGCCCTGTAAAATCGACTTTTTATGATTTCTGATGACCTCAATGAAACCAAGATTTCATGGGTACCCTTGTCCCCTTATCTCAAATAGTGGAGAAATATTTCTATAACTTCGCCATTTCTGGAAAAAGTCATTTAAAGTAGTCAATTAACTGTAGAATTGCCCATTTTTCAGCAAAATTTGTAATTTATGCAGCTAAGAAAACGTGAAGCTTAAATTGCGATACCACAAAATTCTACTAAAACCTTTTGGGGGTATTACCTGATAAAACTATGGTGGTGTGGCAAGAGGGGATTCATATTTTTTGTAACTTTAAACAACTATTTTTGGGAAAATTAGGCATATCTGGAGATTTCGGCTTTTTTATTGGCTTATTTTGAGGCATCTTCACGAGTCAAGGGGTATTGAATCGTTAGCTTTTTTCTCTATTAAGATAAGTAAAACGTTCGTTACCCTTGGTTCGACAAGATGATTTTAAAGAAACTGTGTAGTTGTTGAAAATATTCTATACATTATTTGGGAGATTGTGTATAGGTTAATGGAAAAGGTACATAGTTAAACGTGTACATTAGAACTACTTTGAAAGTGCAGATTTCCAATGTTCGTGAACCTTGTCCTTCCAAAATTTCTGTCTTTTCTGACACAAAAAAATTAGGTCGTATTTAAATAGAACATAAATTTTATTTGCCAAAAATACCAAATTAATGAACTCGTTATCTCAAAAAGAAAACAACCCCAAATGAATGAAATAACTCGCCAATTCTCGTGTCTATGTGTTTGTTGATGACTCCTTTAATAGTGTCGTATTCCATGACCTCTTATACTAAATCCTACATGTCAGGATATTGCATATTTCCCAATAACTGACATATTTTACAGAAAAAAGTCATATGTAGCCTATTTCTATCTCACTCTCATTCCCATGAGAAATCTAAGAATTGCAATTATTTTCAAATACATACTAGGTATTATTTCATTGTATTTATAACAAATGTATAAATTAATCCAAAATGACATATAGATAATTGCTGTTCATACAAGGAGGGAAGAATTTGGAACTAAATTTTTGATAAATTAAACACGGCTACGTTGACAATACAGACTTTTATTCATGTTTGTGCATCTTAACCCTTTCCTGTTTTACAAAATTTTGGACCTGTCCAAATTCAAAGGTTTTGCAGACGAAAATTTAAAGTGGATTTAATTTGAAAAATAACCATTCTGTAGGGTAGAAAAAAAAAGTGTGGAAAAAGAAGAAATTGCTTGTCAGAAGCAATTTCTTCTTTTTTCTCAATGTTTTCTCAATCATAAAATCACAGGCACGTAAAAAGCAGGAATTAAATAGCAAAGGGTTAATCTTGTACTTTAATTCATATGTGAGAACAAATGGAAATCCCAGGAATTGCGAAACGCATAGAATTGTCTAAATGCAAACGTTTTTCTTTCACTCCAATTTTCTGAATTCTGGAGAGCAACATTTCTGTTCGAAACGACGATGAGAAAAGCTTGTCTCAAACAAAATAGAATAATAAATAATTTTTCTCACATTAACACGGGTTTTCGAATATCCGGATGCTAAAAATACCGCGATTACATGTGTTAGAATATGTCTTGGTGGCGTTAAATTGAATATTATTTTAATCACGTGCCAAGAAAGAAGCGTCATTTTTTTGTATACACTGTTTAGGAAAAATAATTTTTGATCAATCAATTTAATTTGCGAATTTAGATCTAAATTTCCTATAAACATATTCATATGTGAACATATGTGGCAATCCCAGGGATTGAAAAAAAGCACAGACTTGGCCTATCTGCAAAGAAAATTTCTCTCAATCTGATTTGCTGAATTCTTAACAATAATAAAGATAGAAAAGAATCCCCCATTTTTTGGTAAAAGGTTAACCTAAGTCTTAAATTGTTTTGAAACTCGAAAAAAGAGATACAACGTTGATAAAAATCACAATTTGAATACGACCTGTTGTTTTAGTCTCTTTTTTTTTAGATCTTCTGATGCGAAATAATGGAAAATGGTCCAAATGAATTCATCCCTTAATTTTCGAGTTTACTCCATAAAGTCCACACATATTATCGAATTTACTTGAAACTTTTACAGAATTATTGGCCGCCACCATAGCGCAGTTGGTTAGGCATAAGACTTCCAATCTGGAAGTCGTGGGTTCGATCCCCGGTGGCGGCAAATATCCTTTCCGACGTTTGTCTCTCACCAATGGGTAGATAATCGTAAACCTATGTGAGATAGCAGTCGGAGGCTAGGAAAGGATGTAATGGTAGTACAGGTGAAAGAAATACCAGGAATCCATTGTTAGGTGCTCCGGCCGTCGCGATATAACTGCGAAATTGTTAAAAGCGACGTAAAACCCATTCAAACAAACAAACATTGTACGGACATGAGGAAGGTTCAGTTAGAACATCTGATCGATATTTTAAAAAAAAATACACCGGAAAACTTATGAATCCCCCTTAAAAACAGTGTACATTTTATGAAGAAAACAATCCGCAAAATTACACGTGCATTCACGGCTCATGCAGGATCTGTTATGGGACTTTGTTTGAGACAAGCGGAACTTAACCGAGTCTTTGAATTGCTACAAAGCTCGCCAAGGATCGCTTAATAACATTTCAACACTAGACCCCATTAGGATCAGTTTGTCTTAAATATTAACTCATGGCAGATCCCATATGTCTCATACAAAATCGAGTAAAAGATTTTTTTCTCACATTAACACTAGATCTAGTTTTGTACGCGAAATCTTATTTTTGGAACGTTCAGATGCTAAAAATAGCGCGATTACGTGCGTTAGATGACGTCATGATGATGTCAAAAAGAATGTGATTTAAATAATGTATAAGACAAGGATATCTCTGATGGCTGCTCGCTTTGATAGGCTATTTTAACTATGTGAGAAAAGAGAATTCTAATGTATGCGCTTATGTTCTCTTTAAAGCATCTAAAATACTGCAGGCCGTCATTGTAACGTTTGAACTGACGTTACTGGCCAATGAACCCAACAGTTACTATTGTAAACGCAGTTGTAACGCCTTCTTTAAAATTCATTTTTTGCAACTTGTACGTAGATATCTAGTCCCTTTTCAAACTGACTGGTCTAAAGCATATAGCTGTTACATTTAGAAACATTGTGAAATTTATACTCGCTCCTTTCGAATCCATTCTGAATCACATACTTCAAGACCCATGCTTCCCTCCCAATCACTATCTCATTCAGTTAAGAACATCGTGAAATTGACAATATGAATGGTTTAAGAATGAAATTAAATGGATTTGTGGTGCGAGTTTTGACTGATATTCAAGGGAGGTAATCTTATATCGCTAATTTTGTCCTTCCTGAACAAATTTAGCAATATTTATTGCCTCCCTTTAATAAAATTTGTATACAGGTTCGAAAAATTGTTACTATGTCTTCACGACTCATCATACGCTTAAAATATTCAATCATGTATGTGAAATCGTAGATATTATCTACCGATTTTTATTTTGAATGTGGTTGTAGATCTTATCATTTTTAGTGATTTTGGAGCGTTTTTGAATGGTTGGAGTGAGTGTTTGGAATGATGAATGGAGCGCTGAGTGAGTAATTATGAATGGTTTTGAATGGAATGACAATCAATTTCACAATGTTATTAACTACCATTACGAAACGTTCCAAAATCATTCCAAAATGCCACAATATCGTTCATTCCAAAATGATACAAATTCATTGCAAAATGCCTCACAACTCCATTCAAATCGAAGATTTTTTTCTTTGCTGTTTTGAAAGCCTCCGCCAAGATATAAATTTTTAATATACATAGACTTTTTTAAGTTTTTAAAGGGAGGAAGTAAAATATCGAAAATAGCAATGATGCATTATCTGCCAATAATGCATTCAAAACAAACTCCACATACTCATTCAATTTCATTCCAAAATTATTTATTTTGTCAAATACACGATGATTTATTCAATTTGAATGAAATGCAGATTTTTTTTTTTTTTATATATATTTCGAAGCGTTTTTGAAATAATATAAAGCGTATTTGGATTGTTTAAGTGAATATTTGTAATGAATGAATGGATCGCTGATAGAGTTCTTTAGATTGATTTTGATCGGGATGAGCGTCAAAAACACGGTGAAACTTATTGTATTTAAGTATAAAAACCAATTTAATTATATGTGTTTTTTCTCTGCTCTTTAATCAAACATTTAGGAATGCGTAAAACATGATGGCGCAAACTTTCTTTTTGAACTCAGTATACAGCAAAGAACATTGTGAAATTGACAAGGATAATGATTTAGGAATGAATTCGAAAAGAAAGTGCAAAAGTTGAAGGTGAGTTTTTCAATGAAACTTAGAGGGGGTATAATGGTATCTGTTACTTCATCGACGAAATTTTGTAGAAATTTTATTACCTCCCTTCACTAATACCTACGTACTTTTCTTTTATGGACTTCACGGACCAACTAGACGCTCTAAAAGCCACAATGTGCAAAAAATAAATACAATCATGCAATGATAAATCGATATGAAAGAAAAGGGGGTCGCTTCGAATGGTTTCGGAGCGTTTTAGCACAACTTCGGGGAGATTGTAAGTAATTTGAGTGAATGTTTTCAACACAACAAAGGGAGCCTTAAATGAGTGATTTATAATGGTTTTGATCGGAAAGATTGTCAATTTCACCCTGTCATTAACTGTAAATTATTACAAATGTCAAGCGCGAGAGTATTATCTCTGGTTGCGTGTTTAAATTCACGTGACATGCCCGTAGACGTCTGCAAAGCGTCTACAAAACAATTTGATGAGGTGTCTATTTGTTCGAGAATATTTGTCAAGAAATTACAATAAGAATATTTTGTCTGCATTAAACAGGTCTGTTACAGGGGTACATCGTCGTTGTTATTCTAAAACATCGTAACTACAGCTTTGATCAAGCTGCAGTTATGAGGTTTTAGAATAACGTCGACGACATATAACAAAAAGTTTTGGCTTCGAATTGATATAGCACACAAAGGTGAATTTATTGTTAATGATGTACGAAATCGTCAGAATGATGTTGAAAGAGCGAGAGGAGCGAGTTATGAGTGAAGTTTAAGGGGGTTAATTCAATATAGTTAATTTTGTTCAGGATGAAGTTTCAAAGTTTATTCAACAAAAATTTAGGCCTCTGGCCCATAATACAAAACACAATATGTTTTTAACAATACAATTTTGAAGAGTAACAGAAAGACATGTTCATATAATTTTATAGTAATCCTATTTTCTGTGTATAGTTTACTTTTAATAAGAATCGTATCCGAAGAACAACAATTCAGACGAATAATTAAGAATTTAAGTCTTGGGGATAAATAGATATTATTGTTTCTTAAGTTCTTTTCCTCTCGTGGACTGTCATCTCCATTTCAAAGGAAATCGCTTATATTATCATTTTTACATTTTTATTATTTCATTGGCAAGTATATACGCGCGTATATATGCACAGGGGGGTAAATGCACGTGCACATATATAAACATACATGAACACGTAAATCCATCCCTCCAATATCGATGAACAGAGTTAGCGATATTGATTTCCTTTCTTTAATAAAATAAAAATAAAAGTTCTATAAATAGCTTCCTATTTCTTCAAGAACCAATCAGACGCTCGAAACACCAATTATTTCAGTGAAATTGCGATTTGGCTCTTGGCTCATTTTGAAGGTAGTTGTTGATCTTATATTTTTTGTAATTTTGGGCGTTTATTAATGGTTTGAGTGAGTGTTTGGAATGAATGAATGGAGCGCTGAGTGAGCGATGAAGAATAGTTTTTGATTGAGACGAATGTCAATTTCACGATGTAACTAACTGTAGCACATAAGGTGAATTTGACTTTTTTGTTTATGACCTACGGAATCATCATTTTTAGAGCTAAACATCTATAAACGTATGGACAAGAAAGAATTGGTCGTTTTCAGTTGACTGATTGAATGAACGGGGTTTTTACGCCGCTTTCAACATTATTTTAGTCATTGTTTATCGCGCGGCTGGAGCACCTAACAATGGATTCCTTGTATTCCTCGAATCAGTGCTACCACCACATCCTTTCCTTGCCTCCAACTGCTATCCCATAGAGGTCAACGATTATCATACATTTTAATGGAAATCAGCAATTTATGTTGCCTTTGACCATTTACAAAGAAACAAATGATGTGGCAAGTAACAAGTACAAGTGGATAGAAAATGAAAACAATACAAAAATACATACAGTAAACAAACAAAAGATAGTACGTCAGACAAAACCAAATTAAGACAAATTACACAGTGGAAGTATTTCCTACAAATTACACTCTAACTCACACTCACACCAATGAATTAAAACGGAGGAATTGTTAAGCATTGTATTAGGAGGTTGGCTGTTTCAGAGCCTGCTCTCTTATCAATAAGGCATTGTTTATATATTTTGCTAATCTTAACATTGTATTTCTGTTCTGTTCTGTTCTGTTTTTTGAAGACATTAAATTATAAAATTTTTGCAACGAAGGCCATGGAAATTTACCGATGTATTGTTTACGAATGTCGTTATATGGGACAACATAATACAAAGTGATATTCGGATTCAATGACTTTAGAGCTACAGACTTTACAAAGACGGTCGTTTCTAACAATGCCAATCTGTCTTTCGAATTCAATTTCTCACTGGTGTGAGCTAAGTCCTATGCTAGTGAGTTTTTTTTCTTAGATTTTCATTTTGAATTTCATATAGATAATTTTCAAATCGAAATTCGGTTTTAAATTTACAAAAATATTCTAATTTTGGAGTTCTATTGATGTATCCAAACCAGTCTTGAAGAAAATGATCTCTTATTCTATTCTGCAGCAAGGCGAACGTAGGCAAACTATAAGTATTGTTGCTAAGATCAGAAAGATTGGTCAAATAATTGAAACCTAGGTGGTCAATAGTTTTTTTCATTTTATATGCCCAGCCATTTTTAACTTAATGTCAATTTGGTCTTTCAACATATCGAAGAGTAAAGAGTTAGGATTCTTTAAGATTTTGAGATAGAATTTAATAGATCTTTCTTTTGCAAAAATATAAAGTGGAAAACGGCCTAATTCTCCATAGATTGCATAGTTAGGTGTTTGTTGCCTAACGCTTAGTAAATGTCTACAAAATCGTAGATGTAATTTTTCAACATCTTTAAAATTGTAAATTCCCCAGACTTCAGAACCATAAAGAATAATTGATACCATCATAGAGTCAAAAAGAGATAATTTAGTCTTTATATCGAGCTCCATTTGATCAAAAAGAGTCATTACATTATGATAAGCTTTAAGAGCTTGGTCATTTAATGTTTTAACGCTCAGGCTCAATTTACCATTGTTATGAAAATCAACTCCTAAATAAATGAAATGATCAACCTCTTCAATCATTTCTCCATTGAAAGTCAGATTTGAATAAACCGGATTGTTATTAGACCGAAACACGCATAGTTTGGTTTTTAGAGTATTTATTTTCAGTCCCCATTCCGTAGAGTACCTACAGATATTATTGATTTGAGTTTGAAGAGATTCAGGGTTGGTTGTAAATAAAACTATATCATCTGCAAAACTACCTAGTGGATCCTTTTCACGGATGAATATATGTTATTAAAATCTGAAAACCTAATCACACTTTATAAAATCGCGAAGCGGATACATACATGAGTGTAATTAGGATTTAAGTCTTATAACTCGATACAATATCTCAATGCTTTATGATTCAACTTCATGAAGCAAACCTGAAAAAGGGGGAAAACACCTTTCCACTATGAAACGGATTTCTTTTGGGACAACATTTGTGGAAGATTTCAAAATAGGTTCGTAATCAAAATTGTTTTATTTAGATATATAACTATTTTCAAACCCAATCACAGTGACCGAATCTTGATTGACACAACAAAATAGGATACATCATAAAGCTACAGAGCCGCCGTCATAGCGCAGTTTGTAGCACGTCAGACAAACAATTTAGAGGTCCCAGGTTCGATCCACAACGGCGGCACTCGTCCTTTTCGACTGATGACTTGATAATAGTAAACCTATGTGAGACAGCAGCTGGAGGCTAGAAAGGATGTGATGGTAGTACTGGTGTGAGAAATACCAGAAATCCATTGTTAGGTGCTCCAGCCGCCGCGATATAACTGAAGATTGTTGAAAGCGACGTAAAACCCGTTCAAGCATGAATATAGTTTGATGGAGAGACGCATTGGAGAGAAACATTTAGCAAATAGTCAACTTATAAAGGACAATTGTTTGATCTTGCAAAAAAAATTAACGTCCTGGTTAATTTGCAATTTAAGAGAGAATGCACAATATTGTGTCTGCACGCAAGGCGTTGAAAGATAATAGTCTATCACTTTCAAATCCTTTCGGTTTTTTGTAGTGACGATTTCCGGTAAATGTCAATCCGTTGTTATAGAAACGTGAAAAAGATACAAATATCTCCCCGAAACTTGTCACAGTGTTGACACTTAATTTCGATGTGCATTTTAGATAGAATTTAATTAATTTGAGATTATAAATCTTTTAATTATTGTTTTTAAGTTTCATCATCCATGCATTTTGCAGAGTCATTTTCTTCTTATTTGACCCCTTTTCCAAGAACGGGGTTTTAACATAGTATTTTGGAATCATTCCACTTTCGTATTATCAAATGACTTGTTGAAGTGATTGTTATAGTGGGGTTAAGATAACGCCGTCAGCCGCCGTCATAGCGACGTTGGTAGCGCGTCAGACTGTCAATCTAGAGGACCCGGGTTCGTTCCCCGACGGCGGCACCCATTCTTTCCGATTATTTGTCTCCCAACAATGGGACCTGTACCTTCTTTTCTTTATAAATAGATGTTTGTGTCTCAGAGGAATAATCAGTCACATCCGAAGTCACTCTTGGCAATATAGTCATGCACTGATTTGATCAATTTGAATCAAGGATCGCAAAGAAAAAATTCGGGGCGATCCATTTGGGTTTCTGTTCGAATTAAGGGAGTATTGAACGTTAAAATGGCTTATTTTTAATGCTTATAATGGGGTTTTACGCCATTTTCAACAATATTGCAGTTATATCGCGGTGGCTGGGGCACCTAACAATGGATTCCTGGTATTTCTCACACCAATACTACCATTACACCATTTCCTATCCTCCAGCTACTGTCCCACATGGGTCTAAGATTTATCGACCCATTGCTGAGAAACGAATAGTTGAGAGGAATGAGTGCCGCCGTCGGGGATCGAACCCAGGATCTCTAGAAGGACATCAAGACGCGCTACAAATTGCGCTTTAACGGCGACACTGTAATAAGAAATAACGTGAAATGGACAAGTTGAATGGTTTTGGAATATTCAGGCTTGACGTTTAATGAATTTGTGGGTCGAGCTTTGAATGATATTCAAGGGAGAAAATACATTATTGCTAATTTCGTGCAATTTGGACGTAGTATGCGAAAATATATAACTCCCCCCCCCCTTAAAACTAATCGTTTCTTTATTTTCTGTGTTTCCACGTCCCAATCAGACACTCTTGGAATAATTATATCGATTTGGATGAAATGTTGATTTTTTTTTTAACAATTTCGGGGCGTTTAGTGAGTGTTTAGAATGAATAAATGGAGCACTGAGCAAGGGATTATAAATCGTTTTGAAAGGTTTGAGTACCAACTGCATGATATTGCTAACTACATTAACCACGAAACCAAAACAATGACGAATTGTTGAACGCGGCGTAAACCCTTAACAAATCAAAGTACTGAAAGTACTGTTAAGTTGGAATGCGTTCAAGAGACGGTGACTAACGAAGCTGACGCCTCCCGCCCACCACAAGTGATCACATAATACGTCTCGTCTTTTGACGGGCGTACATAAATCAATGTACTTCGAAAACGAGAGACGTTTAAACCCCTGATTCGCTATACAGGCCTGCAACTGATGAAGGAAAAATGATAACAAGCGGACCAAAATAGCCCTAAACCGCTGTCCTGAATCCAATTTGTCCAGAGGATCGCATCCAAGAAACTTTCTGGCAAAGTTTCATTCAAATTTGCCTAATTGTTGAAAAGAAATATAATTCGAAGAATAAACAGTGATAGTAGACCCTGCCCACCCACTATTTACAGAGGATACTCAAAATTAGCCCTGCGATACCACGCCAATACTTATGGGCTAATCAAAACATTACAAACGAATCTTGAAGATGGTCTCCAAAGGAACATTTTGGTAAAGTTTCATTGAATCGGCCAAGTGGTTCAGGAGGAGATGTCGTTCAAAGGTTCTGGGCTCAAATAAGCCCCGCCCTGCCACACCAATATTTATGGACCAATCAAAATTTCGTGGACGATTTGCCAAAAGCGATACCCAAGGAACATTCTGGTTAAGTTTCACAGAAATTGGCCCAATGGTTGAGGAGGAGAATTCATTCAAAGATTTCTGGCTCAAAATTAGGCCCGCCCTGCCACGTCCATATTTATGGGCCAATCAAAATTTTGCAAACAATTTTTAAAAAGGGTCACCCTAAGGACCTTTCTGGTAAAGTTTCATTGAAATCGGCCAAGTGGTTCAGGAGGAGATGTCAATCAAAGATTCCGGGCTCAAAATTAGCCACTCCCTGCCACGCTCATTTTTAATTGGCCAATCAAAATTACGCGAACGATTTTGGAAGAGAGTCATCAAAGGAACATTCTTGTAACGTTTCCTTGAAATTGGCCCAGTGGCTCAGGAGGAGATGTCGTTCAAAGATTTCTTGCTCAAAATAAGCCCCGCCCTACCACGCCCATATTTATGGATCATCAGAATTTATCGAAGAATTGTTAAAAAGGGTCACCCAGGGAACTTTCTTTCAAAATTTTATCGAAATCGGCCGAAATGGTTTAGGAGAAGAAGAAGTTTTAAGAAAGTTGACAACATACGACGGACGTCGGAGTCAGGGTGATCCTTAAAGCTCCCCTTGAGCACGTTGTGATTAGGTGAGAAAAAAAGGGAAAAAAATGATATGGACCATACAGCCGGCTTAACAGTTTCTATGTTATTTTTCAAATGACTTCTGCTCCATTTGAGTTATCAATTACATTTTTAATTAGAATTGTCGCAAAGTGGACCTCAACAAGCGCTTTGGCCTTGATGAAAAGCTATTTTCGCAGGGGAGTATTTTACTTCATGAGTTGATATCTCAAGACAATTCTTGGACGAAGTTCAATTGTGAATTCGACCTTCGGGACTCCAAAATTTGGCACTTTCTTGGGTCATTGACAACATTTGTGTCAAGTTTTATGATGTGGGTCAATTGGTTGTCCAGTAAGAGTGGAAGCTGTTAACGATTAAAGGTAACTTATGAACGTGACATGAATGACCCCGAAAGGATAGGGTATTTCTTTTGGTCATGGGCAATATTTGTGTAAAGTTTCGTTATTGCAGGTCAATTGCTTCTCCGTTTAGCTAGCGGAAAGCAAAAGGTCAATGGACTGGCAGACAGACATCAATATGTGCTCCTTCACTTCTGAGTTGGGGTTATAGTTAATAACATCGTAAAATTGATAAGGTGAACGATTTTGGAATGATTTAGGAATGATGTTAACTGAGTGAGCGGAGCGAGTTTTGGGTGAAATTTAAGAGAGGGAATCCAATGTCGCTTATTTTGTTCAGGATGAACAAAACTAGCGATATGTAAAAAACCCTTTAATAAAAAATGCATAAAAATTCCACCAAAAGCTTTAAATTTCGCCAAGAACCAATCAGACTTTTAATTTCAATAAAGTCAGTGAAATCACGATTTGGTTCTTGCTTTATTCATTATCAATGTACAAGTTGATCCTATTTATTGAGTAATTTTAAAGTTTTGAATGGTTTGAGTGAGTGTTTGGGATGAATGAATGGAGCGCTGAGTGAGCGATTAAGAATGTTTTTGAATGAGATGAATGTCAATTTCACGATGTAACTAATTGTATGATGATGCTCTTAAACGTGTTGGTGTGCAAGAATCATAGTGTGAAGAAAACAAGTTGAACTAGTAGGTTTGTTTCAAATGGTAAGTTATTTTTGTGATGGAATGCAATTTGGCAAAGATATTCATAATTCCATTAAAGATGTGGTGGTCAGGATTTTATTTGATGAATTTTGGGCTTTGACAATGAACATTCATGTAGATAACTGCAATATGACGGAAAACAAGTGACAAAATGTTGCAAAAATATTTATTATCTTTCAAGGTGTATCATCACTTTAAGAAAAACTAAAGATTTTCATTTCGTAACTGTAGACAGAAATATACAATATAACAATTTATCATAAGTTAAATGTGCGATAAGGTCGTTCAGAAAGAGAAACTATACCTTTAAAAGAAGCTATAACATAATTCTACGAAAATAGGTCGCGACATTACCAAATAAGCAGATAACGTGATTGGCCTGTGCTATTGCCACAATACTGAGAGACCAGATCGCGACATTACCAAATAAGCAGATCACGTGATTGGCTAGTGCTATTTTCAATAGCTGACCTGATTTAACTTGACTTATCACATGATTTCCAAATATAGTAATGCACACATGTGATACTATTAAATTCGTACGCAACTTTCAATGGATTAGCGTGTTAATAATAAACATGAAACGATAGTTCTTTAATTGTACAGCATTATTACCTTTTGATGAAATAAACTGTATGTCTATGTCAAGTTGAGATATACAAAATAGGCCGAAGTGTATTCACATCCTGTTCACGTGATATGTGTTCTCAAAAAACCCGAAATGAATTTATCTTGTGTTCATTTTGCGGTTTTGCTAAATCTAAGTTGGAATTGCTCCGCATTCCAACTTAAAAAAATCAAGTGCCAGATAACTATAGTATTATTCCGATTCTTTATACTGCAAATACTGTTAGGACAGGGTGTTGTCCCAGGGGACATAACTAATTTGATAATCTAGATTGATGTCTTTATAATCTTTATAGGACGACGGCGTCAAATACAAACCAACATCTATGCTATAGATTAGATTATTGTAAATTGACCAAGCCTTTCGAGGTCAAACTAGTGGGATTTATGATCCATGATCGAAATGACGTTATTTTCATGGCGTATAACTCGATATGTGCTATTTATTTCGTTTAAGCAATACATGAAATTTTGTATCGGTTATCTACTCAAGGTAAAATTTGTACAGTCCGACCGACAAACATTGCAAGTGACGTCATGATTTGTTTATCATTTTATTGCTGTGAGAAATATGTAAGGTTTAATGAATAGTAAAAACACCTACAGTTTACATGTGGGAAAATAGCTCAGGTAATTAGTGAGTTCGGCACTACGTCTCCGACCCTCCAAAGTAAAGAGATGTTTAATGTCGAGGTTCAAACCTCTGTCATGTCACGTCTTTTTTTGCAAAATTATGATCTTTTTTTTATTTTTTTTTATTTTCTTTTTTTTAATAATGAAATATATATATATAATTCTTGTTTTTTAATTGACTCGTTTATTCATTACATGTGTAAGATTACTTTTCATTTTATAATATATACTGTTTTACTCTACTGATGTGTCAGTATTTCCATATTTTTCTAGTTTCAACTCGTAGGTAACATATGTATTCATGAATATCACAAAATGGAAAACGATCTCTTTTTCATAATCATTTCGTGTAAAATTGCCAATGCTAATTATTAAAATGTATCGTGCACTTTGAATCTATGAAAAAGGAAAAAATCCACCCTCTTTCGCCGGTACGAACCAATGAAGTTTGTTACTTCGACTAGGGTGCGTTACCAACTGCGCTAATTACGACAGATGTTTTACTGAGAGTTATATAGCAATTCATTTTCATCTTTGCCTTTATAAAGTAAACAAAAAGTGACGTCACTTGCAATGTTTAGTGGTTGATTTGTAGCTCCACATTTCGCCAGAATAATTATAGGAAGAAATACTGTTTACATAATATATAACCCGTCACTCATATAAAGACCATTTAAAACATGTGATGGTTTAATTACGGTGAAGGTTTATCCCGGGGTAATGTTCCAAATACATGTACTTCGTATTCACAAAGAAAGAATAATCAATAATGACTTAAAAAGAAATAAATACCCAAGTACGAAAAGATTCGAATTTCTATCAATTCTTTAAAATGGAACCAACATAGATCCGCAACATTTCGGCATTCATGAACTTTCACAATGTTGAGCGAGGTTTTACTATATCTAATTTCCTACACAAACAATTCATTCATTCATTCATTCATTCATTCATTCATTCATTCATTCATTCATTCATTCAATTATTCATTCATTCATTCATTCATTCACTCATTCATTCATATCATTCAGTCACTTAATCAGTTTGTCAATTTCGTCCTATTCCTCGTGTACAAGTGATTGTATATAATAGTTTTGTAACTTCAATTTATTCTTTCAAATCAGTCCATAACAAGCAGATGGGCGACTTATTGGCGATTAATTTTTTGCAGCCATCAATGAACAGAAACAGCTACAACACATGTAGTATTATTCCCAATTTTCCCCTGGCAGGGCGGAGCCTAAGTAACGGGTCGATGCACTTATGATCAGGGTAAATCAGCCATTATTTATTATCATTTACTGCTAAGATAGTCGACATAATTAACTTGAGACCGTAAAGCGTAGCTCTAAGCACGTGAATTCTTTTTGTTTTAGGATATCGTTATTTGCACGCGTTCACAATTATTGCCGACTAACATTTCAATGAGCACAAAGTATTTAAAACTTAACTCGCCAAATAACGTCACGGCTAAGCCCCGCCCTGCCAGTTCATTAATAATGCAGAATATCATCGTGAAATTAGAATTCAATCAAATCAAAACAATTCTAAATCACCCACTCAAAGCTCAACTAATTCATTCATTCTAAACACACTCACAGTTAGTTACACCTTGCAATTGACATTCAACTCTATCAAACTGTCTAAATCGCTCACTCAGCGTTCCATTCATTCATTCATTCATTCATTCATTCATTTATTCATTCATACTTTTCATTAAAGGGAGGTAATCAATATCGCTAATTTTGTTCATCCTGAACAAAATTTGCGATATAGGATAACCTCCCATTAAATCAAGTAAAAACTCGCTCCACACAGTCATTCAATTTCATTCTAAATCATTACAAAATCATTCACCTTTGTCAATTTCTCGATGTTGTAAAAACATCACGATTTCACTGACTTGCTTGAAATTGGAATTTTTCAATTGGTGCATGAAGACATAGAAATCTTTTCATAGAACTTGTTGGTATATTTTAGTAAAGGAATGTAATAAATGTTGCTAATTTTGTTCGAGATGAACAAAATTAGCGACATTGTAATACCCCCTTAATTTTCTTTCAACACTAACTCATCTCACTCGTTCAATTTAATTCCAAAAACATACCAAAATCATAAACCCTGTTAATTTCGAAATGCTCTTACAGATAGTTACATCGTGAAATTGACAAAATGATTAATTTTGGAGTCATTTTTGAATGGAATTGAATGAGTGTGTGGATGAACAAAATTTGAGATATTGATAACCTCCCTTTAATATAAAATACAAACAAGTTTTATACATAGCTTCCTATTTCTTCAAGAACCTTTGAGACGCTATCAATTTGAATTATGTCAGTGAGATCGCGATTTTTCTCCATCAAAATTTATTTTGAATGTCGTTGTTGATTCTTTATTTTTCACTTGGTTTGAGCGTTTTTGAATAGTTTGAGTGTTTGGAATGAGTGAATGGAGCGCTGAGTGAGCGATTTAGAATGGTTTTGATTGAGTTGAATGTTAATTTCCCGATGTTACTAACTGTAACTGTATCATGATTTTTTGTAGCCGTCCGTTAAACATATTTGAGAAAATATTCGGGTAGTTTACTCTAGTAAATTTTAGAGACTATTTTTTGTATCCCAAAAAGGATGACAGACAACTTTGTTATTAGATTATAATTTGCGTAGTCATTTGTCAAATACGCAGATATCTAGCTTTAAAAACTCCCTGCAGAATATTTGTCAGTATTTATTCTAGAGTATTTCCTTAAAATCGCACTTCTATCGAGATATCTTAGATAATTCATCGACGTAATTTTGTAATTTATTTGTCATTTTTGTTACAAATGTTCAAAATAAGATACTTTTCGTAGAAAATGAAGTAGCAAAAAATGTTTTGCAATAAGGTTAAACGCAATTCTCGTAATGTCTTAAGCTATTTTTTTGTACAATTTAGGTTTGGAAATCAAAGTATTTCAAATGTTATCGTCAGCTGGCTATCAAAATCTTTAAATCCACCCCTCTTAAGTCATAGTGACGATGTTGTGGCCACTAACCATTAATTCTAAGATTAGTATTCAGTAAGATAATGACGCTGAATTTGGAAGCTCGGAGCAAGACAAAGAAGTAGTTGATGATAAATGGATGATCTAAGCCAAAAAAAGGAGAAGTATAATGTTCAAATCCTATCATATCCCGTTTTCGGCATGAACAAAATAAGCTATAACAATTACCTACATTTAATAAAATATACGTACTTAGCTGTTTGTGTGTTTTCGTGGACCAAGCAGACGCTTTAATCCACATCAAGCAATAAAATTGTGGAATAATTTGATCTATTTGAGTTATAGGCTGACCCTCTTGAATGGTTTTGAAATATTTTCTAATGATTTTGGGACGTTTTTGATCGATTTGGGTGAGTGTTTGCAAATAATGAATGAATGAATGGGGCGCAGAGTGAATGATTTAGAATGATTTTGATCGGAATGAGTGTCAATTTCGCGATGTTTTTAATTGTAGATATGGTGTAAATGTGATCTAGAATAATACGTGTACCGTTAGTCCTCTACAAAAACTTTCGAGACGATTCCTATGAATGCCGAACGCCCAGAAATTTGATGGGGTTTATATCTTGTGAAATAATTAAATCAAAGAGCCAGCCCAGTGTTCAGGATGACAAAACGGTGCATACTGTTTGCTAATTATATCCCGTTTTGCACGTGCAGGTGTACAAGGCGGGGTACAATTTGCAAACAGTTTCGACTTTTTTGTCATCCTGAGGGCCGGACAAGTTAACACCTTAACGTATTACCGTGGAACCTGTCGACGCCGAGACTATGGCAATAGCTCAATATTCTTCGAAAACAGCCGATTAAAAGAAAAAGGGGATTCAAGAAGTCTTGTGAGGACTTGATAGTTACAGGAAAACGACCAAATTATTCAGCCATGCGTTCAGGACGTCAAAATGACGGTGCAACTGTTTGTCAATTGTATCCCGCTTTGCATGCAAGTGCATGTGCAAAGCGGGGTACATTTGGCAAACAGTGTGCACCGTTTTGTTATCCTGAACGCAATGTTGGCCATCTTATGAATCGAGAGAGAGCTAAAAAGGAAATAACTTGTAAAATTAAGTAATGTTTCTTTAAATTATGATGCTTTTATCAAACTTTCATCTTATTCACCGAGGCATCTAAAAAAAAAATCCGAACAAACTATCGAGAAAGTTTTCTTGACAATAAGCAAATCTATATCGTTCATTCCACCTTACTAAATATTTCTTTCATAAATACTCTCTTTGGGTTGTTTGAATGACAAACTGAACGCCAAATGCCGACACATAAAGTATCGGGTCGTTCTGTCGTTTATTTTTTAAGGATAATTGTTACCGTTATCGATAGCGAAACTCTATTGGGACGAATTATCCTTGAATATTTTATGGCGCGGTTCAAATGAATACGACCCCACACTAACTGACTGGCAAAAAGTCAATAACCTAAACTGATACTTTAATGCATTTGTATCCCTGTCATTTAGTTGACTGGTTTTTGATATCGCAATGTCATTTTCAAACATAAAACCATAGAGGTAAAAAACAAAACAAATGACGTTGGATAACCAAAACTCTCATCCCTCCAGTTTATTTAGGTTGATATTTGATGGTTTTGATCGGCCTTCAACTAAATGCGATTTAACAGACCAGGACCTTATTAATAATACCGCCGTCATAGGCTATTACCCAAAAGGTCCAGAGTTTTGTGTCCCGATGGCAGAACTCATCCTTTCGTACTATTTGTTTCCGACAAATGGGTCGATAATCGCAGATCTATTTGGGATAGAAGCTGGAGGCTAGGAAAGGATGTAATGATAGTAATGATTTGGGAAATACTAGGAATCTATTGTTAGGTGATCCAGTATCCGAGATATGACTGAAGATCTTTAAAGCGGTGTTAAACCCATCCAAACAAAACATACAATTGAACAAGAGTGATGCATCTTTACTGAAATTCCACGTCGAAACTAGACTACACTCAAGTTAAATTGTGAAATTTAGTATCGACTCGATCAAACGTGTTCTAAATCGCTCTCTCAAAACTCGGTTCATGCATTCCAAACATTCAAATAAAAAATTCAAAAACGATTCGAAATCGTTTAAAATCACTTTAAAATCATTCAAGAAGATCGACATGTCATTCAAATCTATCAAAACTTTCAACGATTTTATTTGATAATGTGGGTTTAAAAGCAACTGATTGGTCTGTGATGACAAAGTAACACACAGAGACGGAGAATTCAATATAAGGATATAATTGCAATCCAATAAAATAAATAATTCTGATTGGTTTAAATCGCATCACGTGGGGAAATCCATTGCACTTATTTCTGTATAAAATGCAATAGTTCTTTCGGGAAACCTCCGACCTTCGATCTGCAAGTCCTGTGTTGTAGGAACTCGAATTAACCTCGTTACCGATCATCAACGAAAAATTGATTGATAATCCACTGTAAGTTAAGTCATTTTCGAAAGAAATTACGATTACAAGAATGCAGTTCTGATTCTAAGCCGACGTTAACTTACAATACAACGAGTCGACGAAGAAAATCAAGCAACCCTCTTCACTAAGACCGAAAACGCCGTTTTCGTTTTTAAAATTACATACTAACTTAGCAGAAACAAGTTTTTAGTCATAAGTGCCTCTACGAATTTCAAAGTTATCGTTTATTTGCGCATCATTAGTTTAACTTTTTGAAATTTCACTTTGAAAGCTAGATAAAAAAATACACGATCTAAAAATAGATTGCGTAATTTATACGCGCAGAAAGTACAACTGAAGCTTAAATGTTTGGCCGAGTATTTTAATAGTTTCTTTTTTCTGGAGGATTACAATTATAAGGGACGAGTGCCATTTTCACTGCGTTTATTGGGGTATAAAGTGCAATTTCCTTTGCATATGGCAAATAACCCCCGTTATTTGCCATGCGCTAAGGCAATTGCACTTTATGCCCCAATAAACGCAATGAAAAAGACACTCATCCCCATAGTAATAAGATATTGCTTTTATGGTCTCATTTAACGAAATTAGCGATATTGTATTTTATCTTATAACTATACAAGTATCCGTATGATAACAACCCGTATGATATTTTTTATGTTATCACATAGTTATTTTTAGAACAATAATATCATACAGTTATTTTTAGAAACTAGCATTTAAGTTAGAAACATCGACTAAAACAAGACAAAAAGAGGTTATAAGATAAATATAATACGTACTAAGTGTATTGTATGAAAAAATATCTAACTCGGTTGTGAGAATTGGTAATTGTCTCGGCAGAGCCTCGACAATGATCAATTCTCCCAACCTCGTTAGATATTTTTTTCCATACAAAACACTAAGTACGTATTATATATATCTCATGTAAAGTTAATTCAAATCTCGCCTCTCACTTTCATTTAATTGAATTTTGAAATCATTCCAAAACCATTCACCATGTAAACTTGACGTCAATTTCACAATATTGTTTACTTATAATGATTTATCGAACTAGAAATTCAGAAGAAAAAAAATACGATTTGAACGAATACGAACACGAATGTGACAAGAACTATTAAGGTTGGTAGCTGCTTTGTAGCTAATAAACTTGCGTTCCAGGACAAAAAGATATCAAAAACTGAAAGTCTTAAAACGGTGTTTTAAAGCTGACATTTATACTTATACTCCCGTTCAGTATGGCAAGTATGTGCATGGACAGTTTAAGAAACGAATAAAAAAAAGAGAATCCATACAGTTAATAACATCATGAAATCGACATTCATCCTGATCGAAACCATCCTAAATCGTTCATCCGGAGCTTCATTTATTAATTCCAAAAACTCACACCAATCACCAAAAAAAAAACGATAAAAAAAAGACAAAATAATGCAAATCGTTCCATCATTTCATTTGATTTGTCAAATTTCCATGATCATCATCGACTGGTTTGGATTTTAAAGCATCTGATTGGCGTGTAAAACACACGATTTGAACCCCTCCCCTCAACAACAACAACAACAAAACAAAAAAAAAAAAAAAAAAAAAAAAAAACGACGAAATTACTGATATCTGATTATCTCCCTTCAGTTTCACTAAAAATTCGCTCCTTTCGCTCAATCAATTTCATTTCGACACCGAACTCTTTAAACATTTTCTCCCAGCAATCAATGAACGGATTTCAACCAAATTTGGCATTAATATTCCTTGGGTGATCCTTAATCATCAAAACGTCTTCATGTACATAGGACCCCCTATCGGTGTGGCAGGCGAGACCTCTTTTGACTTTGAAATCTTTAACTAACTTTCGCCCTGAAAGCAATCAGCGAATTGCATCCAAATCTGGCATGTTTTTTTCTTGGTGACTCATTTAAAAATAGGATTCAAAAATTCCGTTCTGTATTTAAAAAAGGGTAAATCTTTGAATCTTCTTTGACCCAGTGGACATTTTCAATAAACTTTGCTGGACTGTCTCGTTGGTGACCCATTTGAAAAATACCTCGGGACATTCTCATTGTGCGCGTGGCAGAGTTGGGCCTATTTTCACCTTTCATCTTCCTTGGAGTAACATCTCCCTCCTCTATCACTAGCCAATGTTAAATGAACCTCTGCCAGAATATTACTTGGAAATCATTCAAGGAACCAATAAAATTCAGGTGAGCGGTTTAGCGCCATTCTGGACCTCTCGTTATATGTCCCATATGCCGTTGACAATCACATCTGAAGAAGCTATGCAATGTATTTCTTTAATGCTTTTTGAAGGTTTATCGAGAAGTAACGGTAGATTATCACTTGATAAACTCACCACAAAAGCAGTGAAATTATCAAAAAATTATACCCTGCTTTTGTGCATTTTATCTTATCTGACGTCATCTATGCGGGGCGAAATATGTGACGTCAGAATGAACGTTTGCATAGCAATCACGCGCAAAATGACGCGCTTTGTGAAAATATGTCCTAGCAATTTCACATTTTATCTCATTTTTGCATTAAAGAAATAGAATAATCGTTTGTTTTTCGTGTAATATCGATTAATATTTCATTTCGTGAAAAACAAAAGCTATATTTTCATTCGTGGCTCTGCCACTCGTGAAAATATAAGCTTTTGTTGTTCACTCAATGAAATATAAATCGACCTTACTTTGAAACAAACGATTGTACTCTATATCATCCTATCAGAACAAAAGCACAAATTACAAATCAACCACCCTACATTGCAAGTGACGTCACTTTTTGTTTACTTTTCAAAGGCAAGGTTGAAATTTAAAAAAAAAAATGCTATTCAACCACATTACAACAACTGTTGTAATTAGCACAGTCGGTAATGCACTTTACTCTAAGTAACGTACATCAGGGGTTCGTATCGGCGCATAAGAATGGATTTTTTCTTTTTCATAAATTCGAGATTCAAAACTTGATGCATCGTATTAGCATTAGCAAATTTACACGAAACGATTTTGAAAAAAAAATCGATTTCCATTTTTGTGATTTTTATGAAGACAAGTGAAAGAGATAAAGGAGATAGGAAATATGGACATCAGTAGAAAAAAATAAAAAAAAAAAAAAATATAACATTAAAAGTTGTCTTACACATGTAACGAATAAACAAGTCAATTTTAAAATAATGGAATTAATACTTTTCTTCATTGAAAATACACTCAAAAGATCATAATATTCTTTAAAAAAGAATATGTAATCTGACAGAGTTTCGAACCTCAATATTAAATATCACTTTACTTTCGAGGGGCGGAGACGTTGTCCAAACACAATAACTACCTGAGCTATTTTCCCACATGTCAAATTCAAGTATTTTTTCTATTCATTAAACCTTATATATTTCACATAGCCATAAAATAATAAACAAATCCTGACGTCACTTTCGATGTTGGTCGGTCGGACTATACGTATACCCTTGGTCGACTGCCTATAGTGCTGGATACTGGATAAAAATACAAGTTAAAAATGGGCATTTAGAGTTACCCCCCTGATATTATATATTGCACTTTTGATTGATTGATTGAATGGAGTTTAACGCCACTTTCAACATTTTTTCAGTTATATCGCGGCGGCTGGAGCTCCTTACAATGAATTCCTGATATTTCTCTTACCAGTACATCAATCACATCCTTTCCTAACCTCCAGCTTCTATCTCACATAGCTCTACGATTATCAACCCATTGGTGAAAGACAAATAGTCGGAAAGAATGAGTGCCGTCGTCGGGGATCGAACCTGGGACCTCTAGATTGCACTTTTGAATGTATGCCTATATAGCTCAGTCGGAAGAGCACCGGACTTCCAAACAACTGAAGGTCGATCGTATGGGTTCGATTCCCGGGCTGGAACACTAACAAACTAATTGTCTTTTTGATGGGACGTTAAACCGAGGTCCTTCATTCCGAACACTCACTCAAACCATTCAAAAACGCTGGATAAAATCACTAAAATGATAGAATCAACAACTACATGTAAATTCAAAAATTAAAAATCAATATATAAAATCGACGATTTCACTGTTATAATAGAATTTTGTAAGCGTATTATGGGTTCGTGAAAACATAGAGTGCTATTCATAGAACCTGTATGCATACATGATTAAAGGGAGGTAATAAACATCGATAAGTATGTCAATCTTGAACAAAATATATTACCTCACTTGAATTTCACAAGACCATTTAAAAATCATTCATCTTGTCAATTTCACGATGTTCTTAACTGTAAGACCAATCGTTATAGAATCGCCTTATATTGTAGGTGAGAGGTCACGGATTCGATTAACATGATTTTCTCTAATTTTGTGACTTTATTATCTTAGTTAACAAATATTCATTTGAAACGGATCTATTTCGAAAGATCGGTCAATGTTCAACAGGAGTACATACTATAAAATGGTAATTTCGTAAAATGGCGCCAACGCTAGACATTGGTAACACGTTTAATACGAATTTTCTTTTCTATATTAAAAATTGCACTTCTATGACATTTTCAACACGTATAATATCATCGATCGGCTTATTCCAGCTGTCGTTACGAGGTTTTGAAACCCCAAATTGAGTTTATATCAACAATTTTGAATTGAAATTTTCGGAAAAGTTCCTACGAGAGTAAGACGGGCTTGAAGTGTATTTCAAAATGAGAAGCGTTGGTGAATAATTTAAGCTTTTCTTGATGCATGTTGCTTTTAGAATACGTTTTCGGGTCGTAGTACGCTCTGCGACTTTGCAAGTAAGGTTGTTTATCCCTGATAGCTCTGCAACATTTTAAAACTCATTTTCTTCACAATGTTAATCGAGGTTTCCTGATGAAATCCTTATGAAACCTCGGTTAACTCTTTTTAAATTCAATGCTTCCGAGATGTTGGGGAACTATTACCGATCCACTATAGATCTGAAAGCAAGCGTGAGGTTCGCGAAAATGTTATCTACTATCATTTTCAATGTAGATGTATAGGATAGACAACGAGTACCACGGTATATGGGAAATTGACACGAGCTCCAGCGAGTGCCTATTACCCATATACCGTGGCACGAGATTGTCTATCTGACTTAGACCACGCTTTTCTAACATTGTCATAATTTTTACCCAATATCTGGACAACGAAAACTAGTAAAACTCGCTGATATATTACTGCTATCATGCGTAATTATGCCGAAACTATACTTTTCAATCTTTTATTGTTACTTTTTGCAGCTCTTTTGCATGTATGCAACTGTCGAAAGTCTTTTGGAAAAAAAAAGACTTCATATAATATGCTCGACACTTTCTTAAAATGACACGGCACATAAAGTCTGTCAAGATTCACGTGCACGACACACTTTCATTGTATATCTGTATAAACAATGATAGGAGTCGTATCTGTGATTTATATTTTTGAAATACGGCTCTCTGATTGGCCGATTCGCTTCAAGCGTGGTCTAATTAATTTTTTATCACTCACTTGAAATTGCTGGTCTATACCATTTATATTTAATTCACTACAGTCGTGTTCACATAGGGCGTGACTTGAAGACACAACTCAAAAACAAATAACAGTTTTAACGTCGTTTTGGGTAAATAATGTCGGTTTTAAGACCCGCACGCTTAAAATAACTTGTTCGCATGTACATTTTACACATGAAGTTGGAATACGACATGATCTCTCAAAATTGGTTGCGCTGTACTCGTATGAAATTTATGTGCGCAAATAAAATTCAATTTGATTTTTTTTTAAATGACAAATGTTATGAAATGCGATGAATGAATAAATTATCTATTTCTACGGTAAAAATTACATAAATAAGTAGTTTCTTCATAAATATATATGTATGACATTTGAAAAAGTTATGATATACGTCTTCGACACTGATATTGTTCAAAGATCAAAAACAAGACGAACATATGCGTTCATTCCTCACAGTGTAACAGTCAAAATTATTCCCACGAGAAATTTCCATCACCATAATATTTACAGCCCGTTGGGGTTTATCTGGGTTATTTGTTTTCATAAAAAATAATTACACAAACAATAAACTAAGTCGTTTATTGAAAAAGTATGAAATTTTATGGTCGAATATTGCATTTCTTTGTGGCAAATGAGAGCTGTAAACATTCATTATTGATTGTAATTTTAGGAGATGTCATCCCGATAAAAAATCAAATCATAATTAAGAAGACAGTATGGTCAAAACGAGGTGCTGATTTCTCGTAATTTGGTTAGAGGACAGTGTAGTTTTTTAGAAACATTGTAGCTCGGCTTGTGTTCTGTAACGAACAATCATTAGAGAAAGACATACATGTCTTACACACATGTAGGATGACATTCTAAATGACGCCATCATGACGTCAACTAACGCATTATCGCAAGATAAGTTGTTACTCGATTATCTTAAGTAAAGCAGCTTATTCTCGTCTAAGATAAAAAAGTTAAAAAGGTCGCCAAGGCTCGCCTAATAGCATTTTTATTAAAGACTTTGGTAAATATCAGCTATTCTTGAATAAAATCTTATGACAGAACCTATTAAACTCTCACACTAATGATACAGTTGAGAACGTTAAAATTGGCAAGTTGAAGGACTTTGGCACGATCTTGAATTCAAAATTAAATTACTTAAAATACACTTATATCTTCATATCAATTAAACATAACATTAGGCGTCTTTTTATGAAGCAAATGGCGTTTTCGGGAGAAAAATCGGTTCATTATTTCCGAAAAAATGAACAATTACTGATTTTGGTCCCTTAAAAGGGGATCGGCCCCTTGATGACGTCATGACGTCAACTCTACGTTATGAAATTCCTTTTTATGACCGAAATATGAAAGCGGGTACTTCAAAGTTCAGTTTTATCGCATTTGACATGATTTGCAGTCAATTTCAAATTTTGACCTCAAATGGCCCTCTATGTGTCCGCAGTTACCTTAAACATGAAATCAAGATCTTGCAAAACAGTTGTTCTTCGCTTAGCTACCTTTTTGTCTTCTAAATCGAGCAATCATCGGGGATATACGTGTATAAGACATCGAATTATTGATCATTGAATACCAAATCGATTTAATGAGTCATCTATAAACAGATGAACTCGAGACTTTGTTTTGACAAAAGAAACCACAAAACATTTTCTGTGTTCATGACAATGAGACTAGGCATTCGAGAGCGTTTTTGTCTTAATACCCGCTTTAGATAGGATTCAAAAACCATTACTGGCTACGGTTGATCAAACGTTTGTGAACTTTTTATTATCAAAAAGCTGCACTGAGTTCAGGATGAAAAAGTTGGAATTTTATTTCCTTTGAATGTGTTTAACGTAAAAATCGGCTGACAATTTAAAAAGAAATGCAAACGTTTCCACGTCCTGAATGCAATGAAGATCTGAATATAGGAAAAATAAAACATTTCTAAGTGCAGCGACTGATGAAGTTTTGATTAATGGAAATTTTGATTGCCGATTACAATTTTTCATCCGAATTAATTAAAAAGACAAATTAAAAACAATGAAAAAATCTAAACAGCTTTTGTAAACGCACAAAGCTTGATTAAGACGATGACAAACGCGACATCGAGGCGATTGTTTTCAGTTTCGACCCATTCCCATAGGAAACAAATATTTTGATAAATCTGTTAAGTTCTTTTATCAATTTGCGGTCGTTCGTGAGAATAAGAGACTACAGTTAGCAACATTGTGAAATTGACACTCATCTCGAGCAAACCATTCAAAATCACTTGCATAGACGCCATGCCGGTTCATGACATCTTACGCCTCCTGTTTAAATTTATCTGCTTTTTTCTATGTTCTTTATACCAAATGAAGCACAAGAAACAACGTTTTTGATAAATCTGTTCGTTTATCAATTTGTGGTCCGCCATAAGAATAGGAGACTACAGTAAGCAACATTGTGAAATTGACATTCATCTCGAGCAAACCATTCAAAATCAATCGCACAGACGTCACGTACCGTAATGCTTACTATTTGAATTTTACGTCTACTGTTAAGTTTTATCAGCGTTTTCTTCCAAGCCTGTTAGTCAATTTCTGCTCTTTATACCAAATGAAGCACAAGAAACCATACTTTTATTTATGTTTGTACAGTTAAAAACATCGTGAAATTGACAAGATGGATGATTTTGGAATGAATTTGGAATGAATTTGAATGAGTGTGTGGAGCGAGTTTTGAGTGAAATTAAGGGGTGGGGGTTGGTAATGAATATCGCTAATTTTCAAGATTAACAAAATTAGCAATATTCATTACCTACCTTGAATAAAATATGCATAAAAGTTCCGTAAATTGCTTCCCTTTTCTTCAAGAACCAATCAGACGCTTACAATTTCAATTATGTCAGTGAAATCGCGATTTTTTCCTTTTACAATTATTTTTAATGTAGCTGTTGATTGTATACTTTTAAGTTATTTGGAGCGTTTTTGATCGATTTGAGTGATTGTTTGGAATGAATAAATTGAGCGCTGAGTGAGTGATTAAGAATGGTTTTGGTTGAGATGAATGTCAATTTCACAATGTAACTAACCCCGTTTCATTCAGTTTCATAGTCACCAAATGACTTTAGATACGTCTGTAAAATGTAACAAATAAGATGTCAGTAGATTTCTTTAAGACCCTTAAATGCGTTGAATTGTTCCTGAAAGGTGTGGAGAATATTAAGAAGAGTTATATTAGAAAGTAAACTAAAATGGCCATGAGTGAAATAACAAAAAAATGATAGAGATTTAGTTAACGATTAGAAGAATAAAAGCGTATCCTTTTTTGCTTTCTTTGTATAACTTGTATATTATAGTATAATTTATCTTAGGAGATTTTAAGATTCATATTTAATTCACGGAGTTTTGATTTCCTAAAACCCTGTCTCATTTTATGCCGACAAATGAAAAATAACTGAATCTGTGGAGTTACCATGTATGTGTAACCATAAACAAGATGGCCAAAATAGCCATAAACCGCTCAACCGACTTTTATGTTGTAAGGAGGCGATGTTATAGAATTCAAAGTGACAACAACAATAAAAAAAAAAAAAAAAAAAAAAAAAAATCATGCGCCATATCTATGGGTCAAACAACGTTTGGAAAGGGTCACCAAGGGAACATTCTGGAAAACTTTCATCGAAATCAGCCAAATGGATAGAGGGGAGAAGATAAAAAAAATCCTACCACGCCCATATTTTAAGCCAATCAGAACTGCGTTAATATTTTTCGAAGAGGCCCAAAGAAGATTCCGGCAAAGTTTGATTGAAATTGGCAAAATGCTTTAGGAGGAGATGTCCTTCAAAGATTTAAAAGTGGATTTTTGTTTGTTTGAATACGGTTTTACGCCGCTTCTAGCATTCTTCCAGTTATAATGTGGCGGCTGAAACACCTAACAATGAATTCCTGGTATTTCTCACACCGGTACTGCCATTATATCCTTTCTTAGCTTCCAGCTGCTATCCCACATAGGTCTACGATTATCGACCCATTGGTGGGAGACAAATTGTATGAAAGATCGAGTGCCGCCATTGGGGATCGAATCCGGGACCTTTAAATTGTCAGTTCGACGCGCTACCAACTGCGCTATGATTTAATTGGAAAACAGAATTTTGCGAACAATCTTCTGAAAGTGTCACCAAGGGAGCATTCTGGCAAAGGTTCATTGAAATCATCATCTTGGTTCAGGAGGACAAGACGTTCAAAGATTGAAAAATGCAACGCCCTACCACGCCCATATTTATGTGCCAATCAGAATTTCGCGAACTGGGGAAGCGGGTCACCAAATGAATATTCTGAGAAAATTTCATTTAAATCGGCTTGGAGGTAAAAGAGAAGATGCTGTTCAAAGATTTCATAGTGGAACAAGTGCAGCGCCTTTGTGTGTAACGTTAGACTGCTGGTACTGGATTTTGGGAAAAATCGAACAAGGGACATTACTCTTGCAAAAACGCTTCAATAACTTCTTCAATAACAACAGATATATGACCTCGGCTAAAGAGTGTTTCTACAACGCCAACACTCAACGCCAACGCAAACGACCCCCAAAGAGATCACAATACCTCAGGAAACATACGGGCTAAAATTTCGCGCACAATTTTTGGCTCACCATCGGAATATTCTGGCAAAGTTTCATTTAAATCGGCACAGATATTTAGGGGGAGATGATATCTAAATATTTCAAAGAGAAAAAAATTGCATGCTCCGTTACGGCCTTATTTTATTTATTTATTTATTTTTTTTTTTGCCAATCAAATTTTGCGAATGGATCACCATAGGAACATTCTTGCAAAGTTTCATTAAAATCAGCCAAGTGGTTTAGGATACATAGTTCAAAGTTTAAAAGGTGAAAATATTACGCCCTAATTAATGTGCCAATCAGAATTTTGCGAACAATTATTGGAAAAGGTCACGAATGGAATTTTCTTGAAACGTTTCGTTGAAATTGAGTAAGTCGTTTTCGAGCAATTTGCCACGACCATATTTGTGGGCCAATTAGAATTTCGCGAACAATTTTGGAAGAGGGACACCAATGAAAAAATCAACTTGAAGGAAATTTCCTTTGAAATTGGTCCTACGGAACAGACGAAGAAGAAAGTTAACGACTAACGACAAATGGCGTACGACGGACTCGGGGTGATCCTGAACCCCCCCCCCCCCCCCCCCCCCCCATATATAAGCACTTTGTACTCAGGAGAGTTAAAATCAATCACAGTGAAATTGTTTGGAAAACACACAATTAATGGCCATGTGTTCAGAATAACGAAACACTTCTTGACGCCTTAAATAAGTACCCTTGTCGTTTAAGGTAGTTGACCCGTGATAATTTTGCAACATTTCAGAAGTAATGAACTTTAACAATGTTAACCGAGGTTTAAAAAATGATTTTCATTTGGAAACCTCGGTTAACACTGTGAAAGAACACGTGGTCCAAAATGTTGCGGAACTATTATGGTTCCAATACCTTAGAACAAGCAAATGTCGAATCTTTCACGGGCGTATTGTCATCCTTTTTCTATTGACGTTTTATTTATTCTGTACTTTTAGGGACTAAATCAGGGAGTAAGTAGTTAGTACTTTTTTAGCTGTATAAGGCGATTCATTATGACTTTTTAAGCCATGCTATTCACTACATCTATGAATTTAATGCTATAGGTAGATTTTGCGCGGTGAGCCGTGTAATCAACTTTTTACTGTAAGATTCTCGTGCCATTTGTTCGGAATAGATAAAACAGGTTTAAATGTCGCATTAAGAAAGTTAACAATTTACCTTGTAAACTAATGTTATTGCTCGTCTTAAAACTTAAGGTTCACTCAAATATGTACTTTTATAATTGCAGTGAAGGGGTGAGGTTAAATTCCTATCATTTGCTTTTTAATTATACCTGATTTACCCATGACAATGGACTCGGCACCTACGTCAGAGCTCAGTTTACAAAATACACCTATACTTTTCATCAAATATGTTTTTATGAAAATGTCGATGGGATCGAGATGTTCTTCTTGTTTAAACGGCGACTTTCTACCACATTTAATTTTTGTCATTTACTATTCTTTATTTATAATATGACCTACGTCGCAGGAGTGAAATAACCCCGTTGAATATTTTTGATATTACACGGTTGTTATTACACTAGTGGTATAACTATGCAAATGAGCTCAGAGCGAATGGCAACGCTGTTTTGTAACCGCGAAAATGACGTCATAATCTATATATTGTGACGTCAGATTTAAACGGCGTTACAAGTTTCGCGGAAAATTGAAATGTTGAATTTCAAGAAATTTGACGATTGTTCGCAATAATTCTGGTCATATTATAAATAGAATATCAAATTTGTGCTCATCATATACAGAATTTATTAAACTCGTCATCTATGAACAGATAAAAACTCGGCGTTTAAGTTTAAGTTTAAAGCCATAAAATAACAGAAATACATTTGAGGCATATATATTGACTCATACGTATTTTGGGAACAAATTGACTACGGATGACACACGACGGTCTCAGGGTGATCCTTACACATTGTACACATTGTTCTCAGGTGAACTTAAACGGGGGAGGGGGTTGAAGTGGAAGAGAATTTGCCCAATTGGGCGATTTTCATAGGATATGCATAGGGGGTAAAAGTTTTCCGTTTTCGGAGCTACAAGTTGATGTAAACATGGCCTTCAAATTTTACAAAATTCACAAAGTCACTTCGATTCTTCTTCAAATGACATGTTTTACAATACATATCTATTTGACGAAATGGAAAAAATAAGAAATTCAAAAGTGTCAAGTTTTACGGAGCCCCGTAGGTGACATAATATACACATTTTTTAATCCGTTATAACGAAATACTATTTCGTTAAAACGAATTAATATTTTCATTTTTGTACAGTTTATTTTTGTTTTATCATAACGTACGAGAAAAAACATATACAGAATAATAATTCTTTTTTTTTATATATATTTTGGACGCCGAGCCCATTGCTTTTCCAACAGTCTTAAACAAAGTTAAGATTTACAATGTAAGACTGGTTTAAATCAACCTTTTATAAAAACACAATTGTTCAAGATATTTAAACAAAAAAAGAATACGTTTTCTGCATATAAATCGCTTTATTAATTTAAAAAAGAATATGATGCGTTTTCAATAAAGCTAGTACATAATCATGAATAAGTTTGCGCTATAGTAAATAAAAAAGCCCTTAAAATCCTTGAAATTTGTGAAGAAAACATTTTTGTCGAAATTCAGAAATACGAACGTCAAATATGCTAAAGAGTAGGAAAGTGATTCTAATGTATTTTTTAGAGGCTTGAAAATCTTATTTCGCAATACATAGACAAACAATCTTTCGAGGAAAAATAATAACGATGTGCAGAAAGGGCCGGAATAGTTGCGACCTGACAATTTGCGTTTTGCACGTGCTTCAAGTCCTTGGTGAATGAATTATTGAAAACAACGTAGTAGAACAACACCGAACCCTGTGATTAACAAATCTCTTCATTGTACAACATTTTGTAAGCATCGATGTTCCAATAGAAATCAAATTTACGAGGGGTGATGTATAAATTCGATTTATTCGTTTAATATTCTGCGTTATTAGTCGACTGGCAGGGCGTGGCTTAGCGGTGACGTAAATTGACGAATTGACCTTTAAATATTTTTGTTTTTTCAAAGGTTAGTCGGCAACTATCGTTAACGCGTGCAATTAACTGTTTCAAAACATCAAAAGAATTACATTCTAAGAGAATGTCAACACATTCAATCATTTGGCTACCAAAGCCTAGTATCTTCAGCTTAGACATGCTGAAGTTACGAGGGCTTTGTTACTTGCCTACGATTTAAGATCTCAAGTTGTTAATGTCGACTATCTTTAGTAGTAAGTAATTGTAAATTAAAGCTGCTTTGCCTCAACCTTAAGTGCGATGACCCGTAAACCAGACTTCGCCCTGCCAGGGCAATAATCATAGATTATACTCATGTAGTAGGAAGTGCACAGAAAGGGCCGGACTAGTTGCGACCTGACATTTTGTGCGTTTTACACGTGCTTCAAGTCCTTGGTGAATGAATTATCCCAAATCAACGTAGCCGAACAACACCGACCCGAACCCTGTGGGTTGTCGCCGATTTCAATATCAAGAAGCTATATTTTCGAAAAGTTCTATACAGTTCGACTCGAGAATTAATGAAATGATGTCATATTATGACGTCAAGGTAATCATACACCGTAGAGAAATGCCAAAAAAAAAAATCGAAAAACAACGACACTTTGAATAAATAGTCGATATGAATTTTTATGTCAAATTTAGCACGAATGAGCCAGAAACCTACAATTTTGAATAATAGTCTTGTGGAAACGCTACTTCGTCAGTCATTGCTATTTAAACGCGTTTTTAAAATGTACATGACTGTCAAAGTTACAGACCCGATAAGAAAAAGATAAAAAAAAAACCCTGTTAGTTGGCAAAATAAAGTCAATGAAATTCACGTTATCTTTGTGATTTTTTTCGAGTTCAATAGCGTTGGGAAAAAAACCTTGTCAATGGTGCTTACCGTTCCGAAATACTATGCGGTCATAACCAGGTGAACAAATAAAGCTTTACAGGCTTTACATTTGCTTTACAGGTCGGATTTTTCCGACGCTGAAGTAGCTAAATTGTGTTAGTTTAATCTGAAAATAATTCGAATTCATGGATCACCCCTCTTAAATACTTTTATGACCTCTTATAAACAACAGAACTTGCTGTAAAGTGTCAATGCACCGTTATACGAAAAACTCAAGTCATTTTAACGTAACGAGTACTAACGTTGAAGCACATATAACTTCAACATGGAAAACATTGAAAAAAATCTTTGCACACCGATATATCTTTAAAAAATAGTACGGTGTGCAAATATTATTCTATTTTAATATGATTCATCTCCTACGGCCTTTACAAATAGCATATATTACATATATTACATATCACAAACGTGCACTCAAAATATTCATACACACATGCACACATACTCACATGTATATATACATATATACACATTAATACACATGAAAATATATACACATATATGTGTTAAGTATAGGTATTCACCTACACACATCTTCATATACATATATTAAAGGAATTTCAATTTTATAGTCAAAATATTGACAAGATGACAAGAATAGATACTCATAGTTTCATCTACGCCTAACCAAAGGTTGTTTTTTCCAAATGCACAATTCATAAATATCGCAGTGGTCCTTATCTGTACTTCATTTCATTTTGACAACATAAATATTAAATTTCTTAATAGGCGGCGTTAGCTAAAATTTCGCGGGTATGTATTTCTTTCTGTATTCTAAGAATAATGGACAAACGAAAAAAAGTGGTATTCGTCTTCAATCAAATCATTACAAAATTTGCATGTCCTATTTTAGTATAAACATTATTAATTTGAGTCAAAACTCGTCTTTGTTATATAAGCTCATTACAGTTAAGGTGGTGGATCCGTAATAGTTCCGCGATGTTTTCGCAGTTTGAACTTTAACAGAGTTAACCGAGGTTTCCTAATGAATTAATGAAATATGAATTCAGTAAAAACTTGCTCCACACATTCATTCAATATCATTCCGAAATAATTCACCTTGTCAACTTCACGTTGTTGTTAACTGTATGCCTATGATACCTCCATGTCAAAAAGTCAATTCAATTCTTTTAATTCAGTTACATGATTAAAAATAAGATCACTCGATTTACTACAAATGTACAACTAACTTTGAAAGGTTATAAATGTATTAGGACGATTTTACATTCATGTTTATTTTTCCGCAAGCAAGAGTGGTATTCGAGAAACCGTTATCGCCTATCATTTTGAATGTAAAATTGATCTTTGATCACTCACTTGAAATTGTTGGTCTAAACATACAAGCAAATAAAATAACTACAACTTCATATTTTCATTTATGAAGAAATGAATTCATGTTCGACCAATGAGAAAGACAATAGATTTATAAGCGAATTCTATAATTATATTATTATAATTCCGCATTTTAGAAATAGTATATGAAAGTAAAATGGACTCACCATTCAGTAGAACCATAGCTAGAAGTACAAATGTTAAAGTTCTTGATTCCATTTTCCAGTATATTGGATCGTTATTATACGGAACTTCTACGACCGTTAGTTAAATCGTGAATGATTTGTCCCTTTGGAACTCCACCGTATTATCTGCTTTTCAAATTGTCACGTGATTATGAGAAATACCAATCAAGATTGATGCTGAAAATGCAGCTGCAAGCTCGTCTTATTCATTGCGAATGTTAAAGATTATACAAAAGTATTTATTTTCGATATTTATTATAGAGAGAATTCTGAAACAATTTATTTGAAAATCTAAATGTACAAAAATAAATATTTGTTAGTAGGCATATAGGTTTATAACAATTTACTACCTCTTTTGATTTTCGACGCATGTATATTGCGCATTTGTTAACGCCAATGAAAGAAAAAAGAGATTATTTCGATTACGAAACTGAAGGAAAAAGAACTCAAAACACTGTATCATTTGAAAATGATAAGCTGTTCTTTAGAAGGCGGCCTTTAACGCCGCACCTACAGTTAGCAACATCGTGAAATTGACAGGGTGAATGATTTTTGAGTGATTATGAAATGATATGATTGAGGGTGTGGGGTGGGTTTGAGTGAAATGAAAGGGAGGTAATCCAATGCAGCTAATTTTGTTCAAGACAATGAACAAAATTAGCGATATTTATCACCTCCCTTTAATAATATATGTCTATAAGTTCTAAAGATAGATTCCCATTTCTTCAAGAACCAATCAGACGCTAACAATTTAGATTATGTTAGTGAAATCGCGTTTTTTTTTTATCTATTTATATTCAATCTTAATGTAGCTGTCGATAGTTTCTTTTTTTATTCATTTTGGAGTGTTTCTGAGTGGTTAGAGTGAGTGCTTGAAATGAATTTACGGAGCGTTGAGTGAGCGACTTAGAATGATTTTGATTGGCAGGAATGCCAGTTTCACGATGTAACTAACAGTACAAATTGATTAAGGTGATTCAAATCTCAGCAAATCTATTAAACAAATGGTTGACCTTCTTGGAGGTTAACGATTTACTTCAGTATTTAAACAACAACATCAACAATAATAACATTAATAATTTGACTATAAAATGAAATAGGGTACATATGTTTTAAGCTCAACTGAGCGCGAAGAGATCAAGGTGAGCTTTTGAGGTTGTGTGATGTCCGTCGTGCATCGAGTGTCGTCAGCATTTACCCTGTGGACACTCTAATAACCACGTTTTAGCCCAGACACCTGAAAATTTGTCAAAAGGATTATCTTCATGAAATCTGGGACAAGTTCGACTTTGTGTTAAGTGCGGAAAAAAACTAGGTCACGGGGTCGAACCTAAGAAAAATCTTGTGGACACTATAGAAGCCACGTTTATAACCCAATCAAACTGAAAATTCGTCAGAATAATTATCTTGATGAAATCTCGAACAACTGGGTCAAGTGGGGTCAAAGATAAGGCCACGGGGTCGATCATTAGGAAAAACTTGTGGAAACTTAAGGGGCCACATTTGTAGTTGAAAAAAAACAAACTGAAAACTAGTCAGCATGATTATCTTGATTAAATTTTTGACAACTTCCAAAAAGGGTCAAATAGAGTCAGAAACTAGGTCACGGGGTCAAGTTTTAGAAAAACCTACTGGACATTTAGGAGGCCACTGAATTACCTTTATTAAAGCTTGGTCAAGTTTATTGATGGGTCACATGGTCAGAAACAAGGTCACAACAAGTTTGGAATTGGATCAATTGAGGTAGAAAAACAGTTCACAGTATCAAATCCCGGAAAAAACCTTGTGTACACTCTAGATGCTAAATTTTCAGCCCTATCAATTTAAAAACTGGTCAGATTGAACATCTTAGACAAGTTCATGATTGGGTCAAGCGGTTTTTTGGCTGGGTCATTGTGTCAAACCTTAGAAAAAACTTACTCGTACTTAAGACAAATTTTAGTTTGTTGCCTCAGGTGAGCGATTTAGGGCCACTATGACCCTCTTGTATGATATAGACACCGGCAATACAGCAATTTATTTTGATTAATTAATTAATTCATTCATTCATTTATTCATTCCTTATTTCTACCTTTCTTTCTCTCCTATTTTTTCATCGTCTTTCTTTATATTGTCTTTCTTTGTCTGTTTCTTTATTTGATATGTTTTGTTTTTCTAAAACTCAAATCTAGGAAGTCTCACGGTCATATATTTTTCTCCATATTTCCTCTATATTAATCCAGGAAATAGGCTCTAAACCATACCTATTAATCTTTAATACACATATTTTCGAGTAACTGCAAATTGTGGAATCACGTTTCCATAAGCTTGAATGAATAATAGCTGTTTTGGGAATAAAATAGGAATGTCGCTCGCTTTTATCTAATTAACGTGTTAAACTGACTGCTAGACCTATTTTGTATCGCATTTATATATGGGTCTATTCCTAAGTATCAAGCATTATAGAAACAAGAAAAAAATTCGGGGGAGCATATAATCGCCGTCTAGTGCGCGCGTCCGTCCGTCCTTCCGTCCGGTCGGCCGTCTGTCCGTTCGTCCGTCCGATGTTATATCTCAGGAAACCGTGAGCCTAAATGGTTAAAACTTCATATATAATCTTCCTTTCAAAGACACCTAATTTGAATTTTCTCAATTCAACGCTGCGTCATGGAAATAGGGACCTTGATGTAAAAGTTATATTTTGTGCCAATTTGCTCTAGTTGTCAGAATTGTCAGAATGTTATCAAATTTCATATTGGAGTAACAAATCAGACCCTTTTGACCTTAAATTATCGAAATTTAACGTTTAAAAAAGTGTCAGGGGAAAGGGGCCTTAATGATATAAGCTTTACGTAAGCTCTCTTTTTTGCACTGCAAAAACTTATATTGGCCATAGCATTTGATTGTTTACCGATATAGTCTTCAAATTTCACATGTGCATTGCTTGTGACAAACTCTTTTTGTTGGTACTAAGGTCAAGGTCATGTGCCTTGGTCAGAATTTAGAAAAATAAAACTTGGCCATATTTTTGTAATGGTAAGTGATATAGCCTTCATATTTCAAATGTTTATTACTTTTATTAAAAAATTAAGGCAAGGATCTCACCAAACGTCAAGGTTAAATTGTCAAGGTCAATAATTTCCATAATAATAACTCAAAGTTGGCCATAACTTTTAATTGTAATGAGATAGGGTCTTCATATTTCACTGACATGTGCTTTGCTTGTGATAAGACATTTCTGTTGATACCAAGTTCAAAGTCATCAGTAAAGGTCAAGGTCATTTTCCAAGCTCAAATTGGTGAATAAGAAATAAAACTTAAACATTGGCCACAACTTTTGCATGGTAAGTAAAAGGGCCTTCATAGTTCTCATGACGATTGCCTGGTCCGAGGCTTTTCTGTTGGTACCAAGTTCAAGGTCATTTTTCAATGTCATTGTTTTGAAAAAATAACCAAACTTTAACATTAACCATAACTTTTGAATGGTTAGTGATAGGGCTTTCATATTCTCATGATACTTGTCAAGGTCTTTCTATTTGTACCAAGGTCATAGGTAATTTTTAAGGTCATTTTTTGTCAAAACTCATATATGCCGTAACTTTGGATTGGTAAGTCATAGAGCCACTCACTTCTATAGATGAAAGTCGGCAATAAAAAAAACTTGCATAATTAAACCGTTGATGGATAACAAAACTTACAAAAAGGTTTGCGATTTTTAGATATTTGTATTTGGTTATATACTACTCTAAGTTTGCTAAGCACCAATCTTTTTCGAAGTAATAGAATATTCATTTTTCAAAGTGCAAGTATAACTGTTTACAATAAAAAAAGTAATATTTAAAAAAGGATATATTCCTCGACTTATTTCGCCTGAGACTGAGTTTTTTTCCGTGATTGATATCGGAAAATCACCGATGGTCGACGAACTCCGCCAATATGCATTAAGGTTTACTAGGGGCAGTAAAATACTCAGACCTGTGGTGTAGAGGTAAAGACATCCGACTCTGATACAAGAGAACCCAAAATCAAACCGGGTAAGAGAAAGTATAGTTTGCTCTCTTAAATTTGTCTATTTTTCTTTCTTAAAAACACATTTTTTTTAGACAGAGAATGTATGGAGGTTTTTTTTTGATATATAAAGATAACAACAGCAAAGGTGGCACTGTTGATACTGGGTGCCATTGTTGTAACTTTAGCAACAGTGTTTTTTTCTCGTTTTTTTTTCTTTTTTTTTTTCATTATTATCTTTTTTTCCTTCTTGAGATCAAGTTAGAAACTAGCATCAATGGGAAGATTTTGTTGTTTTCTGAAAATTGGGAAACATCTTTTCCTCGTAGTTTAAGTAAAAAAAAATGCAGTGTACATCTCACTTTTATACAGCAGTAAAAGAATCTTTGCATTTTAGATGTCGCGATATTAAAAAAAACTTATGGAAAACAAACAAACAAACAAACAAAAATAAAAACCAACCAAACAAACAAAACTGCACCTCGGAGACTTGAACCTATAGATGTGTGAATGAGAGCGATACACATGAACCACATGAGCTATTCTTTCTGACTCTCATTTGCAGGTTACATTTCGTATTTATAAATGTGTTACTTACGGTTTTTTGGAATAAGAACTCGGAGATCTTCCGCAAATAAACGGAATATGCACAGAGTCTCAGGCGAGATTAGCCAAAGAATACATTACCAAATTTGCCATGCGTTCAGGATGACCAAACGGTGTAAACAGTTTTTCAATTTCACACCGCTTTGCAGGCGCACTTGGTCATCCTAAACGCAGTTCTGACACGCAATTTTTTCCTGAAAATCGTCCAAATAGAGGATCCCTATCTTCTTTTCTTTCTTTTCTAATTTTGTACATGTGCGAGTTTTGTGTTAAGGATATTTTGTTCAAGATGAACAAAATTAGCGATTCTAATTACCCCCCTTTGATAAAATATACGTACTTTTCTGTACTTTTCTGTTTGTACGTCTTCGTGAACCAATCAGGCTCTTAAAAGTCCACACCAGTCAATAAAACCGTAGAATAAATAGATCGATTTGAATTCATTGTTGAAAGTATTGAACGATTTTTAAATGTTTTCTTATGATTTCGAAGCGTTTTTGATCGATTTGAGGGACTGTTTGGAATGAATGAATGGAGCGCTGACTGAATGATTAAGAATGATTTTGATCGGTGTGAGGATCAATTTTACGATGTTTTAAGTACACCTTGACAGCACATAGGAACCATTCTAAATAAGTCACTTAGCGCTCCATTCATTCAGTCCAAACACTATCGCAAACCATTCAATAACGCCCAAATCTCACTGAAAAACACATGACAACAACTTCATTCACAATGAAAATAGTTGAAAAAAAATCACTGAACTAATTGATTTTATAAGCGTCTGATTGGATCATGAAAAAGCTTGAGGCTATTTATTAAAAAAGACATATTCACACATTTTAAAAGGGGGGGGGGGGGAATTACTATCGCTAATTTTGTAAGGGAGGTAATTAATATCGCTAATTTTGTTCATCAAGAACAAAATTTGCGACATTTAATTACCTTCCTTTAATTTCAATCAAAACTCACTCCTCGCACTCATTCAGTTCCATTCCAAAATCATTCTAATATTTAATTTGTCAATTTCACAATGTTCTTAATTGAAGCGTGATGAGTTGATTTTGATGGACCATAATGCTCGTCCACGTAATGCCCGAATCGCCCAGGACAACCTTCGCGGGGAGGGTATTACGTGTTTGGACTTGTCGGCTCGATCTCTGGATATAAAACCAATAGAATAAATGTGGAACGAGCTAGAGGTCTGAGCTTCGGCTTGCCAGGTCCAACCAAAGACCCCCAGGGTCTTGGAAACATCCTTAAGGACGGCTTGGCTGCGATTCCTCAATGGGCGATCAAGAACTTAATCGGGAGTATGCAGAGACGCTGTCAAGCTGTTATCAACAGTGAAAGCTCTCATACTTGGTATAAAATCAGTTCCTAAGGGATTTTTTTTTTTTTTTTGGGGGGGGGGGGGGGGGCTTGGGGCAAAAAAGTCCAGTTTTAGAGGTCATCATGTTCGGTCAATAGCACTCATAAAACTTGTCAAACTGATAACAATCTAACAATCTCAACATCATTGTGGTTAAATGTTAGAAAAAATAAATAAAAATAATAATAGTAATAATAATAATAATAATAATAAAATAGCAAAACCAGGACTTAATCACTGAGGTACTTCGCAAACTTTGAATAGTATACCATAAAAGGTCGTCTGGTCTATGGTGCTCAAAAACGTTTTCGATGATCATACAGACATGGGTAGCCTAATATTCCGGTTCTGTTTTAGACGTTTTTGTTATACGGTACATGGAGATAAGCATAATGTACCCTTTATAACTAAAAATCGATTCATTTCTCTTCAATTAAAGAGCTTATATCAGCCTTTCAGAAACTAGACATGTGACATAAATCAATAATGTATTTCTTTTTAAGAGACGGCTACCACTCAAGGAAGGTAGGGCGATACACGGCCACCGCAAGATTTTTGGGTGTGTTACGACGAGTAAAACGGGTGCCGTTCGGATGACGTTGTCTTTTTTTAAACTTGACTTTAGATATTTGTGACCAGTCACGCGAAAAGGGACCATCTGCGTTGTGCGTAAAGTGTATTTATTACCTTCCTTTAACAAAATATGCATACAAGTTCTATAAATAGCGTCATATTTTTTTCAAAAACCAACCGAACGCTTACAATTTCAATTATGTTAGTAAACTTGCGATTTTTCATACATATATTTATTTTAGATGGTTTTGTTAATTGTATCTTTTTAATGACTTTGGAGCGTTATCAATTTGTTTGAGTGAGTGTTTGGATTGAATGAATGGATCGCTGACGATTTAGAATCGTTTTGATTGATATACCATACTACGATATTAGTCCGTGGTCCAGGAGAGGTCACCATGCATCCCCCTAAAGATGATTTTGGAGTGGAACGAAATGTTCATTGGACCTTCAAAAACAGGAAACAACATGTTGAAACTATAAAACTTTGGCCCCACCTGTCACCCAGAGCGGTCTAAAGATTGGTGCAAAGACAAATATAAAAAATGAATAAAACTCGCTTTCGAGGCCTCTTATCGTTTTGTGTCTTATTCTAGTGGTCCAAACATCTTTATTTAGGGTTCCTAGATTCATCCTAATTAATAAATGCTATATTGGAGATAGCAACATTCTCAATGCGAGATGGCAGCAAGTTCTAATTTACCCTTTTCAATTATAGCAATTGGTATCTGTGGTCAAAATATTATTTTGTGGCCATTTGTAAGCTGGCAGCCAAAATTCTTATGCGCTTTGAGGACATTCTACCATTGTGTATCTTATTCTTTCGACTCATTAGACTTATTTTCGTGTAAAAAATATATATATAAATATTCTAAAGGCTACAAAAAATACACTAAAGATATCTATTTGTATTTTTATTTTTTCCCGATTATAAAGAGATGACAGGTTTTTTTTTATTAAAGATTGAAGCATGTTCATTAAACTAGAGGTTAAAATACAATCAATGACTTCGAAACAAACGCAGGTCTTAGAGGTGCAAAAGTCAGTTGACATCAATTATCTAAATAAAGACAGAAGTGCCAGCTCATAGCAAATAATTAAGTCAGAAGAACCAAAATGTCTGAGAAAACATTTCAACGTGTTACGGTTTTTATTACAGACGCCATTTTTGTCACCTTTCGTTATTTGTTTTGCATAGCTGTAATGTCTGACAAGCATATCAAGCGAAAAGGGACCATCTTGGAAGTATAGGAATAATCCTAATAGTCATAACGTAAGAACTGTGCAATAACGAATCGCTGGTACAGCAAACAGCTAATAATTATTGCAATCGACAATGAGGAACCCTCGGCGATTCTACGAATAAAACTGGCTCATCTATGAAAACTTGACATTTCATACTTGTTTTTATAATATGACCTTCGTCGCGGGAGTGAAATAACACCGTTGAATTTATTTGATTTTACACGGGTGATATTACACTAGTGGAATAACTTTGCAAATGATTTCAGAAAGAGTAGCAACGCTATTTTGTAACATCGAAAATGACGTCATAATGTATATATTGTGACGTAAGTTTTAAACGGCGTTATAAGTTTCGCAGAAAATTGAAATGTTGAATTTCAAGAATTTTTGACGATTTTTTTTTGCAAATTTTCGGGTCATATTATAAATAGAATATAAAATTTGTGGTCAAAAATACAGAATTTATTAAACTCGTCATCTAAAACAGATAAAAACTCGGCGCATCCTCGTTTTTATCTGTTTTTAGATAACTGGTTTAATAAATTCGGTATTCCATGACCACTCATTCAATAAACGCCATACAAATGACGTCACAATTGTCAAGATGACATTGGGTAAAACAAAATCAACAAAAGAATAAAAATAGACATTTTGTTATTATTTGATTTCAAAATGCTGTGTTTTACTGCATTACAGCATCAAATTATAAATCCAAAAGATCTCTACAAACTACCGGAAATCATAAACGAAATGTTATTTTTCTGGATGCGTATTGATCTAAGTGCCAATAGAAGCAGTTGTACCTAATTTGACCCTCAATTTCTTCACCTACATCCAAGGTACTTTGAAGTTTACGGAAAATCCGAGCAATGTTAGGAATGTGCATTCGGAATACCACTCGGCTAATCTGACGATTGACCTCGGATGAACATAGACTGACTATTATGAAAGTGACGGAAAACCTTGAAAAAACTCGATGTCATCCGTTAAGATGGCGTTAGCGCTCCAGATATTGAGCGAAGACATTCGATACCGGTAACGCTACTTGTTCACACCAATGCCGTGAAATGTCCGTTCCTTTGCTAAAGCATCAGTTATAACTACTTAAAAATCTTACACTTTGAAAATTCCTCGTCTCTATAGTCTCAATGAGACTATTAAAACTATAAATCTAAAAAATGCTTCGTAACTTCAGCACTTGAATTTCTTTCAATGTTTCCGGCTAACAAATGCACCGATTTGTAATATATACTCATCCGCCTTGCATTAACTCAAGGTCTGTTGCATTTTACGGAAATGGCCGAGGGATTTGCCGAGTGCAAATCATTTAAGGGCAACATGAACGCCGTACATGTAAGATAAAAACATCGTGAAATTGAAAAATTAATTGATTTTGGAATGATTGAAAAATGAAACTAAACGAGTGTGTGAGGCGAGATTTAAATGAAATTCAAGGGATGTAAAACCATATCGATAATTTCGTCCAAATTGGACCAAATTATCGATACTTTATTAACTCCCTTTAAAAAAATAACTAACTTTTTTGTGTGGGTGTGTCTTAACGGTCCAATCAGACGATAAAAAAAATCTTCACAGGCTAACAAAATAATAGATTAATTTTTTTTTCGATTTGAAAAAAGGGAGCTTGTTTTGAAATGATTTCGTTGTATTTATGAACGATTTCGCTTCGTTTTTGAATGCTGTGAGTGGGCTTTTAAATGAATGAATAAAACACTGAGCGAGTGTTTTATAAGGGTTTCGATCAGTACGAATGTCAATTTCATGATGTTATCAATTGTATGTTTTCACATATACTATATATATATAAAAAAAAAACATGTGCAACATTAGTTACTTTCAACGGCCTGCTTTCGAAAGTATACTTAATAGCAAAATATAATTTATCAAAAATGAAAGAAGAATAAAAAAGAGATATATGCTTCAGAAATGACAAAATTAAATTCAAAAAAGCTTTTGAATAAAATTAACAATCAGCGCTCTTTTGGCGCGCTTTCGTAAAATAAAATTCGCTTTTGGTAGTCAAAAGCGCTTTTGTAAAAACGGCGATCTAAAAGTGTTAATGACTTAAATGCATATGGAAAAGGGTTTTCTTTATCAGTAGTTTGAAAGAAAGACATATATTAATGTATAGATTCAATATCGGACGATGTTATTATGTCAACATGTCTTTTGTACTTTTGGGGGATTTCTAATACAACATTCATAAACGTCGTGATCTATGGTGTCAAAATACAGTCATTTCTTTATTGTAAGATTTCAATTCAAGTACAAGCAGTAGTTTTATAATATGAGCCTGTGCGTGACATTTCCAACAATTCCAAATATGTACAATGCGTAAACTATGACCAGCCTGTGCATCCGCACAGTCTGGCCAGAGTCTTCAGTGTGCATTTTGTTAATAGATAAGGTCTCAAATTATCTGAAGACATTCGGTTAATTTTACAACTGCAGTCTGTGGCTGTCTACTCTGCCAACTGTTTGCGGCTCACGCACATTCAAAATTGTTGGACGTGTCACGCATAGGCTCATATTGTATAGTCCGTTTGACTTCTATGGGCAAACATTTCGCCGAAAATCTCAGAATCGAATTAATGAAACGTATTGTTTTCTTATCATATCATATCTTCCGTCTTATCCCATGCATGATTTTGTTTTTCAGAATTTATGAACGTAAAATAATGATTTTGTCCGTCCGTCTACGTGTTAACTCTCAGCCTGTCGTGACCGTAATAAACGGAACAGCAAATTGTCAAACTAAATAATAGTTCTGATTTGCAAAGGGGCCGAGTCAAAAGTGAATGATCTTATGTGGTTCGTTTTAATATTAAATCAAGAATTTTCATAAAATTAATTTTGTCGAAGATTTAACTTTCTAAGGATATCAAATCCGAGTGTATTCTTTCTTTGTTCGAAAACGTTTGACCAGGTAATTGAAAATTGTTTTGATCTATTCTGAGACGAACCCAATATTCACTTATTTTGACCAATCAAAAAGAATTATTTAACAAGTCATTGGGATTTTCACAAGAAAAACTAGATAAGCAAGCGAACAATAACGGTACAAATTGCGGTATATTAAAGTTAAATATGACATAACCATCGATATGCTAATAAGCATGTCAAAATAAAGAATTATAGACAGTTCTTCTGTCACATGTTTAGTATAAACCACGTGATTTTACTCTATGTTTACATTTTCTTACTACTGAACCGCCTTCTCAACCCCTCGTGTTTAAAGGCAGAAAATGCGAAAAATATTAACATAAGCCAGATGGACAAAATCATTATTTTCAAAACATTTTATTTTCAAAAAATATATTTTTGAATGCTATTACGCTGAAACATTTTTTTTACCACATACAATTTCTTTATCAAACGCAATGCTATGTAATTGATGAAAAGGTTGGTCCATTTAGAAGTCAAACGGACTATATCATAAAACATTCACACCGACGTCTTACAGTAAATGACACCATTGGAATGGATGGATATTTCGATCAAATCCATCCAACTCACTCCAAATACTTACTCCAGCCATTCAAAACGTTCCAAAACGCTAAAAAAAACACTTGGAAATTGTTCCAAACGATCATCTTTTATTATTCAAATCGAATTATTCATTACACGACTTCATTCCAAAAAAAGTACGTATAGGGTTAATTCACGTTTTTGAGGACTTTAACTTTGACTTTTACTTTAACTTTAACTTTAGCAGAAAATCGAAAAATAGTGAACGCCCTAGTGCGAAACACGAACACGAAATGCGTTCGGATGAAACTATCAAAATGTTATTACTTCTCTTAAAATTATATTAAAAACGCGCCACACACTCATTCAATCTCATTCATAATTCATTAAAAATCATTCTTCCTGTCAATTTCACGATTTTTTAAAACTGTAATAAAGTAATAAACCTTATTAACTTTATTGTGACATTATCCTTTCTTAATGCATACCAATTGAAATTGCCTATAGAAAGAATACAATGAATAAATAATTGGAGAAATATAAATGAAAAAGTATAAAAACTTCTTCGTATACTAGTAAAGTAACGTAAAATATCATTTCTCGTCAGAAACTTTGAAGGCAATAAACGAACAATTTCTCTTCTATATTCATAAAAATTATTTCACTTACAAAAAAACTAGTCACATGCCTTTATAAACTTTTCATGTCAAGCCTATTCAATTATGGAATAATTTTGCCACACTAGAATTTTACTCGGGAAAACCCATTTATATTGAAGCTAAAAACCCGACTTTGGTTTTTTTTTTTGCATTTCTCTATTATTCCAATTATTCAATATATGAATACACCGCGCGTATTCATGGCTATTTAGTTTGTTGTTCAAATCATATAACATCAACCTATTCACGAACAAGGCGTATACTAAGACAGCATCTACTCGGAATCATAACAGGTAAGCGCTATGGCTGTCAAATGTATTAATTATAAAACATACATCTTTTTATTTTTCTTTTATATATCAAACTTAAACTGTGTTATAACTTAATTGGTAGTTCGGGGTTAGACGTAATTTGGCGAGTTTACCTTTCAATATTTTTGGTTCCTTTACAAGATAGCTTTTGTTGTTCACAAAATAAATGATGTATCGCTCTTAATACGAAAAACAAACGATTGTTATTTTTCTTTTATCATACAATGCAAAACGGTATGTCAAAATATTTGGGACAAATTTACTATAAATCGCGCCATTTTACACGTTATCAATAGGCAAAGTCATTTTTTATTTAGCTCGTTTTATGTAACGGCTAGAATGAAGGAAGGCAGGGAATAATGTTTTAGCAATTTAACTGGTTTAGCGTTGAGATTATTAAGTGATATTCTACCTTTGTTTTTCGATAATTTGCCAAAATTCCTGATGGAAAATTGTAGATAAAAAAGGCTAAATAACAAATTGTGAAAAATGTTTATATCCATGCAGGATTTGAAAAAAGGTGAACATGGCCAGTGGAATTTCGTCAAAAGAATACAGCAATATACTGTGTGACCCTTGCAAATTTCGAGAAACTAGGACACAGGCTATTTCAGTTTGCCAGGATTGCAGTATGAACTCCTGCGAATCTTGCAAGGATAAACATCGGTCTTATGAAGAAACTAGAGATCATAGTTTCAATCAGCTGAAGAATATCGAAACTCCTTGGGTGAACATCTTTCAAGATCTCGTATTCTGTAGGGAACACAAGCCAGAAATTCTAGATTATCTCTGTGAAGATCATAAGAAAGTATGTTGTGTAGGCTGCATAGATACTGCACATAACGAATGTACGATTAAACCTTTAGAAAATGCGGCAAAAGAAGACAAATCCATGGAAGAAGTTATCAAGTTCCGAACTAGAATACAGATGTCTATTTCACAATTTGAGAATTTGAAGAAGGAAAGAGAAAACGCTAAAACAGTACTTCAGAATAGTGCTATAGCTGTAAGGAACGAGGTCAGAAAAATTAAAACTGACGTTCTCCATTATCTAGAAAAATTTGAGAGGAAAGTGGAAGAGCTTCTATCAGACAAACAAAATCAGGTGCTTCAAACTATACAAGACCATATAAAAACAATTGACAAGTCGGTTAAAGATCTGACAATCATGTCTGAATCCTGCAAGAGTCTCGAAGCTCATGATGAATTACCTAACTATGTATTCATGATGAATAACTGCGATCATCTGAACCACTGTGAGAAGATTAAGGAAGACCTATCAATGGAAATCAAACCTGTGTCCTTTCATTTACGAAAATCTGACGAAATAAAAAGTCTTCTTAATTGTCTATCTGAACTTGTTAAGGAGGTGGAAGAACCATCAAAAGCCAGTTTAAACTTTCTGGATCTATTCACCACCACAAAATTCGAACATTTACCTCGCATTTCAAGCATCGTTACGGGTTGTACCTATATGCCTGACGGAAAACTCGCCATGTGTCTTGAGTTCTTCTGCAATGACAGTGTTATCAAAGTTTTGACAAAAGACTTAAAATTTTGGGACGAATTAAGAGTCGAATCGGGAATTTGGGACGTAGCAACAATTGCCCATAATGAAATAGCTGTTACAGGAAAGCGATCGAAACAGATCCACTTCTTCGACATTTCCACGGAAATAGTTCATAAGAGATCCCTAGATGTTGATCTCGTGTGTTATGGAGTCGACTTTCAGAAAGGAAAATTGTTTGTCAGCTTCTGGGAAGACAGTATCAGAGAAGTGAGGGTCTTAAAACTTGATGGAAAAGTGATCCACACGATCACAATCGATGAAGGGCTTCCGCTTTACATAGCCGTCAACACAAAAGGTGATAAAATTGCAATCAGCACAGATTCTGCGTCAACAGTTTTGATTACTGATACGACAGGAATGGTCCACTTTACGTACACGGATACTCAACTTACATGGCCCCGCGGAGTACTATTTGATAATGAGGATAACTTAATTGTTTGTGGCTTTGGTTCAAATAATTTACAGATAGTGAAAAGAAACGGGACAAAACACATAACTTTGTTGAATTACAAAGACGGTATGAGTCAACCGTGTTGTCTGGCGTTCATACCGAGAGAAAATACATTGGTTGTTGGACAAGCCGGGTATACAGGACTTCTGGCTTTTAAACTGGGTTAATATGTTTTATTTTGGAACACATCGTGGACATTGTGAAGACATTTAAAAGGTCTTTAAAATAATTTCTGCTGAGATGACTCTATGACTTTGAGACGAATGAATTCAATGATACTACCATGACCTAATAACTCAATGTATGAGAGAGTTAGTTGTCTCTGGTTGTTTACTTTTCCACATAGTCATATTTTCTCGGCATTCCACGACGCACGTTGTTTATGTTATGTCTCGCCTCTTTTCGTTTACTTTAATTACCTCCGAAATGCAATATTCTGAACAGTTTGTATGATGTAGACCATTGTTTTCAGTGTGCACGAGTTTAAAAAACGACCACAATACTCCTTAACATTTTACTTTACTGAAACTTAGATAGTTGATGGAAAATTGTTTGTCTCTGATTATGTACGATGGCTCCGAAGTCGTGAAATGTCCAGCCTTTAAGGACCGAAAGTCATAATTTCTTACCCAAGACATACATTAATTTATTTATTTATTTATTTATTTATCTATTAATATATCTATTTATCTATTTATTTATTTATCTATCTATTTATCTATCTATCTATTTATTTATCTATTTATTCATTTATGTATTTGTTTCATAACATCTTCTCTCTTGTTTGGAATATCAGTTCATCAAAAACAAAAAAAAAAAATAACTAATGAAATCTAGTCTTAGGATTTAGTGAATATAATCAAGTTACACCTTAAAGGGGCCAAAGAAAAATATCCATCTAGTTATTTTGTATTCCGCGAAAAATCCGAATAAGAAAATCGGATTACCGTAACTTTGGTTTAATTACCAATAGAGCTTTTCTGCTATTACGCATGACTTAATCAGCACGTTAATCGAGAGGATTGCTTCAATATGCTATAACTCAGAAGTAAAGAACACACGACACGTTTTGGCTTGCGAATGAGTGTGCAAATTTTATTGTCAGAACGCAACTTATAATAAGACACAAAAAATGTTTCGATTAACAATACGTGTACTTTCTCACTTGACATTTTTAAATTTACCCTCAAGCCCAGCATTTACTTGTTTCTCAAGCTTTATGTGCGTTTTATATTTATTCTTTTCCAAAATCGGTGTTTCTGTTTGAAAAATCACATCAAGACAGCGTAGATGAGTTTTAAAATATCGACTTGGCGTCTCAAAAACGCACGTCTTTTAATTTGTATATGAGACATTTGGAAACCATAGTTCAGGTATATATTTTACTTACAAATAAATTTTATTTTTTAACGATTATGGAACTTATTTTTTTTTTTCATTTTAACTTTATTTACAAAAGCAAATATTCAAAGAATGCACCCTTCAATATTTTAGTTCTTTTCAAAAGAAATAAACCATTTAACAGAAAAATTACACTCTTTTCGTGTGCAATGTACATTGTATATGGAGACAAACGATCTCGCAAATAAAATGCCCAGCGATTCAATATTTTGAATTTTGAATATCATGAGTAAACTAAAGAATTTTACTTTAATGTTTTATGCATCTTATGTAAGAATCATACACAGTTAATCAATTTTGTGAATGTTTTTCGAAAAAAAAAAAGTTTTCATTCGCGATGATTTTTCTAAGGGGGGCATTTAACTTATTTCATATTATAGTTGCATTTATTAGTCTCCGATCTTAAAAAAAACATTTATATTTCACATCTGATCAAAACAAATTATCCTGTCGTACATTGTCCTTTTGAACTTTTAAAACAACACATTTGCACTATTTAAAACATGTATTTTCTTTGTGTATATTGATTCGTTTTGCTAAATCTGAAATTTTTATAATTCTGTTAAATTTTCAATTTCGCCTTATTCGACGGAACCCCAACACCGAAAAAAACCGCTTAGGAGTGTACTTGATTTTCTTTGTCTGAAATATTTTTTTTTTTAATTTCATTTGATCTAGTCTATTTCCTCTTCCATTGATAAGTTGACAATTTTCATATCCTAAGATGAAGTAGTTAACTCTGATATTAATCGGAATTTATAGATATGCTTAAAACTTTGCAAAAATTCCGGAACTAACTGTTACGCGGGACATTAAAAAACAACAACGAAAACACAACAACAAACTAGAGGCGCTTGAGCTCCTGATTCGCTCAACAGGCCTGAATATCCTGATAATGATTAGTAGAGGATGAAAAGGCTGTATAAAACAAAGATCATTCCAGTTTTATTTGTTTGAAAATCCAAAAATAAAAATTTCATCACTGACAGAATGTTACTGCACAATTTAGTGGTACTTTGTCCATAAAATTTTGATTGCAGATCTTTCAGCTTTTCATTAAACACATATGTGCAGTCTGATGTTAGTCTACACCACCTGTTTCTCATTTTTCAAACCAGAATTGTCAATAGATTTAGTTTTTCAAATAAAAAATGACCTACAGTTGGTACTTTCAGTGCTTTTTGCCCTTTGGTTTTGATGAATCCTTTTAGCCAAAATTTATTCAGCATGACAAGGGTTAAGCACCTCTGTCGCCATCGCTCCCTCAGCGTAAACATTTCAGGAGGACCGATTTGTCGATGATGTAATCACCGTGGGATGCAATAAATAGAGGATAATCGTTTGTTTCAGTGTAAGATCGATTTATATTTCATTGAGTGAACAACAAAAGCTATATTTTCACGAGTGGCGGAGCCACGAGTGAACATATAGCTTTTGTTGTTTACGAAATGATATATTAATAGATCTTACTCGAAAAAGAAACGATTATTCTATTTCTTTAATGCAAAAATGAGACAAAATGTGAAATTTCTATGACACATTTTCGTAAAGCGCGTCATTTTGCACGTGATTGCTATGCAACGTTCATTGTGACGTCACTTATTTCGCCCCGGCATAGATGACGTCAGATAGGATGAAATGCACAAAAGCAGGGTATAAGTTTTTGATAATTTCACTGCTTTTGCGGTGAGATTATCAAGTGATAATCTACCGTTATTTCTCGATGAACTACCGAAAAGCATTAAAGAAAGTAAGAAATAGCGCTTTTTCAGAAATGTTATCCTACATTTTCACATTTCGCCCACTCAGTAGCATTTATAATGCTTGATTTTGTCATGGCAGGGAGGATCCTAATTTAAGGGATTGTTGCACTTAAGGTTAGGGTAGATAAGCTTTTATTTATAATAACTTGCTTCTACATATAGTCGACATAAATAACTTGAAACCTTTAATAAAAGGGTAGTTATCAAACCCTCCGTACATCATTTTGTCTAAGCTGAAGTAACGTTCTAGTGCGAGGTTTTTTTTTTAGTCAGTATATATATTATATATATCCATATATGCCATATCCGTCGATGAAACAAGTGAGATACCATGAAGACTAACATTCTAAACAAGTTTCAAGACATGTAGCCAAAGGCATGACCTCTGGAGTGCACAGAAGGTTCCCCGAAGACATGACGTAGTTTTTGACAAAAAAAATAATAAGAAAAATACTTTAAGCGACATAAAATTTAATGATCCAACAAGGAATGTAATCTATATGGAGAAGGATATTTGCCGTAAAGTTTTGTCATTTATGAAATGTGATATTTTGAACTTTAGCCAAAACACAAAATCCTTTATCCCGCTATGATTTTTAAAGCTTTAAAAAGTTAATAGAAAACAAACTTGTGTCGCGTATTTTCCCCCTTTTCACAGCAAATAAAAGTCTATAAAGACATATTCTTTATCGTTTGTTGTTGGTATGGGATTATACGCCACTTTCAACATTATTGCAGTTATATCTCGGCGGCTGGTGCACCTACCAATGGTTTCATGGCGTTTCTTACACCAGTACAATTCAGAACATCATGGAATTGACAAGATGAATGATTTTTTAATTATTTAAGTATAAAATTGAAGGAGTGTGTGGAGCGAGTTTTGAGTGAAACTACAGAGAGGTGATCCATTATCGCTACTTTTGTTCAAGATTAACAAAATTAGCGAAATTTATTACCTCTCTTTAAGTTTGATAAAATATACGCAATTTTCTGTTTGTGTGGACCAACGTGGACCAACCAGACACTTTAAAATCCATACCAGCAAAAAGAATCGTATAATAATTTGATCGATTTGATTTTAATATTATTCCTTGTGAGCGATTTTGAAATATTTTCTAATAATTTTGGAGCGTTTTTGATTGATTTGAGTGAGTGTTAGGAGTGAAAGAATGGAGTACTGTGTGAATGTTTTAGAATGACTTTGATAATGCATCGTGACGTCATTTTTTATGGTAACTTTATTTAAAATGTAATGATATGTAACAGAACAAGATGTGTTTGTGAAACACTAATGCCCCCGTAACAGCAATTTTTTTTAAAGTTTGACCTTGACAGATGACCATGACCTTGTCACATGACCTTGACTTTGGTACCAGCGGATGCGGATCATTGAGATCTATCATCATGCCAAATTTGAGCTTTGTATGTCAAATACTTTTGGAGAAAAGGCAAATTTTAAGTTTTCGGACAGACGGACGGACAGACGGATAGACAGACGGACGGACAGACGGACAGACAGACAGACAGACAGACGGACATGAGTAAAACAATATGCCCCCGATCTCTCGATACGGGGGCATAAAAAAATAAATTTAAGAATGGAGCATTTTGTTCTAGGAAGTCCGAAGGTTTCAAGCCGACGCATTTCGCATAAACTCTGGTATTTCCCAAAAGCATTGTAGCATATCATACGTACTCTTATTTAACTGACAGCCTTTATCTGTGACAAGATGTAGCCATTGTTTGAGTAGCAACTATTTACATACATATACATTACACTTTTATTAGCTATAGCCTGGTTAATTTGACCCGACTTTGACCTCTGTGGAAAAAATGCCTAAATAATAATTACCGATATATTTTATCAATTAACAAAATGTATAATACATTCAATATCGTTTGTTATTCATTCCTATGAAAGCACTGCAAAGCCGAGTAGGAATAATCAGATTTTAATTCATCTAAATAGCAGGGGTCAGATTCAAGTCAATAAAACCGCACTATAGAATCATATAAACGAAGAGTATTGTAGAGCCGTGCAATCTACTTTTAAATGTTAGATTCCCGTGTCATTTTTCGAAAAAGTTAAAAAAGGTCAACACATTAAAAAGGTATAATATACCTCTGAAACGCAAGTTAATGCTTGTCTTAAATCGTACGGTTTACTTTCATTGGATTAGGTTCAATTCCTATCATATGCTTTTTTGGATCACCTGAGCACGATGTGCTATGGGTGATCTAATGTGATCGCCCAGTGTCCGTCGTATAGGCGTGCGTCGTGCTTTGTCCGTCGTCCACAATTTCTTTTAAATAGTATCCTCCTAAACCGTTGGGCCAATCTTGATGAAACTTAGCAGGGATGTTCCTCGGGTCAATCTCTACCAAAGTTATTCAAACAAATGAAATCCACTCTTTAATTTCCCTTTACCCTTAGCAAAAGGGTGAAATAGGAAAATCTTCAAAAATCTTCTTCTCTGAAACCAGAAAGCAGACAGATTTCATATTTGGTATGAAGCATCATCTAGTGAGCCTCTACCAAGTGTGTTCATATCAAACCATTGGGGTTATATTTGGGCTCCACCCGGGCACAACCCTTTTTACATAGAATTAAAGACGAAAATCTTTAAAAAACTTTCTTCTCTATAACCAGATGGCAGACAGCTTTAATATTTGGTATCTAGTGTCATCTAGTGGGCCTCTGCCTGGTGTCATAATTGGGCTTTAGCCGGGTGCACCCCTTTTAGCTCTGTATAGCAGGAGGAGTAAAGAAAGGAAAATTTCAAAAATCTTCTTCTCTGAAACCAGAAGGCAGACAACTTTCATATTTGGTATGTATCATAATCTAGTGAACCTCTACCAAGTTTGTTCATATCAAGACCCTGGGGTCACCACATTTGGGCTCGACTCAGGCGCATCCCGTTTAGTGCATCTGAGCATGATGTGTGAGAATAAGAAAATCTTCAAAAATCTTCTTCTCTGAAACCAGAAAACAGACAGCTTTCATATTTAGTATGTGGCATCATCTAGTGGACCTTTACCAAGTTTGTTCATGTCAAGACTGTGGGTTCACATTTGGGCTCCTACCGGGTGCATCCCTTTTTACATAGAATCAAAGAGTGAAAAGGCATATCCTTCTTGCTCTTGGCTTAAAACATTCTATGCTATTGATCTTATGCAGAAATTATTTCCTTGATGACATCTGCAAATTTAATTGATGTGATGTATCATAGGTGAAAGAGACTCAGGTGAGCGATGTAAGACCATAAAGGTCCTCTTTTTTAAAGATATGCCCGATATATCTGTGCTCATGTACTTGGGGTCTACGTCAGGACTAGGTCCGCCGTCATAGCGCAGTTGGTAGTGCGTCAGACTGTCAATCTAGAGGTCCCGGGTTCGAGCTCCGGCGGCGGCACTCATTCTTTCCGACTATTTGTCTCACGAATGGGTTGATAATCGTAGACCTATTTGAGATAGCGGCTGGAGGCTAGGAAAGGATGCGATTGTTGTTCTGGTGAGAGAAAAACCAGGAATCCGTTGTAAGGTGCTTCAGCCGCTGCGAAATAACTGAACAAAACTGTTGAAAGCGGCGTAAAATTCCATTAAATAAGTCAATCAATCAATTTATGTCAGAGGTCATTTTTGAGAATACACCTAAAACCATTGAGTTCGAACATGACGGGAATGAGAAATAATCGAAATATTTAACATGTCTTTTAATTTCATCCTCATTTTTTCATAATAAGATTTCAGAAGAAGAATGCAGCGATTCAAAATTGTCTTTATTCAGAAAATAATGGAAATATAGTGAGTAAAGAGTGTCTAATAATCAAAAAGAGTCACAGGTAAGGGGAGTGTATTCAATTGAAAAAAAAAGATAGAAATAATCAATATCCGTCGATCGACCCCTGTGTTGTGAGTTCTCAATGGAATCGTCTTATGAAGACGATTCAATTGAGTACCTACAACAAAGGATAAAGTTAAGAAATAACAGATGGTTGTCATCAATCCATGCCACCTGAAGCCCTGTTTTATAAAAAACGTTTATCGATCGGATATAACGGACTTGTACACATAATATGTTATTATGCTATTTAAACAACGTCCAGTTCTGATTACTTAAAATTGTGTTAAACAATTTGCAGGGAAGTTTTATTCACGTAAGATTTGTGTCTTTTCTTAAGATTTTTTTCTTTATATAATGCTAACTCTTCCACGCTTACACACACAGTTACTTCCTTCGCTAGGCTGTATTTGTTTGTATGTTTTGTGGGTTTTTTTGAATGTGTATTACGCCGCTTTTAACAATTTCGCAGTTATATCGCGGCGGCCGGAGCACCTAACAATGGATTACTGGTATTTCTTATACCTGCACTACCATTTCACCCTTTCCTAGCCTCCGACTCCTCACCCATTGGTGAGAGACAAACGTCGGAATGGATATTTGCCGCCACCGGGGATCGAACCCACGACTTCCAGATTGGAAGTCTGATGCCTTCTGCTGTATTTGAACAAATCGTTGAACTAATGTTATCACCGTTGCGTCGTTGATTTAGGCATCTCATGCAGAGCACTTGTACAGTTAGCGCTCCATTCATTCAAAACACTCACTCAAACCATTCAAAAACGCTCCAAACTCACTAAAAATCATATAACAACAACTCCGTTTGAAAAAATAAAAATAGCTGGGAAACATAATCGGGATTTTACTGAATTGATAGAAATTGTAAGCGTCTGATTAGATCATGAAGAAATAGGACGCTATTTATAGAACATATATGCAATTTTTTTAAAGGGAGGTAATAAATATCGCTAATTTTGTTCATCCAGAACAAAATTTGCTATATTTGATTACCTTCCATTAAATTCACCAAAAACTCGCTCCACAAACTCATTAAATTTCATCCCAAAATCATTCCATAATCATTCATCTTGTCAATTTCACGATTTCCTTAACTGTATCATTCAGGTTGTAATGATACGAGCCGGAAGAGATGAGATTTGATTATCAGTTTATCTTTTAGTGACATAGAATCGTTCTGGATCCTCACATTTTAAACGTCCATCAAGATCGTTATCTATTGAGCTGCATAGCGCAGTTGGTAGCGTGTCGGATGTCAACCTAGAGGTCCCGGGTTCGGGCCCCGACGGCGGCACTCATTCTTTCCGACTATTTGTCTCTCACCTATAGGTTGATAATCGTAGACCTTTGTGAGCTAGCACCTTGAGGCTAGGAAAGGATGTGGTGGTTGTACTGGTGCGCGAAATACCAGGAAACCAATGTTAGCTGCTCCAGCCTCTGCGATATAACTGAAAAATGTTAAAAGCGGCGTAAAACTCCATTAAATCTACCTATTGAGCTGCATGCCTTAAAGGCATCCGGACGTCGTGGTGGATGCATCCATTTTTTTCAAATCGGAAACCCTCTACGTTCCTACGGAATTTACCCCGGGAATAATAAGAGGCATGCTAAGAAAGCACGCCATTCGTACGTGTGTGTGTGTGGGGAGGTCACATTACGAGACTAGCAACAAAAAGACAATATCAAAACAATATCAAAAAACAATATCAATTAACGATTAAAATGGACATATTGTAATTTAATAACAATATTTTTGAAACTTTTAGGGAGTATTTTGTTTAGGACGAGTTCTTTTAGCAGAGTTGCTCGGACTTGCGAGGAAAACTATATTAAAAACGAGGGTTTGTTTTATTGTCCACGATTGTTTCCTTTAGTTTATGCTTCCTAGTTCATGATGATTTACAATTTTTAGTTGAATCTGTCGCAAGCTTCAGTGGCGAATTCAGAAGGGAGGGATGTGTCAATCAACACCACCATCTGTAGCCTAATATTTTCTTTTTCGATTAGATATTTAACCAAAATTGCACAAAAATTAGAAAAATAACTCAAATTTATAAGTTTGAACACCCCCATCCCCCCAACTCCCACCTATGCAGATATCCCGAATGTGTTATTTGGCTTCACATTATAATCATAACACTCTGAGAAGGGGCAAAGCTGCTTGAAAAAAGTAGTTCCTCCAATGAAACTGAAGTGTAATCGTCACTGGTCATGATATCAAAATTCATTACACTGGGAAATCCCTAGATTGCTTCGTATAAATGCGATTGGGCGATACCCCCGTCTCGCGAAAGGGACCATCTAAGAACTCCATCAGATAAATATTTGAAAAGAAAAATAGTCCAAGTTGACTTGCTAGTAGATAGACACAAAGGGCTATGCTTGAACCAAATTTGAAAGAGTTACAAAATACATGTACATGTATCTTGATTAAAGGAGAAGCAATATCAGGGGTTCGAAATAAAAAGGGGGCAATTGGTAGAGCATCGGATTTCAAAACCATAGACGTTTGACCGCGGGGGAATGATTTCTGGACTGGCACACTAACATACTAATTGTCTTTCGGATAAGACGTTAAACCGAGGTCCCATGGGACGGTCCTTTACACCGAGCACGTAAAAGAACCATGGCGGGTCTCAGCAGTAGTTTCGTCATGTATCCTTGCACTATTCCCCGTAACAACTAACCATCTTCTGGGGGCGTCGCTCATATGGGTATGTGCTACGGTATCGCATAAATAAACGGAAATACACACACACAAAGGCAGAGAGGGGTGAAGTGTTTTATTTCACACAAAATGTCAAAGAAAGATGAAAACAAAACAAAAATTAATCATTCAATTGAAGGCATTCGAAGAGCTTATAGAAAATCTCTTTTATTGTTTTCTGGAAAACGAAACTCACAAAAAAAGACTTTTTTAATGATTCAGAAATGGAATTTAATTTTAGTTTAGAGAGACATGAACGTTTCTGATCTAAAACGATCGGTGGTTTATTATGTGGATACGTAGATTTCACCATCTACGGTTAAAAACATCATGAAATTGACACTCATTCAGATCTAAATCACCCACTCAGCGCTCCATTCATTTATTTCAAACACACACTCAAATCGATCAAAAACGTTCCGAAAACATTAGAAAACATTAAAAACCGTTAAAGAGAGTCACTTTATAACTCAAATAGATCAAATTATTCCACGATTTTAAATGGCTGATGTGGATTGTAAGTGTCTGATTGGTCCGCGAAATGAACATAGAAATGGCAAAGTTTTTTAGTTTGTTTGTAGTAAATACAAAATGTAACGTCATTTTTTTCCGACAGGCAAAATGATGCTTGGGGGAATAAATGATGAAAAAAATGCAATGGAAAACTCATCGGAGGAAGATCAAACAAAGTTTTGCAACTCTTGTGCAATTTGTGGTATTCAGAACAAAGCAATTACAGTTAACATCGTCGTGAATTTGACAAGGTGAATGATTTAGGAATGATTTAGAATGAAATTGAATGAGTGTATGGAACGATTTCTGAATGAATATAATGGGAGGTTAATCTATATCGCAAATTTTGTTCAGGATGAAAAAATAGCGATATTGACTACGTCCCTTTGATAAAATATGCATTTAAGTTCTATAGATAACTTCCTATTTCTTCTAGAACCTATTGGATGCTTACAATTTGAATTATGTCAGTGAAATCGCGATTTTTCTCTATCCAAAACTATTTTGAATGGTGTTGTTGGTTCTCTTTTTTTCAATGGGTTTGAGCGTTTTTGAACGGTTTGAGTGAGAGTTTTGAATGAATGGGTGGAGCGCTGAATGAGTGATTAAGGATGGGTTTTATTTAGGTGAATGTCAATTTCACGATGTAACTAACTGTACAAGATGTGATGAATGTGCTGAGAATTTTTGGGATTCATGTGAGCCATGATAGAGTGATAGGTAATCAGGTCACGGATACTAAAGCTAAAAGAGTATTCAATGTGCCATCAAATACTTCTTGTAGGGCGAGGAATGTGGTGTATGTAATAAGTTGCGTACGATATGATACAGTTACTAACATGAGAAATTGACAGTCACCTCAATCAAAACGATTCTAAATCGCTCCCTCAGCGCTCCATTCACTCATTCCAGACACTCAGTCAAACTATTCAAAAACGTTCAAACCTATTGAAAAATATATAATCAATAACGTCATTCAAAATAAATTTTGATAGAGAAAACTCGCGATTTCACTGACATAATTCACATTGTAAGCGTCGCATAGGTTTTTGAAGAAATAGGAAGCTATGTAAAGAACCTGTATGCATATTAAATTAAAGGGAGGTAATCAATATCGCTATTTTTTCATCCTGAACAAAATTTGCGAAATAGGATTACCTCCCATTAAATGCACTCGAAATTCTCTCCACACACTCATTCAATTTCATTCCGAAATAATTCCAAAATCATTCACATTGTCAATTTCACGATGTTGTTAATTGTCAGGCGGTGTATGTGGGAAGGACAGAGAGACAGTTGAATGAAAGGATGAAATAACATCTGAGCGATGTACGCTTTCAACGCGAGTCACCGATAAATCTCCACTTCAAAATAGGGGGTGGCGGGACATTCGAGCTCTGAATTGAGATTTACGGTTTTAAAGAAGATATACTCCGCAGATCACCAAATCCATGAGTCAGCATGGATCAAAAGGCTACAAACTGTACAGTCATTGGGTTGCAACGTAAAATACGCGCAGTTCTACATAACGTTAGTTGACTTCTAATTGTGCGCGGGAACGTGAACGTCGCCTGAACGTGGAAAAATGACGTTGACGTCATATCCTTTATGTGATAAAATAGAATTGCTGTATCGATTTGCATTATTTAGTGTTAAGATTTGTTCCATTTTTCGTGAAAAAGGGCAATTTTTGCCAAAATATTGAAATACAGAGTCTTTTTATTAAATGATAATTCTATTCCCTTCGGAATAATTCTGTGATGTAGTAAACTTCCTCTACTACCTCGATAGCTCAGTGGTTAGAGCGTCGGTCTCCTGATCCGAAGGTCAGGGGTTTGAGTCCAGAGGTGCGTTCGTTCGAGCGAGATTCTTAATATTTTTATTAAGATTTTTAAGATAAAGCGTTCGGGAGAACGAGATATTTAAGCGGCTCAATATGAATCTTAAGATATCTCAATGAGGAAACGTAGATTGATTCGCATTGGCTTAAAACGAGTAGTCATGACGACGTCGAATATTTTCACTCAAAATATCGAAAATTGTTCATTACGACGTCTTAAAAATCTTATTTAGCGGGATTTTTTTATCTTGCTCTAACGAACGCACCTCTGGTGATAGCGAGGCGTTTCCTTGGTCAAGAAACGTTATAGTCGGTGCTTCGGTCAACCCAGCTGTAAACGGGTAGCAGTAGAAAAAAGGAATCCACTGCCTCTCCAATTTCTCACGCAAAATTGATAACATCTAGAATGAGTCACCTGCCAGTAATACCCGAGAGGGGAGTTAGGCAGTATGCATAGATAGATATATTAACTTTGTTTTCCAGAAATCGAACGAGGTAGAGAATATGGTCACGAAATTCTGCGATTTGGATAAAATTTGTGAAATTGATCTTCCTGTCGTTGACATAAACTTTCTAAACATTTCCAGTGTTACAAAAAGAGACAATGTCACCGGTTTGTCTCACTGTGTTACTAGTTGTGCTGTCATGCCAGATGGAAAAATAGTCATATGTCATGGTAGTGATAAAATATTAAAAGTTTTATCTTCACATTTTATGTCGAGAGATGAACTTAAAGTAGACCACAGAATCTGGGACGTAGCCGCCTATACTCGTCATAATGTCGTTATCACGGGGAGAGAATCGAAACAACTTCACTTTTTTGATATCTCGAGTGGAATTGTGAAGACTAAATCCGTAGATATAGGTAAAGACTGTTGGGGAATCGCATTTAAAAATGGAAATTTCTATGTTAGTATCTTCGAAGGAGAACAAAAGGATGTCAGGGTACTTACATTGGATGGAAAAACAACACAAACTTACCATATTAGCCAAGGATTTCCCCTTTATTTAGCTGTAAGTAACACCAGTAACAGAATTGTAACAAGTACTGATTATACTTCAAATGTACTTTGTACTGACGGGACTGGAAACTCTTTATTTTCATATTTCAACAGTCAGCTCAGTTTCACTCGTGGCTTGCTGTTTGACAGTGACGATAACTTTCTTGTGTGTGGTTTGGATTCAAACAACGTACATCTTGTGAATAGAAATGGATTGAAAGTTAGAATTCTTCTTACCGAAGCAGAGGGTGTTAACCAACCATATTGTTTAGCATACAGATCGAGCGACAAAACATTTATTGTTGGACAGCGCGAAAAGCCATATCTTTTGGCTTTTACCGTATACCTACGGTAACATGAACAACTATTATATCTGCAGTCGTTTAATAAACGGATTCTCAAGTCCTCCGACATGTCAGCTCACCATCAGATACAGTTAGTAATATCGAGAAATTGACATTCATTTCAATCACAACCATTCTAAAACACTCACTCAGCCTTCCATTTATTAATTCCAAACAATCATTCAAACCAATAAAAAACGCTCAAAAATCATTTAAAAAATCTAACAACAGCTTCATCCAAAATGAAAATAGTAAGGAAAAGATTGGGATTTCATTGATTTAATTGATAGGCCTATTATAAGCGTCTGATTTGATCTTAAAGAAATGGGAACCTATTTATAGGAAATATATGCACATTTTTAAAGGGAGGTAATTAATATCGCTAATTTTGTTCACCTAGAACAAAATTTGCGACATTGGATTATATCCCTTTAATTTCATTCAAACCTCACTCCTCGCACTCATTCAGTTCCATTCCAAAATCATTCTTATATCATTCAGCGTGTCAAATTTACAACGTTTTTAACTGTATATTAACTGTATAATTATTTGCGTGCGCATGCCTTTAAATATAGACGTCACATGTACATGATCGAGGTTTTGAAAATTTTTTCATGATGAGGCTGTGCCTAGTTCTGATAATTTCTCGCAGCCGAGACCAGATTACATTAATATTTTAAGACACTTACATGTTATTCTATTTATCATGCAATCATTTTTCAGCGCTTAATTATAACAAATCCTTAAAAATCAAAGAAACTCAGGTGAAAGGTTATGCAGATTGTTTCTAAAAATAAACTGCCTGTAAGGCCTACTATTTTATGTAATCAGACAGGTGATATCAGGTCAAACCAGGCTTCATTATGTGATAAAAAATAGACTGCCAAAACTATTTTACAATATACAGAGGAGATATCAGGTCAAAACAGGCTTCATTACATGATAAAAAAAACTGTAGTTACAAGGTTAAGGACGCGAATCATCTCAATTATTTAACATTAAGGGTGAAAATGACAGATGTCGGCAATTGACTTTCGACCAATCGACTTTTTGATTGAAAGTCGCGATCTATCAGTTTGGTGAACACTGGCCCCGCCCCTTGACCTTAGTCAAGACATGACCCTCAAATTTTAAATGTCATCTATATAAGGGTCATTCTGTAGGATTAAGATTTTTAAGACTCTTACGATTTTTTATCGGGATATCTCGCGCAACTCAGTGAAAATTCTACGATGCGGCATAGTATATCCCGATTAAAAATCTTAAGATTTTTAAACTCCTTAATCCTAAAAAACGCATCTCTGGAATATGTATATTTGGTCTACTTCACAAAAAAAGAATTCGAATCGATTGTTTGCCAGATAAACGCCGTAATAACATTTTATGGAAACTGTACGTAAGGCATTTGAGTGTTCCAAAATCGGACGTAAAATCACACTTTTTTGGTTGACTTATCGATTATTCGATAATCACCGCTGGCTTCGTCCTTTTATCGCCGTAATTGTTAACGCCCTTAAAGTTTTCAAAAGTCGTTTTTTTATGCTAATTCTATGATCACATATAAAAAAAACAAATGCAAACCAATAGGGGTCGATCTAAAGGTCGTAACTATAGCTCATTCAAACTGTAGTTACATTGTTTTGTTGCCCATTATCGAAACTCATTAAAGTAGAAAAGATGATTATGACGCAAGTCAGTATTTTTATTCTGTTTAAAAGCATACTGTAAAGCTCATATCGAGTACATTCAAAAGCGACCACAATCAGTACATCCATTTTTCTACTCATACCCTGAATCAGACGTTGGATATGAATATCGTCGGTGTTCTGCTATGATCTCGTAACTACAGCTTGTTTAAAGCTGTAGTTACGAGGTTTTGGTAGAAAATCGACGATATCATCAATAGTATTACAAGATCTGAAATAACTGAGCCAGATTTTGAAAAGGATATAACAGTTCACATACTTTGCCATCAAGAATTTCCAATGAATATTCAATTTGGTTCATATTCTGTCTTTATTTAACATACTCTTGTTTTTACATTCATATGGATATACTTTTTTTTCTTTGAGTATATATTTAATTGACACAAAGGACCCATTCGAAACATCACTCGACCATTTCCGTAAACCGCAACAGACCTCGGATGTATATAAGGCGGATGGATATGTAACAAAATTGTGCATTTTGTTAGGCGGAAAAAAAATCGAGGGCTAACGCCATTTTTATTGACTTAAGGTAGCAATGGACACATGGCGTCATTTGTTTCCGCCCAATGAATTTTTTTTCTTGGTCACATATGTTGTAGATTAACATTGTGTAGTCATTTTATCAAAATTTGAAGGTACCTTTCCATGCTCGTTTTCATGCTAGAGTTATCTGCCCTAGAGTGGTATTGGCCATTTTTCAGTAAAACGGTTATATTCGTTTTAGGTCTAGAATAAACCCTGTACTAAGTCATAGCTTTAAAACACATACGTTTTGATAGACCTTATACATGTACACAATGGCTATTGAAAAGAAAATTTCTCTTTGATCAATTGCAATTGCACAATTTGCTTTCAAAAGTTAAAAATGCAGTAATTTTTGTAATTTTACTAGGTAAAAATGCCACAAAAACCTATTTTTTGAAGAAATTACCCAACTAATTTTTCTTATTTTCCGATATGTTTACAATCCATATTTTTCCTTTATTTGGTAAAAAATTCAGCATACCTTTCCATGCAAATAAGACAGTTTTTCGTTATTTTTCAGTGTCCCCCCCTATTCGAAAGCCGGTTTAACGCAATTTTATTGTTAAATTTAATGATCCAGTCATTCAATTAATATCAAATGTTGAAAAGAAGCTAAATTATGAAGTTTTACCATCATTATTCTACGTTATTTCCATAAGATGAATGTTACGAAAACCGGTCTTTTTAAACTACGCGCAAAAAGAGCCGTAAAATAAACGGAAACCCACTTCCGGTTTATGTAGTCGGGAGGCCGCTGTCCATTGCCACCTTAATCGAATTTTTCCAAGGTTTTTCCGTAATTTTTAAAAAATAGTCCGTCTATTTACATATCCAAGGTTGATCGTAAGATTGGTCGTGTGGTGTTCCGAATGACCAAGGACCCTACTTCATCCATTTTGTGTGGAATCCGATATCAAGTGGTTAGGACGGTGGCTTTGGAATCGAAAGGGCGAACAACAAGAAGACCATGTATTTTTTTCTGAACCGAATATTTGCTCCACCTTGCTCCTCTCAACCCCGTTGTATAAGTGGGTACCTGTGACAGTTGTATTCGCTGCAATCCGTTTCTGTTTCAAATTAAATCAGACGATTCCTCTAGTAAGCTTATATTTGGGTCTAATTGAGATTGGCGTTCTACATTCCAATAGTTACTTGTCGAGGATTAAATAAATTGGCCGAGGATCAAACTCACGACCCTTGTATTAAGCCTTTCGGACTCGCTTCATTTCTGTTGTAGAGCGTTAATTAAATATTTAAACCGTCATGCGAAAAGGAGCCATCTGGGAACTCTTATAAAAAAGGAAAATAGGATTTCAAACAAGCAGATGTCCATCAGATGTAAATCAGATGTCCAATATTAGAAATGATAATAAATAATAATAAATAATAATAAATGCTGGTGCACCTATTCGTGACTCCTTGTCGTTTTTCACATACAACCAAAACATGCCTTACGGGTCGGCAGCTGCTAATCCCACGTAATCGTATTACTTTCATAAGCCCAATTATGGAAGTATAATGGCTTGTTTAAGAATTCCTTTTGTCAAACACCTGATGTAAGTTGAAAGGGCTATGAGTCCGACTTACGATCACAGGATTGGCGCCTCATTGACTGAACTACAGTCAAAATCATCGTGAAATTGACAAGATGAATGATTTTGGAATGAATTTGGAATAAAATTGATTGAGTGTGTGGAGCTAGTTTTGAGTGAAATTAAAGGGAGGTATCCAATATCGCTTTTTTTCAAGATGAACAAAATTGGCGATATTCATTACCTCCGTTTTATAAAATATGCATAAAAGTTCTATAAATTGCTTCCTATTTCCTCAAAGACAAATAAGGCGCTAACAATTTCAATTATGTCAGTGAAATCGTGATTTTTTCCATTTATAGTTATTTTGAATTTAGCTGTTGATTGTATACTTTTTAGTCATGTGGAGCGTTTTTGATCGATTTGTGTGAATGTTTGGAATGAGTGAATAGAGCGTTGAGTGAGTGATTTAGAATGGTTTTGATTGAAATGAATGTCAATTTCACGATGTTACTAACTGTAGTCGGGCTTGGCTACAACCACAGTCAGCGAAGAGATCGAAAGAAGTGTCTTTTTTTGGTACTTTAGGGAATCATTTTCTTGACTAACATGGGGGATATTTCGGAATAGATAATCTTTAACCGTGTCGGCTTGTATAATCGGAGATATGTAAAGGATAGCGTATCTTTGACATTTTAAAGTCCAGATGGTATCTGAACGAAAGATAGTAGTTAACAATCTAGGATAAACTTGAATATATGTGTGACATGTCACGCAAAAAGGGATCATCTTGGAACTTTGTAAAATGAATATTTGAAAAAGAGATTGGGTCTAGCATAGATCAAACATATGTCGCAATTTAAAATTCTTTAACTGAAAGGTAGATTGATCATTCTAGATTCAGAAAATAAGCACATTGCGAAAAGTCTCGACCCAAGTCAGTCTGCGCAATCCGCGCAGTCTGACTAGGGTCAATACTTTACGCACTACCGTAGTTTTCGCGTGACGGGAAACATATATGTGCAACCTGTCATGCAAAAAGGAATCATCTTGAAACACCACATGATCAATTCTTGAAAAGATAATGAATCAGGTTTCCACTGGTTGCAATTCAAAAAATTAATTTCAGGGAGGCAGAAAATCGGCCTGGTGCGAATAGTATCAACCTTTATCAGTCTGCGCAGTCTGAATAAGATAGACACTTAATGTATTTACCCAAGTAGTCCTTTTTCGCCTGACGGGTCATATATTTGTGCATATATATTTGTATGGCCGGTCAGGTGAAAAGGGCCAAACGGGTAGAGTGTAAAGCATCCAGAAATCCAGAATGAATGAAATCCAGAATGAATGAAGGAATGTCATATGATATCGCTAACTTCTTCGCAGATGGACTATATCTTAACAACACCCCCCCCCCTTTACACTCATACTTTAAGGACAAAACTATGAACTGATCTATAAATACATTTGTGTTTCAGAATTTCAAATCGATGTTTGCAGAATAAAAATAAACTCGTAGTCTGCCTGGCTTTATAAGGTAAGCGCTCTTCAACGTTCTAGAGCGTTTGTGACCTTTTCTCAAAATGAATTGTGCGTTTCCGTTGAGAGCCTGCAACAACTGTCTGGCAACTTAACCATTATAGCAAAGACAGTTGCTTTATAAGGATTACAAGTAAATTGTCTTTGGTTTATCTTAGCCGTCTTAAAGGTTGATAAAAGTGTTCCATCGATTTATCTTACAGTAAGTGAACAACAAAATCTATAAATTCACTGGTGGCATAATCACGAGTAAGAAATAAATTTGTTGTTCGTGAAATGAAAGATTCTTCGACTTCACACGAGAAGCAAACGATAATTCTATTTCTTGAATACAAAAATGATATGAAATGTGACCTTTTCAGGGCAAAATCATTTAAAATGCGTCATTTCGCTTGTAATTACCAGGCAACCTTATTTTGTTATTTAAATACATCAATGGGTTCCGCTCAGAAACTTTCAAATATGGATTAACGAGCAAGAACAGTATATACTTAATACATCTTGAAATTGTCATTCCGTTCTAAACCTTTCAGTGCCACATTTATTCATTCAAAACAATCATTCCAACCATTCAAAAACGTCCCAAAATCTCAAAAAGTGATAAGATCTACATTTTCATTCAAAATATAAATTGATAGATCATATGCACGATTTAACTATGGATGAACACAATTAGTGATATAAGGTTACCTCCCTTGAATTTCACTCAAAAACAACTACACAGTCACTCATTAATTCATTCATAAGATCATTTCAAAATCAATTATCTTGTTTATTTCACGATGTTGTTAACTGTATAATCTTTTCGTAATTTAACTGGAATTTGACAGTGATTTACGAGGTGAAAATTTACCGATATAACTCGATAATCTGAAAAAAAAGATAGTTAAGTGCTTATTGTTAGCTTGATTATATAAATTAAGTTATATTTTCTGAAGAATTGACGGGGCTCATTTCCTATCCGAGCCATGCTTGTTGCCCATTGACTTAACATTTGTAACCATTTTGAACTCAGAATAGCGCAAAATAATTGGTTGAAAATGAGATAAGTTCAAGTTAGGGTCAGACAGAGAAAGCACTTCAAAATTATGTATGGTCATTGTAGATACAGAAAATAAGGCAAGTGCAAAAGGTTTCGATCCTGATTAAACTGCGCAGTGTGCGCAGTCTAATCATGGTCAACACTGTATGTACTACGCTAGTTGTCTTTTTAACCATGACGGTTTACATTTACATCTGATTCTAATAATAGCGAGAAAGAAAGGGTTCTATTAGAATTAAGTTGCAAGTGTAATTAAGTATCTTAAATTCTTAATATCATCCTAAAAATCTTATGATAAAAGGTCAGAAAAATAATTCGGGAAAATTTTCTTAGACGTTGATTTTATTATGCAAATGACAAAACAAAATATAGGGTGGGTAAAGAGTGTTTGATATCGTAGCAAGGTTCGAGATGTACGGGTTGACTTCGATTTGAAAACATAATAAAAAAAATCTGTCTATCAAACCTTTTGTTTTAGATACTGAATGGAATCGTCTCTTCATGGCGATTCCATTCAGTATCCACAAAAAAGGTTTTGCATGGAAATAACAAAAAATGAAATTGCAATCAAACGATCTGTAAGCTTAATCAAGGGTAATCAAGCAGATAATATGGACATGTACACATGTGATAGGCTGATAACAACTGGCATTTGATTGTGTGTTAAAAGGCTTGCACGGGAGTATAATTTTACGTACGTTTATTTAAAAAATATTCCTCTTTTTTAGGGAAAAACATGATTAAATTAAAATTTGTTGGAAACTATTTCCTAAACAATTTGTTCTTAACCCTTTTCTGCCGCCGTCATAGCGCAGTTGGAAGCACGTCGGACTGTAAATCTAGAGGTTCCGGGTTCGATCCCCGACGGCGGCACTCATTCTTTCCGACTATTTGTCTTTCCACCAATGGGTTGATAATCGTAAACCTATGTGAGATGGCAACTGGAGGCTAGGAAAGGATGTTGTGGTAGTACTGGTGAGAGAAATACCAGGAGACGATTGTTAGGTGCTCCAGTCGCCGCGATTTAACTGAAATTATGTTGAAAGCGGCGTTAAACTCCATTCAATCAATCAATCTTAACCCATTTCTTCCAGTAACTTTAATAATTTGGCGCTTTGGGTGTGCAAGTGCCCCCCCCCCCCCAATAAACATTGAATAAAAATACCAAGAACTTCAATTTCGGAGAAAATGCTTTTTTGTCAAGAAATTTATCTTAAACAAGATCTAGTGAAAGGATTTGTTATTTTTCTTGAACAATTAAAAAAAATGTGCAGAAATGTTGAAATTCTGAGTGGGTGAAAATTTTCTTAAATGCTTCGAGGTTGATTCTGTAGAACGATGAAATAGCATATATCGATAACTTGTTGTTCGTAGTAAATGACAAGGATTTTTTATCTTCAACAGACAAAAAGATCGGGTTACAAAAACTGATCAAAATTATGGCAAGTGAAAATTCATCGGAGGAAGATTCTACGAAATTTTGCGACTCTTGTACTTTTCGTGGTCTTCAGAATCAAGCAGTTACAAGATGTGATGAATGTGCTGAGAATCTTTGTAATTCATGTGAAGAAATTCATCGCAGTTTTAAAGCTACACGCGGTCATGTACTAAAGCCATTCACCAATATAGCAGTAACCAAACGTAAACCAAGTCCACCATTTATGCTTTGTGAAGAACACAATTCAGAAACTCTCACTCTGTATTGTACAGATCACAAACAATTATGTTGTTCACTCTGCAAACTCACAATACATAGAAAATGTACATTGAAAAATTTGAACGAAAGGGCTGGCGAGCAAGAATCCCAAAATGAAGCTTCCAAGTTCTCAGAAAGATTAAACAAGTTGATTTCAGAGTTCGATAAAGTCGTAAAATCGAGAGAAAACGATAAGTCGGAAGTAGAATATTGTTCAATGCGTGTAAGGGCAGAAGTTGAAAGATTCAAAATGGAAATACTAAACTGGCTTGACAAGCTTGAGAAGAAAATTGAAGAAGAGTTAAACGAAAAAGAAAGAAAATTGATTGATGGCATTGATAACCACATCAAAACATCGGACCAAGTAATGAAACAATTGAATGAAGTTTTAAGTAGCTACGAAAAGGTTGGCGAAAAGGACCAAACAATGTATTTTACCTTAATGATGAAAAACAAAGAAAAAGCTGGACATTGGGAGACCATTAAAGACCAACTATTTCAAGAAATAGGACCGATAACTTTCGCTTTCCAGAAATCGAACGAGATCGTGAATATGATAACAAAGGTTGACAACTTGGGTAAAATTTGTGACAACCTTATTCCCCTGTCGTTGACATAAACTTTCTTCACATTTCCTCTGTGGCAAAAAGAACAGACATAACAGGACTGCCTCATCGTGTTACTGTTTTAGCTGTTATGCAAGATGGGAATATAGTCATATGTCATGGCAGTAATAGATTATTAAAAGTTTTATCTTCACAATTAACAGTAAGAGAAGAACAAAAATTAGACCACAAAATATGGGACGTAGCCACCTATACTCATGATAACGTTGTTGTCACGGGGAGAGAATCGAAACGGCTTTACTTTTTTGATATCTCGAGTGGAATTGTGAAGACTAAATCCGTAGATATGGGTAAAGACTGCTGGGGAATCGCATATAAAAACGAAAAATTCTATGTTAACATCTACGAAGGAGACCAAAAGGAAGTCATAGTAATAACATTGGATGGAAAAACAATACACAATCTTAATATTAGCCAAGGATTTCCCCGTTATTTAGCTATTAGTAATATAAGTGACAGAATTATAACAAGTACAGGTAATGCATCAACTGTACTTTGTACCGACTTGACTGGATACTCTATATTTACATATTCAGACAGTAAGCTCAATAGTGCTCTTGGTTTGCTGGTTGACATTGAAGATAACTTTCTTGTATGTGGTTGGAAATCAAACAACGTACATGTTGTAAAAAAAGATGGATCGAAAGGCATTATTCTTCTGACAAGTGGAGACGGTGTGAACCAACCGATTTGTTTAGCATACAGACCGAGCGACAAAACACTATTTTTTGGGGTGCGCGAGAAGCCATATCTTCTGGCTTAAATTACTGTTAATCTTAAGTAACATTGTTACCTGTTAAGTTGGGCAGTTTAAGGACCGCTGGCTGCCCCTTATCCCCCGCTATGAAATGAAGTCTCCGATATAAAAATCCAATTTGTCTTCAAAATACGCTTATGACGAGGTCATTAAATTCCAATCGTTGACTGTCGACATAAAAGTTGTAACTACAGCTTGGATGAGCTGCAGGGACAAGTTTTAGGTCGCCTGTCATCAATGGCAGAAAACCGACACAAATCATTTCACTTTCCTGTTAAAACGAACCATTTGATTGGCCAGTCCTTTTTTTATCGGCAGCCTTGATTGGTCATTTAATGGATCGCTAGTCCCGACTTTTGACCGAAGTCATGAAGGTTAGCTTTAGCTAATTAAACGATATTTGTATTAAAAATACAGTAAAACTTGTATTTAGCGACCGAGAACGGGGCAACCAAAAATCGGTCTTTTAAAAAATGGTCGCCGAATACACGTTTGTTTACAAAGAAAGATTATAATTTTTATTGAAAATGTATAGAATTTCGAAATTATCAATAATCATATGCTGTTAAAACTCAATAGAATCGTCTCATTGAGACGATTCTGAAGAATTTTAACAACATAGGAATCATGTACAATCATTTCCTAACCAGTGATACTTTTTAAGATATTTCGATTTAAAGAATGGGATTTTGAAAACGGTCGTTTAATAAAAAATGGTCGCTAAGTAGACGTGGTCGCTCGAGCAAGGTTGACTGTATATAACGAGGAATTAAAACAAATAACATGACGTTGATGGGCGACCTATACGTTTTAACTACAGCTTATTCAAGCTGTAGCAACGACGTTTAAGTCGCGTATCTTTTTCATATGTTTTACAGTTAGTTACATCGTGAAATTGACATTCATCTCAATCAGAATCATTCTAAATCGCTCATTCGGCGCTCCATTCACTCATTCAAAACACTCACTCAAACCATTCAAAAACGCTCCAAACTCAATGAAATACATATAACAAAAACTTCGTTCAAAATAAAAAATAGCTGGGAAAAAAATCTTGATTTGTTGAATTTATTGAAATTGTAAGCGTCTGATTAGATCTCGAAGAAATAGGAAGCTACTTGTAGACTATTTATGCATTTTTTATTAAAGGGAGGTAATGAATATCGCAAATTTTGTTCACCCTGAACAAAATTTACGATATAGGATTACCTCCCATTAAATTCACTCAAATTTCGCTCCACACACTCATTCAATTTCATTCCTAAATCATTCCGAAAGCATTCATCTTGGCAATTTCACGATGTTGTTAACTGTATACAAGAAAGCGAAAAAGTGATTAAGGTCAAACAGAATATTCAGTCAAAAGAGTTTTTATCTGCTAATTGCAGTACCCTGAATGCAAACGACTGAAAGCATAATACAAGAAAAGGGGATCCTTTCTGCATTAAATTTCATAAAAAACTGAATGAAATAAGGTTGATAGAATAATAGACCCGTATTTGAACTATATGTACTAAGAACTAAAGTATGATATAAAATGAAAAAAAATGGAAACAATGAAAATAAATGAATAATAATAAAAAAAAAATATATAATAATAATAACGCACATGTATGAAATGAGCCTTTTGTAGCATGTCCAATAGATTTCACATAAATATGCAGTCGCAGTCTGTTTGTTTGAATGGGGTTACACGCCGCTTTCAACAATCTTCCAGATATATCGCGACGGATTGAGCACCTTACAATGGATTCCTGGTATTTCTAACACCAGTGCAACCGTAACAGACTTTCCTAACCTAAAGCTGCTATCAAAAATATTCAAAATACATCCGACAGCTGTTCCCACATCCGACACTTATCCAACAGCTGCTATCCCACATAGGTCTACGATTATCAACCCCTTGGTTTAAGACAATAGTCGGAAAGGATGAGTGACGCCGTTAGGGATCGTACAGCAGTCTGGTCTGTGCTTTTGCTGAAATATCTTTCGAGTCTGCACATAATTGGACAATAAATAGAGGATAATAGTTTGTTTCAGTGTAAGATCGATTTATATTTTTTTTTTTATTGAGTGAACAACAAAAGCTATATTTTCACGAGCAAATATAGCTTTTGTTCTTCACAAAATGAAATATTAATCGATCTTACTCGAAAACAAACGATTATTCTATTTCTTTAATGGAAAAATGAGACAAAATGTGAAAATTCTAGAATATTTTTTCGCAAAGCGCATCATTTTGCACGTTATTGTTATACAACGTTCATTGTGACGTCATTTATTTCGCCCCGCATGGATGGCGTCAGATAGGATGAAATGCACACAAGCAGGGTATAAATTTTTGATAATCTGACTGCTTTTGCGGTGAGATTATCAAGTGATAATCTACCGTTATTTCTCGATAAACCACCGAAAAGCATTAAAGAAATTCTTTTTACTGGGTTTGCTGGCTAGATTGCTCCATGTTTATCCACAACGAAATGAGCTCGTGCGTGACATTTTCAATAATTTTGAATGTACACGAACCGCAAGCATTGAGGCATTGAGCAGCGTAGACAACCTCATACTGTAAATGTAAAATTACCTGATTGTCTTAAGATGCTTTAGACCTTATCTGTCTACCAAATTCACAGTGAAGACTCTGGTCAGAATGTGCGGATGCACAAGCTGGCCAGAGTCTTTGCCTAATACAGTTTTGAAATTGTTGGAAATATCACGCACAGGCTCAAATAGTTTAATTCTATATGGTGAAAAAAAGAATGAAAAAATCGCGTTGTCCGATTGGCTAAGAATTTGATTTTATCCCTCAATGAAGCTAATTTTGAGTCCCATAAGAAATTATTCCATTTCGGAAAAATCTTTACATTTTTGTTTCATGATTTTGAATTATTTGGATATGAAGGCAATAGTTTCTTTTTTAATTTATGGAGTTATAAAACTAAATGAAGTATAATCCCTCTGACGTATGAATCCGCTTTTTGTATTCGAATAGTAAAATTAAATTTTACATTTTATACATCCATGAAAATTAAAACCCTTCATCGCTTAACATATAAAATCATTGAACATGTCATACACAGGCGAAAAGGGGTCCATGTGGCAAGTGTGAAAAGTGTCGACCCACAATATGCGCCGTATGAGTAGGAACGCAAATTTTCGCAAATTAAAGGAATTCAAGGCATATTTTGAATGATTATTGTGCCTTCTTTTGCTAGACTTAATCCCCTTTTCAAATGAATGTACTTTTAACAGAGATCCCAAATGGTCCCTTTACGCGTGACGGGTTACAAACATTTAACGTGTTAGAATCTTTATTAATTTATCTTTAGTCACCTGACGAGGACACCAGCAATGAAACACATGTTTAAATACGATCGATTGAACGTAACGTGCCGTCGAAAGGCAGGTAAAATGTTATCGATCAGTTGCTGATATGCCGACTATGCTTTGCTGATTTGTAATGGTAGTGAAAATGTTTCAAAAAGCGAAAAAAAATATATGATGTGTACAATATCAGTCGGAGTCCGAGGCATAATCGGCGGATGCCCGGCCGATCGCTCGCGAATAGTAATCGACACGAGGTCAATTTCAACAAATCGGTAAGACGTCGCCGACTCGTCAATTACGGATTTTTAGGTAGAGGGGCTTCTTCGGCTTTTACATTTAAGTATTTCAATAATGATAGTACAAAACCTTTGTTGCTGGTACTCATTGGTACCCACCCACAATATAGGGTTTAATTTAGAAAAATATAATTCACAAGTTTGAAGTCATCGGCAGGGCAACGTCGATGCGTTTGGGCCTTTTTTTAAAAATAATTTTACAGGAGCAAATTAGGTTGTACTTAAGCAATTTGAATGATAGATACAACGAAGCCTGTATTGACCTTATATCACCTGGATGATAACATAACATAACATGTTATCGGGCAGTTTACTTTAAGAAACAAATTGAATAATTTGTTAATCTCAACTACCATAGCCACAGTCGTATACCTAGTACAGTGAAGAAGAAAACTGTCCGGTGTAGAAACATGCAAAATGGCAGACGTAAACAACAATAAAGTGTTAGTTTTAAGCTCACGCGATAACCGCGATATTGTATATAAACACTGGATCAATCCATATTATTGAAAAGTGTTCATGTCAATTGACTGTCTTTATTATATTGAAAAAAACACGCATTAGTTTATCGGTGTGGCGTAGTCGAGTGGATAAGGACGACAGAATTTTGACCAAGCGGACCGAGTTCGATTCTGCAGGGCGACATAAAAAATAACTTTTTCAAATTAAACATTTAATGGAATTTTTTTTTTAAAAAAATTATGTTAAATGTTGTGCTAATTTTGAAAATGCTTCAAAGGCTATAATTGAAAAGATATATACTGTATTTACTTCACCGTGGGGATGAATATAAAGGCCAGCTTAGATAGAGCCTGAAACTGCGATTTGACTATTCGAAATTCAAAAGATTTCACGCTGATAAATGGATTGGAAAAGCCAAAACAATTGTAGACCAAAGGCGATTGTTTCATGATTCGATATTTTGTCGCATAGAATCGATAAAGCTTTCTCCGAACGGTATAAACCTGCGTATTTAACCCTATGATACATATCTGAAAATAAAGAAACACATAGAAAAGAAATTTATCTGCGTGTATTTCATGATGTAAAAAACTTTATTTTCTCGAAAAAAAAACAAAAACAAAAAAAAAAACAATAACAGAATCTGGCGATGACAGGAGACGAACCGGGGGCGTTTTGGTAACAATCAGTCGATAGTCTAGCATGCGTGTCCACTGAGCCATCGCAGTCATCTACATACGTCACGGTATTTTAAATATATTATATCAGGTTCTGTTCAGGGAGCTTACATATTCGATAAGTAACCTGTACTACCTATAAAAATATAGATACAACCGTGTAAATGTTAACATTATCGCGTGCAATTTAAATTTCACTGATGGTGTTTAACATTAGACATTGTAACCAACATAAAACGTCTGATTTTCTTATTTTCCCATTGTGTTCTCGTGATGCCTACTACACAACTTGGATTCAATCGATAAAGATAGGTGATTAGCAAAAAACGAAAATTGAAGCGGTGGTCTCCAGATTTATTACAGAATAATTATGGGATTCATTACAAAAACAATCACCAATGTCCCACGACCAATCGTACAAATATAGGCCCAAATCCCAACAGAGCGTTCCAAATTTTGACAGCTCTGAAAAAGCATTGTCGAAAGTGATATTTTTAGTTTTTGTATATGGATAACAGTCCAGTGTAGAAACAGGCCTTTTTCATTGGTAAAGTGGAGAGGTTTTGATGAGATTTTGAACAAACGTTGATACATTTTTATGAAACTGTGTAGACAAATGGTTTCTGGCCGTGTAGAATAAGCGCGACGTTGGTAAATTATGACATAAATGTCGTAATGTTTTGAAGGTAGCTGGATTATTATTTAGAAAAGTGACATAAGGGAAACTATGGAACTATAAACCAAATCACGTACATTGTATTCAAACAGTGTGAATAGGATTCTAGTTTCCATACCACTGTGAAATCAACAAACACAGTCAAACCTGTGTTAGCGGCCAGGTTTGACTGTATCCTTTTCATATGTTACATAAACAAATAAACACTGTCTTAATTGAAAATCACAATCTTAACGAAGCTGTTAATTTACCGTTACTCCGTAACTTTACCTTTAACTAAGCATCAATATAGAGGTTTTAAATGCTCATTCAAAAGCTGCTTTCTGAATCATAAATGGTTATTCTACCTTAACTTCCTATTCAATATATATCGAAATATGATCTCCTACCTCTGCTAAATCAAATCTCTTTACAATTTGTATCTAAATGGTTTCATTGCTCGTTGGGGTTCAACGTTTCTTTTGACAGTATTGTAGCTATATTGTAGAAGCTGGTGTACCTATCCATGATGATAATAATAATAATAATAATAATAATATTATTATTATTATTATCATTATTATCATTTTAGCTATTAACCTATTTTAACTCATTCTTGATGTTATCAATTTTGCGTGAGAAATTCGTGAGACAGTGGAATCCTCTTTTTTAAGTATTTTCAGCCACTGCTACCCATTTAAAACTAGATGGACTGATGCAGTAAACATTAAGTTTCTTGCTCAAGGAACTCGCTGTAACCAGCACTCGAACCCCTGACCTTCGTATGGGAACAGACACTCTACCCACTGAGCTATCGAGACATAATTTATTGTCATTTTTCACAACAGTACAACCAAATCAGTTCATCAACGTCTTCCGCTAATCATCAACTTATACCACCAATGTTTATAAGACCAATGGTGGAATAAAAATGACTCATTTAATGAGTTCTTTTCTTATATGTTTGATGAAAGTGGGCCAAACTAGGGCCCGATAAACTGATTACGAAAATATTAATCGCTAGTCAAAATCACAAATCGTAACCCGTGTTTTCATTCATAGTTAGATGCTGCCTTGAAAAATCTCATTTGAATCGCCTTTAGAAGACGATTCAAATGAGATGATGCATGACAGAATTCTATATTTAGTTATATTTATAAAGCAACCTTAATATTTTGACTTATGCAAAAAACCTTCGTTAGATGTTTAGTAAAACAGGCCGCATGAGTGGAACACATGATACCAGGATTGACACGTTACCGACTGAAATAGCCGGGCTCAGCTACGATCACAGTCAAGGAATCAATCGAAACACGTGTCATTTTTGGCCTGGTTTTGCAGGCCATAGGAAATAACACTTTATCCTGGAAATTGCCTGGGAAAAATATAAGCGAGTCAAAAACCGAACAACGTGTTTACTACGTACCTTTTTTGTGCTCACGCGCGCGCAAAAAAAGGTCTAGTATACGTCATCAATTTTTGTGCGACATGAAGTGCTTTGTGTGTTCAACCTAGTACTTGTATATCACTACGCTATGCTAAAATCAAAGTACTTATAATACTGAAGGCGAAGGAACTGAAAAGGCGAAACAACACATGAGGTCAATTTTCTGGAATATAACCTTGGTTATTAACATTGTCCTTATCATATACCAGATATTTCCTTACCTATCACTGCGAAAATCACTGCTGTGTTATTGATCTTGACAGATGACCTTGCTAATAGGAAAAAGAAGAAAATGCTGCTAACTAACACTTTCTCCTTCTCCCTAATATTATCTACCCTTTTTGCTACAAATTTTACTATATTGCTCCCATGTTGTATGTAATCTGCAACCCTGTACCATGTGGAACTGTCTAAACACTTGTTGTCTTGTAATGGATTATTCTAACTTATAAAAAATTAAAACCTTGTCCCATTCTTAAACCCTTAAACAGACGACAAAATTTTAGACTGGGTCAACTTGGAAAAAGTTGCAGACAATAAACCGACATGAGTGTAATTTGATATACATCTAGGAAAGAAATTAAAAAATAATGGGGTCTGAGTATAGGGTGGGCCATATTGTGGGAAAGAGAGAAATTGACCCTACCAATTTCTTGTGTAACCACAGAAAAATACAACTTCTTTATCAAATTCAATTCAATGTAAAAGAAAAAGCCCACGAGCTTGTTCCCCTAGAAAAAACAGCATTACTACGATTGTTTGACGGAATGATCAGAGTATGAATTGACTGACTAAAACACTGTAGCAAACCAATCAACCCACCTAAAGTTAAAAACACGCGAGTTGCGCCTGTCTGCAAAGTGCTGTCGGGCGTAGTAATACCTTGGGAATGAGTTATTTTTGGCGGACTCAGCGCTATATAGTGAGCATACCGTTCGACATTTTTCATTTGAAGTGAGATCGGAATGTAGCTTACGATCCCTATGGGTGATTGGAACCGTTCGGTTCCCTCGCCTAAAAAGCCTTGCTAAAAAGATTAAAAAAAATGAAGTGCAAGCCTTCACATGTCACCTTGCCGCTTTATAAACCAGGCCTTCAGCGCTTTTAACAATTTGATTATTTTTTACTTGAAAGAAGCATTTCGTTTTTTGTATCACGTGGGATATTTCATAATAGATGATCTTTAACCGTTCGAGGTCCACATTATATCTAAACGAAAGATAGCAGTAAGGCAATCTAGGATAAACATGCATATATATGTGTGACCCGTCACGCAAAAAGGGTTTATTTTGAAACTCCGCATAATAAATATTTAAAATAGACATTGTATAAGATAGAGGTTTCCCACTGGTCGCAATTCAAAAATTCCTTTTCAGGGAGGTAAAACAACGGCCAAGTGCCAAAAATAACAACTGGGAACCCTATTCAGTCTGCGCAATCTAACTAGGGTATGTATATATGTATTGCCGGTCAGGTGAAAAGGGCACTCTGGGTAGTGCGTTAAAGTGTCGAGAATTATAGAATCAATGCAGCAATGTGATATCGCTACTTTGTCACGAACAAACGTAGCTATATCTTATAACCTTATACCCCCCCCCCCCCCACGCACACACAAAAAACACTATTATGACAAAACTATTAACCTGTTCTATAATCTTAACGGACCAATCAGACGCTCAAATCGACGTGTGCCAAATAATGAATTGATTTGATGAAATGAAATGAAGATGTGGGCGTTTTTCTAATAATGTGTTGCCGATTAACTTAACATTTTTAACCACCTTGTTCTCAAAATTTTAAATTTTTTAAAAAAAGAGATTGGTTAAAGTGGAGATCAAATTGAGGTAGTTTTGCAAATTTTTGAATGATCATTGTAGATTAAAAAAATAAGACAAGCGCACAAATGTCGATCCTTATTAGACTGTGCAGTGCGCGTAATTGTCAACACTGTACGCACAACGCAAATTGTCATTTAATAATGACGGTTTAAATATATATCAGAAGATTCAAATGAAAGCCAGAAATATAGGATTCTATTAGAATTAAGTTGTACATGTAATTAAGCCTCTTAAAAACTTAGTGTCATCCTAAAAATCTTATGATACAAGTTCAGAAGGTTACCGCGAGATTCTTTCCTTAAGATTTGATTTAATTATGCAAATGATATTTAATTAAAATTCGAATAGAGTGTTTAATATCAGAGCAGGGCTCTAGATATACGGGTTGACTTCGATTTCAAAAAAAAAAGTAGAAAGGATAATAGCTGTTAATAAAACATTTTGATGTGGATACTGAATGAAATCGTCACATCAAGACGATTCCATTCAGTACCCACAACATAGATTTTTGATGAGAAATAAGATTGTCATCAATCCATTTTATCTGAAAGCCGAAGAAAAGTTGATCGGATAGATATTACAGACATGTACAAATAAGATAAAAAGATAACGACTATATCATATTTCTGCATTTCAGTTAACATTATACAGCTTTCACGGTAGTGCAATTTCACGTAAGTATCATTTTAAAAGAGGTTGTCTTTTGTTAGGGATGGCAACGATTATCCGAATGTTCGTTTTTCCGCGAATATTCAAATGCATTTTTCGAATACGCATATTCCTTTTTATAACGAATTTGAGCCTTTGCCTTTAATTTCTGGGAAACATTAAGTAAAAGATTCAAGAGTTATTTCTTGATTTTGAAACGATTTCTCATATTTTTCTTCAATCTTATATATATATGTTTATATACGCGAAAAAATAAAACTTTGACTTCACACGCCTTTGATTAACTATTTAATGAAGAAGATAATATATAAATCCAAACGTTTAATAAAACACTCTGTATTCAATATTTCGGCAAAAATTGCCTTTTTCAAGAAAACGAAAAATATTCTAACACTACTACATAATAATTTTAACTAATACAGCCATTTTAAATTTATCTCACAAAGGATATCCTTACGACTCATCAGTGAAAACGAAAATAACGTCGACGTTGTAACTACGACGTAACGTCAGTCAAGACGTCATGTCCGGTTATTGGTAATTTTATTGTTGATTACTACTTATTTAATTGCATTCAGTTTATGATTAAAACAATTGATGAAGTTTTTTTCCTTTGTTAGTCTCACAGATGAATTTTCAGTTTTTAATTTGAAAAAAGAAAGCATTTGGAATATTGGGTTGTTTTGGGAGCATATACTTAAATGTTTACTTAGGGGTATTTGTCTAGTTGTGGGTTCTCTAATTTGTTGAGCGTGTACAGTTCGTCTTGTTCTTAATTTATCTCCCGTTTGTCCAATATAAAATTCCCCACAACCGTTACTCGTAACGTTACGTCGTAGTTACAACGACGACGTTATTTACCTTTCCACTGATGAGCCGTAAGGCGAAACGGATTTGGATTCATATATTATCTTATTCATTAAATAGTTAATCAAAGGCGTGTAAAGTCATAGTTTTATTTTTTCACGTATTTATATTTTGCCGGGCCGGCGTTTGCCGAACCTGTATTTTCCGTCTCTAAGTTTATACATAATTACGGCGTTTTTAATAATCATTTTTATTGAAGACAGGCTGCCTAGGTTTGAATTTACACTTAAATTCACGGATAAATCATTTCGAGGACTTTTCAAATTACTTTATTATTAGGCTTATTTTTGTCTATATTGTACGTCTGTACCACGCATGCGCGACCAGGTTTTGAGTTTCCGCTTATTTTCTCAACAATTTTCTGACAACAAAAACAGTTTTTGAAACTCTAGTGGAATTATTTGTAACATTTTGGAGTGGACTTTGAAAGAAATCTACTGGAGGTGATAAATGCTGTAGCTCGGGAGTTCATTTAACAATCTGTCTTTTTGACAGTTTTGTCAAATTGATAGTTCACCGGATAGTTCAATCTGAAACTTGATCTAGAAAAGCAGTCCCGTGGAAAAGGTCCTAAAGGGTTGGTTGTCTTAACTGGTTTGTGTATTATTTTGTAGTTGAAATAATTTCCACTAAGTAAGACCATATGCAACAAGAATAACCTGAAATGGAGATCGAAATATCTCACTTGAGAATTAGAATAGGATGTTTCACTCCAGGACGAAACTTAAAGGGTATTCATAAAAACAACAAAAGCTACCGCTATTGTTCGGGAAAATACTTCTTGGTATTGTCTTTGACTAGTAAAAGTATTAGAATTTTGGTATTACTTTCATTGCTTCTTTTATGTCGAGATATTGAGTCAAATCCTGCACAAGATGATAAAAGTAAAAGAAATTTAAACAAATTTCCAAATCAGGGCAATATTCACCAAGGCAATGAAATGTTCAGCTCTTCATCAAGGGGTAAGCAATGTGTGCCATGTGGATAAACATTTTTTATTTATTTTTTTTACAAATCCACTGAATGAGTTTGCCTGGATAAAAATCGATTTGGATCATATTTTTATTGCTGGGGATAACCTATACAATTTCACAAAAGAGGGTTGCAATAATTCTTATCAGTCCTGACTTCAATTCAGGCCTTCAATTTTCCCTTGTCTCGATTAAGAAAGATCCGCATCACCCATACTACGGTCATAAGTCTAGGGTACAACCGTGAATAACCAAAATTCGTCGACGGGCGAATATTTCGTCCTTTCCTCCCTCTCTCTCTCTCTCTCTCTCTCTCTCTCTCTCTCTCTCTCTCTCTCTCTCTCTCTCTCTCTCTTTCTCTCTCTCTCTCTATCTCTCTCTCTTTCTCTCTCCCTCCCTCTCTCTCTCTCTCTCTCTCTCTCTCTCTCATTCTCTCTCTCTCTCTCTCTCTCTCTCTCTCTCTCTCTCTCTCTCTCTCTCTCTCTCTCTCTCTCTCTCTCTCCTCCCTCCCTCTCTCTCTATCTTTCTCTCTCTGTCTCTGTCTCTCTGTCTCTCTCTCTCTCTCTCTCTCTCTCTCTCTCTCGCTCTCGCTCTCTCTCTCTTTGAGACCAAGTCATAGTTATGATGCTTTGATTATTCATCGCGTATTCGACTTTTTATCGGATTCGGGTTAAGGTTCATGTAAAGTGTTTGAGACCCATTTTTAAGGGCATTCATTTGCCAAGAAAAGGCAGTATGTCCTGGAATATTATATATCAAAATGAAGCTATTTATGAGCACAAGCAGTTGAAAAACATAAAACTGTTATAACTATAGCGGTATAGCCAAAACATTGTGGAAAAGGGTCATTTTGTACAGAACAATCAACTGAATAACTGTTGGATAAAATTGGCTCATATTTTAACAAAGTCTAGCCTAAATAACCGTCCAGGTAGTGCCACAACCATTGGTATAAGACTCAGCCCCAAAACGTAGTTATGCAAGCGATTTATTTTGACATATTTTATAAACACATATGTCATATATGTCATTCTAATTTTGTAAACGTGTAGATGTTTTTAGGGTATGGTGTGTTATCACAACATAAATAGACATTAATTGTTTATACACCTGTAAGGTTGTTTAGCAATATATCAATTTCTTTTTCAAAGAATGATAGATATATAGTAATATTGTAGATCATTGAATTATAAAAAACTATACTTTGAAATAAATCGCAGAAAATATTTCACAATATTATGGTGTGATGTTGCACCATACCTTACATCTATTTTGAAAACAGACCAAACCGGCTTGACATGTATGTTGACAAAATAAATGGAAATTGATTGTTTCAAAATAGCCTTTTGAGACGGAGTTTTATTTCTAAGAATGTAGCACTACCTGGATGGTGCTTCAGACTATACTTTGTTAAAATACGGGGCAATTTTATGCAACCGTCGTGCAGTTGCTTGTTCTGTACAAAATGACCCTTTTCCACAATGTTTTGGCTATACCGCTATAGCTATGGCGGTCTTACGTTGCCTAACTGCTTGTGCTTACGAATAGCTTCATTTGGATATACAATATACCTGGACATACTGCTTTTTCTTGGCTAATGAAGTCCCCTAAATATTGGGTCTCAAACACTTTACATGAACCTTAATCTTAAATTTTAAAAAGAGAATGCCTGCTTTAACATGCAATAAAACAGACTAAATCGCCGAAGAGTCCATCGATAGTCTGTTTCTTGAAATTTTAAACCCTTGGAAAATGTCAATTTCAAAATTAATCTTCTAATCGTTACTAGCTCAAAGCATTGTAATGATAGTTTGAATCACCTAAATACACATAGTTTTGACAGCACTTTTATATACTACTCAAAGTTTTCTAAGCAACAAAACTTGAACAAATCAAAGCTTTATAATGACAAGAAGACTTTAATGTTGACCAAGCAGGGAGACCCTATAAATTGATCTGTTTTCTTGAAAATTGAAAACAAAACACATATTGGACCAGGAAATGTGTTCTTTCAATTGCATTTCGTTCAATAACGAGTATGAGAGCCGACACAGTCAATACCAGTCTGACAGCGCCCCTGCAAACTCCTGATTAAGTTCTGGATTACCCTTTTGGGAATAACAGACCATTCTTCTCTAAGGATCTGGCTGAGCTCCTGGGGTGTCCTTGGCCGGGTCTGGTGAGCCATAACTCGGACCTGTAGCCCACTCCACATATGCTTTATCGGATTTGAGTCCGGTGAGCGAGCCTGCCAGCCCAGATCTGGAATGTCCTCATCTTGGCGATACTCTTGGACTAAACGGGCCGTGTGTGGACGGGCATTATCATCCATTAAAATGAATCCACCCCCAATAGCACCAGCGTTAAAACTTACATGGGTATTGAGGATTTCATCAATGTACCTACAAGCTGTCAGAGTACCTCTTTCTAGAATAACAAGATCAGTCCACCCATCAAAGCTGATGCCACTCCAAACCATGATGGACCCACCCCCATAACGATCATGCCCAGCAATGTTTGCTGCTAGAAAACTTTCCCCCGGCTTTCTCCACAACTTAGTCCGCCTATCAGTGTAGACCAGGCAATACCTGGACTTATCCGTGAATAACACGGGGCGCCGGCGTCTTATGCGCCAATCAACGTGGTCCAATGCCCATGTCAACCGACAACTAACTCGGGACAGCGGAATACGAATACATGGTCCTCCTAACCTCAGGTTATGCTCATGCAGCTATGTTTGTATGGTTCAATTCGAAACCCGCACTCCCGAGGCGTTTTGAAGGTCGGAATGTTGCTGCGTTGCCGTAGCAAACCTGGGGCCCGTTTTACTAAACGTCGTACGACAAGATTTGGCGCAGAATTATCGTGAGACCGACTTACGACATCTTTTGCGTTTTACTAAAAATCGCAGTTTTTTTTCCTCTTGCGATCTCTCGCGATTATCGCAGAAATCGAGCTAAAATGTACGACTGGGTCAGGGCAGTCGTAACTCGATCGCAAATATCGGAAAGCGGTAGACACAACTTTTAAAACAAGTCATTTAACCTACGAAAAGTCAATGAACGCTCTAAAAATATTTTTGGTATTAAAAAGAATAATAATTAATATGAATTCTTCAATAAAAAGTATATTCTATATTTAGAAAAAGGTGAATAGGACATCTCAAAATTTACCAAGAACTTGAAGAGAAAACACAAGTGTTTTATCGCGGTTGGATTTTATCACATAATTTTAATCCGTCACTTAAAACGAGTAGATTTTTTTTATTTGTGAAAACATTTACAATTGTACTTTGAAAATTGCTGAACGTATTTTGTTTTAAAATACTTTTTATGGTTAAACGAAAAATAACTGCAGATAATCACTTGATAAACTCACCATTAAACAAGTGAAATTATCCACAAAAAAAAAATCATTGTTTTAATTCATTTCACTCCATTTATCGATATCAGAGCTGAGTCTAGCAAAGTTTTATTACGTCATGATGATGATGCTAAGTCAATCACGTGCAAATTGACGCGCTTTAAGTAAATTTGTCACAAAATTTCAATTTTTTTCAAATTTCGCCCCTTTTTCACCATTTAAGAAATAGAATATTTTTTTGTTTTTCGAGTAAGAAAATAGGTGAATGATTAAGTTTTTTCCAAAATCATTTGCGACCCCCCCCCCCATCCCCGCACCCCCATCCGAAATTTTCACACGTTCTAGATTTTTTTGGCGGTGCTTAGCCTTTCAAATAACCTATGGTCGGCAGTAATTGTCAAACATTTATTTCCTCATCACAAAAGAGGTATTATAAGGTGACAGATCACTGGAAATCTTGTTTGTATAGAATTTAACGCCACTTTCAAAATAATCTCGCGTCGTCTGGTTCGCCTACCTACAGTTTCTGTCGTTTCGAACACCAGAAAAAACTACTTGTTCGCACAGGATAACAAATCACAATTGAGCGCCACGGAGATGGTACCCTTCATTAGCAAGTAGATGGTATCTTTTGCATGTTTCAAACTTGTGGCGCTCAATTGTGCATAGTTATTCTGAACGCTGGGTTCATTTCATCCGAGCTACCATCTGCCAATCGTACATAGGCATATTATTTGCAACTTGTTGGAGAGAACTTACGACGTGTGTCATAATGACTTCTGTCTAATGTCGGATGGATATTAACAGAATAGTTCCAGGTATGGACATCAGAAACACAAATTTCAGAGCCAAACGCTTAACTGGCTGAGGTAATTGGGCCTAATTGAAAATGAAATCACGCAGGGATTAGCAGTTTTGGTAACTCTTTCATAGTTAAGCCTTGTTCAAATTTCGACGGACATAAATTCTATATATCCTGCCCCACCGTTTCCATACAACGGAAGTTGAATACAATGCTCGATTAAACTGTTTTACGTACGCCGTAACGCTTAAATTGACAGATCGCTGCTGTCAATCAAAAATTGACAGGCTAATCAATACATTCATATAACCTGATGTACATTGTTGAACTTCATCATATTGTACTATTTTGTCGATTTTCGTAGATGGGAGACTCAAACGTAACAACTTGAGATTATTTTAGCTGTAGTTACGTATAAATCGCCAACGATTTTTCTGGAGTGTCGGAGGTAAGGAACCTGTATTCAGCGATAGTTTAACGATAGCTGTGTTTGCAAATTAATCAACGATGCCCTTAGCTCTAAAGTCCTAAGTAGCTTCACTCGAATTTCGATTAATTGATGTTTTCGAGGACACCCACGATATATTTATTGAATAGTTTTAAAGAGCTTCAAAACCTCCAGGCCGTAAAAATGCGGTAGTCGTAACACCGCAAGATGATAAGCTCGCATCAATCCAAGGTCGTCAGTCGACAGACATCGTATCCAGACCATACTGGGTTTGTACTTCTATACTAAGATTAGGTTTACAAATCGCAACGTCTCGATAATTACACCGCATTTACCGCACTTGCGGTTGAGCTTTTATAACGACTCAAATGTCCTATTTTGACTTCATGACATAGTTCATTTCTCAAACCGATTTGAACTCGTCCAGGATAGCGTGTAGACCTTCAAGTATTTTGACAAAGTTTCTAGACATGATGATATGGGTATGTAAACTGCCCATTGGCATTAAAGCATCAAGGACATTGTTTCTACATTTGCAACATTCGGACCAAGTTTCAAACCATTTAAGCCGTAAATGTGAACTCGCATGTACACAAGAGTTTTCAAAGTTTCGACTCTGGAAATTAGTTATAAGCCAATTTCGGACTTAAACCAAATTCCTTATAGCACAATAATGATAATCTTTCTGACAAGAGTCTCAGAACATTTAATCAAATATGTGGCCTCTGGTGGAAACAAAAAGTTTGTCCAAAATTCGACCCTGTGTCCGAATTTCTGACCCAATTTTGACTTAGTGAAAAATCTTAAAGAGACAAGAAATCTAATCAAGTTTCTATATAGCTGAGCTATAAATTATAAATATAGCCTGTATTGTACACACATGATGTTGAAGAAAGACACAAAACGCACGACAGTCGACCGACACAGCATGATCGCAATAGCTCAAATTGATCTATTTGCGCTCAACTGAGCCGTCAACTCAGCAAGTTAATTGATGGACAAAAGGACCCAATGATATACATAAGATTCTTAATACAGCAAGAAGATTGTGACAGGACAACTACCGTAATCATTGTTTTCTTTTATCAACTATGTCACCATATGGCTACCGAAGCATTTAACTACGGCTTAACTAAGCTGTAGAAAAGAGGTTTGTATTACCCAGTAATGATATGTTTTCAAGCAGTAATGGAAACCTTTGACAGTGTAACTGCATTTCAGAGTTATCCATAACTGGATTACCACCAAACAGAGTTCTTTTTTTAGTCTAGGATAAGTGAACCGATACAATGAATCATTTGCATTCAAGAGATGAAGAGAGTTTTGTTGATTTCATTGAGGTTTGAAGCTAAAAACCTAAACAAACTGTATGAAAACACGAAGCGGACTCATATGCTTGAGTGAATAGGGTTTTATTTTCATTCCTCCATGAAATCAACAAATACTCTCTTCATATCTTTTAATTTAATATTATGAAGCAAAGAATGTAAAGATTTGTCAATAATTAATAGATATATTACGTATGTTATATGTTATGTTCTATTCTGTTGTATCTTACGGGACCACACAAATTAGATGCGTACTTAAAATTGTTTCATTGAAAACTAGAGCTGCTTGAGCAGCTGATATGCTCCACGGGCCTGAATCAACTGATATGATGAGAATGTCATTGAATGAATAAATTTTTCATCCTTTCATAGTAATTTTGTGCAGCCTAATAAAGGGCCATTAAAAGGAACATTCCAGAGTAAATTTGGTTGATATACATTAGTTAAATTCTGATAATATGATTTTCAAAGTTTCCACTATATAACATATAGAGAAATGACCTCCGCCCATCATAGACATATTTTTCATCTGATCACAATAATCTTTTGTTGACTAATAAAGGGTCATTCAAAAACCATTTCAGTGAAATTTGGTTGATATACATCAGTTAGATTCTGAGAAAATGGTTTTCAAAGTTTCCACTATATAACATACAGAGAAATGACCTATCCCCATAAAGGACATATTTTTCATCCAACCAAATATAGTTTTTGTTGAGTGATAAAGGATCATTAAAGGGTCATTTCATTGAAAATTGGTTAATATTTATTCGATTCTGAGAAAATGATTTTCAAAGTTTAAACTATATAACATTTACAGAAATGACCTCCATCCATAAATGACATATCTTTTTATCTGATTACAATATTTTAAAAAAAAAAAAAAAAAAAACTGATAAAGGGTCTCTCAAGGATTATTCCAGTAAAATTCAGTTGATATCTATCAGTTAGATTCTGATAAAATGATTTTCAAAGTTTCTACTATATATCATATAGAGAAATTACCCCCACCCATAAAATACACATTTTTTAACTGATGCAATATTTTTTGTAGACTGATAAAGGGTCACCCAAGGATCATCCATGTAAAATTAAATTGGTATCCGTGAATAAAGTTCTGAGAAATGTCACTTTTTACCATATTTGGAAATTAGCAGCAACCCATTAAATCCATGTTTTTCATTGGATCAATATTTTTAGAACAACTTTGAAAAAGGTCCTCCAAGGATCATTTCTGTGAAGTTTTGTTGAAATTCATCAACTAGTTTCTGTGAAGAATATTTTTTGAGAAAAAGCTTATGACCTGACACACAATAGACACAGCACCATGATAATACTAGCCCCATTGACCTTCGGCCAGTGGATCTGATAAAAATTCATTTTTAGCCAATCAGAATGCATTAAAATTGATGGAATCATCTAAAATTGAATTATTAATCTTTGGAAGATTTAATTTATTCTGTTCATGAATATGTAGTAGTACAGGGTAGAATAATGAAACACACAATGTATGTCATCAAGAAAAATTTTATACTTAAATGATTATATAACCATTTTATTGCTGTATTCAATATATTCAAACAATTTGAAAACTTTCGGGACGTTTGAACCAATTTTTCACCAATTTCACCAGTTTTTATCAAAGAAATAAAAAGAAAACCAGACTGACAGTCCAGCCTAAGATCAGACTGGATGTCTGTTCAGGCTAATCTTAGGTGTATACTGTCTACAAAAATTTTGTGTAAAGCAAGAAAATAAGTTAACAGCATGAGAAGGCTATAAGCAACAACCAATTAAGTGGTTGTATTATGGGGGTTAAAAAAAAAAACTTTTGACATTTTTGCTGAGACCATAGCACCTGATATTTCTCCCTCCATTACTACCTTAAAATTCATTCCTGTCTACTTTCTCTCTTGAGTTTAGGATTATCCACCCAATTGTTGGAGACAATTGTTGAAATCCTTATGTGCTGTTAGGTTACTGACCTGTTACTAAATGCTAGGTAATTTGGAGTTCAATGATTTACCAACTGTGCTATTACATGCTGCTGTGCAATGAATTTATAACAGTTGCATTAATACTGAAAATCATTATTCAACAACTTTATAAAAAATAACCTTATGATTGCCAAACTTGTATTACCCATATTGAATATAAATAATCATGATAGACCACATACATGTATATCTCAAGCTCCTGATGTTTTGCACAATATATACCATAAAGGCTCTAATAGAACCTGAGATATTTTCAGTAGAAAGGGATGGGCTTTTATTAGAGGCTATGCTACATATCAATGGCTCAGTGCAAAACGTTGTAACTGCAAAAAAACTTATAGGCAGTTATATCCGTTTTCATCTGAGCCATAGATATTTAAGACAGTGAAAAAATGGCCAAAAATAAACATAATCTACATAAAAAACACATTTGATTGGGGGAAATGAGCATGCAGCCTTTGTTGTTTTTTTAGCCACCTTGATTTTGTAGGTATGGAGTCTATGGACCATTATTAGAGGCTGCAAGATGCTTTAAAATCAAATAATCAAAGTACTGAAAGTACAGATAAGTTGGAATGCGTTCAAGAGATGGTGACCTCAAGCCACTAACGAAGCTGACGCCTTCTGCCCACCACAGGTGATCCTGTCTTTTGACGGGCGTATAAAAATCAATGTATTTCAAAAACGAGAGGCGCTTAAACCCCTGAATCGCTATACAGGACTGAAACTGATGAACGAAAACTGATAACAAGAGGTCCAGAATGGCCCTTATCCGCTCTCCTGAATTCGATTTGTCCAGTGGATCGCATCCAAGAAACTTTCTGGCATATTTTCATTCAAATATTGTCTAATTGTTAAAGAGGAGATATTATTAGAAGAATAAACAGAGATGATAGGCCGTACCCACCCATTCATTACAAATTAGTCATGCCCTGCAAAACCATATTAATGGCCTAATCAAAATTTTGCCAACATATTTTTGAAGAGGGTCATCAAATATACATTCTGGTAAAGTTTCATTGAAATCGGCCCAGTGGTTCAGGAGGAGATGTCGTTCAAAGAGTTCGAGCTCAAAATAAGCCTCGCCCTACCACACCCAAATTTATGGGCCAATCAGAATTTAGCGAACATTTTTTGAAGAGGGTCACCCACGAAACACTTACGCAAAATTTCGTTGAAAGTAGCCTAGCGGTTTAGGAGAAGAAGATGTTTTAAGAAAGTTGACGACACACGACGCACGACGGAGTCGGTAGGATCCTAAAAGCTTCCCTTTAGCACGTTGTGCTCAGGTGGGCTTAAAAGGAAGAAAATGATACGGACCATACATACGACTAATGGACGCACGGGCGGCGATCATACACTCAAAACACTTTCTTTGTTATTTTTCAAATGACTTCTGCTGAATTTGATTAATCAATTTCATTTTCACTTAGAATTGTCGCAAAGTGGACAACAACAAACGCCTTGTCCTTGATGAAAAGCTATTTTCGCAGGGAAGTCTTTTACTTCATGAGTAAAAATCTCAAGACAATTTTTGGACTAAGTTCATTTGTGCCTTCGACCTTCATGACTCCAAAATTGGGTACTTTCTTGGGCCATTGATAACATTTGTATCGAGTTTTATGATTTGGGTCAATTGGTTGTTCAGTTAGAGTGGAAATTGCTAGCAGTTAAAGTCTACTCATGATCCCGATTTCTTTGGGTCATGAGCAATATTTGTGTAGTTTCGTTATTGAAGGTCATTTGCTTCTCCGTTTAGCTAGCGGAAAGCAAACGATCAATGGACTGACAGACAGACATGATGATATCAATATATGCTCCTCTACTTCTGAGTAGAGGGAACAGTTAATTTCATCGTGACATTGAAAAGTTGAACGATTTTGGATTTGATTTAGGAATGATTTTGAATTAGTGAGCGGAGCGAGTTTTGAGTGAAATTTAAAGGAGGGAATCCAATGTCGCTTATTTTGTTCATCCTGAACAAAATTAGTGATATGTAAAACCTCCCTTTAATAAAACATGCATAAAAGTACCATCAATAGCTTTTTCTATTGCGTTAAGAACCAATCAGACGCTTTAAATTTCAATAATATCAGTGAAATCACGATTTGGTTCTTACTTTATTCATTTTGAATGTACATGTTGATCTAATTTTTTCTTAGTAATTTTAAGCGTTTTTGAATGGTTTGGGTGAGTGTTTGGAATGAATGAATGGAGCGCTGAGTGAGCGATTAAGAATGTTTTTGATTGAGATGAATGTCAATTTCACGATGTAACTAACTGTAAGGTGGTGCTCTGAATAAAACATTCATGTAGATAACTGCAATATAATGGAAAACAAACGACAATATGTTGCAAATATATTTATCAACTTTAAAAGTGTATCATCCTTTCAACAAAAACTGAAGATTTCTATTTCGTAACTGTAGACAGAAATGTACAATATAACAATTTGTCAAAAGTTTAATGTGTAATTAATTCGTTCAGAAAGAGAAACTTTACCTCTAAAAGAAGTCATAACATAATTCTACGAAAAACAGGAGCGACATTACCAAATAAGCAGATCACGTGATTGGCCTGTGCTATTGCCACAATACTGAGAAAAGAGATCGCGACATTACCAAATAAGCAGATCACGTGATTGGCTAGTGCTATTGTATATAGCTGACCTTATTTGACTTATCACATGATTTCCAAATATAGTAATGCAAACATGTGGTACTAGTAAATTCTTACGCAACATTCAATAAATATCGTTTAAAACATAAATAAGCGTGTAAATAATATACATGAAGTGATAGTTTTGTAATTGTACAGCATTATTAGTTTTTTGATGATATAAACTGTATGTCTATTTCAAGTTGAGATACACAAAATAGGTCGAGGAGTATTCATATCCTGTTCACGTGATATGTGTTCTCAACAAACCCGAAATGAAATTATCTTGTGTTCATTTGCGGTTTTGTTAAATCTAAGTTGGAATTGCTCCGCATTCCAACTTAAAAAATGGTCAATTTCATCCTTTTGAAAGGGTGACGGGGTTATTTTAAAGCATGGGGCTTTATTAGAATTTTACGGTATGTGTAACACAAACATCTTTGGCATGACAAAAATTTAGCTTTGACACTGGGTTTCATGAATTTGGACCCTCACTTTTTGGAAATATTCCCCAAAATTGCAGAAGAAACCTTCTATATCTACTTTGTAGCAAAGCGACACCAGTTTTGAGAGTGGAGGAGAATCCTGCTTTGAAATAAAAAAAATTCTAGGTGAATTCTTATATTGAATCTTATGATCACCTTTGAATTTCTAGAGTCAATGATCTGTTGTTAACGTACTGTTAAATTGCCCATCTGATAGTAAGTCAATCTTACTTTATCTGGTAAACTATCATGTGACTTTTTAGTCAAGTTTTCATGTAGTCATTTGGAGTTCAATCTGTATGAAATTATCTGATACTGATAACTATCAGAAAATCATTTTGAATATCCATTTTTCCGGTATCCTCCAAAATTTCAAGCTCCTTTCTAACCGAAGTGTGCTAACATTCTCTGGTATGTAGGCATCGCCATCACAGTGTATAGCCATATTAGTAGATTCATCTCTGTCAGATCAGTACAGACATAGTCTTTTGAGCATGGTCGAAGGTAGGGTCTTTGTTTATTTTTCAGCCAGCCGTTTACCAGATATAATTATACTCCTACACTTTTGGGAGGGCTAATGTAACTGGTATACAATCAACATTAAATCAAATCAGCCTTCTAGTGTGTCCATTCTATTTCAGAGACAGTCAAGTTCTTTTAATTGTGTATTGTTAGCAACAAATGCTTAAATAATGAAGCAGCCTTCTGGCATGGAAGCAAATACCTGAAAGAGAATAGAAATAAAATTAAGATGTTATTTCTCCGGAAAAACAAAATGAAATGGCCAATTTTTCATAATTTGGACCTTGACCTTACTATGTACAATGATTTCTGATCAGCAGATACCTACTAATGTAGCGTTATTTTCTATCATTGTCTGGACAGTGTTTATTGTATATAGGCGGACTGGGTGACACCCTAATTTTTTTCAAAGCCCCCCCAAATCTTTTTTGATTTGTGGGGATTTTTTTTACAATAACAAAGAGCATGAAATAACACACATTTCTCAGTTGCGTTGATTTTGCACTGGTATAATTTTTTGAAATGGGATGTTTACTCCACATTTTAAATACTAATAATTAATCATACCAAATTATTCTTGAAATCTTTCCAAATATTTAGGAAAAGTTTTATTTGACTTAATGTTTAGCAATTGACCAAGTACTCTGTAGGGTAATCTGCTGTAGGCTATTAACTTTTCTGAACCTGCAATGCTTAAAACCAGCTGCAAAACCCGGATTCCGGATTTCTATAAAGTGAGGGATTAAAACATACAAATAGAAGGTTCCATTGTCCTAGTATGACATACTTTTGACTGAGTTGTGAAAAGAGAGGATTTACTTTAAATTTCTCTCTCCCCCCTCCCCTCCCCCTGGATCCACCACTGTATAACATGAACAAAAAAGCCGCCAGTCTATGACGAATATTCTGCATTTTTTATTTCATCATTTTCAATCTGATATGCTCCATTTCAAACTGCCTGCCTGTGTGTTATGAAATTAATTGTAACTGAGGGTTATATTAACTTATACACAAAGTCACTCTCTCTCTCTCTCTCTCTCTCTCTCTCTCTCTCTCTCTCTCTCTCTCTCTCTCTCTCTCTCTCTCTCTCTCTCTCTCTCTCTCTCTCTCTCTCTCTCTGTTATCAATACTGCAACAAATTAAGGTACGCTAACATACCAAAAATAATTTAAAATAGGGTAAAAAGACCTAAAGCAGTGGCGGATACAGGGGGTTTGAGCCCTCATCCCTCTAGGGGTGTAACAATAGGTCGAACTATCACTGTATCGTGATAGTTCACCTTGCAATAGCAATAGGTCGATAGCATTTTTTCAAGTCAATAGATATCGCAATAGTTCCTCTGACTATCGATAGTTTACAATAGTTTTTTTTGAAAATGAAAGTAGAACTAAATGTAGTAACAATGCTGCCTTTTGCATGTTTTTTATCAGAGAATGAGGTGAAATCCAATTTTTTTCAAGGGAGTATCTGTAATTAACTGATTTGATCATTTACTGGCTATTGACAAGGTAAACAGTATCTTACAAGACCAATATAAAGTTACTGTCTAATAAAAGGTGGACGCTTTAAGATTGATTTTTATCTATTTTTTTCTGTAGAAACAACTATTGTGATAGTATTGCAATAGTTTTCTGACTATTGCAATACTATTCCAATAGCAACTTTACTATCGCAATACTATCATGATACTAATTTTGAACTCAATAGTCACCCCTACATCCCTCCTCCCCTTATTTTTCTTTGGGGGGGGGGGGGGGCGGGGGGGAATTCAATCATCATTGTATTGTAACACGAAAAAGAAAGTCATAGTTTGTAATTCGAACGCTCTTTATCCGCCACTGCGCAGCAACAAAAAAATACAAAAAAGTTGAAGGGGGTCGAACGTGATTTGGTCCGAACGGTCTAGAAAATTTAAATCATCAATGATCGAACAAAAGAACTTTAAAGGTAAGCGTAAATGAAGGGTACACTGAAAATAAACTTACCTGAACATATATACAGATGCTCTAAACAATGCAAGATGTATTTATTTGACAAATCTTCCCGCGAAGCGGAGATCCGATAGACTGGAAACGAATTAGCGTGGTGCGCATGCCCAGCGTCTTGAAGAATGGTCGTACGCTTGCGATAAGATATATATTGCGATGTGTTTAGTAAAACGGCCTTAAAGATTGTCGTGCGTTCATAAATTATCGTAGTAGTACGACAAAGCTTAAGATTTTCTTAAGATCGTTAGTAAAACGGGGCCCTGTTCCTTCGTGCTTGAAATACCAAAAAAAACGGTCTTCTGCGACGGAGGTAGCTCTACTCCTACCTCCACAATGTTTTCTTACAGGTGTACCATACTGTTGGTATCTTGCCCAAGCTCTGGCTACAACAGTATGGGCTACCCCAAGTACCATGCCAACATCACGATGGGGAAGCCCCTTGCTCCCCCATGGCTACAACTATCCACAATTGTTCGACAGATACAAATCGTCTCACATTTGGATAAGCAATGAGTAACGACTTAAGAGTCAATAAAGTACTGAAAACAGAAACTAAGCATCTACACGAAACCTGTACATGTAGAAAATGAGGAAGGATAGGTAAGAAACCGGGGTTCCTAATTTTGCACGCGTCTCGCGAGAACATTGCGTGTAAAATTTGGTAATGTATACATTAGTTATCTTGTCAATACATTATTGTACAATTATAAACACGAACACGAACAGCTCCTGGGTGACAGCGAAAAGGTTCGTGCCTAGCAACTTTTGAGTAGTACATTGTTTATATCGCCACACGAAAGTTCAATATAATGGAAATTAAGGCAAATAATTAAAATCTAATCTTATGTGCTTGGATTTTCCAAATCAATTTCCTCGGGGTGAAAGAAACGAAAGACATTCATACTTTGATATTCAATGACGTCTCGGGTAGCGGCACCAGGCATTTCTAAATATTTTTTATTGAATTTCATTCAAGGTTGAAGCATATTTTACGACTAAAGTAAAATTGAATAACTTTTTATTTTTTTCATAATTTGCATAAGGAAAAATGACCCCAAACCCAAAAAGGAATAGCAAGCTTATATAACCAAATTTGGTATTCTTTATTGAATGGAACTAAAGTAAATATTCGAATGTATTCGAATACGAATTTCGCTATTCATTCCCATTCCTACCCTTTCATATAAGAAAATCATTTTTCAAATATTTGATTATCAATTCCCCTTTCAGTGCATATTACTGTTAGATGTAGGTAAGGGTTAATCCCACTTTGTCTAATCCCATTTGGTAAAAAAGTCAAATTCCCATTTGGTCTAAAACATATAATTTGATAAATTCCCATTCGGTCTAAAATTGTTAATAAAGATTTCATCCAAATCGATCAAATCAATGCAGTATTTATCACCGCCTGTGGATATCAAAGCGTCCGATTACCCTGAAAAGATACACAAACAGAAAAATACGTTATCTTTTAAAGGCAGGTAATAAATTATCGCTAATTTGATCCAACCTGTCACACTTATCGATAAAGAATTTCCTGACCTTAATTTCAGTCAAACATTGCACCTCCGACTTATTCGTTTTCATTCCGAACTAATTCCAAAACAATTCATTTTGTAAATTTTAAGATGCTATCAACTGTAATGAGTATGGCGGGCGTAACTTGCGAAAATTTGTTGCTCTTGGTACCCATTGGAAAAACCCCAATATAGATTTAATAAAAACCCCAACAGTTTGATCCAAATTCTTTCACTATGGTCTTGTCAAAGGATTTGTTATCTTTCTTGAACAATTAAATAATATTTGAAAAAAATATTGAAATTCTGAGGTTTACAAGAATTGTCTTACTTTTTTTGTCTTATTCGCTGCAAAGTCGATTTCTATAGAACCAATGAATGATAAAAAATGTTAATTTGTTTTCGTAGTAAACAACAATCTATCTTGTCTTCAACAGGCAAATTGACATTTTAGGGTACTGAAACTGTTTGAAAGAATGGCAAGTGTAAACTCATCTGAGGAAGATCCAACCAACTTTTGCGACTCTTGTACTTTTCGTGGTCTTCAGAACCAAGCAGTTACAAGATGTGATGAATGTGCTGAGAATCTTTGTGATTCGTGTGAAGAAATCCATGGAAGTTTGAAAGCCACGCGTGGTCATGCCCTTAAGCCATTCACCAATATAGCAGGCCCTAAACGTAAATCAGTTCCACCATTTATGCTATGTGACTACCACAGATCAGGAACCATATCTCTGTTTTGTACAGATCACGAACATTTGAGTTGTTCCCTCTGCAAGCTCACAATACATAGAAAATGTACAATGAAGAATTTGAAAGAAATTGCCGATAAAGAAAGCAACCTTAATGAAACTGTCAATTTCTTTGAAAGATTACAAACGATGTTATCAGACTTCGAGGAAATTAAAAGGTCACGAGAAGGTGATAAGGTGAAAATAGCAGATTTTACCATTCGTGTAAGGACAGAAGTTGAAAAATTCAGAATGGGCATACTAAACTGGCTTGACAAGCTAGAGAAAAAAATTGAGACACAGTTGATCGAAAAAAGAAGAAAGAAAATTGATGACATTGATAACCATATCGTAACATCGGACCAAGTCATGAAACAGTTAAATGATGTTTTAAGTAAATATAAAGGTGTTGACGAAAAGGAACAAACAATGCATTATACCTTGATGATGAAAAACAAAGAAAAAACTGGACAATGGGAGACTATTAAAGAACAACTACTCCAAGAAATGGAACCGTTAAACTCCGCTTTCCAGAAATCGAACGAGATCGAGAAAATGATAAGAAAGTTTAACATGTTTGTTTACATTTGTGAACAATATATCAATTTTCCTGTCAACAACATAAACTTTCTAAACATTCCCCCAGGTAAAAACAGAAGAGACATACGTTTACGTTAACACCGTGTTTCTACTTTTGATGTATGATCGATGTACCCTGCTGTAGACGGAGTATAGTTATATGTCACTGTTATAATTGATTATTAAAAGAATTAGAATAAGACCACGACATCCGGGATGTAGCCGCCCATACTCATGATAATATCGTTGTCACGGTTAGAGAATCGAAACTGCTTTACTTCTAGACAAAAACCGAAAATATGGTAAAGACTGTTGGGGAATCCTATTTGAAAATGAAAACCTCTCTGTAAGCATCTACGAAGGAGACCAAAAGGAAGTCAGAGTACTTACCTTGGATGGAAAAACAGTACACAATTTTAATATTATCCATGGATATCCCCTTTATTTAGCTGTAAGTAACACAAGTGACAGAATTATAACAAGTACAGGTTCGGCATCAACTATACTTTGTACTGTCGTAACTGGATACTCTTTATTTTCATTTTCAGACAGTGAGCTCAATAATGCTCTTGACTTGCTGTTTGACAGTGACGATAACTTTCTTGTGTGTGGTTGGATATCGAATAAGGTACATGTTGTAAAAAGCGATGGATCAAAAACAGAATTCTTCTGACCATTGCAGGTGGTGCGAACCAACCGTATTGTTTAGCATACCGACCGAGTGATAAAACACTATTTGTTGGAATGCCAGAGAAGCCAAATATTCTGGCTTTTACTGTTAATCTTAAGTAACCTTGTTTACTTTTAAGTTGGACAGTAAATTCATTGACAGTCGACCTAAAAGTCGTAACTACAGCTTGGATAAGCTGCAGTGACAAGTTTTAGGTCGCCTGTCATCAATGGCAAAAAACCGACACAAATCTTTTCACTTTTAAAACGAACCATTTGAATGGCCAGTCCTTTTTTAACGGCAGCATTGGTTGGTTATTAAATGGATCGCTAGCCCCGACTCTTGACCCCCGTCATGAATGTCAGCATCAGATAATAGAGCATTATTTGTATCTTAAATATTTTTGTTTGTAAGTTTAAATGGGGTTCATCGCCGGTTTCAAAAATCTTTCAGTCTAAAGGCGGCGGCTTGAGCACATAAAAATGGATTTCAGATAGCCCCGCCTCTTGTTCGAAGTCATGAAGGACAGCTTAAGATAATTAAATGGCATTTGTATCTTACAACTATGTTTGTTTGTTTTGTTACGTGCCAAAGTAACAATGAAGCCAGCAACAAACTTTACAATTAACAATATTTATTGACAATAATACCAGAATTATTGACAATATAAAATTAATACAAAAACAAATTACAATACTTTGAATGTTTAATCCTACAGTTTTTAATTTTAGATCGAATTTAATTAAGTTCCTGGTCCACAAATAATAAGTCCAATAATATCCCAATTCAAAATTAAACACGCTTTTAAACGCACTTTTAAGATAACAAGAAATCCCCTTTTAGTTTAACACAGTACTACTACATGAAACCATTAGTCTAAATCAAGTGAACCAAGAATGCTGTAGGAACCCCTTTATATATTACCATAGAACAATTTAGAATAGCATAGAACATAAGAAGACTCTAGAGTCTGAATCACTTTCTAAAAGTCCTTTCTAGAAAGATCTGAAATCTTCTACATATATATTACCTAACAGTGTCAAGAGATATTGGAAAATCCCCAGACTTATTCTAAAAATAGACACGCTGTCAGTTATATCGCGGCGACTAAAGCATATAACAATGGATTCCTGGTATTTCTTTCGCCTATACTACCATCAAATCCTTTCCTAGCCTCTAGCTGCTATCTCACATAGGTCTACGATTTTCAATCAATTGGTGAGAGAAAAATAGGCGGTTGTCGGGGATCGAATCCGGGACCTTTAGATTGACAGGCCGACGCGCTACCAACTGCGCTATGACGGTGGTCCTTGAATATATGACCAAGGACATAAAACAAGAAGCAATTAGTTGGTTTGTGATGTATACATCGTAAATACAGCTTATTCAAGCTGTAGTTACGATGTTTAAGTTGCATATCTAATGATATGTTTAAAATAAGATGGCGAAAAAATGTCTCAGGTCAAACAGATATTCGATCAATGGAGTTTTTTTTTTCTGTTAAGACTGAAAGCATCATATCCTTTCTGCATTTGATTTGATTAAAAACTGAACGAAATAAGGTTGATAGATTATTAGGCCCGTATTTGAATTTCTAAGAACTACAGTATGCTATAAAATAAAAAGAATGAACACAATGAAAATTAATGAAAAAAAAAATAACGCACAAGTATGAATAGACTAGTAGCCGTCTCGTGAATAGAGGTTTGTTGTTAAAAATGTATTGAAAAAAGTCATGTCTAGATTCTCGAAGCCTGTTTCTTTGAAGAGAAGTTAACCCATTTTAAGATCTGAAGGGTTCAGTTTGGTTATCTACCTTGTTACAAAAACTTCTTAAAACAGGGCCTGAATCCCTGGCTAATATATTAAATGAGTCTGTGCGTGACATTTTCAACAATTTGACATCTGCGTGAGGTGCAGACATTTAGCAGCACAGACAGTTACTTGGTGTAAAAAGAGGATTGCCTTACTATAGGTACTTTAAGACCTTATGTATCTACAATTCGCATAGTGAAGACTCTGGTCAGACTGTGCGGATGCACAGACTGACCTGAGTCATTGCTTTGCGTATATTTGAAATTGTTGGAAATCACACGCGCAGGCTCAAATGAGTATTGTTTAAAATGTCCAACAGATTTCACATAAATATGCAGCCGCATTCTATTTGTTTCAGTGGGGTTTAACGCCGATTTCAACAATCTTCCAGTTATATCGCGGCGGCTAGAGCACTTAACAATTGATTCCTGGTATTTCTAACATTAGTACAGCCATTACAGCCTTTCCTAGCCTCCCACATAGGTCTACGATTATCAATTCATTGGTGGAAGATAAATAGTCGGAAGGATGAGTGCCGTCGTCGGGGATCGTACAGCAGTCTGGTCTGTGTATTCGCTGTTTATAAATACTTTTTTCTATTTATAGAGTCTGCACTCAATTGGAGAATAAATTCTATTTACCGTGTGGCTGTCAAGACTGCTCCATGTCTATCCACAACGAAATGAGCTTATGCGTGAAATTTCCAATAATTTTGAATGTGAACGAACCGCAAGCATTGAGGCACTGAGCAGCGTAGACAGCCAAATACTGTAAATGTAGAATAACCTGATTGTCTTCAGAAACTTTAAGACCTAATCTATGTACAAATGCATAGTGAAAACGCTGGTCAGAATGTGCGGATGCACAGACTGGCCAGAGTCTTTGCCTAATGTATTTTTGAATTTGTTGGAAATGTGTCGACCCATATCCGTATGCGCCGCATGAGTAGAAACGCAATTTATCGCAAATTAAAGAAATTGAATGCATATTTTGAAAGATTATCGTTCTTTCCTATGTATCTACATGTATTTCTGCTTCTTCAGCTAGATTTAATCCCCTTTTCGAATGAATGTATGTTTAAAAGAGATCCCAGGTGGTCCCGACACGCGTGACGGGTCACGTACATTTAACGTGTAAGAATCTGAGTTCACGGGGGTTGATGTCCATAATCGGAGCCACCGGCTCCGCTTGCAAAATCATGTGTGGAACTTACGCACCACGTGTGGCTCCGATTATGTAGATGTAGACATTTCATTTTTTGAATGAAAAATGTGATAGGGAGTCGGAATTTCCTCATTTATATCATTATTTTATTCATTAATCATTAAAAAGTCGAATGCTATTCGACCAGTTATACATTTTGCAACGTTGACGTACTCAAAAAATGTAAGAACGCTCGTTGGTTTTTGTTAAAAATGATTTCTTCTGGAAGCAGTCTTGAGCCAGGAAAGTCAAAACACGTGGTTTTTACTTCCAAAATGCAAAATTCTGAGCAGAATTAATAACGCAGACCATTGTTTTCAGTGTACACGAGTTAAACAAAACAACCACAATACTCTAACCCAATGTACTTTTCTACAATATGATATAGATCAAAGAAAATTGTTTGGTTCCGATTATGTGGATTGGCTCCGATTATGTACCATGGCTCTGAAGTTGTCTTCAAATTCTTCCATATGCCCTCATCCACCTTCAATATGAAGTTTCTGATAGTTCCATGGGGCGCTGTTTTCTCGTCATTCCACGGCGCACGTTGTCTTTTTTACGTCCTACCTTTCTCGTTTACTTTTATTACCTCCAACATGCAATATTCTGAACAGTTTGTCTGTTAGATAGTTGAAAGAAAATTATTTGTCTCTTATTATGTACCAGAGCTCTGAAGTCGTGTAGTGCCCAGCCTTTAGGGACCGAAAGTCATAATCACTTGCCTAAAAACTACATTATGTCCAGGACATCACGAAGGTAAATTGATCTTATAAATCATATTGGTCAAATATTTTGATCTCTGTATACGCCTCACCTTTGAATGGAAAATAATTCTGCCCCGAAATCGACCGATTTGCTGATATGACATTATTTTATTTTGGCATGCAACAAGGTTAATAATTGTGATGAAATTCGTTGAATTTCGGAACTTCTTCGCACACAGTCATATTTAACTCAATCGTTTATGTAATTAAAATCAAGGACACTTGCTCCTGCCATGAGGGGTCTTAACTCGACTATTGTAAAGTTGAAACGTCGATTATTACAACTACCGGTGCCGACATTTGGATGCTGACAGGGTGGAAATGCCGTATTGTAATGTGTTATGATCGGAAACTCTAAACTGTCTATGTCAAAGTTTCTCAGGTTATAGTGGACTAGATATGACAGTGAACAACAAGGATCAGGTATCTGAGCTCCGTTAGCAAGACAATGTTATGGTCAATTCATCTCATGACATTTTGCACTTTCTTCGCGAAAACCTACTTTTAGTTATTCCGATGCCTTCTCTGTCACCGACAGGACCTATCTCAAACTCAAGCATATCAGAAACGAGCTTACCTCGTCCGACCTCGACCACGTAACATTAATATTTTTAAAGACACAAATATATAATTCTCTATATTCTGTCGCGAAAAGTGACAAAAATCATGAGTAAATGCAACGGTTCCCAGATATATAAGTTTATTAGTTCCAATGGTGTTTTAACGACACCCAGTTTTAATTGTTAAATCGGGGCGGATGGAGTACCAAACAATGGTTTCCTGGTATTTCTCTCACCAGGGGCCTGTTGTGCTGAACTTCTTACGAAAATTTTAATCGTAAGTCAAAACCACAAAATGCACCCGGTGTTTTCATTAATCGTTAGATTTTGCCTCGTAATATCTAATCGGAATCGTCTTTGGAAGACAATTCCAAAAAGATGTTGGATGGCAGAATTCCATATGAAGTTACCAATCTACAAGCAACTTAAATTTTTGACTAACGCAAAAATGATCGCAAGATGTAAAAAGTAAGACATGTCCAAGTACTTCTCAGCCATCCCTTCCGAACCTAGAGCTGCTCTTCCCAGCGTGTGATTATAAACCGATTGGTGGGAGACAAATGCCGGAAAGGATATGTGGCGACGCCATGTATCGAACCCATTCGGAACATCACTCGGCCATTTTCGATAACTACAACATACCTCGGCTGTATGTAAGGCGGATGGGTATGTAACGAAATCGTGCATTTTGTTAGCCGGAAACAGTGTAAGAAACTAGCACTGTAGATTTATATCTTTTACAGTAAATTAACGGCTGAAAAATCTTAATCTTTAAGAATGACGAATCATTCCCAAAAATAAAGATTTTTTCAGCCGTAATTTAAGAATCTAAAGATATTTATATTAGGATTCGATGGTTTCACGCCAGTGATTTAAACGAGTAGCGTTGGCGACGTCGAATGTGTTCATTCACAGTTTCGAGGGTTAACGCCATTTTAACTGACGTCATCGAGTTTTTCAATGGTTTTCCCGTACCTTTTAAAAATAGTCCGTCTATGTACATCCGAGGTTGATCGAGAGATTGGCCGAGTCGTGTTCCGAATGGTATCGAGCCTGGAATCTCACGATTTGAATTCCCGCGCGCTGCAAATAGCGCTAAGGCGTCGTCTCCTTTGATATCATGCTGTTTACGCCGTTTTGGAAGCGTTAACCTGAATAAGAACAAACAAACAGCTCACTCGTATTTAAAACCGATTTCTTAAAAAAATTCGGTGGATTATCGAGAAATAACGATATATTATCATTTGATAAACTCACCGCCTAACCGATGAAATGATATTAACAAGAGGACCATTGGCCCTTAAGCACTCACCTGAAGCATTTAGTTGTCAAAGATGGCAACGTGTTAAAATTAAATTTATAACTTGCTTTACAAAAGTCCAGGATATCAAGAAGACAAACATTCCGATTAAATTTCAACACATTTGAGTCAAATATGTTGCCTCTGAAGTACTAGAAATAAAATCAAAATTCAAAGAGGTGTACTAGGTTTTTTGCCCTCTTTTGAACTTGTCTAAGATTTCAAGACAAACATTCTGACAATACGTTCAATCAAATATGTATCCTTTTGAGTGCAAACAAGGATTTTCCTAAATTTGTCCCATTTACCTCATTTTTGACCCCAATTTACCCATTTTTGAACTTGACTTCGATTTCATAAAGACAAACATTCTGACAAAGCTTCAAGACACTTGAGTCGAAAATATGGTCTCTTTAGTGCACACAAGGTTTTTCTAAGATTTGACCCGTTGACCTCATTTTTGACTTCACTTGCTTTCAAAGTTGACCAAAATTTTATGGAGACAAACATTCTGACCAAGTTTCACGACATTTAAGCCAAAAATGTGGGCTCTAGCGAGCACAAAAGATTTTAAAAAAAGATTTGACCCCTTGGCACTCTTTTCAACCCTACTTGACCCTTTTTAAAAGGTAACCTAGATTTGACGGACACAAATACCCTGATCAGGTTTCAAAACATTAGGCAACAAAATAGGCCTCTAGATAGCACGCAATGTTTTTCTAAGATTTGACCCCTTGACCTATGTCTTAACCCCACTTGACCCAATTTCAGTCTTGACCGAGATTTGTTGGAGACAAACATTCTGAATAAGTTTAAAGCCGTTTAGGCAAAAATGTAGCCTCTAGAATACACACACTGTTTTACTAAGATTTAACGAATTGACCCAACTTTTTACCAACCTTGACCCAATCTCAAACTCGACCTAAACTTTATTCTGACCAACTTTCAAGACACTTGGCCAAAAAATGTAGCCTCTAGAGTGCACGCAGGAATTTTTTAAGATTAGACCCTTGGACCCAATTTTTGACCCCACTTGACCGAATTCGAATTTGATCGAGATTTGATGGAGACTAACATTCTGACAAAGTATCATGACATTTGGACAAGAAATGTGTCATCTAGAGTGCACACAAGGTTTTTCTAACAATTGATCCCTTGGCTCCACTTTTGACCCCACTTGACCAAAATTCGATCCTTACAAAGATTGTTGGAGACAATATTCTGACTAAGTTCCAATAATTTTGACCATAAATTGACCCCTATAGTGCACACAAGATGTTGCTGGACACATCTCGATCACAATAGCTCGTCATGAGCACTGCATGCTCAGGTGCGCTAAAAAGTATGCCACGTTTTCGTTCGTTTCACCATATCTGATGTTACTTACGCAGAGCCTATTAGTGACATCAGCATGATCGTTGATAAGCAATCAAGCGCAAAATGAGACGCTTTAAGTGAAAATTGTCCTAAAATTTTAAGATTTTGTCCAACTTTCGCATTAAAGAATGAGAAAAATTGTTTGTTTTCTCGTGTATGATGGATTAATCTTTCATTACGTGAACATCAAAAGCTTTTTTTTTTTCACTCGTGACTCTGTGTTTGTTGTTCACTCAATGTGTTTCTTGTAAAGGAAATTGTCTTGTATTGACCAATAGCGCTGATGCTACAAAAGATACATTTGTTTGTTTTCATGGAGTTTAATATCACTTTTAACATTGCTGCAGTCGTAACGTGGCGGCTGGTGCACCTACCAATGGTTTGCTATCTTTTCTAACACATCTACAACCACAACATTTCATCCTAGTCACCAGCTGTTTGTCCTACTTAGGCTATCTAGAGGTTCTGGGTTCGATCCCCGACGGCAGCACTTATACTTTTCGACTATTTGTCTCTCACAAATAGGTCGATAAATTGTAGACCTATGTGGGATATCAGCTGCAGGATAGGAAAGGATATAATGGTAGTACTGATGTGAGAAATACCAGGAATCCATTGTTAGGTATTTAATCCACCGCGATAAAGCTGAAAGATTGTTGGAAGTGTCGAAAAAAAAACCTTTAAAAGTCATCCCATTTAGGCGTTCTTCTTATCATATATATATACCAATGGATGGAAGGCAAAAGACTGACTCGTGTCTCAATGTCGGAAAGAAGGGGACCGAGACTTGGTACGATCTCGAGACCCCAGGATTGACGGCTTATGCGCCATTACAAATACATTGATTGATTGCATTGAGTTTAACGCCGCTTTCAACAATATTTCAGCTATATCGCGGCGGCTCGAGTACCTAACAATGGTTTCCTGGTATTTCTTACACCAGTACAACCACCACATCCTTTCCTAGCCTCCAGCAACTATCTCACATAGGTCTACGATTATCAACCTATTCGTGAGGGATAAATAGTCGGAAAGAATGAGTGCCGCCGTCGGGGATCGAACCCGGCACCTCTAGATTGACAGTCCGACGCCATAACAAATACAAGTAAGTCTGGTGTTAACAGGTTCCCTAAGTAGAAGGTATCCATAAGATTAAAGGGTTCGTAGTACAGGCAATTTAAGATAAATTAGAGGCTTATGTAGCCGACCTGAAAAACAACAAGGGGACCATGATGTTCCTTTATCGCTCACCTTCGTCTCTTTGTCTCATTTAATAAATAAAATTTTCCAGCAAAATTGTACTTTTACGATTTAATGCCTCTAACACTGTAAACAATAAAATTGACATAAATACCCCTTTTTCCATGCTATGACATGGATCCTTCTCATTTTCAATGGGGTTCATCCTTGTGACCTGAAAAACATTCTGTCCAAGTTTTGTGAAGATCGGACCATATTTATGGCATCTAGAGATTAAACAAGAAAATTGTCACTAAGACCCCTTTTCCCCTGATAAAACACAAATCCTTCCCATTTTCGATTGGGTACATCATTGTGACCTGACAAACATTCTGACCATGTTACATGAAGATTGGACTATGTTTGTGTCCTCTAGAGCCTTAACAAGAAAATGATCATTTAGGACCCTTTTCCCGTGATATGGCACAGATCAGTCCCATTCTCAATAGGGTTCATCCTTGTAACATGACAAAAATTCTGACAAGGTTTCATGAAGATAGGACCATATTTGTGGCCCCTAGAGTGTAAACAAGAAAATTGTCATAAAGGCCCCTTTGTCCATGTTATAGCACAGCTCCTTCTTGTGACCTGACAAACATTCTGACCAAGTTTCATAAAGATTGGAAAATATTTGTGGCCCCTAGAGCGTAAACAAGAAATTTGTCATTAAGGCCCCTTTTTCCCTGATATGGCACAGATCCTTCCTATTTTCAAAAAGGTTTATCCTTGTGATCTGACAAACATTCTGTCCAAGTTTCATGAAGATTGGACAATATTTGTGGCCTTTAGAGTGTAAACAAGAAAATTATCATTTATGCCCCTTTTCCCATGATATGGCACGGATCCTTCCCATTTTCAATAGGGTTTATCCTTGTGATCTGAAAACATTCTGACCTAGTTTCATGAATATTGGACAATATTTGTGGCCTCTAGAGTGTTAACACTTAAATTGTTGACGATTGACGACGAATGACAGACGATGGACATTCAGTGATCACAACTAGATCACTCACCTGAGTCTCTTTGACCCCTGGGACATCACATTATTTAAATAGGCAGATTTCATAAAGGAGTTAATTTCTACACCAAACCAAGTTTCAAGAAGTTCCGGCAAAATTGTGGCCTCTTGAGTTATAACAAGAAAATTATCATAAAAGCTCCCTTTCCTGTGATAAAGCATGGATCCTTTCCATTTTCAATGGGCTTAATCTTTGTGACTTGACCAACATACTGACCAAGTTTCGTGAAGATTGGGCCATATTTGTGGCCTCTAGAGCATAAATAAGATAATTGTCATGAAGGCCCCTTTTCCCGTGATATTGCATGGATCCTTCTCGTTTTCGAAAGGGTTTATCCTTGTGCTTTGGCCAACATTCTGACCAAGTTTCATGAAGATTGGGCCATTTTTGTGGCCTCTAGAGCGTAAAAAAGTAAAAAAGATAATTGTCATTTAGGCCCCTTTTCCTATGATATGGCATAGATCCTTCCCATTTTCATTAGGCTTCATCCGTGTAACCTAGCCAACATTCAGACCAAGTTACATGTTGATTGGGCCATATTTGTGGCCTCTAGATCGTAAACAAGATAAATGTCAATAAGGCCCCTTTTCCTGTGATATGGCATGGATCCTTCCCATTTTCAAAAAGTTTTATCCTTGTGACCTGGCCAACATTCTGACCAAGTTTCATGAAGATTGGGCCATATTTGTGGCCTCTAGAGTGTAACCATGAAAAATGTCATTAAGGCCCCTTTTCCTGTGATATGGCATAGATCCTTCCCATTTTCAATAGAGTTAATCCTTGTAACCTGGTCAACATTCTTACCAAGTTTCATAAAGATTGGACTATATTTGTGGCCTCTAGAGTGTAAACACTTAGATTGTTGACGCCGGACGACACACGACGGACATTCAATGATCACTAAAGCTCACTTGAGCATGATGTGCTCAGGTGAGCTTAAAACACAACAAATTCAACCTTTGTTCTGAATTTGATAATCAGCGATCGTCGATTAAAGTGAAACAATAAGACACCTTTGGGTATAATGCCAAAACAAGAGCATCGCCTATTGGTGCCTATGTATGTAAGGCGGATGGGTAGGTAACAAAATTGTGCATTTTGTTAGGCGAAAACTGTGTTAAAAAACTAGCGCGGAAACAACTTGCGCTATCTTCAGATTTATATCTTTTACAGTAAAATTCGACTGAATATTTTAATTTTAGAGAATGACGAATCAATCTCAAAAATTAAGGTTTTTCAGCCGTAATTTAATAAACTAGAGATATTTATATAAGGGTATGATGGTTTAATGTCAGTGACTTCAACGAGTAGCGTTGGCGACGTCGAATGTTCTCACTCAAAGTTTCGAAGGCTAACGCAATTTTTACTGGCGTCATCGATATTTCCAAGGTTTTCCCGCAATTTTTTTTTTAAAAAAGTCCGTCTTTGTTCATCCGAGGTTGATCATGAGATAGGACGAGTGCTGTTCCGATTGACCACCGGATGCCAAGTGCTGGATGCTGGATAAAAATCTAAGTAGAAAAGGGACCAAATTTTCACAAAATACATTTAGAGTTACACCCCCCCCCCCTTGATAGTGTAGTACACTTTTGATGGTGAACATTGTAGCAAGTTCTAAGTGAAAGCTTTCAGTTGAACCAGAGATATCGCAAAATGTAAAATTTTCGCACGTCGACAACTTTGACGACGACGCCAAGGCTTTAGAAATAATCCGAAAACAGCCAAGCTAATAAACTTCAATATTTAACCCTTTGCTGTTTAATCCCTGCTTTTTACGTGCCTGTGAATTTATGATTGAGAAAACATTGTGAAAAAAGAAAAAAATTGCTTCTGACAAGCAATTTCTTCCTTTTCCACACTATTTTCTACCCTATTGAATGGTTATTTTTCAAATTAAATTCACTTTAATTTTTCGTCTGCAAAACCTTTGAATTTGGACAGGTCCAAAATTTTCTAAAACAGGGAAGGGTTAATTAAATCAAGAAGTGGGCAAATACATAAACTGGAAGAAAATACTCTTTAGTTAACAGCTGATTGATGAAACTTGATGTCACAAAATTAAAGGCTCACTATTATAAAACGCTTTAAACTATTTCCCCTAAAGAAAACCTCAATATTGTTCTAATGAAGTTTCTATAATTGACCACTGATTACTTTAGAAGTAAGAAGTGGCCAAGTACAAAAACTGAAAGAACACAAGTGTTAGTTAACAGCTAACTGATGATACTTGTCCTCAATGATATCTATCAGTGTAGCAAGATTGAAGTTTCTAGCACTTATGGTTTAGATGATATGTTCCGGACAAAAATGTAAAAGTAAAAACATCAAAGGGAAATAACTCAAAAGGTGGGTGTGGCAGAGTAACAGTTCTTGTACATGACACTTGTTCTTAATGAGATCTATACGTGTACAACGTTTGAAGTTGCTAGGGCTTATGGTTTAGGAGATAGGTATGGGACAAAAATGTAAGACTAAAAACAACACAGGGCAATAACTAAAAAAGTGGACATGGCAGAGTAACAGTTCTTGTACATGGCACTTGTCCTCGATAAGATCTATCAGTGTACAAAATTTGAAGTTACTAGCACTTACGATTTAGGAGATATGATCCGGACAAAAATGTAAGGGTACAAACAACAAAGGGCAATAACTCAAAAAGTGGGCGTGGCAGAATAACAGTTCTTGAACATGACACTTGTCCTCAATAAGATCTATTAGTGTACCAAGCTTGAAGTTGCTAGCACTTATAATTTAGGAGATATGATCCGGACAAGAATGTAAGGCTAAAAACAACAAAGGGCAATAACTCAAAAAGTGGGTGTGGCAGAGTAATGGATCTTGAACATGACACTTCTCTTCAATAAGATCTATAAGTGTACAAAGTTTGAAGAAGCTAGCACACATAGTTTAGGAGATATGTTCCGCACAAGAATGTAAGGGTAAAAATAACAAAGGGCAATAACTCAAAAAGTGGGCGTGGCAGAGTAACGGTTCTAGAACATGACACTTCTCCTCAATGAGATCTATAAGTGTACTAAGTCTGAAGTTGCTAGCACATACGGTTTAGAAGATATAGCCCAGACAAAAGTGTGACGGACAGACGGACGGACAGACAGACGGACGGACGGACGGACGGACAGACGGAATCGAGCAAACATATAGTCCCCCAACCGGAAACCGGTGGGGGACTAATAAATAGGTTTAAACCAATTCGTTTTAAAATATCGCACAGTTTGAAAAGACAACTTAAAATATGTCATTGAAATGAATGAAAATTATTTACTTTACGTTTAATCAGTCGCGCAGGAGGGGATTCAAAAATCCATCTTTTTATAAAAATTAACCATTTTGAAAAGTATTGTTAAACATTCTTCGAAAATAAACTAACCTCAGCAAATTTTGAAAGGTGGTTGATGTGAACGATTATTTCTTCCTTTCAAACAACTACATGTTCTAAATTATCATTTTCTTTCATTTTTGTCATTTTATTGTCAAGGTCAATCATTTTTTTTTCAAAATGGGTCTATATTTCAACAAAACTTGTTGGTATCAAATTGAAATACTAATTTCGAGGGCGTTTGACATGCTGACTTTTAAATAATTTATTTCGAAACGGGTTATAACATCTTTTTGTATGAAGGCTTGTTATGAAGCATGTTATCAACTTGATCAGACTTCAAGGAAGAAATCTGAAAGAACATATCTATAGGGTAATTCCGGTGAAGTTGAATTTCGATGAAGATTGCTTCCATATCTCACCATGTAGAACGTTGTTTTCGGGAATCAATAATCTGTAGAACATCTACCCGATCAAAATTTAACGAAAAAAATCTAAAAGAGCATGTCCCAAAAACATTTCCCGTGAAATTCTGTCCAAAGCAGAAGATATCTAAATGAAAAGTTTACCCACAGACACACGGACTTATGACGGAAAGTCCGTCACGACATAATCTCATCTGGACTAAGTCCAGAAGAGCTAAAAATGTGTATTAGCTTTGATCGATTTGAATGACGTTTGTAGTAGACCCGTAATAGGTCCACAACATTTCGGAACTCACGCTCTTTCACAATGTTGACTGAGGTTTCCTAATGAGAATCATTAGGAAACCTCGGTTAACACTTTTATAGTTCATTACTTCCGAAACATTGCAGAACTTTTATGGGTCCCCTACCTTATTCGTGTTCGATGCGTTTTTTGTACTACATAGTTTAAGGAGCGTTTGAGAATATATCAGCAATTATTTGGATGGATTGAAGAAGTTTCAATCGGGCATTTTAGAATTATTTTGATAGTGAAGAGTCTAAAACCTACGATGTTACAAACTGTTTCATTGCCTGATTAACCAACTGATGTTACTTGAGGATAACATCAAAGATCAAAAGATGTGGCTTAAAACGCTGTCCAATAAGCAATGTTCTGTCAACTGGTCTATATGCCAAACAATGTGGAGATACAAGACCCCCTTCATTATAGTTCAAGAGTATTCTGTCTCGAGATCCATTTCTTTTTACAACATGTATATTGCAAGGTTCAAAACCGCACAAAAGGAAGTTATCTTCATTGTCAAACAGCAAGCCAGTCGCAGCTCTCAGCGGACTTTCTGAATATCTGAACATCAAGTTACCGGTCACGTCTTTACATAGTACAGAGGATGCAGTGTTTGTACTCGTTGCAATTCTGCCATCGGTATTACCAACAGCTAAGTAATATGGCTCACCTTCATTTATGGTAAATGTTTGTATTGGTTTTCCATCCATTGTGAGTACTCTTACTTCGTTTTGATCTATGCTGCTAACATAAAGTAAATCATTTTTACATGCGATTCCGCGACAATCTATACCTACATCAATAGATTTAGTCTTCACAATACCTTTTGAAATATCAAAGAAGTAAAGTCGCTTCGATTCTCCTCCTGTTATAACGATCTTTTGATGAGCAATCGCCGATACATCCCAGATTCTGTATTCGAATTTAAGTTCTTGGCTCACTTTGAAATCTGTAGTCAAGACTTTTATAATCCTATCCTCAGAATGACCATGAATGATGACTATTTTTCCGTCAGGCATGACGTCACAACCAGTAACGCAGTGAGATAAACACGTGATGTCTTCTCTTTTTCTGACAGAGGAAATGTTTAGAAAATTAATGTCCACTGTTGGAAAATCAACTTGAAAAAACATACCTAAATCGTCAATCATTGTTATCATTTTCTCAATCGTGTTAGATTTCTGAAAACCAAAGTTAATTGGCTTGATTTCTTTGATTATTTCATCTTTAATCGTTTCCCAATGTCCAACCTTTTCTTTCTTTTTCATCATTAAAGTAAATTGCCATGTTTGATCCTGTTCTCCAATATTTCTATACTTACGTAGAATTTCATCTAACTGTTGCATTACATGGTTCGATGTATTGATATGATTATCAATGTTATCCAATAATTCTTTTTCTTTTTCCACTATCTGTTTTTCGACTCTTTTTTCGAGATTATCAAGCCAGTTTAGAATGTATGCCTTGAATTTTTCGACATCTGCTTTATAAGACCTAGAACAATCCTCTACTGTAGCCTTATCATCATTTCTCCTATTTCTAATTTTCTCGAGCTCGGATAACAATTCGGGTAACCTGTCAAAGAATCGAACTGCTTCATCTTGTGATCTTCGTTCACCAGCAATCTTCTTCAAATTCGTCATAGTGCATTTTCTGTGTAATGTCAGCTGGCAAATAGTGCATGCTACTTGCTTGTGATCGGCACAATACAGGGTGACAGTTTCTGTGCTATGTTCTTCACATTGCATAAATTGTGGAATTGACGTGCGTTTATTATCTCCTACATCACCTCTATCACTAAACGGCTTTAGTTTATGACTACGTGTTGCTTTGAAGCTACGATGGATTTCTTCACATGAGTCACAAAGATTCTCAATACATTCATCACATCTTGTTACAGCTTGTGTATCTATCCCACGGAAAGTGCAGGGATCGCACAATTGTGTTGGGTCTTCCTCCGATGCGTTTTCACTTGCCATATCTTTCATCAAATTCTTCTACAAATTGCCTGTAAAAAATGGAAAAAAATATCAGCCTGTGCGTGACATTTCCCCCAACTTCAAGTGTGCGTGATAGGTAGCCTTTGATCAGCCTGGACAATCATACAGTGTATAAATATTATTTATTTGTTGTGCACACATAATGTAGGTCCGCAGCTAGAGCGCTAAAGCGCGCAATGAAGACTATGATCAGACTGAGTGGCTGCACAGGCTGATCTGATTCTTAACGTTGCGCAAAGGTTAAATTGTTTGAAATACCATGCAAAGGCTCATATATGTTTCTTATACTTTCTAACAATAGAAGAAGACATGTATATATGAATGAATGCAAATTTCAACTATTTTTGGCGTAAATCTAGAGCCTACTTAAATAATCAATAAGAGTCCAAAGAGCCCTAAACGGTGAAATCTTCAGCCAATTTATATTCATTGCCATAACTCGAAATGGGTCGCAGACACGGAGCCTATAATGCCATCTACCCAACAAACTTTTGAATTTCAATAATGAATGCAGAAGACGTGCACCAGAACAGAACCGTTTTCAACGTTCAACATTTAGGTGTAACCCTGCTCTTGGGAATATACAAACAAATTTGCATAACACTAGTACTCACAAAGGAATGTGCCAAGTTAATTCAAAATCCATAGTGTCGTACATGTGCTAAGTATAAAACCAATTTTATCGATTGATCTTGGATAGTGACATTGACCTTGGGGGTATATCCGAAAAACAAACCTATGGTTGGCATAAGAACTAGCAGTGCCTGGTTTTTGACAAATCAATTTATAAATGTAGGAGATATTGTGCTCCTGACAAGACTAAAGTTATCAGTTGATCTTGATCTGTGACCTTGACCATATCCAGACAAAATATTTGCACAATACAATAAGATATTAAGGCCAATAACATGGGTATTTTTTAAATCCATTTAGCAGACTGGTCAATTGTTCCTTAAAATTACATAAATAAGTGCATTGTTAACTTTTGAAGGCACATTAAGCAAATACAAATGACCAAGGAGAAATTTCCTTGTCAACAGCTTTTAGGTACATGTATACATGTAAGGTCTATCGAAATGTTTGTGTTATATTGCTATCGGCAGGTACTGAGTTAATACTAGACCTAAATTGTAAAACAAATGTAAAGGCTTTACTGAAAAATGGCCTGTATCACTCAAAGGCAGATAACTCTACCGTGAAAACAAGCAATGGAAAGGAACCTTCAAATTTTGATATAATGACTATACAATGTTAATCTACAATATATATGTGAACAAGAAAAAAATTCATTGGGTGGTAAAAAACACCTTGTGTCCATTGCTACCATACTAATATACTTTCAGAAATATAAGCCCCGACAAAATATAAGTCTTTAAATTATCAACTTGTATGGTGCAGCATAGACATGACGTAATTCGGCGATATGTCGTACACGGTATTGCGACAGTTTAAAAAACAAACACACACATAAAAAAAACATAAAAAAACACCTTACCTTCTGTTTAAAAATTGTCATTTCAAGACGCCTTACTCCAATATTGTTATATCTTACATCAAAATAATACTTAAACGATGACCTTTTGATATCAATGTTCTACAACGATCTTTTTTGGTATTATTTCGTAAAAAAGAATTTATATTTATTTTATAATATTATTTCAGCGAAAAAAATGCCTGTAATTTGTAGCATGAGAGCATCCCCGAAAAAGACACATCACATGTTTTAAACAGTTAAATAATGTCAAAATTGCATGAAAATACATTTAATATAAACTGTTAATGACATTCGCCATCTTAAATGAAGAGTCAACTTTTTTATTTATTTGATTCGTTCCAAATTTGTGTAATAAGTGTTTTCGGCAAAAAAGTTTCAAGGTCATTCGGTTCTTGAGTTAGCGTCGGAAAACGACTTTTAAGCAAGGTTAAACTGCGACCTTGACCTTTGACCTGCATATTCCAAAATTGCATTAAAAAGTATTGTGATTCTCGCTAACTTTGTTTTTAATTTTAAGTCTGGAAACGGTTAGCAGGCAAAGTTTGAATGTGACATTAGCCTTTGACTCTTACTTCCCCAAAACAATGGGACACTTTCTTGGACCATGGGCGACACTTGTATAAAGTTTCGTGATCCTAGGTAACTTTGTTCTTGAGTTAGAGTCCGTAAAAGAAAAGTTCTAAAAGGTCAGACGAACAAATGTCTGGATAGACCGCCGGACGGACAGGCATAGTGAAACCATTATACCTTTCTCTCAGTCTGCTAGATGGGTGGGTGGATAAAAAAAACCCCTAGAATTCACGTAATATTTCTCTTCACCAAGTCAGTTGTTAAGCCATACTTTCAAGGAACATTTACCTCTATTTCAGTGTTATATTTATATTTAAAATAGTGTGTTGTCATCAACGCCTACATGTAAGTGGTTCTTTCGTAAAACTTTAAACCATTTCAACCTTGATTACATGTTTTAAGTATCGTAAATGCTTCCGCCGTTTAGAAACGCAAGTGTGATCCAGTGGGTACATCGTTAGATTGTCTGTATGTAAAAGACACAAAACGACCTTATGATCAGTGTTTGCCATGGTAAATCTTCTCTGACTTGGCCTTAACGAAAGCAGCCGGTTGTGTGCGATCAATTAGAGATCAATTGTTGAAATGTTCTCGCAAGATCATGCAGAAAAAGGCTCTTGCAAAGCACCGCTCACAAGAATGCCTAATGTAAACACCTTTTTTTTTAAGTTTTACGGTACAGCATACTTGTTATTAGTGTAATTTTAATTTTTCGAGAGTTAATGTTTGAAAATTTGTTGGACAAGCCTGTTCGCATGCAGTTAACCTCTTTTGCGAATGAAAATGGTCGAAGATTCGGCGATGTACCGAGAGGACAAATGTTCTCATGAATGCAATTTCCCACCCACAATATCAACCCAAAGAATCCTTTCTTTTAATATTGTTATTGAATAGATAAGGCTGTCTGCTGCAGCATTTGTCTTGTAAGAGTGAGAAAAAATGCACTGCTCAAGAGGCGCTCTGGGTGGGAGACTTACAATATTCTTATTTGTTAAAGAAGTCCAAGAAGACTCCTAAGATGTAAAATGACGAGGTTCTGCGTTTGAAATTAGGAGAATTGACTCAATGAGCGCCATGTTACCCGTTTTGGAATAACAACCAGTAGGCTATGAAATAAAGTATTTCATAGTGGGTTGGCAATCATCCGATGCAAATGTCCTCAAAAACGTTTTTTCAATTCGATACCAAATTGTTTTGAAATAAAAAAACCTTTTGAAACATCATGGTTCCCCTTTCAAAAAGAAAAAAAGAGATATGTTGAATAATGCAAAAGTAATAGCATTACAATTTTGGTTAACACAAGGACAATTATGAATTCCTTCTTTTCAAGACAGTTATCCAACGGCAACCATCTTCGAAATATTTATCTTGAAAAAGAAAAAAAAAAGATTTTATTTCAAAATAAGTAAATGCTTATTTAAAAATGCGTTGTTCAATCCGTTTGGAAAAAAATTCCACGGTTTGAAATAAACTTAAATTATTACACTGAAATGTAATGAGAGATAGTACAACTTACTTAAATTAGTTGTTCGGGCGGGGATTCATATATATCAAATACATTCTTTGGAAAGTTGTTCCGATGAATTACCATGTCAAAGTATTATTCTAAAAAAGAAACACCCAAAATGTTGTTGTTTCTTGAAAGATTGATCTCAAACGTGTTTTATTTCAAAACGAGTTGCTTATGAATAGGAAACCGGTTTCGAGGCCAATGAGCTGAAAGACGTCCCACTTTGAAATAACTCGTATAAATGTACTTTATTTCGTAATTATTCCAAAATAAATAACACGTTTATTTCAAAGCGGAAATATAAATGTGTATGAAATTGAAGCTTGATTCCAAGAACAGTCTTGCAATGACAACTCCCTTTGACATATTTATCCTAGGAATTAAGATTACTTCAAAAGTGGTTAAATGTTTATTTCAAAACGCGTTGTTATCGTTTCAAGCCGTTTTGAAAAAAAATCGGTTTGAAATAATCTGACTGTAGCATCATTGAAATGCAAAGAGAAATTTTACTAATAACTTTAATTAGTTGTTCGAAGGAGGATTCAAATATTAACTCTTTTTCAACACTAAACCATTTTGACAGGCCATGGTATACTAATGAAGGCAATGTAAAGATAGGGTTGGATTTATTATCTGAAAGTGTTACCAATGGTGTTTTGTTATTATAGTTGTTATCGGTTGTGTTTTGGTTTTGTTTTTTTTTTTTGTTTGTTTTTTCTCTTTTTTTTTTTTTGTTTTTTTTTTGTTTTTTTGTTTTTTTGTTTTGTATTGTTAACGCATTGTACAAGATGATGTTTTAGTTTTTCCGAAAGGAGATTTATTTATTTCAATTTCAAAACGGGGTTTTCTTTCAAAACGAGTTGGTATCACATTGTAATACCTCGGACATTTGCCACTCCAACACACTTTGAAGTAATTTATTTCAAGATGAGGTTTTATTTCAAAACGGGTTGTAACAGCGCCATGTCATTTTAGATATCAACATGAAATGTAGTAGTAGCCTTAATCACACAAACAAAGTTGTTAATGAAAGGAATGATAAGCGAACGGAGAGGCGGACGGGAAATAGACCACCGCTAAGCTCTTCTGACCTGGACTTGAAGAGCTAAAAAGAAATGAAATAATATTTTTGAATTCAAGGAATTCAAGAATTTCATTTTATCTTTTAACAGAAGCTAGCCTATAGTAAACAACTTATTTTTTTTGAGTCCTCATGGAATATTCATTATGAATATGAGATATCCTATCATGCTTTTTCATATGATTTCAATAGACCCAACTCAGGTAAAAGTTACAAAATGTTCTCGAAATTAAAATTTACAAAATTTTCTGGAAATTAGTCCGTCCCTTTGACTGAGAACGACGCTTATCTAAAAGCATAATGCCATAGGAATCATGACCTCCCATTTCATCCAATCGGTCAGGACATCCTTTTTAAAACGCCTCGTTCTCCAGCTTTGCATTATGCCCCAGTCATCTAGAGCTAGAACGAGTACCCGAGTACCCGATATCTCGTTACTAGTGGGTAAGCTTTTCGAGTACCCGCTGTTTGGCATACTGTCGATATATATTCCTCTTATCAATTTAATACAAAGGGGAAACCAGGTTTTCTGAACACGGGTTTCGAACCTGCAAATTCGAACATAGTTTTATGGGACAAAGGTGTTGCGATCGAGCCTTTGACCCGCAACAAGTAGCAAGGACTCTAAAAACTATCTGAGGTTTAAAAGTCCGTAGACCGTACGACCATACTGGAGTACAGTGCTGTCGGCTAACCCTGCGCACTTAAGAAAGTAAAGTACAAAATTTGTGTAAAGATATCGGATTTACAAAAAATCAATACACGAATGTACTCGTTGATCATTTTGGCTATGTAAAAGACATTTTATCTAGAACAAAATGCCACTAGAATTACACAATCCGGTGATGAACAGAGGCACCGTCGCGTATTATCAACGTGCTTCTATTATGTTTAGCGGTCATTTTCTTAGATTACATGACGTCATATAGCTGCGCAGCTTTAGACGACGCGCAGGATGACCCGACATGAGTGTACTTGGCCCAGCTCTACTCAGCAAGGGCGTAACTCCCATTACGCAAATAACGCAAGTGCGTAATAGAAATAAATCCTCTTTCGAAAAAATCTCGTTGATGAATGATCATAACATCGAAACTACAGCTTATTCAAGCTGTAGTTACGATGTTTTGATCATTCCCAAACGCTCAAATTATAGAAAACGCCTATTCCCAAACGCTCAAATTATAGAAAACGCCTATGCTCAGTATTGTCATCTCCCACTCATAGTAGTCTTCAGGAAGATTAAATGCGCGAAAGGTTGTCATTTAACACGAAGACACAGATAAATGTAATAGATCTACTTACACTTGAATTTAACTTGTATTTGTCTTCCTTGCTAGATTCTTTCGTACTGTTCTCTGAATAACAAGTGTTTATGACGCAAAGGTGACGTCATTAGACATATTCATGAGAGGTGACGTCATTACATTAAGGAAGTTCGCGCTTGAGATGAAAGTAATACAAGTTCCTTGAATGTTTATATGATGTAGCGAAGCACTAATATCGATACTACAAAAGGCATGTTAAAGTATGGGTTATTGGGTTGGGTCTTGAGAAACTAGACTCTTTAAGCGCGCTGGGTCTGGTTTTATTGATCGTGAAAATTTATGTAAAAAAAGGCCCCTCCATCTCTATTTGAAAAAGTACGGTAATTGTAGATTAAAAGAAGAACAATCTCTTAAATTTCGAAATTTCGATATGGTGAGATTCATGAAATACAAGAAGACGAATGGGGCCATTGGTTGGTTTTGCGATATTTTTACCTTTTCTTTGATTTAAGGGGGGATAATTCATAAAAAATACATCTTTTTCATTGTCAAATAGTGTTCGCAAATCAGTAATCATATACGTGTTTTGGGTAAATCAATTTGGAGATTATATGTCCGATTTTATTCTGGCCACCAGACTCTTCTTTACAGCTTTTGAAAGGGAGTTAAATTTTAAGGTCATTACACAACTCATTACAATTAAGTCCCCTGTCTCTAAATAGATGAGGTTTTTGCTCATGACTAGTTAATATGGATTAAAAGGGCTTTTAAAAGAATTTAAACCAAAAATATTTTCCGAAAATGCAAATAAAAACGACTGAGGCCAGTCTACCCCGATTCACATGACTAACTATTTCTTATCTCTTGCCTAGATCTCCGAGGTCAAGATCCAGCCAGAAGACTAATTGTTTAAATAGGTGCGAAATATCATTTAAACATGGAGCGTTCTCAAATGGCTTACATGTTATCATAAGTATTATCCATCACGGGACGACGAGTATTCTGTGTTATAAATGAACTGGCAGGGCGGGGCTTAGCCAAGACGTAATTTGACGAGTTGACTTTTAAATATTTTGGGTTCATTGAAAAGTAAGTCGGCAATAATCGTGACCGCGTGCAAATCACTGTATCCTACTACCAAACGGATACACGTGCTTAGAGACAGTGAGCACATTTTATCGTTTGATTACCAAAGCCCCGAAACTTCAGCTTGGACAAGCTGAAGTTACGAGGGTTTGGTTACCAAACTACGCTTTACGGTCCGAAGTTAATTATGTCGACTATCTTTAGAAGTAAATAACAATGAATAAAAGCTGATTTACCTTAACCTTAAGCGCATCGACCTATTACTTAGGCTCCGCCCTGCCAGGGGAAAAATCGTGGATAATAATGTGTATTGTTTTTGTTTTTACTCTAATGTCAATGTCACACAGTGAGGACAAAAGTCATAAAAAGGTAAATTACAATCATGTTTTCATGTTTTCACAATATTTCGGCTAAACAAATAATTATGAATTTTAAAACAACTCGTCTCATATTCCTTCAATCGTGTACACAATCAAATGTTTAACTGATATGGACAAGTAATTAATCTACTAAGGTCACTGTTAGAGGTGAAATGTCTAGATCAAAGTTCATTATTTCGCTTGGCTTGCGAAGATGCGTGTATGTATACACCAAGGGTTGTCGGGAGGGGAAGCTATCCCCAGTCATTATTTAGAAGAGTGTTCTCTCTCGCACTAAAATTTAGACTAAAAAACGTAATTGTAGGAGATAAACAAAACATCGAAACTAAAGCTGAAGATAACTGATGTCTTTAAATAGCTCCCATTTTCTTCAAATACCAATCAGGCACTTACAATTTGAATTATGTCAGCGAAATCAGGATTTTTTTCTGGCTTTATTTATTTTTAATGACGTTCTGATTCAATCCTTTTCAGTGGGTTTGGAGAGTTTTTGAATGGTTTGAGTGAGTGTTTGGAGTGAATGAATGGAACGCTGAGCGAGTGATATTAAATGGTTTTGATCGAGATGAATGTCAATTTCACGATATTGTTAACAGTTACTGTAGCTAAAATTCAGAAAATGGTTCTGTTGCGAATAGAGCCGACCTAGTCAGGCTATGCAACTCTGGCGATGTGACAGGGTCAACACTTTACGCACTACTCAGATGGTCCCTTTTCGCGTGACGGATTGCACTTCTTTGACCTGCACGGACATGTAGATTTGTTACTCGGTTCTAATATGTGACCCGTCACGCGAAAATGGACCATTTGGGTAATGCGTAAATTGTCGATCCTAGTCAGACTGCGCGGATTGCACAGACTGACTAGGATCAAAACTTTTTGCACTTAGCTTATTTTTTTTCTAATGTAGAATGATCAACCTACATATACCTTTATGTGAAAGAATTTTTGAATTGCGACCTCTGGTTGAACTATGCTGGACCAACCCCCACCTTTTTCTGTTTTGAATATCTACTTTACAGAGTTCCCAGATGGTCCCTTTTCGTGTGACGGGTCACAAATATATGAATTTCTGAAATCCGACCTTCGGCTTTCCTCAACTTGTTCAAATATTTGAATACAGAGTTCCAAGATAGTTTCTTTTCGCGTGACGGGTTTAAGCCATGTGCTAAGGCAATTGCACTTTATACCCCAATAAACGCAGTGAAAAAGACAGCCGTCCCTTATAATTGCAATCATCTAGATCAAAGAAACTATTGAAATACTCAGCCAAACATTTAAACTTCAAGTCTACTTTCTGCACGTATTAATTACGCGATCTATTTTTAGATCGTGTATTGTTTATCTCGCTATCGAAGTGAAATGTCATATAGTAAAACAAATGATACACAAATAAAAAGACAACATTGAAATTCGTACCGGTACTTATGACAAAAAAAGCTTATTTCTGCCAAGTAAGTCTGTATTTTTAAACGAAAACGGTGTGGTCGGTCTTAGTTGAGAGAGTTGCTTGAAGCTCTTCGTCGACTCGCTGTTTTCTAAGTTTAGGTCGGCTCAGAATCAGAATTGCATGCTTGTAATCGTAAATTGCAATTATAGATCTATAACATAGGCCTACAGTGAATTTCGGAAAACCGTCCCTTTGTTTGAGAAAGGTTTACTTTCACTTTCAATTTGAAGCCACGAGGATTAAAAATATTTACGAGAGTGACATTACTGATAACCTATGAAGCGAAAGTAAAAAAGTGTCAATAAAAAGCTTTAAATATCATTGCAAATGATGTTGAACGTATATGAACCGCTTTAAAATAATATAATCGAACTTTAAAAAAAATGCACGGATCTCAATAGAATGAAGGGTAAACATTGATCAAATTATCACGTAGACATTATACATACATTCTCCGCCATTTTTGAGATAAAGGATTTTGTGACAGGACAAGGATACCAATTTATAAAGGTAAATTATTTCAACTCTCTTTTTTCTTTATAATAACGAATTGTTCAATGTGAATCTAATTCTCAAATAAGCACCAATCATACCAAGGGCGTAACTACCATTAAGCAAAGTACGCAAGTGCGTAATAGAAACAATCCTCTTTCAAAAATATCATTAGTGAATGATCATAACATCGAAACTACAGCTGATCGAACTTGTAGTAACGATGTTTCGATTATTCACCAACGCTCAGATCATAATTGGAGCGGACGGAGGACAGAGCTTGTTTTCAAAATATGCTTGCAGTTAGTTACATCGTGAAATTGACATTCACCTGAACCAAAACCATTCTAAATCACTCACTCAGCGTATCATGCATTCATTCCAAATACTCACTCAAACCATTCAAAAATGCTCCAAACTGACTTAAAAACATTTAAGATTCAACAACAACTTCATTCATAATGAAAATTGTTTGAAAAAAAATCGGGATTTCGCTGAATTTATTGAAATTATAAGCGTCTGAATGGATCTTGAAAATGAGAAGCTATTTATAGAACATATATGGGTATTTTTTAAAGGGATGTAATTTATATCGCTAATTTTGTTCACCCTTAACTAAATATGCGACATTGGATTACCTCCCTTTAATTCTAATAAAAACTCAGTCCTCGCACTCATTCAGTTCCATTCCAAAATGATTTTCATATCACTCAGCTTGTCAATTCCAAAATGTTCTTTACTGTATCACATATATATAATACGTACTTAGTGTTTTGTATGAGAAAAAATATCTAACGAGGTTGCGAGAATTGATCATTGTCGAGGCTCTGCCGAGACAATTATTAATTCTCACAACCGAGTTAGATATTTTTTCATACAATACACTAAGTATGTATTATATTTATCTTATAACCCCTATTCGCATCGTTTTCGTCTATGTTTCTAACTGAAGTGCAAGTTTCTAAAAATAGCTGCATTATATAATTGTTCTAAAAATAAATATGTGATATCATAAAAAATATCATACGAGATATTATCACACAGATATCAGTATAGTTATAAGATAAAAACGTATATGTGTAGTTTGCTTATTCAATTACAACCTTAATACAGTGTCGGAACGTAAATCGAACCTGGAAGCAGGGTAAAAGACTAACAATTTTAACTAATGGCCCAGACTGCTAAAATTGAATATTTATCTTTAGGGATATCGGCATTTTCTCCACAAATCTAGGGTTCCAGCCGAATATAACGCATTAGCTCTCAGCTTTAAAACTGCAATTACGATGTTTAGAAAGTAAAGCAAGTAACGCCCATCCCGCAATTCAGGATTATATATTTCTCGCAGGCACTTTGTTACAGTTAATCAATCCATTATATTAACATTCACCACGATCAAAACCATGTAAATCGCTCACTCAGCGCTCATTCATTTCAAACAGTCATTCGAACAAATCGAAACTGTTCCAAAGTCACTAAAAAGAAAAGAGCAGCAACTTCTTTGAAAATTAAAATCACGATTTCACTGACTAATTTGAATGTGTAAGCAGTTGATGGTTTCTTTTGTTTGAATGGGGTTTTATGCAGCTTTCAACAATCTGTCAGCTATATCGCGGTGGCTGGAGTACCTAACAATGGATTCCTGGTATTTCTTTTACCAGTACAACCATCACATCCTTTCCTAGCCTCCAGCTGCTATCTCGTATATGTCTACGATTATCAACCCATTGGTGAGAGACAGTCGGAAAGAATCATTGAGTGCCGCCGTAGGAGATCGAACCCAGGACCTCTAGATGAACTGTCCGACGGGCTATCATCTGCGCTATGAGGGCGGCTTATTGGTTCGTAATGATAAAGAAGGCTATTTATAGGCATATTGTGCTAAAGGGAGGGATAGTAAATTTCGCATTTTTATAATGAACCAGAAAAGCGATAATGGATTACCTTTCTTCAATTTCATTCGAAACTTACCGCACTCATTCAATTTCACTCCAAAATAATTCCCAAATCATTCACGGTGTCAATTTCACGATAATATGAACTGTTATATTTCATTGAAGTCATTTAAAATCTACCGAGTGTGTGTCCCACGAGGAAATCGTTCGTGAGCGCCTTTTTATATCAAGAAGACAGGACGAGGCTTGTGTTGAACAAATCAATCTGGAAAAGAAATCATGACTTGATAATAAAGATTCAAATCCTTTTTTCAACAATGTTTATCACAGAAACAAGAAACTTCAGACCATATTTCTTTCCACAGGCTAAAATTGACTACTTCCTTAAGTTCTCATGTTACAAATTTAAGTATTTCAGTACTTTCAATACTTTGATTAACTTTAGAATCTTGCAAAATTATATTGATATATACGGTGTAATAAATCGACCCCATAATGGTAAATACATATTTTTAGATCTGACACTGTATTGTCAATATAGATTTTTAGCCAGGCTGTTTTCGGGTAGACAGGCCTGATTCGATTTTTTTTTTTTAAATTTTCGGAAATATGTTTGTTGATAGTTCCATCACAAGCCTCTTTAATACAAGTTCACATTAACAAATGCTTAGCAAAAATGAGGGACAGCGGACTTTATGTTTGTAATTACTTTGTCGCAGTTATTCCCTTTGAAATAATACTTGTGAGAAGAGTGGCAGCTTAACTAGTTTTCGGGGGAAAATATAGGCCTATATAAATATAGTGTATTATATGAAAAAAAAATATCTAACGAGGTAGGGAGAATTGAAAATGTTCGAGGCTCTGCCGAGACAATTATCAATTCTCGCAACCGAGTTTGATATTTGTCAATTTGTCTTGTTTTCGTCTGTGTTTCTAACTGAAATGCAAGTTTCTGAAAATAACCACATTATATCATGTTCTAAAAATAAAATATGGAAAGATACGTACCTTGATGTCTATCTACATGTATTTAAGTAAGGATAGAGAATACTATTTCATCTGAAAACCTGATATTAATGCCACACACAATTCATGATAACGTAACATTATTTTATTATATGACAATTTACTTAGGTAGGCTCCCAGAGACGACTGTGCACAAAGAAACAATGGCGAGTGAAAATTCATCAGAAGAATATTCAACAAAGTTATGCGACCCTTGTTACTATGGCGGTCAACAAAAGCAAGCAGTGTCAAGATGTGAGGAATGCGATGAAAATTTGTGTCATTCCTGTGATCAAATGCACCACAGGCTAAAAGCTACACTTAGCCATGAACTAACGCCACTAAGTGGTACAACAGATTGTGCACGCACACTACTACCGGTATTCATGTATTGTGATAAACATAGCTCAGAAGCTATTAACTTATTTTGTTCCAATCACAATCAAATAACATGTAAGCTATGTACACTTACTTTACATAGAAAATGTACAATGAAACCATTGAATGAAAAATCAGATGAAGAAGAGTCGAAAAGAGAAACTACAGAGTTTTTTGTAAGATTACAGAAAATGATAACTGAAATAGAAAAGATGAAAAACAGTCGTGAGGTTGATAAGACGAAAGTTGAGGAGTATTCAATAGCTGTTATAGCAGAAGTTGAGAGATTTAAAGAAGACATTCTTTCCTGGCTCGATGATCTAGAAAGGGCAATTGAGGAACAACTGGCTCAGATAAGACGAGCATTCATGAATGACATTGATAGTCATATAAAGGTAATGGACCAAATATTGAAAGAGATGAAGGTTATCAGAGATCAATCTCAAAAGCGAGATCAAGATCACTGTGTGCCATTTACATTGATGTTGAAAAACAAAGACAGAATTGAACAATTGGAGAAGATTAAAAGTGATATGAAGCAAGAAATCAAACCTGTCAACTTTCATTTTCATAGGTCCACAACGATCGACAACATTTTAAAAGGTACAACAGAATTGGGGCAAATCGTTCAGGAAGGACCGGTCGATATGGATATAAGTTTTCTAGACATTTCTTCTGTTACAAAACGCAACAAGATTTCAGGTGTCACGAGCTGTGTTACTGGTTGTACTTTCATGTCATACGGAAAACTTGTCATCTGTGAGGGCTATTCTGAAAATAATTTAAAGGTACTTACTCCAGACTTTAAAATTAGAGATGAAATAAAACTGGACTCTGGGGTCTGGGACGTATCTGCTATTACAAACGATGAAATTATAGTGAGCGGTAGTTTTTCAAAACAGCTTTACATCTTTGATATATCAACAAGCATTACGAAACAGAAATCAATTGATGTAGGACAAGTGTGTTATGGAATTGACTGTAGAGATGGAAAGCTTTATGTCAGTTTCTTGGAAGGAAACAAAAGAGAAGTAAAGGTGCTTACAATTGATGGTACAATCATGCAAACCATACCCATTAGTCAGGGAAGTCCTTACTATGTAGCTGTTGGTAAAAGAGACGATACAATTGTAGCAAGTACAGAACTAGGTTCAACTGTACTTAGCTTCGATATGAATGGAAAAGGGTTATTTACCTATACAGATGATCAGCTTAAATGTCCCTTAGGTTTGTTAGTAGATGCGCGAAATAACTTTCTTGTCTGTGGACTTGATTCAAACAACGTCCAAGTCGTTAATAAAACCGCGTCTTAACACAGACTTCTTTTGAGAAATGCTGATGGTATAAATGAGCCGTACTGTCTAACATTCAGACCCAGCGACAAAACATTGATTATTGGACAACGCAAAGAGCCATTCCTTTTGGCTTTTACAGTTAACCTCAAATGATTGCATTTTAGACAGTTTAGACAGATGTATAGATTCTTAGTTGTAATGTAACTTTTATTTCAAATGTCGTTACAGACAGAACATCGTGAAATTGATACAAATAGCTTGAGGCTCACAGCTTCAGTAAGGAGGGAGGGGGGGGGAGGGGGGGGGGTATTTGGATCTAGGTTGAAATATTCGAACAATATTTGCATAAAATACTATGTTGTGGGTACTCATTGTAATCGTCGCGTTGAGAAGATTAAAATAAGTATCCATAGTATAAGGTTTCATTGAGAAATAAAGAATTTAGATTTTTTTAACCTCTTCTCGCATGAGCCTTGAATTAGCGATCAAAGTTTTTCTAAATTACAAGCTCATCGCGCTATTCCAAGTTTCCAGAACATTCACTCAAATCGATTAGATTAGATTACGAAATCGTTAGCCAAGCCCTGCTTTCAGGACGACAAAGTGGTGAAAACTGTTTGCCAATTTTACCCCGCTTTCCACGCAAGTGTACGTGCAAATCGGAGTATAATTTGCAACCAGTATGCGTCGTTTTGTGATTCTGAATGCAAGGCACGTTTCGAGATGATTCAAGCCGCTCCAAAACTTTATTCACATGATCAAACAATTCTTCATGTTTTTTTTTTAGTTCGTGTAGAATTAGAATCTTCTGATAAACCAGCGAAAACACATCAAACGGTTATGACGAAATTCGTAGATTTGTATTACAGTTAAGTACTAAAACATCGTAAATGCGTTCATTTATATCCCACAAATTAAACTGAAAAGTCGCCAAACACAGTCATTAAATTTCAATAAGAATTCACATCAAAATTATTCACCGTATCAATTTCATGTTTTTTTACCGTACTTTCAACAGGGACAAAATGACTAAGATTGGCTAAAAATTATATTTGTTTAAAGTACAAAATTTGCATTTCAAATACTTTGCGTCACATTATAGTACGTACATATATAATACAAAATTAGTGTTTTTTATGACAAAAAATATCTAACGAGGTTGGAAGAATTGATTATTGACGAGGCTCTGCCGAGACAATTATCAATTCTTTTAACCGAGTTAGATATATATATAATACGTATTTAGTGTTTTGTATGAGAAAAAATCTCTTACGAGGTTGGGAGAATTGATCATTGTCGAGGCTCTGTCGAGACAATTATCATTTCCAACAACCGAGTTAGATATTTTTTTCATACAATACACTAAATACGTATTATATTTATCTTATAACCTCTATTCGCCTTGTTTTTGTAGTTGTTTCCAACAGAAATGCAAGTTTCTAAATAACCTCATTATATATTTGTTCTAAAAATAACTATGCGATATCATAAAAAATATCATACGGGATGTTATCACACAGATATTTGTATAGTTATAAGATAATTTTTTCATGCAATGCACTTAGTACGTATTATATTTATCTTATAACCTCTATTTGTCTTGTTTTCGTCAATGTTTTTAACTGAAATATAAGTTTCTGAAAATAACCACATTATATTATGTTCTAAAAATAACTATGTGATATTATAAAAAAAATATCATACGGGATGTTAACACATGGATATTTGTATAGTTATAAGATAGATGTACTTATAAAGTGAGCCTACGCGTGACATTCCCAACAGGTTCACGTATATGTGGTGAACTATAATTGATCAGCTTTGACAGCCATGCAGTGGATTTGAAATATTCTGGGATGTCCGTTTTCAAGAGGTTAAGCGTTGGCCTCTTGACCCAAAGGTCCTGAGTTCGATTCCCCGAACGGCTTTTGCTCTTTGTTCTTTCATTTGCTCACTCATTCGTTGCGAGAACTGGTGAAATTTCCAGGAAGCAGAACCGAAAGTGATTATTCTAAGTTGTGAGAACTTGTTTCCCAATCGATTTGAAATAAAAAGGTTTAAACCAATTATTCTTCGGCTGTGAACGGAAAATAAAGGTCTACAACATTTTCTATCTATTTAGCGCCTTAAGGTAGTAGACCCGTAAAACATCCGCAATGTTCTTTCCTAATGTCTTTCCATATGAAACCATGTTCATCATTGTGAACGTTCATGAGTTCCGAAATGTTGCCGAACTATTACGGTTTTACTACTTTAAAGAGAACTGTGTTACAAGAATATCCCGATGTACTGCGTAGTTGGTATTCCTTAACTTCGAAATTAAAGCTTTGATCAATCTGTAGTTGCGTGGTTTTAGAATTACGTTGACGACTGGCTGATCATAGTTTTAACAATGTGCACGTGAGAAACGGTTTGACATGGCAGACTCAAATTATGGGCACTTGAAAGGCCAATCGGTAACCCTTGGCGATTCTACGTATTAGACCCCGGGAATAATACGGGCCCAGCCATGAAATCGCGTCATTTTGCACGTATGTTTACATGACGTCACAAACATCAACGATCCCATTTAGGATAACCTTGCATCAAAAAAACAACGAAAGACTAAAACCGGGCATATTATAATTTGATAATTAGGCGCACCGCGTTTTGTCATCCAAATATAATATGCCCAAAACAATTCCACGGGCTATCGGAAAGCATTTAACAATTTGTGTTTTCTCCAAGCGTTTTGACCTAATTACCACCAGAAGCCGAATTACCTAATAATAAACTACCAAAAATTATCACCAATTACAAATTACGTCCAAGGTACTTTCTAGTTAACGGAAAAGCCCGAGCGACGTTTAAGGTTCATGTAAAGAGTTAATTAACCAAATCTAAAGCTGTTTCTATTTACAAAAAAAAAGATATTTTGCCCAGCTAAACAAATTGAAGCTGTAGATGAGCACAAGAAGTTGCGCAACAATAGAGGCCCCATCTCGTAACAGGATAGCCAAACCATTCTAGAAAAGGGATGTTTTGTTTTGAACCAACAGCTTCATTACGGCTTGATAAAACTTGCCTAAATTTGACGAGAATGTAGACAAATACCAATACAACCTTAGATATAAAACCCAGTCTCTAAAGGCCCTTTTGAAACAACCAATTTTCATTTATTTTGTCAACATACGTGTCAAACCGGTTTGGTCTGTTTTTGAAATAGATTTTAGGTATGGTGCATCATCACACCATAATTGTGTGAAGTATTTTTTTGCGATTTATTTCAAATTATAGTTTTTTTTAATTCAATGATCTATAATAATTTACAATATATAATCATTTTGTGAAATAGAAATTGATATAGTGCTAAAGAACCTTACAGGTATATTAACTATTAATGTCCATTTATGTTGTGATAACACACCATATAGTTGTATTTTCTAAACTGAGCTCTGACGTAGGCGCTGAATCCATTACCATGGGTAAATCGGGTTTAATTGAAAAGCAGATGATAGAAATTTAACCTGATACCTTCAATGCAATATTATGAAAGTACATATTTTGAATGAACCTTACGTTTAAGACAAGTAATAACGTTGGTTTAAAAGGTAAATTTCAAACTTTCTTCATGCGTTATTGTTACCTGTTTTATCTTTCTCGAACAAATGGCACGACATTCTAACAGTAAAAAGTTGATTTCACGGCTCACCGTGCAAAATCTACCTATACCTTTCATTTATCTACACGTTTACAAAATTAGATTGACATATATGACATATGTGTTTATAAAATAAGTCTTAATAAATTGCTTGCATAACTACGGTTTGGGCCCGAGTTTTATACCAGTGTAGTAGTACCTTTACAGTACTCTAGACTGTACTTTGTTAACATATGAGCCAGTTTTATCCTATAGTCATGCAGTTGCTTGTTCTGTACAAAATGACCCTTTTCACAACGTTTTGGCTATATGGCTAAAGCTATGACAATCTTGTATTGCTTAACTGTTAGTGCTCATAAATAGCTTCAATTTGATTCATAATATACCTTGACATACTGCTTTTTCTTAGCAAATGAAGTGCCTTAAGAATTGGGTCTCAAACAATTTACATGAACCTTAAAGGCAGGCTTTAGCCGATACCTCGATTTTTTCCCAAGAGAGAAGGTTTATCGTCCTTTATTCCATCTTAATTTATTGAAAGACAATCCAAAAGTAAGAGACAGATAATAGTCACTTAAATAAAAGTATCCCAGGCAGATTGAAATACACAATTATTTTATGATTACTGAAAGCCTGGCTTAGCCATTGTTTAAGATAAAAAAAAAACAGTAACCAAATACCGAAGTGTGGTAGGTGTGTTGCTTTGAGCAGTTAAGAAATACAATCGATATTGCTCGGGCGACCGCGCCTATTCATTGACCAATTCTATTAAGCGACAATCGTAAAAAGTCCCTTCACTGTAAGCAAAATCTCTGAAAAGGAGGACATTTTAAACTAAAAAAAAATTTTTATTGAATCTTGTAATGTTGGAGCCCATTAGAATCGTCTCAATTAGACGATTCTAATGGGTTTGAATATCATATGATTCAGTTCGATTAGACCGACAATCTATAAATGCTATCAAAATGACCACTCACATTTATCACGATATTTGTATTAAGCGACCATCCCCATAAACGACCGCTTTTTTGTGGTCCCCTTCGTGGTCGATTGAATTAAGTTTTACTGTATTTAATTCATGTCTATACCGGCTGACCTTGGTCTTTAATGTCTGGCGGAGCTTAGAATAGCAGGAAAATACCGTGAATAGCAGGACAAAGGTTAAAAGCAAATCGTAAGTTAACGATCTAAACGTCGTCGTAACTACAACTTAGAGCCTTGCACAGATTTAACTAAAGTATCGACACCTTGTCGTCGTTAGGGCGCTGGTGTAAGTGCGTTGGACTCAAACACGAGGTCACTGGTTCGATCCCCAATGGCGTCACTTGTCATTTCCGACTTGTGTCAGGGTTTGACGATAGATACTTTTTGCCATTAGCCTGAAGGACCTGCAAGTCCGAAATATAACAGGTTCTCCCTGATAACAACAGGTCCTGCATAAAACTTCTTTTTCTACAATGTTATCCATATCGTAATGCAAATTTTATTATTGGAAAGGCAATTATTTTGCAAAATTGGACGGATTTGAAATACTTGAAATATTTAGTTCTGCCATTTATAGGCCCGATGGACCTGCAGCATGGTAACATCTACCAGTCCCCCCTAAGATCCGCAGGTCTCGGGCCTGAGGACTTGTGTCAGTGTCAATCCCTATTTGTCTCCCACTAAGGGTTTTAAAAATGCAAAACTTTTGGGTATGAGCGTCTTGAAACCTAAAATATGTAGTGGAAGAACTGTTAAGAGAAATAATAGTAGAATATGTAATGGTTCTCCAGCCCCCGCGATATTACTGAACATTTTTTTAGAAAGGGCGATAAACCCCATTCACACATACAGTAAGTAACATCGTGAAATTGACATTTGCTTCGATCAAAACCATTCTAAATCACTCATTTAACGCTCCATTTATTCATTCCAAACACTAACTCAAATCGATCAAAAACGCTCCGAAATCGTTAAATATAATTCGCCATCAGTCAAAACGATCAAAAATTTTATTGAAATTTATCAAATTATTCAACGATTATTTTTGCTGGTGTGGATTTTAATGCGCCTGATTTGTGCGCGAAGATAAGCAAATTGGAAAGTATTTTGGTTGTTTAAAGGGAGGCAATAGATATCGCTAATTTTGTTCGTCTCAAACAAAAATAGCGAAATAGGATAACCTCCGTTGATTTTCACCGAAAAAGTCGCCCCAAACACTCATTCAGTTTCAATCCAATATAACTATGAAATCATTCAACTCGTCAATTTCACGATGTTCATAATTCAAATTCTCAATTTGCTACGTCGATTATTTTAACAAAACTATTTCGTTTTTTGGTGTTTTTTTTTCTCTCCTCACCTGAGCACGAAGTCGTCCGTCGTCCACAAAAACAGAGATTCTTTATACATTTTCTCCTCCTGAACCAGTGGGCCAATCCTGACGAAACTTGGCAGGGATGTTCTTTAGGTCAACCTCTACAAAAAGTTGTTCAAATAAATGAAATCCATCCTTAACTTTCCCTTTACCCTTAACAAAAAGGGTGAAAATGGGAATATCTTCAAAATCTTCTTCTCTGAAACCAGAAGGCAGACAGCTGGTGTGTAGCATTATCTTGTGGACCTCTACCAAGTCTGTTCATATCAAGACCCTGTGGTCGTATTTGGGCCCCTCCAGGGCCCAACCCTTTTTACATAGAATTAAAAAGCGAAAATTCATCAAAAATCTTCTTCTCTAAAACCAAAAGACAGTCAGTTTTCATATTTGTCATATAGCATCATCTTGTGGACCTCTACCATATTTGGACTCCACCCAGATGCAACCCGTGATGTCCCAGGGGTCAAAGAGATTCAGGTGAGCGATCTAGGACCATCATTGTGCTCTTGTTTATAACAATGTATTGTCGAAAAACAACTATGGCTCTGGACACCTCCCCCCCCCCCCGAATCACAAACTTTGGATCTGCGTGTGCATTCTCACACGATGCAAGTTTTTGGTCAATGCAAAAAATGTAACTTTTTTTTGTATTTGGACAAGGCCAAGATTTTGTTATCTGGTTATAGCTTAAGACAGGACAAAACCCAGATTTTATTTCGACAATCTCTAAATGATCTAAACATTGATATACATCATTCGAAACTACAACCTTGCCGACAGAAGGAGAAATGCCCATCCAGATAAGATTGTACAAACTGTCAATGTTTAAAACGTCTCACTTGAAGGCGGGCTTCTGAACCTAAAATGGCATACTCGAACACCCCGGGGTCTCCCTATTTGCTACGCTATATCGACGTCCCGGAATATTCGGGGTATACGAGATTTCTAGAATGATAATACCGTCCCAATCTGGCGTCCTATATATTAATTGTTGGAATGTGCACAAAACTTAGCATTTGCCGAGTGCGATCTAATACATGTATTCTAACAATTGTTTTAAAGAGTAAACGACTAAACGGCCCCCTTTTCCTGGTTCTGGTTACAAATATTTTTGTTTAACCCTTTGCTGTTTAATCCCTTCTTTTTACGTGCCTGTGATTTTATGATTGAGAAAACATTGTGAAAAAAGAAGAAATTGCTTCTGACAAGCAATTTCTTCTTTTTCCACACTATTTTCTACCCTACTGAATTGCTATTTTTCAAATTAAGTCCATTTAAATTTTTTGTCTGCAAAACCTTTAAATTTGGACAGGTCCAAAATTTTGTAAAACAGGAAAGAGTTAAGGAGGTTACATTTCTCTATTTGTGACCTGCCTTGAGAAATTGGACAGTTATGGCATTGCAAAGATTGTCGAACTTGCCATACTACGCGGATTGATTTTGGTCAACATTTTCGCTTTTTATATGTATTTCCTGAATTTAGAATGATAATTCTTCACCCCCCTTACCTTCCTTTTGTAATGCGATCTCTGGTTGACCTCTGCAGGATACAGTGTTTGTAAACGAAGTTCATTGTGTGTCCCATTTGGTGGTCAAGGTCACGTGTTACCCGGAAACAACTCTAAAACTTAAATTTTTAGCCCGTTCTACTTAAGACCAAGTTTACGTATACAAGTTTACGACGAAGTTTACGTTCCCAGGCTCGAATTAACCTGCACATAAATGCAGTCTAATCAGAGATTTCAATGTAGGTCCATCGATTTTTATTAACTTTCTTTCAAAGATAAGAGTATTTTAAAGCGGGAATCAATAATTGTTTCTCAAACGAGTCAAATATTTCAAGTTTCGTGGCAATCCGTCCAGCGTTTGAGAGATGTAACCCCGTGTACCCCAATCGGGAACCCTCGGCGATTCTACGGAATAGACCTTGGGAATAATACGAGCGCATCCATGAAAGCGCGTCATTTCGCACGTGGGTTTATATGACGTCATAAATATAACTGAGAATGACGCTGCGAAAAACAAAATCGACGTAAGGCAAAAATCGGGCATACTATGATTTGAGAACAAAACGCAGTGTTTTACTGCGTTTTGCTTTCAAATCATGATATGCCAAAATAATCTCTATAGACGATCAGAAAGCATTGAAGGAATTTGCTTTTGTTCAAGCGTATTAACCAAAATACCACCAGGAGCCGAATTACCTAAGAATGGACCAAAAATTACTACACTTACGTCCGAGGTACTTTCCAGTTTACGGAAATGTCCGAGAGATGTTCCGAATGCGTGTACCCATGCGCAAGCGTTTACAAATAGTTTTACATCTTGAACGTATGGCGACCGTAACAGCTATTTGAAACGTCCTGATGGCATCCACCACACTGTCCAAATGTCTAAGGGCAACTGATTCGGCAAATATAAAAATAGATAATCAAGTTTATTTTTACTAATGACGAATCTCTATTTTGCAAATTGCTGCTTTTGCTTATATTGAATCCAAAAACTATGTATATATACATGTATTAAAGGGGAATAAATTGAATAAGAATATGAATCATGATATAAGACCCCTTCATAATATGACTTGCGTCACGGGAGTGAAATAAAGCCGTTGAATATTTTTTATATTACACGGTTGTTATTACACTGGTGACATAATTATGCAAATGAGCTCAGATCGAATAGCAACGCTATTTTGTAGTCGCGAAAATGACGACATATTTGTATATATTGTGACGTCAGTTTTAAACGGCGTCTATAGCTTCGCGGAAAATTGAAATGTTGAATTTCAAGAATTTTTGACGATTTTTTCGCAAAAATTCGAGTCATATTATAGATAGAATATAAAATTTGTGCTCATAAACTACACGATTTATTAAACTCGTCATCTAAAACAGATAAAAACTCAGCTTAGCCTCGTTTTTTTCTGATTATAGATGACTCATTTTAATAAATTCGGTATTCCATGACCACCCATTCAATATCCTCTATTTATTTATATTTGCACTGATATTCCGGTGCTTTAGCATAAGAATTAAGGGATCGCTTGCCCCGCCCCATGACCTCCTTTATAAGACATTAACTGCCTATAAGACAGTTACAACTGTTTCGCCCCATCAGATGGTATGTGCAACATCATTTAGGTACATAATATGTCGTAATGGATATGAAATAAAAGCAAATTGTTTGAGGGCTACCAAAACGTCGTTACTACAGCTTATCTAAGTCATCAATCCAACGAAAGCGAGTGAAATGAAATATCGGAAAAATGACGGGGTCAACTTCCATCTGATTATCAGTATAAATAAATGTTTTGATTAGTTTATCGATTTTTTATTGACATGTGCGGTCTGTTTGTCGAAACAGTTCGAAAATGTTCCAGAGTAGATTATATACAGTGAATTTCGAAAAATTGTCTTCCTGTTTAAGAAAGGTTTTACTTTCACTTTCAATTTGATGCCTTGTATAAAAAAAAAAAAAAAAAATACGAGAGTGATAATACTATTGATAAAACAAGGATATTTTTTTGCGTGAGATACTGAGAGATTCTCTCATTTTTGCCAGAAATCTCATTGCAATTGGCTTTATGAGAGAAAAATCTCAAAGCAAAAAATAATTAGGTGAAGGTTTTTTGTTGGCTTAGCGCAGAAAAGAGTTGTAACTGCCCATAATCATGTATGCAGTTACAACTGTTTCGCGCTGAGCCATGGATTTGTTAAAATTTCTCACGAAATTGTTTCATTTCTCATTAGATTCAGCTAAATGAGATATTTTTGCACATGCTGTTCTGAGCCAGAATTATCCCTGTTATAACCTATGGTGTCTATAGTGAAAGTTGGTCAATATATAGCTACAAATTGTATTGTATATGATGTTGAACGTGTATGGACCGCTTTAAGGTAATATGATTGGAACTTTGAAAATTTTTGCAAGGACTTTGAAAGAAGGAAGGATAAACATTGATAAATTTATCACGTGGACATTATACAAACATTCTTCGCCATTTTTGAGATAAAGGATTTTGTGATAGGACGAGGATACTAACTTTTTTACAGGTAAATCATTTCAAGTATCACATTTCTTGATAGAAAAAGTAGGTCGATGTAATTTCAATAGTTTAAAAAGCCTCCAAACAGACCCAATAAATAGTCAGGGCGGATTTAAATCAAAGGCATATCTGTATTTAGAATGACCAAACGAACACGAACGCTGCTTCCTTTCAGAAATGTGCATCGAAAGAACGAGGACATATTGTTTTACCGTTGTCCGTCTGTCTGTTCGTAAAACTGGACCAAATATCATAACATTGTTAATTACTTCAAGGCTATTCAAGGTAAAATGTTCATTTTTGATTTCATGATAGATCTCAATGATCCGCATCCTAAGATACCAAGGTCAAGGTCAGGTGACAAGTTCAATGACATCTGTCAATGTGACAGAATTATAACGCAATGAAATTTTAGACTGATAATTAATCACTAACGTTACAAGCAAATAACCCAAAATTTAAACGTTGCTCACGATAAAAAAAATTTGCGTGGCGGGAGGTTTTTTCTTATTAAACGAATGGAATGTTAGTAAATAGTATCAAGGAAAATCCCAAGAAATTATGTGACGTATCGTCATGTAAATTTCGAGATATTCGAAAATAAATGGTGCACATTTTGTTTTGGCACTGAGTATACGAGGGACTTTCAAAAAGTTTTGAGACTTTCATCATATTTTTTACCGTAGATGACCGACGACTAAGTAAATTGCATTAGTTCAATTGTATGCATTCTGACTACGAATTATCAAGTTCGAGTAGAATAGCATGAATACAGCCAATTGCAGATCAAATTTAGTTGAAATGGGTGCGGTCTCTCGGGGCAAAACAATGACATCATAAACGTAAGACCTACTCTTGTTTGCATTTGTCAGCATTGTTTTTATGTTATAAACTTTGAACTCCTATCAAGCCCTACCAATTAAATCTTCCCTAAAGGTCAGTGCACATCTCTACAAATACACACAACTCTTTCAAGTAAAATCCGTTAAAAAGATGGATGTTTGGGGTTTGCAATAGTGTTTATAAAAGACAATTCGATTTCTATTCTAACCGCAGTACATATATCAAACAGCAGAACACAAATTTATCAATCTTCGATAACATTTAATTTAGACAACCCCATAATTTATGTTGAAAAATTTAATTCTGATCTTAATCGTTCAATTTGGGACACAATATGAGAGCAATAAACGCCTTCTTTTAAAATAATACATGTAACCCATATAAGTTGTAGGTACCATTCCAAGTGCCCCGACGTTACGCTCTTTCCGAAAAAAAAATCACGTCGTCTTGGTTGATTTGACCTCTTCGAGCGACAAGCTTTTATAAGCTAACCTCATGGTTGCATGTACACTTGTGTATTGTGCGTTTTGTAAGAATTTCTTTCTCAAAATTGAGTTTGAAACATAAAGTGCTCCGAAAGCGCATCATTCGGTTTCAATAGGAACAGTTTCTTGAGAAACGCGTAGACAGATTTGGTTGAACTTTTGTATTATTAGCCCTCACATTCATATGAATAATTGCTGGCAGTTCCATCAAAATCTCATGAATGATAAAAAAAGATATTGTAATTGTTGATACCCCCTCGTATATATGCACTAAATCTGCCCCTAATTTGTTTGGGGCTGAAATGTAACGAGAATGATTTTTATTTTTTGTAAAGCCAGTCATGAATTTCAAACAAGTAGTTTCGACACTTTGTCATCTTTGTAAACTATTCACCTTAGGTGAGCTCTTGAGGGTAATGGCAATGGCCCTCTTGTTAGTTATTGTTAGTTAGTTGTTCCATTTACTTTCCAATACGCACGTCACGCCAGTTTGAAAGAAAAACCTCCTGGAAATATTGGCGAGATTACGAGTCGGATGTCTATCAACTTTCTTCTTCGCTATTACACTTAATAGAATCAAAAGCTGGTACGACAAGACAATTTTGTACAAGAAAATTCTTTTACTTGCTGATAAACCTACAATGGCATGTGAAAACACATCAGAAGAATTTCCAACAATCCTCTGCGACTCCTGTACTTTTCGTAGGACAATACAAGAAGCTACCTCTAGGTGTGATGATTGTTCCGAAAATTTATGCTACTCATGTGAAGAAATCCATGGCAGTCTGAAGGCAACACGTGGCCATGTACTTAAACCATTCAATGATTCGTCAAAGTCTAAATCTAAACCACATCCAACCTACATGTTTTGTACCGAACATCTAACTGAACCTCTTGTGCTGTTTTGTGTCTCTCACAATCAAATGTCTTGCAAGCTTTGTAAACTGACGAAACACAGGAAATGCAACATGGCGAATACACAGGCAATATCAAATATAGATACGTCTAAGCATAAAGTCCAAACATTTCTCGAAAGAGCACGGAAATTACTTATTCAGTTTGAGAAGATCAAAGCCAGCAGAAACGATGACAAAAAAAAAAAAAAAAAAAAAAAAAAACAGTTGAAAATTGCTCTGTGGTTGTCAGACAGAATGTAGAACAGATTAAAGTTGAAATTCTAGCTTGGCTTAATAAGCTGGAAAATAGATTCAACGAAGAGCTAAATGCCAAAGAAAAAGAAGTAACGGAGCAGATAGAGAACCACATCCAAACATCAGACCAAATAATTACATACTTGGAAGGTGTAGTGAAATCATTTACAAGTTTGGAAGACAATGATAGCACCATAAAGTTCACATTAATGATGAGAAACATAGAACACCTTGAACAAGGGGAGAGTGTTTATGAAGAATTGCAGAAAGAAATCGGACCAGTTACCTACCACTTTGAAATATCAAACAAGATTAAGAGTCTTACTTCGACTATATGTGAGATAGGTAGATTAGAGGTTGATATGCCGGGAGGAGATGCTAATTTTCTAAATATTTCCTCCCTTTCGAGGTGTGAGAATATTCTAGTGCTTGCAAACTGTATTTCAGGATGTACCTTTATGCCAGATGGAAAGCTGGTCATTTGCCAAGGTGAGCTTAACGGCAAGATGATAAAGGTGCTTTCTCCAGATTACAAGTTGAAGGACGAACTGACATTAGACCATGGAGTCTGGGATGTGGCTGCAATTGCTAAAGATGATATTGTTGTGACCGGAAGACAATCAAAACAACTTCACTTCTTTAATATATCGACTGGAATAGACAAAAGGCAGTCAATTAATATCGGTATTGAATGTTATGGTGTCGACTATAAAAATGGAAAGCTGTACGTTTGTTCCTTTAATAGAGAAATAAAAGTGCTTACAATTGGCGGTAAAACAATACATGCATTTACTATCTTACAGGGGTGTCCAGTTTATTTAGCTGCAAGTTATACAAGCGAAAGGATTTTAATATGTACAAATTCATCTTCCACTGTGGAAGGTACTGAGGAAAATGGGAAGTCAGTATTTACATATTCAGACAAAGAATTAAAGTGTGCTCTTGGTGTTTTATTTGACAATGAAGATAATTTTCTTGTTTGTGGTCGGGATTCAAACAGTGTGCATATTGTAAATAAAAACGGATCTAAACATAGAATTCTTCTGACTAAAGCAGATGGTGTGAAACAACCGTATTGTTTAACATACAGACAGAGTGACAGAACACTTATTGTGGGACAACGTGAGGAGCCCTACATTTTAGCCTTTAACTTAAACCTACAGTGAAGTTCATCAGTTTGTAAGAAAACTTGATTTACATAGGCTTTACTAGGATTTTGAAATTTATACTCTAAATAGAATAAAAGCGATATCTTGACTGTGATAAAAGATGAATGTCCTCCATCCACTTCCCTTTTCTATGATTAGAGCGTTAGTGAATAATCAAAACATCGTACCTACAGCTGGAATAAGCTGTAGTTTCGATGTTATGATCATTCATCAACGACATTTTTGAAAGAGAATTTATTTGTTAACGCACTTGCATAATGTGCGTAATCGCTCGTCGCTAAATGCAAAACAATTGCAAGACCCACACAAATAGTTCTAAACGGTCCGAAATCGTCAAACATGATTCAATTTGATTTCAGATTCAACATCATTTCAGACGACAAATAATTCCATGAATTATTGGCTGTTGTGAATTTTAAAAAGTCTAAATGGTACGTGAATTTACACAAATCTTTTTATAGAAAAGTACGAAGAATATATCAAAGGGTGTAAATTGAATATTGCTTTGTACGTTAAATTTTCACGAAATCAGCGATTTCAATATTACCTCCCTTTTATTTCATTTCGAATTTGCCCATTCGTCTCATTCAATTCCATTCCATAATAATTCACCTCGTCAGTTTTAGGATGTTATCTACTGTAGGTGACCATTTATACAATATAGAAAACAAACATGGACTTATTATAATAAATATAGAAAGCAAAATGTTTTATTTAGGATGGCAATGGACAGCGGCCTCCTGACTCAATAAACCGGTAGTGGGTTTTTGTTCATTTTACTGCTCTTTTTGGGCGTTGTTTAAAAAGACCAGTTTTCATAAGACTCTGCTTATGGAAATAACGTAGAATAATGGTGATAAAATGTCATAACTTATCTTCAATATTAGATATCAATTGATTGACTGGATTATTGGATAAGCGAAATCTTATTAAAATAGATGTCTTTAATAACGCGCAAAAAGAGCCGTAAAATAAACGAAAGCCAACTTCCGGTTTATAGAGTCGGGAGGACGCTGTCCATTGCCACCTTAAAGCTTATTATAACATGTGTACCATTGCGACATGATTTTTTTTTTTTTGCAACATATATTACTCGAATACGGTATTGTGACTTGTGATTACAATACCTTTAACGTAGATCAGAGACGTCTAAGGTGAATATGTTCAATTTTTAAGACGGTAGTTCTGATTTCTTCTAAACAGAAGGCCATGTCTTTAAGAGTTAGACACATGCTCCAACGAGTCCATGCAATCGGTATTTTTTTCTAGACAAAGAACTGTTTATTAAGTCTAGTGACGTCTCCAACAATTCCACATGTGCGCAAAGTAAAGCCTATGCCCAGCCTGTGCTGACGCACAGTTTGACCAGTGTCTTCACTATGCACTATATAAATAGATAAGGTCTTAATCGCTCCTCAGGCAGTCAGCATGTTTTCTTATTCCATTGTGTTGATATCTAATCCGCTCATAGTTTGTGCCTCGTGTACGTGTGGAAATGTCACGCACAGGCTCATATTTCCTCTGGGGTAGACCTACCATGGATCACTAGCTTCAGCATGCACCAAGGAAACAGTCGATTCAGATACTTAAAAGAAGGCTTTTCTGATGCCATTTTTCATCCGGATAGAAAATCACGAGGAGATATTCACTAGAATGGCAACTACACACAAGACTGCAGAGAAATTTAGCCACCGCCCTTTTTTCACCAAAACGCTGATCTGTTATCATTCCTTGTAATGACGAATTATTGCCACTTTCAAGCTACCGGCGGACAGCGCTTTGAACAACGGCTTGCTAAATCATTCGGATTGAGGTATAAAAATATTGTCGAAAGGACATATCTTAATAATCATTTGAAATATAAATAGCCAAAAAAGTTTTGCAGCACTTTTGGCTTTGTCTGTGTTAATATGAAATCAGCGAGTTGGTACCTGAGCGATGGGCTAATCGATTGGTTATACGGATCAGCAATGTTTACTTTGCAGATTCTAAGTTAAGCGTACTGTAAGGTTTAATGCGTTTTGCGACGAAAGTTTCCATTTACAGGCTTAAGTTTTTCTGATATTACCGTCTTTCATCACTTTGTGTGAGTAAAAAGCGATTCAATGAAAGCCGCTCAAAGCATAAAAAAGAACAATGAAAGGGTTTTTTAACGGCCGATGGTCAGATAACGACAATTCTGTATTTTCAAATTTCTTTGAGGTCAATGATTAATAACACGGTCAAATTGGCGCATGAACCGTCCCATGATCAACTCAATTTAACCTTATCATTTGAAATCTGCAATTTCAACTATATAAGTACAGAAATACGGGCGACGTTAAACGCGTAACGCCAAACAAACGTTCACATGAAGAAAACATATTTGGGTATAAAAGATAGCCCGTTCCACAGGTCGCATTTGCTTGAAAGCTTGGTTTTCCAAACTGTACGATATTGAAACGCGAAGGCGAAATCCGTACAAAAAATGAAAGGCCGTGACTTTTTAAACCAGCCGCTTCCTCAATTTCTGTCATGTTTAGGGTTGTAGCGTCGGCACAGAAACAATAGAAAAGCATACAACTATCACTAAGAAGTTGAATTCAATGTATTGCTAAGCTCGATTTCAATATTTCCGATACAGAAACATATTTACTGAAAAATATCAAGTGTTGCTAAACCTTTTTGACTAAGTATAGTTTGACGTCCTATAATCATACGGGAATTTATTTCAGTCAAAATAGTGATGCTTGTCAAATTTTGAGAAGTAAATAATCAAACCCGTCATTTTTCATCATTGTAATATGAGCCTGTGCATGAAATTTCTAACGATTTCGGATATGCGCAAAGCAAAGATCCTGACAAGCCTGTGCATCCGCACAGTCAGATCAGAGTCTTCACTATGCGCTTAGAAGATAGAAAAGGTCTCAAAGTATCTGAAGACCATCAGATTACTATATATTTACAGTATGTGGCTGTCTACGCTACCCAATGTTTGCACATCACTAACATTTCAAATTGTTGAAAATGTCACGCACTGGCTCATATTACAAAGAGGAAGATAAAGAAAGATAACATTATCGGTTAGACTTTATGCTTTCCATATCCTTGTTTGGGCGAATTATGTGACAGGTTTATCTTGAACAAGGATGTTTCAACCTTCTAATGAAAGATACATGTATTTATATTCTTTACAATCCAGGTTAATTCTCGTTTTTCAATTATTATTCTCGCTTTTCATTTATTACCTTATAACTGTATCATTATAAAGATTCTTTTGACCTGCAATTTAGCCTATATTGACCCGAAATCTCATGATTGATAACATAAATTGATGTCAGGCAGTCTATTTTTAGAAACTTATTGCGTGTGTTATCATAATTATTTTATTCGTCTTTCAACCGAAGTTCTTTTTTTTCAAAAATTAAATTAAAGGGTTGCATGGTAAATAGAAGAATATGTCAGTTCTTTTGAAAATATTAATGTTATCTAGTCTGAGAAATTATCGTGGCTGAATCTTCCCGACCTCGACCAGGGCCTGAGGTTATAAAACTTTTCTCAGACTCAACTGAAAATTTTCTCAAATTTTAAATTCAAATAAATGTATGAAAATAAAAGATAATATTAGTAAGTTGTTATTTATAACAACTTATTAATATTATCTTTTATGCTAATACATCAAAATGAGTATCAAAACAGAATTACGGCTTTAATCTCAAATTGAAATTTGAGAAAATTTTGAATTGAGAATGAGAAAAGTTTTATAACCTCGGGCCCTGATAACACTATTATTTTGAGACATTAACATATTATTCTCGTTTTTTTGAGACATTTACATATTATTCTCTGTATAATTGTCATTTGTTGGATGTGTACGTCGTGGTGTCCATGGTCTAGAGGTAGATCGCCGGCCTCTTGACCCAAAGGTCCCGAGTTCGATTCCCTGGAATGGCTATCGATCTTGGTTCTTTCGTTGGACCACACATTCGGCGCGAGTACTTGTGAATTTGCCAGGAAGCAGAATCGAGAGGAATTAATCTAAGTTGTAATTACTTGTTTCCCAATCGGTGTAAAATAAATAGGTTTAAAGCAAACCAACATTGGCAGTTTGATCATTTTAACCGATTAAATGCAGAAGCAAGGTAGGTTAATATCTGTTCTTTGTAATTTGTATCATATTAACCCTTTGTTGTTTAATCCCTGCTTCTTGTGTGCCTGTGATTTTATGAATGAGAGAACATTGTGAAAAAACAAGAAATTGCTTCTGACAAGCAATTTCTTTTTCTTCCACACTATTTTCTACCCTACTGAATGGTTATTTTTCAATTTAAATCCACTTTAAAATATGATTTACAAAACCTTTGAATGTGGACAGGTCTAAAATTTTGTAAAACAGGAAAGTGTTAACCCTTTCAAATGTAAATTATGATACTGATTTGCATCTTTGTTACGTGCAAATCTTATCTGAAGACTTAGAAAGCGATATAGTCTGTGACTAATCCACTAGACGTCTTTGGTAAGTTCGATGTGCAAAATATTACCGGAAACTTTACCACAAAAAAGGCCATTATTTGTTACTAATGGACAAGGGACTTTTTTTTATACCAACAAGAAGGTAGACCGAATGTCATCCCCAACTTTTGTCTTTGCATGTGACTGTACAGTATGAAATAATAGTTTATCAAGTTACTATATAAAGTTAACAACGAAAGAATCCTTTATTCTGTCATTTAAAGCCAATTTTCTACAATTTCTTGTCCTTATCAAGAAATTGTAGGAAATTGGTTTTAAATGAAAGAATTTAGGATTCTTTCGTTGTAAACTTTATACAGTAACTTGACAAACTATTATTTGGTACTGTACAGTCACATGCAAAGACAATGTACAGTAACTTGACTTTGTTTCATTGTTTTCTTCCTTCGTAGATGAAGTTTACCGTTTGCCTTATAAACAAACATGTTTAAGTCAAAAAGTTTGACAAGTCTTAAGCGGAGGGTGATTAAAGCCACGTTTTAATCTTTATCTTATCAATGAATCACATTCGCGATCTCAAACATCGAGCTCTTGAATATTAGACACATTTAAATTCTTGACCTAGAGATTGAAAGGCCGGCGCCCTACCATCCACATGTATACATTGGAAGACATGACCATATCTAAATACTCTTAACATACTCATATCATTAGAGTCACGTTTGAAATTTGGTGAAGTAATGTCAAAACATGATCAAAAGGCAAATCTTAGAAAAACCTTATGAGTACTCTAGATTAATACCATAATCATATAGGCCTTTTTAAAGCGTCTGATTGCTCCGTAAAGCCGCACAAACAGAAAAGCAGTAGACACTATAGGTGATTAAACCTCTTTTTTAATGCTTTTCCGTGGAGAAATAACGGTGATATTCACATGATAATCTCAACGAAATAGCAGTGAAATTATCAAAAACTTATACCCTGCTTTTGTGCATTTCATCCTATCTGACCCCATCTATGCGGGGCGAAATAAGTGACGTCACAATGAACGTTGCATAGCAATTACGCGCAAATGACGCGCTTAACGAAAATATGTCCTAAAAATTTAACATTTTGTCTCATTTTTGCAATAAAGAAATAGAATAATCGTTTGTTTTTCGAGTAAGATCGATCGATATTTCATTTCGTGAACAACAAAAGCAATACATTCACTCTCGTGAAAATATAGCTTTCGTTGTTCATTCATCGAATATATATATAATCCGTATTTAGTGTTTTGTACGAGAAAAAATATCTAACCAGGTTGGATGGGAGAATAAAACATTAAACATCGAGGCTCTGCCGAGGCAATAACCAATTCTCACAACCGAGTTAGATATTTTTTCATACAATACACTAAGTACGTATTATATCTATCTTATAACCTCTATTTGTCTTGTTTTCGTCGATGTTTCTAACTGAAATGCAAGTTTCTAAAAATAACCGCATTATATCTAAAAATAATCGTGATATCATAAAAATATCATACGGGTTGTTATCACACAGATATTTGTATAGTTATAAGATAAATAATACAACACTCAGTTACTTTCATTCAAAACTCGATTTTTGATGATTTTAGTCCCAGATCATTCGAACTTTAACCTCCTTGTCAATTTAACAATTTTGTTAAATTAACAATTTTGTAAATGACACATATCTTGGACCTGATTTTAAGTATTCCCGGTTCTATTTAGCAGTTACGTATTGTGATTGAACTTATAATGTCGGACGAAACTCTTTATTACCAAAGCTTTAGTTTCTTTTTTTTGTCACCTACCAAGAAATTATCTAGTTGGTTTTTTACATTGTTCAATTTGCATAGCTCTACATAGCGATAAATCTCGTCCTCAACCCAATCGGTCTCTTGACCTGCCCTGCGTTTAGGATAACAAAACGGTACAAACTGTTTGCCAGTTTAAGCCCACTTTGCACGCAAGTACACGTGCAAAGCGTGTATAATTGGTATACAGTTTGCACCGTTTCGTTATCCTGAACGCAAGGCTTTTAAAAGTCTCTTATTTCGACGATATTTTGACTTTTGTGCGCAGGGAAGGTAAGAAAAGGTAGGCCTATATTCCATTTTCAGATTTACTTTCGGTGACATTTAAGAACGAAGAAATAATGGCAAGTGAAAACTCATCAGACGAAGATTCAAAAATGTTTTGCAACGTTTGTTCCGGATATGGCCTACAAAACCAAGCAGTGTGCATGCCATGAGAAATTGTGTGTTTCCTGTGACCAAATGCATCGTAATTTAAAAGTTACACGAGGTCATTATCTAGAGCCATTAAGTTGCTCAAGAATTACCAAACGTTTTCCAATGCCGGTATTTATGTACTGCGACAATCACAGCTCCGAAACTCTAGACTCATTTTGTATCGACCACAATCAATTAACATGTAATCTATGCAAAATTACCTTACATAGAAAATGTACACTAAAACATCTGAAAGACAAGTCAGCGGAAAACAAGTCAAAAGACGAAGTCATAGAGTTTTTCGTCAGATTAGAGAAAATGATATCTGGCTTCGAAAATATTTTACAAGCACGCGCGAACGATAGGACGAAAGTCGAGGAGAGTACGATAGCTGTTAAGGTCGAAGTTGAAAGATTTAAAAACGACATTCTTGCCTGGCTTAACCGACTTGAGAAGAATATTGAAGAACAACTGACTGAAACAGAAAGAGAACTCAACGATGAAATTGACAGCCACATAAAATCGATGGACCAAATGTTGAAAGAATTGGAATATGTCAGAGATCAATCTAAAAAGCTTGGGGATCGAGATCACCAATTGAAATTCACATTGATGGTGAAAAACAAAGACAAGATTGAACATTTGGAATAGATTCATAGTGACCTTAAACTAGAAATGAAACCAGTTACATTTCATTTTCAGAAATCCACGATGATCGAAAAGCTTTTAAAGGTTTCGGCAAAATTGGGTCAACTCGTGCATGATGGACCCGTCGATATAGATATAAGCTTTCAGGACATTTCCTCTCTTACTAAACGCAACAAGATTTCAAGTGTCACAAGCTGTGTCACTGGTTGTACTTTCATGCCTGATGGGAAAAGTGTCCTTTGTGACGGCTATTCTTCATTTTGTCAATATGTCTTGACACCAGACTTCAAATCGAGAGATGAAATAAAACTGGACTCTGGGATATGGGATGTAGCTTCCATTTCTAAAAATGACATAGTAGTGACAGGGAGATATTCGAAACAACTTCACTTCTTTGATATATCAACAGGCATTACGAAGCAGAAGTCCATTGATGTAGGCTTAGTGTGTCATGGCATTGATCATAGAAACGGAAAGCTTTTTGTTAGTCATTTGGAACGAAACAGGAAAGAAATAAATGTTCTAACAATGGATGGCACAATTTTGCATACGATTCCCATTAGTCAGGGCCGTCCTTACTATGTTTCTGCAAATAAAAAAAGTGATATAATTGCAACTAGTACAGAGCTTGGTTCAAATGTAATAGGCTTCGATTTGGCTGGGCAATTGTTATTTACATATTCAGACAATCAACTTGACTGTCCTTTAGGCTTGATATTTGACGACAGTAATAACCTTCTTGTTTGTGGCTGAAATTCAAACAACGTCCAAGTCGTTACCACCAAAGATGGGACTAAACACAAAGTTCTTCTCACTGCCGCTGATGGTTTGAACGATCCATACTGCTTAGCATACAGACCAAGCGACAGAACGCTAATTATTGGAGAAAGTAAGGCATCGTTCCTTTTGGCATTTACAATAAACACCCAGTGACTGCTCAAGTAAGGGTTTAAAAGAAAAAATATTTGAGTCATATGCTATATTTCAGCAGGGCTGTCAAATGAGCAATTGAAAGAAAATCATGTGTAGATAAACTTATTCTCACCATCTTTGAACAAGAGGACCCTAAGGGCCCTAAATCGCTCACCTGATATTTCAAGTAAATTATCATTAAGACTCCTTTTCCTATGATATGGCATGAACCTTCCCATTTTCAACAGAGTTCATTCTTGTGACCTGGCAAACATTTTGATCAAGTTTCATGAAGATTGGACCATATTTGTGGCGTCTGGAGCTCTTACAAGAAAATTGTCATTAAGGCCCCTTTTCCCGTGATAGGGCACGGATACTTCCCATTTTCAAAAGAGTTCATCCTCATGACCTAACAAACATTCTGACAAAGTTTCATGATGATTGGACCATATTTGTGGCTTCTAGAGTGTAAACAAGAAATTTGTCATTAAGGCCCCTTTTCCCGAGATATACCACAAAAAAAAAAAATCCTTTCCATTTGAGCAATTTTTTACAAGGGACCACCCAAGGAATATTTCTGCCAAGTTTGGTTAATTTTGACCCATAAGTTTAGGGGGAGATGTCGTTTAAAGAAAAAGTTGATGCCGTGACGGACAGATGGACAGACGGACGCCGGACATTGATCGATCACAATAGCTCCCTTGAGCACTTCGTGCTCAGGTGAGCTAAAAATACAGTGACATGATTTATTTGTATACAGGAAAACTTGCGTTAAGTGACACACAAGGGGAACGTCAGAAAACGGTCGCTTTTGCGAATGAACTCTTAAAATACAACATTAAATGATAGCCCGATAAGTCATTTGATAGCATATATAGTTTGTTGCAAAATTATTTTTGAATCCTCTATTTTTCGAATAATGGTCGCTTATTCGACACAATTTTTTTTTCTAATTTAAGTAATCTCACAAAGGCGCCAGATACGAGGCCTTTTGACTAAACACATCAAGATAATTTTTTGCGTAAATAAAAAAAAAATTAAAAACCAAAATTAAAATTAAAGTTGCTTCTACAGTAGTAACTAAATATGGGATTCTGTCGCGCATCATCCCATTTGAATCGTCTTTTAAAGACGATTCTAATTAGATATTGCAAGAAAGAATCTAACAACGAATGAAAACACCAGGTACTATTATTTGTGATTTAGACTTACGAATATTTTTCTTCGTAAAACAAAATGAGTAAAACGGACCTGCGGTACCTACCTAGGGCTGTTTAGTGCTGTATAATAGACAAACATGATATGTGTTGAAAACAACAATACACACAAACAGAAATCGTTTGGTAAAAGTTTGACCTTAATTAAAGATACTGACTTATAACCTCGATCCTGACACTAAATGATGCCTAGCGATGAGATGTTCCTACATGCCAAATATGAACATTGTACATCTCAAGTACTTTTGATTGATAGATTGATAGATAGATAGATTGATAGATAGATAGATTGATTGATTGATTGATTGATTGATTGATTGATTGATTGATTGATTGATTGGAGTTTAACGCCTCTTCAACACTTTTTCAGTTATATAGCGGCTGCACCACCTAGCAATGGATTCCTGGTATTTCTCTCACCCGTACAACCATCACATTCTTTCCCAGCCTCCAGCCGCTATCTCACATTGGTCTACGATTATCATTCCATTGGTGAGAGACAAATAGTCGGAAAGAATGAGTGCCGCCGTTGTCAAGTACAGTTAACGACAACGTGAAATTGACAAGGTGAATAATTTTGGAATGATTTAGGAATGAAAAAGAATGAGTGTGTGGAGCGAGTTTTGAGTGAATTTATTGGGAGGTAATTCTTTTTCACAAATTTTGTTCAGGATGAACACAATTTGCGATATTGATTACCTCCCTTTAATAAAATATGCAAACAAGTTCTATAGATAGCTTCATATTTCTTCGAGAACCTATTAGACGATTACAACTTGAATTATATTTGTGAAATCGCGATTTTTCTCTATCCAAATTTATTTTGAATGATGATGTTATTTCTATATTTTTCTATGGATTTGAACGTTTTTGAATGTTTGAGTGCGTGTTTGGAATGAATGAGTGGAGCGCTGTGTGAGCGCTTTAGAATGGTTTTGATTGAGGTGAATGTCAATTTCACGATGTAACTAAGTTTTAGAAAGTTTTTACTTTGAGACTAGACAGAGAGATTGTCAGGGGAATATGCCCCCGATCAATCAGCACAGAGTTGTGAGAAGAGCATAACCTGTACAAAGTGCATTTCAGCCTGTGCGTGACATTTCCAACAATTTGAAATGTTTGTGAGGGGCAAATATTGAGGAGCGTACTCAGCCACATACTGTATACGAATATAAAGTTACCTGATGGTCTACGGATACTTTGAGACCATATCTATCTACTAAACGCATAGTGAAGAATCTGGTCAGACTGTGCGGGTGCACAGGCTGGTCAGGGTCTTTGCTTTGCGTATTTATGAAATTGTTGGAAATCTCACGCACAGGCTCATTAAGAATCATACTGAAGGGGCCTGTTTCACTAAACATCTTACGATTTTTTTTTTAAATTTGGTTTTATTTTCATTTTTTGCCTAGTAAATAAGTATGGAATTCTGTCGTGCATCATCTCATTTGAAACGTTTTTTAAAGACGATTCTAATGAGATATTGCAAGATAGAATCTTACAATGAATGAAAACACTAGGTACGATTTGTGATTTTGACCTTCGATTAATTCTTTCGTAAGAAGCTTAGTAAACGGTCCCCAGGTTTTTAGTCTGACTTCAATAAATCATGGTCCAAAGGACTACATAATTCGGATCTAAGGTGTCCTTTCTTAAAGTTTTGGACTCCCTGCTCAATATATAGACTATTATTAAAGCATTAATGCTTTCGTAAGAAGCTTAGTAAAACGGGCCCCAGGTTTTTAGTCCGACTTCAATAAAAGAGGGTCCAAAGTACTACATAATTTGGATCTAAGGTGTCCTTTCTTTAAGTTTTGGAACACCTGCTCAATATATAGACTATTATTAAAGCATTAACTTATTTTTATATTAATTCAGAGCTGTTCCCTGGTAAAGGGGTAACAAAGTAATGGTGGATTCATACTGCCTATTTGGGGAACAACTAGGAAAGACTTGAAGACTGTTTAAAGTGTCTTAATTTCCTTTCTGAAGCCCATTCCCAGAAAGTCTTTGGGACTCATATCAGATAGTTATGAAGGTCCATGATACTTAATTGAGAGGCTCAGATTCGCAAAACCTGCGTCCCTTAAAACCTTGTATAGGATCCTCTTTTGATAGGGAACATATATGTTAGCAAGTCTTAAGAGAGTGCTTTAGTAATAGCAGAAAATTTCAGTGCAATATTTGTAAACAAACTATGCTTCTGAATCTACTGATTGTATGCTAATTAACCAAGACGACAAATTTGGTCTAGTCCAAAATGAGTGATGTTGCAGACGACAATTTTAAATTGACGCCATCTTAAAATGGTTCATCATTTTCTTGAGAAAACATTGGGAGGGGCATGAGTAAAAGTGCTTTACAATGTTTTCCTTACTCTCTCTTTCACTGGCATCATATTGATGTATTGTCTAGACACGGGTTAAATCACAAAAGGAAAGTTTATCAAATTTCTATTTTTATTTATAAATACGTTCTTTGACATGTTATTACACCAAATAACAAGCTTCAACAAGAGTGCCAGAGCCACACAATACACCGCCATGTAATAACCTGATAGAACATTACAAAACCACGACAAAATGCGCATGGTCAGGTGATTAAGAACGTTCTGTGAAATCTTCATTCTGTTCCTTTCATAATTGTAGGTGGATTGCATTTAGAAGATGTTGACGTACGGATAGACATACGGACAGAAAGACAGAAGGCAATACAAATACAAATGTACGACCCAAATTGGCAACATATAACATTTATATCACATAAGGACACAGAAAACGCATTTCATAATCATTACTTTTTATCAGCAAACAAAATCACATATCGTTTATGGATTTAATCACATAAATGCTAATCTTATGAGTCAAAAGCCACAAGGTTCCTTTTTTTTCTGTATTTTCCAAAGGATTCTCTCCTATTTGTTAAAAGACTCAAAAGAAAGTTATAAACATGCAGATTTTTATAAAGTCCATAGAATACAACAAAAGATTTTTTAACCAAGTATGGTAATTGCATCGTGAAATTGACACTTATTCCGATCAAAATCATTCTACAACATTCATTCAGCACTCCATTCTCTCATTCTAAACATTCTCTCAAATCGATTACGCTACTCTCTTACTGCTGAATCAAATTTTGTTTAAAAAAATGCCAATTATTCATGACATCGCTATTAGTGTAGCTTGAGTTTTTTTTTAACAATGATTAATTAGAAAGCAGGCAGTGTAGACTAAGATCAGACTGCCTGTGCAGTCTGATCTTAGTCTCTACTGTCTGCCAAAGTTCTGTGTACAGCAGAAATGTGCCATACACCACAATAGAAGGGTCAAATCAATCCGAACATCTGTTGGACTTTTTCCAGTTTATGGAAAGCACCTCAGACGTAAGTGTAGTTATTTTGGGTCATTTTATAGGTACAGTCAAACCTTCCCTGTGTTCAGGATGTAAAAGTATTTCCAGGGCCCTTTGAGATGACACCCTGCTTTGCACGTGCACAAACGTGCAAAGCAAGGTATCATTCTCAAAAGCGCTTCGCTAACGTATTCATTCTGAACGCAGGGCTTTCTTTAGGGTCCGCTGTATTCAGCTAGCAACCTATCTTAAGCAAGCGGCCACCGAGTGCCCAAATGAACCATTGCACAGCTATTGACCTGTTTAAACAAGCGAGTGTCTAAGGCACCCTGGGACTAAATTTATATGCATATGCAAACTCACTAAACCTTTTCGCAAAAGATAAGAAACACCCCGGGACTTTATTCAATTAAACTTAAAACTTCCAAAAGAATTTCTCCTGGTAGAAGAAACTCCCCGGGACTAATTTTATATGCATACATGAATTCACAAATTGTTTTCTTCATGATAGGATAAGAAACACCCAGAATAAGAAAAATACCTGCGACTAATTTTATACGCTTGTAATTAAATGTGAATTCACAAAACGATTTTACTAACATACTTGGACTGAATTTAGATACGTAAATAACTCCTAAACAGTAAATATGTACGTTTGTATAAGTAATATACATAATAATCATCTATTTATTGCATATATCTCATATTTGATGCGTCCCGGTGTGTCTCAGAAAGTCATGGGGTGTCCCGGTGTGAATATTAAGAGCGATTTTTTACTGTAATTCATCTTCTGGTGGAACTTTGGTCAATATGCTTAACCCTTTGCTGTTTAATCCCTGCTTTTTACGTGCCTTTGATTTCATAATTGAGAAAAAACATTGTGAAAAAAGAAGAAATTGCTCCTGACAAGCAATTTCTTCTTTTTCCACACTATTTACTACCCTACTGAATGGTTTTTTTTTTCAAATTAAATCCACTTTAAATTTTGCTCTGCAAAACCTTTGAATTTGGACAGGTCCAAAATTTTGTAAAACAGGAAAGTGTTAAAGAGTAACAAATTCCTATAATACTTTCCTATGATCTTTGCAGATCTTTTTGGTATGTTATTTTTGAAAACAAAACATAGTAAAACACTGTGTTTTGTTTTCAAATTATGACATGCCAAATCGTTACCTTTTGTTGATAATGTTTTTCGCACATAATTTTCAGTAATAGATGTGACGTAATATAAACCCACATGCAATATGATGCGCTTTCATGGCTGAGCCCTAATTATCCCTATGGTCTAAACTGTAGAATAGGTGAGGGCTCCCAATTGGGGTCAAGTATGAGAAATGAGCAATGTCAACAATTGAAAACAAACTAGGCCATTCATCCAAGGTCAAGTAAAGTCGCCGACTTTAATTGTGATTCCAACCTCCGGCCTTCTCTTAATTGGAAGATCTAAACTTTCTGACAACTTCTTTCTTTCCTCACGTCTGAAAGCAGAAAATTGTGATTTAACATACTGTTCATACCAGATTAAACAATTCAGGCTGATACAATATCAAAGAAGATGCAAATGACAGTTGAGCCTGTGTGTAACATTTCCAACATTTTCATTTGTGCACAACATTAAGACTTGATCTGACGGTGAAGTCTCACAGTCTGATCAGAGTCTTCACTATGTACTTAATAGATGGTTACGGACTTCAAGTCACTGTTCAAAACCCATGGTAAATTTTCATGCACTGCAATATTGTCCAAATGCTTGTCCGTTCATCACTCACACATGAAATTGTTGGAAATGTCACACACAGGTTCAATTAATAGTTGATGATACTTAAGATATATTTGTCTTATGAGGAAGAAAACGCTGTAGACAGTTGAAGAAATTGCTAAGAGCATGCAATTTCTTCATTTTTCTTTGCCCATCAAAAAAAAGGAAATATTATATGATCACTTGTAACGTTTTGGAATCTTGCATCCAATTCTTTGTCCAAAGCATAACTTGGAAGTTATGTTCCTCTCTTGACTACAGAGTGCAGTATGCAAGAACAGTTACTCTAATAAGATTATTTTTCCAGTTATTGCCCTTTGATGTTTTTCATACTTAGTGATCCAGCAAGGTAACAGGTTAATCTTGTGTTAATTTGCCGTCTTGTTCACAATGTTTTGGTTTTCTTAAGGGGCTTCAAGAAGTATGATCATTTGGGGATAGATTGAGTAAACTTTTCAAAAATATAACTTCAAATGTGAACTATAACTTTAGTATAATTCTTTTTTTTTTCCTAAGACTAACACAATTAAGGATAAAATAACTTTCATTTGAGCCTGTGTGTGAGATTTCAAACAATTTCAAATACGCACAAAGCATATGCTGATCAGCCTGTGCATCCGTACAGTCTGACCAGAGTCTTCACTATGCATTTGGTAGATAGAAAAGGTCTCGAAGTAACTGAAGGCCATCAGGTAACTTTATATTTACAGTTTGTGACTGGCTACACTACTCAATGTTTGTACCCAAGGAATACTTCAAATTGTTGGAAATGTCACACACAGGCTCATTTCTATCAGAGTCAATAGGTCATGAGTTCAAACCTCGGCTAGGCCAACTTTCATGCAACAATTGATAAAATCACTGTGACAAGTTATATTTCTCCCACCAATAGCTGTATTAAAAGTAGTAGGTCTAAGTAGGATGAGCAGCTGGTGACTCGGATGAAATGTTGTGATTTTACTAGTATGAGAAACGTCAAGAAACCATGGGTAGGTGTATCAGCCACCAAGATACTAGGGTTGTTAAAAGATTAACAAGATTTTGCCTTACAAAATTTCATTTTTGAAGTAATTAAACTAAATTTGGTATCATTCGCTGTTGGAATTCAATCCACATATGTTTGTTAAAAATTGATACAGTTATGGAACATAACACACGCACATCCACCATTAAAAATGCCATGGTAACGAGTACCCAGCGCAGCAGATAAATTAATTTATATATTTGGTATTCTTTGTAAATATTCTTTCTCTTCTAACTGATGAAATACCTGGAAATTAATTATACTGCTGGAATAAGTATTACGAATGCCTTGTCTTAATTCAAAGTAATTTTACTGTAGAATTCTTCATTAAGGTCCGATTAAAATGTGACGGGGTAAGTGTTTTGGAATGTTCTAGAAGATGTCAACTGAATGCTGGAAATTTTGATTTTTGATTATTCTATTCAAATCTACAAAAATACTGAAAGATGCTTCGGTATCGTGTGAGATAAGAGGAAGAAAAGACAGAAAGAAAAAATTCAAGCAACTGTAGGGACAGCAATTGCCGAGTCTCTAAAAAATATCAGAGATTTACTAAGGGGTACATTTCTGAGAACTTTGATTTTGCACCGGTACCATTCAATTATACCTTAATACAAACCAAAAAAGCACAGCTTAATTAGGGGAACAATGAATTCATCCTTCTTCCATGAATAACAAGCCATGACAAGCTAAACAACACAACATCAAATGTCTCAATTCTCAACAACGTCGCTAGCGTCATGTACTGTGGGCCACCACCTAATACCAATGTAGTTTTGTTTGCGTATGAAATGACTATATACATTGTTCAACTGTTTCAGGTGAGCATATAAAGTGCCCAATTAAAATGAGTTTACTTTTTACACATATCGATAAATAAGTGTTGATTAATTGACCTAATTCGGGTGAAAATTGAACATCCCTCATATTACTGAAATGAGCCTGCGTGTGACATTTCCAACAATTTCACATGTGAGCACAAAATTTGATCAGCCTTGACAATCACATGGTGCAAAAAGAAAGAAAAAAAATTTGCTGACCTTCTATAGAAGGTTTGTGCAGATGCACAGACTGACCAGAGACTTTGCTTTGCACACTTATAAATTGTTGGAAATGTCATGCACAGATTCAAATCATTTGAAAGTGGTGTTTAACTCATACTATCAACCCATCAGAGTCCTACTAATTCCAGCTGTTACCATCTGGATGCATATGAAGCAATGGAAACTAACCAATGCTACCCATTTTAATGCTGGGTGGACTGGGATACTCTCTGTTATTTGGCTTACCAAAATACACTACCTGCCTCCCTGGGGGCTCTAAATACAACCAAGAACCATCTGATTACAAGTCATGCTGGCTAACTACTTTGCCATGAGTTATGGTTCATCTAATACTAAAATTTAATACTGTGAAATTTAGTGCACCTACTTTATCTGAGATTTTTTTTAAGAGACAATCACAAACAAACATGAGTGTGTATATCTGTTTATTAATTGTCACAACCGTAGCATATGCCAATATAAGTGACACGCCCCATCCCCTCACCCCAAGATGTTCAGTTGTCACAGGGGTTTGTGCAAGAATACATGACAAATACAACTGCTGATGAGATCCACCATGGTTCTTTCACACTCGATGTAAAGCACTGTAACACAGGACCTTGGTTTAAAGTAAAATCCAAAAGATCATTATCCTGTAAGTGTGCAAGCCGGGGAATCAGACCCTCAATAGCTAACTTTGAAGTCAGATGCTCTTTAAACATATGACAGCCAGTGAAGCTTATTTATGATTAATCAAGGGGTAAGCGCAACACAATTGTAAGTGCCTATAAATGTATAGGCACTTACAATAGTGTTACACTGACCCCTCTAAATGCCCTATTCACCAATTTCCACCCATTTGACTTACTGTTTTCTTTTCTCTTCCATTTCTTCCTCTAATTGTTTTTTACCATTGTAATCTTCGTCAGTCATAAAGTTGTCTATATTATTGGGGTCATATCTTATATCCTGCAATAGAAAATAACAAGGGGTCAGTGTAACACTATGGTAAGTGCCTTTATATTTTTAGGCACTTACCATAGTGTTGCTTTAACCCCCACAAATCATACACTCAGAGTGGTTTGATCCAAAGAGAAAAGGCGTTGATGTCGTTAAAAATTGACATGTAAATTATTGAATAAATTTTAATTTATAAAAGGTTTTTTAAAATTTACTAAACAAAGGATCAGCATGGCTGAAAAGAGATTCTTTGCTTCTTATCTCTCTACAAATGGACTTGTTGGAGCTGGATTCAAAGTATATTCTGCTGAAACTTCTATTAAAACCCCAAATAGAGGGTACCTAAAGACCATGTCTGAACGGAGCCATCAAGAAACTACAGGCTGCTTGACATTGGTTGGTTATACTTCGTTTAGTTTGTAAAAATTGTTCTGGTCCCTTGAGCTTGATTGATTGAATGGAGTTTAATGCCACTTTCAACACTTTTCCAGTTATATTGCGGCAGCTGGAGCACCTAACAATGGATTCCTGGTATTTCCCTCACCAGTATTACAACCACATCCTTTCCTAGCCCCCAGCTGCTATCTCACATAGGTCTACGATTATCAACCTATTAGTGAGAGACAAATAGTCGGAAAGAATGATGGTGGTTGACTAGATTTTTTTTAAAAGGGAGATAATCAATTTCAAAATCATTCCATTCACACTGTCAATCTCAAGATCTTATTACAAAATGTTATTGCAATACACTGAACAATATTGAATGACTTGCCATAAAAAATCAATTAAAATTAACTTGTAATAGACAGAAAATAGGCTTAGCCAAGAAGAGATTTTTATCTTTTTTAGATGAGAAGTTTTAAGAATCCTGTTTTCTTTTTTATGAATTTGATACCGTATTTCTCCTATTAAACACGCCCGGGTGCGATGCAAAACATCGGTATAATTTATAGGCACTTACAATAGTATTGCGCTTCCCCCTATAAATGTAAACGTTGTCAACAGATTTTCTACTTCCAATTTGAATAAGTATGGTCAGCCTATCTTTAACCCTTGTCATGCTGAATAAAAATTCTTGTCAAAATTGCAACAGAATCAAAGTGCTCAAAGCTCTAGATGCACTAAATGTAATTAGGTATTCATTTTGAAAATTAAATTTTCTAGCTTTTCTGGTTTCAAAAAAGGAATAACAGGTGGTATGGACAAAGATCAGACTGCACATATGTGCAGGCTGATGTTTGTCTATAGCTCCTGCCAAGGCAGGAATATTCCGGGTTCAGCATGATAAGAGTTAATATAATGTTAATTAAATTTGAATTAAACGTAGATCACAAAAGATTATTACATTTCCATCATAATAAAGGAATTTATCATTATAATATATATTAATTTTTTGCGCATCTAAGCTTGATCTCCAATGTGTATCAGCCTAGTATGATCAAAGTTTTCACTTGTGCCAACCAAAAAACTTATAACTGACCTTATGTTTACCCTATTTGAGAAATTGTCGATCAAAAAGGGACCATCTAGGAATTTCTAAAGTGTCTACCCGAGTCAGACTGCGCGTATTGCACAGACTGACTAGGGTAGAATTTTTTTGCACCATGCTGATTTTTCTGAATCTATACTCAGAATATAAAGTTAAGTGCCACTAAGTTTTAAGTTAAAAAAATTTCTATCGAAATTGCAATTGCGTATTGCACAGACTGACTAGGGTAGAATTTTTTTGCACCATGCTGATTTTTCTGAATCTATACTCAGAATATAAAGTTAAGTGCCACTAAGTTTTAAGTTAAAAAAATTTCTATCGAAAACTTTAATAACGTATCTATGTTGTCAAACAGTTAGAACAACCTTTTAGCTATTGATTAAAAACGTTTCGGATGCACGTGTATATTCAGCAAGTCTCATGCAATGACTGTAAAGCCAGGGTTCGTACAAAGTAGAAAATCAGCTTTTCTGTCAGAGATACTAAGGTCGTGGAGCTCGTGAAATTGTTTACATTTTGATTTGAAACTCAGTCATGGCAAGGCGTAGATTGTCTACAAATGAAAGATGGCAAATAATTGGAATGCGAGATTCTGGAATGTCTTGTAGAGCCATTGCCAGACAGCTGCGGTATCACCACAGTGTCATAACATGTTTGGTACAAAAACACGCACAGACAAACGACGTTAAGGACCGTGTCAGACCTGGACGCCCTAGAGTAACGTCTATTCGAGAAGATAGAGCACTTTTGCGTCACGTCAGACGTCTGCCCTTCACCAGTGCGCCTGTACTAAGGGACAACTGGAATACACACAGACGGGTTCCTATTTCAATAGTGCGAAATCCACTTCGGATGGCTGGGTATAAGGCACGAAGACCCCTCAAACGCCCAAAGTTACAACAGACACACATCAATGAACGTCTTATATGGTGTAGAGCGAGGGCACGTTGGAACTTGGCATCATGGCGTCGGATCCATTGGTCAGATGAGTGCAGGATGTTGTTGCATGTCACCGATGGCCTAATTCATGTTTGGAGACAACCTAACACCCGATTTGCACCAAAGTACGTCCAACCAACCTATCAGGGTGACGGTGGCTCCGTTCTGATTTGGGGTTGTGTCTCCAACGGCTGTAAACTGGACCTAGTGACAGTTCCAGGAACATTGACTGGCGATAAATATCGCGATAACATCCTTTTTCCTGTGGTAATTCCACATTTTGACAATCACCCTCTTCGAACAAGACCAGTGTACATGGATGATAATGCCAGACCCCACAGAGCAAGAGTTGTGGCGGACGTTATGCAACTTGAAGCCATCACCACCATTCCATGGCCGGCTTGTAGTCCCGATCTTAATCCCATTGAGCACCTGTGTGACATTTAAGGGCGCCGTATACGTCGGAGAGAGCCTCCTATACAAAATGTGGTTGAGTTAGAAGCAGCACTGCACCAGAAGTGGCAGCAAATACCTCAACACATCATCCAGAGGCTGATTCGTGGCATGCCGAGGAGGGTGCGCGCAGTGATCAATGCTCACGGATCTTACACACGCTACTGACTATGATGTGACTGGAATTAATCGCATTTGTGTTATCTGACTTCTAAAACCAAGTTTCGTGTCATAGACAACACCGTAAGTCGGCTTTGACAATAGTTTTTCATGTTTTAAAAAAAAGGTGAAAATACGTCATTTACATTTCAAGGTACAAAGTCAATAAAATTTATCACCACCAATGTATTGTTGTGAAATTGTTAAGTCAACATACCATTTTCAACATTGGAACTCAATATTTACATCTCTGTTATTTTGAATTAATGCAGGCTCCCTGCCTTTAAAAATCTTCTGTCTAAAAACTGGTGGCGCTTAACTTCTTGTTCTGAGTATATATAAAATGATCAATCTACCTTCCAGTGAAATTTTTTTTGAAGTACGACTTCTGGTTGACCTATGCTGGATCAAATCTTTTTTTCAATCATTCATTTAACAGAATTTCTGGATGGTCCCTTTTTGTGTGAGAGGTCACATATACTAAATTCAAAGATAAGTTCAAAGTCATTGTTTGACCCTATACTGTATTACTAGCAATCTTAAAGTTAAAGTTAAAGTTAGGTTTATAGCCTGTTTCTATGCCAGGCATATTCAACTGACTTCACACTTTAACCCCCAATTATCGAATTGCAAGTCGGCTGTAAACAAACGGCGCTCATCGGCAGCCACAGCACTTAGACTTACATTCTCACAGGTACCCATTTATACACCTGGGTGGAGAGGAGCAACGTGAAGTTCATTTTTTGCTCAGAAAAATTCCCGTGATCTGGCCGGGATTCGATCCAGGGACCTTTCTGCTTTATAGTTTCAACCACACACTGTGGAGAACAATTACCTTTACACCTATAACATCTCCATCTTGTATATGGTATGGTGCTTGTCTGATGTTGTTTTTACCTTTTGCCTTTTTGTTCTGTCCTTGCTAAAAGGGAAAGAAAGCATCTGCTTACTTGCAGTCATATTTGCTCAATACACCAATTTTTTTTTCAGAAAATATTTCGATCAAAGGGAGGTAACAAACTACAGCAAATTTTGTTGTTAAACAAAATAATCGAATTTATATTACCTCCCTTTAATTCCCTTCTAAACATTGTCATTACACTCTTCATTAAAATTCATTACAAAATCATTTACCTTCTCAATTACAAGTCAATTACCATCATAATAATAACAAGAACTGTCGCAAAGCGGACTTATACCCCTACAAGCACTTTGTCAAAATGCAAGTGCTATTAGTGAAGGATGTGTTTGTAACAAATATTGAGATCATATGCAGCATTGGCATGAAGTTTCATGATTGTAGGTTGCTTGGTTCTTGAGTTAGAGTTCAGAAACAAATATTTAACAAAAATTGACTGTGACCTTGACCTTTCACCTATGTGACCCAAAAACAATAGGGCACTTCCATGGGTCATAAGCAACATTTGTATAAAGTTTCATGGTTATAGATCACTTGGTTCTTGCGTTACAGTCCAGAAAGGAAAAGGTCTACGGACAGACAGACAGATGGATGGATGGACAGACGGGCGGACAGACAGTTTGTTTGTTTGTTTGAATGGGTTTAACGCCGCTTTCAACAATCTTGCAGTTATATCGCGGCGGCCGCAGCACCTAACAATGGATTCCTGGTATTTCTTTCACCTGTACTACCATTACACCCTTTCCTAGCCTCCGACTGGCGGACAGACAGACATGGTGAAACCAATAAACCCCCCTCTACTTTGTAGGTGGGGGGTATAATAACAACTTTATTTATTGAGGCTACACATTTTGGAAGTCCAATCTTTCATGTGGACCTCTAAATATGTATAAATATATGCACTAAGATATTTATTAATCTAAATAATTTTTCAGTAATCATTAGAATTGGAATGTTACCCACAGAAAACCTAATCTTTTGATATAACAAGAGCATGTGAAGCTTGGCTAGAGCTGCTAGAAAGTGATTTAAGGGCATTCTCAGCTAAAGGTTCTTTAAAGAGTAATATTTTAAATCAAGAAATGGGCAAAATTCTTATGAAAATCATTTGAACTTATAAATAATTGCAATGCAATTTATTAATGAATTTCATATATCTGCAAGGCATCAGTTGAGCCATAATGGCCCTCGTTGACCTCTTGCTTCCTGTATGTTTGTACAAGTATCAACAGACTCTATATCAGGTCAATATGCATACCCATTTGGAACATCACTAGGCCATTTCTGTAAACTGCAACAGACCTCAGATGTATGTAAGGCGGATGGGTATGTAACAAAATCATGCATTTTGTTAGGCAGAAACAGTGTTAGAAAAACTAGCACTGTAGATTTATATCTTTTACAGTAAATAAAGGCTGTAAAATTTTAATTTTTGAGAATGATTTGTCAATCTCAAAAATTAAATTTTTTTCAGCTGTAATTTAAGAATCTAAAGATATTTATATAAGGATACAATGGATTCACGTCAGTGACTTAAATGAATAGCGTTGGCTACGTTGAAGTTTTTACTCACAGTTTCGAGGGTAAACGCCATTTTAACTGACGTCATCAAGTTTTTCCAAGGTTTTACTATAATTTTAAACTTAGTCTGTCTATGCACATCCAAGGTTGATCCTGAGATTGGCCGAGTGGTGTTCCGAATGTATGCATACCCTGAATTATAACAACATCATTACAGGGGCTTGACAATTAGGATAATCCATTCACTACTAACCTTTTCCACTTTTTCTATCACCATCCATTCAAACTTCTGAGGAAAATGTTTGGCTATTACAATGTTGTCTGGTTCCAGAAATAGAATGGTAGCCACAGCTTGTTTTAGACTATGAGCATTGGCTCCCCCGCTGGTATCCCAGATAAGCTCTGTGGCTGGACTGTAATACAGCTTGTCTGGGACCCGATGTCTGATTTCTAATACTACCTGGTTTACTCTGGAAAAGGATGAGGGTACAAATACATATCCGTAGTAAGGAAATAACTAAGAAATAAACTAGGTACATTTTTAGTTCTTGTGCACTGCGCTCTATTATCATGAGGAACATAACTGCCAAGTTTCAAGTCAATCTGAAATAAAGTGACCAAGTCTTGCTCTGTATAGAACAGCGGATGCCACACACCCTGTGGACACTATTTAATTTTTTACATTGATTGGGAAACAAGTTCTCGTAACTTAAATTAATCCCTCTCGATTGTATGTGTGGGCCAATGAAAGAACCAAGATTGAGAGTCGCTCCAGGAATTTGAACTCAGGACCTTTGGGTCAAAAGGCTGATGCTCTACCTCTAGACCACGGACACTCTGACAGGTTATCTAGCGCAAGTGCCTATAAATGTGAGCCTGTGCCTAAGATTCTCAAAATTTCAAACATGCACAAAGCAAAGGCTCTGACCAGCCTGTACATCCGCACAGTCTGATCAGAGTCTTCATTATAAACTTAGTAAATAAATAAGATTTCAAAATATCTGTAGATCATCAGATAACTTTATATTTACAGTATGTGGCTGTCTATGCTGCTCAATGCTTACACATCACAAACACATCAAAATGTCATGCACAGGTTCATATATAATAGTAGTGACCCCTCTATTAAGAGAGTAAAAATTCATGAATCAAAACAAAGTAACAACTGTCATCCAAAGATCATTCAGCTATTTTTCCACAATAATTATACCACATAGGAAGGTTTCTATCTAAATTAAACCCCTTTCTAATTTCATTCTACAAAATCTTTGAATTTGGACTAATTTATAATAAAGAAAATAGAAAAGGGTTCAAAAAGCAGTATAAACCATATGCTCTCAAATATTGAGCGTCATTGTCAAAATATAACCTGTCACAGGATAAGGAAATTTACATAAGGCCCCTTTTTCTATGAGGCAGCAAAGTATCACATAATGGCAATGATATTCCCGTGTTTACTTGATCAGGAACATGCTATGAAAGATTTGTGCATGTTCATGATTGAAGGAGGAGTTTTGATAAGAACTGGATGTACAGACATACTGAAGGACAGACAGACAGTTTGATGGAAGGACAAAAGGGCGATACCAATATAGCAGTAGCATAAAACAATTTATATGACCTACACCTCAGAAAAGAAATTATCCGGTTGAACATTTTTTACATTACAAGGGTGTTATTACACTAGTGTTATAACTTTACAAAGGGCTTAGGGCTGACAGCAACACTAATTCGCTACCCTGAAAATGATGTCATGTGGTGACATTTTTTACAAATGGCATTATGTTACACAGAAAAATTAGAATTGATAAATATAAGCCTGTGTGTGACATTTCCAACAATTTGAAATGTTAGTGAGGTTCATACATTGAGAGGCATAGACAGCCACCAACTCTAGAAATAAAGTTACCTGATGGTCTACAGATACCTTGAGACCTTATGTAACAACAAACCACATAGTGAATACTCTGGTTAGAATGTGCGGATGCACAGGCTGGCCAGAGTCTTTGCTTTGCACATATTTGAAATTGTTGGAAATCTCACACACAGGCTCAATCATCAAGAATTTCACTAATTCATTGCAAATTGAGATCCTTTCATAATATAAGAATATCAAATTTATGTTCATGAATAAACATCAATTTTATCAAACTTGTCATCTATAGTAGATAAATATGAAGCTTTGCCGAGTTTAAATCTGTTTTTATCTGACTTATTTAAATACATTTGGTATTTTATTAATTAACCCTTGTCATGCTGAACCTGGAATATTCCTGCTTTCACAGGAGGTATAGACAAAGATCAGCCTGCACATTTGTGCAGTCTGATCTTAGTTCATACCACCTGATTTTCATTTTTAAACCAGAAAGGTGTAAAACAATACATTCTGAAATCAATACTCACTTACATATGGTAACTTCCAGTGCTTTTAGCGCTTTCATTTTACATTTTTTTTACAAAGATTTTTATTCAGCATGACAAGGGCCTTCTCTGGACTGAAGTTTCTTTTTGCCAACACTTTCGCCAAATCCCAAAAAATGGAGCCAAATTTGTATTTAAGGAGGCAAATTTGGAGCCATTTTCTTTAAAAGATTGTACTTGATAAAATCTTATGTTCCTTTTACAAACATATATCTCATTGTCCAGGGGGATTGTATTTAAATGTCAATTAACACTTCATTGACAGTTAATTTATATATTACAATATCCTCTCATCCTATGTCAAAATCAATAATCGCTAATGGGTCAAAGTAAACATTTTTTGTCGCCAGTCATTTCGCCAATTTCAATTTTTTATCGCCAAATTCATTTCATTTTCCCATTGGCGACAATGGCGACCCCCAGAGAAGGCCAGCAAGGGCTAACACTAGGATCATTCAATATCCTCAATAACTTACAGTAGATCTTCTTCTTCAGGTAGTATTTGAAGTGCCACAACACTGTTAGATGTCACTTTTAATCTTCTGCAATGAGAAATATAACCAATCCTTTTGAAATATAACCTATGGGGAACTTCTCTCAGGAACACTAATATTTTTTTTTTTATCATTAAAATGATTTACTCTGTATTGAATGCAGACAATAAAATGTATCTGAGCTTGCATTTGATTTGATTCCATATTGAATAATTTTGATTGGTTGAGCTTTAATAATTTTTCAGTCAAGTCATGGAAGCTGGAGCACCTACTATGGATTCCTGTTTCTTCTCGCACCATTAATAGCATTCCCTCTTTTCCTATCCTCCATCTGAGATCCCCATTAGGTTTACAATTATCAATCTATGTGATGTGTGAGACAAATGTCAGAAAGGGTATTTGCAGCCAACCGGGAGCTAAACCCTTGACCCAGAGTTTGAAGATTGGAGTACTGATGCACTATCAACTATGTAATGTTGGCAGCCAATATTGAATAAATTTGCTATAAAAAGAGTAATTCACAATTTAAAATGACTTACCATTTCCTGTGATTCAAAGTGGATACTCGTAATCTACTGTATTTGGCATTAAGATGACCCCACATAGCTAAACAAAGCACAGAATTTATTTGAACTCGCTCATTTGACAAGTAGTATCATTTAACCCACACTCACTTTAATTGTCTAAAACATTCTATCATGCTTTTAAACTATTTCAAAACATTCTATGATTTCAGCAGCTGACCTGTCTTGCTTTAAAGAAGTTTATAGAATGGTCTACAGGTGCCTACACGCTGCTGTTGAGTGCTGGATAGTGGAAAAAAATCCAAGTAGAAAAAGGGGCATAATTTGCCCAAAATGCAACTAGAGTTATCTTCTTTGTAAGAAATTTCGATATGAGAAAGGCTGCATAATAAAATAGGACACTTCATAGACTTAGTGGTGTGAGCAAGATTGACTGTATTCAATATCTACTCAAAGGTACCTTAAACTTTGATCATTGTCCCTGAATATTCTGGTAAGCCTTTTCCTTTCCACCAGCCTCAATCTCATAAACTGTACCTCAGCTATGGGCAGATCACTCACAGAGTTTAATGTCATCACCTGCTGCTTTAAGTCACCTAGAGTAGCATCCCTTGATATTTCAACTTCCCCTAGGTGGCTAGGATGTGGTTTTGAGGTCACACCAATGGTTCTTGAGGTTTCTGGGTTGGTGGTGCCAGTTGTTAGGAAATCTGTAAACATCAAAACATTTGTTTGTTTGCGTAACCTTTGTGGGTTATTTACAGTGGGTGCCACATTTAACCTACTAATAAACATCTTATTAACCCTTGTCATGCTGAACCCGGGATATTACTGCCTTGGCAGGAGGTATAGACATATATCAGTCTGCACATATGTGCAGTCTGATCTTTGTCCATACCACCTGTTTTTCCTTTTTTGCAACCAGAAAAGCTTAAAATCTTAATTTTCAAAATGAATAATGACATACATTTAGTGCATTCAGTCCTTTGAGCACTTTGATGTTGTAACAATTTTGTCAAGATTTTTATTCAGCATGACAAGGGTCAATATAATATATATACCCCCTTGACAATTAGGGACAACTAGGGTGCTTCCTCGGCTGGATAGTAGATAAAAAAATTTAAGTCAGACAAGAGCATTATTTGCACAAAATGCATCTAGAGTTAACCCCCTTGTAGGTATAAGTTACTTTTTTGATACTTAATATGTGTGCCAAGTTTTATGTAAATGCAATTAGTAATATCAAAGTTTTCGCACATTGACAGCAATGCTGCAGCCAAGGCAAAGCAATACCTCAGGGTTTTTTCCTGAAAACAGCCAAGCCTAAAAGGGGTATACTTTCTTCTTCAGGAATGAACCTAAAATTGAAAATAATAAACTTACTGTATATTGCTGATAAAATCCCATTCTGTGCTGAAGCCTTCACACTTTCTGGGGTGGGGTACAACCAAACTGGTATTCTTATAAAACCCTGAAGGAATAAATGGTATAATTGTCCAAAATAGCTGGTACACAAAAACTTAGACTTTATTAACTAACATTTTACTTGTGTCATATATAATTGAGACAAACATTATGATTTAAAATTAAGATAATTTGGTGGCTTCTACATTAAGCAATACTGTTGCATTTCGATCCTTATGTCAACACAGTTCAAATAAGCAAATTAGTTGACAGACTGACGGAATGAAAACTGCAGCTTGTGGATGTAGGGTCATTAACTTTGTTAATTCTGAACACCACTCAGCCAATCTCACAATCAACATTGGACGTTGCCAACACTACTCATTCAAGTCACTGACATAAAATCATTGTATCCTTGTATAATAATCTTTAGATTCTTTAATAACGGCTGATAGATCTTAATTTTTGAAATTGATTTGTCTTGAGGAATGATTAGTCTTGACGAATTAAAATTAAGATTTTTTCTGTCGTTATTTACTGTAAAGATATAAATCTAAAGATAGAGCATGTTGTTTCCATGCTAGTTTTTCCAACACTGTTTCTGCCAATCAAAATGTTCTGAATGTTACTTTGTTGTGCAAAACTTCAGTTTTGTATCATGTCAGCCTGTCTGGCTTGACTTTTTTCCACAATAATGTTATAGAAAGCAGGTAGCTTAGGCTTTGATCAGACTGCATATCTGTAATGGCTGATCTTTGACTAAAATGTCTGCTTCTTCAGCTCTGAAAATAACCTGGGTATGCCATGAATAGCAGGAGAAAGGTTAAACAAGAGGATTTCAAATGAGTGCCTTGCTTGCTGTAGACCTTTAATAGTGAAATAATGTAAGTAAAATAAGGCAAAAATCCTACAGAATTATCCTCTTTGAAGTATCAGTTGCTCTTGTGAAAGGCAATACTCATGCTAAGTTTCAAGTAAATATCTTCAACAATAGTTGAGATACTGCCAAGGTTAAAATTTGTTATGCTTCCATTTCCTATGCCTACACAAAATGGCTGTCAACAATAACAGCTCTTATAATAGAATCTTTGTCAATAACCCTGTTGAATATTTTTGATATCACAAAGGTGTTATTTCACTAGTGTAATAAGTTTGCAAATGAGCCTAGAATATGTAGCACCATACAAAGCCTCAACTTTATCTATTCATAGATGACTCTTTTAATAAATTGAGTATTCAATGTCCACTCATTCAAAAATCCTGTAGTTTGCTCCGATAGACCTACTTTTGGTGGCAGGCGACCTTTTTCTACAAGGAGTGTGTCACCATCGTTGACCTGACTATCATTCAGGGAGAGATCAGGATCATCCAAGAGATCAGCTGCTTCACCACACCAGTTGGTCTTGCGCAGATGCCATTCTCCTTCTGAAGCAGAAATAATACACTTAGGAACATCATGAAATTGACAAGATGAATAGTTTTGGAATGAAATTGAATGAGTGTGTGGAGAGAGTTTTGAGTGAAATTAAAGGGAGGTAATCCAATCTCACTAATTTTGTTCAAGATGAACAAAATTAGCAAAATGTATAACCTCCGTTTGGTAAAATATACATAATTTTCTTTTTGTGCGTCTTCGTGGACTAATTAGACACTTTCAAATTCACAACAGTCTATAAAATTGTAGAATGATTTGATCGATTTAGATAAAATGTTAATTGTCTAGAATGATTTCGAAATGTTTTCAAATGATTTTAGAGCCTTTTATTAATCTGAGAGAGTAATTGGAATGAATAATTGCAAGGATGAATGGAGCGATTTAGAATGCTTTTACATGAATGTCAATTTGACGATGTTACTACCTGTATTAGCCTTTTTAAGTATACATTTTGACATAATTATACAAGAAATAAAAATACCCCAAGATCAACCATTTCTCACCATTGTTAAAATAAGTATTTTTGCTGTTGATATAGAAATTTTGGTCCTATGGATTACTTTTCTTATTTGACTAGTACCTCAATCAGTTTTGAGACCTTGGTCTGGCCAACTTTCATCTGCCATTTGACAAAAGTCATCCTGGCAAGTGTCATTTAATTGTGGTTTCCAAACTATGGGTGAATGATATTGGGTTGGGCTGCTGGTATTTGGATGAAATGTAGATGTACTGGTGCAAGAAACAATGGGATGCCATTAGTAAATACACCAGCTGCTGGGATATAACTGCAATACTTATGAAAATGGTGTCAAACCCATTCAAACAACTTCATTTTCAGCTCTTGCTTGAGTTCCTAAGTGTGTTCATTTGCCTGTTTCGTTTTACAAGTTTATATAAATTTTTTAGGAGTATCTTGAAATTATACAGACCTGTAAAGCTAGGCAGTGCTCTCAATAAGGGCCAATTTCAGGAAATTTTGTAATTCCATGTTGGAATTTCAGGATTTTTTTACAACTTCAAGAATTTTTACCCCCCCCCCCCCCCCAACATCCACACCTTACTTTTCCTGCACACTTTGTAAATGATTGTTTCCTTGCTAAAATAAGTTTAATCTTTACTCCCTTAGTCCACCATTCTTGGTAGTTCTTTAAAAATAAAGGACTTCCAAGTGCATAGTACATAGATGCAGGCTGATCTTAGTCTATATCTCCTGTCAAAACAGGAATATTCCGGGTTCAGCATGGCAAGTGTCAATCTCCTTATGTTTATAGGCAGCTACAATTGTTTCACACTGCGCAATTTATTTATCGACATAAAATCCTACAAACCTGTGATATTAGCCTTAGACAGTATACTATGTAAACAGTTGTGAACAGTAGAATTTCTGTTGATGATGATTTCACTAACATCGGGCCCTGTGGCACTCGAGTCAGTGATGAAAGACACTGTAATCTGAAAGGAAGAGTGAACGCTTAGATTATTCTCATTTAATATAAACCAGGGTTTGACATTAACACTGTCCAAAGATCCCCATAAAATAAAAATATGTTTGAATTTTTGAATGAGGTTTTACGGCACTTTTAACAATCTTTCAGTTATATCGCAGAGGATGGAGCACCTAACAATGGATTCTTGGTATTTCTCACACCAGTACTACCATTACATCCTTTCCTTGCCTAAAGCTGCTATCCCATATAGGTCTACGATTATCAACCTATTGGTTGTAGACAAATAGTCAGAAAAATGAGTGCGGCTGTTGGGGATTGAACCCGGGACCTCTAGATTGACAGTCCTACTCTCTACAAAATGCTCTATGACGGCTGCTTCCCCAAACTATGAAAAAGAATCTCATCATTTTAAAGAAAGAGATTCCATTGAGATTATTTAATATTATTAATGTGGAAATATTTTTCCCATAACAATCCCTTTTTTTAAGTGATTTTGTTCCTTCCTTCAATTTTATAATCTTTTGTGGCTTTTCATCTGTGCATTAAAATGCAGGATTTTATTCTTTTATACTATTCATTCATTATCACCACTTGAGTATTTGCCCATATGAGCAAAACCCTCAGAACAAAAAGTTCTCATAGAGGAAAGTGCAAGGATACATTACAGGACATTTGTCCAGCTGAGACTATTCTTCAACACGCTAGATGCAAAGCACCTACATATGGATGGCTCAGCCCAAACAGTTTTAACTGCTTATAAACATATAGGCAGTTACAACTATTTTGCCTGGACCATTAATATGAGACCTTGCTCTCTTGTCTCGTCCAAAAGAAAATAAGATTGTTAGTTGGTTAGACAAGGAATAAAACCTATGACTTCGCCGTTCAGAGTTAAACACTTTAACCAACTGAGCTAATTGGTCTGAATTGATTGTACAAGCAATGTACAATGTCTGTAAAAGCAAAAATGAATACTGGTAGACTGGTTTTAAATCAATTACCTCGTCTATGAGTTGTTCAGGTCTAGTACCAGTCTATTGCCTTGAGTGATCCCTCCTTCAAATCCAGGGGTCAGAGTAAAACCATAGCACGTTAAAAATACATGTATATAGACACATACATATCTTTTTCCGCAAACCTCTTCATTAATATGACTTTTGTCTATGAATAGCAATAATCAATAGACTGGTTGTAATCATATTACCTCATCTGTGAGTGGTGCAGGTCCAGATTCTAGTACCAGTCTACTGCCTTGTGTTATCCCTGCCTCAAAGATTGTTAATGTTTCATGGACTGAAATAAAACACAAAAACATTAAATAAAAGATTTTATAGCAATCAGTGTAAGTCAAGTAGATTCTAGCAATATGAATTTAAAGCTTTCACTAAACACCATATATGGTGATGAGTCCCATTTATAAAAAGGCATTATTATCAATTGATCATAATTCTTTGAAGAATTCCAAAAGAAGGTCACATGAGGTTAAGTAAGTCCTCAAACTAGTTGAACTTAAGAGTTGAGATTACATTTCAAAAGCAAAAGTTTGTGAATAGGTGCAAGCAGTTATGCACATTAGACATGATGACATCAGCCAAATGATATTCATGCTAATGAAACTAATAGGATTCAATATGTATATAAAAGAAAATTCAACCCTTTCTCATTTTTCATTTAAAATCGAATGTTAACCCTTGCCTACGGCTTGGGTGACATCATTTTTTCAAGCCGGGAATAAATCATCATATACCCTGGCAAGAAACCGTATAACTAATAAAGTATATTCAGATATGAACAAACTTACATGGTTGTCTTAATCCAAGGCTATCATGGTCCAATCTCAATCTACCACCTTCACTTACAGACGGCAATCCCAGTTTTGTCATTGCAAGCATTTTGATTTCTCCTACAGTCTGAAAGTAACACAACAAATCCATTAACTCTTCTAATACTCTTCATAGTGCTTTGAGCATGCCTGCCTGTATGCATGCATTTGCATTTAAATAAAAGCTCTAATACAACCCTGCGATATATAAGAATCATCATGTTTCTATAAGCAGGGGTGGGGCTTTATAAGAGGTTATAGTTGTTATGACATGGAAAAATGGCCAAAAGTGAGATTGCATTTTTATCCATTTTTCCACATCTTTTCATTTGAAATATCCAAAGCAAAACAAATTTTAAGCAAATCATTAATCTAAGCATTTAATTAACACAATAGCTTCACATTCGGTTGAAAAAAGCTATATTTACTCTCTTTTGAAATTTTTGTGACATCAATTTGGTTGGGTGGTTTTTTTATGAATTGATAAGTTTTCCGAAAATCATGGCCAATCTTAAAGCCCAAAGAAGGGGATGGGGTTATCTTAGAGCATAGGGCTCTAATAGAACTGCTACCCTTTGGTTTTCTAGAAAATATTTCATGGTAATGTGCATGTGTGTTCATTTGATCCACAAACAAATATTGCATGATTTCTTGTTCGAAGGCCATGTTGAAAATAAACCTGGTTGTCTTAACATGTTGCCTTCCTTAAATGAAATTATTATTATTATTACCATAATCTTTTTAATCAATATCATTAAAGCATACATTTGCTGTACATATATCTCTAGCAGGCAGTGAAGACGAAGATCAGCCTGCATAGATATGAAGTCTGACCTCAGACTAAAAAAACCTGCTTTTTACTCACTTATTTGGGGAAAAACTTGTCATTTTCAGCCAATCACACTTGTTGTTTCAATTGCACAAATTGGTTGACTGAAATTAACTTCCAGTCAGATTTTAACCAATGATCATCTTTTATACAACTTTGCCCAGACCTAGAGTTAGTTTTACTGTAAAGAGCCATAAAACTTTTCTCGGTACTTTCAAGAACTTAATAGCCAGTTTGCAACCCCTATAATGGACCCCGTATAGACCAGAAGGTATTTTCAACCAATCAGGCTTGTTGTTTCAATAGTACTATTGTTCTTGTTACTTTGATTATGCCTGGTGAGTCATTCCAAAGATGGGATTGTCAGCCCATTTAGCTCAGTCAGTAGAGCACGGGACTCCAAAATAATCGAAGGTCAATCTCAACAAAAAAAAAACTATATTTTTAATTGTGATGCAACAAAGAGGTAAAATATAGCTTTTGTTGCTCATGAAATGAAAAATCCATTAACCTTACACCAAAAACCAACATTTTTTTCTATTTCTTTAATGCAAAGTAGACAAAATAGGACAATTTTGGGACAAAGCTACTCAATGTGCATCATTTTACAAGTTATTATAAGGCAACTTCACTAAGATTTGCCACCACTAATGCAAAAAGGGACTGTCTTGGTAGTGTGTAAAGTGCTGTCAGACCCTAGTCACTTCTTCAATCCGACATTTTTCACACTTTGCTTATTTTTTGAATTTAGAATGACTCAACTACCTTCCTGTGAAAGAATTTTTTAAATTGCCACCCCTTGTCAGTATATGCTGGACTAAATCTCTTTTTCAAGTATTCATTTCTTGAACTTTCCAGATGGTCCCTTTTTGCATGACTGGTCACTAAACATAAGCAGGGTATAATGTTTTGATAATTTCACTGGTTTAGCAGTGCGATTATCAAGTGATAATCTACCATTATTTCTCGATAAGCCACAAAGAAGCATTAAAGAAAAGAAGTTCTATTGTACTTACAATGTTTTTGTCCACCTCTAATTTTGTGAAAGGTATTTTCTCTTTCTCTGCATCACATCCCTCACATTTGTTAAACACGTGTATCAAAAACTTGGAGCTATAAATGGTACTTGAAATACTTTCATCGGACAACATTGGGCTGAAATGAGAAGGAAAATGTCACTGAAAGTGATGTAAACCTCCCAACATAACCCTTATGTTTATTTAACACATGAAACTTGAAGCTATATACTAGTAATACTTTAACATTAAACTGGAATTAGTATGAAAATGACACTGAAAGCACTGTTATCAGAAATTGTACATGCTAGCTTTTCAAAATTAGAAGTAATTCATCTCTTGACTGTGGCTTTTTAGGGACCAAATCTGCCTTTGGAAGGGGGAAAAACAATGAATTTTTAGATATGAAGAGACTATTTCATAGAGGTATGAAACTAAAATCCTAATTACCTTGTATGAACTCAACTCATACATAAGAGAAATTTGTTGAAAAAAAAGGACAAAAAAACTCAATATCTCTTAATTATTTCAACAAATAACAAAACAATTTACCTAAGGCTGGATTTGTCCTTCGCTAATAATTGGTCCCCATCTTTAAACTCTAGCTCTTGTAATGTCCTTGAATAATCAGCTAACATAAAAGGCATTACCTTCACATCATATTGACTCTCTGAAATGCATTGTAGGAACATGTGTATTTTTCACAGCACTTTACACTCCAATAAATGCGGAGAAAAATACACTCAGCCCTTTTCATTGCAAACCTAGGGATTTAAGAAACAGTTAAAATACTCAATCAATTAATAAAGGTTCCAGTCTACTTTCTGCATGAAATGAAAATTACGTAATCTATTTTTAGATTAAATATGTATAAATATCTGAGTTTGCTTACATAAGATTATACGAGATTGACGCAAAATATTGACCACTCAGACATTTCAAGAGGTATTTATGATCAGAAAATTAATTCTGCAAGGCGTTCTTTCATTATAAAATGAAATAGGTGAGATAGAGCGAGCTTAAGAAGGTTGCTTGACAGACCAGGGTCAACACGCACTTCCCGGATGGTCCTTTTTGCGTGACGGGTCACATTTAAATAAAAAATTTACTTACGATTGCCAAACACCCGTTGAAGACCCAAATCTCTCACATCAATTCTAATGATATCACAGATAACGATCATAACTTCTTGGATTGTCATAGATTTACAATAACCCTGGCTAAACTGTAAACTATCCCCATATATCACAGTAAGAAATAATGGCTCTGTATTACACCCTGTTTGTATAACTTGACCATCAACCTATAAAGTATATAAATAGTTATAGATATACAGTAACCTTGACTGAACTATAAACCACACCCATATATCACAGCTAGAAATAAGTGCTCTGTGTAAGATCCTGTTTGTATAACTTGACCATCTACCTATAAAGTATATAGTTAAAGATTTACAATATCCCTTGCTAAACTGTATACCATCCCCATATATCACAGTTAGAAATACAGGCTCTGTGTTAGACTCAGACTGTATTACTTGATTGTCTATCTTTAGATATTTCCATTATAATAAAACATATTTACAGCACACTAGACTGATCACCCTTTCCCCAACCCCAACCCTGAATAAGAGCACCAGCTTAGCTAGTTTTGAAACTCTGAGCCAAAACCTGCCCTCCATTTAAGATGACAAACTAGTGCAAACTGTTTGTAAATTATACCCCGCTTTGCACCATACTTTGAATTAGTCCCCAAATTGCATGTTACTGATGTCATAGATGCCTGCGAATCTGCATCTGAATGACCGACTTTGGCATTAATTTTGTGGATTGACCTTTGATACACTTACACATATCTATTTCCTAGTTAATGCATGAATGCTTCATACTGGACAATGATTTGGCTCACTCTTGAGCATTTTACTTTAGAAATATCAATTAAAGTGTTAGAGAAATTGACGCTCAAATGAAGCTGGGGGTTAGAGGGCCTCTTTCGAGTCCAATCACTATATTCATACATTTTTTTTATCAAAAATAATTTTTTATGGCTAAATCATCATGTACTAAATCACTGTGCTTTTCATATGCACTTGTGTGCAAAGTGAGGTGAAATTAGCGAACAGTTTCCACTGTTTTGTCATCCTGAATGCAGGGCTGTATAAACACTATTATATAAAACTCTCTCATTAGATGTTTAGTAGTTCATAATTATCTAATTTGAAAAATATTTGTTAAGAATAATATTGTAAGCTTCAGTTTCAATCAATGTGGCAAGTCAAATTTCACAAAAATAACCACAGTCTGTATCAATCACCTAGCTTGCTATGCATTCAGAATGACGAAACGGTGCAAACAGTTTGCCAATTATACTCAAATTTGCATGCAAGTGCAAGTGCAAAGCAGGTTATAATTGTCAAACTGTTTGCACTGTTTTGTCATCCTGAATGCAGGTCTAGTTCAATGCTGTGAATTTGAATTTGTTACAAAGAATCTGATTAGCTGAGAATAATGTCTGGTAAAATAAGCTCCACCAATGCAGAAATTTCTACTTTGAAATTTGAATTACACTATTTAGGAATGATGCTTATTGCTTAGGAAAATGACTTACAGAAAAGCCATCCCAAACAAATAGTTGACTGTTGTCTTCTACATTTAAATTCTGTAATGTGACATCATCAGCCTCTAAAATTAGAAAATAAATCCACATAATTCTACCTTCAGTTAAGTGCATGATTACCTCCCTTTAACATCATTTCAAACTTGCCATTCCCACTCATTCAACTTCATTTTGAAATCATTTTAAAATCATTCACCCTGTAATTTTCACTATATTATTAACTGTACAACTCTTACAGTTAGCCCATGATTGAACACTGGTTATAATGCCCTAAAACTGCCTTTTTCTAAGTTTGACCTCGAAAATTGACATTAATTGACCTTCACAGCTATTGATTAAAGAGGGGAACCTCTATGCTAAAAAAAAAGAATTGTAACTTGATTAGTGTTGTTATTAAGGGAGACATGTTCAGTTAGCTGCACTAAGTTTTCATAGACAGACTGACTGATATACAGATGGACACATGCAAAACGAGATGGCCTGATGTAATAATGCATGGGCATGTCAACTTGCCTTCATTTAAAGCAATTTAAAAGTAAAAGATACTATGTTTTCATTTAAATTCTCAATTATCAATACTACATAAAAAGGATGTTTAAGATCAAAATCTTGTAAGGGTTGCTAAATTAATTTAATTTCCCTTTATCAATCATATCCCCTGTTGTATAAAAGATTACCATTGGTTGATTTAAATTAAGATATATTTTTAGCCAATCAGGATTGTTGTTTCAATTTTACTAATTGAAACAACAATTCTGATGGGCTGAATTTAATATCTGGTTAAAATTAATACAATGGTTATCTTTTATACAGCAGGTAGTCAGCTTAATTAGCTCATCAGTTGGTTGAGAAGTTTGATATCTTTTGTAAGATTCCCAGGCCAGCAAAAAACAAACAAATTGTTTTTTGGATGAGACATCAAACCAAGGCCCTGTGTTACTGTGCTTTACACCAAGCATGTTTAAGAACCAAGAAGAAGCTCTGTCATGTATCCTTGCACTCTCCAACGTAACAACTAACCATCCTCTGAGGGCATCGCTTATATGTGCATATGCTGTTGTAAGAATGATAAATAAATGGAAATACATGTGTACAACTGGGCCCAGATGGGTGGAAAATCAATTAATCAAAGTACCTGAAATGATGTCATAAAGATGGCCCCCAGCTGGCAACTCTCTGTAGGTATTTAATTGGATATCTTCACTGGATAATAACTGTAAACCAATCTAAAGATAAAAAAAGAAATAATATTATTTTTTCTCTCTATTCATTAGGTTCAACAATTAAACAAACTTGATTTCACAGTAACACATAATTATACTATGACCTGAAATGTGGGAGTAAAATAACCTTGTTGAAATTTTTGATAATACACAGGTGTTATTAAACTGGTGTAATAACTCTTCAAATGAGCTTAGACCGTATACTTATGATTTTTTTGGTTACCATGAAAATGACATCATAATGGATTGCATAGGCGTAACTAAAATTTTTAAATTTACACAAACTCAGAAGGTGCCCAGCATAGAATATATAGGATAAAGGTGATATGTGGACTGTGACAAAAGATGAATGTCCTCCATGTGCTCCCCTTTTCTATGATTTGAGTGTTTGCAAATAATTAAAACATTGACACTTCAGCTTAAATAAGCTGTAGTGTCAATGTTATGATCATTCATCAACAACATTTTTCGAAAATGGATTTATTTCTACTTCTCACTTGCCTAATATGCAATATAGTAGTAACGCCTTTGGTGGAATGACATCATTTTAAAAACAATGGCCGCCGTCATAGCGCAGTTGGTAGCGCGTCGGACTGTCATTCTAGAGGTCCCGGGTTCGATCCCCGACGGCGGCACTCATTCTTTCCGACTATTTGTCTCTCACAAATGGGTTGATAATCGTAGACCTATGTGAGATAGCAGCTTGAGGCTAGGAAAGAATGTGATGGTTGTACTGGTGAGAGAAATACCAGGGATCCATTGTAAGGTGCTCCAGCCGCCGGGATATAACTGAAATAATGTTGAAAGCGGCGTTAAAATCCATTAAATCAATTAAATTTAAAAACAACGATTTTTGTTACACGTAACACAGAAAATATCAATCGATTCACATATTTCACATATCATAAATGGATTATAAAATTATTAGTTCATAAAGTACAAACTTTATTGAACTCTTCTTCTAAAGCACCTATTAGCATATCAAATATGAGCATTGTATCTTAAATATCCATGAAGTAATTGGAAATGTTAACTTATTGGTAACTTTAGCAGACAGACACACCAACAAACAGACAGACAACAGTAAAACAATATGCCCTTGATCTTTCAACTGTTGTATTTCTGAAAATAATTATCCATCCACTGTCGGGAGATAAATGTCTGAAAGGACATGTGCAAACCATTGGATTATTTACCTCTCTCACCAAACTATACAGACTAGATGTATTTTTTCGCTGGTCTATCGTAATCTCCTTCCATTCCTCACAACCTGGTTTGGGCTTTAAGGCCCCTTCTCTGTATGTATAGCAGACATCAAAATGAATCTTCAACTTCAAGGAGTTCAGGGCTGTGTCATAGGCCTCTCTACAAAACAATGTGATTGTTAGTTTAGAAGCACAGCTCCTCAAGAATGGTGTAAATGAACGACTTGTCTTTAGCAATAGGAGCTGACTTTGATCTATGACCTTGACCATGGGATTTGAGATGTCTTATCTTACACAGTTTGATAAAACATACCTATTCTTTAATAAACAAATCCCAAGTTGGTTTCAGGTTTGTTTTTGGTTGTTGCGTTTTTTAAACCATCTTTTGTTTTAATTCAAATAATATTTTTCTGTAATATCAAGTGATTAAATCCACTGATACCCAAGTTGTGATTTTCTTTTTTTTTTCATTTTTATTTCATATTTTTTGTTTCCCTATCGAGTTCCTCTTATTAAGTGTATCTATAATAATTAAGATGAGTTGTATAGTGTCCATCTCTCCATCCAAATATCCCAAGTTGGATTCTAAAAAGCAGCCTTCATTTTAATACACCCACTTTGATAAATCAAGACAAAATGTTTTATCCCATGTCTGTCTCTCAAAAAAAACCAAAAAAACAAGAGGCCCAAGAGGTCAGATTTAAACAAAAAAAATCTGAAAGATAATGTTCTAAGAATTACTTCTGTGAAATTTGGCTGATCTGACACATAGTTTCAGAAAGGATGATTTCTTTATAATCATCTTTTTGGACCTTTTTTCAGTGACACAACAGCTCGTTGAGTACATATAAACAACCATATCAGAAATTAACGATGTAATCTAAAAGAGCATGTCCTGAGCATCATACCTGTCAGGTTTCGATAAATTGTGATCAGTAGTTTCAGAGGAGAAGATTTTTTCAAAATTGATGATTTGGGTCCAGTGACGCAACAGCCCTTCAAGCCTATACTATCAACTTGTTGAGAATTTAACAATGAAATCTGAAAGGATCATTCAGGTGAACTTTGGTTGAATTCTGATCAGTAGTTTCAGAGAATAATTTCTATTTCACCATTGGGTGCCCATTTTTTTGTGACAAGACAGCCAGTAACACCAATGTTATCAGGGCTCGTGTTTGACCCTTAAACCAGGGTTTTGACTCCCAAAAATCACAGTTTGACCCTCAAAAATTTCCACAAGGGGGTCATTTTGACCCATTGAATTTCCAGTGGTGCAACCTATGCAATATAAAAGATTATATAAATCAATTGTTTTTCTCATACTCATACAAATATCTATATAAATGAAACAACATAAACAATAAAGTGTGTCTACACTTTATTGTTTATGTTGTTTCAGTTAAACAGATTACTTTAAAGACTGATAAATTTTCATGTTTTGCTCTTTTTCGACCACTTCAAAACCATTTTTGACCCCTAGAGTTTTAAGGTCAAGGGGTCAATGACTCCCTAATTTAGAATGCTAGCACAAGCCCTGGTTATCCGGGGAATTTTACAAAGAAATCTGAAAGAATATGTCACAAGGATCATTCTAGTGAAGGTTTGTTGAATCTCACAAGTAGTTTAACAAAAAACAATTTTTTTATATTTCACCATTGGGGATCATTTTTTGGTGACACAACAGCCCGTAGCACTCATGTTATCAACCCGATCAGGATTTAATACAGAGATCTGAAAGAGCATGTCTTGAGGATCATTCCTGTTTGGTTGAGTTCTGACTAATAGTTCTAGAGAAGAAGATTTTTAAAGGAAAGTTAACAGACACTTTTACAGACACAAAAACGACAGACATCAGGCCACACCAGTACAATATCTCCACTGGACCTAAAAACTTCACATCGTCAATTACTCCAAGGCTATTCAAGATTTAATGTTCATATTTGGTATGATGAAAGATCTAGATAATGCACATCTACTAATACCAAGGTCAAGGTCATGTTTTGATTTTTGGTTAATTGTTCAGAAAGCAGAATTTTGAGTGATCCAAGTTGTAAGAACTTGTTTCAAAACTGATGTACAATAAAAAGGTTTACACAATAAGATGCTAACAATTCAATAAACAAACTGTACTCCAACACATAAGTGTGACCTGTCATGCAAAAAGGGACCATCTGGGTAGGGACACTAATCAGACTTTGCAGATAGCGAATACAGATTAGGGTTTCGCTCTTGACTAATTTTCTGAATCTAGAATAATCATTCTAACTTATTGAGAAATAATTCTTGAAAAGCGACTTCTGGTTGAGCTAAGCTGGGTTGAATCTTTTTTATTATTTATTTCACAAAGTTCCCAGATGCCCCTTTTCATGTGATGGATCACATTTAAATTTGTCAAATAAATTGTAGCCTGAAAACAAGTTAAGGAGTCTAAACCTACCTTTGAGATGTAAGCAACTGATTTTCTTCCTGAACTTCATGGATAAATCTCTCTGGCAGGTTATACAACTTGTTCTTGAAAGCTAAAACAGATGTGTAGCACTTTGTTAGTTCATCTGTTCATAACAAATTTACTCTTTGGCTATCTTAATTTGTGCATCAGGGCTCGTGTTTGACCCTTAAACCAGGGTTTTGACCCCAAAAATCTGAAATTATCTTAATTTGACCCCTAGCAATTCCTCCCAAGGGGGTCATTTTGACCGCCTTGAGAGAAATTACTAAGGGTCAGAACATGGTTTTATAGCTAAGCTTTTTACAAACTACTAACCAAAAGTTCTACAAATTAATTCCTTGTTTCATATCATTACGGGAAACAGTTAAAGTGACTATCATATGTGAAAAATTCTACTTTTGATTTGGTTTTTCTGTCGTTTTGACCCCTTTAAATTCAGACTTGACCCCCAGAATTTCTTAGGTGAGGAGTCAATGACTCCCCATTATCAAACACTAACACAAGCCCTGGTGCATTCTGAAAATTTGAATTCATTCCTGAATGAAAACAATTTCGAGTACACAGCTCTTTTGTAAGCTCGGGAAATGTATTTCAATATGAAATTTATTTCACTATTTAATTCAAAATCTTCACATCTTTGCTTTGTGAAATTTAGTTTTAAGAGATAAAGAGGTTATTTGTTGATTTCATGCAGGTCTGAAACTAAAAGGCTTATCATAACAAGAGGGCCATAGTGGCCCTTAATCGCTCACCTGAATTAACAATCTTAAAATGTTTTTCTAAGATTTGACCCCATTACCTAGTTTTTGACTCCACTTGACCCAATTCCAAACTTGTCGGAGATTTCATCAAGACAATCATTCTGACCAATTTTCAGGTTGATTGGGCTAAAAATATGGCCTCTAGAGTGTCCACAAGGTTTTTCTAAGATTTTACCCCGTGACCTAGTTTTTGACCCCACTTGACCCAATTTCGAACTTGTCCGAGATTTCATAAAGATAATCATTCTGACCAATTTTCAGGTTGATTGGGATTAAAATATGGCCTCTAAAGTGTCCACAAGGTTTTTTCTAGATTTGACCCTGTGACCTAGTTTTTGACCCCACTTGACCCAATTTCAAACTTGTCCGAGATTTCATCAAGATAATCATTCTGACGAATTTTCTGGTTGATTGGGCCAAAAATATGGCCTCTAGAGTGTCGACAAGGTTTTTCTTAGATTTGACCTGGTGACCAAGTTTTTGACCCCACTTGACCCAATTTCAAACTTGTCCCAGATTTCATCAAGATAATCATTCTGACCAATTTTCAGGTTGATTAGGCTAAAAATATGGCCTCTAGAGTGTCCACAAGGTTTTTCTAAGATTTTACCCCATGACCTAGTTTTTGACCCCACTTGACCCAATTTTGAACTTGTCCCAGATTTCATCAAGATAATCATTCTGACCAATTTTCAGGTTGATTGGGCTAAAAATATGGCCTCTAGAGTGTCCACAAGGTTTTTCTAAGATTTGACCCAGTGACCTAGTTTTTGACCCCACTTGACCCAATTTTGAACTTGTCCAAGATTTCATCAAGATAATCATTCTGACCAATTTTCAGATTGATTTGGCTAGAAATATGGCCTCTAGAGTGTCCACAAGGTTTTTCTAAGATTTAACCCTGTAACCTAGTTTTTGACCCCACTTGACCCAATTTCGAACTTGTCAAAGATTTTATCAAGATAATCATTCTGACCAATTTTCAGGTTGATTGGGCTAAAAATATGGCCTCTAGAGTGTCCACAAGATTTTTCTAAGATTTGACCCTGTGACCTAGTTTTTGACCCCACTTGACCCAATTTTGAACTTGTCCCAGATTTCATCAAGATAATCATTCTGACCAAGTTTTAGGTTGATTGGGCCAAAAATATGGCCTCTAGAGTGTCCACAAGGTTTTTCTAAGATTTGACCCCGTGACCTAGTTTTTGACCCCACTTGACCCAATTTCGAACTTGTCCAAGATTTTATCAAGATAATCATTCTGATCAATTTTCACATTGATTGGGCTAAAAATATGGCCTTTAGAGTGTCCACAAGGTTTTTCTAAGATTTGACCCCGTGACCTAGTTTTTGACCCCACTTGACCCAATTTCGAACTTGTCCGAGATTTCATCAAGATAATCATTCTGACCAATTTTCAGGTTGATTGGGCTAAAAATATGGCCTCTAGAGTGTCCACAAGATTTTTCTAAGATTTGACCCTGTGACCTAGTTTTTGACCCCACTTGACCCAATTTTGAACTTGTCCGAGATTTCATCAAGATAATCATTCTGACCAATTTTCAGGTTGATTAGGCTAAAAATATGGCCTCTAGAGTGTCCACAAGGTAAATGTTGACGACGGACGAGGCACGACGGACGACGGACATCAAGTAACCCCAAAAGCTCACCTTGAGCACTTCGTGCTCAGATGAGCTAAAAGTGTACTAATTACTTATCAACTTTGCCTAGTTATAGAGTGTGATTAGGTGTTTAATTTACCTAAATAAGACAATTACTGAAATCCTCCTTATTAACAATTTGGAGGAAAACATTAACTGGCTTTCAGATGAACTGTTAAAATTCATGACTGAATCAACAAATAGACAAGCACTTTTTATTATCTTTTTTTAGTCCAGTTACATCCAATTTTAATGGAAACCTGTCATTTACAAATTCATCATATCAAATGAGATAATCCAGTTACCTTTGTTTGGTCTAATTAGTGATTTTCTCCTATAAAACAACATATAGGCACTCTCTTTCCCAGCATACTGTTTTTCTAATTGTTTCTCATAAATAGGTTGGACTCTGGAGTCATTGAAATCAAACCAGGCCTTTCCTGAGTGTGGTATCTGTTGATTTCTGAAGGGTATAATATGCACAAATAGAGAAACCAAGAAGTCTTGTAGCCTTTATTTGTTTTTACATCAATATGAACATGTATAATCTTCCTTTTAATAATATTATATGTCTCACTAGCAGTATGTGGCACAACTGCCTTCATCAGGTGAATCCTGCAAATTTGGAGTTTACCTTATCAAGGTGGTTGTGCTGCCAAAAGCTAGAGTTAAAATATAATATTATTTTAAAAAGTATTAATCTCAAGAAGAGAACTTTTTATTTGTTTTAATATTCTTTCTAATACAAACTTTAACCCCTATCCTACTGAATTCAAATTTGATTCAAACAAATAATAGTATTTCATATCTTTCAACCAGTCTGGTCAAGTTCTTCCCTCTATGATTAAGGAGAAAGCAGGCAATATATGCTAAGATCAGACAGCACATCTGAGCAGGCTGACCTAAATCTATACTGTCTGTCACAGCTATTTTTTCAGCAGGTATATACTGTGAACAGAATGAGAAGCACAAATTTTAATGTTTAAACAGCTTTGATGTACTAACTACTCTTAACAAGAGGCACAAGAGGGCCTGTATCCCTCCACTGGTTCTAAAATCTCCAGACTTTCATAAACCAAAACTTTCTTTGACTGAAAACAACACTTTGAAGTCTTTTTAGAACTACCATATTTTGTAATGATTTACTTGGTCTGGCCCACATTGCACCAAAATGCTAAATCACCATAAACCTGCATACGCTTTACCTATCTAATTACCAACATAAAAGTGATTGCAATAAGTAGACTATCATAAACACATTTTCAGGAATAATTTATTTATGAAATGGGGCATTCATTGAACATTCATACCAAAATTCAATGAAATTAGTCCAATAGATTGGAGTGAGAAAATTTTTGAGATTCAAAAGTAAACATTGGCCTCTCCCTGCCACACAAACATTTATTGGCCCATCAAACTTTTGTGATCAATATAAGCAAAGGCGCACTTAGGAATCATTGTCATTGAAATTGGCCAAAATGAGGGGGAAAGAGGAGATTTTAAAAGATAATAAAATGAAAAATACCCATATTTAGGGGGCAATCAAAATTTCTTAAACAATTTAAGTAAAGGTTCCACCCAAAGAACTTTCATGCAAAGTTTGATTGAAATCGGCCCAATGGTTTGGGAGAAGATTTTATAAGGTTTTACAGTTAGATTAAGGCCCAACTTGCCAGGCCCATATTTTGAGATCAATCAATTATTTAATTAAAGGGTCACCATAGGTACATTAATGCCAAATTTCATTGAAATTGGCCCAATAGTTTAGGAAGAGCAGACTTTAAATTTTAAAGTTAAAAAATACCCTGCCCTGCCATGCTCAAATTTGGGGGTCAATCACAATTTCACTAACAATTTAGGGTCACCCAACAGGGTCACCCAACGAAATTTTCTACAAAGATTCTTTAAAATCGGCCAATTAGTTTAGGGGGATAAGATGTTAAAAGAAAACCTAAATAGGTGCACCGTGCACTAATGTATAGGGGCATAGATGCACTCATGACTGATACCAGGCCATGACAATAGCTCTGCCAGACATTGTGTGTGGAGCTAATAAGTTGTTCTTTCTAGCACCCTTCCTAGTGAATTATTTAAACATTTTCTACAATCTTTTTCTTAAATTTTACTTTCATAGTTGAACTTGACTAAATCAGAAAAAAAAAACTTGTGAAGATTTTACATCTATCATGTTATTCTTCCATTTTTCTTTCTTACTAAACCAACAAAGAAATCTGAATGTGTGACTATCATTTTTCTGTTATACAGTAATATACTCACTTCTTTTTAGAGTGGTCTCCATTTGAAGAACTCTCTTTCCCATGATGCTCAGGAGATGTGTCATGTGACTGGCTTCTTGACAAATTGGATTGCCCTAATTGTTCATGTGACTGAGATTCACTGGATGTTTGTGGTTGACTATTAGATTTATTTCCATCAGCAGTATTATTTACTTTAAGGGAAACATGATTGTGGATAGGGTCGTAGATAAATTTGTCATTATATCTGTTGAAGAACTGAAATGCAAAAAGAAAAGTAATTAGTTCTTCAACGCAAGGAAGAGTGGCTGTGTCTATAATGAGGTTTTGCCCTTACATAACTTGAAGGTGAATTTAAGATAGATTTAAAACAAGAGCCATGTCGGACATGGCAAAAGTCCCCTACCGGCTTTGTTTGTCTCAATGTTTTCCCAAGCCAATTCTATCAGGGACGTCAAAACCAGGTCTTGTTTTGGAAAGGGTTAAACAAGACTTACATGAGTTGTTGTCTCTGCTGTGCCCACTATACAATTCATGCAAGCAATAGACAGATGCAAGAAATAGTATCAATAACAGTTACCTTGTCTGATCCAAGATGTTTTTCTTCAGTCTTGTTGGTAAGAAATGAGAACTTTCACTGGAGGTGATTAATACTGCTGCATCACCACCCTGACTAACATGGCTTATAAATTTTTTTACATTTAAAACAGGTTTCATCAAGTTAGCTTGCTTAGTTATTAAGTTATTGCAGGATCCATTTTTTGGGATATTTTCACTATTTCTGTTACCATAGCAACCGCACTTTTTGTCAAAGAACAAAGATAAAATGATGTGCATAATCTACACATTGCCATCTAGTCATATACCAAGTCTCATCAAATTAGCTTGCTTACTTATTAACTTATCGCAGGATCCAATATTTTTTGCAATATTTTCACTATTTCCGTAACCATAGCAACAACAATTTTAGTCTAAAAACAAAAATAAAATGATGTGCATAATATACACATTGCCATATAGTCATATACCAAGTCTCATCAAACTAGCTTGCTTAGTTATTATCTTATCGCAGGATCCCATTTTTGGCCATATTTTCACTATTTCTGTAACCATAGCAACCTCAATTTAAGTCGAAAAACAAAAATAAAATGATGTGCATAATCTACACATTGCCATCTAGTCATATACCAACTTTCATCAAAAACGCTTGCTTAGTTATTAAGTTATCGCGGGATCCAGATTTGAGCGGACAGACGGACGGACAGACGGACGGACGGACAGACGGACAGACGGAGGGCAAACCTATAGTCCCCTCCGGTGTGAACACCGGTAGGGGACTAACAAGAGACAATGATGGTGCCTCATTGCGCTCACCTGTGTCTCATTGACCACTTGGACACCCCATGATTAAGACTGACAGAAGACCACTTCTAATGATATAATTGCTATTTTTGTTCAATACCTTAAACTGTTTTCAGATTATTGTTGAAGGAATTCCCTCTTTGTTTCCATGCAAAATTGGATGCACATTGGCCATGCCCAAGTATATGGTCTTAAGAACATAATTTAAATAACAAACAAACTTTAAATAAATAAATCTAATGACGCCAAACACAAGATTTCTAAGTATCTACCCTCTGGTTTCAGTGAAATAGATTTATAAAGATTTCACAATGTATAAAGGATTACCCTTATGGTCAAGAGATGAACAAACTTGGTAGAGGTCCAAAATACGATGCTAATACCAAATATGAAAGTTGTTTGCCTTCTGATTTCAGAGAAGAAGAGTTTTGAATTTTTCACTCTTTGTTTCTATGTGAAATTGGATGGGCACAGACAAAGCCAAAATTTGACTAAAGGGTTATGATATGAACAAACTTGGTAGAGCTCCCCTAGATGATGCAACACCCAAATATGAAAGCTGTCTGCCAACTGGTTCAGAAAAGAAGAATTTTAAAGGTTTTCCTATTTAGGAGGAGAAACTGAGAACACATAACATCTCGTTTACATGTGCTGTCAACATCTTTAGAACAAGAATGTACCTGGAATTCTACATCATGGTTGCAGGTGCTGAATAATGCAAACAATCGATCACAAGAAAAGTGGCATAATTTTCACTGTGAAAGTGAACAGACATTCAACCTGAGTTGAAAGTAAACATCTTTGAAAATAACAAGCATAACAAAGATTAACTGTTGCCCTGCTGATTTTAAATTTTATTTCAAACAATTTGCTATTTACGGGGTTAATTTCAACTGCAGAGTCAGGCTCCAGATTTTTCCACAATAATCCAGAAGGAAGCAGGTACAATTAAGAAAGTCATGAATTTGACAAGGTGAATGATTTTAGAATGATTTTTTATTTAAATTGAATGAGTGCGTTGAGTGAGTTCGAGTGAAATTTAAGGGATGTAATCCAATATTTGCTAATTTTGTTCAGGATGAATAAAATTAGCTTTATTTACGACCTCCCCTTCATAAAATATGCAAAAAAGTTCTTTACAAGACTTCCTTTATCTTCAAACAACAGATCTTGTAATTTCAATTAAGTCAGCGAATTCATGATTTTTTCTAGCTATCAGTTTTTCCAATGTAGTTTATAATCAAATTTTTTTAGTGAATTTGAAGCGTTTACAAGTGGTTTGAATGAGTTTTTTGGAATAAATGAACTGATCACTTAGTGAGTGATTAGTGAGTGATCTAGAATGGTTTTGATTGAGATGTCAATTTAACCATTTTATTAACTGTAGTTAAGGCTAAGATCAGACTGCACTTCTGTGCAGGCTGATCTAAGTTTATGCAGTCTGTCAAAGCTTTGTTTACAGGGGACAATTTTTATAAATAGGCAAAAATAGCATAACGTCTATAAGGACGTATATGCCAATTTCCATTTTTTCTTTTATTGCGTTTTCGCAAACATATGATATTCCCGCTTCTTTTGCGAAGATGCTGGACCTGAAAGCTAATCGTATCCCCCCAAAAAAGCTTCATGGACTTGTAAGATACGTCATATTCGCACCGGAAGTGGTATAAAAGTGAAGTTCGAAAATGACGTATTGACAAATTTGATAATTGTTCACATTTCCTTATGATAAAAGTTTATTTTAAAAGATCAGTTTGAAAAAGAACACAACCTTTACCCGGGCCAGATTATTCGCGTGTCTCAGTTACATACATAAAAATTGTTATATGCGTTTTTCACTTTTTTCGAGAAAAGTCTCACCCAACGGCTTTCGGGGTCTCCTATGCACCCGAAAAAAATTTTTTACAGGCGATTTGTCCTATATCTTATATCACATCAAATTTAATAAGTTTTTTTCATGCATTTATCTTTTATGCCTTTTTTTGTCTATACGGCATTTTGTACCGTAAAAATTAAGTGAAAAATGACATACTTGACGATTTTTTTGTTGTTTTTCTTAAGTAACTCATTATAGAGACAAAATTTAATATTTATGATGGCAGATAATATATTTAGTGATTCGATTTAAACGATTTTGACCAAAATGGTTGTATTAGTGCTTATAGGTAAAAATATATTAAGTTTTTTCCTTCTCCTGAAAAGTAGGCTTTTCCCGGGTTGGGTTCGTCCTTATAGAACGGAGCCGATGATAAGAAGGGTTAAAATCAAGCAAACCAATTGATGCCAACAATAATATTGTCACCAACAAGTCATAGGTGATCAAACTAACTCGACATTTTGTCTGAAACAACAGATCTGTTTGTTCAGATTTAGACTTGTTAAGAATCATAAAATATCTATTCAGGACATCTTGCAAAGCTTAGTTGAAATCCTACACTGCTGCATAGTATATCTCAATTAAAAATCTTAACCCTTGTCATGCTGAATAAATTTTGGCTAAAAATTTGCATTAAACAAAAAGTCCTGGAAGTACCAACTGCAGCTCAATTTTAATTTGAGAAACTAAATCAATTGACAAGTCTGTTTTGAAAGTGAGAAACAGGTGGTGTAGACTAATATCAGACTGCACATATGTACAGGCTGATGTTTGTCTATAGCTCCGACCAAAGCAGGAATATTCCGGGTTCAGCATGAAAAGGCTTAAGATTCTTAAAGGCCAGGAGCCTGTTTTACTAAACATCTTACGATCATTTTTTGCATAAGACGAACATTTGAGTTGTTTCTACAGTAGTACCTAAACATGGAATTCTGCCATGCATTATCTCATTGGAATCGTCTGGAGGAGACGATTCCAATGAGATAATGCAAGACAGAATCTAGCAATGAATAAAAATACCAGATACGATTTGTGATTTTGACTTACGATCAATTTGTCATAAGAAGTTTAGTAAAACGGGCCCTAGGAACTTAGTGAACACAATTGGGATACTAGCATTACCTTGACCATTGGTCCATATTTTGATTTAAACCGTTTATTCCACGATGTCCCTGTCTGATTGACAATCTCCTGACCCAGTTTATCAACAGGCATCCCTTTATTCTTCTGCTTGAGAAGGATGAACCCTATAAGATCTATAGGTGAGTCACATTCAATCACGTCAGTCTTCCCAGAACCAGGGTCCGGAGGTAACACTATTTCTTGTTCTTCCTACAAGTATTTATAGAATGTGCATGATGATGACCAAAAGTTCAAAAGAGATATAAGTCTTGAAAAATTCTAACAGATTATTGACTCATAAGGGTGGAATAAAATATAACGAGAATTGTCAGCTGACAACGCAGCAGCTTGTCTCAAACGGCACTTGACCAAAAATCTAAGTTCAAGGTCATTATTTTTTGTTTAAGTCCATGGTCTAATATATATCAGTCTGATTTAGAAAAACGGAAATAAAGGTTTAATGGTCATAGGTATAAGCACTCAGAAAATATAAGAAAGGTTAAAGTTTTTTAGTGAAAGTTTATATAAGTCAAGGTCAAGGTCAAACTATCAAGGACCTTGATTACTGGTGAAAGCCTGGTGAGTTTGTGTATGAGGTTATGATGTCCCTAGGAAAAGCATTCAGAAAATATAAGCAAAGTTAAAGTTTTTTGGTTAAAGTTTTTTTAAGAGGGTCAAGGTCTCTGTCTCAAGGTCATTTTGACATGGGTTCTTATCTTAAATGAAGGCATATACCCTAATGATACTTTATGTAAAATATAAAGCCTCTAAGATTAATATTGATAGAAATGAAAAAACTTTAACCGAATGCGGACTCTGACACCGACGCTGACGCCGTGCTGACAACCAAGGGTATGACATTAGCTCTTCTGAGACTTGCGTCCCGGGTCAGCTAAAAAATTATAACTTTTTTTTACACATATGCCATAAGGTGGAATAAGATAAGATTTCTATAGCCATTGTTTACCTATCCTTTTCCAATCATTATTGAAAGAGGAAAAATTTAGTTTTTCACAATGTATTTCATGATATATAAAATCCTTAGTTTTCAATTAATACTTGGATTCACTGTTTCAATGTCTGCAACCTCTTGATAGTAGGAAATTTGCAAGTGTAATACAGGCCCTGCATTCAGGATGACAAAACAGCACAAACTGTTTGTCAACTAAAACCTGCTTTACATGTGTATTTATGTCCAAAGCAGTTTAAATTTGGAAACCATTTGCATCATTTTGTCATCTGAAATGCAGGCTTGTTGATTGACTTTATAGAAAAAAGCTATCAAATTAACCTTTATGACTTTATCCTGTCTCTTTGTTCATTATTTTTGTACTTACAGGAGCTACCCAGAATCCTAAGTTATCGATATCTCTAATATACGCATGATAATGTCCACCATACGCTCCACCACTGTGTATAACCACTGAGAATAATTCATAGTCTAAATCCTCTCCTTCTTCTATCTGCAATTAACATGAACAAAGGTACAAATTAAAGGGGGCAATGACAGTTTTAAACCTTTAAATTTTTGTCCCCAGAGAAAACAAGAGGAATTTACATAGTGGTCCTAACTCATGGGTCTTGTAAAGAACTAGAAAGAGAAGCAACAGATTTTAACCACTAATAGCTACTCTAACAACTGGTTGGATTGGGGCTCTATCTGTAAATTGTCCTGCTTAATGAAAATACCTTCCCCTGGTAGGGCTCAAACCTGCAACCATCCAATCATGTGTCAAGCACGCTAGGCATTTGGCAAATGATCCAGATCTGTGTTTCTCTATGAAAACCCTAGGTTGTGGGTACTCATTAGAATTGCCTTAATGAGACAATACCAATGAGTGCCCACTGCATAGTGTTTGAGCAGGTATTACTGAAATGTTTTATTCTAAAATATAATATATTGCCTTTATCTGTACCTATGCATTAAGGCAATAATGTAGCTCTCATTAAGACTAGGAAATATTGGATTAGTTGATGGACGTACATTGTATTTTTGTTTGTTGATTTGTTTTATCTTTGTTTGTTTGAATTTAGACAACACTGCTTATAACAATATTTCAGAATATTTCAGTCAAATCTTGACAACTGGAGCACCTAACTATTGATTCCTGGTATTTCTCGAACAAGCACTTCCACAACAACCTTTTGGAGTTTCCAGCTGCTCATCCTACATTTGTTAACGATTATACACCCATTGGTGAGAAACAATTATGTGAAAGAATGTGTGCCACAAAGTAACAAACCCTGGTACCTATCATGCAGGGCTCGTGTTTGACCCTTAAACCAGGGTTTTGACTCCCAAAAATTCCATTTTGACCCTCAAAAGTTCACTGCAGGGGGTCAATTTGACCCCCTGATTTTCCAGTAGTGCAACCTAAGCAGTTTGAAATATTTCATTGATAAATTGTTCATACAATTTCAAAAGATCTATATAATCTAGATATAGATCTACACTTTATTGTTTATGTTGTTTCAGTTATATAGATTACTTTAAAGACCATTAAGTTTTCATGTTTTGCTCTTTCTTGACACCTTCAAAACCAGATTTGACCCCCAGTATTTTATGGGCAAGGGGTCAATGACTCCCTAATTCAAAAAGCTAGCACAAGCCCTGCTATGCAAGGTTGAAAGCACTACTAGTCTACAAATGAAGGAAAGATGCAAGTTGAAATTCAATAAAGTCAAAAAGAAGCATTTGTTGAAAGTAATTTTAAATTTAATTCTTCACGATGACACTTGATTTAAAGTAAGGTTTTAAGGATTTTTTTTCCAATTTTCTCCTCTTTTGGAACCTATAGATTTATCACACATTTTTCAAATAAATTAAAGACTATGAGCTCTCTTTCAAATTGGACCAGTTTAAAACTGTGTTGAGGCCTAAAGCCATCATCTTACCTTGTTTAATGGTCCAATGGTATTAAGAGATGAAGAGAGTATTTGTTGATTTCAAGGAGGTAGGAAACTAAAACCCTAATCACACTTATGTATGAATACACAAAGGGTATTCATACATAAGTGTAATAAGGTTTCTAGTTTCAAAGGTCCATTAAACAGTTTTAAAAAGTTGTAGAGGAAGAAGAATTGTAAAGTGTTTTTTGCCCAAATAGCCGCTTGGTCCTATCCCCTCCAACCATGGTATGCCTCTGATTGCTTAATACTAATGATTTTAACATTTTCCTTAAATGTTTATCATCTCATAATCTATACCAACTAGAAAGCCATGAACGGCTTGAGTCGCTCCACAGGCTTGAAATTCTTGTAATAGCAAATAAAAGTGTTTGAAAATGATTTTCAAATTTCAACTATATAACATAGAGACATGACCACCGCCCATAAAATGCATATTTTTCATCCAATCACAATAATATTTGGCTGCATGATAATTGGTCACCCAAGGATCATACCAATAATGTTTGATTGATATCCATCAGTTATATACTGAGAAAATGATTTTCAAAATTTCAACGATATAACATATAGAGAAATGACCTCCGCCCATAAAATCCATATTTTTCATCTGATCACTAAAATTTTTGGTACACTGATATAGGGTCACTCAAGGATCATTCCATTGAAATTTGGTTGATATACATCACTAAGATTTTGAGAAAATAATTTTGAAAGTTTCGACCATATAACATATAGAGAAATGACCTCTGCCAATAAAATCCATATTTTTCATCTGATCAGAATATTTTTTGGTGGACTGATAGAGAGTCACTCAAGGATCATTCCAGTGAAATTTGGTTGATATCCATCAGTTACATTCTGAGAAAATGATTTTCCAAGTTTCCACTATATAACTTTTAGAGAAATGACTTCTGCCAATAAAATCCATATTTTTCATCCGATCATTAAAAGTTTTGGTACACTGATAAAGGGTCTCTCAAGGATCATTCATGTATAATTTAATTGGTATCCATCAATTAGAATCTGAGAAAACTCATAACTTTTTACCATATTTGGAAATTAGCCACACCCATTAAATCCATGTTTTTCATTGGATCAAAGTTCCAGTGGAATTTAGTTGATATCCATCAGTTACATTCTGAGAAAATGATTTTCCAAGTTTCCACTATATAACTTTTTAGAGAAATGACTTCTGCCAATAAAATCCATATTTTTCATCCGATCAGTAAAAGTTTTGGTACACTGATAAAGGGTCTCTCAAGGATCATTCATGTATAATTTAATTGGTATCCATCAATTAGAATCTGAGAAAACTCATAACTTTTTACCATATTTGGAAATTAGCCACACCCATTAAATCCATGTTTTTCATTGGATCAAAATTTCTTGAACAACTTTGAAAGAAGGTCACCAAAGGATCATTCCTGTGAAGTTTGGTTGAAATTCATCCAGTAGTTTCTGAGAAGAAGATTTTTAAAGAAAAAGTTTACGACCGGATGGACGCACGCACGCACAGACACAACGCCATGACAATAGCCCAAGTGCCCTTGGGCCAGTGGAGCTAAAAATCACAGCTGCTTGTATTGTTTTGTTGAAATGTTTAAAGAATGCTGACTAGAATGTGTCGACTTGACAACAACCCTGCATTCAGGATTACAAAAACATGCCAACTATTTGCAAATTATTCCCCACTTTGCACACAAATGTATAACGCGTATAAATGTGGAACGCAAAGGCTGTTTTAGAACGTCAAAAGATCTCCAAGCAGACTTTTGAAATTTAAATTAAATACCTGTTCACAATATGGTCTCATATCTAACACTAGAGGAAATGTAAATCTCCCTGTCTCTTTGAATCTCTCCATCTTTTGGAAATCAAAACTGAATCTCAGTAGAGACAGGGTCATAATGGGTGGCAATGTTCTCAATTTGGCTCCCTGAAAAAAACTTTGATGAAACAATAGCACCACCTACTGGTGCCTACACTCGTCTTTCGAGTGTTGGGCGGTGGAAAAAATCTAAGTCGAACAAGATGTGTTTGTGAAACACGAATGCCCCCGTAACAGCATTTTTTTTCAAAGTTTGACCTTGACAGATGACCTTGACCTTGTCAAATGACCTTGACTTTGGTACCAGCAGATGCGGATCATTGAGATCTATCATCATGCCAAATATTAGCCTTGTATCTTGAATAGGCTTGAAGATATTGGCAATGTTAAGTTTTTTGGTTAACTTTTTGAGTTATTTGACCTTGACAGATGACCTTGACCTTGTCACATGACCTTGACTCTGGAACCAGCTGATGCGGATCATTGAGATCTATCATCATGCCAAATATGAGCCTTGTATCTTGAATAGGCTTGAAGATATTGGCAATGTTAAGTTTTTTGGTTAACTTTTTGAGTTATTTGACCTTGACAGATGCCCTTGACCTTGTCACATGACCTTGACTTTGGTACCAGCAGATGCGGATCATTGAGATCTATCATCATGCCAAATATGAGCCTTGTATCTTGAATAGGCTTGAAGATATTGGCAATGTTAAGTTTTTTGGTTAACTTTTTGAGTTATTTGACCTTGACAGATGACCTTGACCTTGTCACATGACCTTGACTTTGGTACCAGTAGATGTGGATCATTGAGATCTATCATCATGCCAAATATGAGCCTTGTATCTTGAATAGGCTTGAAGATATTGGCAATGTTAAGTTTTTTTGGTTAACTTTTGCAGACAGACAGACAGACGGACGGACGGACAGACAGACGGACAGACAGACAGACGGACAACGGTAAAACAATATGCTCCCGATCTTTCGATACGGGGGCATAAAAAGGGGCATAATTAGCACAAAGTCCATCTAGAGTTAAACCCATTGATAAAATAGATTGCTATTTTGATGGTGAATATGTGTGCCAAGTTTCATGTGAATGCTTTCAGTAGATCCAGAGATATTAGAAAACGTCAAAGTTTTCGCACAATGAGGATGATGAGGCCGACAATGCCGACACCGAGGCTTTAGCAATACCTCGGGTTATCTCCAAAAACAGCCTAGCTATAAAAGAAAATTTCTGAAGGGAGAAAAAAGTCAAGATGTGAATTGGCTCCGTCCTACTGTGAATAAAATATCCAGTTGAAACTACTTTGTAAGATTTTTTAATTAAACATATTGATCCATCAGAAATCTGTCTCCTAATGTTGTAATCTTTTGCTTCTTTGCTTTGTTATGTGAAGTTACTACTAACAAATGAGTATCATTTGTTAGTAGTAACTTCACATAATCAAGCAAAGGAGCAATAGATTTTAACACCAAGAAACTGATGCGCATTTTCTTAAGAAACAGAGAAATTTATGCCCCCCCAAAAAGCAGGTCAATGGCCTATTCTTTGTTAATAAACAAAGGGCAGTGACTCACAAAGTATTAATAGTAGAGTTATGGTTCTTGTGCACTGCACTTCTCCTCAATAAGATCTATCCACCTGTGAAGTTTCATGATTCTTGCTTGGATACTTTTCGAGATATGCTCCAGACATAGAATGGTCTATGGACATGCCATCCAACGGACTGACTGAAGGACTGACAGACCAACCACCTGACAAGTACAATATACCTCCTCTTCTTTGAAGGGGGGCATAATTATTATCTAACAACAAAGGTGAATACAGGATTTTTATAAAGAAGGTCCAGTTTGGGGGGGAGGGGGGTGGGTGTTGTACCGTTAAACTTCACTAGCTAGATCACCTTGGGGACTTGATAATTTATTTGAGAGATTGGTAGGTCAACTAAACCAAAGAACAATAAAGGTACGAGATAATGAAAATGTGTCATATCCGTATTATGTCGTATCAGAAAATATACTTAAATGGTTCTTCAAGTTTACTATTTAATTCAATTGTTTTAATGTAACTAACTAGTAATCTTCAGGATTGTGTGTTGAAAATTAATAATGAAGTAAAATGAAGAAATAATTTTCGACAAAAGAGTCTTATTGTTGCATTCCCTTTGTTTACAATAAAGGATCGTTTTATTATTCATTTTACCTACACAGCCTCTCTTTCAAGAGAAAGTAATTAACATGAACCTATCATAGACTTTTTCTTTTTCATATTTTTAATTCACTTAACCAACCTTTGAAGCATCCACAAGTTTATTACAACCGCCACATTTATACTGATTCTTTCCATCCAACATTTCTATATCTTGATACATAGACTTGAGTCCTTCCTCTAGACTGGAAGTCCCAGTCACAGTAACCGACAGGTCTAAAAATTCTTCCTGTATAGTAGAAATAAGTTATATTATAATATGACCTACATCACAGGAGTGAAATAACCCCTTTGAATATTTTTGATATTACACAGGTGTTATTACACAAGTGGAATAACTATGCAAATGAGCTAAGAACAGAAAGCAACCTTATATTTTCCATTGTGAAAATTAACATCATATTGGATTTGCTGACGTCTTTTTGCAAACGGCCCTATACATTTTCGTGGAATAACTTGAATCGATAAGATTCGTATTTTATCACAAAAATAAAGGTCATATTATAAACAGAATATCAAATTTGTGCTCATTAAATACTAAATTTTGAAAATTTGTCATCACAAACAGACAAAAACTTGGTGCAGTCTTGTTTTTATCTGTTTATAGATAGCTTCTTTAATCAACAAAAAAATTCGGTATTCAATGACCATCCATTCAATATCTATTATAAGACATTCAATATTTTTGATGAATCTCATGAATTCAAATAAAGTTGTGCCAAAATGAGGAATTTCTTCAGACAAGAATTTTCTCTTTTTTCATGGATATTTTCAATCCAACATAGAGCAATTATGTATGGCTTTTTCATAGTTATGGTAGATATATGGAACTTCATTCTAGCCTAAAATCTTGCCATCTGGTATTTACCTGTCGTTCACTGACTTTTCCACATTCTGTACACTTTATCTGAAGCATAAAAAGGATAATTAATTGTTTCAATAAAGGGTTAATTCACATTTTGAGGACATTAACATTTGCGAAGCACGAGGGCATTTAAGCATTATGGGAGTCTCTGCAAATGTTAAACGCTGAAAAAACGTGAATTGACTCTATTATTGCATTAATATAGAATATTAAGCAATATATTCAAACATAAATTGCAAAATAATTCATAGGAATGCTAAGCCCAAAACCAATAATGTGCCGGAAAATGGTTTTATGTATTGCGCTTGATGGAGTAATGAAGTCATAAAAATAATGTGGGAATAGGATCAACATGTTTATTTATGCTCTATATAAATATTTGACAAAGAAATGGATAAAGGGCATAGGCCAAAACTGGGGATATTTAAGTGAAGTAGGGGTTTAATGGCACATGAATTTACTTTTTATCTACGTCTTCTCCTGTTATCGCCCGGCTTTTGTTCGTTAACGCATGGGTATAACAACAATAAACTGATTATTTCATGCAATAATGTAAAATCAACTTTTCTCACATAGCTACACCTGTCTTTTATAACAAACAGCCATCAGATACATCCTTACCTTAACAATTGATGGCTCTGGGTGAAGCAGTTTTAACTCCCTATTTATTTATAGGGCGTTAAAACTGCTTTGTCCTGAGCCATCAAAATGTATCTAATCTAACAACATAACTTAAATAAAATCATTGCGATATCATCTTAACAACCATTACCAAAGTATTGCTCTTATCATTCCCACTTGATTGGATGAATTGCTGTTATGATGGTGAATACACATGCAGATGAAGTTTCAAGCCAAAATCTTCAATAGAATTGCTCTTATGATGGTAAATATACATGCCAAGTTTCAAGCCATTACCTTCAGTGGAAAATTATGATTAAGGTTTAAATTTAATATGCCAATGTCTATGACAATGCCTACAACAACCATGCTATGGTGAAGACAATATCTCCAAGTTTTATTTCAAAACAGTCACATTCTCTTGTGCCAACAATTTAGTCTTCGACTTTAATTATAATACCAACCAGATTGACAAGCTTTCCATGAAAAAATTGCTGAATTATATCTTAACCACTAACTAACAAATTTTCCATAGCACTGAACAGAATACAGTTAACTCTTATCTTGCCAAATATAGTTTTTTCAGAAATAAACAGCCAATTTTGGGCATATTCAACCAATTTATTTCAGGTTTTCTTACAATAATTAAGCAATTAAGCAGGCAGTTTGGGCTTAGGTCAGACTGCACATCTGTGCAGGCTAATCTAAGTCTAGACTGTCTAGGAAAGCCTTATGTGCAGCAGGAATGTGTCCTTAACAGCTTGATAAGCATAAATTTAAATAGCAATCTGAATGACAAGCTTTCCATAAAATGGTTGGGGAATCATATATTTACCACTAACTAATGAATCTTCCCTTACATTTAACAGAATTCTATTTAAATTAAATACCAACCTGATTGACAAGCTATCCATGAAACAATTGCTGAATCATATCTTTCCAACTTGCACCGACCAATGAATCTTCCATTGCATTTAACTGAATTCTATTTAAATTAAATACCAACCTGATTGACTAGCTTTCCATGAAACAGTTGCTGAATCATATCTTTCCCACTTGTACCAACTAACGAATCTTCCATTGCACTGAACAGAATTCTATTTAATTCTTGGACATCATGTTGTTGAAGTTGCTGTAAAGCAGGATTGAGAGAAGTTAACCCTTGTCATGCTTAACCCGGAATTTTCTTGTTTGGCAGGAGATTTAGACAAAGATCAGCCTGCACATACATGCAGTCTGATCTTTGCCAATACCATATGTTTTCCTTTCTAAACCAGGAAGTTTAAGATATAAAATTTCAAAATTAACATTGACAGTTATTAGTGCATCCATTACTTTCAGCACTTTGAATTTACCATTTTTTTCATATGATTTATTCAGCATGATAATGGTTAAAACACATGACAAGTTGCTAGTTATATCATCAGTAAGGACTCAAGATATATACATGTACCAATGTCAAAATGTGTCATTCCAAAACTTACAATAATTTCAAACAGTTAACGGTTCAGGATGGAAAAGTAAAGTTGTTTAACCCCTACCTTATCCTAAGCTAAGACAGGTGTTCATTTTTTCTCTTTAAATTAGTCAGAGATACCACTGCTAAACAATAGCACCAAAGCAGATACTATTCTTGGGTGCAGGTACTGGATAGTGAGAAATTCCGAGTCGAAAAAGAGAGACATAAAAAATTCAAAACAAGAGCACCGCCTACGGGTGCCTAAGCTCGGCTGTTGAGTGCTGGATGGTGGGAAAAAATCTAAGTCAAAAAAGGGGCATAATTTGCACAAAATGCATCTAGAGTTATCCCCCTTGACAGAATAGGTTACTCTTTTGATGGTGAACATGTGTGCAAAGTTTCAAGTAAATGCCTTCAGTAGAACCAGAGATATAACAAAATGTCAAAGTTTTCGTATGATGACGACAACAACGAAATGGAGGCTATAGCAATACCTCGGGTTTTCTCCGAAAACAGCTGAGCTAAAAAGTAATTTCTATGGAGTCAATTTTTAAAGAAAAAGTTACAGATGATTTGAAATAAACGGTAACAAACCTCATTATTGGTCCACCCAAAACTCTCTGTCAGGTCCACAGTCGACACAGCATTACAATTCTTTAACAACATTCTGGCAAACAATCTCTGTAGCTGGATTGGTATAACTCTAACCTTAAATAAATAGATTCTATGAAGGTAGAGGATAGTCATACACTTATAATACTAAAACGGTTATATTAATTTATAATTTACTTGACCAAAGTCCCCCCCCCTCCAACTGGATCCACAAAGGAGGCACTGACACTAAGTTTTCTAGGAAGTTATTAAACAATAGCAAAACATTGGAAGGTTGTTCATGTCGCTTAGTGACTGCACCTTAATGGTACACACACATATTCATTTTTTTTAAATTATCCTCATACTGTAGATACAAAGACTAGGTCACTTCTGAAACACTGGATTCAAAAGGATTCAAGAACAGTAAAATAATAAGATAAATATGAGAAATTAATTTGCTCTAACAGTGTTAGCATTTAAGGCTTATTAAATATAACCCAAACGCTTTTTAAACATGATGTTTCTTCTTCAGGGGTTCTAAATAAACTGAATTATACCTAATTTGACCTACGTACTAATGCTAGTCAATAATAAAAAAAAGTAGCAATTAGGTGACCCAAAATAGTCTTCGTGACCTAATTAATAGTTACTGTGACCTAAATTGGCCTGAATCATATTAAATAAATTGGATTTGACCTGCGCGGTTCTGCTAGTCAACTAAAGTAAAGAATAGCAAATACTTGAGCTGAATGATTTGCATGACCTTGTTTGACCCAAATTATCTATTTGACCAAATAAAATTAAAATTTGGCCTGAATTAATCCTGTCTATCTCTGTTGGTCAACCATTGTGAGATGTTGCTAATATACCAGGGTTGTTCAAAAATTAACCGGATTTTGCCTCACAAAATGTTATCTTTGAAGCAATCAAACCAAATTTGGTATCATTCAGTGTCGGAATTCAATTCTTATATTGTTTTGTAAAATTGGTATTGTTATTGAACATAGCACTTGTGCATCTGCCATATAAAATGCCATGGAAACTAGTACCCGGCACAGCAGATAAAATAATCCATATATTTGTTCTTCATTGTAGATATTCTTTCTTTTCTAACTGTTGGAAAACTTGAAAATTATTTGAGTTGCTGGAATAAGTATTACAAATGCCTTGTCTTAATTTGAAGTAATTTAACCGTAGAATTTTTCGTAAAGATTCTTTAAAAATGAAGAGGGGTAAGCGTTTTGGAACGTTCTAGACAACGTCATTTGAATCCTCAGAATTTTGAGTTTTAAATTTTCTATTCGAAATCTACAAAAATACCTAAAGACATAAATCAAATACTTGTCACGCTGAAAGGGAATGGTTCATTCTTCCAAATGCTTTATTTTCATCGGTGAAGACACTTCCATGCCCCGTGAGATAAGAGGAAGAAAGGAGAGAGAGAAACTTATCCAAGATACTGTAGGGACGTCAATTGCCAAGTCTCTGGAAGATGTAGGCCATTTTCTAAGGGGCACCTTTCTGAGAACTTTGATTTTGCACCAATTGATTTTACAATACAAACCATAAGGAGCACAGCTTAATTACATACAGGAACACCGAATTCCCCTTCTTCTATGAATAACGAGCTGTGACAAACTAAATTACACAACATCAAATGTCTCGATTTTCTACGTCACTAACTGTGCGCCGCCACCTAATACCCAAGTATTTTTGTTTGCGTGTGAAATGAATATACATCGTTCAAATGCTTCAGGTTTTGGCAAGTTTGAGCATATAAAGTGTCCTGTTAATATGAGGATACTTTTTTCACAAAGCGATAAATCAATGATGATTTATTGACCTAATCCGGAAAAAAATTGAACATCCCTCGTATATCATGAATTATAATTGTGACCTAGTTAAGCGTCACTTTTGTTGATTCTGAATGGCTTGATAGCATTCAAGCATCTAATCAAATAGGTCTCCTGTGAATTCCATTTTGTGACTGGCCATTCAGCATTGGCATCAATACAGCACAGGACAATGTTGTTGAATGAATGACCATTTCCATGAAAATGTTCAGCTACAGGAGATCTATTGAAACGGCATGTTTTCCAATAGGATCTATGCAAATTCATGCCTTTTTTTTATCTGCAGTTTTGTTTTGCACACATATTGCTTGTGGCATTTAGAACATGTAAGGAGATAGACAGCGTTTGCAGTTTTGCAGGTGTAAGTACCCTTTACTGTACCTAGTTGAGACTTGAAGGTCTGCATATCATTCATGATTGGACATATTTGGCATCTTGCTGCCTGGCAAGAGCCAGAGTGTCCAGGCGAAGGGATAGGTGGCAAATGGTCAATATTTGCTTTAACAAGGATGTCTCTGAGTGATTTTGGCCTGCAGTAAGCGATAACTGGTTTCTCAGGGAACATTTTGTTGAGTTTGCTCGAGGCCTCGTTTTTTTACCAGTGGTTGTCAACAATTCAGCTTATTTTTGGCAAGTTTGGATGATATGTGACCACAGATGGTTTCCTGTATGATTTTTTAATCTTACTTTTGTTTATTAGTAGGTCTTGTCGCGATATGGCAGTGGCTTTGGCTATGGCAGCAGAAACAAAACTTTTCTGTTGTCTCTGTTGTGACCCATCTAGCGAAAGAGATCATCTGGGAACAATGTAAAATGTTGACCCTGGTATGACATCACCAACTGCACAGTCTGCCCAGGATTGAAACCTTTCTTAACCCTTTGCTGTTTAATCCCTGCTTTTTACGTGCCTTTGATTTTATGATTGAGAAAACATTCTGACAAGCAACTTCTTCTTTTTCCACACTATTTTCTACCCTACTGAATGGTTATTTTTCAAATTAAATCTACTTTAAATTTTTGTCTGCAAAACCTTTGAATTTGGACAGGTCCAAATTTTTGAAAAACAGGTAAGAGTTAAAAAATGAAATTTTCTAAACCTAGCATGATAATTCTACCTTCCTATGTAATAATTTTTATTTGACACCTCCTGGTTGATGTCTGCTGGTCCAAATCATTTTTCCAAATATTTATTTTACCTAGTTGCCAGATGGTCTCTTATTGTGAAGGGTCACATATATATTACAGATAAATAACATTTGAGCCAGTGTGTGTGATTTCCAACAATTTCTTATATATGCGCAAAGCAAAGACTCTGACCAGCCTATGCATCTGCACAGTCTAACCAGAGTCTTCACTATGCGTTTGGTAGATTGATTAGGTCTCATAATATCTGTAGATCATCGCTGTTTATGCTTCTCAGTGTTTGCATCTCACGAACATTTCAAATTGTTGGAATTGCCACACGCAGGCTCAATTTAAAATATATAAGGTGTGTGCTAGTGATGGGCAGATTAATTGATTATAATTGATGCTCAGTCGGTTTTGGCTTCCGATTGTGATAATCGAATAAGAAATTGAAAAAAATCGATTAATCAGATCCTAATACATAAATAAAAGCCTATTATTTCTTTTACAGAACTGACATCAGTTTGATGGCTCAGCATGAAACAGTTGTAACTGCCTATATGTTTATAGGCAGTTACAATTGTTTCACACTGAGCCATGGAGTTGGTAGAAAAAATAAAAAGGAGGAGTCTTCATGTCATGAGTTTTAACAAAACCCACATATTCTATTTTTCAAAGGAATGATACTTAAAGTGCTGTATTAATATTAATTTCTAAGAAAACAATTGCACAATCGATCATTAGTTGATTTTCCCTTCCAACTTAAATCGATTATCGATTGTAATTTGAAACCGATTGCCCAGCACTAGTGTGTGTCATGACAAAGGACAGGGGACAGGGCCAGCATCCCATCAAATGATACCTTTGCGCCAGGAACATCTTTATCTTCAATGTTTCCCAATTCATCTTGGTCAAGACAAAACAGGGCATCTGAAAATATATCATACGGGCGAAAGACCGGGCCGAAGGCCCGGTCTGAAGACCGCCTATAGCTTACAGGTATATATAGAGAGAAAAGAAGTAAAATAACAAACAATAAAATTAGAACTCATATACCGTTCAACCCAAATCGTCCATTTTGATTTCCCCATAAAAAGCTCCTATGTCAGGCCGCGTCCGTTTATCTCCTTCCGGTCACTCACTGTCTTATACCCTAGATAGGTGTTTCGAGACACAGTCTAATTTTTTGCAACAACAACAACAAATTATCGACTGGTTATCAAAAAATGCTTTAAAGAAGGTTTCTAGATCTAGAAATCGTACATTACAGTCAACCTACATTCAAGAAAATCCTTTTTAAATAAGGAAAACAAAATTTAGCAGTCATTTCTTCAATTATTCGTAAAAAAGTGATTTTATGTAACCTTTTCGACGGCAGAAAATTCAAGTTCAAAAAATGTTTACATTTAAAACAGTGACGTCACCGATCCTCATTCTGATTATTGATGCAGAGGTGGCACTCCACTATTACTGTACTTCCAGGTAGAAAGGTAACCTTTAGACTAGAAGACATATCTTCAGTTTATGCATTTTTTGACAAAAAAGACAGCTTCTGTCTTCAAGAAATTTTAAATCACCCATTATTACAGTGATTTTAGTATTTTCAAAAAATATCAAATTCATAAATTTCAATACTGATCTAAAAAAAATAAGAAAACACATTTATCCTATACTTTATTTAGATTGGTTCCATTTTTGAATGTCTAGAACAGGCACTAAAGTCTGGAAAAATGTAAGAAGGGGAAAATTGCTTGCTCAAAGAAACAAAACTATTTGTACTTACAAAGGATGAAAGGATTGTTTGTTTTGGTCTTTTTTTTATGTTTACATAGAAAGCTAATATGAGCAATGGCCATGAGTTTAAAGTCTTTCTGCATTGCTTCTGATCTCAGCAATTTTAAGGCTAAAGCTTATAGTAACCTGGTGCTTTAGATCTACTTAGTTTTAGTCATAAACATGGACAATTAAGCATTGACTCAAAATAAGAGGTTGTTTTAAAGTGCTGTATGAAGCCATTTACAGATGAATAAATTCTATTTTTTTTTTCCAAATTAGAAGAAGATGTAGACTTACAAAACCATAGATATATTTTTAATATCAGTTACTTACATAAAAAATGTTGTCTAAAATAAAGAAATTGTATATCTAAAATTTTCTCATTCTCCTGATTTTAATTGCTATGCTATATAGCAACAAATAGCAGTATTTTGTAGGTAAAGGTTAAACCCAATAAAAGGAAACAATGCAAATAGGATCAATTGACATTGGTTAATTTCATTTAATTATACTAAAACTGTTTACCTAGAAATCTGATAAATGAAAAATTTGTCCCGCTTTTTGTGTTTCAAATTTCAACTATGTACAAGGTACAATTAAAAATATATACATGTACTGGTATAATCAAACAAGAGCATTGCATATGGGTGCCCAAAACCACAACAACAACAACAAAGAGTAAAGACACCAAGGTGATGACAGGACCTTGGCGTATTGTTTACACAGGCCCTCTAATGAAAGGAACCTTTCTTCACATTTTCTCGTATTCGTTTTCATAATTTATTCAATGAAAGTAATAAAAGGGAAATGTGAAACCAAAGATCGTCCCTACAGCTTAAAGTCAAAGCTACAAGTTCTAAGGCTTGGAAGTCGTGTATTCTTAGAGAACCAACCAGAATCATGGACTTTGGAAGCAAAAATTTAACTTACATTTAACAAAGAAACGAGCATTTACAAAGTGTACAGAAAAAGGAAGGTGTGTGCAGGGGGGGGGGGGGGGGGGGTTAGCAGGGGGAGTGGTTATAAAATCCTTACTTCGTAAAAATAATTCCTGAAATCCCAACATGGAATTACAAAAATTCCTGATTTTGGCCCTTATTGAGAGCACTGTATAATAAATTCAAAATAGCAATTCAATATACTATAGATATAAATTTATATTTCTTGTATGAAAAATTGTGTTAACACATTGCTGTATTTCTTACTGAGTTGTTAGTATGCTTATACTCATAAACAGATGGCTGTGGTTTCTTTAAAAGCGAATTTCATATGTTTGCCATGTCTTTTAAGTTGACATGTTTATCTTAGTTGCACCGAAGTGCCACCACTCACAATATATTTCGCCTTTTCTTAATGTGGTGTAGATCTGCCACTATTTACCTGATAGTTATCAAGAACAATAACTTCTATCTTATCATTATTCTTTTACGGTGCTCTTGATGTGTTTGCACAGCATTCAAAAGGTATTCTAGGGGTCCCAATACATAAATATATAGATGATTAATCTAGATCTAAATAAGAGAATTCAGCAATTTAAGATAACTACCGGTATACAGGGACCATAGGTTGTTCAAATATATACAAGAAAAATATTGTACTGTTTTGTGTGATGTCTCTGTAATGGTAATGAGATTAAAGCATTTAGCCATCTACATGGTGCCGCCTCTTTAAAAACTTGCAATTTACAAAAAGTGCTTCTTTTTGAAATTATACTTAATTAGGTATAAATGGCAATGTCAATTACACCAATAAAACTGTGTGATAATTCAATGGACACTTTAAGCTGCCACATAGACACCATTTGGATTTGTGGAAATGGCAAACTGACATGCACCCTTAACAGAAAAGACAGAAAAAACTTAGGCCTACTGGCTGGGGAGGGATTATCAGTGCATACCATTTCTGAAACAGTTTAATTTGCAAGAAATGGAATGCAGCAATATGTGGTCACCAGTCAGTAAATGTCTCATTACAAATGTTTTTTTTCTTTCGCCCGTTTTCTAGGCTTTGCCTAATTTCATATTAGATTTAAGGAACATCAGAAGTGTGTTTACTAGATAAGAGTTGAAGAATTCTTAAGATTTTGAATAGCCATATCTTGCGCAATTCAGCTGAATTTCTAAGATGTGGCACAACTTGTCCCAATTAAAAATCTCAAGAAATCTTAAAACTGTTTATCCCAAGAAAAGCACTTCGGGTTAATATTCAATTTGTGACATAATTCTCTTGTTGTTGCCAGAGATCCCAACCCTACCCTTTTCTTTTATCCAACATTTTCAATTATGGAAGACAAATAACACTTATGAAAAAGATCATGAACAAAGGAGAAATTGTCAATACTGTAACAATAATAATTATCTATGAACTCTTTTTTCTAATGTTGAGTTTGTCCTTCTTTTCCTTCTTTCCTTGGTATCAGAAATTTAAAAGAACAGGAAATGTTTACAAAACATTTATAACCCCTATAAAAGCAAGTCAATTACCAATTCTTTCTCAATCAACAAAGGGCAATAACTCACAAAATATGATGAGTAGAGTTATGTTTCTTTTGCACTGCACCTCTCATCTATGAAATTTATCCACCTGTGAAGTTTCATGATTCTAGCTTGCATACTTTTTGAGATATGCTCAGGACAAAAGAATGGTCGACAGATGGACCAACCAACCAACAAGTGCAAAGCAGAATACCTCCTCTCCTTAGAAGGGAGGCATACAAAAACAAGAGAACCGCTAAGGGGTGTCTACGCTCACCTGTTAGGTGCTTGATAGTAAAAATGTAATTCACAAAAGGGACATAATTTGCACAAAATGTATCAAGAGTTATATACCTTGATAGTAAAAATTGCTCTTTTGATAGTGAACATGTATGCTAGGTTTAACGTAATGGCCTCAGTGGAACCAGACATATCACAATATGCCGAAGTTTTTTGCTCAACATTATTACGACATAAAGCAATACCTCGGGTTTAGCCCGAAAACAGCAAAGCTAAAAACTGGCATTTGCAGTGGCAGATCTAGAGAGGATTAGGAAGTTTAAATAAAAGCCCTCTGTAGCCTAATTATTTTGTTTCCTACATAAGATCAGTCAAATTTGTTTACTACAAAATTCTGAACTCCCCTGCCCCTTTGTATATTCAAACTATGCTTACATATATATAGAACTCTTGCAGATTTGATATACAAAAACCAGACACAAGCCAAACTTTACCTCTGAATTCAGGTGTAAACATAAGCGTCTGAATCAATGAGTTGAGATAGCAAGTGGCTCCCTGGTTATTGATACCCGTCAGTCCACATTGGGGGCGGGGCATAGGCGGGGACTCCAGTCCGCGAAACCGAGAAGGTTTGTCATCAAATTCTGGAATCCCGAGTCCATCCTCTTCGTCAACAAATAAATTTCCAAAAACATCGGCCATTTGGAAATTCTTAGTGATTGAAATAATTATTTATTTTCTAAAAGATATTTCTTATTTATTTCTGACTTTTCCCGAGTATTTCAACGTCCATGTGAGTCAGAAATCTAATTTTATTGCCAAGGTTCTTTCACTTTCGTTGTGCAAGTCGCCATATTTGTTGTGACTACTTGATTGAATAAACTCGGAGACTGTATGGAATTTATGTTCTTTAATCGATTAGAACTTTGTTCGATTAACCAATTACAATATACAAAATTACTACGACAAAAGAAACGAATCGTATTTGTTCTACCAAAATATTGTTACTACAGTCTTATTAAATCTTGTTATGCTGAATCCGGAATATCTTTGCTTTGGCAGGAGGTAAAGACAAAGATCAGCCTGCACATATGTGCAGTCTGATCTTTGTCTTAAAAGGGGCGTATATATCACCTGTTTTATACCTAGACCAGTTCTCTATTTCAAACCAGAACAGCTTGATTTTGTATTTTTAAGACAAATAATGTCTCAACTTGGCATCAAATGCTTTCAGCAATTTACCTTTTAGTACATTTTTCGGTTACTCAGCGTTTGACGAATTTTATTATGCACGTTGTTTTACTTAGTCTCGATTCAAAACTGTGTGATGCCGAACACAACTATTTTGATTTGGTTGATTGATTTTTTAAACTAAAGAAAATTAGAAGTTATATTCATTTGGGAAGAAACTCAAGATTGAACACGTGACATAACGTCAACGTAGAAAGCAAAGATTTCGACATTTCTTGAAATTCACCAAAATGATATGTTGCTTGTATAAAAATAAATGGTGTGTGCATGAGAAAACGAAACACTCCAAACAATTTGGTAACGTCAATGATAATTTCATCATACAGATGTTAAAGATATTGGCAAAAGAAAAGTGGATACTTTCTGTTTTGGCAATGTCGACTTTTTTATTCAGCATGACAAAAGTGAAAGCTGTAGTTCAAAATGGACTGAATACTCGCGTGTTGCTCTTCATTAAAACATTTTAGAAGAAAAGTTATCATTATGTTGTCATTTTTTTTAAATATTAATTGATCATTTAGAACGGTGAAGAGGTTTAATATTGATTAAATATAGCGGACATGAAACTAAACACCGAATTACAGTATAAGAATACATGGAGCGAATTCATTCATCAATGAGTGTGATTGGGTTTCTAGCTTCATACATCGATGGAATTAACAAATGATTTCTTAGCATATTAAAACTTTATATCCTAAACGAAAAGAAAAAAAATAAATAAAAAATACTCCATAATGAAACGGATGTCTTATGTCTTATAGTACTTCTTCGTGAGGAAAATTTCATATGGGCTAGTTGATACATGAACTAGTGGATACACAAGGATAGTTGATGAATCGGGACAAGTTGATACTTGGGCCGCTTGTTGATACACGAGGCTAGTTGATAGTATACCTATCTGGGTATATTTGATAAAATCACTTGGCTTGCTGATTCGCGGAGCTAATTTGAAACACGTGCCAAAATGATACTCCATACCGTTTGAACAGCTGCAGGCAATCTTGAGATGTCTCACTAATCCATTTAACTTGTAATTCTATGTTCGGGCTACCGTCCCGCTATTTCATATGTCTATTTACGTCCGCCATGTAGATCCGGCACACTGCTGCGGATCCAGGGTTTCTATATAGGTTCGATGTCGACCTAGAATTCGAGTAATTAGTCCCAATCGGTATCACTATTTATATCGATAGGGATACTATTGGAATGATTGCCCAAACTCTGTACATCACGTAAATTTAATTTGTGAATTTTTTTACTTCCTGTGAGGTTTTCTTGTGTTGCTAAGTTTTGATTGAATATCAATGAAGTAACAATCAAGTAATTTGGACACAGTGGGGGATCGTTCGATCCCCACGACCCTCCGCCCGGTATCATGAATCCGCCACTGAGTCTACATCGTTGCCATGGGTCATCTATAAGCCTAGAAACATGGCTTAATCATGCTTCAGTTCTAAGTTGTATCAGATAATAAGGGGCACCCTGTATTTGTCCATATATGGGCGACGCCCCTGAAGACTGATTGTTATTACGGGGTAGTGTTAAGATAGACATACAGGGCGCAACTCCAGAGAATTCCGCCTGGTTCTTTAACGTAGCGAAGTTTAAGGCATAATCAGTGGTTTGATCTCCAAGGGAGGCACGCATCTTTTCCGACAAATGTTTCCAACATATGGGTGCATAATTGTAAACCTTCGTGGGGTAGTACCGTGCTGTATGATAGAATTTATATAATGGTAGTACTGGTGTGAGAAATACCAGAAATCATGCTATATGCTTCAGCCGCCAAGACATGATTGAAAGATTGTTTAAAGTGGCGTTAAACCCCACACAAACAGACAAACTGGACCTCGGCTCAATAACCCAGTCTAAAGACTGCTAGTTTGTCTATTGGGTCAATCCGGGGATCGGACCCGCGATATCAAGTTGACAGTATTGCATTCACGGTCTATATTTAGAATAATTAGACAGGCTAATATGCATGTTGGCAGTCATGTCTAGGTAGATAAGTGCAGTCGATTATTGACCACATTACTTAGACATAAAATTGACAGAAAATATGCACCTGGTTATTATCATTGCGCAACATGCAAGTCGCGTCATTTAGGACAGACTGGTTATGATAAGAGCGGTTACAACAACAACAGCAGAAGCAACAACAATAATAATAATGATGATGATGATGATTATGATGATGATAATGATGATGATGATGATAATAATAATAGTAATAATAATAAAAGTAGAAAAATAATAATAATTATTATTATTATTATTATTGTTATTATTATTATTATTATTATTATTATTATTATTATTATTATTATTATTATTATTATTATTATTATTATTATTATTATTATTATTATTTTTATTATTTTTATTTTTATTATTGATGACTGAAAATAATAATCATTTATAACAATGAAAATTAAAAAGATTATGATGATGATAAAAAAATATCATAATAGCTTGTAGCTTAGTGAGCTACCATCACACAAAGTATACAATACATGTCAAAATATGTTTTAACCCTTTCCATGCTGTTATACTATTGGTGTTTACAAAGCTTTTGGTAGATATTATAGTTTCACCCTGTACAGACATGAAGCCTGATCTTAGGATACACTGCATGCATTCTAATTAATTACACGTATTGTGTGAAAAAACAAAACAGAACAAACAAACAAAAATAATGAAAAAAAAACAGATAGAAACACTTGTACAAGGTTTATTGAAATGTCCCTAAAAATTGGAAGTTTGTTTGAAATGAAATTTTAATAGGTGTAAAGTTAACCCCGTCTCTAGCTGAATGAATTCTCTTGGCAAAATTACAGTAATAATTCAAAGTCATGAAAGCACTGAATGCAAAAAAAATTGAACCAATATTCTTTTTGAAAAAAAAACAAAAAAAAAAAAAAAAAAAAGAAAACCAACATTTTTTTTAAAGTTTGCTGGTTATTGTTAAAAGAAAATCAGAAAGTAGAGACTATGATCAGACTGCACAAATGTGCAGGCTGATCCTTGTCTATACCTCCAGACAAAGCAGGAATATTCTTTGTTCAGCATGGCGAATGTGCAAATGTCAACTCGATCAACAACCAAACTTTGGACTAGAAGCCGATAAAAAATTAAACAAGAAGTTGTAAAGTCGCACTGACATTTTCGGTCACTTCTATTGGCATATTCATGACACCCATGCTATTTTTAGTACATGTAGACTACTATTAGCTTGTTTAATTACATGTAAATGTATGTAGTAACATATCTAAGCAAATGTCTCGTAAGGTGGTCCGGTATGAAAAATTAAAGTAAAGGAAAAATACTTGGAATTATTTGAATTGAGTGATCTTTTTCTTTACACAAGTTTTAATTCGCACAAAGGGGGCAATATTTAGACTTGCAGCTATCGGATCTACAATATTTGTTCACAGAAAATGGGAAATTCTACACCTTCATGTGAGTATACTATGAAAAACTTGCCCATGTTATATACTGAACAACAAAAATAACGAATCACTTATTTTTATAGGTATAACTTTTTCCATAATCTTAAGTTTGGAAGAGTGGCTATACCAAACTAAACGTTTCACCAATTATTGATTTTTGACGAAAAGGATGACACCATAGACATACGCATTGAAGTGTTACAAAAAGCATAGAGGCGACTGCCCCCAAAATCAAAATTTTGAAATAAGAGTCAGTTTTCAGTGCTCAGTGAAAGTCAATAGCGCGCGAGTTCATGTGCAATATTGCTCCCAAAGAATGCCCGACAAGTGGATTTCTGAATTTTACCAAGAGTAATTCCCAACATGACTTTCCATTTGCTCTTCGTGCTGCATCAGTCTGTCTTAAACCCTTGGGGTTTGGCACTCATTTTTTGACTCTCATTGCAACCTTTTTTTCTGATATGCTCGAGTTCGAAATAAGTCCAGTCGATGAAAGGGAAGGTATTGATATAATTTTAAGAATATGTTCTCGAAGAATGTCCAAACCGGCATATATAGATGAATAGACCATAATATTGACTAACATACGGGGCGTTATCCTATGGCCATCGCTAATGAAGGGATCTAAAAACGGCACAGGTACAGTTAAAACATAGTAAAATTGACATGATGAATGATTTTCGAATAAATTTGGAACGAAATTATATGAGTGTGTAGAGCGAGTTTTGAGTGAAATTCGAGGGAGGTAATCCAATATCTCTAATTTTGTGCAGAATGAACAAAATTAGCGATATTGATTATCTCTCTTTAATAAAATATACGTACTTTTACTGTTTGTACGTCTTCGTGGACCAGTCAGACAATTGAAAGTCCACAACAGCCAATAAAATCGTAGAATAAATAGATCGGGTTGAATTTATTGTTGAAAGTCTTGAACGATTTTCGATGTTTTCTAATGATTTCGGAGCGATTTTGATCGATGAGAGTGAGTTTTTGGAATAAATGAATGGATCGCTGAGTGAATTATTAATAATAATTTTGATCGGAATGAGTCTCAATCTCACAATGTAACTAACTGTACCTCCTCTTTGTAGTTCACTGTCATCACTAGTCCACGACATTCTGAAAAACTGTGACATAGAGAGCACAAAATGCAGTAAGTTACATCGTGAATTTGACATTCACCTCAGTCAAAATCATTCTAAATCGCTCATTCAGCGCTCCACCCATTCATTAAAAACTCTCGCTCAAATCGTTCAAAAACGCTCAGACCCAGAGAAAAATATAGAATCAACAACTCCATTCAAATAAATTTGGAAAGAGAAAAATCGCGATTTCACTTCCATAATTCAAATTCTAAATAGGTTCTAAAAGAAAGAGGAAGCTATCTACAGAACTTGAATGCATATCTTATTAAAGGGAGGTAATCAATATCGCTAATTTTGTTCATCCTGAACAAAATTTGCGATAAAAGGATTACCTCCCATTAAATTCACTCAAATCTCGCCCCACACACTCATTCAATTTCATTCCAAAATCATTCACCTTGTCAATTTCACGATGATGTTAAGTGTATCCGAGGTGCGTTTTTTAGGATTAAGAATTTTAAGATTTCTTAAGATTTTTAGTCGGGATATCTCTGGCTGCGTCGTAGAATTTCAACCGAATTGCGCGAGATAATTCGATTTAAAATCTTAAGATATCTTAAAAATCTTAATCTAAAAAACGCACATCTGCTGGTCATTACCCATTACTTTGTGGCTTCTAAATCCTGTCAGCATCCAAAGTTCGGCACCGGTAGTTGTTATAATCGACGTTTTAACCTACTGCAGCGGATTCAGGATTTCAATAAAAGGAGTTGAACTGAACATGTGGCGCCCGCTTTCCTACTTAAACACAATTTTGATCGAATTTCTGCATGAAAATGAAATGATATATAAGGCAACAGATTGCGTTTGCTTCAGCCCTCGAACCCCCTCTGGATCCGCTACTACTCCATTCATCTTAATAAATGAACTTCCGACATCATCTTTCTCTGGCAAACGACCACGGTTGGTTGATTGAATGGTGTATTACACCGAGGGACTACGATTTCAAAATTCTATTACGTAAATAACAATCGTGTCATATACTTTTTTTTAAAGAAGGAACCCGGGAGTTTTTAAACCAAACTTGGTCCCTTGCAATTTTAAAAACCTCAAAAAAAGGACTTTGCAAGCGGATACGGTACCCCTTTCAAATGTTTATGATTATAATATTTGAATGAACACATAATCAAGTAGACATGAAATTCAGAAGTCGAATGAATTTTCTTGAATGTATAGAACGAACTATTCTCAATTCAAGGAAAATGAAATTAACAACCTTATCTCATGTTATGAATGCATAAATCCGATGCATATATAAGTGTTATTACTTGTTTTGTGTTATAGATAAGAGTAATTCAATTAATTAACAAAATCTTATCATTCAATTTCGTTTCCCTGAAAGAGTGAAAAGAGTGCGCTATTTTTCCGAGACAAATGCAAGCAAACAAACAAAAAAAGTTAATTATGACTAATTGAACATTGTATCTATGTACAACGTGAAGTGTGATACTGAAAATGAACACACAGCGTCTAGATGAAGTTTTGCAGAAGTTGCAGTTACGGTGTTTTACTAAACTTTCATTCTCAACGTGGTTTCACCTGAAAAATAAAAGATTATCGCTTTTAAATCATGGCCCAAGTAACATGCCCGATTTTGTCTACTAAGATAATCTTGAACACATAAAAACAGATAGTAAACAATCGCCTGTGATTTCAAAACGTTCCACAGTTTTCCGATTAATCAGACTGATACTAATCCCCGTGACAAGTGACGTCACGTGGAGTTGTCACCCATCAATACACACCTGTAGAACCAACGTAAACATTGTCTATTTATAGTAACATCATCGGTAATGTACGGACACGAAAAGTTGGAAATTTGATAACTGAAAGCCAGATCATCAGTGATTTAATCGGAACGGTTACACAATTTGACATATTTGGATTTATTATTTTATATACAAGCACTTTTCTACGGTAAGTGGGGATCGGAATATATTGGATTATAAGACGAAAACTCTCCAATTTCAGTTTAATTGCTTCAAAAATAAGGTCAGTTTGTGTATTGGAAACTGATGTCAATTGATTATCTAGGACACTAACTATACATAGAAAATTGGATATTTAAACGTTGATTTAGAATATACATATTTGTAAATTTTGAGGTTATGGCTATGTTTAGACATATCATATAGAATAACGGTAAGTGTAGAAATATGCTGAAACTTGAGTTACGAAAGTTTGGTCACCCTTTGACGACATATACCTAGTTAGTACAGATTTCTGTCCTCGGAATGCGATGCTATTTTTGGACTGGTCATCCGTTAATGAAATATGTAACGTCCAAAATTGAGACTATATATCAAGTAGGATATAATTTTAACTCTTGTCACGCTGAATAAAAACTGGGGTAAAAATTATATTAAAATCTAAGCCATGAAAGCACTAGATACACTTATGGGGAGTCACTATTTATTTTGAAAATATGATTTTCAAACTCTTCTGGTTTAAAAGGGAAGATCAGGTGGTATAGACTAATTATGTGCAGGCTGATATTTGTCTTTACCTCCTGTCAAAGCAGGAATTTTCCAGGTTCAGCATGACAAGTGGTAATCAACGTTTCTTTTAAGAGAAAAAATCTTTTTTTTTTCAACTGAGATTCGGGTCCTCAAAGACTGGGGTTTTCGAAAGTTGAGCGAACTGATCCACTGGCGAATGCTTCATAATCCGATTTTGGCTTACAATTAGGATATCAACTTGATAAAGTGACAAAATGTAGCTTGAAAAAAATGCCCATGGTTTAGCCCACAAATTAAAGATATATAAACGAGGGGATTCTATTCTTTTTATGGCTAATTCAACTTTTAGCTAAGATAAAAAAATGTTAACTATGTTCAATCTCCGTCCTTCAGGGCGGATCCAGAGGGGGTTCAGGGATGGGGGGGGGGGGGGGTCGAACGAACCTCCTCTGTTACAATTTACCTTTTAGTATTGGACAAGTTCAATAAAAAATTTGCATTAGAAGGAAAATAAACCACTTTTTGTTGTGTTTGAATCACAAGAACTTGAAATTCTACAAATACAACATATCTGGGCCCGAGGTTATAAAACTTTTTTCATTCCCAATTCAAAATTTTCTCAAATTTCAATTTTAGATTAAAGCCGTAATTCAGTATAATTACTCATTCTAATGTATTAACATAAAAGATAAATAACATCTTATTAATATTATCTTTTATTTCCATACATTTATTTGAATTTGAAAATTGAGAAAATTCTCAGTTGAGTCTGAGAAAAGTTTTATAACCTCGGGCCCTGATGTACTGAGTTTGAGCAATCAGTCCCATGGTATCCCTATCAAGGAATGCCATGGGACTAATTACTCGAATTCTACGTCGAATGTCGTATAAAGAAACTCTGGATCCACTGCTGTTCTTCATTTATATCGTTTAAATACATATTTATATTATATAGAAAATTTATAAACGAAAACCAACTCTGCCTGAAGGCAAAATTAAAATACATATTCTTTTCAAATTATGCGTATCGAAGGTGGAGTATTTCTGCAATACATGAAAAAATAGAATAAGATATTTAAACTTCATAGCTTTTGAAAATTTCATATGCATGTCTCAGTCCGGCTTATGCATCCGCATAGTCTGATCGAAGTCTTCACTAAACCCCGAAGGAGATACAGTTAATAACATCATGAAATTGGCAAGGAACGCAGATTTGGAATGATATCGGAAAGTTATTGATTTATTGAATTGAATACTAAATCGCGAATTTCGTCGAAATGGACGATATTAGCGATATTTTATTACCCCCCTTTTAAAGACTAAAGTATTTTACTGTTTGTGTATCTTTTTGGGCTAACTACACGCATTGAAAGCAACATTCGGTAATAGAATTGTGCAATGATTTGATCGATTATAAAAGATTTTGAAGCATTGTTGGATTGTTTTGTGTGAGTGTTTGGAATGAATAATTGAAACGCTGAGTGAGCGATTTAGAATGGTTTTGATCTAGGTACTGTAGAACTATACCGATTTACATTTTCTTACACCGCGAAGCTGTCCAAATAGGTCACTTCTGTCCATCACGCACGCAAATAATTGTGCTGTAGCACGAGTGGGTCTTACTTGTGGGTCTGATAGTCCGTCCGCCCTAGTTTGTACCTTAACATTTTTTCCGCAATTGAGCATGTGCGTGACATTTCCAGCAATTCGATAAATACGTGATGATCAAACATCGAGTAACCTTGACAAACACCTAGTGCATTGAAAATATTGTGCAATTTTGAACAGAGGTCTCTTACGATCTAAAGACAAGGGTCCAGATAAGGGGGTGGGGTGGGGTGGGGGTGGGGTGGTAAACTGGTGTTAAATTGCTATTTTATAATGAATATTTTGTTGTGGGTACTCATTTGAATCGCCTTGTTTAGACTTTTCAAATGAGTACCAACAATATTACGTTTAAGTAAGGACTTATAAATTATTTTATTTTGAAAACCAGAAATACCCCCTCTATCAGTAGCTCTGTTTAATAATGCGTGTATTGTAGACTCGGATCAGGCTACAGTTAACAACATCGTGACATTGACAAGGTGAATGATTTTGGAATGATTTAAGAGTGAAATTGAATGAATATGTGTAGCGAGTTTTGAGTGAATTTAATGGGAGGTAATTCTATATCGCAAATTTTGTTCAGGATGAACAAAATTAGCGGTATTGATTACCTCTCTTTAATGAAATATGCATCCAAGTTCTATAGATAGCTACCTATTTCTTCAAGAACCTATGAGACTCTAACAATTTGAATTATATCAGTGAAATCGCTTATTTTTTCTATTAAAATGTATATTTTGAAAGGCGTTGCTAATTCTATATTTTTCAATGGGTTTGATTGTTTTTGAATGATCTGAGTGAGTGTTTTGAATGAGTGAATGGAACGCTGAGTGAGCGGTTAAGAATGGTTTTGATTGAGGTGAATGTCAATTTCACGATGTAAATAACTATATGCGCAAACACTGGCCGATCTTAATCTTCATGTAGTGCTAATGTGAAACTGTTGGGAAATGTGACAGGCTCAATTAATGTTCACAGTTGCAATTGTCGTATTTTGTATCAGTGAGAATTATTGCTTAAACAACTCCCAGGCAATATGTTACTTTAATCTCTCTCCTTTTTTAGTAAGGAAAATTCGATTATATACCTACATTATTACTTAGTTTTCAACATTTCAATTTTTATTTACATTACAATTAAACTGGGGTTGAACTTCACAGAATATTGATTCTATATATGAAACGTGACAGACCAATAAACCCTAACCGATATTTAAATGCTTGAAAATTTAATGGGAATAACAAGTAATATATCGATAGCTCAGCGCGAAACAGTTGTAATTCCCTATATGTTTATGGCTGTGTATAAATGATGGTTATTTTACACCAAATTAACCTCAGTGTTCAAGAAAAAGATAGTTCTTAGTTACTTAGTTTAAACCCTTGCCAAACATTAATATGTTTTGTGGGTTTAAATCCGATCTGCGACGCTGGTTTTCAATGATTTGCAGTATTATCAACATACCGGACCGCCGTCATAGCGCAGTTGAGAGCGCGTCGGACTATGATTCAGAAGGCATCGGATTCGATCCCCGACGGCAGTACACATCTTTTCCTATATTTGTCTCCTACCAATGGGTAGATAATCGTAAACATATTTGGGATTGCAGCTAGGGGCCTGGAAAGGATGCAATGATAGTTCTGGTGCAAGAAATACCATTAATCCAATGTTATGCGCTCCTTCATCCGCACCGATATGACTGAACGATTTTAAACGTGCCGTTTAATCAAAACAAACAAACAAAAGCAGTATATCGATGAGCCTAGTTTACATATGGCTTAAGGAGCCTGTACGTTACCAGTACCTCGCCGTAACCACAAAATCGCGCGGTGTCCGTGCGGTGGCATACAATGTCCGTGCGATGATCGCACGGTTTTACGGGTGCCGTAGACTCTTGCGATTTGGTATAAAATAGTTATACAAATTTGAACAAAAAATTAAGACCGCACGGAGAACGTAGCCCGTAGACACGTCGCAGAGACATCGCACGATCGCCGCACGGACATCGCATGGCCACCGTTGGGATGTTTTACCGATAAGTCTTTAACGGATTTTCTTACGGTCCCCGCGTAGGTACCGTGCGATTATCGTACGGCGGTCGCACGATTTACAGTGTATTTAGTTGACAAATCGCACGTTCTCCGTGTGGGGATCGCACGATTACATTACGTTCGCCGCACGCATGAATCTCCAGACAGCTTTATGAAAAGCCGTGCGGTCACCGCACGATTTTGTGAACACATACGCCGCAAAAAAAATTCGTACGATGTCAAAAATATCATACAAGAAATCGCAGGCTGCGATATCGTACGGCCACCATAGCGAATGTTAACTAGGCTTTACGAAGAATGAAATGCGACAGTTAAATACTGAGGATACTGCTTATGGAATGAACTCTTAAACTGAGTTCACTTCATAGCATTCTGGTCAACGTTTCAATCGTCGTTCCTTTTTGGTATTCTAGATCCTCTAGCGTTTGATTAACGCGTGTCTGATATATATCTAGCGATTGTATAACACGTCGCAATAAACGTATAACAGCTACAATTAATATACATCAGAAAGTTTAAACCGACGGTTCCAGGCGACCACTGATAATGTAACGTTCACACAGGCCTCCTCTTGAGTTAGTGCAACGACTATAGACGATCATAAAACTTATTCACAAACGTCGAAAAATGCTACATATGGTATGGCGACGGCATTAGCGACATTTCCGTTTATTCCGTTTATTCGTTATCAAAATACCGTTCATCACGAGAAAAATCTCTGATAAAAAAAATCGAGAATGAAATGAAAATGATACATAGAAACGTTATGATTTGTTTACTTCCCTTTTTATGCCCTACCATAGAAAGATCAGGGACATATTGTTTTACCGTTATTTGTCTGGCCGGTCTGCTAAAGTAAACATCTTAACGTTGCCAATGACCCGAACTTGAAGCCTTTTTAAGATACAACCTTATATTTGGGTTGATGATAGATCTCATTGATGTGCATCTTTTTACACAAAGGTCAAGGTCATCTGTTTAGGCCAATATCATCAAGTGACCAACCTTTTACACGACCGCCTTTTTGTGTATCGTTGAGTGGTCGTTCGATGCATAAACAAATTTCACTGAGTTCAATTGGTCTTTTTCAGCAATGTCTGACTATCCACCAAAGCCCGCATCAGCACCGTACGGGGACCCACCCCCAGCGTACACCCAGGGCAACCAACCCGCCTACCCACCAACACAGGACCCCACATACCCTCCACCGCCTCCCGCAAGCTACCCACACCCTTACAACTACCCCCAGGGTCAGGGACAACAACCGCCATACCCAACGGGTCAACCACAACCTTACCCCACGGGCCAACCACAACCATACCCGACGAATCAACAGCCACCGTACGGACAACCGCAGCCCGGGTATGGCGGATACGGTCAACCCGGGGGTTACCCACACGGTTATACACAGACTATAGTTGTTACGCAACCCCAACAGTAAGTATTTCTATTAGAAACCCTCGGCGCTGCCACGTAATCGACTTCGGGAAAATAATAAGGGTATGGACACGTGGTTTCGCACGTGGGCTTTGTGACGTTTAAATCGTCAAGGTTCTCGCTCAAGTTACCGTCGGGTAAAACAAATCGACGAAAAGATTTAAGCTTGGCGTATTTTAACTTTTTTAACAAAACGCAGTGTTTTGCTGCGTTTTGTCACCAAATTAAAATATGCCTAACTGCTTTCAAATCACGATCGGAAAGCATTAGAAAAATGTTTTTCTTCAAGAATATGGACCTACAGTTAGTTACATCGTGAAATTGACGTTCATCTCAAACAAAACCATTCTAAATCACTCACTCAGCGCTCCATTCATTCATTCAAAACACTCACTCAAATCGATCAAAAACGCTCCAATCTCACCGAAAAAAATATAGCAACAACCCCGTTCAAAATAAAAATAGCTGGGAATAAAAGTCGGGATTTCACTAAATTAATTAAAATTGTAAGCTTTTGATAAGATCTCGAGGAAATAGGAAACTTTTTTAGAACATATATGCTAATTTTTAAAGGGAGGTAATTAATATTGCTAATTTTGTTCATCCTGAACAAAATTTGCAATATTGGATTACCTCCCATTAAACTCACTCAAAACTCGCTCCACACACTCATTCAATTTCATTCCAAAATCGTTCCAAAATCACTCATCTTGTCAATTTCACGATGTTGTTAACTGTAAGTACCTCTGGGTCCGAGGTTATAAGGTTTTTTTTGTATTCAACCGCGAAATGACTCAAAATTTGACCTGAACTGCTGAACTTCTATGATAAGTGGTGTAAAACATATGATATTGTAGGAAAATTGTAATTTATAAGATTTGATGTAAAGCTTAATTTAAAATAGACCATTTATTAAATTTCAAAGTTTGACTAAATTCTCATCTGAGTACAAAAGGGGCTTTATAGTCTTGGACCCTGGTCAACATTTGTTTAAAGACAAAGAAGATGCTAAGAGTATATAGAAAACCTTGATATAAAAGAAGCAAAGCTAGAAAGGAAGAGAAATGAAGTTCAATAAATAATTGAATTGATTCTGTCCCGACTGAAAGCTTTCTTTTCAAAAGCACAAGAACGATTATCGATAAATACGAGAATATGCCATACAATAACACTCGGACCAATATGCTATTAACCATTTTAAGAGATGTGATGGAGAAAATAATTTTATCCACCTCCCACTCGATAGGATCGGGCCATCGTTGTCCGTCTGTATGTCCGTCTGTCTGTTGATCTGCAAAAATATCGAAAGACTTAGCATAGGATATTACATAATGCGTATTCGAGAAACATAGCGAAAAAGGAGCAAGTACGAGTATTTCAATAGTTTTGAAATTTCTTGCCTTTAACTTGGTTCTTCGCATGCATACACATTAGCTGCGATCACAAAATTTTGTTTGTGGAGTTATGAATATTTCCTTCGACAATTCAGAATTATCGCTCGGGAAAACGAAACTAAAAAAATGAGTAACACATCATCTGTTAATTCAGAAAAGCCATTGTGACACGCGCTATTTGTCTTCCAGTAACAGGGGAATGACAAGTAGTTTGCCTTAGAAGTGCATTAGGCAGTTGATATGACTTGCTCCCATCCCGCTAATCAGAAGTATTGCAAAATTCAACTAGTGAAATTGTAATTTCTTATCAGCTTATATTCTCTGACTGGCCGATCAGTGTCTGTTTTTGAGAATGCGCTAGTTTTTTGAGAATACGGGTGGTAATTTGGATAGAACGAAATATTTAAACATGAGTGGTGTACTTTATTTTAAAGTGAACACTTACTAGTTTTTTCTGACCCTGGGCGGGTACTGTTTCCCACAATATCAGTGTACCTCTAAGAAAGCGGGCTACCAGCTTTAGACTGGTCCACATATCGACTATCCGAATAGCCTCGAATAGGCTATTCGGATGTTCATCAGAATAGCCTAGAATAGGCTATTCTGATATTCGACAGTGGGACCAGTCTACACCCGACCCGAAAGCGGGCCAGAAATAAGTTGGCCCACTTACAGCATGGGAACCAGTCTAGCAGTTGATAGTTCAAATGAAAAAAACTGTGGTTATACAGGAGTGAGAAAAGGCTGGACACTATTGGCGTGTGCATCAGCCGTTGTCTAGAATACTGCAAAAATGTTGACAGCGCTGTGCAAAGAAGTAAAATCGAATATATTGAATTAATGTAATCCATGCAGCGTTGAAAATTGAAAGAGTAATTTGGCAATACGGTTTTAGCCGGCCTGCTGTCCGTGCACGCTTGGTTTTAAAACGGACTATTCGAGTCGCCCTTGTCATGCAGACCCCGGAATATTACTGCATAGAAAGATGGTATAGACATAGATCAGCATGCGCGTTTGTCTACATCACCTTTTTGTCCCCTATCAAGGCAAAGTTGTTTTCAAAATTGAATAGATCTTGGGTCCTGGTGTTTTCTTTAGTCTTAGACTTTGAACTGCACCAATCAAGCGTCCGTTATCCGCAAAAGGTTCTCTTGTTTTTGACCCAGAATTGAAGGGGTTTTATGCTATATGGTTACTTGTAAGCAAACATGGATGTGTTCGCGGGATATCAAAGAAAGTAACTTCACAAAATAATTGTAGATTTTTTTAGGAACCAGCCGAGGTAAATGAATATGTCATTATTATAAAAAAAGACGAAATAAAAAAATGAAATAGAGGATAATCGTTTGTTTCAGCGTAAGATTGATTAATTTTTCCATGAGTGAACAACAATAGTAATATTTTCACGAATGGCGGAGTCACGAGTGAAAATATTACTATTGTTGTTCACTTGATGAAATAAAAATCGATCTTACTCGGAAAAAAAACCAATCAAAACAATTATTCTCTTTAACTAATGCAGAAATGAGATAAAATGTGACATTTTTAGACAAATTTGTTTAGGCGCGTCATTTTGCGCTTGGTTGCTATGCAACGTTCAAAGTAACATCACTTATTTGGCTCCGGATAGGCGACGTCAGATAGGGTGAAATGAACTAAAGCGTTGTATAAGTTTTTGATAATTTCACTGGTTAGGTAGTAAGTTTATCAAAATGATAATTTACCGTTATTCCTCGATCAGCCACCGAAAAGCAATTAAGAATATGCCGCCTTTAATAATTCTGACTTTACAAATCTGCACTCAACAACCCCGAAAAAGAGAAAAATCGCCCTTAACTCCGGTCACTACGTGCAATCTGTTAAGGCCATTTAGAGTGGTCCATTTGCAACTTTTGTTACCTTATTATACGCATATCTTCGGTGGGTTATAAAAATGTCGTAACTGCAACTGTTATAAAGCTGCAGTAACGAAATCATTGTCGCCAATCAACATTTTATTGAACTTCCATTTACCAATTTATTAATCATGAAATAGTTGTAGTGTTTCTATCGTTTGTGGCATTTTTCGTTGACCCCAGGGATTCGTATTCGGTACGGTAGTACATATGTTTAATCATGTTTGTGTCATTTCTCTTTATTCTGACAACTAAAAGTTGCTTGTCTGAAATCTTTAGACTTGTTTGACGATCAAAATACCGTAACTCAAACTAGTTACGCTGTAGTTGTGAGGTTTGATTGTCCAATGACGTAATTTCTCTCCGGTATTGTGCCCTTTATGCGCCTGACCGTCTGTCCTTCTAGACCTACAAATGTACCTCGGTCATGGCTTAAAGTAGTATTAAATGGATTTCAAATAATATCAAGTGGTATGTACTCATCTATTGTGTTGAAAAGAATACTTTTTTTCAGATTCTCTTTTGACGGTATTTTATTTTTTCGTCGGTTTTGCGGAATAATTCTGGGCTGATGCCATGGTTGTTTGAATCACCGAAATAACGTTACTGCAAGGAAGGCTCGACGTTGTTTGAATCACTAAATAACGTTATTGCAAGGAAAACTCGTCGTTGTTTGAATCACTAAATAACGTTATTGCAAGGAAGGCTCGTCGTTGTTTGGATCACTAAAATAACGTTATTGCAAGGAAGGCTCGTCGTTTTTTGAATCACTAAATAATGGTATTGCAAGGAAGGCTCGTAGTGGTTTGAATCACTAAAATAACGTTACTGCTAGAAAGGTTCGTTGTTAATCTCATTAAAATCAGACCCACCTTATCGCCTACCGCTACGCCCCTGTCTACGTAACGGAGAGGTAGCGTAGTGGTTACGTTGAGATGATTTTAATGAGATTGGTTCGTCGTTGTTTCAATGACTGAATTAACGTTACTGCAAGGAAGGGTGTCATAACATATGACTTTTCTCTTTTATTTTCGGTGTTAAAGAACGCCGACGGTTTATCCCAGTACAGATTTTTTTTCTAGGGTTGTGGACCATAATTGTTTTGCAACATTTCGGAACTCATAGTTTTACATAATTTTAACCGCGGTTTCCTTATGAAATGATTAGGAAAACTCGGTTTACACTGTTAAAGTTCATGACTTCCGAAACGTTGCGGAACTATTACGGGTACACTACCTTCAGCACTTATGGATTTTGGTTGTTGTTGTTGACTGAAATAATGTGCTGCAAGGAGATGTCCCATTACTTTTTTAGCTCACCTGAGCACAAAGTGCTCAAGGTGAGCTAATGTGATCACTCACCGTCCGTCGTCCGTCCGTCGTCCGTCCGTCCGTCTGTCCGTCCGTCTGTCCGTCCGTCTGTCAACAATTTCTTTAAACATCTTCTCCTCCTAAACCACTGGGCCAATAAAGTTGAAACTTGGCACGGATGTTCCTTGGGTGAAGCTCTTCAAAAGTTGTTAAAAGAAATTAATTCTATAAATAAATACAGAAAGGCTGAAAATTGCGAAAATCTAAGAAAAAAATCATCTCCTCCTAAACCACTTGGCCAATTAAGCTGAAACTTGGCAGAGATATTCCTTGTGTGTAGCTCTTCAAAAGTTGTTAAAAGAATTTAATTTCATCAAAAACTCTGGTTTCCATGGTAACGGAAAGGTCGAAAAATGGCTGAAAATGGCCGAAAATCTTAGAATAAACTCTTCTCCTCCTAAACCACAAGGCCAATCAAGCTGAAACTTGGCAGAAATATTTTTTGGGTGAAGCTCTTCAAAAGTTGTTAAAAGAATTCAATTTTATCGAAAACTCTGGTTTCCATGGTAACAGAAAGGTTGAATAATGGCCCAAAATGGCTGAAAATTTTATAATACAATCTTCACCTCCTTAACCACAAGGCCAATCAAGCTGAAACTTGGCAGAGATGTTTCTTTTGGTGAAGCTCTTCAAAAGTTGTTAAAAGAATTTTATTTCATCAAAAACTCTGGGTTCCATAGTAAGGAAAAGTTGAAAAATGTCTGAAAATCTTAGAAAAATTCTTCTCCTCCTTAACCACAAGGCCAATCAAGTTGAAACTTGGCAGAGATGTTTCTTGGGTGAAGCTCTTCAAAAGTTGTTAAAAAATTCAATTTCATCAAAAACTCTGGTTTCCATGGTAACGAAAAGGTTGAAAAATGGCCGAAAATTGCTGAAAATCTTAGAAAAAATTCTTCTCCTCCCAAACCACAGGGCATATCAAGCTGAAACTTGGCAGGGATGTTTCTTCTGTGAAGTTCTTCAATAGTTGTTGAAAAACTTTAATTTCATCAAAAACTCTGGTTTGCATGGTTACAGAAAGGCTGAAAAATGGACGAAAATGGCTGAAAATCTTAGAAAAACTTCTTCTCTTCCTTAGCCACTGGGCTAATTAAGCTGAAATATGGTAGGGATGTTCTTTGGGTGAAGCTGTACCAAAATTGTAAAAATAATTTCATTCAATCAAAATCTCATGGTATTGGAAATGTCAAAATATTGCCAAAAATATCAGAGAAGGTTAATCTTCGCCTTAACTATTTGGCATATCTTAAACATGGCAGGGATATTCTTAAGGTTTAGGTCTACTAAACTTGAATTCAATTCCATCAATAACTTTGTTTGCAATTAAAAAGAAAATCAAATTGCAGTAGGAGGAAATTAAAGTCTGTTTCTTTTAAATCCATCCTAAATATACATCAGATAATTTCTAGTATTTAAAACATTGTTGACAAGTTATGAGTTGACTTACTCAGATGAGCGATATAGGACCATCATGGTCCTCTTGTTTATTCTTCAAGAACGAAGACACAGCAAGGACTGATATCGCGTAATTGCAAGGACATATTTATTATAAATGTGACCAGTTTCGCGAAAAAGACCATCGGGGTAGTGCGTAAAGCGTCGAGCCTATTTAGACTGCGCGGACCGCGCAGTCTGAATAGGGTTGATACTTTTCAACCTTAGCAGATTTTCTGAATCTAAAAAGATCATTCTACCTTCCTTTGTAAGAATTCTAGAAAAGCGACGTATAGTTGACTTATGCTGGACACGATCTCATTTTCAGATATTTATTTTAAAGAGTTTAAAGATTGTTCCTTTACGCGTGACTGGTCACATATTATTTGTTTCTTATTTCAGTGTTCAAGAACGAAGACGCAGCAAGGATCACAGTACGGAATGTTGTTTGATAGCTCTCCTGGCCTGTGTCTGCTGCTGTTGTTTGATGGACTGATGTGATCGTACAGCAAATAAAGGGGTCCATTATATATAGGGTTTTTGCAAAACTGTTGTTAGTATAATAAAGAACATCGTGAAATTGACAAGTTGAATGATTTTGGAATGATTACGGAATGTAATTTAATGAGTGTGTGAAACGAGTTTTGAGTGAAATTAAAGGGAGTTAATTCTATATTGCTTATTTCGTCCAAGTTGGACGAAATAAGCTATATTTGTTAACTCCCTTGAAAAAGGGTGTAAGTACTTTTCATTTTTTATCGTCAAAAACCAATCAGATGCTTAAAAATCAACACTAACCGAAAACAAAATTCGTGGAATAATCTGATCCATTTCAATGGAATGCTGATCGTTTTGAGCGCTTTTTTAAATTGATTTTTTCGATTTTGGAGAGATTTCTAGTGATTTGAATGGTTGTTTTGAATGAATTAATGAAGCGCTGAGTGAGCGATTCAGAATGGTTTTGATTGAGGTAAAAGTCAATTTCACGATGCCACTAACTCTACATGTGTGTGACCCGTCACGCGAAATGGACCATATGGGTAGTGTGTAAAGTGTCGACCCTAGTCAAACTGCTCGGATTGCGAAGACTGACTAGGGTCGAATCTTTTCACACTTTGCTTATTTGCTGAATCTAGAATAGATAATCTACCTTCCAGTGAACGTATTTTTGGAATGCAACCTGTGGTTGATCTATGCTGGACCAATTCTCTTTTTCAAATTATTTTTACCGAGTTCCCAGATGGTCCCTTTTTGCGTGACGGGTCACATATTTATATGTGTACATGGATACACTTACAATAGTTTTGCATTGACTCGTTAAATATTTTTGTCAGATCTGATACATACATACATACATACATACATACATACATACATACATACATACATACATTGTATTTATACAGAAATATTGCAACATAGGTTCTGCATTTACAGTACCAAAATCTTAACTACATGTATGTCATGGAAATGTGTTTGCCATAATAATTAAATTACTTTTGTATTGAATGAGCAGTGACGATCCTCTACAGTTAGTAATATCGTGGAATTGACATTCACCTCGATCAAAAACATTCCAAACCGCTTTTTCAGCGCTCTATTCATTCATTTCAAACTCTGACTCAAACAATTTAAAACGCTCCAAACAAAATCGTTCAATAACACTTGATTTCGAAATCGTTTTAAAAAAAGCGACACAATATCACGTATATCACGTATATCTACATAAAGGAAGATAATAAAATATCGTTTATTTCGTCTATTTGGACGAAATATGCGATGTTTGATTACATTTCTTCCATGTCATTCAAAAACCACCCCCTTCGCTCATTCAATTTTCATTCCAAAATCATTCACCTTGTCAATTCCATGATGTTGTTAACTGTACATGTCCGACAATCGTTATTGTTTGGAATTTCCTATTGAGGTGTTCTTTTAACGACAATAATACTTCAAGACGAACAAGATTGAAGGAAATGATAAGAACTCCTCTGTATTTTGAATGATTTTCTGATTATCCATATTTATCGATATCGGCTACAACTAAGGACGCTTTCGAATTACAGAAATAACTTAATTAGTAAATAGACGAAATATAAAGGAATGAAGCGTGTGCCTTTATCGGATGAACTGCGTATGGCTCTTATGAAATGTTGTGCTAGACTTGTATGAGTTAGATCCCCAACGGCGGCTCTCATTCTTTCCGACTATTTGTCTCTCACCAATGGGTAGATAATCGTAGACTTATGTGAGATAGCAGCTGGAGGCTAGGAAAGGATTTGGTGGTTGTATTGGTGAGAGAAAATCAGGAAATCATAGTTAGGTGCTCCGGCCGCCGTGGTATAACTGAGAAAATGTTGAAAAAGGCTAAAAACTCCATTCAATTAATCAATAGACTTGTATGAGAAACGACAGAGCGCAATGATTAGGCGCACAAGCCTCTGCGATAAAACTAAATACCATTGAAAGTTAAGCTAGAACCCTTGCAAACAAGCAAATGGAATCTGCAATAAGAATTGGCTATGCCATAATTTAAAGCTTAAGCGTTTGTAAATAATATTTACTGAATATGCATTTGAACTGTTTTGCAAATAAACTTAAATATTTACACATATAGTCTCGTACAATTATATCGAGCTAATTTTGCTTTAATATCAGCACAAGACCAACGCAAGATATTTTTTATTTTTTCTCTTTTCCTTGTATTAACATTTACAACAATATTCTCTGCGTTTAGTATGATAACAAAGTGCAAACTGTTCGTATATTATACCCTGCTTTGTACGTGCACCTACGTACAAAGCGGGGTATAATTAGCAAACAATTTGCATTGCTTTAGATCTTGAACGGATGTCTAGCTTAGAATCCCTTGATGTTAGGCTATAAGGGACCATCTGGATTGTGCGTAGAGTGTCAATAATGTTGTACAGTTTCGATCCTAGTCAGACTGCCCAATACGCACAGTCTGACTAGGACAGATACTGTTTTAAACACCTAGCTGCTTTTCTGAGCCAAGAATGAGCAATCAACTTTCCCGTGAAAAGAAATGAGCGGCGACCTTCGGTTAACCTATAAGGGAACCATTTCTTTTTCAAATATTTGTTTAACTGTGTCCCTAGTTGGTCATTGTGTGCGTGGTTGGTCATTATTTTGTTTGATATTTTATTTGGTTCTCTTTTTTGAGTAAAATATATGGTATGAGAGCGTAAGACCTATTGTTCAGCGCAAAATATTTTAAATAACTATAATTATATGAGCCTTTGCGTGAGATTTCCAATAATTTCAAATATGTGCAAAGCAAAGACTCTGGCCATCCTGTGCATCCGCACAGTCTGACCAGAGTCTTCACTATGCGTTTAGTAGATAGATAAGGTCTCAAAGTATCTGTAGACCGTCAGGTAACTTGATATCTACAGTATGTGGCTTTCTACGTTACCCAATGTTTGCACATCGCCAACATTTCAAATTGATGGTAATGTCACGCACAGGCTCATATAGGCTTTCACATTACTAGTGCTAGCTTTTTCCAATTCAAGAGTCATTGGTCCCTTGTCTGTGAATTTTATAGGGGCCAAAACTGCCGTTGAAGGGCCTAAAACAGTAGACTTAGTGGATGATAAATTGATATTTTTGATTATGCCAATTGACTTGTTGAATTTACTCCTTCGATTCTCTATAAGAGATTCATGTTTTTATACAATCTTTTATGAAGATATGAAGGAGACAACAATTCATTAGGAGTATCAAGATGCAATACTGAACAATTTTAAAAGGGTCACAGAAACTACACAGAAAGATTTAGGGGTGAAAATAGGATGTTGTCGATTTAAATGAATAAAAATTAATTGCAAATAATTTACTGTCAAATTATTGTTTGATATTCCTTGTTATATTTTGTATTTGTATTTACGTAGATCTTTATTATATTTTAAGAATTGTCAATTTATGCCTTTTGTTAATGTTGTAAGCCGATTTTCAATTGTAACATATCTTCATACAACTGTTTTTTACACAATGTGCCTATAGATATTAATAAAATATAAATATTAGATCAAGAAAAAATTAAAGACTTAGACACTTACATGTGTACATGTACATATATATAAATTGTTAAATTGAAATCAGATTAGATTCAAGAATTGAGTTAAGAAACCACGCAGAGTAATTGATAAAAGTCGACCTTACTGGTAGTAAAGTTAATCTATCCGATCAAAGCCAGTCTGACTAACTCATTCAAAGCTCCGTTTATCCATTCCACACAATCATGCAAACCATTCAAAAAACGCTCAAATCATTACGAAAAAGCCCAACGGATACATTCACATCGCTTGAAAATTTCTTTACTCACTTACTTGCTTGAATTTGGGATGTAGGCAAAGAAATTTATTTGTAAAACTTAAATGGATATACGGGAGATAATACATTTCTCAAATTTCGTTCATCTTGAACGAAATTAGCGAGATTGTATTACCTCCTTGCATTTCGATTAATAACTCATCCATCCAAATTATTTAATTTCATTCCAAGTTCATTCTAAAACATCTATCTTGTCATTTTAACAAGCTTTTTAACTGTAATTGAGTGCATTGTCCTAGCTGAACAGAACCCGAGACATGTTTTATCCTATTGGATTTGGTAAACTTTTCTTTATGATTTGCTTCCCGAGAACCGACTATACTTGTGACAAATAAAAATGTATATGTATTTTCAATAACAGGTTACTGGTTATCGATTTTTATCGAAATTTGCCTAAAACTACACACAAATGTATTTAGAAATATTTTTTAAAAGTTACCTCCCGTTAATGAAATATACGTGATTATGGTGCTCAGAATAAAATAGATCTAACGGATCCGATGGCAACACTAGAATGATAATTATACATGTAAATGATATTTCATATTTCTCCATTCGTCATACGTTTGTTCGTTCGTCCAAATCTTGTGAACGCAACCTCTGCTACAATTATGAACGGATTTGGATGGAATTTCACAGAACGTTCTTTGGCTCTCAAACTTGCGCATATTATCGGGGTTGGTAATTTATTCTGCCTGGCAATTATTAAATGCCGTATTGTATATCTCTGGTACTCGTGTTTTTTGATAGGTTGAAATGTAACTTGAGATAAACATTGCAAAAAAAAAATAAAATAAAATAAATCACAAGAGCGCGAAGTAAAGAAATTGATTTGTGATTTCCGATTTATCTGTTAGTTTTAACAAGTTATCAGCGATTTTTTGTAACGAGCAACCTAATTTGTTGATTTTATTAGACATGTCAATTATTCAGTCTTATATTCCAGGTAAAGTATTAAAAGCCAAATCAAGAGTAGTTGACATTTAGTATGGGAAAAGGAGCAAACTTCATTATCGCTAAACGAACACACACCAGAACAAAATGCTACCTAGAAGAATCTTCTCAGGGAGCATGAACACTAAGTCAACACCATAATATAAATTATGATAATTTAATTGTCGCACCGTTCTACACAATAATAAAGAAGTCAATTACAAAATAAACCAATTATATTGCACGAATAATAGTAGTCAGGAAGCATAATTTCGTAAACTTCCAAATCCATCAGTAGGGATAAATAAGAAGCATCAGTTTGCCTAGGTACCCAGCAGGTCCTCTGCAAACTGATCTTCCATATGAATTACTGCTAACATCAATTGATTCATCTACCAAGAAACAATTATCCCTAAAAATATAAAGATACAATAATCAAAAGATTCTGGACAAATATTCATTTCATTCTTGAAGCATAAATTATTACACAAACCAAATTGTTCACTGTACTAGAATAATTCCTTAAAAAATTGAAATACTTATGAAGTGATTAATCAAAACAATGTAAATGAAAATAATGAACTCAATGCAAAGAAAATATCAACATGAAATAAACATGAAATAAACATGAGATAACTTAATGTAAAAAACATTTCTAATCATGTTAATAAAGAAAATATGGGCGGGAGGGTTGGGTTAATCAAAAGACGACTTCTTTACTCTGCAGAACGATTCAAACTGTGAGGTACGCAGGAAAGGAATAATTTAAATATGAAAAAGGATCGACCAATCAAATCAAAGCAATAGATGATGTGTATATCGCTACCTAGCAACGCCCTATAACTCAAAGAACAGTATCGAGGTGAATATTTAATCGCTTCATAATTAATCATTTTTACTGATATCAGTAAAAATTAGCCAATTATTCAGTCTTATATTCCAGGTAAAGTATTAAAAGCCAAATCAAGAGTAGTTGACATTTAGTATGGGAAAAGGAGCAAACTTCATTATCGCTAAACGAACACACACCAGAACAAAATGCTACCTAGAAGAATCTTCTCAGGGAGCATGAACACTAAGTCAACACCATAATATAAATTATGATAATTTAATTGTCGCACCGTTCTACACAATAATAAAGAAGTCAATTACAAAATAAACCAATTATATTGCACGAATAATAGTAGTCAGGAAGCATAATTTCGTAAACTTCCAAATCCATCAGTAGGGATAAATAAGAAGCATCAGTTTGCCTAGGTACCCAGCAGGTCCTCTGCAAACTGATCTTCCATATGAATTACAGGAGTAAAGAGGTATTAAATCTAAAGAATTTCATGGTCGGGACAATTTTGGTGACAATGACATTTCCGTAAAAGATTTAAGAAATGACAAAGTCTTGAGAACAGCAGTGCAAAAAGAATTAAAAAAGTTGGGTTTGCGTAACTTCTTGACTGATTCTGCTTCTTCTGGCAATGAAGTGACTTCTGAATCCTCGGACGAGGAGTTAGACAGTCATGAAGGAAGGAATGATAAGAAAAAGAAAAAGTCAGGAATTCATGCAAAGGCTTCAGATAGAGTAAGGTTTCCCCAGAGCTGGCCTCATGCTCACCTTCAATTTGAATATGTGAACAGGCACTTAAATTATGAAGATTTAGATTTCAAAATGTTCATTGCTGGAGAGCTTGAGATCATATCTGGGGAAGAAATTTCTAAAAAAGAAAAACAGGGCCGATTAGAATTTTTAAAGAAAATTGTGTACTACAGCAACACTTATGAATTTCCTGGCCTTAAAGCTTTTTATGCAGCTTGGCTTAGGGAAATCGAGCTAGGGAAGAAAACTTGGTCAGACGATTCACAGAACATAGAAACGGCTATCCTTTCCAAGTATTTGTTAAAGCCAAAATTTTCTGCATACCAAAAGAAAGATAGCCAGAATAAAAATACAAATGAAGAACGAATTTGGTTCTGTTCGGACTATCAGAAAAATAAATGCATTCATAAATCCAATCATTTAATGGTAGTAAAGGGTAAACAAAGATTGGCCTGCCATATTTGTGCTGGTTGTTGGCTGAAGGATAAGAAAAAGCTTGAACATCCTTAATGTTCTACTTCTTGCCCACATATGGCAGCCTGACTTAAGAATGGATTTAATTTACCCTTTACCAAAAATGATGGTTTCAAGAGTAATAATGAGTCTTTGATTGACCTTTTTATTCCGGAATATTTAAAGAAACAGAATTCAATCAATAACTTGGAAACATTTAACAATAAGGATTCAGGCAATTATTACAGTAAGACGATTTGTCAGCACTCAAAAAATTGTGATATTTGTAATGTGACAAAACCAAACTTGAAATTACATGATATTGCATTTCTCTTGGATACACACCATAAAGTTAAAGATTCAGGAAAGTATAATTTTCAAGGGTGTAGAATTCCTATTAATGACCGCTTTAATATGAGATATTTGCGTTCTTTACTCAAAGACTATAAAGATGATTTGATTTGTGATTTGTTGGAATTTGGCTTTCCTATTGAATTTATGGGAGATTGTAGTTTATTTGATAAATTTGACAGTAATTCCTTATGGAAATTTAGAAATCATAAAGGAGCAGAGGAATTTACTAGTGATATGACATCATATTTACAAAAAGAAAGTTCTAATAGAGCCATTTTAGGACCTTTTAAGGAAAATCCTTTTCAGTCTGGAATTAAAATTTCTCCAGTAAATTCAATTCCCAAAAAAGACACTTGTGAGAGAAGAGTCATTCTTGATCTAAGCTTTCCTAAAGGTAAATCAGTAAATGATTTTTTGAGTAAAGATTTTTATTTAGGTGAAAAAGTTGAATTAATATACCCAAAGGTGGATGATTTCATTCAAATAATAAAACAAAAAGGAAAAGGATGCCTTATGTTTAAAACAGATCTTCGTAGAGCCTATCGACAATTATACATATGTCCTTCAGCTTACAATTTAGTAGCTTTTGTTTGGAAAAAACATATTTTTACGGACGCCGTCCTCAGTATGGGCAGTCGTTCAAGTGCTTTTTGCTGCCAAAGATTCACAAACGCATTGGTTTTTATAATGTTTAAGTTCGGAATTTCAGTGCTCAACTATTTAGATGATTTAGCATCCGCTGAAAAGTCTAATAATGCTTGGTTTGCTTATAGATTAATACAGTCAGTTTTAGAAAAATGTGGAGTGGAAGAGGCGAAGAGTAAAGCTTGCCCCCCTTCTACATGTATGTCCTTTTTAGGGGTTTTATTCAATTCAGTTACTATGACAATTGAAATAACATCAGAACGTCTACAAGAATTGCATGAGTTGCTTCAGTCCTGGTTAGGCAAAGAAACAGCAACTTTGAAACAAATTCAATCCTTGTTAGGAAAATTAAATTTTGTATCTTCATGTGTTAGACCTGGTAGAATTTTTGTGTCTAGGATGTTGAAATGGCTTAAAGCATTGTACAAGGAGGATAAGGGTAATAATGCTATACCAGAGTATGTTAAGAAAGACCTATTCTGGTGGTATAAATTCTTACCTCAGTACAATGGAATTTCAATGATGATATATGAGGACTGGTCTGAGCCAGATGCAATTATATCTTCAGATGCATGCTTGACTGGATGTGGTGGCTTTTGGAAAGGACAATTTTTTCATGTCAAGTTCCCTACAGAATTTTATTATAAAAAATACAGCATCAATGTATTAGAAATGTTTGCAATTTTGATCTGTTTAAGATTGTGGGGGAAAGAACTTAAAGGGAGTAAAATAAACATGTTTTGTGATAATGAAGCTGTTTGCCAGGTAATTAATTCAGGCAGAACTTATAACGAAACTTTACAAAGTTGTTTAAGGGAAATAAGTTTTCTGGCTGCAAAATTTGAATACCAGTTAAAGGTCACTCACATAAATGGCGTTTTTAACAGAATTTCAGACAGTTTGTCCAGATGGCATTTAGATCACAGTAATGAATTGATGTTTTATAATTTAACTCAGGGTATGGAGTTAAAAGAATGTTCGGTTACTGAGGATATGTTTTTAATTTCCAATGACTGGTAATTAAAGGGATTGAATGAATTTACGTTTCAGAAAGTCAACTGGCAGTTTTAAACAGGGATTTGACTAGATCAAGAAGATCCGCCTTTGCCAAGGGTACAATTAAGAATTTGAGGGTTCAATGGGAGACATTTTTATTATTTTGTAAATATTTTCATTTATGTTTCCTTCCAGTGAGTACTAAGGGTACTCCTTTTCCCATACTAAATGTCAACTACTCTTGATTTGGCTTTTAATACTTTACCTGGAATATAAGACTGAATAATTGGCTAATTTTTACTGATATCAGTAAAAATGATTAATTATGAAGCGATTAAATATTCACCTCGATACTGTTCTTTGAGTTATAGGGCGTTGCTAGGTAGCGATATACACATCATCTATTGCTTTGATTTGATTGGTCGATCCTTTTTCATATTTAAATTATTCCTTTCCTGCGTACCTCACAGTTTGAATCGTTCTGCAGAGTAAAGAAGTCGTCTTTTGATTAACCCAACCCTCCCGCCCATATTTTCTTTATTAACATGATTAGAAATGTTTTTTACATTAAGTTATCTCATGTTTATTTCATGTTTATTTCATGTTGATATTTTCTTTGCATTGAGTTCATTATTTACATTTACATTGTTTTGATTAATCACTTCATAAGTATTTCAATTTTTTAAGGAATTATTCTAGTACAGTGAACAATTTGGTTTGTGTAATAATTTATGCTTCAAGAATGAAATGAATATTTGTCCAGAATCTTTTGATTATTGTATCTTTATATAGGGAGGTGAGAGTGAGAGACGAACATATTTCGTTAACGAGTCGGATTTGAAGGTGGGTGACCCTTCAAGTTCATTGGATGGAAAACCCCATAAACTAGCGGAAGATGATATCCCGTCGGACGAGGAATTGGAGAGAATGAAAAGACAGTTGAGTGAAATGAAGCAGGAAGAAGCTAGATTGGTGAAATTGGTCGAAGCCGACATGTTGAAAAAAGAGCTTAACGAACAGAAACGGAGACTACAGGAGTTAAGAGGTATTAAATCTAAAGAATTTCATGGTCGGGACAAAGGGACTAGAGGTGGTCTAGAGGTAGAACGTCGGCGTCTTGACCCAAAGGTCCTGAGTTCGGTTCCCGGGAGCGGCTATCGATCTTGGTTTTTTCATTGGCCCACTTATTCGGTGCGAGTACTGGTATATTTTCCAGGAAGCAGAATCGAGAGGGATTAATCTAAGTTATAAGAACTTGTTTCCAAATCGATGTAAAATATATAGGTCTAAACCATTATAAACGCAATAAATCATAGAGAAAAAAAGGATCTCAAAATTGCCAGTCGGCGTGAAATTCCCATGAAAATCTGCTGAATTATTTTATATGATGTATTTTCTTCTATTTATCATTGTTCTTTATATATAACGGGTTATAAACTGTTGATCGGTTGTAATATTTTTTGCTACAAACAAGAATGCTTTCCTTTTTCCAAATAAAATGTTGAATCTTTATAAAGACTTATTGTTATTTTGGTGATCATTTCACCTCTAACTAGAAAGACTTTAAATGTGTAGATGGTTTCTCACAAGTACTTCGATTCCTGAGTGGTACAGTAAAGAACACCGTTGAATTGACAATATGTATGATTTTTCTAATGATTTAGGAATGAAATTAAATGAAAGAGTGAAGCGAGTTTTGAGTGAAATTCAGGAACAAATTTAGCGATATTTGTTACCTCCCTTTAATAAAATTACTTATTTTTTCTGTTTGTGTGTGTTCGTGGACCATCCAGACACTTTAAAACACCCTACCAATCATATTAAACGATTTCGCAATGTTTTAATGTGATTATGGAGCCTTTTTGATCGATTCGAGTGAATACTTGGAATGAGTGAATGGAGCGCTGAGTGAGTGGTTTAGAATGCTTTCGATCGGAATGAGTGTCAATTTCACGATGTTTTTAACTGTATGTGCGCTTGTGATCTAGAGGTCTGTACTACGAGCCTCTATGTGGGCGTGGTTATGGCCAGGAATGCTACAATCAACATCGCCGTGAAATTGACAAGGTAAATGATTTAGGAATGAAATTGAATTAGTGCGTGGAGCGAGTTTTGAGTGAATATAATGGGAGGTAATCCTATATCGCAAATTTTGTTCAGGATGACCAAAATAAGCGATATTGATTACCTCCACTTGATAAAATATACATACAAGTTCTATAGATAGCTTCCTATTTCTTCTAGAACCTATTGGACGCTTACAATTTGAATTATGTCAGTGAAATCGCGATTTTTCTCTATCCAAATTCATTTTGAATGGCGTTGTTGATTCTATAGTTTTCAATGGTTTGACCGTTTTTGAACGATTTAAGTGAGTGTTTTGAATGAATGGTCGGAGCGCTAAATGAGCGATTAAGGATGGTTTTGATTTAGGTGAATGTCAATTTCACGATGTAACTAACTGTTAATAGCCGGTCTCCTCAGGGCTTTAACAGATCTGCCCCGCGTTGAAATTGAAAACTGAAACGTTTTGAAAGGTTACTCTGTTACATATGAACAGACGTGTAAAAGGGACACTATCTTTAAACGTTTGCAATTTTTTTAACCCCGAACATAGGGCTAGATTAAAATGATCGGGAGCGGCTAAATTTGCTTGAAATAAAATCGCAACCGAAGTGAAGATAACAACATAGATAACTGACAGTCATTTCGATCAGAACCATTCTAAATCACTCAATTACGGCTCCATTCATTCATTCCAAACACTCACCCACACCATTCAAAAACGCCCAAACGCATTGAAAAATACAGAAATCAACAACGTCATTCAGAATCAATTTGGATAGAGAAAACCCGCGATTTCACTTACATAATTCAAATTGTAAGCGTCTAATAGAATCTTGAAGAAATATGAATATGTCTATAGAACTTGTATGCATGTTTTTAAATGGGGGGTAATCAATATCGCAAATAGATTACCTCGCATTAAATTCACTCAAAACTCGCTCCACACACTCATTCATTTTCATTTCTAAATCATTCCAAAATCATTCACCTTGTCAATTTCACGATGTTGTTAACTTTTAGTCCGCGAAGACAAACAAACAGAAAGATACGTATACTTAGTTAAAGGGAGGTAATACAATTTAGTTACTTCGTCCAATTATGGTTATCATCAATCACCTTCCTTTAATTTCATTCAAAACTCGCTCCTCCAGCTCATTCAATTTCATTCCGAAATCGTCTCAAAATCATTCACCTTGTTAATTAAACGATGTTTTTGATTATACAAAAAATTCTACGAATTTAGCACCTATTGCTTTTTGTAAAAGTTTCTGGATGCGTTTTGTAAGGCATGTGTCATACATATGACACACAATGGAAAAAACCTATTTTGTACAAGTTAAGGTTTTCATGCATTTCGACTAGGGTCCAGTTTTATATTTTATTTGGACATAACGGCCATTAAAAACCCCAAGGGAGACAGAAACTGAAATCATAAAAAAATAGGTACAGCTAACATTATCGTGAAATTGACAAGGCGAATGATTTAGGAATGATCTAAGAATGAAATTGAATGAGTGTCTGGAGCGACTTCTGAGTGAATAATGGAAGGTAATCCTATATCGCAAATTGTGTTCAGGATGAACAAAATTAGCGATATAGATTACCTCCCTTTAATAAAATATGCATTCAAGTTCAATAGATAGCTTCCTATTTCTTCTAGAACCTATTGGGTGCCTATGATTTGAATTAGGTCAGTGAAATCGCGATTTTTCTCTATCATAATTTAATTTGAATTACGTTGTTGATCCTATAAGTCAATGGGTTTGAGCGTTTTTGAACGGTTTGAGTGAGTGTTTTGAATGAATGGGTGGAGTGCTGAATGAGCGATTAAGAATGGTTTTGATTGCTGTGAATGTCAATTTCACGATGTAACTAACTGTAACTACCCTTTACATTTTCTTTCTCGTACGGCCAAACTTTAATCTGAATACTATTACAGTGTTTGCAGAGACGGATCCATGGTTTCTGTAAAGGGGTTTCGAACATACCAAAAGAGGTTTCGTTTTCCTACTTTTTTGCTGAAAATAAATAATTTTGGACATATCGATGAGTCTGCCTCAAGATTTTGTCTATAGAAATCAAGAATAAGGCAGACAGTAAATGCTGAGATCAGACTGCACAAATGTGCAGACTGATCTTATACCAAATTGTCTTCAAATACTTTGTCTACAACGGGAATTTGTCATGAAAAGCAGAAGGGCTAATTGAAATTCTGCTTGAAAATAAATCATTGAGTTGCAGAGTGGGGTCGTTTCAACCCCACCAAACTCCCTTGCATCTGCCACTGGTTTGCAATTACAGCTACTAACATCGCGAAAATACCATTCTCTTCTATCAAAACCATTTAAATTCAATCTCTCAACACTCCATCTGAAGCAGTCGATTCATTCACCTCAATCCGTAACAAACGCTTCGAATCGTTCAAATTTCTTCGACGTCATTCTAATCGATCAACAACTTCGCTGTCGTATTCCTGGTACAGTGTAGTTAAAAAGTGTCCAGTGTAGAAACAGGCAAGATGGCGAACATAAACGACAATAAAGTGTAAGTACATTTTAAATTGTAAAAATGCAGGTTATTTTCAATGATGATGCTTAAGATTCGACCTTGTAGCCACCATGGTCAGATTTAATTATGTAATAGTTATAGTTCATTTCTGATAATTTACGCGATATAACCTAAGCGGAGCGTTAGCGGAGCGCAAGGTTATATGCGTAAATTGTCAGAATATGAACTATAACTGTTTTACCGATCGACTTATTTTTCGTCAAATAACGCCAGGTCAAATGAGCTGCGCGTCAATCAATGATGTTAGTCTTTTATGTTGCGTCATCCATTCTTCAATCAAATTGAGATAAACAAAAAGTGGGAGGGGCGACTTAAATTTCCATTGGGTTTCTGTAATTATTTGGTCATTTGGCGAGACAAAATAAGTTGAATACGCTCGGTGATCACAACCTCGTTGTTGCTGCTAGTGGGTTTTGTATCCTTTTTAGTTAGTTTTTTGCTGATTTTGTATCGCATATTCAGCCGCGCAGTGTAAGCGGGTCGGACTATTATTCAAAAGGTCCCAGGTTCGACCCCTGACTACAGATAACAACATCGTGAAATTGACAAGGTGAATGATTTTGGAATGGTTTAGGAATGAAATTGAATGAGTGTGTGGAGCGAGTTTTGAGTGAATTTAATGGGAGGTAGTCCTATATCGCAAATTTTGTTCAGGATGAACAAATTGGCGAAATTGATTACCCCCTTTAATAAAGAATGCATAAAAGTTCTATACATAGCTTCGTATTTCTTCAAGAACCTATGAGGCGCTAACAATTTGCGTTATATCAATGAACTCACGAATTTCTCTATCAAAGTTTATTTTGATTAACGTTGTTGATTCTATATTTTTCAATGGGTTTAAGCGTATGAATGGTATAAGTGAGTGGTTGGAATGAATACATGGAGCGCTGAGTGAGCGATTTAGAATGGTTTTGATTGAGGTGAGTGTCAATTTCACGATGTTATTAACTGTAGTTGTCTCCCATCTATGGGTCGGTAATCGTAGACCTTTGTGGGATAGCAGCTGAAGGCTAGGGAAGGAATGGTTTTGGTCCCCCTCAGCTAAACGGGTCACGTTACCTTTCGATATTGGTCAACTATTGGTCAGCTATCACAGGCCTAACATGCTTTGAATCACTTTCTTTCAGCAAATATTTTTATCCCTATAATCCTTGAAGTAGATCTAGTTATTTGATAATTTTCTACAATTATTTTGCAAACATGTACCTTTCATTGGATCATTTGATGCATTTTCTTAAGATTCAAACCTTGATATCTACTAAATGAAAATGTCGTACAAAAGATCCAGAGAATTCGTTTTAAAAGGGAAGTGAGATTTTATATATATCGTTTCAATCCCTGTCGTCTTTTTTTATGTCAATGGGAAAGTGTGGAGTACAGAAAGGCTTGGTTCGAGCAAATATTTTATTTTTAGAAACATTGATTTATCAGCAAAATCTTTGCTTGATTAACATACAGACAAATTATTCAAGAATTTTCTCCTCCAATTATTCAGTAATTGTGTATAAGCATAATTCTAAAAACATTCACAAATTTTTTTTTAATACATACTGATTTCAAGTTAAGGGTCTTTCGGGACATTTTATCAGACAAGATTATGACGTCACTGTCTGGTTTTGAATGTAGTCCCCGCCCTTTATGACCTATAGTCACGTAGCTGACTTATTCGATCAGATCGTCAGGTTATGGGATATATTTTTTTAATTTCAAACGAAATAGCGACCTTTCATTGGAGGAAAAAATAGGGCGATCGGTAAATTCACATATTCATTTGTTCTAGTGATGCTAAGAGCACAACTAGGATTCAATCGATAAAGTTGGGTAAGAAGCAAAAAGTGAAATCGAAGGGGTGACCACAAGATTCAGTCCAGAATTTTGGAATAATTACAAGAGAAATCAACAATGTCCTACCGAATATCGTAAGCTCAAACCCACATAAACCACCCCGAATTTTGACAGCTCTGAAAAAAGCATTGTGGAAAGTGATATTTCGGGTTTTTTTTTGTAAATGAGCAACAGTCCAGAGTAGAAACAGACACTTTTTTCTTGGTACAATGTGATACATATATTTTGAAGATTCTAACCAGTGTAGATACATTTTAAGAAACTGTGTAGGCACATGGTTTGGAACCATGCAGAACAAGCACTGCGTTGGTAGTTAATGCCTTTGTCGTCATGTTTTGATAATAGCCGGATTATTACCCCTTCAACTGACATACATGTAAGGGAAAGGTTGCATACAATTTGTAATTCTAAACTTTCATAACTTTCAAGATTCAAGACGGCACTCGGAAATGTCGTGGATTTATCATTAGTACTATCAGTATTTTCTTTTATTGAACAGTTTCATATTCAATAATTATAATCTCTTATTTCGATGTTGCTTTGAATAATGTTATTGACATCGTAAATAATCTTCAATGCAAGTTTTAAAGTTTCCTACTGTATAACGTAAACGTTGGAATAACGTCGATGGAATTCTTTGATTACTCACGATTCGAAATTGACATCTTGAAAATAAAAAAAAAACCTCTTCGACGACATTTTCATTATCACTGACCTTATAGTAAAGACGTCATTTAATGACACCAGAAGCAGTTGTTTTATCAAGTTTTCTTTTATTCGTTGGCGTCTATATCGTTATCAAAGCTTTTTATATTTGAGATTGAAAAGTCATTTGTTTTTCAGTGTTGAGGTCAGCGTCGTTTTTTTTAACTTGACGTTAAATTTTTTACGTCGTTTGTAGTTGCTTCTACTATATTGACGTCATGTAATTTTTGAAACACAAATTTCAATACCTCCTACTGCATGACCTAAACGCTATCATAGTGTCAATGACATTCTTTGCTGAAACAAACTATTAGCGACGTCTTTATATTGAATATCTAATGGTGTAGACGTCTTTATCATGATCATGGTCATGTTACAAAGACGTCATTTTAGGACACGTGAATCAATCATTTTATCAACCTTTCTTTTCTTTTTTCTTTTCGGTGACGAAACGACATCTTTATTGTAACCATAGCTTTTGTTTCGTAAGAATGTGGATTTTGTGTATTATTTGTAACGGCGTAATCTTTAAAGTTTCTGCTTTTGTGACCGTTCCTCCTTTCATGATGACGTTTTGCTCATCAGTTATTGAATATTGCGCCGAGAATCTTTTAAGGTTTCCTAGCCTTGATTACGTCCACGTTATTTTCTGGCCTCTGACAAAAGAGCGTATACGGTTATTTCCTTATATCTTTGGTTAGGACGTCATTAATTTTCCATGGCTAACATTTCATAAATCTTCTTTGTGCATCACGCATTAACGTACCGCCGTCAAAGCGTCGAGGAAGCGCTTCGGACTATCATTAAAAAGGTCCCGGGTTCAATCCCCGATGGCGGCACTTGTTCTTTCCGACAATTTGTCTTTCACCAATGGGTCGATATTCCTAGACCGATGTGGGGTTGAGATGGAGGCTAGGAAAGGATGTAATAGTAGTACTGGTGTGAGAAACATTATGAGTCTAATATTAGGTGCTCCAGTCGCCGCGGTACAACTGATTTTTTTAAGGTTTTGTTAAACCTCTTACAAACAATACAACTATATATACGTGCTTGTTCTACACAGTTCTAAACCATGTACCTACACAGTTTCGAAAAATGTATGGGGGTTTGTTGGGGTTTCGGCTTACGATATGTGGTGGGACATTTGTGATTTCTCTTGGAATTAATCCAAAACCTAGAATGAATCTTGGATAACCGCTTCGATTTCGTCTTTCATAAGACTATCAATAAAAATTTTAAAAAGTGCTCACGAAAGAGCGATTTTTTACTCTAAACGCAGACGGGGGCTTTAAATGTACTAAGTACCAGTATCTGAACACTTGAAATCTTCAGGTATTGAATCCTGATAATCTATCAAATCACCTTCTTGTTCATCAATAAGTTACATAAAGTTGTGCTATTTTATTCCCATTTAATCCATCACCAAGCCATAAATTTTAAGACTAAATCGCACTTTCTAAACGTTAAAGATGTTAGAGTTTGGTAAGTGAAATTTTAAAAATATTCTCTTTTGAAAAGAAACTCATCGACGACAATGAAGAAAAATGATTTAACAAGTACAGTTAGTTTCAACGTGAAATTTACATTCACCTCAATCAAAACGTTTCTTAATCGCTCACTAACCGCTCAATCCATTCATTCCAAACACTCACTCAAACCATTCAAAATCGCTCAAACGCATTTGAAAATAAAGAATCAAAAATTCAAAATTTTGGATAGAGAAAAATCACTATTTCAATGACATTATTCAAATTGTAGGCGTCTGATAGGTTCTTGAGGAAATTGAAAGCTATCTATAGAACTTGTATGCATATTTTATAAAAGGGGGATAATCAATATCGCTAATTTTGTTCATTCTGAACAAAATTTGCGATATTGGATTACCTCCAATTAAATTCACTCAAAACTTGCTCTTCTCGCTTGTTCAATATCATTCCGAAATCAACTTGTATGCATATTTCATAAAAGGGAGGTAATCAATATCGCTAATTTTGTTCATCCTGAACAAAATTTGCGATATTGGATTACCTTCCATTAAATTCACTCAAAACTTGCTCCACACACTCAATCAATTTCATTCCTAAAACATACCAAAATCATTCACCATGTCAATTTCACGGTGTTGTTAACTATAATTTCTCCATGTTTTTCTCCATTTTGCAAAATGATTTTCAAAGCTTTTCTTTTTTCTTCGTCGGCGTTAAACGGCCGAAAAATGTGGAAATTGAATGGAATTCACCGTCCTTATGTTTGCATTTTTAATTACATCAATGTATTTCTTGTTTCTTATATTACCAATATAACCAAATTTTATTTCTCAATATTATTTTCAATTGGAGACAGTTCATATTCATTGACTAAATGATTTATTTCTTTTCTATACGACGCCGAAAGTGATCGTATAATGATATCATCGCCCGTACAAACGTCCATACGTACACAACTCCTTCTATATTTTTGGACGGACGTGGACAAAATACTCACAGAATGTTTCTAGTCAACTGACCTTGCGCATATTGTCCTGTATTTTGTGACATTTTGATGCGTCGTCTTACAGTGTGACTCCGTCACTTTTGTTTAAATCATAAAAAGAAAAACAAAACATAGATATATATTTTCAAGGGGTTATTGCAGCCACACTTAATAGGGGGATTTACGTCGCTTTTAACAATCTTTTAAGTTACACTTTATACATGTAAGCTCCTTTACCATAAACAACTATACCTGGGTTTATTTGACCCGAACTTGACCTCTGTGGAAATTAATGCGTAAGTAACAATTACCGACATATTTTATCAATTATCAAAATAAACATTGCATTCAAAACAGTTTGTTATTCATTCATGTGAAAGCACTTGCAAAGCCTAGTAGGAATAATTAGATTTTTATTCATGTAAATAGCAGGGGTCAGATTTAGGTCAATAAAACTGCGCTATACTATATACCAAACAATAAGTCAAATATTGTTTAACACACTTCAACGCAGATCGTGTTTGGGTAAGGATTAAAATCTATAAATACATGTAATTTTCAACGTAAGAAAATGGCCATTCCTTTCCGATGTATTGCTATAGCCTTGGTGTCGTAAATGCGGTCGTCGACCTTTTTACAAAAGAATTCGACATTTTGTGATATCTCTTATATTACTTAAGTCATTCACTTGGAACCTCGGATATTTGCCCACTCTCAAAAAAGCAACCTGCACTATCGAGGGAATAAAATTACTATAGATGAAATTTCTGCGAATTATGGCCCCTTTTCGACTAAGTTTTTATCCACTATTCAGCTTCGTATGATTTGAAAAACATAAACAACAACAACAAAAAAAACATATAGAATTTATAGTCAATTTTCTCGAGTCGAAGTTTAAAATTTCGCTCCATTTATTAAACTGGATATTTCTGATTCAGGGAATCGTCGTGAAAAAATCAGTATTTTCGCCGATAAATTGACAAAAAAATATTTAATTTATCTTCAAAATCATCCCTGCACGTTCATAAATATTGTCAATATCATAGATTGGCAATAAAATTGATCTTGTATGGGCAATTTAAAACACACTTTATTCAGAAATACAGTTAAAAACTTCCTGAAATTGACACTCATTCCGATCGAAAGCATTCTAAATCACTCACTCAGCGCTCATTTCACTCATTCTAAGCATTCACTCATCAAACACGCTCCATAATCACATGCAAAAATGTAGAAATTGTTTAATTTGACTACTACTTTAATCAAATCAATCATGTTATTCTACGATTTTTAGGGGATTTTAAAGTGTCTGTTTGGTCCACGAAGACACACAAACAGAAAAAATACGAATATTTCATTAAAGGGAGGTAAAAAATATCGCGAATAGAGATACTATATTACCTCTCTTTAAATTCACTCAAAACTCGTTCCACATATTCATACATTTTCATTCCTAAATCATTCCAAAATCATTCATCTTTTCAATTTCACGATGTTCTTAACTGTACACAGATAGTATAGTGTACAAGTACGATTAAAAGGATTGGAACGAAAGCTATTTTAAAGTGACTAGTACACCTATTACCATATCGAAATCAGTTTTAATTAACCGAACCGATTTGGTATGATTTTGCAATGACCTATTTAATGCCATAAAACTTTACCCCTTTGGCAAAATCCTTATCAATTGGGTAAACTTAAAATATAACCAATCCAAGAATTGAAATGGTCCGAAAACAGAATGTTATTTTAACTTAACCGGTAGGTTTTAGCGAAATATTGCAAAGAGACAACATAAAATAGAAAAAAAAAGATATTTCGTGTTTTTATTATCACATTTATTAACACAAATTAAATTTCTGAATTAGTATAAATTTATGTAGGAATAACGGGTAAAAGGTTTTCAATAATAGATTTTATTCTATGAAACTTTTAAGACAAGGAAGGTTTAAACCAAACAATATTAGACATTATCTCAAGTAAAGACTTTGTTATTCGCAAATATGCTTTTAAAAAAGCAAGTTTTATTAGTTTCAATGTTTTAATCGATAGGACATATTTGCATTTGTGAATGATAACGGATTATCTAAAACGAGAATTGATATTTTAAAAACCCTGGGTATTGTATTTCAATTATTGTGTATTGGAAATCACCAAAACAATATAAGGTAAATGTGACATTATATTGAAAACTTTGTGTACTCGAAATTGATTATACTTTGCTATTTTGTCTCGTCGATTGTATATAAATGTACTGTAATCACAGGTTACCAGTGATTACAGTACATTTGTATACAATCGACGAGCCAAAAAGCGAACTCTATTTTTATAAGATGTTAATCAGAGAACAAGTACTTGAAATATAAACAATTACATAAAAAAACTTCTTCTGAATAAACATATTTCATATCGAGTTGATAAGCTCAGGCTGTAAAGTGCCCTGCTTCAAACCTCGAGGCTACGGGTTCGATCCAAGGGTAGATCAAATAACTAATTGAGTGCATTTCATGTAAGAAAGCATTTGGCGAACGCACTCGTGACTGTGCTTAAATCAAAGTACTGAAAGTACTGATAAGTTGGAATGCGTTCAAGAGACTATGACATCAAGACACTAATGAAGCTGACGCCTCCCGCCCAGGTGATCACATAATATGTCTCGACTTTTGGCTAAAAAATTCACCACACCGCGTTAAAATATGCGCTAGGTCAGATGACTAGGAACATTTTGTAAAAGTTTCATCTAAATCGGTCCAAAAATGGAGGAGGAGTTGCGTTAACAAGATTTTCAAATGAAGGCCTCTTTTTCCATGACACGGCTAATATTCAACAAACCGTGACAATATGCACTAGGTCAGGTGACTAGAAACTTTCTGTGGAAATTTCATCCAAATCGATCCATAAATGAGGGAGAAGTTGTGTTAACAAGATTTTTTTTTATACATGAAGGCTCTTTTCCCATGACGCGGCTGAAATTCACCAAACCGTGACTTAATGCGCAGGGTCAGGTGATTAGGAACATTCTGTGAAAGTTTCATCCAAATCCAACTAGAAACTTTGGAGGAGTTGTGCTCACAAGAAAGGTCGATGTACGTACATACGGACGGACGGACAGACAGAAAATATGGCGCTAATATATGACCCCCTCTAGCTGCGTATAAAAATGGAATCCGAGAAAATACTATGCTTGCACAGTCAAAATCGCAAAATCAAAAAATTCAAGACTAGCCATTAGGTAACGCAAATTTATGCGTAAATTAAACGATACATGTTTTTGAAAGCCAAAAATGTTTCTTGAAAGCCAATTTTAATCGTACGATTGCGATGCGATCAAATTTCGGTCGTAGGACCTTTCTTGAACGTGGCCCCTGAAGGCAAAACACGTGGGGTTGGTAAACTCGTTCAGATATATGATAAAAACAAAGGCTGTAGTTAACTTACGATAATCTTCAATGATATTTAAACGATTGCACACGTGCGTATTTTTGCACAAGTGAATTTATGTCTAAGCAATTTAAAAGAAAATGGACAAAAGCAGAAAAAGAAGATAAATGTTAGCCTATAGACCCGCAATTGAGAGTGAGCGATCAAAGGTAAATTTTGTCTATACAGGTATAGACAAAATTGACCTTTGATCTATCGCTTAAATTTGTTGATCTATACCTTCATCGATCCTTGCTGCGTCCACCATCAAGTGATATTGATCGACGGTGTTTTGTTGAAGTGTGTAAAAAGTTCGTCCAGAAAGAGAAACTAGACCTCTAAAAGAAGCTATAACATATTCTACGAAAAACAGGTCGCGACGTTACCAAATAAGCAGATCACGTGATTGGCTTGTGCTATTGCCACAATTCTACGAAAAACAGGTCGCGTATTACCAAATAAGCAGATCACGTGATTGGACAGTGCTGTTGTCAATAGCTTACTTTATTGGACTTAACTTATCACATGATTTCCAAATAAAGTAATGCGAAAATTCGCTACTAATAAATTCGTACGCAAGTTTCAATAAATTTCGTTTAAAACATAAATTAGCGTGTTAACAATTTACATGAAGTGATAGTGTAATTGTTCAACATTATTACTTCTTTATGAAATAAACTGTATGTCTGTGTCAAGTTGAGATATACAAAATAGGCCGACGTGTATTCACATCCTGCTCACGTGATATGTGTTATCAAAAAACCCGAAATGAAATTATCTTGTGTTCATTTTGCGGTTTTGTTAAATCTAAGTTGGAATTGCTGCGCATTCCAACTTAGAAACAAGGGAACTCAGCATTAGTTTCTTCCGGTTTCCTTGCCATGTCAATTGACCATATTCTTGGGCCACCACACATATGAACACATGCTTCAATAGAAAAAGGTACCATTTTTCGGCCACCACACATATGTACACGTGCTTCAATAGAAAAAGGTACCATTCTTCGGCCACCACACATATGTACACGTGCTTCAATAGAAAAAGATACCATTCTTCGGCCACCACACATATGTACACGTGCTTCAATAGAAAAGGTACCATTCTTCGGCCACCACACATATGTACACGAGCTTCAATAGAAAAAGATACCATTCTTCGGCCACAACACATATGTACACGTGCATAAATAGAAAAAGGTACCATATTTTGGCCACCACACATATGTACACGTGCTTCAATAGAAAAAGATACCATTCTTCGGCCACCACACATATGAACACATGCTTCAATAGAAAAAGATACCATTCTTCGGCCACCACACATATGTACACGTGCTACAATAGAAAAAGGTACCATTCTTCGGCCATCACACATATGTACACGCGCTTCGATAGCAATAGGTGCCGGGTTCGGGCCAGGGACGGTCCGGACAGCCTTATGGTGGACAACCCTATTGCAGACAGCCCTTTATAACATGACCTACGTCGCGTGAGTAAAATAAACCCCGTTGAATATTTTGACATTACACGGGTGTTATTACACTAGTGTGATAACTATGCAAATGAGTTCAGAGCGAACAGCAACGCTATTTTGCAACTGCGAAAATGACGCCATAATGTATATATTGTGATGTCAGTTTTAAACGGCGTTATAAGTTTCGCGGAAAATTGAAATGTTGAATTTCAAGAATTTGACGGTTTTTCGCAAAAATTCGGATGGTATTATAAATAGAATATCAAATTTGTCCTCATAAAATACAGAATTTATTAAACCCATCATCTTGGCACAGCCTCGTGTTTATAACTGTTCAATAAATTACGTATTCCTTAACCACTCATTCAATATCCTCTATATCCACAACAAGGACAATATCACACACAGACTGTTATCGAATGATTGTGTGTGTGTGTGTGTGTGTGTGGTTTTTTTTTTTGGGGGGGGACATTCCGAAATGTCCATTCAACGCTCAAATCTCTTCACAAACGTTAAATACCATTTAATTGGTTTTTTACATAAATTCATGCGTAGAAAGGTACGATTGGTCCATGATGACACATAATCTTACTGCATTACATGACACCTATTTTTCAAAGAGAGGTAATAATATATCACTCAATTCGCTCAATTAGAACGAATTGTGCGATGTTATTTCATCCCTCTTTGATAAGTTTCAAAACTCGCTCACCGAACTCATTTCGTTTCATTCGAATATCGTTCCAAACTATTCACCTTGTCAATTTCAAAATGCTCTAATTTGTATATACAGTTAAAACATCGTGAAATTGACAAGCTGAATGATATTAGAATGATTTTGGAATGGAACTGAATGAGTGCTAGGATTGACTTTTGATTTAAATTAAAGGGATGTAATCCAATGTAGAAAATTTTGTTCAGGATGAACAAAATAAGCTATATTAATTACGTCACTTTATCAAAATGCATATACATGTATGTTTTATAAATAGCTGCCTATTTCTTAAAGATCCAATCAGACGCTTATATTTTCAATTAATTCATTGAAATCTTGACTTCTTTTCCAACAAGTTTTATTTTTAATGAAGTTGTTATACTTTTTTAAAGTGAGTTTGGAGCTTTTTGGGTGGTTTGAGTGAATGTTTGGAATGAATGAATGAAACGCCGAGTGAGAGATTTAGAATGGTTTTGATTGAGATGAATGTCAATTTCATGATGTAACAGACTATATATACACCACGATTTTCGTTTCAAGGAATGGCTGAATATCCCCCACCTCAATACCCACCTCCACCCTACGCACAGAACGCCTATCCCCAAGGACAGCCGGGACAGCCGTACGGTGGACAGCCCTATGGCGGACAACCCTATCCACAACAAGGTCAATACCATACACAGACTATCATTGTAACACAGCCTGCAACGTGAGTTTTGAGAGGTTTTTACTCTAGAGGGGAGGTATTTTCGACTTAGAGTAAAATATTTCAATTATAATTGTATAAGCCCTAAATTGTAAGAACTCAATAGAATCGTCTCGAGACGATTTCAATGAGAAGCCAAAACATAGGGGCTTTGTTGAGAAATAATGATTCAAAACTGACTTTACTATAATTGTAAACACAGCCTGGTTTTATAGTGAATTTGCACAAAATCAAAAGAACGCATTGTTAGATGAAGGGAAGTGATTGGACGAAATAAGCGATATTGGATTAACCCCGCCCCCAACCCCTCTATTTCTTTCAAATCTCGCTACTTCCACTTTTATTCAATTTTATTCTCGAATTATTTCCAAATCATCCAACTTGTCAATTTTACGATGATAATAACTAATAATATATATTTACAGAGTCCGACAGAGAAGACGCAGTTCAGACGGCGGGAACGAGGGAGCCGCGGCTTGTTGTTTGGTAGCGCTGTTGGCGTGTCTTTGTTGTTGTTGTTTGCTCGATTAGTTTTTATATCATAATAAGAACACATTGAACACTTGTTGATCCTACACAGTATTTTCAAAAAATAATCATTTTATTTTATTATATACTTGGACGAAAAAGAAACGCCGGGATACATAAAATTTGAAGCATAGACGAATCTAAGCTGCCAGGGCATGGAGGACACACAAGATACTGATATGTCCGGCTGTGTTTCGCAAACAAGAAGGGTCATCGTTAAAAAGGAATAAATTTTCACATAATCAGATGACATTTCATACAAAAATGAATATAATAATCTAAAAATACAATTTACCATTAAAACAATTTTTATAGGTTATCCGGCGTTTCTTTTCCGTCCCAGTATATATACTTAAGCGCAATTTAAAAAACGTCATATCTTTGTTAGTGAGCGACTTATTAGTGATCTTTTCTTGACAGATTTTTGCAAAATCCTGTAGATCCCTGTTGTGGCAAGTCACCTCTTTAAAGCATACCAATGGAACTTGCCATATTTTATCTTTGAAGGCGTAGCATTTTGACTGTTGATGCATTGTTCGTAGCATAACTCTGTCGCCAAAGTCCGATTAAATCAAAACTGAGCAGTTATGTGTCTCTCGCGTTACAATTAACAACATCGTGAAATTGCCATTCATCTCATCCAAAACCATTCTGAATCGCTTATTCGGCGCTCAATTTATTCATTCAAAACACTCACTCAAAACATTCAATATCGCTCGAAATGCCTAAATGATATATAAGATCAACACCTACCTTCAAAATGAATAAAGCATGAACCAACTCGCGATTTTTAGGCGTCTGTTAGGTTCTTGAAGAAATAGGAAGCTATTTACAGACCTTGTATTCATATTTTATTAAAGGGAGGTAATGAATATCGCTAATTTTGATCAGGATGAACAAAATAGCGATATTGGATTACCTCCCTTAAATCTCACTAACAATCGCTCCTCTCATTCATTCAACATCATTCCGAAATCATTCCTAAATCGTTCACTTGTCAATTTCACGATGTTGTTATCTTTATATAGCGTTATCCTTTGGTTAACTCCTTTTGTTGCTTTTCATAATTGGACATCAGGCAGTGTAACAGGTGTGTTTTGTGACCATTTGCAGCAATGTTCAGTGCTTCATATTGAATGATAAGATTTGAAGAGACTGCATTTTTGTTATTTCATTTAGTTATAAAACTCAAAGTAAAAATCTAATCACACATGTATGTATCTACTTTGCCTATTCGCATAGTTGTGTTAGGTTTTGAATTTCATACCATCATGAATTGATAAAAATAATATATTCATCTCTTAAAACGATAATAAGGAATCGAACATTACGTACATGTAATATACAGCGAGGACTACATGGAACTAAAGGGATATTTTTAATTCTTTGTATATATATTCAATTACAAAATCAATTAAAACCCTAATTTTGTGTAAAAACATGAATAAGCCTTTATTTTCGTAACAAAAATACTCTTTGAAGTTTCAAATATTCTCAGTCAGCACAAAATATTTTTTTTTCCTGTTTTTTTTTTTTTTTTTTTTTTTTTTTTTTTGTAATTTAAAAAAACAGACACTTTAAAAAAAGCGAAATTTTGGTATTTTAAAAAAATGATGAAAAAAAGAAGGGGGGGGGGGGGGGGGTCTGGAATAATAATACATGTTAAAGTAATTTATATAATAAGCAATTAAAACAATCCTTATTTGTAACAAGAAACGCGATTCGCGTCAACCACAATTTCGATGGTTCAGCGCGAAAAGATGTAACTGCCTATAAAGATATGGACAGTTACAACTGCTTTGCGACGAGCCATCGATATCCCAAAAACAACGTTTGTTTAAGTTCCAAAAATGAATCGTTAACGGTACATACACTGTATATGACGTATTAGACTTAAATGATCGCAATTTCTCAAGCTTTAACACTCGTTTTTCATGAGGGTTTGTTTGTTTGAAAAGGGTTTTACACCGCTTTCAACAATTTCTCAGTTATATTCCGGCGACTGGAGCACCTAACAATGGACTCCTGGTATTTCCTACACCTGTACTAACATTACCTCCTTCAGTAGCCTCCAGCTGCTATCCAATCTACGATAATCGACCCATTTGTGAAAGTCAAATAGTCATGTCCCACGATGGATCTATACGTCTGATTCAAGGTAAATCGTTCGTAAAACGTTTAAACAGTAGAAGCCCGCTTTGAACGTGTACCTGCGCTTAAAATATGGAAACATTGTTTAATGTTTTGTCATTTTGAACGGTTGGATGGTACAAAGAGAAAAAACTGTTTAAGGAATGTAAAATGCTCGTCTTCGATTCAGGCTTTTAGCCCTTTGATGTTTGTACTTTAATACATTAATCATTTAAATGATAAAGAAATGAGGTTTCTATTCTAGGACAGATGTTAGAAACATTATAATTTTTAACAATAAAAATCAAATCATTTTAGAAAATGGACAGATTTTGACTTATTAATCATTTTCTGTGTACCAAATGAGACTAATTGTGCATTTTTTGACATTTTTTTTAAAAGCGTGCCATTTCAACGTGACTGTTATGCAACGTTCATAATGCCGTCACCTTTATGGCTTCGCTTAGATGAACTCGGATTGGGTGAAATGTACGAAAGCGGGGTATAAGTTTTTGATGATTTCACTGGTTAGGCAGTGAGTTTATCAAAATGCTAATATACCTATATTCTTCGATATAATACCGAAAAGCATTAAAGAAACTGTGTTTATTGTAATTGTTGTTCAAGAAAGCCATGTGTACTTAACGAGAAAACATGAACAGCCCTACGCTCAGGATGACAAAACAGCACAGACAACTTGCCAATTATACCCTGCCGCTTTGCACGCGCGTACATTGGTAAACTGTTTGCACCGTTTTATCACCCTGAGCGCAGAGCTTGTACAAAGAGGGATTTTAATTAAAGGTAACTCTTCTCGCGATTTCCTGAATTATACTGCAGATTTGTCTCCCTTACAGTTAGTTACATCGTGTAATTGATATTAACCTCAATCAAAACCATTCGAAATCGCTCACTCAGCGCACCATTCATTCATTCATAACACTCACTCAAATTATTCACAAACGCTCAAACCCTTTGAAAAAATATAGAATCAATAGCGTCATTCAAAAAATTTTGATACGAAAAGGGAGGTAATCAATATCGCTAATTTTGTTCATCCTGAACGAAATTTGCGATATAGGATTACCTCTAATTAAATTCATTCAAAACTCGCTCCACACATCCATTCAATTTCATTCCTAAATCATTCCAAAATCATTCACCTTGTCAATTTCACGATGTTGTTAACAGTACATGGTTCCGTTCCTGCCCTGTGTTTAGGATTCGAAAGCGCTCGCCGTGAACAGATTTTACAGTGGGCAGTCTTTCTTGAGCCTGTCGCAAGCGCTGTCCTAAAATCACCGGCTGCCATTGACAGACTATAAAGTATAATTGGAATTAGTAAATGCACATTTTTAATTCAACCATTATCTGTTTGCCCGGATATAAAAAGTAAGGATTGTTTAGGAAGCCCATTTTTTTCAAATAAAGATACGGAATTGATCAGAAGTCTAAAAAGAATATCTTACCTTTTAATAGCAATTCTCTGTAAGCACTTACACTTTTAAATAGGGCTTGTGGCACGCTATGTCTCAAATTTTGATAAAATTTAAACATGAAGCTAGGGCTGACCCAAAAGTAAAAATAAGATGAAAAATTCTTGATATCACTTCTGGTTGCCGTGGAAACAGACATTAAAAATGGAAAAAGTCTCTTTTTTGCCAGTTTTTACAGGCAAATATATCAGTAATGCAGCAAAAAATAAAATAAAAACACACAACATATAAGTTCCCCATCATCGTTCTCTCAAATGAGGTAATAATATTTTTGGGCCTATGTTGTTAACTTATGTTTCCATGGCAACAATACACATACTCTACTTAAATCTTGATTTTTGCATTTTTTCAAATGTAATGATAAAATACAGACATTGTTTTCCGTTTAACAAGGAAATTCCACATAAACTTTTAAATAAAAATAATTTTTGTGTTCGTTGCTATGGCAACGTGAATTCATATCCCTTAAATGAAGGCAACTTCAGAACTCTTTAGAATCCTCAAATGACTAGATTATTGAACTCAAATTCAATGTTATGATAATTTGTAAAATTGCTCAAATAGACCTTTTAGGACATATGAGATTTTTTTCCAAAAACTTTGCAGGAAATGGCCTGTTGCTATGGGAACAATTATGTTATAATTCACAAAAGCCCATTTTTAGTCCTTGGATACGGGTATCCAACACTAAGCAATCGGAATATTTCTTAATCTTGAATAAAGTTCAAACTTTCCTCTAACTTATATATCGAAATATTTGTGTTAATCGGTCCATTATTTTAGGAATAGGGCTGCAAAATCACCCCCAAAAATGCTTAATTTTGGGTTGTGTCGACAAATTACCATGGCAACTATTAAAATTTTATTCTTTTTTCTTGTATTTTGATAGAGGCTTATTTGATCTCTTTTCTTATCACATATAAACTTGCAGGGACTTAGAATAACTGATTTAAGAAAATAATAAAAATGGATGCCATGGTAACAAAAAGGCCCAATGATTTTTTTGCGGTTTTTGAAAGAGCGCTTTTTGTTAGATATATTCCAATAATCATCATCAGTTTATCATGCTATAAATTTAAAAAAAAAAAACAACACCAAAGTAACAAAAGCAGCCAAGTTATGAGCTATAGTTACCAATGTCATGGTAACCAATGTGCACAACAACAAAATTAATTTGAATCTTAGTTGCTCCTTTTATATAATAAATTCCATCTACATATCAAAAGTCAGTCATAAGTGAAGAAAAACTGGAAATTAAAAACAACATTTTGAAATCAATTTATCAAAATTAGCCATATTTGTTGTCATGGTAACCAACCTTTTTGACACTAACTGACACAACAAAAAATCTAGTTCATAATTTTCGGTCCTAGATTATCCAATACATACAAAATTAACCATCATCTTCATGTGAATACCAAATTATATAGCTTCAAAAAAGCTTAATATTGCAAAATTCCGTGCTTTGAAGGTCGTTGCCATGGTAACCAGATGATCTAAAAACATTTTTTGGGGTCAATTTCTTCTCCTTCCATTATTCCCTTCTTGTATATGAAATTTCATCAAAATCGGAGACCATGTGTGCCAAAATAGTTTAAGTCGTTACAGAGAATGGGTATTAATAAGTATAACACGTTACCCGTCACCCGTCACGCGAAAGAGGGTCGTCTGCGCAGTTGATAAAGTGTCGACTGGACAGCCTGACTAAGGTCGAAACTTTCGCAGTTTTGTCATTTTCCTTCCCACGAAAGAATCTTTGATTTTTTTGTAAATATTTGTTTAAGGGAGTTCCCAGATGAACCCTTTTCGCATGACGGGTCAAATATGTAATTGATTGCAATAGATATTCTAGATTCAGAAAATAAGTCAAACGCCAAAAGTTTCAACTAAAGTCAGATTGCGTTTTTCGCACAGTCTGGTGAAGATCGAATTATTCCGCACTTTACAAATTTGTATCTTATTTCTGTTAGGGGAAAAAAAGTTGCAACGTTAGAAAAGTGTGAAAAAGGATGTGACAGCCAAATTGACATTCCTCGCGATAATTCTTTATCATCAATACCCCTTTGTCGTTCATAATTATTGGGCAAAGAATAGGTTTTAAAGATAATGGCATAATTATTGAAATAATATGATATTTCGAAAAAATGTGATTTTTTCCTTCGTCAACAGAAAGGGAGAATTGAAACTGGTCAGTTTGCGCTGGCTGAGCTGACGTGCTTGGAAAAAAGGCGTACTATCATTTACATGCACACATAGATCTACTTTGAATTATTATTTCTGTATAACGGAAACAAAAAGAAAAATAATTAAAATAGATCTCAATCGGGCGTTTCACATAGAATAGTCTTTATAAATATGGTGCATATAAAAAAAGTGTTATTTTTTGTTTTCTATTGTGGAAACAGGCCAATTAGGTAAAAAAAAAAAAAAAAAAAAAAAAAAACCATTTAAAACTTATAAAATCTTTTCATAAGTATAGTATGTTTCAATGCAAAAGTGTTAACTAAAATTTATTTATTTATTTTCTTAATAAAATTTATTTCAAAACGTTAAAAATCCACATGGTTGGGGATTTTTTTAATTTTTTTTGAAAAAGATTTTAAGAAATACCGAGAGTAGAAGGCTTATCATTTATTAATTATTTTTTCGTCCAATGAACACGTGGCGATTAAAACGAATAAAAATAAAAAAGTGTCCATTCCTTTTCTGTTCAACCCTTAGAGATTGATAAAAGCATTTACGTGAATCAAAATGTCTAAAAAATTGGAGGAATTCATAAAGCTACTGCAAAGTGACAATGGCGAGAGAGATGATTCGCACATAGGAACGTTCGTACCCTGGTTACGGAAGAGAACGCCAATCTTGAGGAATTTAGAAACGAGTAAGTTTGTTTTATATCCACAGCTAGTATTTACTACAAAAGCCTACAAGAGCCAGTCTAAAGATGCTATTGTCGTTTATTTAAAATAAACACGGGGTTACGCAGAGCATATCATTTAATAAAGAGAAAAAAGAAACCTCCTCAAAATAACCACCTATGTGTATCAACTGCGTAATACAGTTAACAACATCGTGAAATTGACTAGGTGAAAGATTTTGAAATGATTTTGGAATGAAATTGATAGAGTGTGTGGAGCGAGTTTTGGGTGAAATTAATGGGAGGTAATCCAATATCTCTATTTTTTTTACGATGAACAAAATTAGCGATATTGATTACTTCCCTTAAATAACATATGCATACAAGTTCTATAGATAGACGCTTACCAATTGAATTATGTCAGTGAAATCGCAATTTTTCTCCTTCGAAATTTAATTTGAATGACGTTGTTGATTATATATTTTTTATTCGGTCTGAGCGTTTTTAATGGTTTGAGTGAGTTTTCGGAATGAATAAATGGAGCACTGGTTGAGCGCTATAGAATAGGTTTTTATTGATGTGAATGTCAATTTCACGATGTAACTAACTGTATGTATCAAATGCGTAAAAGAAAATAGACAAAGACAAATTAACTCGTTACAGAGCTATTTTGAATTATCCCTCTCTATTAATATTGGCCCTTGTATGCTTTCGTTCTTCTTGATTTTATTGCGTATGATATGTGACTCGTCACGCGAAAAGGGACAATCCGGGTAGTGCGTAAAGTGTCGACCCTAGTCAGACTGCGCGGAGTGCGCAGACTGACTAGGGTCGAAACTTTTCGCACTTTGCTTATTTTCTGAATCTAGAATGAATGATTTATCTTCCAATTAAATAATTTTTGAAATGCCACCTCTGGTTGATCTATGCCGAACCCAATCTCTTTTTTTCAAATATTTATTTTACAAAGTTCCCAGATGGCCCCTTTTCGCCAGACGGGTCACATATTCTAGATTGATTTTGAAATAGCTAACTACCGCCAAAAAGTATTTCAATGGGATCCCACGAGGTAATAGCCGGTTATAAAATGAATATTTTCAAATTTTATCACATGGCGAAATTCCCGAAAAAGTAATTCAATGCGATGCCAACCCGTTTTTTTTTTTTTTTTTAATTTGAAAAACCTTTTTTGTTGCTATTAGATAATTGTATTTTTTTAGACAATTGTGACCTACTTTCAACTGGTCGATTTATTGAAACGTTCTTCATTCGTTATTTTATATCAAGTTGTGCAATTAACGAAACGCTTGCTGAATTTCAGATCACGTGATTGCAGTAATTCGAAACGCGACATATTCATCATTCAACAAGGATTCTGTCATTTTTCGACAGGGAAAGCTACGAGATAGGTAAGGCTATGTACATGAACCATGTAGAAGAGGCACAACGAATAATGTAAATGCAATGCTGTATACTAAAACCACAATCCATGTATACAGTTAGAAACATCGAGAGATTGACAAGTTAAATGAATTTGGAATGATTTTGGAATGAAATTGAACGATTGTATGAAGCGAGTTTTGAATGATTTCAAAATGAGGTAAAACATAATTCATAATTCCGTCTAATTGGACCAAATTAGCGATGATTTTACCTCCCTTTAATAAAATCAACGTATTATTCTGGTTTTGTGTCTTGAAAAAAATCAGACGTTTGAAATCAACACAAGTCAATAAAATAATGCAATTATCAGATCGATTAAAATGAAATCGGGATCATCTGTGAACAATTTCGAAGCGTTTTCGAACAAGTTCGGAACTTTCATGAATGATTTGAGTGGGTGTTTTGAACGAATGATTTGAGTGCTGATCGAGTGATTTTGAATCATTTTGACAGAGATGATTGCCAATTTCACGATGTTACTAACTGTATATGTATGATACATCAAGGCACTGTTTACTGTATATCTACGGTCAACTCCGATTATAACGATTTCGGTTATAACGATATTGACTTCATGAACCTTAAGTATAGTTCCGCAAGAAGGAGTGAGGTCCGAGAAACCGTTATCTCCTATCATTTTCAATGTAAAATTGATCTTTGATCACTCACTTGAAATTGTAGGTCTGTACTACTTAGAATTAGATTCACCTGATTGAAATAAACCATATTTACATATAACAATATTTATATTTTTGTTTCCTAGAGCGTCATTTTACCTCTAGTTTGCTGTATCCTTTATCTCTAATATTCTCACTCCGCATTTGGGTTAGCATATTATTAGAAGGAAAGCTGTTCAAAGCAGCATCTCCCTAATTTAGAAAATAGAAAATAAGGAAATGTATAATTAGGTCAATTAATTATCCATGACTGACTAGTCTTATTCTTATTGGTTTGGGTGTCATTTTTCCTTCCTATTTCACAAAATCAATGTCACTGATGCAATCTCTTGCTCAACACTTTCACTCGTATATACATTTAGATCTATTTCGTCATTGAGTCACCAATATGTATCTATCTCATGAAGCTGTAGATATATAGAGGATAATCGTTTGTTTCAGTGTAAGAATTATATATATCATTGAGTGAACAAAAAAAAGGCTATATTTTCACGAGTGGCAGAGCCACGAGTGAAAATATAGCTTTTGTTGTTCACGAAATGAAATATTTAATCCATCTTACTCGAAAACAAACGATTATTCTAATTCTTTAATGCAAAAATGAGACAAAATGTGAAAATTCTGGGACACATTTTCTTTAAGCGCGTTTTTTTGCACGTGATTGCTATGCAACATTCATTGTGACGTCACTTTTTTCGCCCCGCATAGATGACGTCAGAAACAATGAAATGTACAAAAGCAGAGTATAAGTTTTTGATAATTTCACTGCTTTTGCGGTGGTATTATCAAGTGATAATCTATCGTTATTTCTCGATAAAACACCGAAAAGCATTAAAGAATATATTTTAGTAAGTCACCTTCGATATTCTCTTTCATTTCAGACAGAAGCCACTGCATGTTTATATTCTGTTGACCGGGTCCGCATCTTTGTACACTGACCCATTCCAATCACAAGGGAAATCAAGCCGTCGAAGTTCATACTCAGTCGAGAGACTTCTTCTGGCGTCTGTCATTGAAAAGTCTCTGCTCCACCCGCAATCAGCTAAATCGGGCAACTCAAAAAGTACTGGTTCCCGTCTTTCACCTATCATTCACTCCTCCGTGAATGAAGAGGTTGCAGATGACGTAGAGGATTTGAGTGACGTAGAAAATGACGTCATCGATGAAGTTGCCGAAGCCAATACAAATGAAGAAGATAAAGAATCTACCAAGGATGTCGCTAAGGAAAATGTTGAAGAAAATGTAAAAGAGGAAAGATGTAGCAGTCCTGGTTCAAAAGTGTCTAAAGTTTCTAAACGTTCAAAAATATCAGTGAGGTCGAAACTTGGGAACTTTGTTGTAAAATATGGTATGCGATTCAAATAAGATGAGGATTAGATGAGTAGATCTTAATAGGCCTAATGATATTTAAATCAGTAATTACCACATTTATATCGCGTTTTTTTTTTCATACTGAAGAATGTTCAAAAGCGCTTGATCCTTAATTTAAAAAAAATCTTGATTGTAGGCTATTTAAAATGATTTGAAAAATTAATTAAACGAGCTCCTGTATGAAACGGCAATTATAATAATTTCATCTCTTCTGTTCAATTGTTTTTTACCTGCATACGATTAAATCCTTTGATTTAATAATTTCTCTTCTATAGACCAGATTAAAATCGTAGTCTCACAAAGTCTGAATACGGATATTAATGTTTATGTTCAATCAAAACGACCATTAAAGTAAATATGATTTGAGCCTGTGAGTGAGTTTTCAAACAATTTCAATAATGCGCAAATAGTTCAATAGTCAATAGTTGCACAGCCTGTCCAGAGTCTTTACTATGCGCTTGGACAAACCGATAAGGTCACAAAGTGACTGTAGACCACCAGGTAACTTAATATTTAGAGTATGTGGCTTTCTACGCTAAAAAAATGTTTGCACCTCACGAACATTTCAAATTGTTGGAAATGTCATGCACAGGCTCATTTGTCTTGTTCATGTTTACTTCATTGCAGAGAAGGGTAAATACATCAGCGAGGAAGGTATACTAAACGACGACGATGTGTATACCGGTTCTATAGTTGTAGATGATCAAACAGATCTAATGGTAATCGACGAACACACATTTGAGGAATACATCAAGGTGAACGCTGCTTTATTTATGACGTAATTGCGTTTTCCCGCTGATGTTTCCACGAATAGCATTATATGATGGATGGAGGAGGGGTTATATGCTAAAGGTAAAATCCGAGGGCGGGGCCCGAGGATTATACTTTGAATTTAACTCCGCCACCATCAGAAATATCAACGCGAAAATCAACTTGTTTGGATGGGTTTTACGCCGCTTTCAACAATTTCGCAGTTATATCGCGGCGGCCGGAGCACCTAACAATGGATTCCTGGTATATCTTTCACCTGTACTACCATTACACCCTTCCCTAGCCTCCGACTGCTATCTCACATAGGTTTACGATTATCTACCCATTGGTGAGAGGCAAACGTCGGAAAGGATATTTGCCGCAACCGGGGATCGAACACACGACTTTCATATTGGAAGTCTTATGCCTAACCAACTGCGCTATGGTGGCGGCCGATTCAACTTATAAAGGATCGTCCCTACCTCCGGATAAGAATAATGTTGAATCTATTTTTTTATGCTCTCTAGATCCGACAGCAGTTTCTACAATTGATTTTTTTTCAATGAAGGGACTTCTGCAATTACAGAATATTTGATAAGACAATTTGTGTGCCGAATTCCCGCCTTCCTACTCCTGCATAGACCGATATTATTATATTGGTCTATAGGGTGGAAAGTGGGGTTAATGCGGACACCCTCTTAAGGATTAGCAATAAGGGGAGTACGGGAGTACGGGAGTCCGAGGCTATTTGTTTACCAGTTTTGGACTCCTTACGTTTGCAAGTGAGGGGTCTGATGGACTGCAATGGTCATATGAGAATATATTGAAAAAATGCATAGGACAGTTTCCTTTTCAATCCTTGCTCAAACTGTAGATCTTTTCACTACAAAAGTTAGTTGTACTTTGAAGAAAAACATATTTGGAAGAACAACATTGTAGAAATGAAGGAATTGCTTTTTTAACAAACATATTCTTCCCACACTGTTCACCTTAATGAAAATTTTGGGATTCCTACCTCGAGCGTGAACTACTTGAAACCATATGGTAGGAGTCAAATTGACTCCTTACTTACAGGAGTTAGTTTCGAAACCTGTCTGTGAAAAGGTAGTATTCAATCAATAATTATTGATTTTTTTTTATATTTTTTTATTCTCAAAAACTATCATAAGTCATTTTTGTTAAATTTCTGTTTATTGCACTCTATCAGACACTTTTTTTTACGAACGCCTTGTCCCGTTTTGTTTTTTGTTAAGTGGCAACCGGACAAGTATTTAGACTATATGCGTCCCATGCGAAAGTGAAAGAATGAATACATGTAGATGTACATAAAGTTAATAAAATCGCGAAATTGACTCTCATTTGGATCAAAACTATTCTAAATCGTTCACTCTGCGTTCCATTTTTTTTTTTTTCATTCATTCATGACATTCATTCATAAAACAATGATTCATTCTTGAAAACCATTCAAAACACTGAAAATAACTAAAGAGGATAAAATCAACTTCATTCGAATTAATCCACGATTACAGTGACTTTATTGCATCTTATTAGCGTTTGATTGGTTCATGAAGAAATAGAAAGTCATTTATAAACCATGCTTGCTTTTTTGTATTGAAGGGAGGGAATATATACCGATAATGTCGTCATTATTCATTTTGTATTACAGTCAAACTTGTCTTAGCATGCACATGTATTCATCAAGCAACCTGTCTTAGGCCAGCAAACACCGAGTTCCCAAATGAACATATTGCACTGAAATTGGGCTGTATCAAGCAAGCACCTGCCTCAAGCAAGCACTTTTTGAACGCCCCTTTGGTGCTTGCCTAAGACAGGTTTGAATGTACTTCCTTTAAATTTCATTCAAAACTCCTTCGCAAACTCATTCAATTTCAATCGTTTTTATTACAAAATCATTCATCTTGTCAATATCACGATGTTCTTAAGGTAGTGGACCCGTAATATTTCTGCAATGATTCGATGGAAATGAGCTTTAACAGTGTTAACCGAGGTTTCTTAATGATTTTCATTAGGAAACCTCCGTCAATATTGTGAAAGTTCATGAAATCCGAAATGTTGCGGAACTATTACGGGTCCACTACCTTAACTGTAATACATTGTATTTGTTTATGATAAGATATGCTAATGTTGATTGTATATTCTATTCAGGAACATCACGAAAAAGAAGCTGAAGATTTAACCGACTATGTGGAATATCATCCTTTCTTTAAAGACCTACCCGTACAATCTAAAGGAGTTATACAGATAAGCTTGAAGAGACACCATATTGAATCAGGAAAGTTTATCGTAAAACAAGGCGAACCGGTGAAATCTGTGAAATTTATCATCAGGTATTTAACAGGCATAGATATTTTGGTTTCTTTGAAGTTTTTAGGTAGAATATCACTGAATATCCGTAAATCAAGAAAGTGAAATATGAAAATTAATATACCCTACTTCTGTTCATTTCAAACCATTTGACGTTTTCAAGTCGGGGATCATCAAACACATGACGTTATGGCTTAACCGAGGCGGAATTATGTGCAAATTGGAGCAAAGTAAGGAAAACTTTCCTAAAATGTTCACATTTCGTCGATTTTTTTAAATTGATGAATAGAGTAATCGTTGTTTTTCTAGTAGGATCGATAATCCTTCATTTTTTAACAACAAACGTCAAATATTTGTACACATGAGATATATAGCTTTTGATGTTCACTCAATAAATTTAAAACGATCTAACACAGAGAAATTATTCTCTTTTTATTTGTTATATCTGAGACTTATAAACAACCTGGTGGATTCCGATCAGACACTCGCAATTAAATAGGCGATTGTTAATAACCTAGTTTGTTAGATCGTGACTTGCTTTTTTTTCTTTATTAGGCTTGGACAGAAAACCTAAATCTAAAAAGATAGGCTAAATTGGGAGTATGTTGTAAAAACTTGTGTTTAACTATTTCTTCCAGTGGAAATGCCGACGTCATCATAGAACCGAATAAACATCGTTATCAGTATCCCCAGTTATGGCCCTTTGAAACCAGCACTGACGTTTACTACAAGGAATGTGATTGGCTAAGGTATATAAACAAATATCATGTTTGAACCAACTTGTAGATGTTTTATAAAAGTTACAAGAAAGAAAAGAGGGAACCATCGAATTAGAATTATTTATTTATAACTTAAAATGCCTAAATAATTTCTAGCTTTTCAAGTTGTATTATCCATAATTAATGCCCTGGCAGGGTGGAGCCTAAGTAACGGGTCGTTGCACTTAAGGTTAAGGGAAATCAGCTCTTAACTAAATAACCTCCTTCTAAAGAGAGTCGATATAAATAACTCGAGACCTTATATCGTAAATTTGTAACCAAATCCTCGTAACTTCAGCTTGATCAAGCTGAAGTTACGAGGCTTTGGTAACATAACGATAAAATGTGCTCACTCTCTCTAAGCACGTGCACCCTCTAGGTTTTAGGATACAGTTATTTGCATGCGTTCACGATTATTTCCGACATACTTTTCAATGAACCCAAAATATTCAAAAGTTAACTCGCCAAATTACGTCACGGCTAAGCTCTGCCCTGCCAGTTCATTAATAACGCAGAATATTTGCACGCGTTAACGATGATTACCGACTAAAATTTCAAAGAACCCAAAGTATTGAAAAGGAAACTCGCCAAATTACGTCACGGTTAAGCCCCGCCCTGCTAGTTCATTAATTACGCAGAATATGTACTTGTGCTTACAGTTCTCCTGTTATTATTTCCAATAATGTTTTCGTACCAGTCAAACGACGCAACGCATCATAAGAAAGAAATATACTTTCTCCCTTTGCAAAGAAATAGTTTGTATTTTTAATCCATTTGAACCTTGTTTATTGTTTTTAGAGAATCAAGGCGAAAGTTATACGAACAAAACTATACACACCGGGGAGAAGTGACCAAACGACGCCATTTTAAATCAACTGGTTCCCGAAAAGAAATCAGCGTATGCGCTGTATTAGACCGGGAAGCAATTGGTGTAACGGAAATGATGTTGAATCTGAATACATATGTGCAAAGTTATAGATGTGTTCAAGATTGTGATGTGTACTCGCTGAGTTTAAAGCCTTTCAGGTAATATTTTAGTTATACAAGGGCTGACCTTAAAGTTCTGAAACAACTCTAATATATCCAAGACAGAAAGAGTCGTATTTTTTCAGTTGCCTTTTCGGTTATTTCTCATTTTGAAAATAACAGCGTTGACTTAAACCTCTCTGAACAACCTTCGTAAATGTGACCCTTCATGCTAAAAAAGCTTTGATCGGGAGATCCGCATTGCTTTATTTGAAAAACAGAGGTTAGATTCGACAGGGATAAACCAGAAGGCGTATTTCGAAAATAATTACACCAGATTTTGAATATATATAGACATAAAAAACTAGATCCTACTTATACTGCACAAATATTTCAAAAAAAATATCAAGACTTCGTAGAATGGGCAGATTAACCATATATAAATATTTTTTTCAATCTAAGTATTCTACCAAGGATTCTTCAATTGTGGTTTAATGCCAATTTACTTATCAATGAAATGTAGAGGATAATCGTTTGTTTCAGTGTAGGATCGATTGATAATTCATTGAGTGAACAACAAAAGCTGTATTTTCATGAGTGGCAAAAATGTGTCAATGTAAAAAAAAATAGGATAAATCTCCTTAAAGTAGTCTTATTGCACGTGATTGTTACATGGGTTCATAATGACGCCACTTATTGCGCTCCGCTTGGATTGCGTCAGTTAGGGTGAATTAAACGAAAGCGGGGTATAAAATTTTGATGATTTCACTGATTAGGCTGTGAATTTATCAAATGATAATCTTCTATTATGTCTCGATAATCCACCGAAAAGCAAAGTTCATGAAATGTTTGTATTTACGCTGCAAAATCAGCACTCCTGAATTTCTAATGGCATTTTTAAACAGTTTTTTTGCATTACCTTTTTTAAAACACAAATAGCATACTTTTAGCAACAAGGAATGTTGCAGAAAGCCATTTTACTATTTGATGCAAAGTACTTGACCAATCAACGTACAGTCAGTAGCATCGTGAAATTGACATTAACCTGAATCAAAACCATTCTAAATCGCTCACTCAGCGCTCCTTTCAATCATTCCAATCATTCCAATCACTCACTCAAACCATTCAAAAACGCTCAAACGCTTTGAAAAATATAGAATCAATAACGTCATTCAAAATAAATTTTGATAGAGAAAAACGCTGATTTCACTGACATAATTCAAATTGTTAGCTTGTCATAGGTTCTTGAAGAAATAGGTAGCTATCTATAGAACCTGTATGCATATTTTATTAAAGGGAGGTAATCAATATCGCTAATTTTGTTCACCATGAACAAAATATGCGATATAGGATTACCTCCCATTAAATTCAATCAAACTCCTCACACTCATTCAATTTCATTCCTAAATTATATCAAATTTATTCACCTTGTCAATTTCACGATGTTGTTAACGGTATGGATCACTAAGACTGGTACAAATGTAATATCATTACGAAAACTCATAAATCTCTACTACATATTTCATTTTAAGATTTAGTTATACATTATTTCAGACGCATACAAAGAAGAAATGCAGAGCTTACTGAGCTTGTGTGGGCTTACATTAAGATGAAGCTACAGTTTAGAATAAATAACAGTCTTGGAGACAAAGTGCCTTTGTTTAAATGTTTGTTTGATAAACTTGAAACGGAGACCAGGGAGAAATCCTATAATGGTAAGCCGCCTGAGACCTTTCAAACTATCAGCCCGATTAGCTCTGTTGGTAGAGCACCGGATTTCAGAACCATTGAAGTTCGACCGCATGGGTTCGATTCCCGGGCTGGTACACTAATAAAAACTAATTATCTTTCGGATGAGACGTTAAACCGAGACCCCGTGAGACTGTGCTTTACACCGAGCACGTTAAAGAACCATGGCGGATCTCAGCAGTAGTTTCGTCATGTATCCTTGTACTATCCCCCATAAAAACTAACCGTCTTCTTGGGGCGTCGCTCATATGGACATGTGCTACGGTAGCGACGATAAATAAACGGAAATACACACACACTCAAATTATCATTTCGTTTTAACAGTTAAGGACATAGTACAATTGACAAGCTGAATGGTATTGAAATGATTTTGGAACTTTGGAACATTGGAAATTGAATGATTGAGAGGAGTGAAAATTATTTTCTTTGAAGACCTATTCACGAATCTTGATGGATACAACAAAGCTGAATTGTTTAAAGCAGTGGAACCGTAATAGATCAGCAACCTTCTGGAGTAATGATCTTTAACTGTGTTAACCGAGGTTTCCTAATGATTTTCATTAGGAAACCTCGGTCAACATTGTTGAAGTTCATGAGTTCCAAAATGTTGCGGAACTATTACGGGTCCACTACCTTAAAAATGCAATACAGTGGCCGATCCACTTTTAACGAAAAAAATCGACTGTTTATCCTACGTCAAAATCTCAAAACTTGAAGCTTATCATCTAACGTTATGATTTATTCCCTTTAATGAGCTCCAGCCTCCGCGATATATTTGAAAGATTGTTGAAAGCGGTGTAAAACCCAATTCAAACAAATAAACAAACAAGTAGAAAAATTATTTATTCATAAGCCACAAAGGTCATTATTTTAAAATTTTAAAATTTTTCAATTGATTATGCGCTCCAATACAAAGTCTTGTTCATTGTAGGTATGGTTACAAAAAGTATCGAACGTATAAAGGAGCGAGAGGCGGAGTTACATCAAGCATTAGAATGGTTCAAGCGTGATAAAGCGCCCCTCATAAATAACAGAGATCCACACGCAGTACAGATGAAAGAAAGTATGAAAGAAAGGGCGAGAATCCGACAATCCGTGTTTGAACATGACAACGGTGAGCCCCCTTTGATGGACAATTTTTTTCACAGAAAGTCAATTTCCCCATTAATTTCATGAGATAACTGGCATACTTACAGGATTTGAAAAAAATTACCAATGCATAGAAGTGTTGCCCTGCTTTGAACAGTAAATCATATCGTCACATTGACACTCATCCCGATCAAAACCATTCCAAATCATTCGCTCAACGCTCTAATCATTCATTCAAATCACTCACTCGAACAATTCAAAAGCGATCAAAAATTTTCAAAAACAATTAAAAATTGTTCATAATGATCGTCATTTTATTCAAATCGATCAAATCATATACATTTTTCCACCATCAGTGGAAGTCATTTGTTTCACAAAAGAGAGAGAGAGAGAGAGAGAGAGAGAGAGAGAGAGAGAGAGAGAGAGAGAGAGAGAGAGAGAGAGAGAGAGAGAGAGAGAGAGAGAGAGAGAGAGAGAGAGAGAGAGAGAGAGAGAGAGAGAGAGAGAGAGAGAGAGAGAGAGAGAAAATGATAAATTTCATGTCAAATTGAGGGAAAAGCTAATGATACTATTTTCAGCAATCTTTATCAAATAATCTTTTGTCGTCAGCAAATCCTACAGAATCTAGATTTTCCACATAATTTGTTAATTCATTTTAGGTAGTGGAACCGTAAAAGTTCCGCAACATTCCGGACGTGATGAACGTTAACAGTGTTAACCGAGGTTTCCTAATGATTTTCATTAGAAAACCTCGGTCAACATTGTGGAAGTTCACGAGTTCCAAAATGTTGCGGGGCTATTACGGGTCAACTACCTTAAAGAACTTTTTGATCCATTGTTCCTTTAGTGAAACCGTACTTTCGACGTGGATGCATGAGAGCGGTTAAGCCAAACCGAGAACCATTGAGTCTTCACCGACTGAAGGACCCAGTAAATGAACTGTTGTTGCGACTGAAAATGGAAGGGGCTGAAATCAGAACCGAGGAAGAACTGGATGAGATACTACGGAGGGTATTTTGAAAATTCATATTTTCCGCTTGTAACTCGTAAGGACTCACTGAAATCAGCTAGTTATGAAACAGTTGAAAACGCCAAAGTACAAAGCTAAATGTTGTATCATGTTTGGTAAGATCGTAATTTTTAGCTAATAATCCAAGGAAAAATATGAATTTTAAACCACCAGTAAAGTTCTGACTTTTATAATTGAACGTTGTTTTTCTTTTACATCTTACCGTTGATGAATGACAAAAAACATGTAATTGCAGCTTTCATAATGCTTTAGATACGTGTTTAGAGACGACAGACTACATACGAAATATGGGTTTTGTTTCTTACTGAGGTGGCTTCTTTATAATGATTTCTTAGAACGATTTCTACTTAGATCAAGAACATAAACGCTCTTTTTCCCCGACGTTATCCAACTTCCCAAGGAAGACTCGTAAGCCGAGAGAAATCGTAGTTCGAGTATAGACCGCACCATTGTACACGAGTATTTGTCCGTGGGTAATGCATTTTAAAAACTCAGCTTTATGCTTGTTAAATCGGACTGTGAAGCCCGAGTTATATATACATTTTCCAGACATCCCATCAGTTGGACACATTACATTTTTACGTTTATCCGCTGAGCAATGTGTTCGAGCCAAACTATGTGTTTTCAAACACCGAAGAAAAGACCTTTTCAGTCACAATCTACTTTTTTTTATCTTATTTACTTTTGAGACGAATAAAGAGGAGAATAATAGAAAATTTGATGTAATTTTCGCTTTTGGTAATTACCAGTTAGTATTTTCAGCGTTTATAAAAAGATTTTCGGTTGAGTAAAGGAGATGAAACGTACAAAAGGTTAACTGTATAATAAATTTGTAGCAGTTACAATATTACGGCACGGTTTTTTTTTTCTCTAACGGTCATTTACCAGTTGTAGGGCTGACAACCAATCAGAATCTGTTATGATTATCACGTGGTCAAAACCCACTCTTACCGAGGCGGGACACTTACATTTTGCGGGTTATCCACTGAGCTATGTGTTCAAGACAAACAACGCCGAAAGTGCCTTTTCAGCTACAATCTACATTTTTTTGTCCCTTTTACTTTTGCGACAAAAAAGGAAGAGGCTTATACATAATTTGATGTAATTGTCGTTTTTAGTAATGACCAATTAGTATTTTCAGCGTTTTTTTACAAAGCCTTTCGGTTGAGTAAAGGAATTGAAATGTATAATAGGTTAACTGTGTTATAAATTAACACCTTTACATGATACTGCAAAATCAAAACTTTAACATATATACCATAAAATCGTAAATTTACGTTGCTCAAGCAAAATGTCGTATCTCTAGCTTGGTTCAATCTGTAGATACCCCATTTTGACCATCCACCGTCAATATACTGTACATCATTATGGGAGATGAGAACATTGTAACTACAGGCTAAATAACATAGAGATGCAAGGTTTATGTAGCAAAGTTTATCTTCCTGAGAGCATTTTGACAGGAGAGAGAAATCTTCACAAAACTAACTTTCAATCAACCCCATTTATCTTTCCATTATTAGATTCTGAGTTCTTTATCTTACTGAATGAATACGAGTTCTATATTGAATAGGATTGAAGGGAGTTTTATGCCGCCTTCAACATTTTTTTAGTTATATTGCATTATATTGCAGTGGCTTGAGCACCCAACAATAGATTCCTGTTTCAGAGGAAAAGATGATTAAAGAAGGCTAAAGCCCCTATGAGAAACAATAGAAATCCATTGTGAGGTGCTCCAGCCGCTCAATATGAACATATCAGTCAAAAACGTCGTACACCCTAATGAACCGATCAGAATCAACGCAATGGCAAAGAAATCAGAGCTAAAAATAGACTAGAATTACCGTTACGTTTTTATAAACCATCGGTGCTGTTATAAAATATCGTAACTACGGGTTTACTCAAGCCGTACTTACGAGATTTTATAATAACACCTACGAAATATTGTTTGTCCGATATTGAGCCATTGTTAACTGCATAAAATCGTTCCCCATTGTGTTTTTACTTTTAGCTCTCTATGCGAAAAAGGGCTTTCCAGTCCACTGGACCAAGGCTAAAAAATTTTGTTGAAATGTCATGTGCAATTTTGGCAAATCTACTGTAACTGTGCCTATACACTGCAGAGATATGACCGGGATTTGCCATTATCTGCCTCTATATAAATGCTTCCCTCAGGCATCAAATTGATGCCGGTTCTACCCCCTTGACATCTGACAGTATAGCGCAGTTGGTAGCATGTTGGATAATCAATCTTAGTTGAACTGGGTTCAGTCTGGGTTCAAGTTTGAGCCTTTTTGATTGACGAACAATTACACTATCCCAGCCTCTCAATGATGCCCGATTTACAGTGCTGACAGCACTTTGATTATTCCATGGGATCGCTCGACTATGGACACTTCCACGTGATATGACCAAACAATTCTTAAATGTGACGCAAAACTCTTCAATCTTTCAATATACTACAGTAGATAACACCGTGAAATTGATACTCATTCCGATCAAAATCAGTCTAAATCATTCACTCAGCGCTCCTGTAATTCATTCCAAACCCTCAACCAAATGGATAAAAAAACGCCCCAAAATCATTGGAAAACATTTCGAAATCGTTCAAGACAATCAACAATTGAATCAATTCCATCAAATCATTCTATCATTATAGGTTTTATAGGCTGGTTTGGAATTTGAAGTATCTTCATGATCCATGAAGACACACAAATAGAAAAGTACGAACATTTTATTAAAGGGAGGTAAAATATATATAATTTCGTCCAAATTAGATGAAATTATATATATTTTACCTCCCTTTAATTTCATCAAAACTCGCTCCACATACTCATTCAACATCATTACATAAACATCCAAAAACATTCATCTTGCCAATTTTACAATAATGTTAACTGTATTTACCATATTTTAGTATTCAGAGACCCCCGTTGACAGGGAGGACGACATTTCACGTCAACTACAGCGGGTCATAGATGAACAATACAATATCTTCAGATATCGTCGTCATGGAAACCAACTGGTGAGGAAATTCGAGAGGATGTTAGTCAACGGAAAAATTACTCGTGACAAAACTATCATGTCGTCGGTACGTATGTTCTATTGTATCAAAATATAAAACAGTTGACACTCATTTCGAGCAAAACCGTTCCAAATTACTCGCTCATCGCTGGATTCATCCAATCACTCAGTCCCACCATTCAAAAACGCACCGGTGATGCGCTCACCATTTGACATATTCATGATGTATCTGAGATTTTGACGTCGCGTATAATATACAATTTTTGTTTGTTAACCTGCTAGAAATAATAATTCATACTTTTTATTATTTATTCATTTTCATTATTTTTTTCATTATTATCATTTTACTTTTCATGTCAGTATGACCTAAAAATCATGCCGCGTTTGCAAAGCTTTTCAATATAAATTTAGTATACATTTAGTGACACCAACAGTAAGTAACATCGTGAAATTGACAATCATCTCAATCAAGACCATTCTAAATCGCTCACTCATCGCTCCATTCGTTCATTCCAAACACTCACTCAACCATTCAAAAACGCTCAAACCCAATGAATCATACAGTTTCAACAACGTCATTCAAAATAAATTTTGAAAGAGAAAAATCGCGTTTTTACTTAGATTATTCAAATTATAAGCGTCTCATAGGTTCTTGGAGAAAAAGTAAGCTATCTATAGAACTTGTATGTGTATTTTATTAAAGGAAGGTAATCAATATCGCTAATTTTGTTCATCCTGAACAAAATTTGCGATATCGGATTACCTCCGATTAAATTCACTTAAAACTAGCTCCTCACACTCATTCAATTTCATTCCTAAATCATTTCAAATTCATTCACCTTGTCAATTTCACGATGTTGTTAGCTGTATGGTCAATGTCACTGATATGCGACCAATGATATTGTCAAACTCGTTGATAGATAATATGATTGTTCGTAAGTGGCTGTTATTGAAGATAGGTAAAGACCCGTTTACACATTCACGGTTTTCTCTACGATTCAGCACGAATTATCCAGATTTCTCGTGGTCAGAAAAATCGGAATGGATCGGGATGTATCGTGGCGAAAAGTATAAATATTCAGTGTCACTACGATTCCAGTAAGAATGTCCACGATATTAGTACGGTGTCTGTAAGGTATCGCTACGAATCAATAACGATTCATGACGGCAACGCTACGGTCAATGCGGATTGACCACGGTGGCTCAACGAATGCTCACGGTTCTTGTACGGTTCGATACGGTACTATTACGATTCACGACGGCCTTGGTCGTTGCCAATCGTTGAGCTCCGTAGAGGAACCGTAGACGATTCGTAGGAGAACCACACACAATTCTTGGTGAATCGTACGATGGCACGATCTCTCACGAATGGCCGCGATAAAGCTACGGTTGCGCTATGAATTAGCCCACGCCCAATAACCATAACGATTCGCCACGGTTCTACTAAGAATCACCACGGAACTCGACGATTTTACAAGTCGTGGCGAATCGTAGCGGCACCGTTGCCCAAAAACGTGAATGTGTAAACAGGCCTTAAAATATCATTTTCAGCAAATCCGCCAAGAAAATCTATCTCAAAGGCATACCGCCATTTCAGGTTTTATTCAGTGACGATTATGACAACACTAGCCAAATACAGACAGATTTAAGACGCATTGAAGAAAACTCAAACGACGACTTCGAACGAGCATTGTCGAGGTTCACCAAACGTACGACTCGCAGTTATGCAAGTACATATAGAACCCTCCAGGTAATAACCCTTTTTTGCCCTTTATTACTTTGATTATTTCATGTTTTCCTGCAAAGTCATATCCACAAAATTGATTGAAAATGTAATTTCACAGCCAGCAATGAAAGAGGACCCGCCAAGGATCAGCCACTCTCCGCTAATCGGTCCATTGGTAGCAAGGTTGGTTGTCAATTGGCAGTTTTACCAAGAGGCAACTGAGAGAGTCCCCAGGAAGAAATACATTTGGGATCAAATGCGGACTGTTACTGTAACAGTTTTACCCAACTCTGGCAATCGGAGACCTTCGGCGATTCTGCGGGAATAATAAAGGTGCAGCCAAAAGATCGCGTTATTTCGAACCTGGGTTATTATGACATCAAATTATTACTGAAGATGTCGTTGTGAAAAACGCAATCAATGAAATGTTAGAATTTGGCATGTTATAATATGACAACAAAACGCAGTGTTTTACTGCGTTTTGTTTTCAAATTATAAAATTTCAAAAAAGATCTCATCAGACGATCGAAAAGCGATAAAAAATTCGTTTTTCCATCAGGCGTATTGTCCAAAGTACCACTGTACAAAGTAGAAGCCGAATTACCTAAAATTATTTCTTTTTTTAATAAAAATATTAGCCATCTGTAGGCTTGAAGATCTTTATTTTATGATATTATATTGGTATTTTATACATATTTTTTTTTTCATTTCAAGTTTGACCGGCGCAGTGTGACCCCCGGGACTATAGAAATGAGAGTGAAGGATTTCCATCAAAGATGTGGTGGTCCACTCGTAGAAATTAACGGATTGCCGGAACTAGCCAGGTTCGACCAATCAGAGGTAAACATCCGCATATCATACCCTTCTCCTACTGTTCGCGACATATCCATTGTGTACACAAATATCTGGCGGACTGTATAGACTAAGATCAGACTGCACAGACGTACAGTCTGAACTTACCATACCGCTGCCTGCTTTCTTTTATTGTGTCAAGAGGGTTGAAATAAAAAGCCCACGATTTGGCACATTGGATTGAAAAAAAAAATCTTAATTTGGTTTAATAAGTGTTTTTAACTATCGTTTGTAGCCTATCAAGTATCGTAGCTAGATTTTTCTTTTGTTTGTTTATTTTAGTCTTTAGTCTTTCATCAACGATATTCAGGAAAAAAATCTACATCTATCAACACTTCACTAAATTACACTAGATGTCTTAAACATCGTAAGAAAGGAAGCAGTAATAACTGAAAGCATTATAATTGTAATCTTACTCGGTCGAGAAATGTTCATTAGTTTGAAACCTTGGCGTGATTTTACAGAAAAGTATTTTTTGCACATTTTGATACGTAAAAACATAATTTGTCTGCACAAAATAGGGTCGCGAACATTAAACCAAAGGCAAACTCGTTTTTGGTGATTAAGAAGCCTAAACCAATACTTGAATGTTTCAGTTACCCATCAACGAAACTGTTTGACATAAATAAAAGATGGCAGAAATTATCAAAGATAAGCAGTGAAATCTGGGTAAAAATGAATTAGTTAATTAGTCAATTGGAATCTGCTTTTTAAAGGTCTGATAAAGTGTTTGGAATGATTAAATGTAGAGTAAATGTAGTGGATCAGTAATATTTCCGTAACGTTGAGGAACTCGTGATCTTTCACAATGTTTACCGAGGTTTCCCAAAGAAATCATTAGAAAACGTCTTTTAACACTGTTCCAGGTCATAGCTACCGAATAGTTGAGGAATTATTACGGATCCACAACCTTAGCCGATCATTTTAAAGTGGTTTTTTTTGGGGGGGGGGGGGATGTATGAGTGTAAATATTACGGTGTCGCTAACAGTACGTTGATTTTTGTTGTTCAGTTGGACCCGGATGAAACCCCATTACCAGGGGGTAAGGTGTTCGTGACCAAGATTCCTTGTGTGTCCTGCAACAAGAACATTCACCTGAAGAACCATAATCATAAACGATGCCAGATGTTACACGAACTCCCAATGGATAAAGTGAAAGGATATATGCCAATCAAATAACGTGTTTCGATTTGGGATAAATCGTTACAAGAAGATATAACATAACATATATCTTTACCAAGAAGCCTTTTCTGTAGTTACTTGCACATCGGAAATAACACTTAATTAACCAAACTGAAAAGTTTTCTGAAATGCTCGCGCAGTGCCATTCTTAGCAATTTCCTATTCACTCAAATAGCTCATTACACTAAAAGACTTCATTTAAATTAACCAGAGCATTTGGTGGATTATTTAAATTAAATGCTGATTTGAATTGATTATCGTTACTTTAAAAGCTTCAATGCGAAGGAAAATTTATCATAATTTGAAAGAAAAAAAGAAAAGTGAGTCGTGATAAATTTTGGCTTTATGTCTTCTCATTGTAATCATCATGAAGATAAGACACGGTCTAAAATACACGACTGTCCCACATTTTATAGAAACAGAATGACCTTACATGACTCGAGATAACCTCAATTTTACCATTGCGTACATTGGGCACATCCATGATTCACGGTCGAAGAAACGGGGCTTAACGCTTTGCTGTTTAATCCCTGCTTTTTACGTGCCTGTGATTTTATGATTGAGAAAACATCGTGGAAAAAGAAGAAATTGCTTCTGACAAGCAATTTCTTCTTTTTCCACACTATTTTCTACCCTACAGAATGGTTATTTTTCAAATTAAATCCACTTTAAATTTTCGTCTGCAAAACCTTTGAATTTGGACAGGTCCAAAATTTTGTAAAACAGGAAAGGGTTAATATTTCTTTGGAATCTTCATAATCTTCGACAAATCATGCCGATCTATACGATTTCTGCTTTATTCCACGAAAACTAAAATTATCTCGCCTTAAAGAACGCTCGAATACATTTTATGCGATTAAAAAAACTCAAAGACCGCATACATGTACTTCACTTGGGTCAAGATTTTAGTCCATTATCAAACCTTTTCGTATTTATTGTCCTAATGTGTTCTACTTGGACGAAATAACGTCAACGTTCTGTTCCGTTTCCAACTTGACCTTCGGCCTCTAAAAATTGACAAATTATTTCTACTAATTTCTAAATTTTCTAGTAATTACGGAAATAATTTGTTCGTTCAAGGTTTTGCCTTATATTTCGGCACTCGGTCATTCTGACGTGTTTCAACCCGTTGAATGCCAACAAGACAAATTAATACACATGACTCAAGTTAATCCCTTTCCTGTATTGTCTCGTACGATTACTTTCCAGTGATACTATACGTGAGAAAAATATTGTGGAAAAAATGAAATCAATTATTGTGACAAGATATTAAGAAAATATTCTAGAAAAAAAGAAATTGCTTGAGACAAGCAATTTCTCTTTGTTCGTACAACATTTTCTACCACACAAGAGAGATCCATTTCAAAAAACCCACTTTTTAATTGATGTCTAAACATATATGGTATGGACCATGAAAGAGAAAGAAGCGGATACAAGGAGATCCGGGTTCATACGCCCCTAGCTCTTCTTCGAATAGACCTCCTTGGTTCTTTAACGTACCCAGTGCGAAGCACCGATACAAGAGAAGCTACCTCTTGGTTTCTTAACAGTTCACTTCTGGTAGGGCTGGGGACAGCAAGTGTCCTTGAAAATTCCTGCCGCGTTCGGGGTTAGAACCACGGACCTGAGGATTAATAGTCCAGTGTCTTACCACTAGACCACCGAGCCGCCTCTTTTCTGCCAATCCTACATGTACATATACCTTTTAATACTGGCCTATTTTTTGAACGATTATAAAATGTCATTATCTTTTCATTTTCAAGTTTTCCAGACAATACGAACAAGACAAAGGGTCGGATGAAGGAATAAAAGTAAATCTTGTATTCGGCATACTCATTAACATTAAACTGAAAAAACACACTTTTTATCCTCCAAATTAAGTCAGAATAAACTTCACCTTACTTCTCAAATGATTCGTTCTAAGAAAAAGTTTCTTTTTAATAATCATTGTATTTACTGTTGTTGTGTCAAAAAAAAAATAAATAAATAAAAAAATTCTTGTAATATACCAAAGCTTTTTCTTGTGGAATATGTTGCTCTTTCGATAGTGAACATATCTACCATAAATCAAGTGAATGCCTTCATAAGAACCAGAGATATAACAACATGTCAATGTTTCGAACGTCAACATTACATGTACGACAACAACGACGTCGGCAAAAGCGAAGGGTATGGCAATACCTCGGGTTTCTCCGAAATCAGCCGAGCGCAAAATGTATTTGGATATTCCTGTGAATAAACCTGAAACTTCTTTCAATTTGGACCAGTCTATCATTTCAGAAAACTAGAAATGGGGTTAGAAATAAAGAAGAAAAAAGCTTCACTGTAAAAAATTCATTACCCTTTTTTGTTTTACATTCATTAGAAAAAAAATGCACATTTTAAATATTCTACTTGACTATTTACGCCCAGCTTGACACACAGTGTTGGGATCAGCAGTAGGATCGGGAGTGACATGGAAGTACTGAGCTAGACTTTGTGCACTGAAATACAGTTTGGTAGAAATAAAAGGCGACTTTGTGCTTTTTGCACTGATATAAAGTTTCGTGGAAATAAAAGGCGACTGTGTGCTTAGTGCACTGTAATAAAGTTTCGTAGATATAAAAGGTGACATCTTGTAAACTCTTGTAAAACCTGGAAATAAATTGCCAGATTTGGTAAACTGAAATAAAAAATAACTTGAAGTACAGAACGAGATTTATTTGTACATTGAACTAAAATTCCGCTGCAAGAAGTTGTAAACTTTAATAGAGATTCGTAAAAAGACAGGGCTAGATTTTGTAAATTGAGATAACCTTCTATTATTTACTGAAATTAAATTAAGATATTGTATCCTGAAAAAAAGTCGATATAAGAATACTGCCGAAGGCTAGATTTTTTAAACTCAAATAATGTTTTCCGATGAACAAGGCTATGTTAAGCGACAAAAAATAAGTATCGTTGAAGTGCAAGGCTTTGTAAATGAAATAAAGTTTATCAGAAGTGCAAGGCTATATTCTATAAATTGAAATAAAATCCGTTAAATTAAATGGATATTCTTTGTTAAATTAAAATAGAGTTTCTTTGAAATACAAGGCTAAATTTTCTAAATCAAGAATAAAGTTTCGTAAAATGACAAAGTTGGATTTTGTTAATTGAAATAAAAATTCGAGAAGGGCACAAGGCTATATTTTGTAAGCTGAACAAATATTTGTGTCCTGGAAGTACATGGCTATAAAAAAAAAATACACGGATAAATTTTGTTCACTGAAACAAATTTCACGGAAGTAAAAAGTTAGCTTCGTCAACTTAATTCAAGCTTCTAAGAAGAATAGGAAAACATTGTAAACTTTGATAACATTTCGTGGAAATGCTGATAAAATGCTAAAAAAATGCTAATTTTGCCAACCTAATTAAAATTTCCCAGAAGAACAAAGGTGGATTTTATAAAAGGAAACAAAGATTCGTTGAGGAGACTAAGGGTAGGTTTTGCAATACAGTTAGTTACATTGTGAAATTGACATTCACCTAAAACAAAACCATTCCAAACCGCTCACTCAGCGCTCCATTCATTCCAAACACTCACTCATACCATTCAAAAACGCTCAAACCCATTGGACAAATATAGAATCTTTTTCATCCTGAAAGAAATTTGCGATATTGAAGTACCTCCCATTAAATTCACTCAAAACTCGCTCCACACACTCAATCAATCTTATTCCTAAATCGCACCAAAATCATTCACCTTGTCAATTTCACGATGTTGTTAACTGTAGTGGTTCATTAGGGGCTAGATTGTGTTAACATTGATAAAGTTCCAATGAAGAAAATTGGTAGGTTTTCTTAACTAAAAAAATGTTCTTCGAAGTACAGGGCAAAATTTATAAAATGAAATAAATTTTCAGGTTGTTTTGATGCTGCGAGGTTTATATCGCCAATGACGACTTATATTTAAGCCCGTGTGTGTCATTTCTATTTTTTTCTTTGTTTTTTGATGTGCGCAAAGCAAAGACACTGGCTAGTCTGTGCATTCGCTCAGTCTGACCAGTGCCTTAACTATACTATTGGTAGATTTATAAGGTCTCCAAGTGAATAAAGAGAGCCAGGCAATCCTCTAAATGTACATTGTAGCCGGCTAGGTTGCTGTATGTTTCCACATTCACACAAAAATATCATTTTTGGAAATGTCACTCACATGCTCATTTGTGCTCATATTACATTCGTTTTAAAGTACTATTTATCGTTACTTACGAATGGCAAACAAGAGGACAGCCGAAGTTCAAAACATGCCCCTCTTGAATAAGTTTTACACACTCAGTCTCGCAAAACTGCTCTGTTGCGTCGTTTCCGATCAAGTCTAAAAGGAGCTGAACATCGCATTTTAGGGTCTGCATGTCAACTAGAAAGAGTTAAAGCAAGAGAAGTTTTTCCTAAGTTGTCTTGTAAATTCAAGGAAGGTCGGCCTTATTAGTTAAGTAAGAAAGGAATAATGGAATTTCAACTAATGAAGTCGCCCCAATCCGTTCTCAATATCTTCGAAGCATAAAGGTTCTGCACTTGGGTCTCCACTTCACTTGAAATACTATTCATATTTTATTGTACACAAATTTGGATTCCAAATGGAATGTGGATACTTTTTGCAAGTTATTTATTAGGCGCAGAAAGGCATGCGAGTAAATGGAGACAATGTAGAAAAGAGTTAATAATGACGTTCTTGCTCCCCTCTTGCTTCTTGCGGGGTCTTTGTTTAAGATTAATCGCATTTCAGCCGCTATCTAAATTACACATTCTAAATTTACAAATTTATTACACAGATGCTGCATTAAATGTATGTATGATTTTTAATTTGATAGTTATTTTTTCTAAAGTTTTATAACCTTATTTTACGAATTTCTGGAATAACCCTCGTATGTTTTCGTACCCTTCCACTGTTTGCTTTTAGCTGCTTAAAGTGAATTCAACAAGCTCCGCCCTATATCATTCAAACTTACAAACAGATCCGACAAATTCGTCTAAGAAGAGACGTTTCTGTGGTGCTGCAAAGATAACGGCTGGTAGTATAACAGCTAGTAACAAAACCTTCATTGTTGAACCCTGGAGAAATAATAATAAAAAAGATAAATGTAAAGAGAAAGTGTTGATACGAATTTAACTAATGGTTGTAAATTAGGTATTTGATAATTACAGAAATGCGGAAGCATAAAAACTAAGTTTTAGGAGCGAAAAAATTCTGAGGTTTTATGTCGATTTTCTTTTCTCAATCTTTCTCTAATTTCCTCTAACAATGATAAGTTTCTAGGAAACATTCAATTTTCCAGTTTAGCAAATGAGAAACAGAATATTTTTCGGATAATGTGCTTTACATTAATAGTTTTAAATTATAGTATAACAGTTTCGGAGGAACAAAGTTTTACCTTTTTCGCTCCAAAGTCCAGTGAGAAATGCAAGGGAAATTTACGGAATAATTTAATAAATAGGGTTTCTTATCTAAGACATCTTATAGAAACGTGACCCCTTCATTGTCACGAACATTTGAAGACGTTTATTCCGCAAGATCAGATTTTTTGTAGGTTAAACGCCATTTTAAACACAATTGTTGAATACATAAAGACAGTAAAACGTTTTATCTTTCAATTAGTCCCAAAGTATTCCTATCTATAAATTCTCCAGGCCGACATCAAACCCCCATCATAGAAACCTCAGATCCGCCGCTGTTTTCCCCGTTGATTTGGTGCTGTTGACACTTGCAAATACAGGCAAGATTAAGCATATAGTGTTTTTGTTGTTGTTGTTGTGTTTTTGTTTTTTTTATGAGTTTAACATTACTTCCACAGCTTGACTAAAAGACGAATGAACGAAATCATTTTTTAAAATCATTTCACGTGGTACGTTTACTGAATTACTGAAGATATATGTATTCCCTTAGCCCTTCCTAATTCAATGATACGGTTTTCGATTGAGAGCCAAATATCACGACGGAAATCACAACATGGATATAAATTTCGCGGTACAGTTGACGGTGACAGACATAGGGCAGACAAAAGCTGTTTGACACAAGAATAAGCAGTGAAATTCTCTGCTATAAGCAATTTATAGCGCTGGACAGCAGTCAATCACAATTTTCTACAACGTAGAACAGTTAATATTGCTTGTTAGTCCGACGGGTATTAAAACAGCAAATTCTCTCTAAAATCCAAAAAAGTGGACATTCTAACGAAAAAGTGTTTATTAATGATTACCATGTTATCGTAACGATTCTGATGGGTTCGAATATAATAAACGTTATGCAACAATCACTTATGCGATAAAATAACCTGTCTCAATTATCATGGAATTATTATAAGCGATCATTCCCATAAGCGACCGCTTTTTGGTTCACCCCCTCAGTGATCACATAACACAAGTTTTACTGTATTTGCAAGCAACTCGAGGAAACAAGCAATTGCAAAATGCAGTAAGATCATTTACTCTGATAAGATTAAATTCAGTCAAGAACAACACATAGAACACACCAAACGTTATATACATTATACAAAAAATGTTTAGCAAATGCGCGTGTATGAGAAAGGGGTACGGATGCACGTGTTCCGTTGTTGTAGTCAAAGCAACAACAACAAAAAAATGTTTTCATATACACGTCCTCGGAAATGGCTGCAATGGCTTTATCTTCATATTAGGCAAAGTACAGATCTGGACCAAAGGCAATATCAAAGAAATAACAATTTTATCTCGTAGGTGAAGGAAATTAGAATCGTAGAAATGTAATACAGCATCATCATTGGTTGATTCAAGGTCCCTGAATCGGGGCCTCCTGTATATATATATATATATATATATATATATATATATATATATATATATATATATATATATATATATATATATATATATATATATATATATATATATATATATATATATATATATATATATATATATATATATATATATATATATATATATATATATATATATATATATAGCATACCATTCTTAATTAAACAATCATAGTTACTTTTGTTTAAAAGGAGGTCCGTGGTTCGAGCCCCACTGTCGGCGGGGTGTGTTTATGGGCAAAGACTTTGATAAAAACACCCTCACTGGAGCAATGGTAAGGGAAATAAACCAACCAATAGAAAGAAAATAGCGCCGTCTTCGATTTTACAGTTACAAAGGGCAATGGCTAGGTCGAAAGTTTTGCGTAAAAAAGATATGAAATTATATGATAACACGAAAAAAAAAAAAGATACAGGACGATAAGTTCGCCTAATAAATGAATCAGATTGTTCACTGAGGGCTCGACTCAAATTCATCGTATACAAATGTATCTGAATTTCAACTTGATACCGAATGTTATTTGAACAATTTTAAAATCTTACAAAATAGCCGAAGTATTTTTTTCTTTATAGACCCTAAAATCTTCCATTTAGATGGACCCTGACCGACATAAATTATAATTGGTTTGAAAAAAAAAAATTTGATCACCATTTTAAACTCAAACCACTAATAAGGGAGAATAATTGTGAAAAAAAAATGAAATTCATTTCTAAATTTTGGCAAAATTCTTAGGATAAGTTGAATTTCAACTTTGACCTTGATTTTTGAAGAAATGGAAAACCTATTTTATCTTATAACTATACAAATATCCGTGTGATAACATCCCGTATGATATTTTTTATGATATCACATAGTTATTTGGAGAACAATGATATCATGCGGTTATTTTTAGAAACTTGCATTTCTGTTGGAAACATCTACAAAAACAAGGTGAATAGAGGTTAAAACATAAATGTAATACGTATTTAGTGTATTGTATGAAAAGATATCTAACTCGGTTGTTGGAATTGATAATTGTCTCGGCAGAGCCTCGACAATGATCAATTCTCCCAACCTCATTGGGATATTCAGATATTTTTTCTCATACAAAACACTAAATACGTATTATGTATTTAAGTAGCAATTTTACTCATTATACAGATTATGTTTGTCAAATTATTTTAAATCCGTCTATATATGTAATGCATTCGCTCCAGATAGGCAATTTTTTACGTTTGACATTAAGATGTGACATTGAAGCTACTTAAGGAACAATTTTAAATGGCATATCCTCTCACAAAGGCGAACAATTAGGAAATCTGCGGGTAAGCTTATGTTTGACATTTGACATTGAGCCTTGATCGTTGAGCTATTTGTAATTTGATGGTAGAAAACAATTGTACTAGCTTTTTTGAAATCCATCCATAGACCAGATTTTAGTATAAATGATATAATATAGGACAACCTATATAATCATTAGTTCGACTGGGTAGCAACTACCTGCAGTTATAACAAGTTTAGAGGTCTGATGACTGAATTATCAAGCATGTTGGACCGGTGGTCGGATTATGTTGACACGATGCTTAATGATGGGTAAAGTTGATATCACTATATGTGGTATATTCAAAGAATTTTAATTCATTACTTATCATTCTTTGATTTTCAACGATATGCTTTTCGGAAGATATATTCTTAGGTATATTTAAGAATAATAAAAAATGCAAATGTTATGTTGTCAATGTGAACTTGAATACTCCTTTTTGCAAATTGTACGCACAAAGATCAGTCTTAAAATACCATTTGTTGTTGTTATTTTTTGATCCTGCTAGATCTAAATTTTGTTTCGAATGAATCTTAGGTCTTTGGACATTTCTTTCATTTTTTTTATAAACAAAATTGGGTTGAATTCAATGTAGGCAAAGACATGGGACAACTAATATAAGTCTACACTGCATTTGCAAAATGTTTTGTGTACACAGAACGAGAGAGCTACAATTAACAACATCGTGAAATTGACAAGGTGAATGATTTTGAAATGATTTAAGAATGAAATTAAATGAGTGCGTGGAGCGGACTTTGAGTGAATTTAGTGGGAGGTAATCCTATATAGCAAATTTTGTTCAGGATGAACAAATTTAGCGATATTGATTACCTCCCTTTAATAAAAAATACATGCAAGTTTTATACATAGCTTACTATTTCTTCAAGAAAATATGACACGCTAAGAATTTGAATTATGTTAGTGAAATTGCGATTTTTTTTTCTATCAAAATTTATTTTGAATGACGTTGGTCATTCTATATTTTTCACTGGGTTGGGGTGTTTTTGAATGGTTTTAGTGAGTGATTGGAATGAATGAATGGAGCGCTGAGTCAATTTCACGATGTTGTTAACTGTACCCACCTTTCGAAGTTTGCTCTAACGAATACCATGTTTTCAAGCGTAGATATCTGAACTCACCATGAGCACATCGGCTAATTTTAAGCTCGGCTGTTTTCGGAGAAAACCCGAGGTATTTCTATAGCCTCCGTTTCGTCGTCGTTGTCGTCGTTGTCGTCGTCGTCGTTGTCGTCGTCGTGCGAAAACTTTGACATTTTGTTATATCTCTGGTTCTACTGAAGGCATTCACTTGAAACTTGGCACACATGTTCACCATCAAAAGAGCAACCTATACTATCAAGGGGGATAACTCTAGATACATTTTTTTGCAAATTATGCCCCTTTTTCGATTTAGACTTTTTCCCACCATCCAGCACTCGACAGCCGAGCGTAGGCACCTGTAGGCGGTGCTCTTGTTATGAGAAACGGTCGCACCTTTTTCGGGGGGGAAGGGGGTGGGGGAGAGGACTTATCTCATAAAATTCTTGTATCACTAGTGCTGGAATGCACACTGTTCATATTTTCCATTAGGGATTAATCTTCGGAACCATAGGCACTTTGATTCAGTATTTTATTACTTATCTCACTATAATATATAACACTCAAGGTAGTGCAGCCGCCTTGTTTAAGGGAACGGATGTTTTTCAAGCATCTTTGGCTTCCGTCACAGGACGAGTTTACCTTATGTATTATTTATAATACTGTAGTGATATTGGTAAGTTGCTATCAAATCCTGAATCCAAGTGACTGTGTTCGGAACTTGTGTTCTTCAAAAGCAACATACATTAAAGTGCGAGGAAAAAAGTGGTTTCTGAGAAATGATGATTTTTTGAAAGATTTGTGTATTGTGTTTCAAAATATTTTTTGTATAGTATTCCATAATTCTATTTATGTAACTAAATTATGGTATAGGGAATAGTGAAATGACAATTAGAAACCAGAAATGAAGATGTAATGAAGTATGGTCGCCTGTTAAAAGATTACAACATGCTTGCATTTAGAATGAATGAAAATCGAAAACGTTTGGAAACGTTTAAAAATTACCCTGCTTTGCAGATTGATTGCCGTGCAAAGCGGGCTAATATTTTCCAAAATGTTTCGCGAACGTTTTTATCTCTTTCGCAGGTCTGGTTTATATGTTTTATTTGTGCTACATCGATTATAAACAAGAGTTCTTAAAGCTCGGATTGACCCTATTCTATTTTGCACCCTGGAGAGTTCCACATGTAATTCCAATTGTGTTGAAAGTGCCGTTTAACCCTTTACAACCAATCAATCATTTCTACCTCTCAACCACGGATATAACACCGAATAAGAACAATTGATTTCTATTTTGGTTATACATTGGTCTACAAGTAATACGAAGATACAACATAACAATTTTCAATCGAGGCATTTTATGTTTTTATTTGTCAAGATACATTGACATATTATAAATAAAGATTAATTTGTAACAGTGTTAAGGCCTAATAATCTATAAATTAATTCTTTGTTAATTCTTAAGTTGTCTTCGGTGCACATGGGTTCGCTGCTGTCGGGTCCGGTGTTTCGTGAAAGTAATGGGCCAACTGTTGAAGCCTGAAACGGAAACAAAATTCAATCAATCGGATAATAGATCTTTAAGATGCTTAACACCGCTATCAACAATATTTCTAATTGATTACTAAGCCCCTGGCTTTTTTTTGGCATTACTCGTCTTTTTTATTCTCGCGATGTATATTTTAATCATCACACATTTTAAATTTCGTGCACATTGAGTTTGACCAAATTTAACGGAAATTTCATTTACCAACAAAAAGCTTCGCGCAGGCCTCTATCTCAATCCTGTTCTCTTTTGATATTTTTTTCGGCATTAACAAAGAAGCTTTGTTTGCTTCATAACTATGCATTATGCTGTAATTTTAGATTATGAGTTTATAGCTCAACGTCTGAAATAAAATTATACACCAGGGATCGACGCTAATCTCTTAGAGTAAGGAGTCCATTGGACTCCCATCTTATAAAATCAAGGAGTTCAAGCTCAAACTAAGGAATCCGAATTTCGTAATGGGAAAACACTGTGGAAAAGAAGAAATTGCCGTTTCAAGCAATTACTTCTTTTCCACAAGTTTCTCCCCCCAAAATAAGGATTTTCTTTCAAAAACTACTAGATGCCAGCTTAATGTTATTTATCTTCAACATCTTATGTAGTGAACAATCTTGTGTTTTGACAAGATATGAAACGGAAACTGACCTATGCATTTGTTTTTTTTTTTTTTTTTTGAAAAAAGAAATACAAATGTGTTCTCATATGATACTGGAGGTCAATCGGACTCCTTACTTGCCATATGAAGGGGTCCCAACCGATAAACAAGGAGTCTCGGGTTCCCGTACTCCCCTTCATATAGAACCCTGATAAATGTTATGTTCTGTACTATCAGTAACATAGGTCTTACTTACGATTTGCACACAAGCGGGCAGCCGTAGTCCAAGATATGTCCTTCCTGTATCAGGTTATGACACTCGACTTCGCAGACTTGCTCTGTTGCATCGCTCCCAACGGCGTCGATAATAAGTTGTACGTCACATTTAAGAGTTTGTTGGTCAACTGAAAAAACGGTAGGACAATTGATGGATACATTTTTCTTTTGTCATAAATGCTTTACTATAGGAAAAAGAACTTTTTTTGGTTACATTGCTTTATAATTCACCGCTTAACAGGTGAAACAATTCAAGGTGGAAAATTCAGTGTTTTAGTTCTTCTCTTAGTTTGTTCAAACATTTTTTCATTCTCCAAAACCTTTAAAAAAGTGTATTTTCTTCAGGGCTGTCAAAAAGTAGGATTTTTTAATTACAATTAATAACATCGTGAAATATTGTCCCTCATTTCAAATTCATTTCAATTTACACCCTCACCGTCCATTCATTCATTTCAAACACTCACTTCCACCATTCAAAAACGCTCCGAAATAGTTAAAAGCACTTCGAAATACTTCAAAATGATGTCATTTTTATTCAATATCGAATAGATAATGGTACGATTTTATTGGCTGGTGCTGAGCGTCCATAAAGACACAAACGCACAAAAGTACGTAGGTTTTTTAAAGGGCGATAATTGACCTTTGACAATTTGGACGAAATTAGCTATGTTGTGTATTATTTACCTAAAAATTCATTCAAAACTCGCTCCACAAACTCATTCCATTTCATTCCTAATTTATTCTTAATAAATACATCTTGTCAATTTCACGATGTTATTAATTTCCTCATTTAGAAATGAAACTTTAAGGATGTTTTACGCCGCTTTCAACAATCTTTCGGTTATTTCGTGTCGGCTGAAGAACCTCACAATGGATTTGTGGTATTTCTCATACCATTTCTACTCTTACCTCCTTTCCCAGCCTCCAGCTGTTATCCCAATTAGGTCTACGATTATTAACCTATTGGTGGGAGACAAGTTGTCGGAAAGAATGAGTGTCGCCGTTGGTTCCTCATTTACAGCATTCTTCCCCTCCCCCCTTGGGCGTCTAAAATTGGAGTGTACATTAGCAATTTCTATATTTCTGTTTTCCATATTGATTCCAAAAGTAAGATTATGCAATAGAAATTTCTTCTTATTCCAATCTTGTCAAAATTCCTGTCCTCAAGGGCGTCCAAACGTGGGATTTTGTATTGAAGAATGTTCTTCATTTCCCACAATGTTAACCTAGTTTTTACCAGGGCCGCCAAAAAGTTGAACATGTATGGGGTCAGGTAAATTCGTACTTACAGATAGAGCCTACGAAATCCTGAAAGAAGAGTCTTTTCTGTGGTGCAGCTAAGATGACCGCTGGTAGGATAACGGCTAGTAATAACAATTTCATGATGGTATTCTGAAAGGTAACATTCAAACGAATCTTCCTGTAAACTTCAATCTGCCTTGCGTTCAGCATAACAAAAGGTTGCAAAATGTTTCAGATTATTTTTCCGATTTGCATGTGCAAAGTGTGGTATCAATTGGAAACAGTCTGTCGTGTTAGGTTGTCCTGAACGCGGGGCTTAATACCGTAATTCCCAGTAAATAATTCAAAGTAATAAAAAAAAAAATCAAACTTAAACCAAAAAATTAACTTTGCTTATATTTTCCGAATATGTTACCAAGGGACAACATTACTTCATATACATAGTCACCAGGTTATAGGCTTTCACCGGTAACCAAGCTCCTTGGCATTTTGACCTTGACCTTGACGTTTTATGGACTTTTAACCAAAAACTTTAACCAAAAATTTAAACCTTGCTTATATTTTCTGAATGTTTTTACCTAGGGACATACAAATCTCATACACACTCACTAGGTGATAGGATTTTATCAGTAACCAAGGTCCTTGAGAATTTGACCTTGACCATTTTTTATTTATAAAAACTTTAAACAAAAAAAAAACCCTTTAACCTTGCTTGAATTTTTTGAGTGCTTATACCTTTGACCATTATACTTGATATCCTTGCTAAGCAGGTGAGATAGGCTTTCGCCTGTGATCAAGCCCTTGACTTTGTGACCTTCACCATGACTTTTGAAACCTTTATTTTCTGAATGCTTACACTTAAACTTCATAAATGCACTAATTAGATGATCAACCTTATATTTAATACAATGAAATTTCATTAGTGACTTCATCAGGCTGTAGGCTTTCATTTTACCTAACCTTTTACATGTACTTGAAACAAAAAAAGATTTTTATATTTACTCCTTACTTCTTAATCAGACAAATATATATAATATAAGATCATGGACTTTAACATAGAAAAGTGACTTTGAAGTTTGACCCTCGGTCAAGTGCTGTTTGTGACAAGCAGCAGTTTGGGCGAGCGACGTTATCCGCGGATAACTCTTGTTTAAATGTTCAGGGCTGTCATTATATTATTATCGAATTTAGTTGCGATAAATTGGTTTCATCACGAAAGAAAAATAAGTTTCAAAAACTTATTTTTATCCCACTCGAATCTGCTTCCCAGACATTTAAAATATTTGCGTCGAATTTGTTGGCCTAAGATATTGACAGTCTCGCTCTAGAACTTTCATGTACATATTTCCTGTCTTTGTTTTAAATAAGAGAAAATACCACGCCTTATGAAGGTTCGAACCCGTATCATATCCTTTCCTGTAACTAGTGTCTTACCAACTGAGCTATTTTAAACAGTGATCTATTCGAATTTAATTAAACAATACATTTCAACAATACCAATGTAATGTCAACAAATATCGACGTCACTTGCATTGTTAGTTGGTTGATTTGAAGTTCGATATCCGTGACCATTATCTTCAAGGAAAAACCTGTCGAGTAGTCGGCGACGTATTTAAGATGTTTGGAAGACAATATTGTATCGAGGACTAATCGCCGTTGATCGGCCGGGCTCCGACCGATTTCGTACACATCGCCTACGTCTTTTTATGACCCTTTCACTTCCGTTTGGTATCGGCAGGGCAACGCCGGCGTATCGCCGACTAGTCGCCGGCATATCATCAACATGCTATGTTAAATCGACCATGATTTCTGTATTATCACTGGACAATAAGACATTGTCATGTCGGCAGGTTTTTATGTTGCTTCAAAATAAATACTCTGTCTTGATATGGCAGGCGCCGACCGACATTTTAATTGATTAATCGCCAGAAGAAAAATTAGAAATTGCCGACGTGTTAGCATCGCCGATTTTTATGTGACTTTAGCATAAGCAGAGCCCAGTAAACAAATAGCGTTATGATGTTACCAAGTAGGCCTAATCACACGAAAAATGGTGTTCTTGAAGAAAAGCTATCATAAGAATTTTATATTTCGTCTCATTTTTGGAAGAAAGAAATTGTATAATCGTTTGTTCGTTTTAGACTTTCTGATATTTTTTCATTTTATGAACATCAAAATTAAAATTTTCATCGATGAAGTATAAACCAAAAATTCACTAAAACTGACCCGAATTTTTTTAATAAATGGACACAATTTTTGCATAGTTAACGATTTTAATTTTTAAGCGTTACATATGACACCGTTCAAAAATGCCGTCATCACGTTTATTATGACATTATTTTCACTGTTACAAAATAACGTTGCCATATGCTCTAAGTTCATTTGAAAAAGTTATTGCTCATGTGTAATAACACCCGTTTATTATAAAAAATACTAAACGGAGTTATTCCACTCCCGCGATATAGGTCATGTTATAAAAGAAACAATTATAGCTATATAATGTCTTATTTGATAATACTATTACCAAATAATTTTAGTGGAATTATTTATGAAATTCATTATGTTACATATATGTAATTTCTCTTTTATTAAACCTACTTCCTCGATTTTATTGGACATTTATTTACCTTATAAGGTGAAATCTCCCAAATGGTCTGGTTTGAATAAATGACAGTGTATAAACAGGAGACGGTCCTTATATTAATGTGACCTGTCAGGCAAAAAGGGACCGTCTGAGAACTCTGTAGAATGAGATTTTGAAAAAGAGATTAGGTCCAGCATAGGTCAACCAGAGGTCGCATTTCAAAAATTCTTTCACTCGAAGGTAGATTGATCATTCTAGATTTAGAAAGTAAGCACATTGCGGTAATCGTCGGTCCTACTCAGTCTGTGCATACTGTACAGTCTGACTAGGATCAACCTTTTACGCACTACCCAGATGGTCCCTTTTCGCGTGACGTGTCACATTTCAAATATAACGTCGTATCATGGTCATTCGTAATCGTACAATACCGAGCAAAAATTAAGGCGACACGTTTCGTTTTATATTTGTGACCCGTAAAGCAAAAAAGGACCATCTGGGAACTCTGTAAAATAACTATTTGAAAAAAGCGTTAGGTCCAGCATTGGTAAACTAGATGTCGTTTTTAAATAATTCTTTCACTGGAAGGTAAATTGAACATTCTAGATTCAGAAAATAACCACATTGCGAAAAGATTCGACCCTAGTCAGTCTGCGCAAACCGCTCAGTCTGACTAGGGTCGACACTGTACGCACTACCCAGATGGTCGCTTTTCGCGTGACGGGTCACATTTATCAAGATTACAAAGACGATATTTTAGCCGTTTCCGGTCTGTTGGTTAATGCAACCCAAGGGTCAGCTGCCATGGAAGCGCAGTAGGTAGCGCGTCGTATTTCCCAATCAAGAGCCCTGGGTTCGATATCCGATTGCGGAACACATCCTATCGACATTTGTCTTCAGCAAAACGGTGGACACTCGTTAACCTATTTTGGCATTCAGAACATCGCTCGGACTTTGCCGTAAGCTGGGAAGCACTTCAGACGTATGTGTAGTAATTTTGTCGTTTGCTTTGCGTATTTCGGCTCCTGGTGGTACTTTGGTAAACACTCTTGAAGCAAAACAAATGTCTTAAATGCTTTCCGGTCGTCTATGGTGATCTATTTGGCATGTTATAATTTGATAACAAAACGCGGTAAAACACTGCATTTTGTTTTCAAATTATAATATGACAAATCAAAACTTGTGTTGGTATTGATTTACTGAACGCCATCTTAATGATTGTGACGTCATATAAACACATGAACGCTACTCATCGCATTCATGGCTGCCCCCCTATCAGTCCTAAGGTGTATTCCGGAGAATCGCCGAAGATTCCCGATTGTTATTTTGGATTATGAGCTGAAGAATACATGGTTGTAATCAACGTCATCTTTGGCGGGAAAGTTGATGCTTTTGTTGTCATATAACCCACGCGCTAAATAACGCGTTTCACTTTCAGTGTCATTCTCCTAACGTCAATAAATTATTTCACACCCAGAATAAAGGTACTCAAACTATTTTCAGATATGTTTTCAAATTATAATGGATATAATTTCATTTTCAAGTTGATGTGTCAATGAATAGAGTCTGATAGGGGGAGGAGTTCCATGCAAAGCAAAATCTTCGAACTCCGCCCTCAGATTTCACCTTCTGCATATAACTCCTCCTCTCTTTATAACTCTTTATTCATTGACACATCAACTTGAAAATGAAATTATTTCATAATTATAACATAAAAGGTGGATAGTAAAGTACTTACTAACATCTTACTTTGGTAAAGCTACTTAACTTTCAAATAAAGTAAGGGTGTGGAATTCCGATGCCCGATTTATCTGACATGTATTTTCCCACCTGCAGATACTTACTTTTTTCTATGCCACTTGTCCGTGGACAAGTAAATACCAGGACAAATATCAGAATGGTACTAAACAGATTTACAAGAAAGATAATCAAAATGTTAATATCAAAGGGTAGAAAACATGTTTATCAAAGAAGAAAATGCTGGAGTCCAGTATTTTTTTCTTTAAAAACAATCTTTTCTCAAAATTATTTGATTTTCATTTTTGATTACATGTTATTTTTAAGTAGTAAATTGTCTTTGACTTGTCCGGGGACAAGTGGAGAATTTCTGTATTTCCGCATCCCTGTAAAGATTTGAACTTTTATGATATATTTATATATTCCATTCAAAACAAAAAACAAAACAAAACAAAACCCACATATTACAGTCAATGTAGATGAAGCCTTAATTGAAGAAGTACGTGTCTGTTCTTTTAAACTTTAAATTACGGTAATGTAATTTTCGCATAAATGAGTCAATTGCGTAAAACGCCGAGATTTCCGCATTGCGAACATTTTCGTTTTTATAGGTTAATAAACATTTTTCTCATAGAGACTATTCTATGAGTAACAATAACGTTGCTGCCACAATAAAACTGATAAATGTTGAAAATGGTCTTGAATCGAAGACAAACAAGCCAAATATGAGACGGTGATAGAAGAGAGTCTTTTCAATACTTAATTTTTGAATCCATCTGTACTCTCTTAGTGACCTTTGGCTGATAACCGAGCCACTATCCATAGAATGACCACCTACTGACCAGATTTATCAATTCGACAGTAATCTTGAATCATACCAGGATCTATGATCTTTTTTTCTTCTTTTTTTATGTGTATACAGTTAATAACATCGTCAAATTGACATTCATCTCATTCAAAACCATTCTAAATCATTCACTCATCGATCCATTCATTTATTGCAAACACTCACTCAAGCCATTCAAAAGCGCTCAAACCCATTGAAAAATATAGAATTAAAAACGTTACTCAAAATAAATTTTGAAAGAAACAAATCGCTAATTCACAGACATAATTCAAATTGTTAGCGTCTCATATGTCCTTGAAGAAATAGTGAGCTATCTATAGAAGTTGTATACATATTTTATGAAAGGGAGGTAATCAATATTGCTAATTTTGTTCATCTTGAACAAAATTTGCAATACTGGATTACCTCACATTTAATTCACTCAAAAGTCGCTCCTCGCACTCATTCAATTTCATTCCTAAATCATTCCATAACCATTCACCTTGTCAATTTCACGATGTAGTTAACTGTATCTGGGACCAACCAATCAGAATTGAATTTCTGGGTACAATTTTGATTTCAGGACTAGTTTATTTTAGTATATAATCATTCAGTTGAGTTCGAAAACCTTAACTCAAAATTCGTTCCCCACACTCATCCAAAATTATTCCAAAATCATTTTAAACTCGTCATTTTTCCGTTTCACGACGTTTCTAACTGTAATACAAAGCAAATAATATTGAGTGTGATTTTTGGAGATTTGTCATTTTTATACATCATGTAATGCATTTTTATTGCCGTAAATATTGTATGTTTATGACCGCTTTAATTCTTTAGAATTCCTTTTTATTAGTGACGCTGTATTTGGAATTATTCAGGGAGCAATATGCAAACAATATGATAAATATTTACTACTCAAAGTTTGCAAAGCATCGAAACTTTTTCATACTATAATTTCAGGAAAAATGAAATTTGGTTATAATAATTTATCAGTTCATCAAATTTTAAGAAGAAAATGAAGCTTTGTAATGATAAGAAGACTTTAAGTGTAGACCAAACACGGAGAGCCTAGAAATTTGTCTGTTTTCTTGAAAATTGAAAAAAATCGAATTTGACCAAAAAAGGTGTTCTTTCAATTGCATTTCGTTCAATAACGAGTATGAGAACCGACACTGTCAATAACAGCTTGACAGCGCCTCTGCATACTCCTGATTAAGTTCTGGTTTACTTTTGGGGGAATAACAGACCACTCTTCTCTAAGGATCTGGCCGAGCTCCTTGAGTGTCCTTGGCTGGACCTGGCGAGCCGAAAGTCGGACCTGTAGCTCATTCCACATATGCTCTACCGGATTGAAGTCCGGTGGGCGAGCCGATCAGACCAGACGTGGAATGCCCTCTTCTTGGCGATGCTCTTGGGCTATACGGGCCGTGTGTGGACGGGCATTGTCATCCATTAAATTGAATTAATCCCCAATGGCACCAGCGTAAAATCCTACGAGGGTATTTAAGATTTCATCAATGAACCTACGAGCTATCAGAGAACCTCTTTCTAAAATAACAAGATCAGTACGCCCATCCCAGCTGCTGCCACCCCAAACCATGATAGACCCACCCCCATTACGATCGTGCTCAGCAATGTTTGCTGCATGAAAACTTTCCCCCGGCCTTCTCCACACCCTAGCCCGCCTATAAGTGTAGTCCAGGCAATACCTGGACTCATCCGTGAATAGCACGGGGTGCCAGCGTCTTACGCGCCAGCCACCGTGGCCCAATGCCAATGTTAACCGACGCCGACAATAAACTCGAGACAGCGGAATACGAATACATTATCTTTCTGACCTCAGGTTATGCTCATTCAGCCGTGTTCGTATGGTTTGATTCGAAACTCACACTCCCGAGGCGTTTTGAAGGTCGGAACGAAGCTGCGTTGCCGTAGCAAACCTGTTCCTCCGGTTTTGAATGGCCAAAAAACGGTCTTCTGCGACGGAGGTAGCTCTACTCCTATCTCCACCATGTCTCCTTACAGGTGTACTATACTGGTGGTATCTTGCCGAAGCTCTTGTTACAACAGTATGGTGTACCCCCAGTGCCATGCCAACATCACGGTGGGAAGCCCCTTGTTCCACCATACCTTCAGCACGCCACAATTGTTTGACAGATAAATGTCGTCTGACATTTGGATAAGCCATGAGTAACGACTTAAAAAGCAATAAAGTACTAAAAACAGAAGCTAAGTATCTACACAAAATCTGTACATGTAGAAAATGAGAAAGGACAGGTAAGAAACCGGGGTTCCTCATTTTGCACGAGTCTCGCGAGAAAATTGCGTGTAAAATTTGGTAACGTATACAGCGGACAGCGAAAAAGTTTGGTGCTTAGCAAACTTTGAGTAGTATGATGGAAATTACTGACCTTGACCATTTGACCTTGAAGTTGTGCAAAATCCTTGCTTTAGTTTTCTGTAATAACGTCTTGTCACAAGCAGTCAAATTTGAAATATCAAGGCTATATCACTTACCATTGCAAAACTTTGGCCAATTTTAAAGTTTTCATTTTCTGAAAAATGACCTTGACACACGATCTTGACCTGACAGATGACCCTAATACCAACAAAAAGGATTTGTCATGACCAATTCACATGTTAAATATGAATACTTTATCTGTATTCAATCAAAATGTATGGCCAGTATACAGTTAACAACATCGTGAAATTGACAAGATGAGTGATTTTGGAACGATTTTGGCATGAAATTGAATGAGTTTGGGGAGCGAGTTTTGAGTGAGTTTAATGGGAGGTAATCCAATATTGCAAATTTTGTTCAGGGTGAACAAAATTTGCGATATTAATAACCTCCCTTTAACAATTAGCATTTATGTTCTGAAAATAGCTTCCTATTTCCTCAAGATCTAATCAGAAGCTTACAATTTCATATAATTAAGTGAAATCCCGACTTTTTTCCCAGCTATTTTTATTTTGAACGAAGTTGTCGCTATATGTATTTCAGTGATTTTGGAGCGTTTTTGATCGATTTGAGTGAGTGGTTTGAATGAATGAATGGAGCGCTGAGTGAGTGATTTAGAATGGTTTTGATTGAGATGAATGTCAATTTCACGATGTAACTAACTGTACGTTTTTGCAAGACAAAAAGAGGGCTTTCGTTAAGCTTATAACATGGAGAACCCTTTGTCCATGGCACGTTTTTTAAACGAAAATTTTCGATAGTTTAAGGTCAGAAAGATCTGATTTGCTAGTCTAATATGAATTATCATAAAATTTTGACCATTAGACTAGGATAAATTGGTAAAAAAAAAAAACACTTATTTTTACATTAAGGCCCCGTTGGACTAATGGACGGACGGACGGAATGCCGGACGGACGGACGGAAGGACGGACGGACACGCGCACAAGCCGGCGACTACATTCTCTCCCGATCTTTTTCGGGGAGCTTAAAAACGATCAGCTCGATCTAGTCGGGTGAATATCTGGTAGCAATCAAGCAAATGCAGACATGGTCGGGTCTCGATCGTTTTTGGATTGAGTATACGTCGAAATGATCAAGCGGAAATCTGAATGATTGTGATTGGGAGAAGATATAGTCGCAATCGTGTAGGGATCTGGTCAAGTCCGGATTCAAACGGGAACCTTCGGCGATTCTACGGAATAAACCGCGGGAATAATGAGGTCGCAACCATGAAAGCGCGCCATATAGCACGTGGGATTATGTCACGTCACAAACATAAAAGGAGATGACGTTGCGAATTACATAATTATCTAAAGGTTAAAACTGGACATTTTATGATTTGATAACAAAACGCATTATTTTACTGCGTTTTGTCATCAAATAATAAAATGCCCAAAAGGGGTTCGTATATGATCAGAAAGCATTAAAGGAATTTGTTACGTTTTGTTTTTTTCAAGCGCTTTAACCAAAGTACCAACCAAAAATTACGACCCTTATGTCCGAGGTACTTTCCATTTTTCTGAAAAGTCCGAGCGATGTTTCGAATTGGTCGGGATGAGCAATAAGAAAATCAGAAGAACGGTCGGGTTGCGATCTTGAAAGGGTCATAAATGATCGAGTAGGGTCGGGCTTAATCGACTTGAGATCAAGAAGATGCAGAGTAAATGATTTTGGTGGAGTAAGGTCGGATTTGACGGGAAAATTGAGGCAACTGATCGGATTGGCAGTTGGAACATGGTTTTAAAATGTTGCATTTAACATAAAGACAACAAGAGAGTGTCACTCGTGAATTTTATTCATCTTCGTTTAAACCGAACAGTAAAATGTGCAGTTAACAACATCGTGTAATTGACAAGGTGAATGATTTTAAATTTATTTAGGATTGAATTTGAATGAGTGTGTTGAGCGAGTTTTGAGTGCATTTAATGGGAGGTAATCCATTATCGCAAATTTTGTTCATGATTGACAAATTCGCGATATTGATTATCTCCCTTTTATAAAATATAGATACAAGTTCTATAGATAGCTTCCTATTTCTTCATGACCCTATTAGAAGCTAACAATTTGAATTATGTTATTGAAACCGCGATTTTTCTTTATCCAAATTTATTTTGAATGACGTTGTTAATTCTGAATTTTTCAATGAGATTGAACGTTTGTGAATGGTTTGAGTGAGTGTTTGGAATGAATGAATGAAAGGAGCACTGAGTGAGCGATTTAGAATGGTTTTAATCTGAATTAGTGTCAATTTCACGATGTCTTTAACTGTAAGTAACCGAAGTGCAAAATTTTCTATTTTGGTAGATGACAGTTTCTTGATAAAAATTGCCGTAAGCTCAGAATATCTAACCCGTGTATGGAATTTCCAACAATTTTATGTCTGCAGGGTGGACAGACATTGAGCAGACTCAACAGCCACACAGTTCGTTTAAACAGTTAGTACATGTAGCACCATGAAATTGACAACGTGAGTGATTTTTGAATGATTTCTGAATTAATTTGAACGAGTGAGAGGAGCGTATTTTGAATTAATTTATTGGTAGGTAATATGACATCGCTTATTTCGTCCAATTAGCGATATGTTATAATCTCGTTCTTTTTTTTTTATGCCAACTTTTCTATTTTGGTGTTGTCACAGTCTGGGATAATCAGACGCTTAAAAATCCACACCAGCCATTAAAATCTAGTATTAATTCTAATAGACAGGGATAAAGAAAAAAGGCTGATCGTTTTCAACGCTTTCCAAGTATTTTAAACGATTTTATGGCGTTTCTGAAGAGTTTGATTGGTTGTTTGGAATGAATAAAAAGCGCCTTGGATGAGAGAACGTTATCTTCCGATAGGTGGCATTTTTCAAATACTGACCTATCTGATTTGAGTATTCTGGGTAGTGTTATTCGTGACAACTCGGCCGATTCCGTCGAACTACTTTCAAAATGTCAGCGGCCATGAAATGCTTCAATATTATCGGTTTTCCCACAAATCTATATTAGGAAACTGTGTACAGTATAAATATATCTCAAGCAAACAACTTTTTTTTTTAAAAAAAAATATACACTTTCGCAATTTAAGCCAATATTTGTGTCAATTAATATAAGGCAGAATCAAGTTTGATTTCCAAATGAAGTTTCAATTGAAACTCTTCATTTACTACTTTTTTGCGATAGAATATGGAGTTATGCGTACGAGGTAGTAATATTTATCCCAATCTGGACAAGTGATACGGTCCCGAAGACAGGCCAATCTTCGGAGAATATGACATGCGCATACAACGAGATTTAGAATGGTTTAGAATTACATGAGTGTCAGTTTCCAATCGGGAACCCTCGGCGATTAAACGGAATAGTCCTCGGGAATAATACGGGCACAGCCTTGAAAATGCGTCATTTCGCACTTGAGTTAATATGACGTCACAAACATCAACGAGCCCGCCAAGGATGACTTTGCATAAAAACAAATTCAACGTAAGACTAAAAATAGAGCGGTGTCGGGTATTCTCGGATGGCGGCTATTCTCGGATAGTCATGTGTTTCTCCTATGCATTGGCCAGGTGCATGGTTCTTTTGTGCTTAATTTTGGTCTTCAATATATTTGTTTTACTTGCATATCTGCATGTGACATAAACTCTTATGAAGGAGTGAGATAACATTTATTAAGTAAAACACTGTGGGAAAAGCTTTAAATTTAAGATAACTGTTTATTTTTTGTTTATCTTCGTCTTTTTTCCTTTATGACTTGTAGTGGGATTTCGAAATAAAACAGAGAAACTTTTCACATATGGAGATATATACTAACTTAAACGCACATATTTTTAGATGAAATGCGACTGTAGTGGAGCATACTCATTGAATTCTTTATAAAATGTGCCTGCATGTATCTCATAACATTTCTTAACTCTCACCAAAACGGGCGTGAAAGAATAAATAAGATCAATGTATTTTGGAATAGATCTAGATTCTATGTGTCTTTGTGTTTCTTTGCTTGGAAATTTATTATCATCTTGAACTCTCCCCAAAGGAATATCTAAATACTGAATCAATAAATACATTTCACTCATTAAATTGTTTTATGTATTCGGGGCGTCTTTGGTTGATTGGAGTGATTATACGGAATGAATGATTTTTTTGCACAGAGTGAGTGATTTTGAATGGTTTTCATCGAGATCTGTCAATTTCGGGATGTGATTTACTGTATGAAAAGAGATAAATGTTAAACCATATGCCATTTTTTTTTGTAATAATTCTAGCTAATCGACAAATCCCCGAATGATAATTGGATCATATCACTTGAATGATACATTTGGAAGATCACACGTATTTAGGAATTGTTTCATCAGATTTGAATACCTGAAAAAAATAATAAAGAAATGCATTTAACATTAATTGAAAACAAATAAAAAACAAGTATGGAATACACAACCCAACCAGGAAATATAGACGGACGTCTTTTTTAACATGCTTATTTATATTAGTTCCTCATCGTAATACGGTCTGTGGTATTTTTGAAGTGCAGTCAAGAAATCATTTGATTTTGAATATGCCACTTTCGAGACATTTCCAAAATATTGGGCCCGTTTTGAGCTAATCGTGCCAAGTTTTAGTACTATGACAGCTGGAAATTTGTATCAATGTTTTTAGTCGCGTAGATTCGAAAGGTTTCTGCGAAATAGTCAGATGTATGCATACGCGAAACCCTACCATTTGATTGAAATAACACACAAAGCTGGTCATTTTATAAAAAGAAAATAAATGTTAAACAAAATGATATCGACAGACGAACTATTCCTTCTATAACTGCGTTCGAATTGAACCAGGACTAAAATTAAAATAAGAAATAAGAACTAAAATTCGATGATAGGGATAAAGTGTAAAATCGTTTTATTATTGTATGGCATAAAACAAGACCAAAGCCATTTTTCAAAAACTATATAATTTAATTCATGTTGATAAAATTTAAATTGAGAATCTGGCCTGATAACAATTTGATTTAATGTTTAGGCCTTCTGACGGAAATTACGTATGTTAACTTTAATCTGGTGCATGTGCTGCAGCTATGATTATGTTCTCGCCTTTACCTCAAACCAAATGCAATGACTTTCTTTGCATTATATAAATAGATTCTATATACTACTCGAAATTTGATAAGGACAACTTGTAAAATTGTTGGCATTTTTTTGCTTGACCAGGCATGCATTTGTTGCAGTTTGTTACATGTTCAAGTTGTTGTAAATTGGTTTAAAGTCAGTGGACTTTGAAGGACAGCCCCTTGTCTTCAAGTTGATGTCTACAATTATTCAACGTTGACACCCGTTTCCTTAATTGTCTTGCCAAAAGTCATTCTTCTTTGAAACACTGTGAAACCTACAACAGAGAACCTTTATGACGACCTGACAACAAGCATCCTAAGTCTTGTTCAGAAAAAACGCAGCAATGCGAGTTTCAAACATTTGCGATTTTACCGAAGATTTGAATTGAATAAGTATGCCCCGTTTCTGATTTCCTCGAATTCAGATCTTGTTAAAACGCTATTGTTAGACGTGAATGATCATAGCTTTCCTTAAAAAAAAATATCAGTGCCCGTATTTTTGTCGGTCATGGCCTTCTGGTTCAGGATCAGTGACGGTAAAATAGTGCAATAAAAAACAGACATACAAATCGTGGAAAGGATCACAATGATGTATTCCTGATAAACCAATGACATCCTAGATCAGTTTGCTTTACTCTGAAAGTGTTACCTTTGTTTTGAATTCCTTTAGCGCACTTAAATATCCATACAAAGATGACAGGGGGTCAACAAATATTACATGTAGAATACAATTTCAGAGGAGAGGGACTGTCTATTAATGTCCACAGACTTTAAGTTACTTTTAGATTTCTTGAAGGTGCAACAGGCTACAATACTTGCCTGTCTGGTTAAGCCAACCAAGATTCAGGAAGCGTAGCAAACAACTTTGTGGGCTGAATTAATTTCAATTATGAAAGCATTCGATATAGTTTTGATCTGGGAGGCTGAAATGCTTAAAACGCACTTTTATCAATAAAACAGGCACTTTAGAGCAAAATTAAATGAATTTTTTCAATAAATGTTTTTTCACCTTCGTCTCGTGCTAACTACAATTGTTACCCCTACTAAGTTCAAAACCCTTATCAAATCCTTATCAAATTTTGAGTAGAACTTTAAAATCTACAACCTTTGACAATTCCACGTGAACCAATGGTATGTGCGCCCTTGCTCTTTCCATCTGCTCTCAAACTCGTTAACTCGGTCTGCACATGACGTGTCTCCCGATCTCTTTAATCTACGTCTTTGAACACAACAAGTAAGAACTGGGTGTGAACATGGTAATTGTCTCTAAAAACAAAACGTGAAAAAACAACCGTTGAAACAGAAATCTAAAAATGTCGATGATGTTAATGAGCATTTTGAGGTGTGTCATGAAGACCAAAAAATTCCCGTGTCTTTTAAATCGGGATACTGTAATAAAAGTTTGTGACACTTCAAAGAACAAGTAATTCTGAGCCTTACGGTTAATAACATCATGAACTTGACAAGATGATTTTTTTTTTGGAGCGAATTAATTGAATGATTTTGAATTAGTGTTTGGGGAAGGTTTCGAATGAAATAAAGGGGGGGGGGGGCAATAGTTAACCAAATTGTACGAAATGATCGATTATTGTGTACCTCCCATCTAAGATATCATCTTATCTCATAACTATACAAATCAACCACCCTTGCAAGTCACGTCATTTTTTGTTTACTTTTCAAAGGCAAGGTTGAAATTAAATTGTCATTCAACTCGCATTAAAACAACTGTCGTAATTAGCACAGTCGGTAACGCACCCTAGTCTAAGTAACGTGCTTCATGGGTTCGTATCAGCGCAAAAGAGTGTTTTTTTTTTTTTCTTTTATATAAATTCAATATTCAAAACATCATGTATTGTATGAAAATTAGCTATTCTACACGAAACGATTTCGAAGAAAAAACGATCGCTTTTAATTTTTGTGATATTTATGAATACATATGTATGAGTTGAAAATAGAAAAATATGGAAATACTGACACATCAATAGATAAAGGAAAAAGATGTTATCAATAAAAAGTTTTCTTACACATATAACAAATAAACGAGTCAACTTTAGAATAATGGAATTGATTATTTTCTATATTGAAAATACACTAAAAAGATCATTACAAAAATATGTAATCTGACAGAGTTTCGAACCTCCATATTAAATAACACTTTACTTTCGAGGGGCGAAGTCGTATGTCCGAACACACTAACCACCTGAGCTAATTTACCATTTTTCGAATACTATTGATTTTACTAATTATTAAACCTTATATATTTCATAGAGCAATAAAAAAATAAACAAATCATGACGTCACTTGCAATGTTGGTCGGTCGGACTGTACAAATATCTAGGTGATAACAACCCGTATGATATTTTTTATGATATCACATAGTTATTTTTAGAACAATAATATAATGTGGCTACTTTTAGAAACTTGCATTATAGTTAGAAACATCGACGAAAACAAGACATAGAGGTTATAAGATAAATATAATACGTAGTATGTGTATTGTGTGAAAAAATCTCTAACTCGGCTGTGAAAATTGATAATTGTCTCGGTAGAGCCTCGACAATGACAAATTCTTCAAACCTCGTTAGATATTTTTCTCATACAAAACACTAAGTGTGTATTATATATATTTGGTCCATTGGAAAAGAATGTTGATCGCTTAGATCGATTTTGAATTGTTTGTAACGATTTCGGGGCGGTTTTTTTTAGTGTTTTTTGGAATAAATGAACGGGGCGCTGAGTGTGCGATTTAGATAGAGGTGAATATCAATTTCACGATGTAACTTACTGTAGCGGAATTTAGACACAATTCACATGTACAGTTTTATAGCATTCATTATCACATCAATATCATACGTAGTTCATTATTATATTTGAATCAGATAATAAACGAAATCTAAACATCCAGGGCCCGAGGTTAGGCCTTAAAAACTTTTCTAAGGCTCAAATCAAAATTTTCTCCAATTTCAATGTGAGATTAAAGAGGTAGTTCTGTTGTATTCTTCATTCTAATGTATTAACGTAAAAGATGATATTAATAAGTTGTTACAAATAACAACTTATTACTATTATCTTTTATTTTTTTACATTTATTTTAGTTTAAAATTTGAGAAAATGAGTCTGAGCCCGTGAAAAGTTTTATTACCTTGGGCCCTGATGTGAAAGCAAATAAGAAAAACTTAATTGCATTTAAAAATGAGTCAACTAATTTCTTGTTTTAAGCTTATCTTGGGATAAGCGATCTGTTTTACAATGTAATCAAAAATATGTATTCACAAATTAAGCTATGTGTCAAGTGCAACAATAAACTTACTCCATTTTTTGTTTCTACAGTAGGCGTACAACAAGGTGATTGCATTAGCCCAACACTGTTTAAAACATTCTTAAACGATCTACCCTGTACACTTAGAAATGACAACACCAGTGTCACCATAGGTGATGTAAAACTAAATTGCCTTTTGTATGCCGATGACCTTGTTCTCCTATCAAACTCCAAAACTGGCCTCCAAAATTCACTGAATTCATTGTACGATTATTGTGAAATGTGGGGTATTAAAGTTAATCAAGATAAAACTAAGTGCATTGTGTTTAGTAAGTCAAAACAGCGTGATAAGTCAAGATTCTTCTATGATAAATCGGAAGTTGAAAATGTTTTGTCTTACTTATACCTTGGTATAAAATTCCATGCGTCTGGATCATTTACAGAAGCTAAACGCAACCTTTACACGAGAGGACTAAAAGCATATTTTAAATTCAGTAAAACATTTAATGATATCAAACCAAATATTAAAACGTTTTTCCATGTTTTCGATCATACAGTGAAACCTGTCTTCCTTTATGGTAGTGAGGTTTGGGGCTTTATCCCAAATTATAAAAAACTACTACGGGGCACTGCTTAGAATTTCTTCTTTAAAGTATGCAATGAGTTAATGTTTGAGAAAATCCACTTTAAAGCCTGTAAAAACTTTCTGATAGTAAATAGGAGATCTACAAATCTGGCAGTGACTGGAGAGACTGGTCGTTACCCTTTTATGATCGAGATTATTATAAATATGCTGAAATATTATAAACGGCTTAGCAGTTCAGATGACATTTTATTAAAAAATGCATACAAAGAGTCTTCATTGCTCCACGAACAGGATAAAAATTCATGGGTAGGATGTACCAAAACAATTCTTAGCTTTTTGAATCTCAACATCTCCTCATTGAGCAATACTAAACTTAAAAACGCTCTGCTACATAAATTGAAATCTATATATAATATTTGTTGGCATAAACAGTTATTTGATGATAATAGAAAACAGAAAAGTACTGGTAATAAACTGCGAACGTACAGAATTTTTAAATCCAATATAAAGCAGGAAAAATACCTTGATATATTAGACTGGAAGAAAAGACAAGTACTATGTAAATTCCGAATATCGGCTCATAATTTAGAAATTGAAAAGGGGCGACATTACAAAACTAAAGTAGAAGAAAGAATATGTAGATTATGCCAATCTGAGGTAGAGGATGAAATTCACTTTCTCCTTAAATGCCCCATACTTGAAGAAGAAAGGTCTTGTACACTTTCGAAAATATTTTCCAAATACAAAAACCTATCAAACCTTAATACATATGAACTTTTTATTTGGTTGATGAGCTCAGAAGACGTTTTTATACTAAGAAATATTAGTAACTTACTCATTAAACTTGTTGATAAAAGGAAAATAATTTTAGTATAGTTTTATTTATATATTATTATCCCTCTCTCCAAACCATTGTGTGTAGCTATCTGTGAGCCAACGGCAACGTGTACCTAAATGTGTTATCCGTTGACATGTTCATTTGTTTGATGTTTTGTTAAAGTTTATGGGTTGTAAAATTTTCTGCTCATATTTGGGCGCTTTCAATAGCAAATAAAGAATTTGTATTGTATTGTATTGTATTGTATCTATTTTATATCAGAATTATGATAGCGTAAATAAATCACAAACCGGGTGATTCCAATTGCCCCAATCGTAACATTGCGTTCCTATCTGAATATAAGTGTGCTCGATTCCATATGGTGCATAACGCTTCCGTCTGCTTGAACATTGATTTCTACTTGACGACGAACTAGACGATCCTCGTGACGATCTACTCGACGATAATGGGCATGAATACAGATAATACGTCGTACCTTCGACAACGGCAACACCTGTAAGAATATATTGAATACCGTTATTTACTTAAATTTTATCCACTCTTTTGAGTTCTTAGGCTCAATTCATAACCAAAATTTAGCCATAGAACCCAGAAACCTCTCGTGGATAGTAAATTCGGAAGCGTTGTTAAATTTACAATAAAATATGGTAAGCATTCATTAGCATAATTCTATCATAACAAATACTTTACTATTCTTTGGGAAATAAACGCGGAGATATAATATCTATAATAACTGCTGATTAGTTCCCTTTGATAGTATACGTTCTTCATTTACCCCACTGTAGGCAAGGATAAACAATGATATTCGACTGTTTCTTTTAAATTTCGCTATTAATTTAGAATTAAAATTTATTTCAATTACACACTCAGTTATTCATATTTCATTATCATCAATATCACCTGTCAAACATCCGACCTACATCCAGCAGCCTATTTAAGATTTCAATTGGGGCCAGGGATGTATCTATTTTCCGCATCATATTGTTAAAGTGGATGGTTAGGTAGGCATACATGTATGATAACATACAGTTAACAACATCGTGAAATTGGCAAGGTGAATGATTTTGGAATGATCTAGAAATGAAATCGATTGAGTGCGCGGAGCGAGTTTTGAGTGAATTTAATGGGAAGCAATCCAATATCGCAAATTTTATTCAGGATGATATTGATTACCTCCCTTTAATAAAATATGCATACAAGTTCAATAGATAGCTTCCTATCTATTAGACGCTTACAATTTGAATTATGTCAGTAAAGGCGCAATTTTTCTCTATCCAAATTTATTTTGAATGACGTTGTTGATTCTATATGTTTCAATGGGTTCGAGCGTTTATGAATGGTTGGAGTGAGTGTTTGGAAAGAATGAATGTAACGCTCAGTGAGTAACTTAGAGTGGTTTCAATTGAGATGAATGTCAATTTCACGATGTTACTAACTACTTACTACTACTAATGGTAACAGATTAGGAACTAAAATGCCGCAATTTAAATAATTAAAGCAAGCCCAAATTCAATGTCATAGATGGTGATTATTATTAAGATGGATAGAAGTTAAGATACGGTACAAAGCATCTTTCTACAAAAAACATTTCCAGTCGCATAAAGTCAATCCATCAAAATTCACTTGTGTAAACAATGATCGCTTACGTCATGATTCTATATTTTAAACCTACGCCGCGTTATTGATAATCTAATCGTATTTTCGTCTTGGTTAAATCTGAAAGCGCATTAAATCTTTTAATTGATAATAACGATATATACACAAAGAAAAAAGTATTGCAACATCCGGTTTTCAATGAAATGAATCTCAACAAAGTAGTACCTAGTAAACTGGCGCATAAAATTCACGAGAAAATAATTTCATTGGATCTTTTAACCTTTAATTTAATGGGAGAACGAGCTTTTATTCAAATTTCAGCCCTTTCATTAAAAAATGGCCGTTGTAAAAATAGCATGTTTTTCAACTAATAAATTTACTCGATGAACTATGGCTGATATGCTAGATGAGATTTCAATCTGTTCATTGTCTCTTATCTAAGACTAGCCATCAAAAACAAACCTTTCGTCAAAATCTTGTACATCCATAAGCATGGACAAAAAATGGCAGTCATTTTTCTTGCCATGCCCTAGATCAGACTTTGTACGATGTCGCCATTACTCTTGCAGCACCTGTCACAACAATCCGGATTTTGAATTGGAGGTAATAGTTCACGTATTCGGCAACTAAAATAATTTCCCACACATGTTCAATGAGGATCCTATTTGGTTGAATTGAGAGAAATTCTATATGTTCATAATTTAGATGTTGCAATTCTTTTTTCCTTGTGTATAGATTAAATCGAGTTTGTTGGATTAGGGATTTTTCTCGCAGTCATTATTTATTTACCTTAAACTTAATTTATTTGAATGTGTGAAGCGGGTTAAAATGCATCTGCCAAGTTGAACCATTTTATGTCGATTGGCAATCATTTACCAACGATGCGATTGCATGCTGTTTATATACATGAAATTACTTGTCATGATTGAATTGTAATTAAATAACTTGATATTAAAACGGAGCACGTGTTCTTATGTAATATTTTAATAGTTTAACAACATTGCTAAACTATCGAATACCCTATTTAAATAAGATATGCTTTTTGAAACAAGATTTGACCCAATTTTAGATTTAAAGTAGATCATTAATTTTTTTAATGAGTTACATAAAGAGGGGTTATTCGTAATATTGAACACAAGCTGCAATATCATTACATTTTATATCATTTGAAAGATTTCGAAAGGCTGATTAGCGGGGCAGTTCTCTGATTCAAAAGTCCGAGTATATGCGTCTAAAATCCTAAGTCGATTTTCTATGATGAGTACTGCACTATTCCATAACAAGAATTAAGAGAATACATAGTTGTAGTGTTATTTTTTTGGAGAGAGGGAGGGGGGTGCAAGATAATATGAAAAGACTAAAAAAGACCAAAATTTAAACAGAGGGACCAATGAGCAGACAGTTGTTACGTGATACAAATACAACTTTATGGGGATTTGAATATGACAATCAGATAAAATCTGTTCATGCACATTTTTGCAAGAGATTTTTAGGTCTACCTGACTTTATCAATAACAGTATGGCTCTGGGGGAGTGTGGACGACTGCCACTTTGTACACTATACTACACTAAAGTAATAAAGTATTGGTGCCGTATTTTAACTATGTCATATTACAGATACCCAAAGAACTCGTATCTTATGCTTAAACAACATTATGAAAATGGTAGTACAAACTGGGCAACAAATGTCAAAAATATGTTATTTCGTTATGGTTTCGGTTACGTCTGGATCTCGCAGACCGTAGGTGATACAAATTCTTTCATATCAGAATTTAAACCGAGAGTAGTGGACTGTGCCACTCAAACTTGGCATGAAGATATTAACTCGTCCGGTCGTTGTCATGTATATAAACACTTTAAAACCTTTTTGAATGTTAAATGCTATTTATCATATGAACTGCCATTTCACTTAAGGAAAGCCATGTCAAACTTCAGATGCGGAAGCCATTACCTAAATACTGAAACAGGCAGACAACTGGAGTAGATCGAAATTTTCGCTTTTGTTTGTTCTGTAGAGATCGAGAGGGAATCGAAGTCATCGAGGATGAAATTCACGCTTTCTTTGATTGTATGCTTAATGCGGAAATTCGTACACAATTTTTAGGGCGCCTTGTTACAAATACAAGAAATAAAGAAAGAGAATTTATTAGAATTATTTCAACCAATGATCAGAACATTATCAAAAGTGTTTCACTGTTTGTCTATCAATTAATCAAGACACGCAGAAATTTGCAATCTCAATAATATGTAAAAAAAAAGATTTATATATATTAAGTGATTCTCTACCAATCCTTTGCTTTTGATGCCCTTAAGATAAAGGTTTTTGAAAGCATAGTGGCAAATGGAAAAATGCTTGCCACAATCAATTTGCAATAATATTTTCTACGCAGAAAAAAAATGTGAAATTAAATTTACTTGAAATTATCGTCTGCAACACCTTTGAATTTGGACAAGTCTAAACTTTTGACCTCTGGAACTGGTTTAAGATAACATCGTTCTTAGACTATAATACTTTACGAGATATGAATAAATTGACATCACTATATCAATATAGTTAAAACCGAAGCTTCAACATCAACTGTTTTCAATAATTAATGCACTTCTCTTTTTTTTCTTTTCTTTCTGGTACTCAGTATGTTATATGTATATTGTTAAATTGGAATTGTGTTATGGGCCGGTGGCATAAATCACCAATAAAATAGTTATAGTTATAGTTATAGTTCAGATAACAAAAGCCGACATCGAAGAGTTTGCAAGGTAAGTAAAATTCTGAAAATGAATAAGAAAAGTAGAAGCGTGTGTCTTAGTTAAACTATCAAAAGTCTCCTTTAAAGTGTATTTTAGATATTGGAAAAGAATCAATTTCGGATTTTGTTATGAAATTACTGATCTTTATGGACGATAAACTTTGTATTGTGGGAAGACAAATATAGAATTAAGAAACTTAAAGGACAAAAATACATTCTATTGCCATACACTTAAGCATACTTTTTCTGTGACCAAAATTTCGACACAGAGATCTAGGTTTTTCCTATCTTGAAGGACTCTGCTTTAACGGAACGTGAATTGTGAGTTTCTATGACGTTCGAGATACACCATCCTTGGAACACAGCTTTACTTAACTCTCCATTCATTACCCCTAAGACAATACGCTAGCGAAACGTTGTTTACATGCATATTTATAACAATTGTTTATCTTGATTAGCCAATCAAAATGAGTATGACGTAATGCTACTCTTCCAAAAAGAGATTGATTTGAGTCTTTCTTTTTCTATTTTAGCCAAAAAAGTTATAGTTTTTTTCTGAAAATCTCAGCCTTTGTAGCCCAATCTCGTCCAAATCCGTAACAACAGATCGTGTAACGACAAAGAGGATAATAGTTTATTTCAGTAAATAGTCGATCTTTATTTCATTGAGTGAAAGACTAAAACTTTATTTTCACTCGTGAAAATACAACTTTTGTTCTTCACTCAATTTGAGTAAAAATCGATTTTACTAGAAAAAAAAACAAACGATTGTTCTTTTTATTCAATGCAAACATGGGACAAAATGTCAAGATTTGGAGACAAATTTTATTAGAACCACGTCATTTTGTACGTGATTGCTATGCAGTGTCCATGATAACGCCACTTATGTTAGTGGACGCCGCTTAAATATCAAAGCGCTGAAAGCACTGGAGGTGGACGTTTCTGGTGACATCATGGCGAAAATAAAACGAGACGAAAAAGAAAATTGCATTAGTTACAAATTACTCATGGGGAGCAATAAAGAGATGTTGGCAATGTGCCCTTTTTACATATATACAGAAATAAATACTACTCAACAACTTCAAACCGGGTGTAGATTGCTGGCTTGTATGCCTGTCAGCAGTTGGGAGAAAAAATGAATGAAAGACATAGAGATTGGCAAAAAATATTTGGGGTTAATAGGCATAGCGCCCGTGCTTGGTTGGACGATTGATTAGAAATCCGCTATCCGCGGGACCGCTATAGGCAGGTCTAATGCTATGGAAAAACATCAAATTTTTAGACCTAAACCTAGTCAATGTATGCATGTCCAAAAATGACAAACTTCTATTGTTTGAAGTTGTCCGGAGAATCAATGTCGTAACTCCGTACATTACGCACGGTCTCTTACGTCATTTGGTCTCGGGGCCCGGTAAAGTGTAAAACCTCTCGAGAAAGGCACTGAATAATTCCCCTTGGTATTACTCTTTATTATCAACGGCAGGAGACTTCTTTGCTTATTCGATCGTTTGCCGTTACCCATGCAATAAAAAAAAAGAAGAAAAAAAACGAAATGTATATAACAAAAAGGTGCGAAACGTAGACCCCGCGTCGTGCGAATTAATATCCCTCACAGCCCCGGCAACGGCTTCACAAGGGATCCAAATGGGTCCCTAAATGGGTCCCTATCAAAGTACCGGCGCGAGCTAACTGAGGGTCTACAAAATGTAATAAGATCGGCGGAAGTATGCCTTAACTAAGCAGGAGTTGAGCTGGCTTAATATACGATAAGACGACTGTCTGTAGTAGACAACGTAGAGATACATAAGTTAACAAAAAAGACATATTGTCTACCCTAAATATAAGCGGAGAGCCCATCAACTTAGACCTGATGACTTTAATTTTAGCTTTCCTTCAGTTATTTATGAGAAAACACCGCGGACTGAGTCAATTGTCGATTTTTTATGATCGTGATTAAAATGTCCTAACTCCCTGTATAGCTTTATCTGAGTAAAGACATTCTAGCCACAACTCGATAAAACGCTAAATTTCTGAAAAGTCTACAGGATTGATCACCGAGGAGAGGTTCGCCTAGAAAACATTGCACTTGTGAATCTGTTGGGCGTTTCTCCCCTCAAAAAACTTTGAAAGAGCCAATGTCCCTCTTCCGCGTAAACACAGGTTATACGGTTACACGAGTTAGGCGGAGTAGGCTATCGAATATATGTAGAATATATGTATAGTGCGGTTCTATTGACTTGAATCTGACCCCTGCTATTTAGATGAATAAGAATATGATTATTCCTACTTGGCTTTGCACGTGCTTTCATAGGAATGAATAACAAACGGTATTGAATATATTATACATTTTGTTTATTCATAAAATATATCGGTAATTGTTATTTAAGCATTTTTTCCACAGAGGTCAAAGTCGGGTCAAATTAACCAGGCTATACATTGTCGATAGCAGACGACGTAGTTTAATCAAATCTAGAAAGATATTAAAACCTCCTATCGTAGTAAAAGTATTAAAACCACGGAGAACGTCAAAAATGGACTTTTATGTGTTCGTGATCAGAGTGTCGTAACTCGCTATATTAATACAAGCGATTTGCGCCCTTCTCGTCACAAACCCCAAAAAAGCTAAATTCCTGGAAATGTTCGGGATCGTTCACCGAGGTGATCTAGACCCAAGAAGTTCTGCAGTGGTGCTCTCGTAGAGCGATCTTCCTAAAATCCGAGTATGTGTATGCGGACTACCAGTTCAGTCACCTAGTTTTTACCCCCCTTACACCACGGGAAACCCCAATAAGCAAATCACCGCATTGTCTATAAATAGCATTCTTACGCGAAACAAAAACAAACAAAAAAATCCGCTTGGGCTAGGGTTGGCAGCTGATTTCACATTTAAGAGGCGTCGTTGATTAATCTTCTAATTGTATAGAATTCTTGAATAATGCCATTTTCAAGAGCGATCTTCCTAAAATCCGAGTATGTGTATGCGGACTACCAGTTCAGTCACCTAGTTTTTACCCCCCTTACACCACGGGAAACCCCAATAGGCAAATCACCGCATTGTCTATAAATAGCATTCTTACGCGAAACAAAAACAAACAAAAAAATCCGCTTGGGCTAGGGTTGGCAGCTGATTTCACATTTAAGAGGCGTCGTTGATTAATCTTCTAATTGTATAGAATTCTTGAATAATGCCATTTTCAAAATGCACAGTTGTCGAGCGGAGGTATTCTTGTAAAAAAAAATTAAACCCAAGCCGGTGCTACTTTTTTGAAAAGCTATTAAGTCGGTGTTCTGCTAAAACCTCGTAACTACAGCTTTAACCAAGCTGTATGCACGAGATTTTAGCAGAACACCGACGAATTAAACAACTGACAGGATTGTTCTCACATGGTACTAACACTGGGTGACGTAGAAACGACCCCCAAAAATGAGGTATGGTGAAATGACCGGAAGAGGGGTATATGTTAATGATAATTTTACTGGTGAGGTGGTGAGTTCATCAAGTTTAAATCAACTGTTATTTCTCTAAATCCAATGAAAGGTATTTAGGAAAATTAATTTCATTTTATTTCCAGTTCCAAAATGAAGTTCGTCCTTCATCTTGATCGTCGAGCCATCCAAAAAATTAAGTGTTTTTTTTTTTTTTTTTTTGTTTGTTTAATTGCATTATCTACGCTTATATATGAACCCCGCTACGCGCAATACTATTTAATGATAAGACTTTAAATGCACTGCCTCAATGAAAAATAAAAAAATGACCTCTCTTCCCATGATGTATGAACAAAGATACTTACCGCACATGGTGGCCAATATAATCAGTAGAAGTTGAGACATGGTTAGACCAACGGCTGTACAGTAAACGAATGCTAGTAAACGGCTGTAAAATGAGTTTCCTTGTATTTGCTTGTCAGTATCTGATTCAACTGTATTCTCTTCTATTGTGTGCACGCATTTATAAATTGGAAAGTTTCCACGACGCATCATCTTTGCGCACACATAGTTTCTGTAGCCCTCTTAAGGTGGTAGAGGACAACAGCGTTTTCTGAGATAAGTGATTAAATTTTGGTATATATATATAAACTTCGAGTTAGTGTGATCTCAACGGCGTATATTTTTTCATTTTTAATTTGGAAATTACGTTTCCATAACGTCGTTAAAATGACGATTTGGCGCGCTTTCTACAAACTACCCTAGTACCTAGTGCGATTTAATAATAAGACGTTTTTGTTCCGAAAATTATACCAAAATGAAGCTTAATTTAAAACGCAAATGCTATTTTAAAACTTTTGTAACTAAATATATGGACAAATGAGTTGCTCGAAATTAGTATTCACCTTTTTTACTTTTCAAAAAATCTCACTTTTAACAAAATTTAAAAAAATTGGCCCGATGAAATATGTTCATTTTTATATTATTTTCTACAATTCTAGTTCGAATAACAGGAAAAGTTTTAAAAGCTTTCACCGTGCTGATTTTTTATAATTCGGGTTTAAAGTCTGTTATTTTGTCGTTAAAACGATGACTTTGGTGTTTAAATTACACCTTATATTTCCCTATGTTTATTTGAATGCTTTGCGATCTATTGGAATAAAAGGTAAAAAATTCACAGACGTGTTCAAAGGTCTTTAGGGAAAATTCCCTCAAAATTTTATTCCGATACACCGAGAATTTCGCAGTACACATGAATTTACCTAACACAAGTGTTTCCGATCGGTGACTTCAATAAGTTTTACGTCGACGTCGCTATAAATGAAAATTGACTTTTGTAAGTTTATTTCACAAGCTCGACGTTATGGCGTTTCCATTAATTATCACGTTCAAAGACTATTTGAGGGTGAAGTGATAAGATTTCAGATAAAATGGGAAAACCTCTATGCATGTTTATGAAAAACGAAAAATCTTTTTTAAATTTGGTTTTTCTTCATACAGAAATCAAATAAATACTTTTTGTGGAGTCTGTCAAAAGAATTAAGCGATTTTTTTGACGTACCGCGTTTGTCTTTTTCCAACTATCGACGTTTAGGTAATAAACTTTGATCCCCAATTGTAGAAATTCTGTAAGGTGAAACGTCACAAAAAGATGCGAGCATATGGAACGGAAGCTGGACAAATATAAAATTTCAAAGAAAAAAAAAAAAAATCATCGGGCCATTTTAAAAAAAAATAAGTTTAAAGCTATTTTTTCGGGCCGCAAAAATTGAAAATTTAACTTTAATTCAATCTCGTGTATCTATCTGGTAAGTGAGCGTGCAAAGCGAGTTGCCGAATGTTTTCTTCCTGAACGCAGGCCTGGTTGTCATTAAAATTAATTCCCACGATTTACATCCTAGATCATGGAATAGGTTCTGATTGGATAAAAGTCTAACCATGGCAATTACTTTTCAGCATCCTGCCAGGGGATTTTTTTTAACCGCTCCAACCTTCCGAAACTATACTCACCAACAATTAAACCGCGTCACCAAATAACTGCTCATTCTGCACTGAATAAATAGTTTTGATAAAGTTGTTGTGGTTGTTTTCATTGTTGTGGTTTTTTAATCGTCTGCTGACATGCCGTCTTTCAACCGGCAATGCGTTTTTGTAATACATCTGTTTAAATGAGAAAAAATATATCACTGATGTTTTTGGTAACCACTTAAACTTACTGACTTTACAGTTTAAGTTGTTGGCAGTTATGCAAAAGATTGGTGTAAAATGAAATCTTGCTTTTCTCTAAATTAGCCATTATCAAATATCTTTAGATACCGAGAGTTCTATTGTTTCAGAAATATTCTTTAGTGCTTTTCGGTTGTTAATCGATAAATAAGGGTGGAATATCACTTGATAATCTCACCGCAAAAGCAGTAAAATTGTCAAAAACTTACATCCTGCATTTCATCCTATCTGTGCGGGGCGAAATAAGTGACGTCACAATGAACCTTGCATAACAATCACGTGCAAAATGACGCGCTTTACGAAAATTTTTCCTAGAAATTTAGCATTTTGTCTAATTTTTGAAATAAAGAAATAGAATAGTCGTTTGTTTTTCGAGTAAGATCGATCATTATTTCATTTCGTGAACAACAAAAGCTATATTTTCACTCGTCGCTCCACCACTCGTGAAAATATGACTTGTGTTGTTCACTCAATGAATATAAATCGATCTTACACTGAAACAAACGATTATCCTCTATCTATTCGCACTTGCGAGGGTAACATTTGAAACCTACATGTTAGTATATCGGACTAGTTAAAAAGAGAAAGTTTGATTTCTGGTATGCATTAACTACTGTTGTCTGCTTTACTATTATGTGTGGTAAGTAATGGGCTATTTGCCATTGTATCGTTTATTTCACAGATGAAGAAAATGTTATGAATAAGAATTCATAAAGGTGAAACTGAAATTCTAATCTCACTGCTTGAAAAAACTGAATAAAAATTCGAATTCACGAATACATAAGTTTTATTAGATTCATGTACACGTAATTTCATATCTATATGAATCATATAGTATCAAAAACCCACGCAAAAATACCCCCGCCCTCTCTCTCTCTCCCTCTTTCTCTCTCTCTCTCTCTCTCTCCCTCTCTCTCTGTCTCGCATCTCTCTCTCGCGCCCCTCTCTCTCTTGCACCTCTCTCTCTCCCATCTCTCTCTCCCTCTCTCTGTCTCGCATCTCTCTCTCTCTCTCTCTCTCTCTCTCTCTCTCTCTCTCTCTCTCTCTCTCTCTCTCTCTCTCTCTCTCTCTCTCTCTCCCCTTCTCTCTGTCTCGCATCTCTCTCTCGCACCCCTCTCTCTCTTGCACCTCTCTCTCTCTCTCTCTCTCCCATCTCTCTCTCCCTCTCTCTCTCGCGCGCGCCCCTCTCTCTCTCTCTCCCAACTTTCCCCACTGTGTCTTTCGAATCTCTCTTTCACCAATCTATATCTCAATTTTCTCTAAACTTTTTCTCTCTCCTATCTCTTCTGCACTCTCTCACAACTCTCGTCACCCTCTCTGTCACCCCCTTTCTCCCGGACTCTCTTTACCCTGTCAAGGTAAAAGAGGATCATTGAAGACTGGAACAATTTTGAAGAAGATCTGTCATTAAGATAATAGTACTCAACGATCAATTGAAATTTATTACTTTTTCAATTAACTATGCTGAAGAGTAATTTTGATACCATTAGATCTGCACAGCTCGCGCAGTCTAGTCAGTAATTTTCTGTTCCAAAGTCGCAGTTAGTCCCCTTTTAGCGTGACAGGACATTATTATGAATAATGAGAGGGATAGAGCGAGAGAGAAAGATAGAAGAACGCCCTTTCGGGCACTCACTCGAAATTTAGTGCTTTCACGAGACTATGAATGCACTTGAAATGGCTTATCAGCACTGACGTTACGGAATAAGTTCGATTTTTATTTGAAAATTATTTGTCTTTTTTTCGTTTCTTGGCAATGAATAAGTAATTGGATCCATAGTTGCAAGAGAGTGTTTCTACTTTGCTCGCTCATAAAGTATGAAACTATTACAGCATACTTAAAAAGTAAATACTATTAAATTGATAATATTTAATTTGTATCATCATACATAAGAGAAAAACATCAATACACAGAAATTGTCTTTTATGAAAATTGATTTTCTATTATCGAATAAACTAATTTCGTTGCCTCCGGCATTAAATGGTTACACTGAAATACAATTTTCTCAACTCTGGGATTAACCTGCGGATTAGCTGTGAGGGCTAAACAGAAGGACCTTTCAAGTAATTCCTCTATATTTTTTCTCTCTCTCAGTTGCAAGTTCGACCCCGGGAAGAGGGAGCCTAATTATTTTTGTCTGAGTCTCCGTTCAAATTTTAAAACTAACATTATATCATTCCCATCACACCGTTACCCATTACAATTGATTCATAATATTCTTTTTTCATGTAGGTTATGATAATAACATTTGTAATGATCATATTTGTCTACATGACGAAATCATATTGAAACAATTGCCTGTGTCAGAATTGTACGTGTCAGTGTCCCACTCTGAGAAAAAAAAAATAGGAAAAGAGAGAAATCGCCTAGTTTTACGAGTCGTATCATAAAAGGGGAAATATAGTTTTCATTACTAACTGGAAAATATTTCAAAATTTTCTTAAATACCCCGCTTTGCACGTTAATGCACGTGCAAAGCGGGGTATAATTTGCAAATAGTTAGCACCGTTTTGCCATCTTGAACGCAGGACTAGTTCCATCAATGAGCAAGCGACATTTGCACATAAAAACAACTAACCAAACATTACGCGTACATATCGTGTGACAAAAAAAAGAGGATAGAATTATAAAGATGAAGAAAATATAAAAATATGAGAGTTTAGACTACCTAGAAAAGCGGAGTATAATTTGCCAACAGTAAGCACCGTTTTGCCACCTTGAACGCAGGACTAGTTCCACCAATTAGCAAGCGACCTTTGCACACAAAAAAACCAAAAAACATACCAAACATTACGCGTATATTTCGTGTACCAAAAAGGTAAGAAAGAGGTTTTAAAATTAGAAAAAAATGAAGAAAATATAAAAATATGGAGTTTAGACTTGCAAACTTGGAGTAGAATTATAAAGATGAATAAAATATAAAAAGATATAGAGTTTAGGCTTGTAAACTTAACCTTTCAAGGGGAGAACCACAGACGCGATTTTAGGGGGTGTAACCTCCTGCAGTGGCGGATCCAGGGGGTAGGGATGGTATTTCCTTGCCGAGGGAAAAATCAAAATTGAGAAATAGTAGGAAAACGAAGCCCCCTCAGAGGCCTATTTATTTCATTGTCATGGGGAAATACAATCAAAATTCGGTAAAAGTAGGAAAACTAACGCCGGGTTTTGTAAGGTTCAATAAAATTAGGAGTCAATCAGAGTAAGACTCATAAGAATACCCTTCTTAAGGCTTTGGGGTCCTTGCTTTTAATATACATATAGGCTATTCCGTTTTTGCTATCCTCGTATGTTTTCCGCTAAAATGCATTTTGTCTGTATTCGCTACATAAGGTTACAATTCGATAGGTACGTTTGGGAATACAATTCAGGAAAGAATCGGAGACTATTTAAAACTGTATTCAATTCTTTTCTGAAATTGATTTCCAAGGCTTCGGACTAACTACAGTTTAAAACTCGCAGTATCTACTTCCCTTAAAACCTTTTCAGAACTTGTATGCTCGAACCCCCTTTACAAAATCCCTGGTCCGCCATTGTCCTGCTGCAATAGCGTAGCCAACTCTCTGAAAAAATCTCAGTGACCCGTTCAGGATGACAAAAAGGTGCAAACAGTTCTCCTTATTATCACCCGAATGTACACAGCGAAAAATCTTAGACGTATCCAAATTCAAAGAATTATAATCGTAAATTCAATTAACGGATACATACAAAAGTGTGAGTAGGTTTTAGTTACATGTTTCCATGAAATCATCAAAAACATTCTTTATCTATATCAATTTAATCTTTTTCAGCAAATCTCTAACCATACATCCGGTTTAACAGAGATTGTTTATATAACTACTTTCCTGCGGAAGCTTTCAAGGAAAAAACTGTGAATTCGAAATTGTTTACATTTAGTAATAATACTTTTTTTCAGAATGCATTAATCTTGGTGAATATAACTGGAATTACTATATTACTGGGAAATTGAAAGGGAAAGCAAAATGATTGTAGAAGACATTGAGAAAAACACTTCAAAACGATTGTAGAAAAGATTGAGGGAAACTCCTTTAACTGTTTTCCTTTTTATTGCCTTCAATGAATGAAAATTCGTCTTGTTGGAAAATGTTTCATACATGTAAAGAGGTGCAAATTAATTTTTTGGCATTTGAATATTTTTCTTATTTTATGATTGCGTGTAATAGAGATTTTTGGATTGTTTATGTATTGGAGCTTGAGTCTTTACTCAATCTCAAAGTCATTTAGATAGCTTTTCCAGGATAACAGATCATAAACATGTACATGTATAAACATGTTATACTGTAAGAATTTTAATTGATATGATTGATTGGGTTTAATACCGCTTTCGCAATTCTGGTGTCAGCATGTAAAAGATTTTATGTGTGCAAGCCAAATGTCATATATTTATTTCAAACAGTTTTTTATTCTTTTCTGAAGATGATTACCAACGGTACATACAATGTATCGAATTAACACGTTATGCAGAGAATCCAGAGAAATCTATTTTTTTTTTTTTTTTTTTTGCAAAAAAAAAACAAAACACAAAAAACACAAAGAAAGAAAACCCCACGAGGATAGCTTAAACGAAATACAGTTTATAACATCGTGAAATTGACATTCATTTCAACCAAAGCCATTCTAAATCGCTCAATCGGCGTTCCATTCATTCATTCCAAACACTCACTCAAACCATTCAAAAACGCTCCAAACTCACTGAAAAACATAAAACAGCAACTTCGTTCAAAATAAAATTTGCTGGGAAAAAATCGGGATTTCACTGAATTAATTGAAATTGTAAGCGTCGGATAAGATCTTGAAGAAATAGGAAGCTATTTATAGGACATATATGCATTTTTTAAAGGGAGGTAATTGATATCGCTAATTTTGTTCATCCTGAACAAAATTTACGATATTGGATTACCTCCCTATAAATTCACTCAAAACTCGATCTACAAACTCCTTCAATATCATTCCAAAATCATTCATCTTGTCAATTTTACGATGTTTTTAATTGTAGTCTATATTAAAAGCAGGGACTCCAAAGATATTGGGTCCGATATATTTTCAACCCGAGTTATTCATTCTAGCTACAGTTAATTACACCGTGAAATTGACATTTAACTCAATCAAAATCATTCTAAATCAATCACTCAGCGCTCCACTCATTCATTCCAGACACTCACTCAAACCATTCAAAAATACTCCAAACTCACCGAAAAACATATAACAACAACTTCGTTCAAAATAAGAGAAGCTCGGAAAAAAAATCGGGATTTCTCTTATTAAATTGAAATTGTAAGCGTCTGATAGGTTCTTGAAGAAAAAAAGGAGCTTTATAAAGAAATTGTATGCATATTTTATTAAAGGGAGGTAATCAATATTGCTAATTTTGTTCATGCTGAACAAAATTTGCATTACTGGATTACGTCCCATAAAATTCACTCAAAACTCGCTCCACACACTCATTCAATTTCATTCCTAAATCATTCCATAATCATTCACCTTGTCAATTTCACGATGTTGTTAACTGTAGTAATCTACTTCAAGTTTAAACAGCTAATCCTCCTTAGTGGGAGGGGTAAGACAAAATACGACGAGTTTAGCGATACAATGTTAAACAGGATTTAAAAAAAAGTGAAAGAAAATTGTAAAACTGTTGTTTAACTCTCTGTATTTTCAATTATTATCGACATCCAGTGTTTACTTGTTTTAAATTACCTTTTAATGGCGAATTTCGGTCTGTATTCCGGTGAGGTTTGAATAAAGAAATTCTCTATTTGGAAAGGCATGCTAATTTTTTTCTATACAATTTCATTATGGTTATTCCCAAACATATAAAAATAGACTGAAAAAAACCCATAGAGGCAATTTTACAAAAAATTAAAAAAAAATGTTACCCAAATTATTTTCGCAAATTATCAAATATTTTACATAAATTATCTATTTTTTTCAATATTGTTTAGGAAGAAGTTAAGTTTAATTAACAACAAGCCTGAAAAGGTATCCTGATTTTTTGATATTTTTTCAACAAGGACAAATAAATCTTCAACAGAAGTGAAAAAAGAAAAAAAAAACATATAGTAGAAAAAAATTGGCATGTGATGCACTAGTGACCCTAAGAGGGTACAGTCAAGAGCATTGTGAAATTGCCGACCTGAATGATATTAGAATGATTTTGGAATGGAACTGATTAAGCGCGAATAGTGAGTTTTGGGTGAAATTAAAGGTAAGTAGCCCAATGTCGCAAATTTTGTTCAAGATGAACAAAATGGGCGATATTAATTACCTCCCTTTAAAAATATACTTATATTTTCTATAAATAGCTTTATATTTCTTCAAAATCCAATCAGATGCTTATAATATTAATTAAATCAGTGAAATCCCAATTTTTTCCTCTACTATTTTATTTTGAATGAAGCTGTTGTTAATTGTTTTTCGGTGAAATGGGGCGTTTTTGAATGGTTTGAGTGAGTGTTTGGAATAAATGAATGGAAGGCTGAGTGAGTGATTTAGAATGGTTTTGATTGAATTGAATGTCAATTTCACGATATTATTAACTGTACCCGGATGGGCCTTACTCTGATTGAGAGCTACTATACCCCAATTTTGATTTTCCCCATGACAATGAAATAAATTGGCCTCAGAGGGGGTTCGTTTTTCTACCATTATCAAATTTGATTTTCCCCTTGACAATGAAAAACCGTCCTAAACCCCTTCTGAATTCGCCGCTACAAGAGGTTACACATCCTGAAAAAAGCATCTGTGGTTTCGCCTTTCTTTTCTTAGTAAAGTTTACTACTCTAAACTCTTTATCTTTTTTATATTTTCATCATCTTTCTAGTTATATTCCCTCTTTCTTCCCCCTTTTGCGCATGACATGTACACGTAATGTCTGTTTGGTTGGATGTTTTTGTTTTTGTTTTGTTTTGTTTTTATACAAAGGTCGCTTGGAGATTGGGCGTTCAAGATGACAAAACGGTGCTAAATGTTTGCAAATTATAGCTCGCTTTGTGCACATTCATTTAAGGGGTCGAACTTGCAACTGAGAGAGAGAAAAAAAAGAGGAGTGACTTGAAAGGTCCTTCTGTTTAGCCCTCATAGCTAATCCGCGAGTTTATCACAGAATTGAGAAAATTGTATTTCAGTGTAACCATTTATTACCGAAGGCAACGAAATTATTCTATTCGATAATCGATAAAATCAATTTTCATAAAAGCCAATTTCTGTGTATTGATGTTTTTCTCTTATGTACGATAATAGAAATTATATATTATCCATTTAATCTTATTTACTTTTTAAGTATGCTGATGACAGTTTCATACTTTTTAAGCGAGCAAAGTAGAAATACTCGTTTGCAACTAATAGATCTAATTAATTATTCATTGCCAAGAAACAAAAAAGAAACATATTATTTTCAAATAAAAAATGTTCTTTTTCTGTAATGTCTGTGTCATAGTCTCGTGAAAGCACTATATTTCGAGTGGGTGCCCAAACGGGCGTTCCTCTACCTTTCTCTCTTGCTCTATCCCTCTCAATGATTATGTCCTGTCACGCTAGAGGAGGATTAATTGCGACTTTGGAACAGTATATTACTGATTAGACTGCGCGAGCTGTGCAGATCTACCGGTTTAAAAAAAAATACTCTTCAGCAAAGTAAATTGAAAATGTAATAAATTTCAATTGATCGTTATATGCTATAATCTTATTGACAGTTCTTCTTGAAAATATTTTGATATGTATGGCTATTTTTTCCAGTTTTCATTGATCCTCCTTTACTTTAACAGCGCAAAGAAAGTTCGAGATAAAGGAGGGGAGTGTTACAGAGAGGGTGTGGGAGTTCGGGAGAGAAAGGGAGAGAGGTGTATAACGGAAAAAGGGAAGAGAGTGTAGAGAGATATGGGGGGAGTATTGAGAGAGAGAGTTGAAAGAGAGAGAGAGAATGAAGAGAAAGAATGGTGAGAAAGAGAGTGTTGAGAGTGAAAGAGAGGGTGCAGAAAAGATAGGAGAGAGAGAGAAAGTAGAGAGAAAATTGAGAAATAGAGTGGAGAGATAGAGAAAGAGAGAAAGATTAGAGATACACTGTGCGGAAAGTTAAGAGAGAGAGGAGTGGAGAAAGAGTTGAAACAGCGAGAGTCGAGGGAGAGAGTTGACAGAGTGGTGAGATTGAAGAGAGAGTAGAGAGGATGAGAAAAAGTGGAGGGAATGGTGAGAGAGAGTAGGAGAGAGTGGAGAGAGTGAGACAATGGGGAGAGTTAGGAGAGAGTGAGAGGAGAGTCGAAGGTGGAGGGGGAGGGGGAAGGGAGAGAGAGTGAGAGAGAAAAAGAGAGAGTTGAAAGATAGATAGAGTTGAAAGATAGAGAGAGTTTAAAGATTGTCTGAGTTAAGAGGGAGTTGAGAGAGAGAGTGTGGGATAGAGAGAGGAAAGAGAATGGAGAGAGTGCAAATGGAGAGAGAGACAGAGAAAGAGAGAGAGAGCGAGAGAGACAGAGAGAGGAAGAGAGACAGAGGGAGAGACAGAGAAAGAGAGAGAGAGCGATTTGCGTGCTTTGTTTCATATTTTTAACAAACTTTCGACTGCTATGAGTAAGTAAGTATTTGAACAATATTTTTATTATTATCGTGAACAGAGAACAGTAAGTTTATATTTATTATTAGTTAAAATGCGACATCAAACGAAAGCTTAAAGAAATAAATTCTCGCTTGAGCACATTGAGCTTTTTAAAATTGAAAAAAAAAGAATAATAACAATCAATATTGAATAATAATTTTTTAGTTCATTTTATGAAAAAAAAATAGTATGAAAGGCCGCAAATTTGCATTTATTCTTGTTTGCAGTCAACATAGCTCTATGAAAACGTCTCAAAAGAAGTAAATTAAATTGTTTCCCTTTTCTTCTAGTCAATGAAAATTAAATCGTAATAAAAGAAGATACTATAAAATTCATAGAGATATGAGAATAAACAAATTACACTTAAACATGATCCGCGTCGCGTATTCATACTCTGTGATGGTTTAAACTCTTGACCCGACGTTATGGTCCTGTCACATTAGAACGTTTTAGTCAGCGTGTGCATAGCGCGTTTGAGAAAACGACTAAGTCTGTAAAACGTCGACTTACGCTGACCTATATTTTCTTTCTGTCTATTCACGACGCGCTTGGAGCGTGTTCATGGCGAGTTTGAACGTTTGAGTAACGCTTGTGTTACGTGTCCAGAAAGTGTTGATAGCGCATGTCAGCGTATACCAACGTTCTTGAGCGTGTGTCAGGCGATCTCATAACGTCCTCGGAACATGCTTAGCATGTATGTAACGGGCTGATAACGTGTTATAACGTGTTCGTAGTGTGTTTAGTATTATAATATAAACTCTTCAAGAAATTTCCACTTCAAATTAATTTTTTAATATATAAACTGGTCACCGGCCACTACACATATTAAAATTTGAAGTATATTGGTTTCATGTAAAAGAAAAATAGGAAAAGACGAAAATTGAATTCACGGATGTATTAATGGAAATTTTCGGCCTTTCATACATTTTTTGTCTCCAAACTCACTCTATCTCCCCGAACTCTCTCTCTCTCTCTTTCTAAACTCTCTCTCTTTCTAAACTCTCTCTCTCTCTCTTTCTACACTCTCTTGCTACACCCTCTCTCTACAATCTTTCTCATTCTCTACTCACATCATCTCTCTCCACAATCTTTCTCTCTCTTCTCTCTCTTTCAACACACTCTCTCTACACACTTTCTCTTTACTCTCTCTCCCTACTCTAACTTCCTTTCCAGTCTTCCTCTCTTCTCTCTATACTCTCTTCACCTCTATCCACTAATCACTCTCTTCAGTCTCTTTCCCTCCCCAATCTCTCCACTCTTTCTTCCTCTCTCCCTCCCCCGTTCTCCTTCTCCCCCTCCTTTTGCCCAGGTATCTAGCAGGCCCTATGCAAACTGATCTTCCATAGGAAAACTGCCAACCCACCGGCCAACAACAAAAATGAAATCAAAATAAAAATAAGAAATAAAAAATATTGCACATGCTTTTAGCAAATAAGCATTTTTTATGAAGTCTAGTATTTTAATCTGTTATACAACATCTTTTGCTAATGAATGAAAAATCGATGTTTTATAATTTCACTCTATTTCAGGTTGATTGAAGATTAGCTAAGTTTCATACCCTATTATAAGTACTGAACATCGACAAAAATTATATAGGGATGAGTGTCTTTTTCACTGCGTTTATTGGGGTATAAAGTGCAATTTCCTAAGCACATGGCAAATAACGCCCGTAGGGCGTTATGTTTAAGCCATGTGCTAAGGCAATTGCACTTTATACCCCATAAACGCAGTGAAAAAGACACTCGTCCCTTATAATTGCAATCCTATAGATCGAAGAAACTATTAAAATACTCGGCCAAACATTAAAGCTTCAAGTCTACTTTCTCCGCGTAAAAAAAATTACACAATCTATTTTTAGATCGTGTATTGTTTATCTCGCTGTCGAAGTGAAATGTCATGAAGTAAAACAAATGATACATAAATAAACGACAACATTAAAATTCATAGAGGTACTTATGACAAAAAAGTTTGTTTCTGCCAAGTAAGTCTGTGTTCTTAAACGAAAACGGCCTAGTCGGTCTTAGTTGAGAGGGTTGCTTGACGGTCTTCGTCGACTTGCTGTTTTCTAAGTTTACGTCGTCACAGAATCAGAACTGCATGCTTGTTATCGTAGATTCTTTCGAAAATATCTTAATTTATAATAGATTGAATAGAAATGTTGCGTTGATGATCGGGAACTAGGTTAATTCGAGTTCCTACAACACAGAACTTGCAGATCGAAGTTCGGGGGTTTCCCGAAAGACCTATTGCATTTTATACAGAAATAAAGTGCAATGGATTTCCCCACGTGATGCGATTTAAACCAATCAGAATTCTTTATTTTATTGGATTGCAATTATTCAATAATAATTACTTAATTGATGACTTGAAAAAAACTAATTTTTTAAGCCCATATAAAAGTCACTAAAATGAGAAGAAAAATATAATTATATAACCAAATATAATAACAGGATAAATAGAATAGATGATACGTGACTTGAGATGGAAAAGTTTATCGGGCAAGGCGTAGGAATTTATCTGGTGATCCAAAGTCTATAAACTTTTCCGTCTCACGTCACCAACCATCTATTCTCTATGTATCAAACTATTGTGTCTGAAAAACGGCATTGCTGGAGACAATTGTGTGTTTAAGAAACGCACTTTGTGTATGTGTACTGGGTGAGTGTGTTAAATATAAATTTTACGGAAATCCATGATTGTCCTTTTCTCTCGTGACTTGTAACAAATGTTTATAATTGTTACATTTAACACAACGGATAAACTCCTTCTTAACCAGAACCAGAAATAAAGATAAGCAATCACGGCATCTGAAATCATTATTCGCAATAACACAGGCTATCTTGAAAATTTATTCCCACGATTTATATCCTAGATAACGAATTAACATGCTGTTTTAGCATGCTGTCAAGGGAATTTTTAACCGCTGAAACCCTTCAGAAAAAGACTAAAACGCATTTAAATGCAAATCCTGAATCGCGTAGCTCCTAAGCGAGCGTTGCTTTTCCATTCGATATAAGTTTTAGATAAGATAAACTCTAACAAAATCGAGTAACAGTAACAAAGACGTTTACACAGATTGGAATTTACATATCATTCATGAGACAATGGTTCAAGTCGATTCTGGCAGCTATGCGTATTTTGTAGTTTCGTTTTGTTTTCCGAAAAATCATTACAGAATTTCTAGGAAATCTGAAGGTCGAATAGACCTAGATCTACTCCAATCACGCTTAGCGTTGTATAACGAACGAAGTAAAACCAGGCGTTCATCAAATTATTTTCCATGACTAGCCTAAATATACCGAAAATTAGAAACTTCACAAATGCACGACCCGTACAGTAGCGAAGCTTATTTGAATTAAAGGGTGCGTAAGAAATTGCCAAAATGCTTTAACGGAGTTTCAAGGCACTGGCGGGGGTAGTTGCACTGAGGCTATAACCTTTCTTATAATATGACCTACGTCGCGGGAGTGAAAAAAAACCCGTTGAATATTTTTGATATTATACGGATGTTATAACACTAGTGAAATAACTCTGCAAATGGACTCAGAGCGAATAGAAAAGTTTTTTGTAAGTGCGAAAATGACGTCACAATGTTTAAAGTGAGACGTCATTTTTAAACAGGTGTTCATAGCGATTTTTGATTATCCCCTCTTAATTTTTTTCAAAACTTACTCGTCGCTCTAATTCAATTTCATTCCGAAATCAGTCCAATATCATTGAGCTTGTCAATTTTACGATTTTCTGTCCGTAGCTGGTGGAGAATCTCTCCATCAGCTTATCAGAGACTGAGAGCAAAGTTTTCACAGCTAGGTGTAGCCCGTGCTACATTTAGACTGTGGTTCGCCCTCAGAAAATGTCTTCTTTTTTCTCCATCTCTCTCTCTCTCTCTCTCTCTCTCTCTCTCTCTCTCTCTCTCTCTCCATCTCTCTCTCTCTCTCTCTCTCTCTCTCTCTCTCTCTCTCTCTCTCTCTCTCTCTCTCTCTCTCTCTCTCTCTCTCTGTATATATATATCTTCTAGAATGCAAGAAATTGCCTGCTTTGTAAAGGATTAACCTAGATTTTCTGTGAATTTTGTAGTATGTACTATCAAATATTTCACGGTTTTGCAAGCATTTCTGAGAAATATGAGACCAGTCAGATAAAAAAGGCCCATCTTAGTATTACGTTAAGTTCCGATCCTAGATAGTCTGTGCAAAACATGAAGAGTGACTGGGGTCGATACTTTACGGACTTGGTTGATTTCTGAATTCAGAATAACCATTCCACATTTACGTGATAGAATTTCCAAATGCGTCTTTCGGTTCTCCGCCTCTGGTACCATTCTCTGAATGTTTATTTTCATAATTTTCCGGATAGTCCCTTTTTGCGTATCGTGTCACATTTTACCAATTGGCGCTAGGTGCTAGGTGTTATAAATATGGGTTTCATTTCAAAGCGAAATATATAGGAGTAACGAAGTTAATAAAATGGCGTCTTGCATGTCTTTTTCACTTTTGTTTGCATTTACTATTATGTGCGGTAAGTAATAGACAATTTTCACTTATATTATTAATATATATATTTAATCAAATTTTAAGGAATCTCGTTCGGTTATTCCAACTATTAAACGTTCTTTAAATCCGATTTTTACATAGATCTTAAGGTTTTATTTCGATTTTTAAAAATGAATTGGGTCACCGTGCTTGTTTTTCCTCAGAGCCCTTCGAAAATAGGTACCAAAAATATTATGTGCCTTGTAGTTCTAACCTTTAAATTTCTTTTAAAATTACACCATTGATTTTAAGTTATTATCTGTTATTCTGATTGGCACATAAATATGGGCGTGGCAAAAGGGGGGTGGGGTATCTTAGTCCCGAAATCTTTAAACATCTTCTTCTCACTAACCAATGGGTGGTAGGGGTCTATTTTCTCTTTGAATTCTTCAAATAACATCTCCTCTTCAACAACTAGGCAAATGTGAATGAAACAATTTTCAATATTGGAAATAACAAATTTATTGATATTTTGGTTTGGGGATATGAGGTAGGTGTTCTTTTTATCATTTTCATATAAATTTTATTTGGTTTCTCCCTAAAGGATAGGCAAGGAGTAACGTTTATTACTTTGAATAACCCTAGACAGGGGAAAATGCTCAAGAAATGGGTGAAAAAGTTGATTTTTGAATTTATACAAATTGTGCGTTTTTGTAGACATTATATGCAGTTCTACATGTATTCAAAAGCATTGTTTGAACTTGGACTCATAGTCTTATAACGATCACACAAGCGCAAACATTTTCAATGGCGGAAAATGCAAAACCGGGTGAGCGGACGTCCTTAATTGAGCCTATCAAGATACATATGCACCCTCATCGGCTTGAAAATTGTTTTTATTTCGCAATGAAAATAATTTTGAGTACTCAGTAAAATATATCTCATTAAGGAGAATTCTTTAAATTTTTGCTTCATAATATTAGATTATAAGATATGAAACTAGTATTTGTTGAATTTATGGGGGTATGAAAACAAAAATCTTATTACCCTTATAGACCGTGCGATATTTTGCTTGTTTATACTTTTAAATCATTATACCGCCTGAACGCGATCACTGTAAGGAAGCCGTACGGCGGCCGCACGGTCTACAGTATATGTAAAGCCTAGTTAACATTTGTCACATTCGTCGCACGATATCGCAGCCTGCGGTGTTTCGTATGATATTTTTGACAACCTACGATTTTATTTTTAGGGCATATATATTACAAAATCGTTCGGTGTCCGCACGCGTTTTCAAGACAATAATCATTGAGGTGCCTGTGTGGCGACCGCAAGGCAATCGCGTAATTTCAGAGACAGTGTAATAAGTCAAATAGATACATTTTTCAATCGTAGGACCGCCGTACGATCCTCGTGCGGTGTCCGCGTGGGGAGTGTAGGATGATACGGCAACGCTTTATAGGCAAACTACAGCGCGGTGACCATGCGGTGTCCGTTAGGCGATCTTGCAGTTAATTTACAGTCTAGGACATCGTGAAATTGACTCTCATTGCGATCAAAACCATTCTGAATCGTTCACTCAAAGCCCCATTCATTCATTCCAAACACTTACTCAAGCCATTAAAAAACGCTACAAAATTACTTAAAAGATTTAAACCAACAACAACATTTAAAATAAAAATCGCTACAAAATATCAAAGATTTCCCTTACTTTAATTTTGTAAGTGTCTGATAGTTTCGTTCAATCATAGAAAGCTATTTTTAGAATATATGTGCATATGTCATTAAAGCGAAGTAATGAATATTGGAATATCTTCCTTTATTTAAAACCTAACTCGTCGCATCTATTCAATTTTATTCCGAAATCATTCCAATATCATTCAGTTTGTCGATTTCACGATTTTCTGTATGTATATATCGCCGAGGGAAGATATAATTTCAATCCAATAAAATAAAGAATTCTGATTGGTTTAAATCGCATCACGTGGGGAAATCCATTGCACTTTATTTCTGTATAAAATGCAATAAGTGTCTCGGGAAACCCCCGACCTGGGATCTGCAAGTCCTGTGTTGTAGGAACTCGAATTAACCTTGTTACCGATCATCAACGCAATATTAACATTTAATCTATTATAAATTAAGATATTTTGGAAAGAATTTACGATTACAAGCATGCAGTTCTGATTCTGAGCCGACGGAAACTTAGAAAACAGCGAGTCGACGAGGACCATCAAGCAACCCTCTTCACTAAGACCGACCACGCCGTTTCGTTTAAAAATACAGACTTACTTGGTATAAAAAAGTTTTTCGTCATAAGTACCTCTATGAATTTCAAAGTTGTCGTTTATTTGTGTATCATTTGTTAATTTTTATGACATTTCACTTCGATAGCGAGATTTAAAAAAATACACGATCTAAAAATAGATTGTGTCATCATTACGCGCAGAAAGTAGACTTGAAGCTTTAATGTTTGGCCTAGTATTTTAATAGTTTTTCTTCGATCTTGAGGATTGCAATTATAAGGGATGAGTGTCTTTTTCACTGCGTTTATTTGGGATATAAAGTTCAATTGCCTTAGCACATGGCAAATAACGCCCGTCGGGCGTTATGTTTAAGCCATTTAAGCCTTTTAATTGATAATTTGAAAATGGGGAATTCCTTACTATATGGAGAAAGGCTGTAATAGTACAAACTGTTGAGAAAGGTTACCAAATGGACTCCAAAACTATCGAGGAATCTCGTAATAAGATATCTTTTGTTAAATTCTCACTAGAAGCATAGAAATAAGAGTTTATATTATGCAAATATGTTGACAAAATTGACGTTTCTATTCATTTTTGATGCACGGACATCTTCAACTGTAATTTAGATACAATATTTTAATTATTTGGTTTGGTCGACAATCAGCGGCGGCTTCTTCAAATTACTTTTATCAATAAAAATAAAACGTAATTTATCAACAGGTAGCAGATTGTAGTTTCTTGGGCCGATTCACTGTCCAAAACGCACTAATAGACTGGAAAATTAAAATGACTCCTCAGACACCAACCAGAAATCAAAAACACTATTTGTTAGCAAGAATGGGAAGTAAAGATAATTAGAGATCATAGTTATTTACATACTTGAACTGAGTAAATGGAAAATTTGAAAATAAAATCATCGTTCGGAAAGTAGCGAAAATTTGGCCGTTTTCCGTCAAACTCTAAGTTGTCCAGTAACCACACGGGAAATAATATCATATTCAATGCTTGCTGTCTCTAAAGCCAAGACAGCTCCACATCTCCTGTTGCATTAAAAATATGTGGTATCCCATTACTGTTTTTACAATTTTTCAAAGCATTCCTAACCTACAATTTCAGCCTTCACAGATGCCCGAATTCTTTAACCCCATCACTTCACTCAATCATGTCATAGGGAACCAGCAAATCAACAAAAGCTACTATTCTATCAGTTGCGCGTTCAAAACTGGTTCTTAATTTGAGATTTGCCATGATTTAAGGCAACACTTACCATTTTCACTTTCAAATAATCAATCAAAACTTAACATTTCCTAATATTTGTAATTTTGTCTCTGGTCACTTCGAATATTCCGACATAAACTACTATCTGTCGCCATAACAAAATGGCTTCCGATGTAACGTTGTAAAGTGACCCCCCAATAAAATAATGCCCTCTGTCATTATTTTATATTAAATAATGAGGCCTCTTTATAAAATACTGACCCCCTTTAAAGAATGATTACCCCTCCTAATTTTATCTATAAAATTTTGAACCCCACAGACGTTTTGTTGATTTAACATACTCTATGTGTATATCGATTCAAATCAATGTTTTGAATTTATGTTATTATTATTGTTGTTGTTTATACTAGGGCTTATGTTGATATGTATGGAGCGTTTTATCGTTCTTTGGATTCTACAAATTTTATTGTGCATTCAGAGCATAAGTCTAAGCATAGTGGTATAGAGCACATTAGCTGGTTTTTTATTGGTCCCAAATAAATAATGTTCATGCGGATTTCCAGTTGCACAAAAGTTTCATTTTGCATAGAACACGAATTAATAGACAAGAGGACTGTGATGGAGGACCTTTATGGCCCACCGAGTTTCTTCGACCCCTGGGACCTCAAATCAAAAAATAAACTTCCTCAAATGAGATCATGTGATGTTTATTTTTTACTATGTATACATGGATCTCCTTTGGTAGTTTCTAGTCTTTTTAATGCATCATATTGTTTAAACCTGTGTAAATGGCTATATATCGAAAATTTCCAAAGTAACGGAATTTTTTAAGTCAACTCTGTGATGATATTACTCAACGATTTATATTTTCGGTGAGTAATCCACAGCGTTTAGCTGAAAATAAGTGAAGAATTCATTACATGTAGCTTGTCAACATTTGTGATCCTGATAATGAAACTAATTTCCGTTACCATCTCGAAATTATGAAACTTTTCTCCGCCGCCTTGTAAACATTCTTTACTATGTAAAGTAGTGTATGACAGTTTACTATTGATCAAAGATGATGCAAATTTTCGTCATTCAGTTTATATAAATTAACAAATGATAGGCAAGTGATATTAAAGAGATAATCCGAATATTACCTTTTTAGCTCACCTGAGCACGAAGTGCTCAAGGTGAGCTATTGTGATCGTAAAATGTCCGTCGTCCGTCGTCAGTCGTGCGTCGTGCGTCGTCCACAATTTCTTTAAACATCTTCTCCTCCTAAACCAGTGGGCCAATCTTTATGAAACTTGGCAGGGATGTTCCTTGGGTCAAGCTCTACCAAAGTTGTTCAAATAATTGAAATCCACCCTTAACTTTCCCTTTACCCTTAACAAAAAGGGTGAAAATATGAAAATCTTTAAAAATCTTCTTCTCTGAAACCAGAAGGCAGACAGCTTTCATATTTGGTATGTAGCATTATCTAGTGGACCTTTACCAAGTTTGTTCATATCAAGACCCTTGGGTCATATTTGGGCTTTGCCCGGGCACAACCCTTTTTACATAGAATCAAAGAGTGAAAATCTTTAAAAATCTTCTTCTCTGAAACCAGATGGCAGACAGCTATCATATTTAGTATGTAGCATCACCTAGTGGGCCTCTACCAAGTTTGTTCATATCAAGACCCTTGGGTCATATTTGGGCTTTGCACGGGTGCATCCCTTTATCTCTTATTAGCACGAAGGGTAAAAAAATGAAAATCTTCAAAAATCTTCTTCTATGAAACCAGAGGGCAGACAGCTTTCATTTTTGGTATGTAACATCATCTAGTGGACCTCTACTAAGTTTGTTCATATCAAGACCCTTGGGTCATATTTGGGCTCAACCTGAGCACAACCCTTTTTACAAAGAATCAAAGAGCGAAAATCTTTTGAAATCTTCTTAAATCAAAACCAGAGGGCACACTGCTTTCATTTTTGGTATGTTGCATCATATAGTGGGCCCCTACCAAGTTTGTTCATATCAAGACCCTTGGGTCATATTTGGGCTTTGCACGGGTGCATCCCTTTATCCCTTATTAGCACGAAGGTTAAAAAATGAAAATCTTCAAAAATCTTCTTCTATGAAACTAGAAGGCAGACAGCTTTCATTTTTGGTATGTAGCATCATCTAGTTGACCTCTACCAAGTTTGTTCATATCAACACCCTAGGATCATATTTGGGCTCCACCCGGGCACAACCCTTTTTACATAGAATCAAAGAGCAAAGTCTTGCTCTTCGCTGAAAACATTCAATGGTATTGATTTTAGGCAATTATCTTCTTTTTGACATCTGCCTATCCAATTAATGTGATGTCCCAGGGGTCAAAGAGACTCAGGTGAGCGATCTAGGACCATCTTGGTCCTCTTGTTTATTTATGGTAAAATAAAACTATTTTGTATCAAGTTTATTATTATTAATATTTCAATACAAAATTTAGGTCTATATCTCTAGTACTAAAACTAAAAAAACGCATTTCTATGAAGTTTATTATAAAACATCACAGTCAAAGTACATAAAATTGCCGTTACCCGTTGATCAAGGAAATTTCACTTCATTTAGACAAATTATTATACAAAATCTCAATTATTCTTAATGTGTCTTACATTTGCAGTATAGGCGCTAATTATCAAACATAGCAAAAAGGACAATCAGTGGAAGAAATAAGAAATGCTCTTTGAACAATTTGAAAACTTGTACTTTTTTGAATACCACCAAAAACGTCAATCAATCAACATACAGCGTCATGACTATGAAGTAAACGTCCTCCTATAGAAGCATTAAATTGATATTATGTCATTACATAGTATTTTTAAGGGGCACTTTTTTATTTCGAAATTATAACTCTGTATCGGAAATTTCGTAACGGAAATTTGAATTTTCGCCCTATTCACCGTCGTGGTCTTGATTACATTTGTATTTCAATCATACGTCTTGGACATTGGATTAGATATTAATTATTCTTTATCTATAAATAAGAGTTGAAGACAAGAAGAATATTGATTTTTTTTTTGCAGTTAGGACTTGGTTCTACTTAACGGAAATTTTAAGGAGTTACTATAAAATTGGATCTTTGAACTCTCTTTCATACTTGCATGGCAAAGTTATTAGATTTTTTTCTCAAAGGCAATTGTTTCAACTAAGTATTTGCCAAGGTTGGATATATTTCTATCAAAATTATTTTATTTTATCACACGCAGAATTTTGCATATCGGAAATTATGTTGGTTTGGGTAAAGGTGCGGAGAAGGAATTGGCAGTGAGCGAATCTACGTTTTAAAGAAATAAACAAAAAAATGATTTTTTTTTCAAAAAGAATATTAGCTACAGCTTTAGCGCTCTTGCAAACATTTGTGGTATATTCTTGAGAATATTCTGGAGAACAATAACTCCGTGGCAAAATAACGGATATTTAATTTATTTTCGGATATACTTTCTAGTTTATCTCTCATTTTTAAACGCAAGAGTAAAATGGTGGCTACTCGTGAGATATACACAAATGAGGTGAAGGTTACACGTATTTTTCCTTAAAACAGATGGCGACAGCGTTTAGACCTCTAAATTGAATGTTAGCGTTCTATTTCGAAAGGGGTGCGCCCGGGTGGAGCCCAAATATGATCCAAGTGTCTTGATATGGACAAACTTGGTAGAGGTCCACTAGATGATGCTACATCCCAAATATGAAAGCTGTCTGCCTTTTTATTTCATGAACAAAAACTTTTGAAGGTTTTCCCATGTTCACCCTTTTTTGGTATAGGTTAAGGGACAGTTAAGATTTGATTTCATTTATTTGAACAAATTGTTGGAGCAAAACCCAAGGAACATCCCTGCAAAGTTTCATCACGATTAGCCTACCAGAATGAGGTTACAATAGTCCTATACAATTTTAAGCCCTGCATGAGCATACTCTTCAAATAAGGGACCTAGAGGACCACGTATCAACATTTTGACCGATATTGTCCCTATGGGTTCCAACATTTCATGCTTGCTAGGTTATTTGTCTTGTTGAACGATACAGCCGATTTATTGAGCGCTGCTTATTGAAGTTTACCTTTTGGTTGAACGGTGTCATTTAACATTAAAGAATTACGAGATACAGGAGGGCCATTTACGCTCTACTGACTATTATTTCTTTCGTAAGCTTATCTGATGTTTCAGGAACTTTATTGTTGGAGTTCATAAAAAAGGATATGTATGTTGACTTTATTACAAAAATAAGACTGCACTAACTGAAATCCAACAAGACCCCTTTTCAAATGTTTTCTCACGAATTGCCCCCATTTTCAAAAGTGACGCCCCCACCCTATGGCCGTACAACAATTCTGTTGAAGTTTGAAGAGAATCTGTATATATGGTATTTATTGCATAAACGAGATTACACCGCGTTAATTCCATAAGACCTCTTTTCCTGTATTTTCTTAGGGACCGTTCCCATTTTTAAAGCGATGACCCTACATTCATCTTTTGAAAATTTCCGATAGAAAGATAGATGGAATCCGGTGTTATTTAATCATGTAAATATGATTATATTAAGTCCGATTTCCCGTGTTTTCCAACGGATCGTCCCATCCTTTTTGCAAAAGCGGTGATCCTTATGACCGACAATCATCATGTGAAAAATTTAAGAGAATCTAATAACATTTTTGGACTTGATTGTGCAGACAAGATTACATTATATGTGCCATTTGGCTTTTATTCCCGGACATTCCCCATTTTCCAATGCGACAATTCTGTCCACCTTCTAATTACCCGGTGAAAGTGTCAAGATAATCTAATTAAATTTGAAAACTCTTATGTAATCAAGAAAAGGTTTAGGGTCGGACGAGCCTACAGACAGACGGAAAATACGCCATCACTATGGCTGATATACCTTCGATCAGTAGAGCTAAAACTGCAACCATCGCACAATAATGCGTGTATACTACTCAAACTTTGATAAGGACTACTTGTAATATTGTGTGTATTTTTTACCCCGAAATGAAAAATCAGAATTTTTGTTTTTGCTTCTGAAAATAATATGATCATTTGATTTTTATTTTGTGCTAATACAACAATGGATTGGCAAGTCATCGTAGTGGAACTAGGCTTTAAACTTGCCAGGGGCAATACTACGGGAAAACTCGGAGTGGGAGACAAATTAAGGTGGCATTGGACAGCGGCCTCCCGACTCTATTAACCGGAAGTGGGTTTCCGTTTATTTTACGGCTCTTTTAGCACGTTGTTTTAAAAGACCGGTTTTCGCAAGCTTTTGCTTATGGAAATACCGTAGAATAAATATATTAAAATTTCATTAATAAGCTTCTTTTCAACTTTTGATATCAATGGAATGACTGAATCTTTGAATTAAGCAATACAAATGCGTTAAAAGCATTCAATTAGGAGGGGTCACTGTAAAATAAGGAAAAAGTTTCTTATTTGCATGGAAAGGTATGCTGAATTTTTTACCAAATAAAAAAAATAAAGGAAAAATATTGGTTTTTAACAAGAAAATAAGAAAAATTCATTGGGTAATTTCTTCAAAAAATAGGTTTTTGTGGCATTTTTACCCTGTAAAATTACAAGAAATAGTGCATTTTTAACTTTTGAAGGCAAATTGTGCAAATGCAATTGATCAAAGAGAATTTTTCTTAGCAATAGCCATTGTGTACATGTATAAGGTCTATCAAAATGTATGTGTTTTATGGCTAAAAGATAGTACTGAGTTTATACAAGACCGAAGACGAATAATGACGTTTTACTGAAAATGGCCAGTACCACTCAAGGGCAGATAACTCTAGCATGAAAACGAGCCTGGAAAGGTACCTTCAAATTTTGATATAATGACTATACAATGTTAATCTACAACATATGTGACCAAGAAAAAAATCATTAGGCGGAAAAAAATGATTACCATGTGTCCATTGCTACCTTAAGAGCAATTCCGTGTAACAAACAACCAAATTCAAACAGGGGCTAGCCACGCATTGTCATGGATTTTCTCCAAAATTTCAGGATGAGTTAAGCATATAACACAATCAAAGTATTGATGCTTATTTGCTTCAAAACACACATGGTTACCATGGCTATGGTGCCCAAAGATTCTTACATCAAAATTGACATTCTGAAAGCCATAATTTTGTGAATTTAAGCATTTTTCTTAGTTAATTCAAGAATTGTTATCAAAATAATTAATTCTACTAATGAGATTAGTTAAAGAAGAACTTAACAACAAAGAATGTGGATACTTGATAATTCAAAATATGATTCTATTGTATCACCATGGTTACATATGAAGTATTGTGGTATTTCACAAATTTCACATTTTTGAAAAATCTTGTATCATAAAAAAATTCGCACATATTATTTCAAACTTTCCTACATTTCCTATCACATACCACTATAAGCCAAAAATACATGAAAAATCTAAATGGATACTTCATAAACGAACATTTCATAAATAGATGAAGATAGGCACTAAAATGAATGAATGAATGAATGCTGTTTTATGGCCCGTCAACAACTAAGGTCATGTTGGGCGCAAAACATTGAATATTTACTTATTGTAAGGAAAGATGACCAATCATACATTAAATACTTAACTAGTTATAACATTATAAAAAACAAATCATGGTAAGATAGACAAATCATCATTATGGTAAAAATGTAAGGAAATGATTACAGGTCTAAAAGGAAATAATGATCAAAAGATCAATCAAACAAGTCTAAAAGGAAATAATGATCAAAAGATCAATCAAAAATAACTAAAATCAGATGAACATGAAATCAAAAATATCTGAGGTTAAATTTTACTAAACAAATTAATGGCCTTCAGGAAATCAAAAATCTGTTCAACTTTAACATTGTTAAACAGGTCCTTCATACTGTCTACTTTAAAAAATCTGTCTCTAATAAAAGCAAAGTCTATACATTCTAAAAATATATGCTTGACAGTAAGAGGAGCATCACATGGGATACACACTGGCACATCTTCTCCTTTTAAAAGGTAAGAGTGCGTCAGGTGTGTATGGCCAATGCGTAAACGGGTCAAAATAAGTTCTTCGCGACGGTTAGACCTGTAACCAGGCAACCAATCGCCAAGATCTTGACGAACAGAATATAATTTATTATGAATATTGGCAGGATCAGTCCAGCTGTTCCTCCAGACTTCCTGAATGAAACCATGAATCAAAGGTTTAAAATCAGTAAAATGTACTGAAGAGGGTAAAATCTCGAGTAATAATGCCTCCTTGGCAGCTTTATCTGCCTCCTCATTACCACGAATACCAACGTGGCTAGGAAGCCAGCAGAAAACGAGATCAACATCATGAAGCTGAGCTATTAAATCTAATAGTCTAACAATAAGGGGATTGTCGGTATTCTCGTTCTCAATCGCTTGTATACTTGACATTGAGTCAGTAAAAATAATGTAGCGAGAGAAGCGCTCTTCGATTATATGATCGAGTGCGAGTTCAATCGCCTTTAGCTCGGCTGAAAATATCGAAGAGTTATTTGGCAAACGGAATTGATACTTTTCACCATCTAAAATGGTGGCTGAGGCAACTTTTTCTCCGTCCTTTGAACCGTCTGTATAAATCTCTTCATATGATGCGTATTTCTCTTTAATTTCTAAAAACTTTGCTTTAAAAATAGTTGGATCGGTTGTATCCTTTTTGCTAGAAGCAAGATCGTAAAGAAATGTGGGGCTTTTAGAAGTCCACAAAGGAACTTCAGGAACAATTTGTTCTGCCACATCCTCTAGATCAAAATCGAGAGAGTAAATATCTGCTTCACAGCGTAAGCTAAACGGGGGTATTGCACTTGGTTTCTTATTAAAATCCCGTCTGTGTCTAGGTTCAAACACAGCTTTATACGTTGGATTGTCAGGATTAGATTTTAGCTTTAAATAGTATTGCATTGAAAGCTTTTTCCTCCTTAGGTTCAAGGAAGGTTCATTTGCCTCAATGTATAGACTATTAACTGGTGATGTTCTAAAAGCACCAAGCGCAAGGCGCAATCCTTGATTATGAATGGTATCAAGTTTGCAAAGGTATGAAGGGCGTGCAGAACCGTAAACAACACAGCCATAATCTAATTTAGATCTGACAAGTGCCCTGTAAAGGCGTAACAAGACCTTTTTATCAGCTCCCCAGTCCATACTAGATACAACACGTAAAAGGTTAAGCGCCTTTAAGCACTTATTTTTTAAGTTGTCAATATGGGGTATAAACGACAGTTTAGAATCGAAAAGGAGTCCCAGGAATTTATATTCTTTTACAACTTCAATTTGCACTCCATCCAGCTTTAATTCTGGATCAGGGTGCATTTTCCTAGATTGACAAAAATGCATACATTTAGTTTTTGTCTTGGAAAACTTGAAACCGTTTTCATTTGACCATTTTGAAAGATTTTTTAAGACTTGCTGCAGCTGTCTTTCAATCGTAAACATATGTTTTGATCTGTAACAGATGCAGAAGTCATCAACATAGAGAAAACATTCAACTCCTGGACAAACAGTTTTAACGATATTGTTTATTTTGACACTAAAAAGTGTCACAGACAAAATACTTCCCTGGGGTACACCCATTTCCTGTTCGTGGGGATCAGACAAAGTATCTCCAACTCTGACTCTAAACTGACGTTCATCCAAAAATGCAGAAATAAAATAAGCAAGGCGACCTCGAATACCGAAATCAAAGAGGTCATTCATTATCCCATACTTCCATGTGGTATCATAAGCACTTTCAAGATCGAAAAAGACAGAAACAACGTGTTCTTTCTTAATAAAAGCTTCTCGAATAAAGGTCTCGAAGCGAACAAGATGATCAAGAGTGCTTCTGTGTTTACGAAAGCCACTTTGGACTGACGTGATTAGGTGGTTCTTTTCAAGAAACCAGACAAGACGATCATTAACCATTCTTTCCATGGTTTTGCAAATGCAACTAGTTAAGGCAATAGGGCGATAGTTTGATGGATCCGTAGAATCTTTACCTGGTTTAGGTATTGGAATAACGATAGCTTCCCGCCATGATGCTGGAATGCTTCCCGTTTTCCAAACCTGGTTAAAGATTTCTAGTAAGCAATGCAAAGAACGAGAGGGCAAACGTTTAAGGAATTGATAATGAATATTATCGTTTCCGACAGCAGTGTCATGACACTTCTTTAAAGCCTTCTTCAGTTCTTTAACCGAAAAGTCTCTATTATAATGTTCCAGTCGACTGGAACTAAAGTTAAGTTTTGACTTTTCTTTAACACCTTTGAATTTTTGAAAAGCAGGTGAGTAATTGGATATTGATGACTTCTTGGCAAACGTATCTGCCAATACATTCGCAATATCAGCCTTGGAAGAAACGTCACTGAGGTCAGTTCTTAAATGACCAACTCCAACTGACGTGTTCTTTCCGCTGATTTTGCGCACCATATCCCATGTCTTTTTGACAGATGATCTAGAATTCAATCTAGAAACATACTGTCTCCAAGACGAACGCTTACTTTGTTTTATGGTTCGACGCGCTTTTGCACGTGCAATTTTAAATTTGAAAAGATTTTCCTTAGAGGGTCTTAAATCAAACGATCTGAGGGCACGTTTTCTCTCAGTTATAGCCTTTTTGCAATCTTCATTGAACCATGGTTTATTTGGAATTTTAGGATCAGCTGATGTTCGAGGAATTGTCTTTTCTGCAACAGAGTACAGTAAAGATGTGAAAAGCTCTGCGGGGTTTTCACAATCATCAAATGCTTCCGGATTGATAGATTGTTCACAGGCATTTTTAAATTGTTCCCAGTTAGCCTTATGGAGTTTCCAACGTCTTGGGCGTTCTTGAACCGATGGTCCAAGTTCCGAGACATGGATAGGAAAATGGTCACTACCATGGAGATCGCAGTCAACTTTCCATGTAAGATCTGGAAAAATCCCAGGACTGCATAATGTTAAATCTAGTGACGAATAAGATCCAGTGGCAGGATGGAGGTATGTTGAACTTTTATTATTCAACAAAACTAGATCGTGTCTTATGATGAACTCTTCTACAGCACGACCTTTGTCATCTGTATTCGAACAACCCCACAAGGTATGATGAGAATTAAAATCTTCCATCAAAATAAAAGGTTTAGGCAACTTGTCAACCAAGTCATCTAATTGCCTTCCATCAAAGGTAGATCTAGGAGGTAAATAAATCGAACAAAGTGTAACAGTTTTGTTTAAAGATATACTTACAGATATTGCCTGTAAGTTGGTATCCAGTTGCACAAAGTGATGTGGAACATTGTTGTTGACAATAATTCCAACCCCGTCTGATGCTTTTCCGTCATTATTCAAGTTTTTAAAATAGCAAGAATGGTGCTTCAAGGAAAAGATGTCAGTGTCTTTTAAAAATGTTTCTTGTAAACAAAAAGCCACTGGTTTGTGTTTCGACACTAAAGTATTGAGTTCCTCAAAATTGGCTCTGATGCTTCGACAATTCCATTGTATAATGGTGTTCGCCATTGTGAAGGTTAAGGGGAGAAAAATACCAATGAATGTTGGAAGTATGTAATTGCTCATTTTTTATTAGTTAATTTAATAATACCTGCACCTTGCCTAATAGCATCCGGATGTTCACTTGTTTTGGGTTGTGAAACATCCATAGATGTGCTTGAATTGAGTACTTTTGACTCCTGGAGGGTATCCCTCCATGACTCCAGATTGGTGTTCCAATCCGAAGGGTCATGATCTTTTGAATCATCCTCCATTTTATTATCATCTTCATTTTCCTCCTCGTGACCACTCAATTCGCCAAAGCGATTTGAGGTAGGTATCTCGGGAGGATTTAACTTCTCATGCTGTATTTGTGCTTTCTTTCGCGCAATCATATCTAATTTATCTTCCTGTATAACTTTGTTCATTTCAGTAGTTTCAGGAGTAAGTTTTTTTGATGCTTTAGACTTAGTCTTTTCTGAATGAGCGGATTGAGCTTTATTTGATTTATTGTTCTTTGAAGAGTCAGAAGAAGGAGTATTGGAAGGAGATGTTTTTGAAATGGAAAAGGGATTCGGAACATTTTTATTTAAATTAAAAGAGGAAGTGTTTTGATTTAATGAAGGAGCCTTTGTAAGTTTTTCAAATGAGGACTTCGGTAGTAATTTTTCAACTTCATCTTTCATATCTGGAAATTTCTTGAGAAGTAAATGTGCAAGCACAAGGCAGGTATCACAGTTTCCTTGGTTTTGTGGAGGCGAGACAACACCAGCATAACTTGAACCAGAAGATGCAGTCCTCTGGTCAGTCTTGCGCTGTTGAATAATTTTTCTTGCTTCAGGAAAGCTCAAATTCCGAGTGTATTTGACAGTTAAAATTTCCTTTTCTTCCTGCCACATTGGACAGTCCTTAGAAAAAGTACTATGATTAGCACCACAATTAGCGCACTTCAAAGGATCAGTACACTTTTTATGATCATGCTCCGATCCCTCGAAAGCACATCTAGAACAAACTGAAGTGTTCTTGCATTTAGATATGTGGTGGCCAAATTTTTGGCAATTAAAACAGCGAAGCGGATTTGGTATAAACACATCTACTTTCACAGATTGATATCCAACTTTAATAGATGGTGGAGGATTAGGGGAAGAAAAGGATAGGATATAGGTATTTGTTTGCACATCTTTATCACCTCTTTTCACAGAAATTCTCTTCACCTCTGTTACACCCTGTTTCTTTAAGTTTTCTTTGATTTCGTCCAAGGAGTCACAGTAAGATAACTCTTTGCATCGGATTACACCTTTGCTTGAGTTAAGTTTCACATGAGGATATATCTTTACATTAGTGTTGAAGATTTTTTTATATTTCAAAAGATTGGTGCTTTGTTGTTTGGTGAATACCTCAATAAGTAAAGTTTTGTCATAAAGCTTTTTAACAGATTTTGGGGTTCCAAGAATGGCTGCAAGTTGTTTTTCAATTATAAATGGCGAGAGGTTTGTTACAGGATCTTCAAAATCTTCGGATTCAACGACAATGAATCGAGGAAATAACAGGGGTGAAGTGAAAGTTTCTGTTTCAAAATGTTCCGAATCAGAATCTGAAAGACTATGTTTGGCGTCATTGGTCTTGGCTTTTTTGTTTCGGTTGGTCGTCATGTTTAATGTTTTAATTTCATCGGCGATGCTCCGCCACCCGCCCTCGGAGTCCTACAAGGGGACACCTAACCTGGGGAATTCCATCTCAGGAAAGGTGCCGGGGATACATCACCAATATACTCGGATAAAAAGGCTAGATCAAGCAAATAAAACCTCCGATGATTGATTCAACCAAGCATGAAAAAATACCAGAGTATAATATTGTTGATCAAACACCAACTTCACCCGATTGACCCATGAGCCACCGCCTTCTAAGGCATTTTAAATGAAAAATGTCATGTATTGAAAACGGTGGTTATCAAACAAATATTAAAGACAAGGTTGTGTATAGAACGCCCTAGGGCAAGGCATGACCAGCCGATTGATCGGGTCGGGCCCGCCCGACCTCCCGTTTATCCCAACTCGGGGCCAAAGTGGTGTGTTGCAAAAACAGGGCCTAGCCAATCCCTGAGGTCACTCAACCACCAGGATCCCGTCATCAGGCATTACGGGTCGCAGCCCACGGCAAACGGGCAGGTCCATTTGTTTGGGGTCTTACCATGTACTACATGGACAGCAGCCGACTATTTCTATCCCCCCGCCCAGCTGGGGGCGGCACTAAAATGGACTGTGCCAGTATTCTTGTTTTTTTCTTCATGTACGTAGATTAAATTTTCCATTTTTAATCGGTTGAAAATTTGTTAAAAATAGAATAGACATTAAATTGAAAATTTCAAAATACATAATAACATGATTTTTTTTCGATAATAGTACTATTTCACACTAATAATCGTCTAACCCACCATCTTTAAATGGTAAAACGAAATTAAGAAAATGCGAAGTAATTTATAGAACAATTTAGCTAAATATCAATATCTATGGAATGAAAAGTTTACTTTACCAAAAGCATAATTTGTAATCTAAATTTTGCAATATATGTAACCATGGAAACTATTTACAAACTATTTACACCAACTTTGAAAATAGATGGTTTTTGAAAAAAAAAGCAATTTATTTGTCTACATAACAATTCTTTGTCTACATAATGTTCCCAAAGATAATAGGCTTTGTGCATGGACAATTTTTGACAAATTACTGATCATGTCAATCTGAAGTTTGGCATGATTATCATAGAAAATCCAAAAATTTGACAGTTCTAACTAGTATTGTGTAATATTATGTTCAAATAATTATATTTCAGAGTTATTTTCTTTTCATATGACATGAAAAAGCAGATTCTGTGTTAAGAATTACAAATGTATATTTATTTTTGATAGATAAGTTGCCTAGGTGATAAAATGAATACAAGAGAGATGAATATAGGGTCATTATACCCCTCCCCCACGCTTACATGTATATATATATGTGGATGGAAAGTAGAACAAGAGGGAGTCTGGCCCTGAAGCACTTACTATGGACACTGTTTACTAAGATTGGAAAAATAAAAGCTACTGATCCTAAACTTAATGTAAAAAAAACACATCAAAGTAATTATACTATGATTTGACAAAAGAACCTTTGACCTTATTCTTTAACTGAATTGACCAAATTTTGCACTCAACCATGATTTAATCTTGCAAAACTTTCTTACCAAATTTAGAGGCATTTCAGCCAAAATGTTGCCTCTAGATTTATGACAAGATAACGATAGACTCGACAACCTACACATTACCTGATTTGACAAAATTTAATTCTCTTTGAGTAATCATGAAGACAACCATTCTCACCTAACTTCAAGAGGTTTCAGCAAGAAATGTGACCTCTAGAGTGCTTTCAAGATTTTTTGAGGTTTTCCCATATAACCATAACTGTATTTGGTGACTGGGGGTGGAAGTAAATAAAATTCCTGAAACTTTTAAAGAAAACAATTACAAAAGGAACAATATTAATACTAAGTGGTTTAAAGAAGAAGAGATATTAAAGATTTCTAATTTGCCCCCACCCCTGGTGATCTGCCCCTGGTGGCAAAACAAGAAGGATGCCCAGATGACAGACAGACAAAGGACGGAGCTTGATCCAAATAGCCCACTTGATCACTTTGTGCTCAGGTGAGCTAAAAACAGCAAAATCATGAAGTGAATCATGAATACATGTTAAAAACAACCCAAGGAAATAGCTTCAAAATTATGCAAGCTTGAGATATGGTTCTTGTTCACTGAACTTCTACTCAATAGGATTCAACCATGAAGTTATTTGATGATCGCTATTATACTTTAAGAGATATGCTCCAGACAATATCAAAAACATTAAATTGACAAGGACAATAACTCAAACATGATGTGTTTGTGAAACATGAATGCTCCTGTAAAAACATTTTTTTAAAATGTTGACCATGGCAGATGACCTTGACTTTTTACCAAGACCTTGACCTTGATATCTACAGATGTACATCACTGAGATCTTTCATCATGTCAATTATGAGAAAGGTTATTGTGATATGTTCAAATATACTTAACAATTTAAGATTTTGGTTATGTTCTCTTTTTTTTTGACAGATGACAATGACATTGTCATATGACGTTAACCTAGGTATCTGCAGAAGAACATAAATGATAACTATCCCCATGCCAAATATTAGGCTTGTACATTTAAAAGGCTTTAAGATGTCGACAATATTACGTTTTTCGGTTAAGTTAATGAATTATTTTACCTTGGCAGATGACCTTTACAAATGACTATGACTTAGGTACCAGAATATGCGTATCATTGAGATCTATCAGCATGCGAAAGATAAGACATGTATCTTGAATAGGCTTGAAGACAATGGCAATGTTAAGTTTTTTTATTTAGTTTTTATGTTATTTGACCATGACAGATGACCTTGTCACATGAACTTGACTTCGGTTTCAGCAGATTTGCATTATCAAGATCTTTCATCATGCCAAATATGAGCCTTGTTTCTTGAATAGGCTTGAGGATATTGGCAATGTTATGTTTTTTTGGTTAAGTTTTGCTGACCAACAGACAGACGGACAACGGTAAAACAATATGCCCCTATTTATGCAGGTGTATAAAAATAGGAAAGGGCAATAACTCCAAAGTTATGCAAGCCTCAGTTATGGTTCTTGTGCACTTAACTCCGCACTGAACCCTACTCCATGAGATCTTATTAACACTTGAGTTGATGACATTTTTAAGGGATATGCTCTGGACAATTGTTTTGGAAGGGACGGAATGATGGACACACATCCTTCACCAAAACAGCGGGAGAAAATAAAGAGACTTAAAGTAAATTGCACTTCTGGTTAAAATATTTGCTTAATTTTATTCGTCAGAGAAGTTTTAGATTTACAGTAAAAAATATTCAATTACTGCATTAGCAAAGCAACCATAATATTAAATTATTCATTTTCACATTGTAATGTTTTTGATTTGCAGCTGAGAGAATAATTCCTTGGGACTAATTTTGTGAAAAGAATCAATGTTCCTGACTAGGTTCAGTTTGTTAAAAGAATAAGAGCATTTTTAGCTCCACTGGCCGAAGGCCAGCGAGCTATTGTCATGGCCGGGTGTCCGTCGTGCGTCCGTCCGTGCGTCCGTCCGTCCGTGCGTCCGTCCATGCGTGCGCAAACTTTTCTTTAAACATCTTCTTCTCCTAACCCAATCGGTTGGAATTGGCCGAAACTTGGCCAGAATGTTTCTTGGGTTACCCTCTTTTAAAATTGTTCAAGAAATTTGGATTGACCCCCAAATGTGGGCGTGGCACGGCGGGGCTTATTTTGACCCCGAAATCTTTGAACGACATCTATTCCTGAACCGATGTGCCGATTTCAATGAAACCTTACCAGAATGTTCTTTGGCTGACCCTCTTCTTAAGTTGTTCAAGAAATTTGGATTGACCCCCAAATGTGGGTTTGACAGGACAGGGCTGAAGGACATCTCCTCCTGAAGCCGATTTCAATGAAACTTTACCAGAATGTTCCTTGGCTGACCCTCTTTTAAAATTGTATATAAAATCTGGATTGACCTTCAAATATGGGCGTGGCAAGGCGAGGCTTATTTGACCCCGAAATCTTCGAATGATATCTCTTCCTGAACCATTGGGCCAATTTCAATGAAACTTCACCAGAATGTTTCTTGGCTGACCTTCTTCTAAAATTGTTCAAGAAATTTGGATTGACCCCCAAATGTGGGTTTTGCAGGACGGGGCTTATTTTGACACCAAAATCTCTGAAGGACATCTCCTCCTGAACCACTTGGCCGATTTCAATGAAACTTGACCAGAATGTTCCTTGGCTGACCTTTTCTAAAGTTGTTCAAAAAATTGGATTGACCCCCAAATAAAGGCGTGGCAGGATGGCGCTTATTTTGACCCCGAAATCTTTGAAATACATCCTCTCCTGAACATTGAGGCTGATTGTAATGAAACTTTGCCAGAATGTTCCTTGGCTGACCCTCTTCTAAAGTTGTTCAAGAAATTTGGATTGACCCTCAAATATGGGCGTGGCAGGGTGGGGCTTTTTTGACCCCGAAATATTTGAATGACATCGCCTCCTGAACTATTGGACCAATTTCAATGAAACTTTACTAGAATGTTCCTTGGCTGACCCTCTTCTAAAGTTGTTCAAGAAATTTAGATTGGATGAGATCCACTGGATTTATAAAATTCAGGTGAGCGGTTTAGGGCCACTCTGGTCCTCTTGTTTTAAAGTGATATCTAAATAGTATTTCTTCCTTGTAATTTTACATATAAGTTTATTCCTTCATATGTCAGTTTCAACTTAGAAAAAGTCGGAATTCTTTCTGAATGCTTTTGACTTTCATTACCTTCCATTCAATATCTCTCTTTCAAATATTCAGAGTTTTAAGCCAGTGGAGCGATACAGGCCCTCTTGGGCCTCTTGTTAGATAAGCTGTGGTAGTCAAATAATCTGTAACTCGGTAAATCTTTAGGAACATTCTTACAAGTTATACAATATGTCTAACAAAATTCATGATGGATCCATCTTTCAATCCTCCTGTTTTTGACCATTTTGCTGATTTTCACAGAATTCTAGAATTTCCCTGTTTCACATAATATTTCCATACTCCAGTCAATTGACCATAAATTGACCTATACAACTGCACTACTGCCTCTGTTTATACTCACACAGAAAGTTTCTTCAAATTGAAGTAATTTCGCATGAACTGAAAAATAATCAGAATATTTTTTTTATATAACATTGGGGGGCTATTTTTCAGAGGTCTAGAATCAATATATTTTGACAGACTAGTTGACTTGACTTACTCAAATTACTTGTTATGATCTGTTCATTTGAAATAAATTCTGAATGCATTTTTTAAATATAATTTATTACATCAGGAATGATCATTCTACATAACTATTTAATTTTAGAATGGGTCATCTACTAACTGCAATGACTCATATCATTTGTAATAAACATTTAATGAAATTCTTAGAAGTTTTAGGTCAAATACATGTAATGGTAGTTTGTATGGATGCAAGAATGATTAATACATGTAACCTGTTTGACAAAAAGCAACCATCAGGGTAAAACAGAATCAACCCCAGTCAGACTGCATGTACTGCCCAAACCGTCTTTATGGTTGATACTTAAAACTTAGCATACTTCAGCGAAATTCTGAATCTAGAGTGATCTTACTACCCACATGTATAAAAATCTAAGAAAAGAAGCCTAGGTATGACCTTTACTTGTCTCAGAATGACCTCTGCTGGACATAATCTTATTTTCAAATAATTATAATTTTAGTTTGCAGATGGTCCGTATTCACATTATAAGACCTGCAGTTGTTATATAGACATGTACTATTACTAAATTTCTGATGATGAAATCAAGACAGAAAGGCATCCCCAAGGCCACCAAGTGTCCTTTGATAGTATAATGTCCTCTATTGATATTGATTATTCATGCCAGACCAAGGTTCAAAGTAAAAAAAAAAGAACTTGCAAACGCGTTATTAACTTCCATGAGGTAAATTTGAATAAGCTATATGTGTAACTAGAACTACATAATTATATTTATTTGAGCAATTCTTATCATCAATGCAGCGAAGTTACAGCTTACTTTAGCTTGGATTATTTAATGTGTAAATGATCAATCCATATAAAATTTTAATTACTGAAATATATTATGAAGAAACATAAAAACATTTCAAACCATACAATACTTTCTGCACTGACATAGAAACTCCAGGAAAAGAGTTAACATACGTAGTGCCATAATGAATCAATCGACCAAGTTCTGCTTCAGCTCTAGAGCTCCAGCCATGTTTCTGCAAGACATGAATTTCAATTATATATATAAGAAGAGAAGAAGAATCCGGCAAACGCCGGCCCGGCAAAAATATAAATACGTGAAGAAAATAAAACTTCACACGCCTTTGATTTAATTATTTAATAAAAAGATAAAAGAGTAATATTTGGTTTATCACCAAACGCGTTTCGCCTTTCGGCTTATCAATAGTAACGTCGTTATGACGTCTTTGTAACTAAGACGTAACGTCAACTATGACTCCACGTCCGGAGATCGGTAATTTTATTTGAAGATTACTGTGTTTCAGCGCATTCAATTTTGGTTTACAACAATTAATGTATAGTTTTTCTTTGCTAATCTGACCGATAAATTTTGTTTTTAATTTGAAGAAAGGAAACATTTGAAATTTAGGATCGTGGTTATAACAATTACTTAGATGCTCGCTTAAAGGAATTTGTCTGGTTGTAGGGTCCCTAAGTTGTTGTGCGTGTATAGTTCGTCTAGTTCTTAGTTTGTCTCCAGTTTGCCCAATATAAAATTCCCCACAACCATAGCATGTTATTACATTAATTACGTTTTTGACGTCGCATGTCATGTTTGAGTTTACTTTGAATATTAAACCATTGAAATTATAGGAATCACTTTCAACAATGTGTTGGCAAAGGCTACAATAAGGTCTTCCACAGCGGCTTACTTTAAAGTTGCGATGTATTCTATCAATAAATCTCGATCTTGTAAGTATTCTTTTAAGGTTGGGAAGTTGTCGTTTCCTTTAAATCATATTGTGGCTAGACATTATGTTTTTCACCGTTTCGTTAGAATTGAGAATGTAAAGGTTATTTTTCAAGATGGGGAACATTTCACAGTTCATTGGGTTTTGTGTGGAGACAAATGGGGTGATACTCTCTTCAGGTTTAATGTGCGGTTGTAAAAGTGTATGAATTGGTATTTGTATAGCTTTTAGAATTCCATCTTTAATTAATATTATTGGATACTTCCTTGACAAGAGATTTACTTCGAGTTCGTATAGTCTTAGACGTTTTGTATATTCGTTTGATACAATTGTACAGATTCTTCGTGCCAAGTTACAGGGAATACTAGTTTTGGTATGCTTGGGGTGGCATGAATTAAAGTTTAAGTATTGTTTGCTATCTGTTTCTTTAAAGTATATGTTAGTAGTTATTTGTGTTCCGTTTTTAATTACGAGTATGTCTAGAAAAGGTATTTTTTGGGAGTTTGATTCAATTGTAAATTTTATGTCTTGATGTAAATTGTTAAGAATGTTTTGAAATATTATTAAATCGTGTTCCGATTTTGTCCAAACTATAAAGCAGTCATCTAGAAATCTTTTCCATGCCCGTTTTATATGTAACGCAAATTCAGTGTTAAAAGTTTCTTCGCATAATGTGTATAGCTTTTTTTCAAGGTAGCCTAATACCAAAGTTGCTTAGGTTGGGGCAAATTTTGTCCCCATAGCTGTGCCCTTTACTTGTGTGTAAAATTTGTTATCAAAGAGAAAGTTGTTGTTTTCTAAAATTAATTTTGAGCCTTCGATTATAAATTGTTTGTTGAAGCGTTTATGTATTAATTCCGGATATTTGTCCAACCAGTAATTTAGAGCTTCTAACCCTAGTTTATGCGTAATATTTGTATATAGATTTGTTGCATCAAATGCAACCATTAAAGCTTGTACTGGAACGGAGTCTGGTATATACTTGGGGAAATCAATATCGTCTCTGACATAACATTCAACATTTTTAATGAAGGGTTTTAAGAGAAAATCAATTAAATTGCTTAGACGATGAGTTTCACATATTCGTCCGGCAATTATTGGTCTGAATTTCAGGTCATCTGGGTCTTGAATTTCGACGAATTTACTTTGGCGATGTTTACAAAATTCTTTGATGATACGAGAACTTTTATGTATTTTTGGCAGTCCATAGAAGGAACTCGATTTGCACTCAAAATTTGTGATGTAATCTACTTCATGTTTGGTCATTGCTGGAGCTAAATCTAACAATCTATATATTTGTTTAAAGGTTCTTTTAGAGCAATTATCATCTGTTTCAGAATAGTAATTTGAATTGTTTAACATTTCTAGTATTTTAGATTTGTAATATTTTTTTATTCATAATGACAATGCCTCTACCTTTGTCTGCTTCTTTGATGATAATATCCTCGTCAATTACTAGTTCCTGCATTGCATTTCTCTGTTTAATAGAGATGTTATGTTTGATGTTGTTGGTATGATTTGTTGGTATCTTTTTAGTAGCAATGATATATTCATCAAGTGTCTTATTTCTACCTTTTGGGGGTTGAAATTCGCTTTTATTTCTCACGTGGGAATTATCTCCAGTTGTTTCATTGCAATAAAAGAATTCTTTTAACTTAAGTCTTCTGTGAAAATCTGAGATATCTGCATTTATTTGTTGTGCATTTGGTTTTTCGGGGGTAGGAGTAAATTTAAGACCTTTAAGGAGTAATTGAATTTGATATTCGGATAATTTTCTATTCGATAAATTGAATATCTTAATTTGATTTGAATTTTGTTTTATGGTCATTTTAGCGTTTCGGTGCTTGCACTTTCGTCTAAAAAATTATCATCATTGTCTTCAATAATATATTAACCGGTCGGCAGAATATATTCTTTTCTTATAGTTTGTGAATTCAAATTCTGGGTTTGGTTATTTGGAAAAAGTGCCCCATTGCTTGTATTATAAATTGGTTGGTTAACTTTTAGTGAGGTATCTCTCTGCTGGTATGGAGTAGTCTGGGTTCGGTTACTTGGTAAAAATATCCCCGGATGATTACTTATATTATAAATTGGTCGGTTTATTTGTTGTTGGAAACTTTCCCTCTGCTGGTAAATGCTTGGTGTTTTTTTTTAAATGGTCGGTTATTTATAGGTCCATAGGAACTCGATCTATGTTGGGAAATAAGCATAATGAAGATATTTCAAAGAGGCGCTGGAATAAAAGTAAAATAAAAAACTACGAACAACAATTTATTAGGAACAATGAAAATAAAAGTCCATTCTTCAAAGAACAAGAAAGAGAAAATTAAATTCAAAAGCTAAAAGCGGAGAATATTTACAAGCAACAACCATACACAGAAGCGGTTTTAATGGATACATCCAAGTGAAACACTCACAGAATACTCCATTTCTAGTGACTCTGTGCATTTGTGGCTGTCTAGTTATATTCCACGTCATAATAAAAGAGGCTTTTGTGTATATTTATTGTTAACATCCTTTTCATTTATACATGGAAGTAAATGAAAATTTCACTTGGCATTTTACATAATGTGACTATGTGCAAATTGGTGTGGTCTTGGAATTGTTTTTACTGTATCATATAAAAGGGGCTTAAATGTAAACTAACTTGTGTTTACGGATACTTTCATGTGAATATTCCATTTGCAGTAACTATTTGCAATTGAGGCTGTTTAGTGATAAGCCATGTCATGAAATAAGGGGCCTTTATGTATATTCATTGTTAACACTACTCCTTCATTTATACATGGTAGTCGATAAACAGTGAATTTGTATTCTTCATCCTGTGACCATGTGCTTATTGATGTGGTTTGGTGATTTTATACTGCATCATCGAAAAGTAAACTTGTTGTCAACAAAGTTCCACTTTTATAAATGGATACAATTATGTTAACTTTCACAAATAATTCCATTTCCAGTGACCGTTTTCAATTATAGCTTTTTTTAAAAGACGTTTCATGAAATAAATGGCCTTGACTTATATTCTTTGTAAACACAACTCCTTCAATTATACACGAAATTTCACACAAAAAAATTTAACAGAATGTATCTCATCATGTTTACACGGTCACAATTAGTTTACCATGTGGTGATATACCACGTCACGGAAAAGGGGGTCTTAATTCCAACTTACTTGTTAACTGAACTCCTTTCTTGTATATTGATATTTAAAAAAAAAAGTTCATAGAATGTCCCTTATCAAGTGAACATTTGCAGTTCACCGAATTTTGATGATAATATGCTATGTCGTGGGAAAGGGGGATATATGTCATATTCATTGCGCAACTTCTTCATTTATGCATGGATTGTCATTTAACTTAAAATACTTCTCATGTGATCATGCTCACAACTTTCCCATTTGGCGTAATTATTCAGCGTCATGGGAAAAGGGGCCTTTAAGTAAATTTTCTAGTCAACACAACTCCTTCATTTATGGATATATTTCATGACACTTTTTTGCTCACATGAGCACAACGTGCTCATATGGAGCTTCTAGGGTGACCCTGAGTCCGTCGTCAACAATCTTAAAAACTCCTTGTTCTCCTGAACCACTGGGCCGTTTTCAATGAAACATAAGGTTCCTTGGGTGACCCTCTTTAAAAATTGTGCGCTAAAATCTGATTTGCCCATAAATATGGGCGTGGCTGGGCGTGGGATTCTTTTCACTTTGAAATCTTTGAACGACATCTCCTGAACCACTGGGCTGATTTAAACGAATCTTTATCAGAATGTTCCTAGGTGACTCTTTTCGAAAATTGTTCGCGAATTTTGATTGACCCATTAATATGGACGTGGCAGGGTGGGGCTTATTTTGAGCCCAAAATCTTTAAACAACATCTCTTGAACCACTCGGCAGTTTTAAATGAAACTTTACCAGAATGTTCTTTTGATGACCCTCTTCAAAATTATTTAGAAAAATTTTGATTGGCCCATAAATATCGGCATGGCAGGGAAGCTTATTTTGATTTGCTTCAATAAAGAATGGGTGGGCAGGGTCAATTTACACTTTAATTGTTTGGGATAACATCTCCCATTCAACAATTAGGCAAATGTGAATGAAACTTTGTCAGAAAGTTACTTGGATTGGTTCCACTGGACTGATAAAATTCAGGGGATCGGTTTAGGGCTAATCTGGTCCTCTTGTTTCTGTTATATCTTGAATAGCATAATCAATAAGTAGGCTTTGTAAAGAGTCAGTAAAGAGGTATGAGGCCCCCACGGGCCTATTGCTTGTTTCATTTCACAATCATGCATGTTAAATATGGTATAAATATATATTTTATAAATATGATAAAATAAATTAAGACAACTTAAAAATAGAAAATTAAAACAGTGAAAAGATTCGATTTGAATGAATGTCTTCACATTCTTGAAAGAAACGACAAAATAATAAACATTCATCAGTGGATGTCCAAAACATCATTACTGAAGCGTGTTCCACTGTATATACAACATTTGTTTTGATCGACGCTTTAACAGTTAGAGAGTTGTCATTGTAGTAATATATAGCCTGTATCTCTGCTTTTCGACTGTAAGATGTTGGGCATTTGCCTACTAACATTGAGTGGTATTTATTATTATCCATTAAAGCTAAACCTGGTTCCTCCAGTCTCGTAAGTAAAAGATCTTCTAACCACCATGAAAAGTAAGTGCCGTCCATTTCACTGTGATAATCTCCTGTCCTCGAACTAGCTTTACAGACCAGACTAGCACAAGGAACAAACGCATTCTTAGTGCCATCAGTCCCTGGTCTTTTGCTGCATAGGCCTTGCCTATCCACGTTTCATCGATATACACAAATGGAAGCAGCCCCCTTTTCACAAACTCCTACATCTTCTATAAAACGTTATCCTCGTATCAACTTTATTTGGTCTCTCTTTAAAAAACCTACCGTCTGTCTTTGGTTCTTATCCACCTGTTACCCGTTTCCTTCAACAACTTCCTTAAGGTATGCAGGCTTCCACCAAGATGAATATCTTTTCTCAAATTAGCCTATAACATCTTTAATTACGGCAACTGTTTCTGGACTAAGGAAAATCGGAGATCTTGTTCCATATGACGAATCTGTCAAACACAACGACCGGTTTATACGATCCTCTTTGCTGTCGCTTGATTGAAAATAGTTATCCAGTTTCGTCTCTTTCCTTATTCTATAAACTCTGTTGGTGTTCCTTCAGATGTTGCCTATATGTAAGTTGAGGTTCCTTCAGTCCACAGAAAACGTTCCGATACATGACAGACACTTTCTTTAGCCTTACAGCCCAGTTGCTTTCGACGTTCATCCTCTCGGTGTAAGTGACAAAAGATGAATGTATAAAACGCGGGTTTTTAGTAACCAGTCGTGAGTAAGAACAAGAACACCGTGCGTGATTATGTTCTATGATCTGTTAAAAGCACTAACAATCTAAAAAAAGAAGAAGAACTGTCCGGATGCGAACAACAAAAGTATGTCTCAAAGGAACGTGACCTACACCTCTCGACCACTCATCCGTCAAAAAATGCACGTGATATTACTGTACGGTTCACAGCGTTTATTGGAGTATAAATTGCACACGACATTTATGACAAAGCCCTGTGCGAAGGCAAATACACTTTATAGCCCCCCCCCCCCCCCCCCCCCCCCCCCCAAAAAAAAAAAAAAAAAAAAAAAGCAGTGAAAAAATACACTCGGCCCTTGTAATTGCAATCTTTTAGATCTGCATGTATGAAACAATAAAAAATACTCGGCAAAAATAAAAAAAGGTTCATGTCTACTTTTTGTGCGTATATGGATCATTTCATTAGATCTATTAAACGTGCATTGTTGTCGCGCTATCAGAGTTTCTGGCATAAAGGTATACAAAATTGCAAATATTCCCACTGACATGTCAGGTAAACATCATGCCGGTCAGATGAGTTTCAAATGAATACATGACCGACTGACTAAGCCATATACACAAAAGTATCTTCCCCTCAATCTTGTAGAATTTAGCTCGGTTTGGTAAAATTTAAGGTTTACCAGACCCTCTGTCCTGTAAAGAATTTCGGTATTTCGTGAAGTCTGAATTTGACATAAATAGACGACAACTTCGACATTTACAAATGTATTTATGAACGGAAATTTTATTCTATTCAGTACTGCTTCATTTTAAAACGAAATTGGTATGTTCGAGCGAGATAGAGAACGTTGCCTGATAATCTTCGTCGACTCGCTGTAGGCTTTTCTCAAAATACCTATTGATTGCATTGGATTTCAATTCTGGTGCTTTCAAAATCAAATCTATATCTGTCAGGTTAAAACGAAGCTACGCGTAACCATCGATCTTTAGCGATAGAAGATAAATTCATGGCTTAAGGCTATCGGACACCATTGGACACCTTAACTCGGATAACCAAAAATAACGAAAAATGTATTACCTCACTTTAATAATATACTGAGTTCCATAAGAAAGTGTACACTTTCACTTTTTGCATTTCTCTTGATTTTCACAAAGTTGGGGGAAAATTATGGACCAAATTTGGTACCACATTTTAGTAAAGACCTTTTGAAATTAAAAGTCAATTAAGTTTTGGATAAAGTATCGCATGCTGCATGCGCGCAGGTAGAACTTAAATTGTTGAGATTTGACCTTCTTACAACCTTTTCTTTGGTAAGAGATATGTGTTGATGTTACATTATACAGTTTTAGAAGCCATTCAAAGCCATTTCCAGACAAAAGTTTTAATTTTTATGCAGACGTTACGTGTACGTCAACGTTAGAAATTGCTATGTTGCTAGGCCAGTAACTTGTCGTTGAAGGGTGCTATGACGTTCTGTGACATCTCGATTTGCTTAATAAAGGCCTTACAAGATAACGACTTCCATTTCTATGGGAACATGAATGCTCAATCAATTTTAATGACTTTCTAAGCCTGACAAGGTTCGATTTTGTTCAACGTCGTTTTTTGGTAGTCAAACCACGCTGTAGCATCGTGCACAATTGTATCGAAGATATGATTTAATGGTTAGGAAAGCCGCAAAGATTCAACTGAATGCATTTTCAGACCAATCATTCGTCTAACGCGTGATGCACATGCAAAATCAAATGTCTCAATTAAGCAGAAATCTTTTGCTTATCGCGCGATTTTTGTTTTCAAATATCGTTTGCAAATACTATTGGGGATATTCATACGACGTTTAATGACAATAAATTGTGTAATTTTAGAGATTTTTTGAATCAAAAAGTGCACACTTTCTTTTGGAACTAAGTATAGTTTATCCCTTTCGTAGTATGTACTGAAGGTTCGTGCCTTTCGGTATTATAACTTTATTGGGTTTTTTTTTTTTTTTTTTTTTTTTTTTTGTTTGTTTGTTTGTTTTTTTTTTTTTTTTTTTTGTTTTGAAACCATATTGCATTGAACTGAAAATCATTTTATACTGAATCATTTGGTTATAAAATTGTAAACCTTCTTGAAAATTCTGTAATATAGATTCACGGGCGACGTTTCCTTTCCTACATTACAAGAACTTGTTCCGACAGTGTCAATGGAATAAAAACTTTGTAGTTAATAATGCCGCAGAAGCAACGTTTATTTCCTTTATTGCGTACGTTATGAAAAATCGGGATATTTTGTTGGAAAATGAGAAGACTCTTTTTGCAAGCAAGTTTTCCTTTTCTAATGATGTTAAAACCTGACCTTTCTCTGATTTTAACTTACCTTTAAATTACCAACTGTCTTTTGTCATTTGAATATTTTTGTAAAAAAAATAACAAATGACACTTAGATATTTTTGTCATGGACGCGTTCAGTTTGTTGCCTGAAATGCATCAGCTTATGAAGAGTAGGCAAGATGTTTGGGCTGATTATGAATATAATTTGATTTACAAATCTATTTTACTTGGAAAAGGTAAAGAAGAAGAAGCCCTCTTCCTTCTCGAATACATTACAGGTGTAAAAATCGAAATTTATTTTATCTTGTACTGAAAAAAGACCCCCAAAGGAACGAGTCTTCATCAAACCCACCCTTTTCCCTAAATTACTTACTACTTGCCTGGATTATCAGTAATTGAATTTTAACTAGCAGTTACATAAATGCCAATGAGGAGCTTGTATTGTTTTACAGCAAATATTATTAACTCTTGTCTTATGGATATTTATTATCTGAATACTAAAACATGTGAGCGCATGAATTTGGAGGGTTGGTGGTTTCATGGGAGTCTAAAGTGGCCAAAAAAGTCTTGGTACAATTACTTCATTTTACCTTTTCTACATTTTCTAATGTTTAACTTATTTTCTATCATATTCTTTCAGCTATATTTAAGGAAGGTGTATGGTTTTGTTGATCTTGAAATAATATCAGATTTCGCTGAGAATTCTTTTTTCTAGAACGGGTTTTTCCTGCATTTTCGTCATGTAATTGCTACTAATCCAATATTTTACAATTCCTTTTATTCAATTTATCGTGTTTACCAACGCACTAACATTGAAGGTCACCATTCAGCTTCTTATCGTCCGTTACTTGGCACTTTTCTCCGAAAAATGTTTGGAAAGATATGCTGATTTTTGGTCATATTATCGTAAAGGTTCACTCTACGAAATATATTTATTCAATGAAGATTGAAACAAGTGCCAAATGGTGTCGGGGTACCTTAATTTATTCATTGCATTTAGGTCAAATCAAATCAATGATATCAAATTATACAGTCAATAGGGCACTCTAGATGTCATGACTTTTATGAAAACGAAGGTTACAGAATTGATTAAAATTTTCTGCCTCGTATGACTATTAATGGGCTAAGCTACCGGAAGTAGTTGATTCATTTTACACTAGCGTGTCCTGAAAACGTTAAAATGCAATTGGAGGTTCTTATTGAAAATCGAAAAACGGCTCCTTAGATATGAATTCGTGAATGTAGAATTTTGATTTCACAAGCCCTGGTCATACAGAATTTATGTACTAGACGATGTCTACTATATTTTGAACAAACGTCGGGTGGCCTTCTCTAAAACAAGTGAGCCAAAGTACAATCAAACTTGTCATGAAATTGGTGACCCCTCTTACAATGTAAAGCTTTATTTATCACACCATTTGAAGTTGGTGGGATAGGTTGGAGCTTATTTTAACTACGAAAATTTTAGACATCTTCCATACAAGTAGTTCAATTTCACTTAACTTTGAATTTTCCCTGGGTTACCCCTCTCAAAATCTTTTTTTTTGAAGTATTGAACAACTTTTCAAATAGTTGGCGTGGTTGAAAAATCGAGACATTTAGAACCGACTCGGTGTGCATTCAAAGAAACCAAATCGGAAACAAAATTGAATGCCCTTATGCCATTCTTACTAAAACATCCACTGATGGCATGAACTTATTAAACGCTAACAGAATTCAATTAAGTTTGAGAAATTATGTATCGATTCTAGCGATTTTCTTTTAAATGTTGTTGTTGATCTTTCATTTTTAGTGATTTTGAGCGCTTTTGGGAGTTTTGAGTGATTGTTGGGAATGAATCAATGGATGCAGCGCTGTGTAAGCGATTTTGAATAGTTAAGATCGAAAAGAGAGTCAACTTGACGATGCTGGTAACTGTATCATAGTCTTTCATTAATTGTTTTAGCAGGTGTGACGAGTCTACAGACTAAACGTTATGAGCTCTACTCCTGTCCCACAGATTCGTCTTACTCGTCTAGCAGCAATAACTGCCGTGCAAGAGGAAAACGTGATCTTACATATGGATTCAGACATACTTACATACAAATTGATGATCAGTGCTATGAATTTGGTGCCTGGAACCATCCGGTTGGTAAAGAATAGAATAGATTTGTCGTTTCTGTCAATGACATTGTTAAACTGACAAGAATCCCAGTCAAAATTATTATAAATGCATGGCTCATCGCTCTATTAGCACCATTAAAAGACTCGTTTAAAAAACTTGTCAAAATTATTCGAAAAAAACTTTACAACTGCGTCAAATTTCTTGTTGTTGATTTTGAACGCCACATTGATCGACACAAAAAAAATGCGTAGATTTTTCTTTAATTCTGAAACGCTAATTTCGATCATCGGAACGAAAAGAGCAATTCTGAATGACATCCCTTAAACTCGCTTATCTCACTCTTTGAACTAATTAAAAAATCGTCCACCTTGTCAAATTCACGATGTTGTCGGCCGTATTTTACTGTCCGTATTTTTTGCCATTTCACTACGTCAATGTTTGTTCAAGCGGTAAAAATAGTCATGTGAAATAGAACTAACTCAATCTTTTTATGCATGCAATAATATTTTACTCATTTCCACAGTTGCTATCACACCCATCTTAATTTAATGTCAATATTTGTGTTTAATTCTAAGGACCGAATTATAAACCAATGATCGTTATTTTAAATCGCAAGAATATTTCGGATAAAATGAGAATGGGAGCCTAAACGAATGTTCATGCTCATTTTGCAGGCCGCACATATGGCCGCATCGTCCTTAAACTTTGTCGGAATCAGACCCTTAATTCAAATCAGTCGATTAATTTTGTCAAGACATTCGCCACTTGCGATGCAGGGTGTCTGTTGGAGGGTTTAAACTAGAACAAGGGGCATTTCATAACATTACCATATTTTGGCAGGATTTCCGAGTTCAAATGAAAAAGGACTGAATCCCCCATTTTCTCTTGATCCGCCACTGTACAGCCAGTAGTCATCTGAAATCCTGTGCGAAAACACGTAGTATTCAATTATAACCGTACTGTTCTATGTGCCACCATTAAATATAAATGTTATATGTAATTTCAAGATGAACTTGGCTTTTAATCGACTTAACAAGATGTGTTTGTTAAACACCAATGTCCCCGCGACTACCATTTTTTTCTGAATGATACATAGATATGTAGATAGATATAAAAGTCGATTGAATGTCTAAAAATGTTACTTTATACCACTTTTTAATCAGGTAGTTTCTTTCCCAATCAAAAGTAATAGCAAATTGTGAGGTTTTTTTCATAAATGAGTGACTTTCACCAAATGGCATTGACCTTGACCAATGACCTTGACATTGTTCGGAATGTGAATGCCTGTCACAAGCAATGCACATATGAAATTTCAAGGCTCTATGACTGACCAATCCAAAGTTAAAGCTAATGTTAGTTTTAAAATAACAATAATTTGACCCTTACAAAATGATATTTAACTTTACTGATGATTGTGAAGATGGTACAATCAGAAGAGTATTGTCCCAAGCAATCACCATGTGGGTATGGAGGTCACATTACTTACAAATCAAAAGTTATGACCAATGTTTTTTAGTAAATTTTACTTTGAAAAATGACATTGACTGATGACTATTAACTTAGTACCAAAAAAGAATTCGCCAAGAGCTATCATCATGTGAAATATTATTGCTCTATCACTTACAAATTAAAAGTTATGGTCAATATGAAAGTTTTATATTTTCACAAATTTGGCATTGAAAAATGTCATTGAGCTTTACTAATGACCTTGAACCTGTTGCCAACCGAATTACCTTGTCACGAGCAATCATCAAGTTATGGATATGGTTTAAGTTTTATTGTTCTTATTTTTTTTGAATTTGACAATGGGAAATAATCTTGACTTTGGCTGACGACCTTGAACTTGGTACCAACAGAAATGTCTTGCCCCAAACAATCATCAAGTGAAATCACATACCATTAAAAAGTTATGCCAATGTTATAGGTTATTTTTCAAAGTAATGGACAAACAAAGGCCAAAAACAATATGCCGCGATCTATCATTTTTGGTCATAAAAAAAGGAGATTTTTGATTGATTTTAAAAATCAAAGAGTTCTGTGAATATACCTATGGGGTTTGAACCTATTTAATTTTCACTAGTCTTGAAACAATTTTCTAAATTTTAGATCAACCCTCCGCCCCCTCGATTTTGATGATCGCAAAACAATGGAAAATACTGCAATCGAAGGTCTCTGTAACCGATCACGATACGTCTTAACTGTACTCAACACGGCAAATGCAAGGGGCAATACCTCTCTATTTAATTCGAGCAATTCAAATTTAATTCCAAAAAAAAAAGTTATATCCCCCACCTACGAAGTAGAGGGGGGTATATTGGTTTCACCATGTCTGTCCATCCGTCAATCCATCCGTCCGTCCGTCTGTAGACCTTTTCGTTTCCAAACTCTAACTCAAGAACCAAGTGACCTACAATCATGAAACTTTATATAAATTTTGCTTATGACCCAAGGAAGTGCCCTATTGCTTTGGGTCACAGAGGTCAGAGGTCAAGGTGACAGTCAGCTTTTATTCAATTTTCGTTTGCGGACTCTTACTCAAGAACCAAGCAACCTAGAATCGTGAAACTTTAAGCTTATGATGATAATGACCCAATAAAGTGCCCTTTTGGTTATGGGTCACATAGGTCAAGGTCACAGTCAATTTTTGTTCAATTTTCGTTTCAGGACTCTTACTCAAAAACCAAGTGACCTAGAATCATGTAACTTCATGATTGAATGAATGGAGTTAAACGCCGCTTTCAACACTTTTTCAGATATTCGCGAAGGCTGGAGCAACTAACAATGGTTTCCTGGTATTTCTCTCACCAGTACAACCACCACATCCTTTCCTAGCCTCCAGCTGTTATCTCACCTAGGTCTACGATTATCAACCCATTGATGAGAGACAAATAGTAGGAAAGAATGAATGCCGCCGTCGGGGATCGAACCCGTGACCTCCTGGTTGACAGCCCGACGCGCTACCAACTGCGCTATGACAGCGGCTGTAACTTTATTGAAATTTTGCTTAAGACTAAAGGAAGAGCCCTATTATTTCTGGGTCACAAAGGTAAAGGTCAAAGTCATTTCTTGTTCAATTTTCGTTTCCGGACTCATAACCGAACAAAGAAAAGCGTGCTTTGACGCTCTTGAGCAAAACTAGAATCATAGAGAGCCAAGATACTGAATCATATACAAGCATTTTACGGTAACATCGATAAACACCAGTAAGATGGCGACCGATAGAAATACTAGGTTATATCATTTTGGCTGATTTCGCCTGAGACTCTGTGTATATTCCGTATTTCTTCGGTAGATCTCCGATCTAGAGGTCCCGAGGTCGATCCCCGACGGCGGCACTGATTCTTTCCGACTATTTGTCTCTCACGAATGGGTTAATAATCATGTGAGACCTTTGTGAGATAGCAGCTCGAGGCAAGGATAGGATGTGATGGCAGTACTTGTGAGAGAAAATCCAGGAATATATTTCTAGGTGCTCCAGCCGCTGCGATATTTCTGAAAAAATGTTGAAAGCGGCGTGAACCTCCACTCAATCAATTAAATCGGAAGATCTCCGAGTTCTAACTTCATTTACCGTCAGTAACATATTTATAGATACGCAATTTATACGGTTAATGGGAGCAAGAAAGAAAAGGTCAGTCGGTTAAGGTGCATACTTGCTCATACTTTTCTTCGTCCCTATTTCAAGTTCACACTAAGGGAATATTATTTGTGTTGAATTATTAAACGACCACTTTTTGCTGATTCATATCGCGCTATCTAAGATGCATAAAATAGTTTATTGATGTATAAATGTGAATATATACTGCACACACTCATCTTACACCACGAGGAAAAGGCGTTTCCTTATTTTTAGAAAACAGCAAAATTTTTCGATGAAATCTAGTTTTGAAACTGTTCCAGAGAGGAAAACATACCGTTGCCAATGTCACCACAAAGACACCATGTATCAGCAGAGTAACCTTTGCTGTTGATTTTTTATATATCAATAGTAAACTCAATATTTGAAAAAATATGTCTTCATAATTACAAGAAAAGGATTAACCCCATTACAACATCCCTTTAAAAATAACATATGTTGTTGTAAGGCAGAAAGAATTGAAAACTTGAATCAGATATTTAAACTTCCCCTTACTCGGTTTAAACTTGGGTTCTCTTGTATCGGAGACGGGTGTCTTAGCCTGTACACCACAGGCTTGCGAAGTGTACATGCCCCCAGTAAACACTTAAATATAAATGTTCATTAGCGGTATTCTTCGATCATCGGCGTTTTTTTCGATTTAACTCACGGAAAATAAATAGAGTCTCAGGAATTAATGAATGAATTGTGTTTTATGGCCCGTCGACAACTAAGGCCATGCTGGGCGCAAAACTTCTATATAAAACAATAAAGAAAAGGTACAGTAAACTGAACAATAATTATAAAACAGTTTCATTTAACTATGCATATAATTATATGCACTCAAAACATCTTAAAAAGAAATCTCGTAAATATTACGATTTAAAGAAGTACTTTCATTAGAACATAAAATAATATTTTACTAAATAAATGAATTGACTTTAAAAAATCAATAATAAGTTCGACTTTGACCGAATTAAAAAGCTTCCTCATACTGTCTACATTAAAAAAATTATCTTTGGTAAAACAAAAATCAATACAATCTATTAAATTATTCTTGACAGTAAGAGGATCATTGCATGGAATGCATATTGCCATTTCCTCTCCTTTCAAAAGGCATGAATGAGTAAGGTAGGTATGGCCAATGCGTAGACGAGTCAAATTTAGCACTTCTCGACGTTTTGATCTATAACCTGGTAACCAATCACCTAAATCTTATGTAATAGAAAATTATTAATCAAAGGTTTAAAATCGCTAAAAGGCACTTAAAGGGTAAACCTAGTGATTGTGCATCCTTGGCAGCTATATCTGCCTCCTCATTACCACGAATACCAATGCGGCTTGGAAGCCAGCGGAATATAAGATCAACATCATTTAGTTGAGCTAATTTATCGAGTAATCTAACGATAAGGAGATTGTCAGTTTTCTCGTGCTCAGTTGCTTGCATACTTGACAAAGAGTCATTGTATACAACGAGAGAATCGTTCTGCGATTAAACGAGCGAGTGCGAAATCAATGGCCTGAAAAATGGAAGAGTTATTAGGTAGACGGAATTGATATTTTTCGCCATCTAAAATAGTGGCCGAAGCAACTTTTTCGCCATCTTTTGAAACGTCTGTGTACAACTCTTCATATGATGTGAATTTTCCTTGACTTCCAAGAACTTTGTTTTAAAAAAAAGATGGATCTTTTGTGTCCTTTTTGCTGGAAGCAAGGTTATAGATAAACGTTGGACTTTTATATGTCCACAAAGGAACGTCAGAAACAATATGTTCTACCACGTCCTCTAGATCAAAGTCTAGAGAGTTAACATCAGCTTCACAACGCAAACGAAATTGGGCTTTTGCACTTGCGGGGTTTTTTTTATCAAAATTCTGTCTATATTGAGGTTCAAACACAGACTTGTAAGAAGGGTTTTCAAAATTCGATTTAAGTTTCAAGTAATATTGCAGTGAACGCTTCTCCCTTCTAAGATTTAAGGAAGGTTCATTAGCCTCAGCATAGATACTATTGACTGGTGATGTTCTAAATGCGCCCAAAGCATGGCGCAAGCCTTGACTATGAAAAGTATCAAGTTTGCGTAGGTATGAAAGGCGTGCAGAACCATAAACAACACCGACATAATCTAACTTTGACTTTACAAGTGCACTATAGAGTAGTGATAAAACCTTTTAATCGTCTCCCGAGTCCATACTGCATACAACACGTAAAAGATTAAGTGATTTTTGGCACTTATTACTCAAGTGATTAATGTGAGGTATAAACGGCAGATGACCTAGAAATTTTAAATATTTTACAACTTCAATCAGCACTACGTGTTAACTTAATTCCGGATCGAGGTGTAGTTTCCTAGTTTGGCAAAATACTTGCATTTTGTTTTAATGTTGGAAATCTTGAAGCCGCTTTCATTTGACCATTTAGAAAGGTTTTTAAGACCTGTTGCAGTTGCTTTTCAATGGTAAATACATGCTTTGATCTGTAGCAAAACCAGAAATGTCAACATACAGAAAGCCTTCCACGCCAGGGCAAACAGTATTTACAATATTGTTTATTTTGACACTTAAAAGTATCACAGACAAAATATTCCTTTGGGGTACAGCCATTTCCTGTCCATTGGGATCAGACAAAGTATATCAAACCCGGCCGTTCGTCTTATAATGCAGAAATGAAAAAGCAAGGCGGCCTCGAATACCGAAATCATAGAGGTCACTCATTATTCTATTCTCGATGTAGTGTCATAAGAACTTTCAAGATCGAAAATACAGAAACAACATGTTATTTCTTCATCAAGGCTTCTCGGGCAAAAGTCTCGATTTGTTTGTTTGAATGGGTTTTACGCCGCTTTCAACAATTTCGCAGTTATATCGCGGCGGTCGGAGCACCTAACAATGGATTCCTGGTATTTCTTTCACCTGTACTACCATTATACCCTTTCCTAGCCGCCGACTGCTATTTCACATAGGTTTACGATTATCTACCCATTGGTGAGAGACAAACGTCGAAAAGGATATTTGCCGCCACCAGGGATCGAACCCACGACTTCCAGATTGGAAGTCTTATGCCTAACCAACTGCGCTATGGTGGCGGCTACAAAAGTCTCGAAGCGAACAGATTGACCAAGAGTGCTTCTCAAAAGCCAATTTGGACTGACGTAATTAAGTGGTTCTTTTCGGTCATTTAGCATTCTTTCCATGATTTTACAAATACAACTAGTTAAAGCAATAGGGCGATAATTTGCAGGATCGGTTTGAATCTTAACCTGGCTTAGGTATGGGTTAAATAACGATAGCTTTACCGCCATGATGCTGGAATGCTTCCTGTTTTCCATACCTGGTTATACATTTCAAGTAAGCAAGGCAATGGACGAGTGGAAAAACGTTAGAAGAATTGATAATGGATATAATCGTTTCCTACAGCAGTTTCATTTATTCTTTAAAGCCTTCTTCACTTCTTTAGCCGAAAAGTCTCTATTATAATGTTCCAGTTGGCTGGAACTGAAATAAAGTTTAGACTTTTCTTTATCACCTTTGATTTTTTGAGAGGCAGATGGACATTTGGATGATGATGACTTCTTGGCAAACGTATCTTCCAATACATTCGCAATACCAGCCTGTGATGAAACGTTACTTAGGTCTGTTCTTGAATGACCAACTCGAATTGACGTGTTCTTTACGCTGGTTTTGCGTACCATATCCCATGTTTTTATGACAGATGATCTAGAATTCAATTTAGAAACATACTTTCTCCAAAACGAACGCTTGCTTTGTTTAATGGTACGACGAGCTTTTGCTCGTGCAATTTTAAATTTGTAAAGGTTCTCCTTTGATGGTCTAAGATCAAATGGTCTAAATGCAGATTTCCGCTCAGCTAAAGCCTTTTTGCAATCTTCATTACACCATGGTTTGTTAGGATGTTTAGGGTTAGACGAAGTTCGAGAAATAGCTTCTCTGCAGCCTAATATAATAAGGATGTGAAAAGCTGGTTAGAGTTTTCACAATCTTCAAAAGCTTCTTGATTTACTGATTGTGCGTAGGTAATTTTAAACAACTCCCAATAAGCTTTTTGGAATTTCCAGTTTGGTTGTTCTTGAACCGATGGTCCTAATTCAGAAATATAAAAAGGAAAATGGTCACTACGTTGAAGGTCAGAATAAAATTTCCAGTTTAAAGCTGGGAAAATGTCTGAAGAGCAAACATTTAAATCCAGTGAAGACGATGAACCAGTAGCTGGATGATGATTCGTGGATTTATCATTTAATGAAACAATATCATGATTTGTTGAGAAAAAATCAATTTTGCGACCGTTGTCGTCTATATATATAAGCGTATGGTTTGAATTAAAAATCCCCCATTTATATGAAGGGCTTTGGTAACTGTTCGACAAGATCGCTTAGTTTCCTTCGATTGATAGGAGAACTAGGGGGGAAGATTAAATGAACAAAGGGTTATTGTTTTATTTAGGGATACGCTTACAGCTATAGCTTGAAGCGAAGTGTTGAGAGGAATGGTGCGATGACACGGGGGGTGATGTCCATAATCGGAGCCACCGGCTCCGCTTTCAAAATCATGTGTGGAACTTCCGCTCCACGTGCGTCTCCGATTATGTAGATGTAAACATTTCATTTTTGGACTGAAAAAATGGGATAGGTGTCGAAACTTCCTCATTTATATCGGATTCTATTCATTAACCATTAAAAAGTCGAATGCTATTCGATCAGTTATAAATTTTGCCACGTTTACGTACTCAAGAACTGTAAAAACGTTCGTTGGTTTTTGTTAAAAATGATTTCTTCTCAGAACAATCTTGAGCCAGGAAGATCAAAACACGTGGTTTTACCTCCAAAATGCAATATTTTGAACAAGATTAATAACGTATACTATTGTTTTCAGTATGCACGAGTTTAACAAAACAACCACAATACTCTACCTCAGTATACTTGCCTACAATATGACATAAATCAAAGAAAATGATTTGGTTCCGATTATGTGGATTGGCTCTGATTATGTATCCTGGCTCTGAAGTTGTGGAGTGTCTTATCCTTCTTTCCTAACCTCCCTCGATATGAAGTTTCTACTGGTTTCATGGTGCGACTTTTCTCGTCATTCCACGACGCATGTTGTCTATGTTACGTTTCACCTCATCGTGTTTACTTTTATTCTAAAATTCCGGTGACTAGACAGTCAGCTACATTAATATTCCTTAGAACATGTACGTACAAGATAATTATATGGCTATAATTTAGTATTGAATTTGAAAAGAGATAAAGATTTCTACGGAGCCTGCCAGTGGTTTTGGCCTGCCAATTATACTTCGCACGTTAAGCCGTAACGGCAAAAGTTGGCGGTCACGGCTGTGACAAATGACGTCCTTTTATAAATAACGTATAATGGGTGGTTTTCAATTAAAATTCGAGGAAAAGCAACGTAAATAGTTTATATTCCGTCAGTCATTTGTAAAATATACAATATTAAGCAATTTATTAAAAGTAAAAAAATGTTAACATATTACAGAAATATGATTTATATCACATTCAATATACTATACTCGCGAGAGCAGTGATACGGAAACCACTGAACGCAAAATCCTAGCCTAACGGAAACCGTGTTGTACGGTTCCCTGGTCGTGAAATATTTAAGAACTACTTATAAAATGGCATGACGTTAAAAACAAAAAAAAAAAAACAAAAAAAAAAAAGCATCAGTGGAACAATTTTAAGACCAACATTACGATGTTTATTTACTTTAGTAGAAGAAATATTGATATATATTTTATTATGGATTCTTTAAAAATATGGTTTTGTACATAAAGTTGGAATGAAGAGAGCGTAGATGAGTGTTCAAATATCAACCTGACGTCGCAAAAACGCATCGTTTTAATTTGTAGGCTTATAGGAAACATCTGAAAACCCTAATTCAGATATATCTTTTACTTACACATAAACTATTTTTTAACACAATGTTAGAAACTTTTTTTTTATTTCAACTTTATGTACAAAAACCGCATAGAATCCATTCATCAATACTTTAAGTCATCTAAACAGAAATAAACCATTTCACAGAAAAATCACACACTTTCCGTGTACCATGTTTATGGAGAAAACGATACCGCCAATAAAATGTCGCACTATATAATATTTTTTTTCATTTTGATTATCTAAAGAATTTTACTTTAATGCCTTACATATTTTGTTTAAAAATCCTACATAGTTATTTAATTTCGATCATTTTTTTCGAAACGAAAACGTTTTCAAACTCGATTATTATTAGAGTGGACTTTTATTTCATAACGATCTACGAAAATTGTTTAAATTTCATATTTGATTAAAAAAAATATCTTGTTGTACCTGACAATTTTGAGTTTTTAAAACAACACATTTTGCTCTATATAAGAACAATCATTTTCTTTGTCTGTTTCAAAATTTTCTATAAAATGACGTTCCGGACATCATGAAGGTAATGGATCGTATATTGATTAAATCATAATGGTCACATACATGTATTTTGATCTATTATGATACGTATTTTCGCCCTTGTATATGATCCGTTTTGCTAAATGTCATAATACATATGTAATTCTGTTTAAATCTTAACACTGCATTTATAAAACGCATCCCTTTAACGCAAAATCGACCGGGACATTTCTTAGTACTTTATTTCATTGTCTTAAATAATTTTTAATTTCAAAAAATTTAGAATTCTCCGATTGAAAATTTGACAAATATCAAATCCTAAGATGAAGTAGTTAATTCTGACATTGATATAGGGTTAATTCACGTTGTTGAGGGCGTTAACATTTGCAGAAACCCAAAAAATGGTTTAACGCCCAAGTGCGAAGCATTTTGAGGGTCTCTGCAAATGATATCGCCTAAAAAACGTGAATTGATGCTATTATTGCATAAAAAGAAAGAATATAGTATCCGTTTTAACAGAAACTGTAAATTCATTCGTAGGCACTAGCTGTAAAACTACCAATGTGTCGAAACAATTGCTTTATGCATTGCACCGTCACATTTGTTTAAACCGACGTTGCTTGGTAAATCAATGACGTCATAAAAATTTACGCGGGAATATAATCGATGTTTTTATATATTAATGTGAAAGAAACTGATACAGTGTATAGGCTCCCGGGTTCGATTCCCGACGACCGTACTCATTCTTTCCGATTATTTGTCTCACACCAATGGGTTGATAATCGTAGACCTATGAGAGATAGCAGCTGGAGGCAGGGAAATGATGTGATGGTTGTACTGGTGATAGAAATACCAGGAATTCATTGTTAGTGCTCCAGCCGCCGCGATATAACTGAAAAAATGTTGAAAGCGGTGTAAAACACCATTCCACAATGTATAGGCCTAGACTGAGGATATTTAAGTCAAAAAACCCGGGCATTAACGGCACGTGAATTTACTTATTAATACACGTTTTCTCCCTTTAACGCCCTGGTTTTGTCGGTTAACGTATGCCAATGATGACTCGAAAACGTACATTTTATGCAATAATCGGAATTTAAACATATGCTTTAAAATTTCCGAAAATTCAGACTAAATGGTACGAGAGACATAAAAAACGGACGTTTTAAGGATCATTGCGTCTTTTTCTGTAAGATATATAAATCTGATTTCTTAAAACTTTGAATCCGAGCGCGAACTTTGTGACAATTTGTTTGATACCACTCGCTATATTACCTGATTAAATTTCATGGAATTATCGACGTTGAAAGAGCGACAGTAGTGACGTTGGTATAACAGGAACGCTAAACGTGCGAAGTATGAAAATCATGGCAAATTATTGGCAGGTTCCGTAGAAATTTTTATCTCTTTTTCAAATTCTATTCTAAATAATGGTCATACAATTCTCTTGTACGCCTACGGTTTTAAGTAAAATTAATGTAGATGACTGTCTAGTCACCGGAATTTTATAATAAAAGTAAACAGGATGAGGTGAGACGACAACATGCGTCGTGGAATGACGAGAAAAGTCGCACCATGAAACCAGCAGAAGCTTCATATTGAAAGAGGTTAGGGAAGAAGAATAAGACCCTCAACAACTTCAGAACAAGGATACATAATCAGAGCCAATCCACATAATCGGAACAAAATTATTTTCTTTGATTTATCTCATATTGTAGGCAAGTATATTTGGGTAGAGTACAATGGTTGTTTTGTTGCATACACTCGTGCATACTGTAAACAATAGTATACGTTATTAATCTTGTCCAGAATATTGCATTTTGGAGGTAAAACCACGTGTTTTGATATTCCTGGCTCAAGATTGTTTTGAGAAGAAATCATTTTTAACAACAAGGTGCCAAATTGTCACAAGATACGCCCGTCACACTGCTTAGTTTTAACTGGGGGTTTGAATAGAACTGAGGTTATTTTGAATGAACATTTTTTGCACCCATGAAGTTTCATGATCCTATATTATACTTTTAGAGATATACTCCTGACAAGATTCAAGTCTGAAAAACAACAAAGGGCAATAACTCAAAAAATAGGCCAGGTTGAGTTATGGTTCTTGTGCACTGCACTCCCTCTTGGTGAGATCTATACACCCATGAAGTTTCATGATCCTAGCTATTATACTTTTAGAGATATTCTCCGTACAAGATTCTAGTATGAAAAACAACAAAGGGCAATAACTCAAAAAATAGACCAGGTTGAGTTATGGTTCATGTGCACTGCACTCCCCCTTGGTGAGATCTATACACCCATGAAGTTTCATGATCCTAGCTATTATTCTTTAAGAGATATACTCCGGACAAGATTCAAGTCTGAACAAGAGCTGTCACTGTAAGATGACAATGCCCCCGACACCGCTTTGATTTAGAAGTTATGGCCAATGTTAAAGTTTTTAGACGGAATGACGGACGGACGGACAGACGGACAAACGGACGGACGGACAAGTCAAATTTATGATGCCTCCCTATCGGGGGCATAAAAACAACAAAGGGCAATAACTCAAAATATAGGCCAGGTAGAGTTATGGTTCTTGTGCACGGCACTTCCCCTTGGTGAGATCTATACACCCATGAAGTTTCATGATCCTAGCTATCATACTTTAAGAGATATACTCCGGACAAGATTCAAGTCTGAAAAACAACAAAGGGCAATAACTCAAAAAATAGGCCAGGTAGAGTTATGGTTCTTGTGCACTGCACTCCCCCTTGGTGAGATCTATACACCCATGAAGTTTCATGATCCTAGCTATTATACTTTAAGAGATATACTCCGGACAAGATTTAAGTCTAAAAAATAACAAAGGGCAATAACTCAAAAAGTAGGCCAGGTAGAGTTATGGTTCTTGTGCACTGCACTCCCCCTTGGTGAGATCTATACACCCATGAAGTTTCATGATCCTAGCTATTACACTTTTAGAGATATACTCCGGACAAGATTCTAGTTTGAAAAACAACAAAGGGCAATAACTCAAAAAATAGGCCAGGTAGAGTTATGGTTCTTGTGCACTGCACTCCGCAATGATGAGAAGAATACAATTGCCAAGTTTGAAGTCCATCGGACTTCAAGTGACAGAGTTATGCTCCGGACAAAGAAGTGGACGCCGCCGGACGCCCGGACGCCCGGACACCGGACGCCGGACGCCGGACATCACGGGTGATCCCATAATACGTCCCGTCTTCGACGGGCGTATAAAAACCAACGAGCGTTTCTACAGTTCTTGAGTACGTTAACGTGGCAAAATGTATAACTGGTCGAATAGCATTCGACCTTTTAATGATTAATGAATAAAATCCGATATAAATGAGGAAGTTCCGACACCTATCCCATTTTTTTAGTCCAAAAATGAAATGTTTACATCTACATAATCGGAGACGCACTTGGAGCGGAAGTTCCACACATGATTTTGAAAGCGGAGCCAGTGGCTGCGATTATGGACATCACCCCCCGTGGATGAGGAACACCATTTTTAACGATAATTCCGATACCGCCAGAAGCTTTCTCATTCCCTTATTTTTTTTTTCAAATAGCAAGAGTGATACTTTAAAGAGAATTTGTCAGAATCTTTAAGAAAAGTCTCTTGCAAACAAACTGCCATTGGCTATTCGAAACTAATAGATTCTTTTCTTCAAAGTTAGCTTATATGCTGCGACTATTCCATTGAATGATTGTAATCGCCATAATTAAATAAATGGGATAAATTATCCTAACTAGAAGTGGAGGTATGAATTTTATTTCTTTATATGCGGAAGTTCTATAATGTTACCTTGCTTATTTTCTTTGGAAAGATCCGATTCCTCTTGGTCTTCCGTTACCATGTCTTCTTCAAGAATATGATAACGATTGAATTGTTTTATTGGGTCCTCAGACCCTTTTGGCTGACAATTAGATGTTTTCGCCCTAGGAGATGAGTTTCTGCTCCTTTGAGGTTTAACGAATGAGATCGTATCCTTATCTTCAGATACTTTGCAAACTGGGGCATCTAATTTCTCCAGCTGTATTTGAGCTTTCTTTCGTCTCCCCATGTCGGCTTTGTCCAACTGTATAATTCCATCTGTTTCAGGTGATTTTTAACTGTTCTCTTTACTGGTACGTAATGCGGGAGAAGATGTATTGGCTTGAGTTTTCGTTACCAAAGTCAATGTTTTAAAAGATGATGGAGAAACTCCTTTTCGGTATTTGAGGCGATGCATCCTTCATATATTAAAAAATAGCTATTTCATCTTTCTTTTCGGGAAATACTAAGCACAGTTTTTGAACGAAGTCTTTGCAATTTTGACATTTTTCTTTTCCTTTATTTGTAATAGATGATACCTTCTGGGCATATGACGATGTCAAGTTCACTCTACTGTCGACAATTTTCCTTGCTTCTGGGAAAGAGAGAAATTCCTTGTACTTTATAGTGCGATTTTCCTCTCCTTCTTCCAGACAGGACATTTCCTCGATGTTGCCGTGTGCTCATCGCCAAAATTCAATTATTTCATAGGATTTGATCCTGGCAGCGGTGAATGTACCATTCCTCACCACATCTACTGCACAAATCATCTTCTTCCTCTTCACATTTATGTTCATGATGCCCATATTTATAACATTAATAACACTAGGGGGATTTGAATATAAAGTTCCTCAGATACCCTTAAATAGCCTATTTTATTGCTTTTAGAGGTAAAGCCGAACTAAATGTCAAGGTAATGGTATTATTTTTTTTTTGTTTTTTTCTTCTCCCTCTCGATTAATAGATATTCTTTTTACTTAAGTAACATTTTAGGCATTTAGGCCTTGAGTTCAGCAGGGATTTCAACTGCAGGAATTTCTTCGAGATCACGGCATCTGATAATTCCTCTTGACGAGTTCAATGTAGTATGAGGCTCGCAAGAGATGGGTATTCCAAAAAAAGTTTTCAATTTAATAAGATTTTCAGCATGTACAACCATCTCAAATTCTACTAGGAGGTAACCTGATTTAACTTTTTTAATTGACTTTTGCTGACCTATTGCTAGAGTTATAACCCTTTCAATAACAAATGGACGGAGTTTGATGAGGGATTTATTTTCATGAGTAGAGTCGATTAGGAGAAATCTTGGGAAAGTCGTGTTTGTGCCAGATAGAAAAGAAGTTTCAGTTTGTTTAACGTTTTTTTTTTCGATTTTTGTTTGTTTGGGTATCCATGTTTGTTTTTAATGGTATTCTTTAACCGAGGCCACCATCCTCCACAGAGTCCTACAAGGGGACATGAAAGGGCGGGTTTTTTACCCAATTAGCATACTCGAGCCGAAACGTCAAAATGATCGACAGCGATTGCACGAACAATTTCCTAACAAAGAATCAAGCCAAATCACAAATTCCATTCAACTCAATTAGCCCATGAGCCTATATAGACAAGGACTAAAATACTAATAAAATTTAAAATATATTTTTGAGTGACAAAGGCAAATTAACCTTTGTACTTTCAAAAGAACAATGACTTTATACCATAATATTTTAAGGAAATATGGTATAGCAAGTTGTCATGAAATGTGTCACTAGAAGCATGACCGAACATCAATTATTCAACAAAATATTTCATATGACAAAAGTAGATACCCCAGTCTTAAACGACCGGGCCCACCCATGCCCCTGTTTCAGCCGAAGCAAAAGCAGCCTGTTGAAAAGCTGGAAATCCCTGGACTTTCCTCAACAACCAGGACTCTCTTTTACGGCATTACGTCTCCACCCACGGCAAACAGGCGGGTCCAGTTGTTAGGGGTCTTAGCATTGACAACATGGGCAGCAGCCGACTATTTATAACCCCCCCCCCGCCCAGCAGGGGACGCATCGTCTCAGGAGAAATGGCGAAAATAGCTAAGGAATAAACCATATGCTACATTTAAAGATGGTATTTATTTTCTATTGAATAATATACAAATGGAAACTACTGAATGGTGATTTTCCATTATTTGAAAATGAAAGGGAATCCATTAAACTACTATTTTTTCACAGTTCCTCGTAGTTGTTTCTTCTCACGCACTTCCTTTTACCTAAACTGCTCGATAGTGACTTGTATTTTGTCTTACTTCAACTTATTTTAGCGTATGTATGAATGAATGAATGAATGAATGTCGTTTTATGGCCCGTCGACAGCTAAGGTCATGTTGGGCGCAAACACTTCTGTATTAAACTGCAATAATCCGACGTGAGCACGAAAGCACATGGATTCCCCTCAGATCAGGAGAACGGTCCATGTGCGAGTCCACCCGACCGAAAAATTCACAAAAGCGGGCATTCATGTGTGTACCAAAATTAAATTCGGCAATAGTATTAAAAAATCAATGTAAACAAATAAAATTCTAAAGAAATCTTCGCATGTAAAAGAAATAATAACAAAAAGAGTTATCAAAAACGGTGAAATTTTATATAGCTACTTTAAAAATTCAGATGAAAGAAACGAGGTAAATAGAACCTAAAAATCAAATTTTACTATATAAATGAATCGCCTTGAGAAAGTCAAAAATAAGTTCAAGTTTGACAAAGTCAAACAGCTGCCTCATACTATCAACTTTAAAATATCTGTCTCTGATAAATGAAAAATCAATACAATCTATAAAAATATGTTTGATAGTAAGAGGAGCGTTGCAGGGAACGCACATCGGCATTTCTTCTCCTTTTAAAAGATAGGAGTGCGTAAGATAACTATGGCCAATGCGGAGGCGAGTCAAAGTCAACTCTTCGCGACGGCATGACCTGTAACCAGGCAACCGATCGCCGAGTTCCTGTCGAACAGAGAATAATTTATTATTCTGGTTAGCTGGATCAGTCCAACAGTTCCTCCAGACATCATGAATAAAACTATGAATAAGGGGTTTAAAATCAGTAAAAGGTACTTCAAAGGGTAAAATTTCAAGTGATAATGCATCCTTGGCAGCTTTATCTGCCTCCTCATTACCACGAATACCAATATGGCTTGGAAGCCAACAGAAAACGAGATCAATATCATTAAGCTTAGCTATTTTATCAAGTAGCCTTACAATAAGGGGATTGTCAGTTTTCTCTTGCTCAATCGCTTGCATGCTTGACATAGAGTCAGTATAAATGATATAGCGAGAGAGACGTTCTGCGATCATATGATCGAGTGCGAGATCAATGGTCTTCAGCTCGGCTGAAAAAATAGAAGAGTTATTGGGAAGGCGGAATTGATACTTTTCACCATCTAAAATAGTGGCTGAAGCAACTTTTTCGCCATCTTTTGAACCGTCTGTGTATATCTCTTTGTATGATGTGTAGTTTTCTTTGACTTCCAAGAACTTGGTTCTAAAAATTGTTGGATCCGTTGTATCCTTTTTGCTGGAAGCAAGATCATAAAGAAACGTGGGACTTTTATATGTCCACAAAGGAACATCAGGAACAACATGTTCTGCCACGTCCTCTAGATAAAAGTAGAGAATTTACATCAGCCTCACAACGCAAACTGAAGGGAATAATAGGGTTCTTTTTCTTTTCAAAATCCTTTCTATATTTTGGCTCAAACACAACTATATGAGTAGGATTATCGGGATTGGATTTAAGTTTTAAATAATATTGTAAAGAAAGCTTTTTCCTTCGTAAATTTAAAGAAGGCTCATTTGCTTCTGTATAAAGACTGTTAACTGGTGACGTTCTAAATGCGCCTAACGCCAAACGCAATCCTTGATTATGAAAAGTATCAAGTTTGCGAAGATATGAAGGGCGCGCAGAACCATAAACAACACAGCCATAGTCTAGCTTTGATCTAACAAGTGCCCTATAGAGGCGCAATAGAACCTTTTTATCGGCTCCCCAATCCATACTGGATACAACACGTAAAAGATAAAGTGCCTTTTGGCATTTATTTTTCAAATAATCAATATGTGGAATAAACGACAGTTTAGAATCAAAAAGGAGTCCTAAGAACTTAAATTCCTTAACAACTTCAATCGGCACTCCGTCCAACATTAATTCTGGATCGGAGTGCACTTTCCTTGATTGACAAAAATGCATACATTTAGTTTTTGTCTTTGAAAATTTGAAGCCGTTTTCATTAGACCATTTTGAAAGATTGTTTAAAACTTGCTGCAACTGTCTTTCAATTGTATACATGTGTTTTAACCTGTATCAGATGCAGAAGTCATCAACATATAGAAAACATTCCACACCAGGGCAAACGGTTTTTACGATGTTGTTTATTTTGACACTAAATAGTGTCACCGATAAAATACTTCCCTGTGGGACACCCATTTCTTGTTCATGGGGATCAGATAAAGTATTACCTACACGGACTCTAAACTGACGTTCATCAAAAAAAGCTGAGATGAAAAAGGCAAGGCGACCTCGAATACCGAAATCATAGAGGTCGTTCATAATTCCATACTTCCAAGTGGTGTCATAAGCACTGTCAAGATCGAAAAAAGACAGAAACAACGTGTTCCTTCTTTATAAAGGCTTCTCGAATAAATGTCTCGAAGCGAACAAGATGATCAAGAGTGCTTCTCTGTTTACAAAAGCCACTTTGGACTGACGTAATAAGGTGGTTCTTTTCAAGAAACCAGACAAGACGATCATTTACCATTCTTTCCATAGTCTTGCAAATACAACTAGTTAAAGCAATAGGGCGATAATTAGATGGATTTGTGGAATCTTTACCTGGTTTAGGTATTGGAATAACGATAGCTTCCCGCCAAGAGGCTGGAATGCTTCCCGTTGTCCATACCTGATTATAAATTTGAAGTAAGCAATGAAGGGGACGAGACGGCAAACGTTTGAGGAACTGATAATGAATAGCATCTGATCCGACAGCAGTGTCGTGACACTTTTTTAAAGCTTTTTTCAATTCCTTAACGGAAAAGTCTCTATTATAGTGTTCCAGATTACTGGAATTAAAATTAAGTTTATACTTTTCTTTTTCACCTTGAAATTTCTGAAACGTAGGTGAATAATTAGTAGAGGAAGATTTCTTGGCAAACGTGTCTGCTAAGACATTAGCAATATCATGTTTTGAAGAAACTGTTTAATCTTCATCTGTTTGAAGATGGCCAACACTTAGTGATGTATTCTTCCCACTAATTTTACGTATCATGTCCCAAGTCTTTTTTACTGATGATCTAGAATTTAATCTAGAGACAAACTGTCTCCAAGACGAACGCTTACTTTGTTTTATAGTGCGACGTGCTTTTGCACGTGCAATTTTGAATTTGTAAAGATTTTCCTTTGAATGCCTTAAGCCAAATGCTCTAAGAGCACGTTTCCTCTCGGCTATAACCTTTTTGCAATCATCATTGAACCATGGCTTGTTTGGATTCTTTAGGTCAGGCGATGTTTGTGGAATAGCTATTTCTGCAGCAGAATAAAGTAAGGTTGTAAACAGTTCTGCAGAGTCTTCACATTCATCAAAGGCTTCTGGATTTATCGATTGTTCACAGGTAGTTCTATAAAGTTTACAATTAGCCTTAAGGAGTTTCCAACGCCTAGGGCGCTCCTGAACAGATGGTCCTAATTCGGAGATCTGAATAGGGAAATGGTTACTACCATGAAGGTCGGAAAGAACTTTCCATGAAAAATCAGGAAAAATATCAGGACTGCAAATAGTCAGATCCAGTGAAGAGTAATTTCCAGTTGCAGGATGAAGATAAGTTTTAGATTGATCATTAAATAAAACAAAATCATGCCTAGTTACAAAATCCTCAACAGTACGGCCTTTGTCGTCTGTATTGGAGCATCCCCATAACTTATGATGAGAATTAAAATCTCCCATAAGTATAAAAGGTTGTGGTAGTTGGTCAACGAGATTATCAAGTTTTCTACCATCTACAGGGAAGCTAGGAGGAAGATAAACAGAACATAATGTAATTGTTTTATTTAGCGAGACACTTACAGCTACTGCTTGCAAAGAAGTATCTAGACTGACATGACGGCGAGGGATATTATTATTTACAATAATTCCAACACCACCAGACGCTTTCTCGCGATCTGTAAAGTTAGTAAAAAAGCAAGAGTGATATTTTAGAGATAACTTATCTGTGTCTTTTAGAAACGTTTCTTGTAAACATACTGCAGCTGGTTTTTGTTTGTTAACTAGAAGATTAAGTTCTTCAAAATTAGCCTTGATGCTGCGACACTTCCATTGTATAATGTTATTCGCCATTATGGAGGTTAAAGTAAAAATTAAACCACTTAATAATGGAAGTGGGAAACTACCCATTATTTAACTGCTGTTAGGTTTATTTTGTTTGCTCCTTGCCTTATTGCATCTGTTTGCTTTTGATTTGAATTAAGAGAGGTTGAAGGAGGCGGAGCAGGTTTCGAATCCGAAGCCTGGTGTACGTCCATATCCTCCTCGTCATCTGAATCGCTTAACTGTTGGAAGCGATTACCTGTTGAAACTGGAGGAGGAGAGACCTTCTCCAGATTAATGCGAGTCCGTCTCTGTTGAACAGACTCTGAAGGGTTTTTGCTTGAAGATTTATCTTTTGTAGACGGTTTATCCCTATTAACATTGACCTGAGAAGGACGAGTATGCGGTTTATTCTTTTCAGGATTGTTTGTTTTATTTTCTACACCTTTGGTATTTGACACGTTAACATTAGGCTCTTCACCAGACATGATTTTATTGATTTTATCTCGGACATCCGGAAACAATTCAGAAAGAATTTTTAACAGACGATAGCAAGAACTGCACTTTTTTGGCTTTGGTGTCGATTCTGAAGTAGGTTTAGCTTTATTGGCATAGGAAGTGTCGCTTTTAAGTAATTCTTCCCTAGACTCTACAATTTTCCTTGCCTCAAAGAAGGAAAGTGATTGTCTGTATTTTACATTCAAAATCTCCTTTTCCTTTTTGAACTTTGGGCAGAGTCGTGAACTTGATGGATGATCCTGACCGCAATTAAAACATTTAAAGTCATTTTGACAAGTTTCTTCATCATGTTCATCAATATCACCTGTATATGAGCATTTCCTACATACTTTTGTTGTTCTACATTTATCTTCGTGGTGCCCAAATCTCTGGCAATTAAAGCATCACAGAGGATTTGGGACAAACACATCAACATGTACTATTTGAAAGCCAATTTTAATTTCCTTGGGCAATGTCGGTTCGTCGAATGTCAAAATATACGTGTTAGTTCTAGTTGTTTTGCCATCTTTCATAAATTCTACTCTTTTAACTTGTTTTACACCTTGAGATCTGAGATTTTGTTCAATTTCGTGTATCAAGCAGTTGTTTAGTTCTTTGCATCGGATGACACCTTTGGACTGATAAAGTTTTTCGTGGGCATAGACTTCTACACTTTGGTTAAAAAATTTAGATGTTTTCAGTAAGTTATCAGATTGAGCCTTTTTCGTAACTTCAACAAGGAGGGTTCCATTTTTTAAACTTTTGACAGACTTTGGCGTACCGACAATTGCTCTTGTTTTTCTATAATGAATGGAGATAGTTCTGCGATTGGATTGTCTTCATCTAAACTTTCAATTATTAGGAATTTTGGGAAGGAAGGCATGCTTATATTCTCATCGTCCGAGTCCGAAAGGTATCGCTTGGTTTTCTTTTGTTGAGCCATGGTGTGTTTTAATTTTCATCGGCGATGCTCCAAACCACCCGCCCTCGGAGTCCTACAAGGGGACACCTAACCTGGGGAATTCCATCTCAGGAGAGGTGCCGGGGATACATCGCCGATATACTCGTGCAAAATGGCTAGATCAAGCAAAAATACGCCGACGAATATTTCAACCAAGCATGAAGTAGACATCAGACAGTAAAATTGTCGATCAAACACCAAATTTACCCGATTGGCCCATGAGCCACCGCCTTCTAAGGCGTAAGTGAAAACGTCATTTAGTGAAAACGGTGGTTTACAAAAACAATGAAAATACAAGTCTTTTGGTAAAAAGCGCCCTAGGGCAAGGCATGACTAGCCGATTGATCGGGTCGGGCCCGAGGTATTTAGCCGTTGTAGCAGTTCTTGGGCTTGACAGTTTTGTCAGTTTCATTGCAGGGCAGTACTTAGCGTTCCAATCGATACAGACTCTTTTTCTTTTTTTCTCTTTTGCTTCAATTCAGGTTGTCTTTCCACGACTACAACTTTCCGCCTTAAAACTATTCCAGAAAAAAGCGATTCATAGCATGTGGGTATAGTACGCTTAGAGACATTTTCATTTCCTTTTTGTTAGAACTTTATTGTGTGCGAAGTATGTCGGTTAAGTAAATCCTGTGAATGGTTCTCTGATTGTACAATGAATTTGCAAACTTTTGTTCGGTCATTTGCAACATATTTTCATCATTTAAGTATTTAATTTCTGACTAACATTGCGTTCCTTCTCACTTTAGTTCAGGCAATTACTATTCTCGATTATTTACTTTTCTGTATCAATTTGTACACATCCTGTTCTTGAGTATCATTTAATACATTTATTGTAAAAAAAAAAGATAATAATCTCTTCATATTCTATCTGCAGAGAGTTTTACTGTGTTCAGATCGACGTCTGACTTGCTGTACTGAGAACAGATCTCTGCGGCGATTTGGATATACGAATTGCGCAAACCGAATAGAAGAATTCAATAACAGATGGATGAATATGGGAATTACATTCGATTACTTGTTCTGGAACTGTCAAAGGTAAGCACACTATATAATCTGACAAATATTTACATAACGCATCTTGAGCATCTAAATTACGTCACTCAAACGGTACGGATGTAAGTTCACTTCGTGTGATGTATACACATGTAGCATTTAAAAGCATGTGAAACGCTCGAATCAATACACTGCCAGTAAATGATTACGCAATATTTTCGGTTAAGCGACGCGTCATTACTGCTTCTATAATTACCTTTCTTTGTCGGATGTAGATGGCGGGGAATACCTTTGATTATTGTCTCTTTTTCCCTTGTCAACCCCAATTACTAAATCGGTATGTCCGAAGGAAAGTTTTGGTCATTGTGATTTTTCAATACAGCAATGTGTAAGCTATAAAATGAGACATGTTAGCCCTCTCAAAAAGGTAGCGTGAAGAAGTAACATCAAACAAACATACGATTCCCTCTATTTATTTAAGAATCTCTTTAAGGACTAAAGAGAAGTCCTAGAAACAACAATACCAACAATTCAAGCTTTTGATGAGGTCATTTCAATGCAGGGAGGTTTTTTTCATCAGTATGACGCAAAATAGATCAATAAATCATGGTAATTTTGTAAAATAGCAAACTAATCAAGTTCATTAAATATGTAATTTAGTCATTTATAGGAAGCACTCTTCTTATTTTGAGTCCAAATTGTCCTGATTAATAATATATTCTACTTTTTCTATATCTTAAAAGTTATTTAGCTAGCAAAGCGTAAGGTTTGCTGGCTTAAGAGAACATACAAAATTTTGAGGAAGACTTAAAGTTCAAATGAGTGCAAACTGCCCTCGGCGGCTAAACCGCTACATAAATGAATGATTTCGCCATAAAAAGTAGTTATCTTGAATGTTAAACCGATTCAAGGAAATCGTCCTCTTATTTGACACCGGAGGTTTTACGAATTTACCTTATAAAGGATTTAAAGTAAGTCAACATGTGCAAAAAAATTGATTATCAAGGCGAACATACTTATTATAACTGACCAAAACAAGGCATATGTAACGCGCGGGGTAATATACTGTCGCTAAAAGATTACGCAATCTTGTCGGGTTAGCGACGCGTCATTACCGCTTCTGTCATAACCTTTCTTTGTCGGATGCAGATGGCGGGGAATATCTTTGGTTGGCCTTTTGAAACAAACGAAATTCAAATCAGGAAATTATTCGTAAGATATAAGTAATTTAAACTGGTCTGAACGAAAAAAATCGAAATATCCCTTTCTTAAAGTTTTAAAATACAACTACGGGTATTTCATCCGTAGTGAAAATAGACCCTACCGGAAAACATTTCCGAAAGGTCAATCGATTATCCTCGTTTATAAACGGCATTTTCAGGGAAATTCTAATGACGTCATATAAAACGTCTGCAGCAACATATCTGACGAGGGATTTGAATTGATGAGTTTTTTGTCTTCTGTTATTCGGATAATTCTGCAAAAAATTTTATAAGAGCATTTATCTGCACACTACCTTGTAACATCGTAACTAAAATTTGAGTAAGCCGTATTTCCTAGGCCCGACGTGCAAGATACATCTAAGGACCATTTCCAAATAGCTACTCAATGATTTATCTAATCCAAATAATAAAAGGTGATTTTGCAACCAAAGCTAGTACCTACAGGTTAAAGTTAGAGAGCTAGAGCTAGTACTGAAAGTACTGTAAGCTAGCAAAGCATATATATCTTAGTAATCTTCATTTTAAAAAAATATTTTGATACAAAATCAGGGTTAAAAAAAAGCGAGGTGTTAAAAAGCATACTTTCGAATGAGTTCTTATTTGAATATAGTTCACCTAAGTGACCGTATAATGAAGTGTGCATTCAGGTTAAGCTAAGTCACTACTTTGCATACTTGTGATATTCTTGGAAATCCACATTCTAATACCCCGGACAACCGTGAGGATGAAACATTTCCCATAAATCCCAATTTTTTCTTTTCTTTTTTCTGTTCAACTGTTCTCCTTTTTGTAATTGAGTCCCCTTTCTGACATAATAAGTATTTTGGCAATTGTTCATCACGGTTGAGCCAACTTCTCATGTCCCTACGTTTATATTTTCAAATGAACTTTACTCTTTCAGAATGCTTTATCATTCTGATTAACAAACTGAACAAGTTTCATCATAAATGTGCTAAATGTATGGCCCTTAGAATGTAAACAAAGAAAGTGTCATCAGGTATCTTTTCGTCGTGTTTTCATGTGGAATTCTTCAAAGTTTAATTCATACAGTTTATCTTCTTGACCTGACAAACGTTACTATCCAATATTAATGAATTGTCGCCCCTATGATATAAACACTAAAGACAGTTGATGACGAACGACGTACGAGGGATATCTAATTATCACACAGCTCACCATACTGAATCCCGATTCGCCCTTACGCGCTTAATAAAGTATGAGGGGCCGAAACTGCAGTCTTGCAGTACTCTTAATAAGGGCCAAAATCAGATTTTTTTGTGATTCCATGTTGAAATTTCAGGTTTTTTTTTTACAAAGTTAGGAATTTCCAACCCCCCCCCCCAACACACACACACACAATTTCTCTTTTCGTGCACAATTTGTAATTGCTTGTTTCCTTATTAAAAATAAGTTTAAATTTGCTCCCAAAGTCCATCATTCTAGGTAGTTCTTTAAGAATAAACGACTTCCAAGCGTTATAACTTCTAGCATTGATTTTAAGCTGTAGGTACGAGCTTTGGTTGCAAAATCACCTTTTATTACTTTCATAAAATAAATAATGGAAACTGGTATGAGAAACTGTGGAGTTTCTTTTTCGAATCGGTCCTTAGTTGTATCTTGCTCGTCGGGCCTAGGAAATGCGGCTTACTCAAATTTTAGTTACGATGTTTTGGAATTCGGCGATATCACGGAAATTGGTGATTAATGCAGCTTTTAGTGTTATCGCACTGTCGTTCCAAGAGTGACGAACGTACTAGGAAGTGTGCAAATAAATGTTCTTAACTTATTAAGAATTACGCAGAACTATCCGAATAACACGATACAAGAAAACCTCGTAATTTCAAATCCCTCGTCAGACATGTTGCTGCAGACACTTTATATGACGTCATTGAGATTTCCTAGTGTTCTTTGAAAATGCCGTTTATAAACGAGGATAGTCGATTGATCTTTCGGAAATGTTTTCACTTCTGACACATGTATTTACCCGTAGATCTATTCTAAGATTTTTAGAAAGGGATGTTTCGAAATTTTATCGGTAATGATAATTACCGATTTATTCTCAATACAACGATTTTGTTCCATTTTGTAACAAACAAAATTTTGAATTGCAAGTACTACATTAAACACCATCCTTCTGTCGCTATCCTTTAAAACAGGGCCAAACTGGCAACTAATCTAATTTCTATTTTAAAGCGACTGTTTCAGTCACTTTTTCCACAAATAGGTAAAATCGTCAAATGACCTTGATTACCTTTTATGACTTCGTAGTTTCACTCTTGACTAGTGATCTGAAGGTCACATGTTCAATCCATACCACTTCGGTGTGTTTATTGTCAGAGTGTTTTAGTCATGACCTCTCTTTCATCTAAATGGATTTCCGATAGCAGCTCTATATTAGCTTTTACACAAGCAAACTTTAAACCAGTAAATAATTTCTATATTTAATATCTTATTCTAATTTACCTAGTATAATTTTATAATATCTGATTTAAAATTATAATATTATTTTAGTTCGATACAAATTACAATACAAATTATGAAGACATAATTTACAAACGACATTATTTTCCAATATTTGACTGACATTTTTAGCACGAAGTGCTCAAGGTGAGCTTTTGTGGTTGCATGGACAAGTACGAATTCGGGTCAAGTGGGGTCAAAAATGAGGTCACAGGATCAAATCTTTGAAAAACCTTGTAGACACTCTAGAAACCATGTTCTTAGCTCAATCAACTTGGAAATTAGTAGAAATGATTGCCTCGATGAAATATTGGATGAGTTCAAACCTTTTAGACACTCTAGAAACTATGTTTTTAACTCAATCAACCTGGAAATTAGTCAGAATGATTGTCTTGTTGAAACTTTGATAGAGTTTGAAATTGGGTCAAGTGTGATCAAAAATGAGGTCACAGGGTCAAAGCTTATATAAACCTTGTAGACACTCTAGAAGCCATATTTTTCGCTCAATCAATTTGAAAATTGGTCAGACTGATGGTCTAGATGAAGTCTAGGTAAAGTTAGAATTTGGGTCAAATGGGATTAAAATGGGGTCAGAGCGTCAACTCTTAGAACATAGTTATTTCAATCTGACTTATTCTCATGATGATTGTGCAACAATTATGGCCTCTAGAGTGTCTACAACTCTTAGAACATAGTTGTAGACACTCTAGAGGCCATAATTGTTGCACAATCATCATGAGAATAAGTCAGATTGAAATTGTCTTTATTAAATCTGTCTGGTTCGAATTTGGGTCAATAACTAGGTTATGAGGTCAGATCTTAAGATTGTTACCTAAGGAGAGCGATTTAGGGCCACTATATATATCCCTCTTGTTATTTGTCTGGTTCGAATTTGGGTCAATAACTAGGTTAAGAGGTCAGATCTTAAGATTGTTAATTCAGGTGAGCGATTTAGGGCCACTATAACCCTCTTGTTATTTTTTTCTAAAATGATTTAGTTTTGTTACATCCATGACCATTGTTGTATTTATCGTTTATGATCTAAAGCCTAATGTAAGAATAATTAAAGTGTTGTAAGCACCGTAAATGTGCGGTACTGAATGACTGACCCGGTTATAGTTGATTCAGAAGTTTAAAAAATACTTAGTTTTAAAAAGAAAACATACGAACTTATGTTGTTGTTATGGATATAGTCAAACCATACATGCCACATTCAAAGATACCTGAAACATTTGCGAACTAACATTCATTAGGCAAAGATTTCAACAGGGATTTCGACAAAAAAATTATCAAACATGTAACAACGAAATACAAGATTTGGTATTTGCTTCATGCATAGTTTTATGTTTGAATATACAGACAAATGTGCTTCCATTCTTTTGATGCGGAAATTTTAAAATCATAAGTGTCCCGACGGCTTATAAATTACTTGTAAAATTATAAGGAATGTTGATTTTTTCCCTTTGGATTATTGAGACAATGATTTCTGGTGCAACGTTTTTAAATTGAATTGAAAAAAAACAACAATATATTTAACAAGAGGACCCTGAGGGCCCTAAATCGCTCACCTGATATTTCAAGTAAATTATCATTAAGACTCCATTTCCTATGATATGGCATGAACCTTCCCATTTTCAACAGAGTTCATTCTTGTGACCTGGCAAACATTTTGATCAAGTTTCATGAAGATTGGACTTTATTGGTGGCGTTTGGAGCTCTTACGAGAAAATTGTCATTAAGGCCCCTTTTTCCGTGATATGACACGAATACTTCCCATTTTCAAAAGACTTCATCCTCATGACCTAACAAACATTCTGACAAAGTTTTATGATGATTGGGCCATATTTGTGGCTTCTAGAGTGTAAATAAGAAAATTGTCATTAAGGTCCCTTTTCCCGTGATATGGCACGGATCCTTTCCATTTAAGCATTTTTTACAAGGGACCACCCAAGGAATATTTCTGCCAAGTTTGGTTGATTTTGACACATAAGTCTAGGAGGAGATGTCGTTTAAAGAAATTGTTGAAAAAATTGTCATTAAGGCCCCTTTTTCCGTGATATGGCACGGATCCTTCCTATTTTCAATAGACTTCATCCTCATGACCTAACAAACATTCTGACAAAGTTTCATGGTGATTGGGCCATATTTGTGGCTTCTAGAGTGTAAATAAGAAAATTGTCATTAAGGTCCCTTTTCCCGTGATATGGCACGGATCCTTTCCATTTAAGCATTTTTTACAAGGGACCACCAAAGGAATATTTCTGCCAAGTTTGGTTGATTTTGACACATAAGTCTAGGAGGAGATGTCGTTTAAAGAAAAAGTTGACGCCGTGACGGACAGACGGACGCCGGACAACGGTCGATCACAATAGCTCCCTTGAGCACTTCGTGCTCAGGTGAGCTAAAAGTATTTATAAAAGGGCACTTTAGCTAATAAAATTAGCAATAACTAGAAAGGTCGCAGAGCGGACTTATACCCCCCCCCCCTCCCCTCACACACACAAGCTCTTTGTCAAAATACAAGTGTTATTAGTGCAGGATATGTTTGTAACAAATATTGAGGTCAGATGCAGCATTTGCATGAAAATTCATGATTCTAGATCCTTGGTTCTTGAGCTAGGGTCTGAAAACGAAAATTGAAAATAAAAATTGACTTTGACCTTTGACCTATGTGACCCAAAAACAAAAAGGCACTTCCTTGAGTCATAAGCAACAATTGCATAAAGTTTAATGATTCTAGGTCGCTTGGTTTTTTGAGTAAGAGAAATTTGAAATTTGAACAAACGCTGGCTTTGACCTTTGACCTATGTGATCAAAAAACAATAGGGCACTTCTTTTGATCATAAGCAACATTTCCATAAAGTTTCGTGATTCTAGTTCGCTTGATTTTTGAGTAAGAGTCCGGAAACGAAAATTGAATAAAGGCCGACTGTGACCTTGACCTGTGACCCAAAAAACAATAGGGCACTTCCTTGGATCATAAGCATCATTTTCATAAAGTTTAGTGATTGTAAGTCACTTTGTTCTCGAGTTAGAGTCCGGAAACGAAAGGATCTACGGACGGACGGACGGAAGGATGGATGGACGAACGGACTGACAAACATTGTGAAACCAATATACCCCCCTCTACCTTGTAGGTGTGGGGGATAATTACAACGTCTATTGGATAATTTTCATCTTAAAAATTTGTATTCACAAGGTTGTAGAAAATTACATGTAGGTAAACCACAGGCAGACAGAGAGAAATATACCAAGATAAAGGTAGAGAGAGTTAGCACACTAAATCACACACTCTGTAAAAAGTTAGGAGAGTATGTGTATTAAAATGGATCATTCTAGGAATCACGAAAATTCATCACACAGTCCATCTTTGAAGCTTTTTCCCTCATAGGTGCGAAGTGCGAATATACAGCTGTATTTTACTAAACTTAAGTAAATACTCTTTTGCTAAGCTGAATGAATCAAATGTCCAGTCCGTTATTGAATACAAATAAAGCGTGAATAAATATTCAGAGAAAATCTGAAGCCCAATTTTGTCCATCGATTTTCGAAACAAAATGGATTCCGCACAATTTAAAAATCATTGAAAATACATGTTCCTTTATAATCACAAACTAATATCCAATTGAAAAGTTTCAGTCACAACAAAAAATTCAGGTAGGAACCATCGTCATGGGACAGGAGGTAGCGCGTTGGGCTATCATTCAAAAGGTCTCGGGTTAGATTTCCAACAGCGGCACCCATCCTGTCTGACTTTGTCTCCAACCAATGGGCTTGTAATTGTCAACTTATAAGGGTTAGCAGCTGGATGCTAGGGAAGGTATACATGGTAGGACTGGTTCAAGAAATACCAGGATCCATTGTTTGGTTGAGCGATATAACTAAACGATTGTTAATAGCAGCTTAGAACCCTATTAAAAAATCAAATTCAGGTAATGTTGTATTTGGACGGTTTGTGGTCAAAGGATTAATCTGAATATCTGTGACTCCGATTACCAATAGTTAATTCCGAGACCTGTAAAACATAACAGGACTAGCTTACTATTAACTGGAATATCAAAATAAAGCTTTGTGCAACGAACTTAAAAGGCCCTTCCGGTTTAAGAGAAAATCTTGATTTCAACTGCCGATTAAACGGGAAAATCAAAATGAATTGAAATCAACTAGTTACAATATTGGAATAATGAATACATTCAAGTTTCCATGTTATCATTTGCAGAAAGGAAGTTGTGCATTCTCTGCAGCTTTTGCTTCTTTGTAATGGGCATTTGCCCAAGTTGCTATTTGAATATTTGATTTAGCTTGTACATGCTATGAAGCCATATTACAGATTAATGCAACTTTGTGTTTAATCCAAAAAGTCTTGAAAAAAATGCCGGAATAAATAAAGCTTTCCAGTATTATTGGAGCTATTTAAAACTGATGGATGTTCTTGTCTTTTAATAAATACATGGTTGTTTAATAGAAAATAAGGCATAATAAATTGAATTTGATCGGTATCGTAATCTCTAATTATTCCTGGTGATGATTGTGTGTTATTTACTTTTATTCAATTTGGGTTATATGTGACAGGAAGTGGAAAGACTATGTATTTTCACAAGAAAGCAATTGGCATTCTGAGATAGATTATATGTGCTAATTATTTAGTAAGTACCTGGCTATATGAAAATATTGTTGTTGAACAAAAACTTTTTTTAGGGACATAGATTGTTTTCCTTGGCAAGTCATAAGTCACATAATATTTAGTTTGGTGTTACATGTGTTACCAATTTCAAAACAAGATTGCCGTTGTCACAATATACGCCGCTACAAAATTGCTTTCGACAATAGGTAGATGTAGAGTTGTTAGCGGGATTACACAAAAGTAGCTCAATCTGTCAAGGTAAAGAAAAAAATCCGGAAAACTGAAGTTCCAAGAAATTTAAGTCCAATATCCATATCTTTCTAAAAAATCATTGGACCGGAACCTAACTAGAGCTAGTTCTGTTACTCATTGATGCGGGTTCTCACGCCAAAAAATTAGCTCAATATCTCAAAGGTTATAGATAAAAAGTCCGGAAAACTGATATTTCCTAATACTTTTCCAAATCCAAAATCCGTATCTTCCTGAAAAATCATTTGACTGGAACTAAACCAGAACTTGATCTGTAACTCATTCATATTAACTCACACACCAAAAGTTAGTTCAATATGTGAAAAGGGTATTGAAAAAATTCGGAAAACTGAAATTGCATATTAATTGTGTTAGTCTAAGATCCGTATCTTCCTGAAAAATCATTGGACCGTTATCAAACTGGAACTCATTCTGTTACTTATTGGTGCGGACTCACACCAAGATTGAAGAATAAGCTCAATATCTCAAAGGGAATAGAAAAAAAGTCCGGAAACTGACATTTCCTAGTATTTTTAGCTAACCTGAGCACGAAGTTCTCATGGTGAGCTATTGTGATCGAGCTGTGTCCGTCGTCCGGTCGTCAGTCAAAATCTTGCGCGCGCTCTGAGACATTTTAAACCCAAATGTCTTGAATGTGATCAGTATTAGAAACCAAACAACAAGTATTTACTATTTCATAGACAATGTATTTGGATATAAAGCACTCGGTCGATTAAAGAGTTTATCAAATATTTTGAAATAAGCCTATTGTCTTGGAAGTTAATCTCAATAGATCAAAGATCAAACACCACTTTACTCACAACAGGGTTAGGTGCACCTATTCAGATTTTCCAGTATTTATCCCGTGAATTAAAACAATTCTTAATCATAAAATAAACATTATGATTATTATTTAGATTAGCAGAAATAACTGAAGCATTTTATCTTTTCTCGGGTTAGGGAGGGTGGGTTGTTGAAATTTTTTGACACGTTTTTTTTTTTTTTTTACTTTACTGTGCATGAGCCTGCGAAAGAAGACTTGTGATGCAGCTACCAATTCATGAGTCATTTCAAAACTTAGGCACTTAGCAACCAAACAACAAGTTTTTACCATTCCATAGATGAATTATTTGGATATAAAGTACTCGGTCGATTGAAGAGTTTATCAAATATAAACAAATTAGCATATTGTCTTTGAAATTAAGTTCAATAGATCAAAGTACATACAATAATAAGAATCAAAGCCAAAGCAAGACTTGAACAATGAACCAGCAGCACACAGTTACAACATGAAATGGCAATGAAAAATGTCATGAACTATAAACAAATGGGAATCCAGTGCGTTGCTGGCTTATTGATCACATGGGCATGAAAAGCCCTAAGCACTCCCCAATAACAGCAAAAAAACCAAAACAAAAGGGCAATAATGGCCCTAATCGATCACCTGGATTTTATTGGTCCAGTGGAACATTTACCTAATTGTTGAGTAGGATATTTTATTCCAAGATTTTAAAGTGAGAATAGATGCTGCCCACCTATTCATTACTGAGGAGGCTCAAAATAAATCCATAATTATTTGGCAGACAAAATTTTGCGAACAAATTTTGAAAAGGGTTTCCCAAGTAACATTCTGGTGTAGTTTCATTGAAATCACCCTGTGGTTCAGGAGGACATGTCGTGCAAAGGGTTCGGGCTCAAAATAAGACTCGCCCTAACAGGCCGTTATTTATTGGCTGATCGAAATTTCGCAAACAATATTTGAAAAGGGTCAACCAAGAAACATTCTTGTAAAAGTTCATTGTAATCGGCCCAGTGGTTCAGGAGGAGATGTCGTTCGAAGATTTCAAAGAGAAAAAATAAGCCCCGCCCTGCCACGCCCATATTTATGGGCCAATTTAAATTTCGCGAACGAATTTCTGAAAGGATCACCCAAGGAACATTCTAGTATAGTTTCATTGAAATCGGCTCAGTGGTTCAGGAGTAGATGTCGTTCAAAGATTTCGGACTCAAATAAACCCGCCCTGCCACGCCCAAATTTATCGGCTTATCAAAAATGAGTGAACATTTTTTGTAAAGGGTCATCCAAGAAATATTCTGGTAATGTTTCATTTAAATCGGCCAAGTGGTTCTGGAGATGTCGTTCAAAGATTTCAAAGAGAAAAAAATAAGCCCCGCCCTGCCACTATTTATGGACCAATAAGAATTTCGCGAACAATTTCTAAAGAGGGTCACCCAAGGTACTTTGTGGCAAAGTTTCGTTGAATTTGGCCAAATGGTTCAGGAGAAAAATGTTTCTAAATTGTTGACGACGGACAGCGCATGACGTTCCTTGCCATTGATCTTATGTATGAATTATCTTCTTTTTGACATCTGTCTATTCAATTTATGTGATTATGTGAAGACATTATCACCTTCTTGACATCTGCCTGTTTCATTAATGTGATGTCACAGGGGGTCAAAGAAACGCAGGTGAGCAATCTGGGACCATAATGGTCCTCTTGTTAACATTTCCTTCATCGATATCTTTTTTAGTTGTTGGCACTCATTTAGATGTCCGTGCAAATAGAACAAGATGACCATGGTGGTCCTAGATAGCTCACCTGAGTCTCTTTGACCCCTGGGACATCACATTAATGAAATAGGTAGATGTCAAGAAGGTGATAATCTCTACATAAGATCAATACCATGGACTGTTTTCAGCCAAGAGCAAGAAGGATGTGCCGTTTCGCTCTTTGATTTAATGTAAAAAGGGATGCGCCCAAGTGGAGCCTAATGTTACCCTAGACCTTGATATGAACAAACTTGGTAGAGGTTCACAAGATGATGCTACATACTAACTATGAAAGCTGTCTGTCTTCTGGTTTCAGAGAAGAAAATTTTTGAGCATTTTCCTATTTTTACCCTTCGTGCTCAGAATAGCTTAAAGGGATATGCCCGGGTAAAGCCCAAAAATGACCCTAGGGTCTTGATATGAACAAACTTGGTAGAGGTCTACTAGATATTGCTACATATTAAATATGAAAGCTGCCTGTCTTCTTGTTTCAGAGAAGAAGATTTTTGAAGATTTTTCCTATTTTACCCTTCGTGCTCAGAAGAGTTAAAAGGGATGTGCCCGGGCAAAGCCCAAATTTGATCCTGTGGTCTTGATATTAACATACTTGGTAATGGCCCACTAGATGATGCTACATACCAAATATGAAAGCTGTCTGCCGTCTGGTTTCAGAGAAGAAGGTTTTTGAAAAATCCGCTCTATGATTCTTTGTAGAAAGGGATGCGCTCGGGTGAAGACAAAATATGACTCCAGGGTCTTGATATGAACAAACTTGATAAAAGTCCACAAATAATGCTTCATACTAAATTTGAAAGCTGTCTGCCTTCTGGTTTCAGAGAAGAAGATTTTTGAATTTTTTCCTATTTTCACCCTTTTTATTGAGGGTAAAGGGAACGTTAAGCGTGGATTTCGTTTATTTGAACAACTTTGGTAGAACTTGACCCAAGGAACATCCTTGCAAAGTTTCATGAAGATTGGTCCTCCGGTTTAGGAGAGGATGAAATTGTGGACCACGGACGACTGACGCCGGACATTGTACGATCACAAGAGCTCACCTTTAGCACTGCGTGCTCAGGTGAGCTAAAAATGCAAAAAAAATGACACCAATAAACAGGAATATTAGTGTCACCTCAATCCAAAATATCATGAATTTTAAATAGAATTTCAAATGTAATATGTTCGGCCCGCTTGACAGAAGGACGTTTAACTCTGCCTAAACCCCCCAATATCAAGTATTATGTGAAATATGAAAATTGCATAATGTCATGTCCAACCATTAAATGTAAAACTGTCTCCTCCTAATTAATTTTTAAAACTATCATCTGAAGTGAGTGATCGGGATAAAAATTAAATGTAAAATCTCAAAGTATTGACAAAAGCTGGCAAAAAATGAAAATAAGTTAAAAATCGGAGAATGAATTGAAGGAGATGTCGTTCAAAGATTTCAGGCACAAAAATAGCCCCACCCTGCCACGTCTATATTTATGGGCCAATCAAAATTTCACAACCAATTTTTGTAAAGGGTCATACAAGGAACATTCTGTTAAAGTTTCATTGAAATCAGACCAGAGGTTCTGGAGGAGATGCGTTCAAAGATTTCGGGCTCAAAATAAGTCGCACTCTGCCGCGCCCATATTTTCCGGTCAATCAAAATTTCGCGAACAGTTTTTTAAAGGGTCACCCAAACAACATTCTGCTTAAAATTTAATTGAAATCAACTCATTGGTTCAGGAGGAGATGTCATTCAAAGATTTCAGGCTAAGAAAAGCCCTGCCCTGCCACGCCCATATTTATTGGCCAATCAATATTTCGCAAACAATTGTTTAAAAGGGTCACCAAAGGAACATTCTGACAAAGTTTTATTGAAATCGGACCAATGGTTCAGGGGGAATTGTCGTTTAAAGATTTATGGCTTTATATAAGCCCCGCCCTACCATGCCCACATTTATGGGCCAATCGAAATTTCACGTACATTTTTTTGAAAAGGGTCATCCAAGGTACATTCTGGTAGTGTTTCATTGAAATCGACCAAGTGATTAAGGAGATGTCATTCAAAAATCCGGGCTCAAAATAAGCCATGCCACGCCCACATTTGTGGGCCCATCAAAAGTTTGCGAACAATTTTCGAAAAGATTCACCCAAGGAACATTCTGGTAGTTTCATTGAAATCCGCGCAGTTGTTCAGGAGGAGATGTCTTTCAAAGGTTTCAGGCCCAAAATTAGCCCCGCCCTGCCACGCCAAAATCTATGGGCCAATAAAAATTTTGCGAATAATTTTTGAAAAGGCTCACCCAAGGAACATTCTGGTAAAGTTTTATTGAAATCGGCCCAGTGGTTCAGGAGAAGAAGAAGTTTTTATAAATTGTTGACGACACATAACGCACGACGGACTCAGCATCACCTTTAAAGCTTCCATTGAGCACGTTATGCTCAGGTGAGCTGAAAACAAACTTCACATAAACATTTTTGAAAATGAGTACACATGGCCCTCCCACTTTAAAACAACGCATGCTGCCTGGTTATCACAAAAAATTTGTATTCGTTTACCCCTTAACAAAGGGATCCACAATTCCAAGCCATCAATTTCCGCTCACATTTCTAGGGCACTTATGTGAAGATTTAACTTTGGAATACAATAGAAAGATTTCTGCATGTAAAATCTATTTTTGAATAAATCCCCACAGGTTAAAAGACAACTATCTGAACTAAATAAGAAATCTGCCTCTAACCAAGGACCAAGATCTATTAAGTAATTCCCGTTATAAACAGGTAAAACTTTGTCCCATCTTTTTTGACTTCAGAGGGTATATGTATATTATTGACATTTTGTGATGTATGAAATTCCCTTAGCCACGTAAATTTTCTATTCAAAAGAATTCTACTAGATCTTACACATGCCCAAATAAAATTCAATTTACCTAAAAGTCTTTGAATTTCTTGCAGAGAAGCAAATTCTTTTGATATCCAGAATTTTAGCAAAGTCTTAATTTCTAATAGTCTATCTGCAGTGACTGACATAATCATTTTTTTAGTATTGATTAATACACAAAAAACATTATATCTGATGAATTACATGCTTTTTCAAAGGCTTCCTCTAATCCACTCTTCATAATAATTTGTCTGAACATGTGAAAAGCAAAATAAGCTTTATCTTTAGTTTCAAGACCACCAAAATCTGTAAAAAAAGTAATTTAAAACAGAAATACCAAGTGACCATTTGACATAAATTATGTAAGCCGAAGACCTCAGCCCCGGCGACAAGACGAAATCTGCATACTTTCCGACTATTTGTCTCTCACCAATGGGTCGATAATAGTAGACCTATTAGAGATAGCAGCTGGAGGCTAGGAAAGGATGTAATGTTAAGACTGGCGTGAGAAATACCAGAAATCCATTGTTAGGTGCTCCAGCCGCCGCGATTTAACTTAAATAATGTTGAAAGCGGCGAAAAACTTTATTCAATCAATCAATAAATTATTTCTAACTCGCCAGAAACAAAAAAAATTTAAAAGATTATATATCAAATTCTACAGAATTCTGGACAAATTCAATCCTTAGAAAGACGTGCGGATAATTTTGATGACAATTAACTTTATCAGACGATTTGCAATTGATGACCTATTTGAAAGAAACAAGAGTACTCTCTTTTTTTCTACATAATTTCGCTTATCTGAATCATCAGATGCACCGCCATCTCTTGATTCCCCCTCAAAGTTAACCAGTCCTAATTAGCTCAATTGTCTGCGTGCAGCCGATCTCAACTCTTTATCATCTCTCAAATTTTGTATGGACAAATATTCAAATTTACCTTTGTCTGAAGTCTCTCCTTGAGCTCTCAATTTAGTCACCTGAATCTACTCCTGCAAACGTCTCAGCTCCTATTCTTGCTTAAACTTACGGAGAGTCATAGAGAACTTGGCTTTCTACTGTTCAAAGTGATCGAAATCCCCGTCATACTCATGGTTACCGAGAGTTTCGTCTTCTCCTGGTCCCCGGCTTCGTTCGTATATTTCCCCACGACCGCCGGAAGCGCCACAGCTGATTTCCTGCTTTCCGTACTTTCGATTCCATTGGGGCTCTCCATGGGAGAAAAAACATCTCCCAATCGGCCCCCAGCTGGGCGGGGGGATAGAAAATGTCGGCTGCTGCCCATGTAGTCACTGTTTAGTCCTAACAAATGGGCCCGCCTGTTTGCCGTGGGTAGAGACTCGTAATACCGAAACGAGAGACCTGGTTGTTGAGAGAAAACAGGGATCTCCAGCTTCTCAGCACGCTGCTTCGGCCTCGGCTTCGGTTAAACCGTGAGCCTGGATGGGCCCGGTCTGGGTAATCGGCTGGTCGTTTTAGACTTGGACATAAATTATTGTTAAAATATGATGTTATATAATAAAAGCCCTTTTTAATGTGTACAAGAAACCTTCCTTTTTATCTTATTGTATTGAATAGTTTTGGTCTATATAGGCTTATTGGCTAATTGGGTTGTATGAATTTCTTTGCTGGGCAGTGGTTTGAATGGCATGATTCTGATTTGGGAGATTGACTATGCAGTGCCTTCATCGGGTAGCTTTATTCATTCGGTCCAAGTATATCACCCGGGTAACCCTACAGAGCTATTCTCATCCGTACTATATTCGGCTGCAGAGAAAGATATTACTAGAAAGTCGCCTGACCCTAAACACTGCAACAAACCATGGTTCAATGAAGATAGCAAAAAGGCTATATAGCTGTGCGGAAGTCTGCTCTCGGATCTTTTGATTTGAGACCATCAAAGGAGAACCTTTACAAATTCAAAATTGCACGAGCGAAAGCTCGTCGTACCATTAAACAAAGAAAGCGCTCGTTTTGGAGACAGTATGTTTCTTGATTGAATTCTAGATCATCTGTCAAAACGACTAGGGATATGGTGCGCAAAATCAGTGGAAAGAACGCGTCAATTGGAGTTGGTCATTTAAGAACTGACCTCAGTGACGTTTCTTCCAAGGCTGATATTGCGAATGTAGTGGCAGAAACGTTTGTCAAAAAGTCATCATCATCCAATTACTCACCTGTGTTTCAAAAATTCAAAGGTGATAAAGAAAAGTCAAAACTTAATTTTAGTTCCAGCCAACTGAAACATTATAATAGATACTTTTCTGTTAAAAAACTGCAGAAGTCTTATAAGAAGTGTCGTGATACTGCTGTAGGAAATGACAATATACATTACCAATTTCGCTTGCCCTCTCGTTCTTTGCTTACTTGAAATTTATAACCGGGTATGGAAAACGGGAAGCATTCCATCATCTTGGCTATCGTTGTTTTTATACCTTAACCAGGTAAAGATTCTACCGATCCTTTAAATTATCGCCCTATTGCTTTGACTAGTTGCACTTGATAATCATGGAAAGAATGGAAATTACCGTCTTGTTTGGTTTTTTGAAAAGATCCACCTAATTACGTCCCCCTAATTACGTCAGTCCAAAGTGGCTTTCGTAAACTAAGAAGCACTCTTGACAATGTTGTACGCTTCGAGACTTTTATTCGAGAAGCATTAATAAAAAGAGCACGTTGTTTCTGTCTTTTTCGATCTTGAAAGTGCTTATGATACTACATGGAAGTATGGAATTATGAATGACCTCCATGATTTCGGTATTTGAGGTCGCCTTGTTTATTCTATTTCTGCATTTTTGGATGAACGTCAGTTTAGAGTCAGAGTTGGAGATCCTTTGTCTGATCCCCATGAACAAGAAATGGGCGTTCCAAAAGGAAGTATCTTGTCTGTGACACTTTTTAGTGTCCAAGTTAACAATACTATCTAAACTGTTTTCCCTGGGATTGAAAGTTTACTCTATGTTGATGACGTTTGCATCTGTTACAGATCAAAACATATGTAAACGATTAAAAGACAGCTGCAGCAAGTCTTAAAAAAATCTTTCAAAATGGTCGACTGAAAACGGCTACAAGTTCTCCAAGACAAAAACTGAATGCATGCAGTTTGTCAATCTAGGAAAATGCACCCTGATCCAGAGTTAAATCTGGATGGAGTGCAAATTGAAGTTGTAAAAGAATTTAAATTCCTGGGATTCCTTTTGGATTCTAAACTGTCGTTTTTACCCCATATTGACAACTAAAAAAATAAGTGCTTAAAGGCACGTAGTCTTTAACGTGTTGTATCTAGTATGAACAGGGAAGCTGATATAAAGGTTTTATTACTCCTTTACAGGGCACTTTTTAGATATAAATTAGAATATGGTTGTGCCGTTTACGGTTCAGCATGCCCTACATACCTTCGCAAACTTGATACCATTCATTATCAAAGATAGCGCTTAGCATAAGGTGCTTTTAGAACATCACCAGTCAATAGCCTATACACTGAAGCAAAAAAAGCCCCCCTTAAATTTGCGCAGGAAATAGCTATCTATGCAGTACTATTTAAAACTTAAATCAAATCCTCATAATCCAACTTACAAAGCTGTGTTTGAACCTAAACACAGACGGGATTTTGGTTTTAAAAAACCCCAAGTGCAATACCCCCTTTTAAAGTACGTTGTGAAGCAGATGTTAACTCTCTAGATTTTGATCTAGAGGACGAAGAGGAACACATCGTTCCTAATGTTCCTTTGACCAAGTTTCGTGAAGATTGGGCCATATTTGTGGCATCTGGAGCTCTTACAAGAAAATTGCCATTAAGGCCCCTTTCTCGCAATATGGCACGGATCCTTCCCATTTTCAAAAGAGTTCATCCTCATGACCTATCAAAGATTCTGACCAGGTTTCATGATGATTGGACCATATTTGTGGCTTCTTGAGTGTAAACAAAAAAAATGTCATTAAGGGCCCTTTTCCAATGATAAGGCACGAATCCTTTCCATATTCCATAGGATTCATCCTTGTGACCTGGCAAGCACCAAGTTTCATGAAGATTGGACCATATTTGTGGCCACTAGAGTGTAAACAAAAAATGTCATTTAGGCCCCTTTCCCCGTGATACGGCACGGATCCTTCCCATGCTCAATAGATATCATCCTCATGACCTAACAAACATTCTGACAAAGTTTCATGACGATTGGACCATATTTGTTGCTTCTAGAGTGTTAACAAGAAGATTGTCATTAAGGCCCCTTTTCCCGTGATATGGCACGGATCCTTTCCATTTTAGCAATTTTCCCAAGGGACCATCCAAGGAATATTTCTGCCAAGTTTGGTTGATTTTGACTTGGAAGTTTAGGGGGAGATGTCGTTTAAAGAAATTGTTGACACCGTGACGGACAGACAGACGGACGGACGCCGGACATTGATAAGATCACAAAAGCTCCCTTGAGCACTTCGTGCTCAGGTAAGCTAAAATCGTATCATATGAAGATATTTATGTGGATGGTTCAAAGGACGGTGAAAAAGTTGCTTCCGCCACCATTTTAGATGGCTAAAAGTATCAATTCCGTTTGCCAAATAACTCTTTTATATTTTCAGCCGAGCTAAAGGCGATTGACCTCGCACTCGATCATATAATCGAAGAGCGCTTCTCTCGCTACATAATTCTTACTGACTTCATGTCAAGTATACAAGCGATTGAGAACGAGAAAACCGACATACGATTTTTGTTAGATTATTGGATTCAATAGCTCAGCTTCATGATGTTGAACTCGTTTTCTGCTGGCTTCCGAGCCTCAAAATGCTTGTATACTGTGTTCCTTCCTTTTTAAACTTAAATTTTCCAAACGTGAAATGTCATTTGTCTGAGCTTGAAATATCCGAATAAAACCAACGAGCGCCCTGAATTTTCATTTAGAATGCTTAAGCTCATCGCGGATAGTCATTCAGTGTTTTATTGATTAATGATAAATGCAAAAGGACCCAGTCAAGTGAATATAATTGTTCATCTTGTGTGTATTTATATGTAAGAGATCTTTCCGACCTATCCTTGTCGATTGGCTGCGTGGTCATTCGTAAATCAATAGTTTGGCTAACTAAAAACTAACTAACAAAAGGAATTTCAGCTAACTTAATATTCAGTCGTGTGATTCCTTGTAGAAATGTACCATGAACATCATTTTTCTGAGAATCTAGGTAAGAAATAGGCGTTTTGAACTTAGCATACTGACATCAGCATGCTGACAATGTTCAATATTTTTCGCAGTCCCGGGATGCTGTGCTCAGCAATATTAAAAAATTTAAGCAAAACTAAGAAGACGGAATTCACAAACAAGCTTATCGTGTTTTTTTTTGTTTTTTGTTTTTTTTGTTTGTTTGTTTGTTTGTTTGTTTGTTTGTTTTTGTTTGGGTTGTTGTTGTTGTTTTTTATTTATTCTAAAATCATCGTTATTGCACTTTTATTTCAGATGTAGTTTCTACGTTTCAAAATCAAGCCGCCGAAAAATATTTTCTCATAGAGTCCTTGAGATTTGATTTGAATTGGGTTTTTACGTCGCTTTCAACAATCTCTCAGTTATATCGCGACGACTGGAGCATCTAACGATGGATTCCTGGTATTTTTCACACCAGTACTACCACCACATCCCTTTCCTAGCCTTCAGTTGCTATTCGCAATAGGTTTACGATTATCTACCCATTGGTGGAAGACAAATGTCGGAAAGGATAAGTGCCGCGGCCGGGGATCGAACCCGTGCGAATATAGACCCCTGGATTACGCTACCAACTGCGCTATTGCCGCGACTGAGTCCTTTAGAATGTATGTCGCTAGAAACCAAACATTTAACTTGAGCTTAAATGGCTTGAACTTTAGAATCATCAGAGATATAATAAAATGTTCAACCATAAAACCTTATTGAAAAAGGAAATACCCGCTTTGATAAACTATTCCAATACCACTTGTTGCAAAAGGACCATCCTGTGAAATAACACAGGGCCATTTTTTCAAAAGTGTTTTGATGAAGCACAGGCATATCCGATCAGAAATGTGGAAGACAATAAAATATAGGTTTGAAATATGGAAGAATTTATTTGCTCTTTCGTATAATCTTTCCAAAGCAATAAGTTAAGTCCCAACACAGTTAGTAAGCCTCTGCATTCTGTACTACATAATGCATAAAGATTGGTTGATTGATTGGAGTTTAACGCCGCTTTCAACATTATTTCGGTTATATCGCGGCGGCTGGAGCACCTAACAATGGATTCCTGGTATTTCTCTTACCAGTACAACCACCACATTCTTCCCTAGCCTCCAGCCGCTATCTCACATAGGTCTACGATTATCAACCCATTGGTGAGAGACAAATAGTCGGAAAGAATGAGTGCCGCCGTCGGGGATCGAACCCGCGAACTCTAAATGCATAAAGAACTTTCGTCTTGTGCAACAAATGATATTCAAAAGAATGCGACTCTCTACTTTCTTTGATAACAAAAACAAAGGCATATGGTGCAATAGCCTAAAATCTTGCAGTTGAAACCCTTTTCAAATAGATGACAGGTATATTATTGGTAAAAACACAGAGTTGCATGCCATGCTGTAGATATATTTCAGAGTTATAGGCCACTTTAATCCTTAAAGGGGTAGAACATATTCATAGGGTTAAGGAATCTAATTTTTGTTTCTATTCACTAAGAAACGGAATGATTTGATAAAACACGATCTAAAGGTGTAAAGCTATGGTCACAATTACGGCAATTATCGTAGTAAGTTGTACTCCATTTTCCGTAGGCAAGCCGTGTCACTAAAACGATTGACTAAGTTGAAGTAAGATAAGGTACATTTAACAAAGGTACCATCTAACAGTTTCCGTAGAAAGAAGTACGTGCGAGTAGGAACAACTACAAAGAACTGCGTATAAATAAGAAGTTTAATTAGATTAATTATTAATTTTAATTAATGGAAAAAACACCATTTATTTCCCAAGCCCTGATATCTCTTGTTTGTCATTCTAAAGATAAGAATCACGATCTTTAAATGTATCATAAGGTTTAAAACCTAGCATTTCTATTAGTCACCTTCGGGTATTATAATTGATTAGTTGTAAAAACACGAGAGTCTCAAACCATTGAAATCACGTGCACTTAATGATTAGAATCTATCGATTTGACCGATTTTATTCGTACTCTGAACGTAGTCCAACCCCAGTGTTCCCTGCTTGGTCTTAGTATTAACTTAGACAGATGTTTATCAAACGGTTTGTACGGTAAGCTAGGGTAAACGATACGTTGTTATTGGGCAAGTGTATGATTCAACAAGAAATCACTACGTTGAACTACATTCAAACTACAATAGAAAATCCTTTTTACCGTAGGGATTTTGAGCATGCCCACATTTCGTGCGGCAACTACGGTAGGATTATACGGTAGAAGAACGTTCAGTCCACGGGCGACTAGGTTAAACTACGCAGGCTACGGTAGGGTACGTTGTAGTCGAGATTATGTTTACAACGTGAAATATGACCGCGATTTTTTACAACAGACTTTTTCCCTACCTAACCGTGGACAAAAATCAGATACACGTACTGCAAGAGTGGTGAATCTCTAGTTAAACCTTGGTTAACCGTAGTATCGGGGACAAACATTTACGATATCATAGAGTGCTACTACGGGTACACAAGGCTTTACGGGTACACAAGGATCAACTACTGTGGCAGTACGGCCAAATAAGGGACAAAATAACTTACTATACCGTGAACAGACTTTTGAACATTTTTACAACAGTACGGTCAAACTTACGAGTTTGCACGACGATACTGACTACGCGTAAGTACGGCTTACTTCGACTGACTGTGAAGTATACGCTCAGCTACGTAAATTTTACGGCTGACTACGTTGATGCATAACTACGGCCAACCACGTTAATTAACGTAAATGTTACCAAGTCTTTAGAATAACATAAAACATCAATTATAAGTTTTCTTTAATGTTCAATTTCACTACCGGAAGTGAGAGATACGTTTCAATTTTACTATTAAAGAGGAGAAATAACCTAAAGAAAATATAGGTCAAAGAAGGGAAATGTTTTTATTCTAATAAGAAATGATGACCACCAGTATAGACTTTAAGATAAAAATATGCTTTATATATTCAAAGAGTATTGTTTAGGAATTAAGATGCAAACGTCTTATTAATATTGTCGAATAAAATACAAATTTCATGTGTGAATTATTTAGCAATTTTCAAAAGGTCAATTTCCTGGACATGACTTGTATAAAATTAAGAGACATGAGATATAAGCTTTCAAAAAGATCCTTCATAACGGCTTGTACCCTGCATTCACGCAAAGTGATAAGCGAATGTATGTCGTTGCGTATCTATCTTGTGAATAAGGGTTGGTAAATATATAATCTCATTAGTTCGTTATACATATATAGTAAACGAAAAAATATCTACCATCATAGTCTCGAAACACTCCCTTTCGAAATAAAACAAAATTCATCGAGATTTGAAATCATGACATGTTGTCACAAAATCGCACATGAAATTGGGCCGTTCTACGGAGAATGAACGAAGAGCGCAATATTCACCTGGTATTGACAACTATTTTTTGTACTGGAGTAGTGGAAAATACTTATTTTGATCATTCGACAATGTTTTCTTCGTAAAATTGTGTAATTAAGAATTTTATGTCATATATATTCGAAATGTATAGGTTGTGTAGGTAACGTAATGTTACACGATAAAGCTACCACTCTTACATCTCTTGAAATACTCGCAAGACATAGGGCTAAATGACAATTATGGTCTACAAAAGTTCCCCTGGGAGGTGAGGGCGAAATAATTCTCAGCCCATTGTCTAGTAGATCACCTGACTTTAAAACATTTGCAGTCCGATATCATCGGTTGGATTCCCGGGCTAGTACACTAACAATTTTTAGCTCTACTGGCCAAAGGCAAGCGAGCTATTATCAAGGCGGTGTGTCCGCCTTGCGTCCGTTCGTCCGTCGGTAAACCTTTTTTAAACATATCCTCTTCCCAAACCAATGAGAGATTTGAACTGAACTTGGTAGAAATAGTCCTTGGATGACCCTCTTCTTAAATTGTTAAAGAAATTATCATTGACCCTCAAATACGGGCGTGACAGGGCGGGTTAGTTTTTCACTATAACGTCTTTAAAAATCATTAGGCCGATTTCAATGAAACTTGACATGGATGTTTCTTGGGTGACCCTTACTTAAATTATTTTGTAACAATGATTAACCCAAATATGGGCGTGGCAGGGCGGGGCTTATTTTCACTATAAAACCCCCTAAAGTCTTCTCCCAAACCATTGGGTCGATCATTGAAACTTCGTATGGATTTTCTGGGTGGCCCTTAGCTTAAATTGTTAAAGAAATTTGATTGACCCCAAATATTGGCGTGGTAGGGCGAGGCTTATTTAATTACAAAATATTTGAAAAAATCTACTCCTCCCAAACCATTTGGCCGATTTCTACGACCTTAGCATGTATGTTCCTTTAATAATCTTTCAAAGAAATTTCGATTGACCCCTTAATGTAGGCGTTGCAGGGCAAAATATGCAAAACTAAGGCTTTTAATTATGCATAGTAAGCTGAATATGTTGAAAAGAGATTTTGAAAGGGAGAATGAATGTGATTTGGTTGATTGATTGCAAAAATTGATTTTATTGATGTAGATTCCACATTGCATTTTTGCATTTACATCGAGTTGAAAAACTTGCAGACGTCAACACGAATATCAAGAGTACAATCAACGAGGCTTAGTTTTGGCTTAAATGTCATTGGAAAAGATTTTCAGCGTTCAAAGACTCGTGTTCATTTTCAAAGAAACATGGCAGCCTTTTTTTTACAGCAACAAAATATGTAAACTAAGATGATGTAAATAAAGATGATTTAACGGCATGCAACGATCGTATTACTTAAAATCTGAAGGCACCCTCGAATTTCATTCTAGGATATTTCTGCTCCATATGTGAAACTAAATTTACCTTGATTTCTCCTAAAAATTCTTTGTTATTGTTCTGTTTATTTCAGCTGTCAAACAAAAACATTGTCGTTGGAAATTTTAACGTGAGCCGCTTCACTCTTAATATCACTGCGCTAGAAAACAAATTAGGCGCATGTAAAAAAGGACCTAAGGTCAATACGGCCCTAGGTCAATGCGGTCTGTAATTCGCTTTCACTTTGGCCACTTTACATTAAGCAATCGATCAAACGACCCAAATAGAATTCACTTTCCAAACATATCATCCAATAAATAAACGGAACAGAATCTTTACTTGAATTATGATTCATCGTCTAAGTAAATACATGTAAATTGACATGCATAAGTATGGGCAGTTTGATATAAAAACAAAGTAGAAAATAAAATAATTTGCGGAAATAATGAAACAAAAAGAGTCTTACCTGAATTTCTGATAAGCGGAAATAACTCTCTGTAAATGCGAATGGTAAGTTATCGCTATTTTTCAATTCGTTTTGTCTCTTCTTCGTCGCTTTTTAAATACAATATACCTATACCGTTGCGAATGCTCACATTTTCTGTGTTCAATATTTGTATCAATTTGAATATATTTAGGTTATCATAGTACCTATAGATACAGAGGTTGAGAAAAACGTTTCTGTTCATGTTTTTATTTTCCGAACAAGCGTAAGCTTAATTTCGGAATTCTATCTCTACAATTTCTGGTGAATAAGAATATAATCACGAATTTATTTACATATTTTAGGTAAAACTTCTGTACAACTTATATATTAGGTTTTAATACCCATTCTCTGTAACGACTTAAACTTTTTTGGCACACATGGTCTCCAATTTTGATGAAATTTCATATACAAGAAGGGAATAATGAAAGGAGAAAAAATTGACCAAAAATTTTTTTTTAGATCATCTGGTTACTATGGCAACGACCTTCAAAGCATGGAATTTTGCAATACTAAGCTTTTTTGAAGCTATATAGTTTGGTATTTACATGAAGATGATGGTTGATTTTGTATGTATTAGATAATCTAGGACCAAAAATTTTGAACTAGATTTTTTGTTGTGTCAGTTAGTGTCAAAAAGGTTGGTTACCATGACAACAAATATGGCTAATTTTGATAAATTGATTTCAAAATGTTGATTATAATTTCCAGTTTTTCTTCACTTATGACTTACTTTTGATATGTAGATGGAATTTATTATATAAAAGGAGCAACTAAGATTCAAATTAATTTTGTTGTTGTTCACATTGGTTACCATGACAACGGTAACTATAGCTCATAATTTGGCTGCTTTTGTTACTTTGGAGTTTTTTTGTTTTTTTTTTTTTTAATTTTTGCAGCATGATAAACCAATGATGTTTATTGGAACATATCTAACAAAAAGCGCTCTTTCAAAAACCGCAAAAAAATCATTGGGCCTTTTTGTTACCATGGCAACCATTTTTATTATTTTCTTAAATCAGTTATTCTAAGTCCCTGAAAGTTTATATGTGATAAGAAAAGAGATCAAATAAGCCTCTATCAAAATGCAAGAAAAAAGAATAAAAATTTTTAATAGTTACCTTGGTAATTTGTCGATACAACCCAAAATTGAGCATTTTTGGGGTGATTTTGCAGCCTTTTTCCTAAAAAATTGGACCGATTAACACAACTATTTTGATATATAAGTTAGAGGAAAGTTTGAACTTAATTCAAGATTAAAAAATAATCCGATTGCTTAGTGTTGGATACCCGTTTCTAAGGACTAAAAATGGGCTTTTGTGAATTATAAAGTAATTGTTCCCATAGCAACAGGCTATTTCCTGCAAGTTTTTGAAAAAAAATTCATATGTCCTAAAAGGTCTATTTGAGCAATTTTACAAAATTATCATAACATTGAATTTGAGTTCAATAATCTGGTCATTTGAGGATTCTAAAGAGTTCTGAAATTGCCTTCATTTCAGGGATATGAATTCGCGTTGCCATAGCAACGAACACATTTTTTTTTTATTTGAAAGTTTATGTGGTATTTCCTTGTTAAACGGAAAACAATGTCTGTATTTTGTCATTACATTTAAAAAAGTGTAAAAATCAATATTTAAGTAGGGTATGTGTATTGCTGCCATGGAAACATAAGTTAACAACATAGGCCCAAAAATATTATTACTTCATTTGAGAGAACGATGATTGGGGACTTATATGCTGTGTGTTTTTATTTTAGTTTGTGCTGCATTACTGATATATTTGCCTGTAAAAACTCGCAAAAAGAGACTTTTTCAATCTTTAATGTCTGTTTCCATGGCAACCAGAAGTGATATCAAGATTTTTTTCATCTTATTTTTACTCTTGGGTCAGCCCTAGCCTCATGTTTAAATTTTATCAAAATTTGAGACATAGCGTGCCACAACCCCTATTTAAAAGTGTAATTGCTTACAGAGAATTGCTATTAAGTCATGCAATTTTCTTTCAATTTTTGTTTTTATTGAAAAAAAGGGAAACATTCTATTATAAATTTATGATTATTGTTAAAACCTTGCCAGCTTTTCGTGTCTTTTCTTTATTGAAATATTTTCAAAATTCAAATTGCCCTATTGAAACATTCTTTCCTTACACGGAAGGCAACCCGAGTCACAGATGGTGTCCTCTGAAACACTTTTTTCGCCCACAATTTAATAAATACGTCTTATTTTATTTCATTATAGACAGAAATTCGGATTGTAATGAGGCCAAATTGAAATATAACATGTACATTCAGTCTTGGATAAGATATTGTCAGAAAAAATGTGAAAGACACCATCACATGAATCAAATGCAAAAATTTATAAAAAAAAATTTCTAATAATTCTTTTCTTATGCCCTCAATATGTTTGTGACATAGTAATTAACATTTTGCTTTGAAAAAAAAGGTCAAAATCCTATACACATATATTGACTTGCAAAGGAAACGCATTTTATTTATCTAACAAATAATAACAGAGAGTATTATAACCTTTATGGAATGTATGATAAAATTCGCTTCTTTTTTTAAGGTGTAAGAAATTTTATTGCTTTAACGTTGTTATTTTTTAAAAAATTAACTATCAAAGCGATGAGGCTGTTAAAACTATCTATTTCTGAAAAGTTACATCGCCCTTCCATCTTGACTGTTCTGCGTTTGAAAAAAATGCTTTTCTTATCTTCTTTATTTTTTAAATATCAAACAAAATCCAAATTGGAGCTCATAGCGATATTGCAAAAAACCGCGTATGTCTGTTCTCAAAAAGTGTTATTTACATTAAAACGACCAACTTTGTAAATGGCCACTTTAATGTCAAATCATGAGCACGGAATGATCACATTGCAGCCGTAACATCACACAATATTTCTGTCTATTGCAATTATCTAAAGATATATTCATACTTAACGGGAACTTTATAGACATTTTCATGCGAATTCAAAACTGCATACAGTTAAAAAAGTATACAGTATCAACTAAACTGACTTTATGAAAATGAATTTATTGAAATATTTACGTTGACAGAAAGCGCAGCAGACCAAGACAAAGGCTAAATATTGAATCCATCATGAAGAAACGCTTAGTTTTCAAAGTGATAGAGTTTGCTTTAAAAAAATCAAAGCTACTTTTATTGTTAGATTACAATTCATTTTTTGTCTATCACAAATTTTCAGTATTCATAGATCCTTAGGGGTCCAGTGTTGAAGTAAGATAAAACTTTGGTGTTTTCCGCTATGTCGTTCTTTCAAATAAGAAAATCGGAGGACTCTTTATATATCACCCCGGTGGACATCAATAGCATGCGATAATATGACCACAAATTATTACCTTTCAAAACGTAATAATAATGACAGAGAGAGAAAGAGAGAGAGAGTGATTGAGAGAGAGAGGGGGATGGGGAGAGAGAGGGAGGGAGAAGGAAAGAGAGAGAGAGAGATGGAGAAAAATTGACAAATAAGACAGAAAGAAAGATTGATAAAATTCAGAAAAAATATGAAAATCATACAACTGTAAACAAAAGCTGTAGGAGAACAGCGAGGCTCGACTATTTCTCCTGCTGGATAGTAACAGCGAATCAACATCGACATTGGAAAATTTCACTGAATACAATAGCCTGAGTAGAAACAGAGATATACGTGGTTTACAACAGATTGGCATAAAAACTTAATCAATATTTTTTAAGTCCAATAAAGGAGTTGAAATTCCACTAAATAAGATACAAGTAAAAAATTGCTCCAGTTTGGAGCAAAGGAGAAAGCGCTGCGGAAATGAAATGTTGTTTATTCAAATTGATTTTTTCTACTGTTTATCCATGTTTTCCTATGATCGATTATGACAAAGTGTAATCGATTATCGTAACTCACTAATCAATACCACTGGATGATCATTACATCACTAGATGGGTTGAGATGGGTTTCTGCAGTCTTTTTGATTAGACTTTAAACCAAAATCCAGTCTCCATAAATTGAGCCGCCTCATGGGAAAAGCAACAATCTGCATATGCGAAAATAAAGGCATAGATCAGCTTTGCGGTAGCCCCGAAGCTGATCAGCGCCCTTGTTTTTGCTACACCGATAGTGCAATCCCTCTATTTTCTTAATACGAAATTAAGCTTCTAGTTATCTTCTGTCGCTTCACTGCCCGTTTTTTTTTCGGACCTGGTCGAAAACCACATTGTTGGTTTTCTGACGTCGCGGCTCAATTATGACCTTAACTGTTGAGTAGGACGTACAACGCAAAATCAACCAATCCATTCTTGAATGTGAACTATTCTTTTCTTACAATATATGACTGACAGTTTTTTTTGTGAAAGCATCGGCAAAAGCTCTTTTAAGATTAAATTCCTTGAAGGGAGTCATTGTCTGTTGTTTATTGGCATTAATTAGATTTTGGGGTTAAATGAAAATGAACATTTTTTAAACAGCAATTTCTTTTGTTAATGAATACAATGCATTTTGTAAAAACAAATAGATGACTTTGCATAACACACTTACTGACACATTGGTTTGGAAACCTGAAACGGTAAGTACAATAATTATGGTGTATGTTATGCAGTACACATGCAGTCTGTGCTTATCCAAGTTTTAGGATATACCTTACAATGGAAGCTTTTGCAATTCCAGCACTAGAACATTTTGTTCTTTCTAAGGCTGGCACTTTGCTATTGTAAACAAACATTATTTGTTCACTATTTTTCTGATTTGGTCATGGAGTGTTAGTTGATGGCTGTGAATCAAACATATTGAAAAATCAGAATAAGTTGACAGCACATTCTAGACAAGGTTCACATGATATAATCAAATGTATACAACAATCAAGAAAAATTCAACATTCATCTTAGAAACGGGGGTAAACTTGTGATATAAAATGTAAAAAGAACATGACTAGTAAAAGATGGCTTGTTTGTCTATGTACAACAAAATTTATATGAACACAACAATGGGCAGTATTTGAGCTCGCTCATGGGTAAAGCAACAATTTGCATTGCAGAAAAAAAGACCCAAATGATAGTACAATTCCTTTGCTTTCTGAATACGAAACTTCAAGCCTCTAGCTATTTTTTGGTGTGTACAGGTTGGTTTGTATTACCTAGTCAGGAAAAATGTCGGTTTCATCATGAGAAAGCTTATTTTGTTTTGTTTTTCATAAGCTTATAGTATTGTTTACCCAGCTCTTAAAAAGGGTATGGTAAAGTTAACCACCTGTTTTGAATTGAAATGCACTTTTGAAGTCAAATATATGAAAGGAGCATTTGAAACAAATGTCAAAATATACATGTAAGTTGGTCCACTGCATATATTTGCTTGTCCCTTGCATATCTTAATTCCATTTTAGCCACTGTGTGAGAAAACCAACAATTTGCCATTGAAAGTAAAAACAAAAATGCAGATCAGCTTGGCAATAAACCACAAACCTGATCAGCGCTTTTGTTTTCGCTACACAAATAGTACAAGTCCTCTACTCAGTACTTAGGAAATTTCAAGCATTTAGATATCTTTTGTTGCTGCACAACCTGGTTTGTGTCAACCCTGGTCAGAAAATCAAATTGTTAGTTTTGTCACGCACAGGCTCATTTTTATGCTAATATTGCAAACATAAACTATACACACACACAGTCCTGGTAAAGAAAAAAAAGTCCACTTTTCATTTTTCTCCCTGAGCATGTGCTATATTTTATTGGAGAAATAAAAGAGAAATTTTTCTTTTCTCTCTGGCATTTTTCTCCCTGAAGTTTCTCTTTTCTCTCAGATTCTCAGAATTTAGTACTTTTTACCTTTACAGTTTATTTACCGGGACTGTACAATAAATTGTGAGAAAATAAACTATTAACAAAACAACAGAATATTTTAATTGCACATTTACATCTACATGCACTAAATGGCTTTATTAATGTAATTTGGAGGCTACATTTTGATTTGTGACTCTAGGTTTAAATTTGAACTAGAATTGTCAGAGAATCTGACTATAGCCCGGCTTCAGCGCTGTTACATTAGTAAATAGATGAGAAATGATTTATTTGGTGTTTTATCTCGGTGTTTGTGAAAATGTGGTTATGTAAATAAGTAGTCCCCAGACACGCTAAATCAATACGCGGGTAAAGAGGCAAAAAATCGAAAGGAAAAGTCAAGAACAAACACCGAGATAAAACACCAAATAAATCATTTCTCATCTATTTACTAATGTATAATTATTTCTTTACTCATTCGCATTAAATTAAATTTTATTGAAAATCAGACTTTTGATCGAATAAATAAATAATCTAAACATTATTTCAATGATTATTGCTTCTTGTATCGATGATCAACTCCTTTCGATTTTAATAAAAATACCAACCGTAAACAAACCAAACAACACATTAAATCGAAAGGACTAAGTCAAAAACGTAATTTAATTATGCGCTTATATCAATGAAAAACAAAATTTTACTAACAGAAGATATAATAAAAAAAAAGACAATAACATAAACCGAACATAAATTTAAACATTTCAGAAAAATCCGCAATTGAAAAAAAAGAATAACGATAAATTTTATTTCATTTTTAGATCAAAAAGATCAAAGTAACGTTAATATGTTAATGCAGCGTCGGCTACGACCGATCCTTTAGATTGTTTGTCATTTTTTTCGAGATAAAAGAGAGTTCGTCATTTATAATGTTTTTTTCCCAGAAAAAGGAGTAATTAGCAAAATTATCAGCAACCATGTAAAATCTATCGCATTTTCAAATTAAGAGAATTGAAAAAAAAGTATTTTTTTCCAGCAAAGACTTAATTTTTTGACCAGGACAATTTGCTTATATCAATAATAAACCAATTCACATGAACACTTAAATCAACATTCCAAACTCATCACAAATGGCGCAGCGCTGATGCGCAGCGCAATAAGAGTAATGAATCTTTGTTTACGGGCTGATATTATTGTGACAAAAAACAAATGCGAAGTTTCAAAGCCATAGCTTAAGTAGAAATTTGACACACTTGCACGTAAAAACTTAATCAAAGCATTACGCTGACACAGACACTCGTGTGACCGGAATAGCTCTCGCTTTTCTATTAAAATTCAAGCTAAGAATTACCAGATAATCGAGTTTTCTATTGGAATATTGAAGTCTATAAATAAAATCGTAAAAAATGCAAAAGAGGGGTCAAATGGCAAAAATAGAAAGTTTTATAATGAATTAAAATAATACTGATAAAGAAGAAGCTTAACAAATAACAACAAAAATAACAATTAAATTATACTAAACACAATTCTATTATCTTTTTACTTATATTTATATCATATATCAAGGATATTAAGATTAATCTCACAGCGACGCTATTTTTGTCACCCATCACTATCACCCATTGACTTTTTCTCCTAATTTTCCCTACAAGATATAGAGGATAATCGTTTGTTTAAGTGTAAGATCGATTTATATTTCATTGAGTGAAGAACAAAAGCTATATTTTCACGAGTGGCAGAGCCACGAGTGAAAATATAGCTTTTGTTTTTTCACGAAATGAAATATTAATCGATCTTACTCGAAAAACAAACGATTTTTCTATTTCTTTAATGCAAAAATGAGACAAAATGTGAAATTTCTAGGACATATTTTCGTAAAGCGCGTCATTTTGCGCGTGATTGCTATGCAACGTTCATTGTGACGTCACTTATTTCGCCCCGCATAAGTCACGTCAGATAGGATGAAATGCACAAAAGCAGGGTATAAGATTTTGATAATTTCACTGCTTTTGCGGTGGGTTCATCAAGTGATAATCTACAGTTATTTCTCGATAAACCACAGAAAAGCATTAAAGAAATTATTATAAACTGTCGTGAAACTGAAAAGAGCTATTTTTGAAAATTAAATCAATCTTTTCGGCATTTATAAGCAAGGCAAAAATATTGTTTGATGTTTTTTTTTGTGTGTGTTACAATTTATTTTAAGCTTTGTTCAAACTTAATAATTTCAGTTATCAAAAGGTTCACAGTGTACTCGGCCTATGAATAACTCGGTCAGCCAACTCGGCCTGTGTATATATCATAAAGGTTCATGTATAACAATGTGAGGTAAATATCTTTTTGCGCATACGTGTCTTTTCTTTCGTAGATAATTTCTCACTTGTCCTTGAAAGGATTACTTTGTTAATAATGTACTTGTTAGAGAAATATGTTATTGTTATCTTTTAAGACTTTTATCACATTTCACTTATTATTATTTGTGTAAATATGAGATAAAAATGGATGTAATTAAATACTGAATTCGCCTTTACTTTATTTTTTTTTAAATTATTTTTCTGTAAGATGATAAACATGCGCAATTTATATCAAGATCTAAGGTTTTACATATGAATTGTGCTCTTCACACCTCCTGTAGGTACGTACCACTCAATATCTTGATTTACTATCTATCAAATGTGCCAATAGATACACCCATTTACGTATACGCTGTATAATCTATATACAGGTTGGGTTTGTAGATTGAGTTTTACACAGGCCGAGTTGACAGGACGCTGTTTTTAAAGGACTATGTACAGTTTTTTTGTAATTTTTAAAGTGCATTTAAACAATACTCAGGGAATTCTTAAAAGGTTCTTTAGTGTAATTGCATGTTATAATAATTTCAAACATAACCCAAACAATTTCACAAATTGGATCTTAAATCTATTCCGCCTTTTTGTTGCCACTTAACACCTTTCTTAAGTACTACCACGCCTTTATATAGCACGAAAATGTATATTATGATTGCAATGGAAGAATTAAGTTTTACACTTCTCGGACAACATGTTCTTTTTAAAGTTATTTGACATTAGAAAAAAAAGTAAGATTAAGCCAATTCAATGTTGGTCCGTTTGGAAAAATTGTTGAACTTGTTTGTGCCATTTTGACCATTATGAGCCGATTTGACACGCCTATGATAAAACCTTGTGAGAGAAATACCAGAAATCCATTGTAAGTTGCTCCAGTCGCCGCGATATAACTGAAAAAATGTTGAAAGCGGCTTTAAACTCCATTCATTCAATCAATAATAGTGTGCACAATAGATATATATTCATCTTTAACCACCCTTTCGCACATCTTTTAACACCTTTTCGCATCTATTAGCTCCTTGTCGCACCTTTTTTGCATCTTTAACCACCTTTTAGCACCTTAAACCTCCTTTTTGCACCTTTTCGTATTTTAGGGACACCCGGTTTTGACGTTTAAATGGTTCCAGTCTTTTGTTTTTATTCATTTATTTTCGTTTTTAACCAGCAGCAATTAAGGTAAACCAATGATTTCGGCACATCACCTTACAAGAACAAGCAAAAAAAAAAAATGGAAATGTCAGAATCTTGAGTAAAAAGGGGAACTATATATTTGCAGCGTTAGCACACATTATTTGGTGTTGCACGACCACGCTAGTGACGGTCTGATGACCCATGCTTACAATAACAACCGCATCAAATTACAATAACAAATAAGAAAGATAGAAAAATAAATCAACAAATCAATGTGTCTTTCGTCATAGTTCAGTTCTTTTAATCTTCATGTAATTGAGCCTACAGGGAATTACCATACAAATAACGACACACCGATAAGCTCACCTCGTTTTCGCCCATTTACGCTTAACATGTGCTTTTCCGGATGTTTTCATAACACCTTTCTCTCAAATAAATTTGTGTATGGATGCGGATAGGAACTATACGTAATTTCTTCGTAATTATATTTCTTATTTGTTTTTCGCTCTAAAAAGTTAAGGAAAGACAAAATTTAAAAACAAATTTTGATATTTCCTTTCTATTATCTTTCGAAATAGAGTATCTTGAGCTCCTTAAATATCAAGATATAACATTAACTGGTCCACCTTAGATAATGGGAAGGCCTACTTTCTTTTCATGATTTAATCATAATTTAAGGCGGCCATAGTAAATGTAAACAAACTCTATGTATGTCATTTGCAAATTATTTTATGGAGTTGGTATATTTTTAATGCAAAATGTGAGTTGTTTATAATTTTTTTTAAAAAAAAATATCAGCCTCCTTCATTGTTCGTTAGCCTTTCCAGTAGGAATGAATGGTTTTATCGTTGTGCAACAAATATATTAATTGAACGCATATAAAACATGAGGTAAATAAGTCATACTTTCAATCTTAAAAGCCAGTTTTTTGATATTTTTACTACATAACCAAGTTATTTTATGATCTTTAAGAACTTTCTAGACTTCTATATCAATTTTGGTTCATAAGTGTACTTATTTCAATTCTAATTGCATGGTGGTCCCCCCTTTCCATGAATTCAAATTACCATAAACCCTTAATGAAAATCTAGAGATGTAAAGGCCAGTGGAGCGATTTATACTCTCTAGGTCCTCATGTTAAATTGTCTTCTGGACGAGCCGTTATACCGAGGCCTCGTGTAACGGTACATATTGAACAACCATGACTGATCTCAGCAGTAGTTTCTTCATGTGTCCTTGCACTACCCCCGTAACAATAAAAAGTCTTCTGGGGGCGTCGCTCAAATGGGTATGTGCTATGTTAGCGACGATAAATAAAAAAATATACACACCATTTCCCTGCGATGGTTGTGAATTGTCGTATACGTATAGGATAGAAAACGAGTGCCGCGGTATATGGGAAATAGACACGAGATTCAGCGAGTGTCTATTTCCCATATACCGTGGCACGAGATTTTCTATCTGACTTAGACCACGCTTTTCTTTTACTATCTGTATTTTTTACCCGAACCTCTAAATAATGAAAAAGAGTAAATCTCGATTTGATTTTGCTCTTATCAAATGAGAATATGCTGAAATCACTTATGAATCTATTTCCGTTACCATTTTCAGATCTTTTGCACTTTTGCGACTGTCGAAAGTCTTTAGAAAAAAATAGCGTTATAAAATGCTCGTCATGTTTTTGAAATGATTCGATGCTCAAAACCTGTCGAGAGTCACGTGCAGTACCCATGTCCATCGTATATCTGTAAATACATCGCTCGGAGTTGTATCTGTGACATATACTTTTGAAATACTGTTCTCTGATTGGCGGATTCGCTTCAAGCGTGGTCTTAATATATGTTTAAGTTGATAGACCCGCAACATTGTCGCCTTGTCGCTTGTAGATACACGCGACATTAAAGTGACTATGTTCGAACACCGTATCATCGTATAGTCTTCTCTATACTTCATTAAACAACAAACAACACCATCTTTATGCTGCACCTTGAAGAGGGATCTTGGGATGACCTTTGCAGCAATTATTACATGTAAAGGTTTTACAAATATACATTATTTAATTATGAAGGCCTACGTTTTGTATCATTTTTTTCGTATCTACAACCCAAAGAACCCAACACGCCAAATAACGTGATATAGTTCATTTTGATCCCCGTCGGCCGATAATTCTACGGGTGTTCTAACATTAATAATGATAACAGAAATAGCCTATACCGTTCATAAGTTCAAAAAAGAGATTATAGGAATAGTTTGCCGTCGTCAGGTACAATGACCAATACACATATCATTAAAGACATGTACTTACTCGCAATATTTGATTCAGGTGCCATATTTCAGACCCACTGCATTTAATCCGCTGCATTGGACTACGTATGTAGTTTTTAAACATATAGGAAAATAAGAAAATATTATTGGTTAAATTCTTTAAAAAATAAGGTTTTGTGGCATTAAAATTACAAAAATACTGCATTTTTGTAACTTTGGAATTCACATTTTGCAAATCCAATTGCTCAAAGAGAAATTCCCTTTGCATCAGCCATTGTGTAAATGTATAAGGTCTATCAACATCTATGGGTTTTATAGCCATCAGCTGGCACCAAGTTTATACTAATCCTAAACCGAATTTAAACGTTTTACTGAAAAATGGCCATTACCACTCAAGGGAAGATGAAAACGAGCATGGAAATGTACCTTCAAATTTTGATATAATATTTTACAATTTTAATCTACAACATATGTAAACAAGAATAAATAAATCGGAAAAAATGACGCCATGTGCCCATTGCTACCATGTGGCGGTCGTAAACGGCTTTCACAAAAGTGTTGTGGAAAGTCGCAGACCATTCGACTCGATAAAGTAATCATAAAGTTGTTCAATATTTGGATGATTTTTCATTGAAGCAACTTGTATTTTTTGTTGCTTTTCAATAAATGTCGAAATGTTTGTTTTCTACGTCGACGTCCGTCACGTGTTCGATCGTGAGTTTCTTCTCAAATGAATTCAGCCTCTAACGTTCTGTGGTTAAGAAAATCAAACAATAGTTGTGTTCCGTACAACACGGTTTTGTAACTAGACCAAGAAAAACATGACCACAGGCGTAATCAAAAACCGTCAAATGTTGAGTAAATTTTACGGACGTTAGTTGAAAGAGAAGAACAATAAAGACGTGTGATGGCCATTTCCAATAGAGAAGTGTTGTCATTCGCCCTCTTCAACTCAGTAGGGCCACTGGGAAGACGTCACGCCAAATCTTCCCATGCACGTTGACGTGATTGCCTCTACGCTTCATAACAGATATTTCAAAGCGGAAGAGAATTGAATGTCTGAACCTTTAAAAACGTCAAATCTTTTGACTAAGTCAAGTACCTTTTAATTCTTGACGGATGTAAGGGGAGCAAATTTCCTTGATATTCATACGAGCCTCTCCAAGACGAAACGTTGACGTAACTTGACAATGCAAATGTTGTTTTGTTTTCAGCAAAAATGAAATAGAGAATTTTGGGATTGGTTTTCTTGACAAGGAATGAGAAGACAGAATTTTGTTAATTTTAGCTTTAAATCTGCGTAAGATGCTTTATGAATGTTTGTGTTCATTTGACGTAACTTTAGTAGGAATTAGCAGAAGGAATCATGTTGTCTTACCAAACCAGAATATCTAACGCAATAATATTGCATTTCGCAGACTTAAAACTGTCAGAAAATCATTTGAATATTTAATTGAGAGTCTGCAATTTTTTGAAAACGACCCCCTGGCTACGCTAGCGCCTACAATTCGGTAGCGGCTTCTTCAAATCACATAAAACTTTTCAAAGTTATTTCCAAAGGAAAAGGGCGTTATTTGCAACATGTCTCATAAAATTCCTGTGTTCATTTTTAAAGAAATCCGAAGTTTTATTGGGTGGATACTTTTTATTTTTGCTCAGTATATAAATCTCCCTCGATTCTGCTTTCACTCTTATTTCAGCCGAATATGTGACATACATATTTATACAGTTAACAACATCGTGAAATTGACAATATGAGTGATTTTGGAACGATTTTGGAATGAAATTGAATGGGTGTGTAGAGCGAGTTTTGAGCGAGTTTAATGGGAGGTAATCCAATATTGCAAATTTTGTTCAGGATGAACAAAATTAGCAATATTACTTACCTCCCTTTAAAAATTAGCATATATGTTCTAAAAATAGTTTCCTATTTCCTGGAGATCTAATCAAAAGCTTACAAGTTTCAATTAATTTAGTGAAATCCCGACTTTTTTCCCAGCTATTTTCATTTTGAACGAAGTTGTTGCTATATTTTTTTCAGTGAGTTTGGAGGGTTTTTGAACGATTTGAGTGAGTGTTTTTGGAATGAATGAATGGAGCGTTGAGTGAGTGATTTAGAATGGTTTTGATTAAGATGAAAGTCAATTTCACGATGTAACTAACTGTATATATCGGTTTTATTTCATGCAATCAAATTTTAAAAAGAAAAAGAACCCAATACTTCCCTTTAGTTTGCGCTGTGAAGCCGATGTAAGCTCTCTAGATTTTGACCTAGAGGACGTGGCAGAACATATTGTTCCTGATGTTCCTTTGTGGACATATAAAAGTCCCACGTTTCTTTATGATCTTGCTTCAAGCAAAAAGGATACAACAGATCCATCTATTTTTACAACCAAATTCTTGGAAGTCAAAGAAAAATACACATCTTATGAAGAAATATACACTGACGGCTCAAAAGATGGCGAAAAAGTTGCTTCAGCCACTATTTTAGATGGCGAAAAATATCAATTCCGCCTTCCCAATAACTCTTCTACTTTTTCAGCCGAGCTTAAGGCCATTGATCTCGCACTCGATCATATGATCGCAGAACGTTTCTCTCGCTATATCATTTTTACTGACTCTTTGTCAAGCATGCAAGCGATTGAGCACGAGAAAACTGACAATCCCCTTATCGTAAGGCTACTTGATAAAATTGCCCAGCTTAATGATGTTGATCTCGTTTTCTGCTGGCTTCCAAGCCACATTGGTATTCGTGGTAATGAGGAGGCAGATAAAGCTGCCAAGGATGCATTATCACTTGAGATTTTACCTTTTGAAGTACCTTTCACTGATTTTAAACCCTTAATTCATTGTTTTATTCATGATGTCTGGAGGAACTGCTGGTCTGATCCTGCGAATCAAAATAATAAACTATATTCTGTGCGACAGGATCTTGGCGATTGGCTACCTGGTTACAGGTCAAGCCGTCGAGAAGAGCTTATCCTGACTCGCATTCGCATTGGTCATACTCATCTGACACATTCCTATCTTTTAAAAGGAGAAGAGATGCCAATGTGCATTCCATGTAACGCTCCTCTTACCGTCAAACATATTTTTATTGATTGTATTGACTTTTCTTTTATTAGAGACAGATATTTTAAAGTTGATAGTATGAGGAAGCTGTTTGACTTTGTCAAATTAGAACTTATATTTGATTTTCTTAAAGCAATTCATTTATATAGTAAAATCTAATTTTATGTTATATTTACCGTTCTTCATCTTTATCTCCTTTTTTTTCAAAATCAAAAGTTCTCCTTAAGTTTTACAGTCTACTTTATCCATTTAAATTAATCTTAGACTTAAAAACGTTTAGGTAAATTTTTAAAGTTATTTTGAGTGATCTTTTGATCGTGATTTCTTTTTAGACTTGAAAGTGCATATTAACATTTTTACCATTTAAACTAATTTGTATTAAAAATCTTTTACGATTATTTGTTTTATAATGGTTTTGTCTAGTTTAGTTTTAATATATCCTTGACACCGTAAACTAGAGTAATCTATTAATTAAAATTGTCTGCGCCCAACATGACCTTAGTTGTCGGCGGGCCATAAAACACTATTCATTCATTCATTCATTCATTCATGCAATCAAGTGTAATTTTTTTCATTACGTTCTTTTTCTTATTCATTTTTTTCAGTTACTCCAATCGACTGAAACGATTCCTAGACACATGTCGTCTTTCGGATAATTTGTTCTCATATTGGGGCTGAAGGAATTCGAAGAAAAGAAGCATGTCAAACAAAACTTTCGATGTGATTGTAACATATAGGACATCGTCTTTCGGATAATTTGTTCTCATATTGGGACTGAAGGAGTTCGAAACAAGAGCCATGTTGGACATGGGCATAAGTCCCCTACCGGCTTTTTTGTCTCAATGTTTTCCCACGCCAATTCTATCAGGGACGTCAAAACCAGGTCTTGTTAAAGAGTTAAACAAGACTTACATGAGTTGTTGTCTCTGCTGTGCCCACTATACAATTCATGGAAGCAATAGACAGATGCAAGAAATAGTATCAATAACAGTTACCTTGTCTGATCGAAGATGTTTTTCTTCAGTCTTGTTGGTAAGAAATGAGAACTTTCACTGGAGGTGATTAATACTGCTGCATCACCACCCTGACTAACATGGCTTATAATTTTTTTTACATTTTAAAACAGGTTTCATCAAGTTAGCTTGCTTAGTTATTAAGTTATTGCAGGATCCATTTTTTGCCATATTTTCACTATTTCCGTTACCATAGCAACTGCACTTTTTGTCAAAGAACAAAGATAAAATGATGTGCATAATCTACACATTGCCATCTAGTCATATACCAAGTCTCATCAAATTAGCTTGCTTACTTATTAACTTATCGCAGGATCCTATATTTTTTGCCATATTTTCACTATTTCCGTAACCATAGCAACAACAATTTTAGTCTAAAAACAAAAATAAAATGATGTGCATAATCTACACATTGCCATATAGTCATATACCAAGTCTCATCAAACTAGCTTGCTTAGTTATTATCTTATCGCAGGATCCCATTTTTGGCCATATTTTCACTATTTCTGTAACCATAGCAACCTCAATTTAAGTCGAAAAACAAAAATAAAATGATGTGCATAATCTACACATTGCCATCTAGTCATATACCAACTTTCATCAAAAACGCTTGCTTAGTTATTAAGTTATCGCGGGATCAAGATTTGAGCGGACAGACGGACGGACGGACGGACAGACGGACGGACGGACGGACGGACAGACGGACGGACAGACGGACGGACAGACGGAGGGCAAACCTATAGTCCCCTCCGGTGTGAACACCGGTAGGGGACTAATAAAGCATGTCAAACAAAACTTTCGATGTGATTGTAGCATATATAACACAACACATTTCTTTTATATCAGTTTGAGTTTAAGGTAGCGGAGCCGTTATAGTTTTCCAACGTTTCGAAAGAAATAAGCTTTAACAGCGCTAACGGAGGTTTTGTAATGATTTTCATTAAGTAACCTCGGTTAACATTGTGAAAGTTCATGAGTTCCGAAATGTAGCGGAACTATTACGGTTCCACTACATTAAATTCATTTTCCAGTGCTAGAGATTCAAAAGGAGTAAACGTCAACCCTGTGCTCTGGAAACTCGTTAGAAATTTAGAAATGCATTGTCTGGCTAAATGAAGAAAGAGTTGAAGGGAATATTTGTTGATTTCATGGAGATGTGAAACTAAAAACCCAAATACGCTGTAGAAATACATGCGTGAAATCAACAAACTTTACGTTCATAACTTATAATTGATTTCATGAAGTAAAAGTGACAAAATTTGTCCTTTATGAGACAAACTCCCTCGAGGATTATTTTGTCCGCAAGCTTTAAAAGAAAACCACTAGATAACTCTAAATTGATTTTCCATCAAACTGAGTGTACGATTCTAGATAGACACTAGCCGCCGTCATAGCGCAGTTGGTAGCGCGTCGGACTGTCAATATAGAAGTCCCTGGTTCGATCCCCGACGGCGGCACTCATTCTTTCCGACTATTTGTCTCTCATCAATGGGATGATATTCGTAGACCTATGTGAGATAGCAGATGGAGGCAAGGAAAGAATGTGATGGTTGTACTGGTGAGAGAAATACCAGGAATCCATTGTTAGGTGCTCCAGCTACCGCGATATAACTGAAATAATGTTGAAAGCGGCGTTAAACTCCATTCAATCAATCTAGACAGACACGATTTAATTAAACTATAAAAAGACAAACAACACATGCCCTGCCATCACGATGCAAAATAAGTACAGAAACATTGAAAACCCCACCCTACTTTGCACGATGCATCGATCCCGGTATTAGATAGAGGATAATCGATTGTTTCAGTGTATGGTCGATTTTTATTTCATCCAGTGAACAACAGTGGTTACATGTTCACGCGTGGCGGAGCCATTCGTTAAAATATAGCTTTTATTGTTCACGAATTGAATAATCGATCGATTTTACTCGAAAAAAATGCTTATTTTATTTAATTACTTTTTTCTTAAATGCCGAAATGAGACAAAATGTGGATTTTTGTCAAGTTTTCTAAAAGTGCGTTATTTTGTACGTGATTGCTATGCAACGTTGGTAGTAACGTCACTTATTTTGCTTCGCTTAGATGACGTCAAATAGGGTGAAATAAACGAAAGCGCATAAGCTTTTGATAATTTCCCTGGTACAGCGGTGAGTTTATCATGAAGATAATCTACATTTATTTCTCGCTAATCCACCGAAAGAATAAGGAATACGCCCCAATTTACTGGTCAAATACGTATGTTGAGGCTGATCTTAGTCTATTAGCTTACTGCCTGCCTGTGGCATGAGAAGCTGGTGTAAGGTTAAGACTTGACGCAACAAATGAGGTCATTTTAGGAATTTTATCTGCCCTGCGTTCAGGATGACCAAACGTCGCAAACAGTTTGCCAATTACTCCCCGCTTTGTACGAAAGTGCACGTGCAAAGCCGGGTATAATTGACAAACTGTTTGTACCCTTTTGTCATCCCGAACTTAGGGCTGGTGTTTCAATGTACTCCAATTGCTGCTAGAGGTTTTGTTTGCCATAAACCATAAAAACATTTACTCCTCGCATTTTTTCGTGAAACAATGCACGGAAATGACTGGGATTAAGCCACATTTTTCTACATTTTAAAACTGTCTGTTTGTTATCCTATAGTGAGCCGCCGTCATAGCGCAGTTGGTAGCGCGTCGGACTGTCAGTCTAGAGGTCCCGGGTTCGATCCCCGACGGCGACACTCATTCTTTACGACTATTTGTCTTTCACCAAAGGGTTGATAATCGTAGTGTGAAATAGCAGCTGGAGGCTAGAAAAGGATGTACTGGTGAGAGAAATACCAGGAAACCATTGTTAGGAGCTCCAGCCACCGCGATATAACTGAATAATGTTGAAAGCGGCGTAAAACTCCATTCAATCAAAACATTGTTATTCTATAGTTGTGTTTTATGGCAGAAGCTGTTTGTTTTAAGTTTTGTTTGAGTGATTTTGACGGCTGGTGTACCTACAAACGTTTTCCTGATATTTAACATACCCGTACAACCATGAAATTTTCATAAGAGCCGTATTTCCAAATAAAAAAAAAAACAGTGAAAACAAACGCATTGTAACAGCGTTTTATACATGTATATATAAATCATTCTTGGACGCATTTATCCGAAAACGAATTCAGACAACTTGCAGGATCACACAGTTTATTTACCAGCTATGGCTGAGCATGGCTTGACGGGACGACCGTTGGATCGGGGGTAACAGCTGAAGTGTGGAGAAGTGATTGGAATCTGAAAATAAATGTCATCAAATATACGCGATCCGGCACACGAAAAGGGAGAATCTTGGTAATCCGTGAAATAAGTATTTGAAAAAAAGATTAGATCCTACCGAGCTCAACAATAGGTCGAATTTCGAAAATAATTGTATGGGAAGATAGGACGATCATCTTATATTCAGGACATGGAGAAAAGCTAAAGGTTTCGACCCTGGTTAGCTTGCGCATCCGGCGCAGTCTGACCAGGGTCGATACTTTTCGCACCTCCAAAATGGCCACTTTTCGCATGATGTGGCACCGCCTATGCATTGATTTCTTACATTTAGCAATTGGTTGATGAATTGCTCTTGTTAATTTTAATCAAGTGTCACAAAAGTCAATTGAATTGGTCGATCTAATAATAATTTTTAGATCTATGCTGTCAATCAAAAAGTGATTGGTTAATCACAGCACTAATTTAAAACGGGACGACTGTTGACCTCCGTCAAATTCAATCTTACTCGAGAAAAAGATTCTTTTTTTGGACCTCTCTTTTCCTATGAGAAAAAAAGACAGGCAGTAAAACGGTATATAACATAGCGGTAGGATCTATTCATTATTTTTGTGAAAATGAGACTAAAACCGTTCTTAAAGAAAAAGCTGTGGCGACGCTACGAAGTGAAATTGTCAAAGTGGGTGGTTTTGAAATAGATCTTGAATTAACTTGAATCAATAGGATAAGTGAGTTTTGAATCATATTATAGGAGGTTATACAATATCGTTATTTGTGTTCAGCATAAACGAAGTTAGCGACGTCTTTTATTATCTTTAATAAAATATACATTTGAATATTTATAATAATATTTCTTTTTCTTCACGAACAAATCAGACTCTCCAAAATTCAAGCAAGTCAGACAAATCATGGAATTTTTCGAGAGGTTTGAGTGTAGTTGTTGAGCCTCTCCAGTGATTTGAGAGTATTTTAGGATTGTTTGAGAGAGCGCTTGGATTGAATATTAATTAAGAAATGAATGGGTGGTTTAGAATGGTTTTGACCGGACTGATTATCAATTTCATCATTTTAAGGTAGTGGACCGTAATAGTTTCGCAATGTCTCAAAAGTGGTGAACTTTAACAGTTTTAACAGAGGTTTCCTAATGAATTTAAATAGGAAACCTCGGTCAACATTGTGAAAGATCATGTGTTCCGAACTATTGCGGAACTATTACGGCTCAACTACCTTAATACCTGTATTTTGGTCGCCTTTCGTTCATATCCAAACCTTACCCACGACAAACCAGGGGACAGCCGTAGTTCAGCACGTGGCCTTCTTGCAGAAGGTTATGACATTCACTTTCACATGCAACTTCTGTAGGGTCACTGCCAAGGACGTCAACAATGATTTGAAGGTCACATTTTAGAGTTTCAAGGTCAACTGTTGAAGAAAACTAGATTATAATCCTATAGATATGTTGTTAGTTGAATAGAAACAAAATATAAAAGCAAATCAATGGCATCTAGAAGTAATTAAACGAACGTGGTAATTGCACTAAAGCTGTACCTGACGCTCAGTTTTGAAAGGTCACGTGAGTCTACAAAATGCATAGGCACTGGCGACCTTTTAAAACCAGGGCGTCATTTACCTTCAAAAGTCCAATATAGCCATAGCGCCGTTTGAAGCGCAAAAGAATTGCAATCATGTAATCTAGCCTTACGTTCAAGATAACACTAGAAAGCCATGAATGGCTTGAGTCGCTCCACAGACTTGAAATTCTTGTAATAGCAAATCAAAGTTTGGACTAGATTTTTTAGATATTTTGTGTTGTACTGATGTTGAAAATGTTTTTAAAGTTTCCACTATACAACATGTAGAATAATGACCTCCGCCGATAAAAGAAATATTTTTCATCCAATGACAATAATTTTGACAATGACAATAAATTTCACAAGGATCATACCAATGAAGTTTTATATCCATCAATTTCATTCTGAGAAAATGACTTTCAAAATTTACACTATATAACATATTGAGAAATGACCTCCACCCATATAATATATATTTTTTTAATCTCATCACAATAATTTTTGGTAGACCGATAAAGGGTCACTCAAGTATCATTTCCGTGAAATTTGGTTGATGTCTATCAATTACATTCTGAGACAATGATTTTCAAATTTTCCACTATATAACATAAAGAAAAATGACCACCGCCCGTAAATTACATATTTTTCCTCCGAATACAATAATTTTTTGTAGACTGAAGAAGGGTCACCCAATGATAATTGCAGTGAAGTATGGTTGATATCCATCAATTAGAATCTGAGAAAACTCACTTTATACCACATTTGGAAATTAGCCACGCCCATTAAATCCATCTTTTTCACTGGATCAAAATTTCTTGAACAACTTTGAAAGACGGTCACCCAAGGATCTTTACTGTGAAGTTTGGTTGAATTTTATCCAGTAGCTTCTGAGGAGAAGATTTTTAAAGAAAAGGTTTATGACCGGACGCAAGGCCGGACGGACGCAAGGCCGGACACAACGCAATGACAATAGCCCCAGTTGCCTTCGGCCAGTGAAGCTAAAAACGGTGCAAACTGTTCGTAGATAATGCCGCGATACATTGTATGAATGAAAGTGCCGTTAAACCACAAAGATTTACAAATAATTCTATAATAATCTATGAGCATTTCCTTATAAGAATTATGAAAATTGGGCAAAAATTGTGACAAAGAAATTGGCATTAAAGCCTTTTTTACCCGTTAACATTGAGTCAAAATTGTGGCCTCTTGAGAATTAAAAAATGCCTACCATAATCAAGACACAGTTTCCTGTGGGTTTTCCCACTATTTTAGACAGATTCCTTCTTTTTAGACACAAAAATCTAACAAAGGTAAATGATGATTGCACCAAATTATGAACCTTTTTACCCACAACCAATTGGTGAATCGCTCAAGTGTGCCAACAGAAACGTCCCAACCAGTTCGTTCAAGGCTTTGATTTGAATAGTTTCACTGTTGCGAAGATAAACATTATGACAAAATATTGTTAACATCGGGTCAAGTCGACATCCTCAGGGGGTCTCCCTATTTGCTACGCTATGTGAATATAGCGTAGCGAATAGGGAGACCATGGGGTATCCGAGGATTTTAAACCAAGAATTTTCGTAAATCATCGAAGAAACCAAAATATAAACTATTTAAGAGATAACAGATATTTTTAATTCATGGAGGTAGGAAACTAAAAACCTAATCGATTTGTATGAATATGCGCATCGGATTCTTTCTTAAATGTGTTTAGGTTTTTTAGTTTCATAACTCCATCAAAGAAAAATATTTTTATGACTGAAATCAAATCCTCGGCTAATTAGGATGAAGGGATTTTGAAATTAAATCATTTCCGCGTTTTCTTTTATCATTTTAATTAATGAAGCCTAAATACTTTGAAAAGGGTCTTGTATAAGATCGTCAAAACATTAGTTGACCCAAAAACTTATCAAACCTAGGACTGGGATTGCACAATCTGACTTGGGTCGATATTTTAAGCACTCGGCTAATTTTTTTCAAAATGTAGAATGATAATTCTACCTACCTTTGAAATAATATTTAAAATGACACATCCGGTCGCCCTCAACTGGAATAAATCTAGCATTTAAGATTTTGTTTACGGTATTCACAAATGGTCCTTTTTCGCTTGACCGGTCACAAGTATACAATATATCTATTAAAATACATTTTTATTTCATAGTGCTGTGAAGGTAAACATATCATCACAGAGTATGATACGCGACGCAGATCATGTTTAAGTGTAATTTCATTTTTATTTTCATATCTATATGAATAATATAGTATCAAAAACGCACGCAAGAAATACCTCTTTCTCACTCTCTCCACACACTCTCTCTCTCTCCACACTCTCTCTCACTCCACGCCTCTCTCTCTTCACACTATCTCCCCTCTCTCTCTCTCCCTCTCTCTCTCTCTCTCTCGTCTCTCTCGCCTCTCTCTCGCTCTCTCTCTCTCTCTCTCGTATCTCTCTTCCTCGCCCCTCTCTCTCTCTCTCTCGCATCTCTCTCTCTCCACACTCTCTCTCCACACTCTCTCTCCACACACACTCTCTCTCTCTCTCTCTCTCTCTCTCTCTCTCTCTCTCTCTCTCTCTCTCTCTCTCTCTCTCTCTCTCTCTCTCTCTTTCTCTCTCTCTCTCTCCCTCTCTCAACACTCTCTCACCTCTTTCTCTCTCTCTCTTCCTCGTCCCCCTCTCTCTCTCGCACCTCTCTCTCTCCCTCACTCGCCCCCTTTCATTCTCTCTCGCCCCTCTCCCTCTTTCTCTCCCCACTCTCTCTCTCCTCATTGTCTCTCTCTCTCTTGATTCTTTTCTCTCTCACACTCTCCCCTCTTGCGATTTCTCTTCGTATCTCTATCTACTCTCTTATTCTCAATTCTCAATTCTCAATTAACTCTCTCTCTCTCTCAATTCCCTCTACTTTCTCTTTCTCTCCACCCTCACCGCTCTGTCACATCTCTCTCTCAACTCTTGCTGTATCCACTCTTTCTCCACTCTCTCTCCCAACTTTCCCCACCGTGTCTCTCAAATCTCTCTTTCTCCACTCTATATCTCAATTTTCTCTATACTTTCTCTCTCTCCAATCTCTTCTGCACTCTCTTTCTGCACCCTCTCTCAACACTCTCTCTCTCTCAACACTCTCCCCCTATTCTCTCTTCACTCTCTTCTCTGATCCCTCTCCCCCATACCTCTTCGTCATCCTCTCTGTCACCCCCTTTCTCCCGGACTCTCTTTACCCTGTCAAGGTAAAAGAGGATCATTGAAGACTGGAACAATTTTGAAGAAGATCTGTCAATATGATTATAGTATTTAACGATCAATTGAAATTTATTACTTTTTCAAATTACTTTACTGAAGAATAATTTTGATACCATTAGATCTGCACAGCTCGCTCAGTCTAGTCGGTAATATTCTGTTCCAAAGTCGCAATTAGTCCCCTTCTAGCGTGACAGGACATTATTATGAATAATGAGAGGGATAGAGCGAGAGAGAAAGATAGAGGAACGCCCTTTCGGGCACTCACTCGAAATGTAGTGCTTTCATGAGACTATGAATGCACTTGAAATGGCTTATCAGCACTGATATTACAGAAAAGGTACGGTTTTTATTTGAAAATTATATGTCTCTGTTTTGTTTCTTGGCAAGAATAATTAATTGGATCCAATGTTGCAAGAGAGTGTTTCTACTTTGCTCGCTCATAAAGTATGAAACTGTTATCAGCATACTTAAAAAGTAAATAACATTAAATTGATAATATTTCATTTCTATCATCATACATAAAAGAAAAACATCAATACACAGAAATTGTCTTTTATGAAAAATGATTTTCTATTATCGAAAAAATAATTTTGTTGCCTCCGGTAATAAATGGTTGCACTGAAATACAATTTTCTCAACTCTGGGATTAATCTGCGGATTAGCTGTGAGGGCTAAACAGAAGGACCTTTCAAGTAATTCCTCTATATGTTTTCTCTCTCTCAGTTGCAAGTTCGACCCCAGGAAGAGGAAGCCTAATTATTTTTTCTGAGACTCCGTTCAAATTTTAAAACTAATATTATTTCATTCCCATTACACCGTTACCCATTACAATTGATTCATAATAGGTTTTCGTCATGTAGGTTATGATAATAACATTAAGTAACAATCATATTTGTCTACATGACAAAATCATATCGAATCAATTACCTGTGTCAGAATTGTACCTTTCAATGTCCCACTTCGAGAAAAAAACTAGGAAAAGAGAGAAATCGCTCAGTTTTTTTAAATACAGTTTTACAAGTCGTATCATAAAAGGGGAAATATAGTTTTCATTACTAACTTGAAAATGTTTCAAAATTTTCTTATGGTAGTAGAACCGTAATACTTCTGCAATGTTTCGCACCACATATTCTTTCTCAATGCTAACCGAGGTTTCCTAATGAAAATCATTAGGAAACCTCGGTTAACAACGTTAAAGCTCATTACCTCTGAGACATTTCAAAACTATTACGGGTCCACTACCTTAATATTACCTAAACATCAACCATCCCTGCGTTCAGGTTGACAAAACGGTGCTAACTGTTTTCAATACTATACCCCGCTTTGCACGTTAATGCACGTGCAAAGCGGGGTATAATTAGCAAACAGTTAGCACCGTTCTGCCATCTTCAACACAAGACTAGTTCCATCAATGAGCAAGCGACCTTTGCAAATAAAAATAACTAACCAAACATTACGCGTACATATGGTGTGACAAAAAAAGAGAGGGTAGAATTATAAAGATGAAGAAAATATAAAAATATGGAGTTTAGACTACCTAGAAAAGAAAGGAAATTTCCAAGGAGAGCTACAGACGCTTTTTTAGGGGGTGAAACCTCTTATAGTGGCGGATCCAGATGGGGTTCGGGATGGTATTTATTGTCATGGGAAAAATCAAAATTTGGAAATAGAAGGAAAACGACCCCCCTCAGAGGCCTATTTATTTCATTGTCGCGGGGTAATTCAATCAATTGTTTGTTTTAGTAATAAAACGAACCTCGGGTTTATTGTTTGATTTTGATTTGAATTGGGGTTTTACGTCGCTTTCAACAATCTCTCAGTTATATCGCGACGACTGGAGCACCTAACGATGGATTCCTGGTATTTCTCACACCAGTACTACCACCATATCCCTTTCCTAGCCTCCAGTTGCTATTCCACATAGGTTTACGATTATCTACCCATTGGTGGAAGACAAATGTCGGAAAGGATAAGTGCCGCGGCCGGTCGGGTTTATTGAATGGCATCAACAAAATGGTTCTAAGGACTCAATCAGAGTAAGGCATATAAGGATACCCTCTTAGGGCTTTGGAGTCCTTGCTTTCAATAAAGACTATTTTGTTTTAGCAATCGTCGTTTTTTTGCGCAAGAATAAATTTTTCCAGAGGGTCCCACGGACTTACTACAGTTTCGACTGTCTTTGCGACTTGTTTGTGAGTCTAAGAGTCGCGAAACCTACTTCCCTTAAATCCCTATCGGATATTGTATACTCGACCCCCCCCCCTTACAAAAACCCTAGCTCCGCCATTGATCTGCAGCGATAGAGTAGCCAACTAGCAATAGATAAGAAAGAAAATATAATCCGTTAGCCAGCCCTGCGTTCAGGATAACAAAGCGGTGCAAACAGTTTTCCGATTATATCCCGCTTTGCACGTGCACCTGCGTGCAAAGCGGGGTATAATTGGCAAACTGTTTGCATCGTTTTGTCATCCTGGACGCAGGGCAGGAAAACCCTGCCTTGTGATTACAGCTTCCTCACCAAGATTGTACAAAACGAACAATCTCAGACGGATCCAAATTCAAAGAATTCCAACCGTACATTCAGTTAAGATAGGAATAATGTATACTTAACTCCAAAAGATAGTCCACAAGTATATGTTCTCTTAATAGCTTTACTGTTTATGACGTACATACATTTTCTTTTTTTCAGACCTGTCAAAATTGACCACCTTTTGATTGACCGATCTTTTTACCGTTGGATTCCATGTTCAGTTCAGTAGAAATGCCTATTTAATAAACGTGTCCCTTTACATCGCTGGTCTGGTGCACAAAGGTCTGGTGAAAATTTTCAATGTGCATCGAAAGATATTTTGCACATGGCAATAAACCGTTTCAAAATCTTTAAATTTTCGCTGACGTCAAATGTTACGTAAAATTTGGGTCTACTTTGTTCTATGAATACAAATTGGAAACTGTTCCTAAAACATGAAGGATGAATTTACAAACGATTAAACTGCTTTTAACAATTTTCCAATTGAATTTTAAGGACTGGTGCTACTAACCATGAGGTTTAGTGATTGTTCGTTACTGTACAGACAAGATAGCGAAATCAAGTCGTATTGATGTTTGACTATAGCGGACGATATGTAATCATTAGCACAATAACAATTAACAAATCTGGTTGACATGATGGCTCCCGTAAAACGCTCAGTATAGACATTTATAAGCAAATTTTCTAAAGGAAACTGACGATATGAAAGCCTACTTTAGAATTGTCGAATCTGTTTAACAACGGTCTCGGGTAGCATCTTTATTTCATCCCATACATGTGGTTATGTGGTTGTTCTACCAAAAGTAGCAAAGACAGTTTTTTTAAAAGTGCTTAAATTATTTCAATTTATATTTATTGATTTCGTGGACGGAAACTTAAAACCCAACCAAACTGTAAAAATTCGCAAAGCGGATTTATTCAAAACTGGTAAGATTTTAAGTTTGATATCTCCATGGCTTTCGTATTTAGTTTCATATCTCCACGAAATCGATAAAAAAAAAATAATCACTAACAATTAAATTTCTTGGAGCAAAACTATTTATTCACTTTAACAGAGATTGTTTATAGAACTACTTTCCGTGGAAGCTTTCGAAGAAAAAAACCTGCGAATCGAAATTGATTACATTTAGCATGATTTTTTACAGAATGTACGAATCCTGATTAGTATAACTGGAATTATACAATTATTGTGCGTTGAAATTAAAAGGGAATATAAAATAATTGTGGAAATTATTGAGAAAAAACTGCAAAATAATTGTAGAAAACATTGAAAAAAAAATGAGAAAAATTCTCTTTTCCTTTCAATGTTTTTCCTTTTTATTACTTTTAGTGCGGTTTGTGGGAAAACGGTATCGAGAGAGAAGTACAATTTCTTCTGCTTTTTTTCTTTGAAATTAAATATATGATTTTCTTTTTTCATGGTTAATAGAGATTTTGGATTTTTTCAGGAATAGGAGCTTAACCCATGCTGATCCCGGAATATTCCTGCTTTGGCAGGTCGATACTACCTTATTTTCCTTTATAAATCAGCTAAGTTTGAAAAATCATATTTTAACAATAAAAACTGACTCACAATCAGGGAAACCAGTAATTTCAGCACTTTGATTTTGATGCATATTTGCTATAGATTTTTATTTAGCATGACAAAGGTCAAGTCTATACTCAATCTCATTGTCATTTAGACAGGTTTCCCAGGATAATGGATCATATACATGTAAACACATGTTATACTTTTAGGGTTTTAATTGATTGATTAAATTGGTTTAATATCGCTTTCGAAAATCAGGTGTCAGAACTATGCATGTAAAAGATTTATGTGTGCAAACGAAAGGTCGTTTATATACTAGTCAAAACTTCTAACCGGCCACTTTAAAAACAAAGATATTTTTTCTGTGGTGTTTGGATTTACGTGAAATTTGCAATGTGAATTTTCAAGGAACTTTCAAGATGATTTTGGCGAAAAGTAACTGTTATTTCACTGAATGTAAAGCGCAACATGAGAAAAGCTCAAAAAGCTCTAAATTCACACAGAGCTCAAAATAGTGTCAATGTATCGATTTTTGTCTGCAACATCGACTAGGAAAAAAACTGAAAATGATCGACAATAGTGCGCGACATATGGCCATAGAAGAAAGTGATAGAGCTTATGTATGCAGAAAAACGGTTCCTAGAACCAACACCTAAAACACATATAGACTGATAATTCCCGTTGAGCTACGAAATGTAGGATATGTGAAAGAAAATCAGTTTGGTACATCGATTTTTTCACTACAGACCTTATTAGAGCAGATTCGGAAATTAAATGGTTTACCGGTTGAATTTAAACACAATTTTACCATGCCTCCTATTCTTTTTGTTTCTCCTGTAGTCAAAAATCACACAAAATTGACAATGTTTTCCAATTTTTTTCTTGGTCAGGGTTGCAGCTAACGATTTGCTGTCTTTGATTTGTTGAAAGTGTTATATACCAAGCTCTATTAAGAGTTAGAGCTTTTTGAGCTTTTCCTTTATTACACATCCAATTTTGATTACTATGGTTAATCATAATGGAAATCCACGTACATTATGCTTAAAAATTCACGCATCAAATTTCATTAAAATGTTATAACTTTTAAAAAAGTAATCGTCATTTTTAAAGTGGCCGGTTAGGACTTATGGCCAGTATATATACGGTTCAGGTATGCAGGGAATAAAATGGTGGTAGGTATTGGGAAATAGTGCGAATAGCAGCCAATGGCAGATAACTCTAGTGTTTAATGATATTAAAATGATTTTGGAATGGAACTGAATGAGTGCGAGGAGTGAGTTTTGAGTTAAATTAAAGGGAGGTAATCTAATGTCGCAAATTTTGTTTAAGATACACAAAATCAGCAATATTAATTACCTCCCTTTTACAAAAATATACATATATTTTCTATAAATAGCTTCCTATTTCTTCAAGATCCAATCAGACGCTTATAATATCAATTAAATCCCCCGCTTTTTTCCCTACTGTTTTAATATTGAAAGAAGCTGTTGTTAGATGTTTTCAGTGAATTTGGGGCGTTTTTGAATGGTTTAAATGGGTGTTTGTAATTAATGAATGGAACGCAGAGTGAGTGATTTAGAATGGTTTTGATTGAAATGAATGTCAATTTCACGATATCATTACGTGTATCCGTATGGAACTTACTCTGATTGAGAGCTACTTTAACCCAATTTTGATTTTCCAAATTACTATGAAATAAAAAGACCACAGAGGACGTTCGTTTTCCCATTCTTACCAAATTTTGAATTTCCCCATTACAATAAACATCCAAAACCCCTTCTGGATCTGCCACTACAAGAGGTTACAAATCCTGGAAATAGTGTCTGTGGTTTTGCTTTCTCTTCCAAGTTAAGTTTACTAGTCTAAACTCTTTATTTTATGTTTATATTTTCTTCATCTTTCTAGTTTTATTCCCTCCATCTTCCCCTTGGCGCATGACATGTACACGTAATATTTGTTTGTTTGGTTCTTTTTTTTGTACAAAGGTCGCTTGGAGATTGGTAAAACTAGTCCTGCGTTCAAGATAACAAAACGGTGCTAACTGTTTGCAAATTATACACGTGCAAAGCGGTGTACAGTTTGGAAACAGTACGTACCATTTTGTCATCCTGATCGTAGGGCTGGTTGATGTTAAGGTTATTATGCTCCCTGAAGGGAGAGTATGTAGCCGCCGCTTCGTCTATCCATCCGTCTGTAAAGCCGCCCGTCTGTCCGCACCAGCAATTTCTCCACAGCCCTTGGGCAAAAAAAATCAAATGAACTTATCATGTGGACTTCCTATGTGTTGATGCATCTGTCCCGGTTTTTTTTTATTTGAGGCCTCGTCACGGGAAAAGGGGACTAAGGTAAAATACAGTTTTTCTCAAATTTCTCCCAGTCTTATGGTCAGAATTTAATGAAATTCCATATTGAGTAGCACATTAGACGCCCTTTACCACAAACAATTTAAAATATATCACGGTAAAAGGGGACTAAATGTTTGTTACCTTTTTCTTTTATTTCTCCTGGTCTTAAGAATTTGGTGAAATTTCATGTATGAGTAGCAAATCAGATGCCCTTGGCCATTATTTATTTAACAATTTCATTAAAAAAATTGTCATGGAAAAATGTGGGCTTAATGTTTGATACTTTATGTTTGCTCTCTGTGTCTCCTATTTCAATACTGAGCAGAAAAGAGCGAATTTTCCATTGATGCATTTTTTTGTGACAATGCCTTATTCGGGGAGCATAATCCGTCTCTTATGGCTCTTGTTTTAAGAAAAGTAACTTTTTATGGAACGTATCGTAAAAAAACCCAATGAGCGTTTCCTCTCTTTTCCTTTTTTTTCTAAGCGGGCGACTTATATGTATAATGCTGACAGAGGTAATTGTTTCATAATGTGATTTTGTCATGTAGATAAATATGGTGGTTTCAATTTCAATCATGACAAAAACATAATATGATTCAATTGCCTGTGTAATTGGAATAAAATAACATTAGTTTTAAAATTTGATAGGAGACTCAGACAAAAATTATTCATACTTCCTCTTCCCGGGGTCGAACTTGGAACTGAGAAGATCAAAAAAATAGAGGAATGACTTAAAAGGTCCTTCTGTTTAGCCCCCACGGCTAATCCGCAGGTTAATCCCAGAGTTGAGCAAATTGTATTTCAGTATTAACATTTATTACCGGAGGCAAAGAAATCATTTTATTCTATAATGGAAAAAAAATCACAAAGGACAATTTCTGTGTTTTGAATAGTTCTTCTTATGTAAGATAAAAGAAATTATAAATCATCAATTAATCTATTTTCCTTTTTACGTAAGCTTATAACAGTTAAATACTTTTAAACGAGCAAAGTAGAAAACACTCGTTTGCAACTTACGATCTAATTAAATATTCATCGCCAGGAAACAGTAAAAAGACGAATAATTTTCGAATAAAAAATGTACTTTTTCTGTAATGTCAGTGCTGATAAGCCATTTCAAGTGCAATCATAGTCTCATGAAAGCACTATATTTCGAGTGAGTGCCCGAAAGGGCGTTCCTCTATCTTTCTCTCTCGCTCTATCCCTCTCATAATTATATCAACGGCCTGGCACGCTAGAAGGGACCTAATTGGGATTTTAGAACAGCTTATTGTTGACTAGACTGCGCAAGCTGTGCAGATCTATCGGTTTCAAAATTACTATTCGGCAAAGTATATTAAAATTGTAATAAATTCCATTGAATAGTTAAATACTGTAATTTGATTGAAAGTTATGCTTCAAAATATTTTTTAACGTATGGACATATTTCAAGTTTTCATTGGTCGCCTTTTAGTATGCCATGGAAATGAGAGAAATAGGGAGAAGGGATGAGAGCGAGGGGCAAGTAGAAAGGGGGAGAGAAGAGTGTGTGGAATATAGAGAGAGAGAGAGTGGGGGGAGAGAAAGAGAGAGAGGATAGAAGGAGACAGGGAGAGGGGAAGAAAGAGAGGAAAAGAGATTGGAGAGAGAGATAAGTGTAGAGATGTGAAGAGGGTATAGAGAGTGAGAGACGATGAAGTTTAAAAAGGGTAGGAAGGGAGAGTGTGTTTAGAGAAATAGTGTGTAACGAGAGGATGTGTAGAGAGTGAGAAAGAGTGAAGACATTGTGAAAAGAGATAGAGTGTGTATAGGGAGAAAGTGTGTATATAGGTTGGGTAGAGAGAGTGAAAGAATGAAGAGAGAGAGACAAAATTTGGAGAGAGAGGGTAGAGAGAGAGAGGGTAGAGAGAGAGAGAGACAAAAAGAGAGAGGGGGTAGAAAGAGAGGGAGAGAGGGAGGGGGATTGAGAGGGGAGAGAAAGGGGAGAGAGGGGAGAGAAAGAGAGGAGAAAGAGAAGAGAGAGAGAGAATACAGAGAGAGAGGGGAGAGGGGGGAGAGAGAGGGGAGAAGAGAGAGGGGAGAGAGAGAGAGAGGGGAGAAGAGAGAAAAGAAAGAGAGAGAGACAGAGAGAGAGAGAGTGAGAAAAGAGAGAGAGAGTGAGAAAAGAGAGAGAGAGAGAAAAGAGAGAGAGAAAAGAGAGAGAGAGAGAGAGAAGAGAAGAGAAGAGAAGAGAGAGAGAGAAAGAGAAGAGAAGAGAAGAGAAGAGAGAGAGAGAGAGAGAGAGAGAGAGAGAGAAGAGAAGAGAGTGAGAGAGAGAGAGAAGAGAAGAGAAGAGAAGAGAAGAGAAGAGAAGAGAAGAGAAGGGCAGAGAGAGAGAGTATTTCATGCATAGTATTTATTCATTTTTTTAATTTATTTTCAGGTACTCTAATCGAAAAAATGAAGCATGGCAATCTAAACTTTCGATTTGATAATACATCACATTTCTTCTGTACCAGTTTCAGGTTAAGGTAGTGGTCCCGTAGTAGTTTCCGAACGTTTCGAAAGAAATAAACTTTAACAGTGGTAATGGAGGTTTCCTTATGATTTTCATAAGGAAACCTCAGTTAACATTGTGAAAGTTCATGAGTTTCGAAATATTGCGGAATTATTACGGGTCCATTACCTTAAATTCATTTTCCAGTGCCAGAGATTCAAAAGGAGTCAAATTTATCATTGTGCTGTGGAAACTCATTAGAAATGTATTGTCCGGCTAATTGAAATAAGAGTTGAAGGGAATACTTGTTGATTTCATCAAGGTATGAAACTATTTACCTAAACACGCTGTGGGAATACATGCATGAAATCAACAAACATTTCGTTCATATCTTATAATTGATATCATGAAGCAAAAGTGTTAAATTTTGTCCATCATGAGACAAACTCCTTCGGGGATTAGTTTGTTCGTAAGCTTAAAAAAAGCTAAATAATCAAAATTGTTTTCACTGAGAAAGGAAATCAAAGTTTCACCAAACAGAGTGTACAAATCTAGATAGACACTACAGAATGTAACAATAAAAAGACAAACAACACATGCCCTGCGATCACGATGAAAAAAGTTAAAAAAAAACTACTTGAGAACTGTACCTTATTTTGCACGACGCATCAATCCCGGTATTTGATAGGGGATAATCGTTTGTTTGAGTGCAAGACCGATTTTTTTTTCATTGAGTGAACAACAAAAGTTATATTTTCTCACGAGTGGCGGAGCCACGCGTGAAAATATAGCTTTTATTTATCACGAAATGAAATATCAAACGATTTCACCCGAAAAACAAACGATTATTAAATACTACTCAAAATTTGATAAGGACCACTAATAAAATTGTGATTTACTTTTACATTTGAATTAAACGTACTAAAATTTCTTTTGGTGATGAAAATATGTTCATTTGAGAAAATGTTTGTGCTTTAGAGCAAATGTGTTAGCAAACTATGGAAGCGGAACGGTAGTTTAAACTGAGAAGGGAAATTATTGCGGAGAACACGGAACGAAAGGCAAAGAAGATTTTAAAAAATCGGGGGAATTTGATTAAATTGTGCTTCATTTCATCATGAAAGTTAATTTAAAACTATGATCAGCCGCTCAGATTTTTGAAAAAAAAATCTTTCGAATGCTTTGAAAATGGGATTTAAGTTTGCCAAAGAATAGTTGTTTGCTGCACGTTCTAAATCGTAGTAAGCAAATGAACAAATGAACAAACAAATGAACAAATTTATTTGCGAATAATTTAGGCCACCGGCCCATAATATCATACAAACAGAGCATATATATTTTCATGTTTTAGTCTTTTTTTTTTTTTTTTTTTTTTTACTAGATTTGGATATTTTCTATTTTTATCTGAAATTCCACCATCATCAACACAATCCTCTTAAAACTATTTAATAATAGTCACTGAGAAATGTAAATGATTACTAGTATTTCACTTACAGTAAATATCATGATATTGTTACACAATTTAAAAGCGTGTTGTGTAGCATTTAATCATAGATTTATAAATACATGTATAGAATAAAAAATGTATTTTTAGGAATTCTATATTGAAATTAGTTTTACTTGATAAAAATGAAAGTATAAAAGATTAAGAATTCAGTCAATTAACACTTATAATTCTTCTAATCGTGTTTGGCGAACTTTAAATGCTGATGATAGATACTTTGATAAATTAAGTAATAATTTGTCATTTTGGCATTGCATTATAACAAAATATAATTCTTTTGTAGGCAATGAATTAAGCCACACTTTTGGGAAATATATTTTACGTAAATCCTCATAGTAAGGACAAAGTAAGAGGAAGTGATATTCATCTTCTATTGTGTAAATATTGTTATTTAAACAAAGTTTGCAAATTCGAAACTGTTTATCAATTAGTTCATATCTGCCCGTTTCAATTTCTAATTGATGATTTGAACATCTAAAATTTGCTAGAGATCGTCTAAGGATAAAAGACATATCAATTTCAAGGTAACGTTCTGGATCAAGTAGGGTTTTAAATTCTCTATAATAATACGCCTTTGAAGAACATCGAACTTTTGAGAACCAATTTTGTAATGAAATATCTAAAAGTCTATTCTTGAATAGCTTAACAAATGCGCGTGTATCACCTAATTCATTAGCAATCCAAGCGTGTCCAAAACCATTTTCGAAAAGCAATTGTTTGATGTTTGAAACCCAGTTTTTTCTCCCTGCTTCTTCTAAAGAACGCAGCATGTTATAACTTTGTTTCGGGTATCTGTGATTAGGCATAGATATCAAGCGAGGCCAATATTTTATACATCGTGTAATATAGTGAATAGATAGTGGATATCTTCCACACTCTCCTAGAGCAAGAAAATCGGCTGTGTTATTATTAAGGCAACATAAACGTTTGCAAAATTGGACATGGACTCTTTCAATAATATCATAATAACGGTAGCCCCATATATCTGAGTCAAAGCAGAGTATTGGTGTAACCATGGCATCAAAAAGTTTGAATGCATCAATTGCCTTAAAATAACCAAATTTCTTTTGATAACTATAAATACTGAAGCATGCTTTTCTAGCCTGAGAGGCTTGTGTTTCTAAAGCTTTAGACCAACACAGACGACTGCTGAAGATTGTGCCTAGATATTTGTAGTAGGTCGTTGTGTTAATTTCGCGGCCCTTATAGTGCCAAATTTCATGTTTATTAGCTATACCACCATTCCTAAAAACAATTATTTTTGTTTTATCTAAATTAATTTGCATTCCAGTTGCATCACAAAATTCCTCTATGACATTTATTTGCTTTTGGAGTCCCTTAACTGTATCAGATATACTTGCAACGTCATCAGCAAATAATAAAGCTAAAATGTCATCGATTTCATTATTTAAGAAGATTCCTGATCCACATCGATTTTTTAACAACTCTATAAGGTCATTAATAAACAGAGAAAATATTTTGGGAGAACTTAGACAACCCTGTCTAGTACCTATTTGGCAAGCGAAAAACTGTGTTATAAGATGATTATCATGTGATTTAACTGCTGACTGTAACTGTGCGTACATTGATTTAAATATATTTAAAAATAGTCCGCCAATTCCTTTTCTAGCCAAAGAGTCCCATAATTTATCATGATTAATACTATCGAATGCTTTACTAAAGTCCACAAATAAACAATAGAATCTGCCCTTTCTTTTTGATAGGTATTTCTGTACTAAACATTGTAACGTAAACGTATTTTTGGTAACACTGTACCCATTCCTGAACCCTGCTTGGGCCTCATGAATAACTTTGTATTTTTCGACCCATGAATTTAACCTTTCAGTGAGAACACTTATAAATATTTTACTGATACTGTTAGTAAGAGATATGCCTCGGAAGTTATTTGGATTATCTTTCGGACCAGACAAGTTTAAAACATTTTCCAGGAAGTAATGAAAACTATATTTCAATAAATAAAAGTAACTTTTTATGGAACGTATCTTAAAACTGTTATCTAAAAAAAAAAAAAAAAAAAAAAAAAACTAATAAGCGTTTCCTCTCTTTTCCCTTTTTTGTAAGCAGACCACTTATATGTACAATGCTGACAGAGGTATTTGTTTTATAATGTGATTATATCATGTAGATAATAAATATGATGGTTTCAATTTCTATCATGACAGAAACATAATATGAATCAATTGCCTGGGTAATTGAATTAAAATAACATTAATTTTAAAATTTGAAGGGAGACTCAGAAAAAAATAATAAGGCTCCTTCTTCCCGGGGTCGAACTTGGAACTGAGAAGATCATGAATATAGAGGAATGACTTGAAAGGTCCTTCTGATTAGCCCCCACGGCTAATCCGCAGGTTAATCCCAGAGTTGAGAAACTTGTATTTCAGTGTTAACATTTATTACCAGAGGCGACGAAATTACATGTATTTTATTCTATAATGGAAAAATATCACACAGGACAATTTCTGTGTTTTGGATAGTTCTTCTTATGTTAGATAAAGATATTATATGTTATCAATTAATCTAATTTCCCTTTTACGTAAGCTTATTACAGTTAAATACTTTTAAACGAGCAAAGTAGAAAACACTCGTTTGTAACTAAGGATCTAATTAAATATTCATCGCCAGGAAACAGAAAAAAGACGAATAATTTTCGAATTAAAAATGTACTTTTTCTGTTATGTCAGTGCTGATAAGCCATTTCAATTGCATTCATAGTCTCATGAAGGCACTATATTTCGAGTGAGTGCCCGAAAGGGCTCTCCTCTATCTTTCTCTCTCGCTCTATCCCTCTAAATAACTATATCAACGTCCTATCACGCTAGAAGGGGACTAATTGGGACTTCATAACAGTATATTGTTGACTAGACTGCGCACGCTGTGCAGATCTATCGGTTTCAAAATTACACTTCGGCAAAGTATATTAAAATTGTTGAATAGTTATTAGATACTGTAATTTGATTGAAAGTTGTGCTTCAAAATATATTGTAACGTATTTTAAGTTTTCATTGGTCGCCTTTTAGTATGCCATGGAAATGAGAGAAAGAGGGAGAAGGTGTGAGAGCGAGGAGCAAGAAGAAAGGGGGAGATAATGGTGTGTGCGAGAGAGAGAGGGATTGGGGAGAGAGAGGAATGAGAGGATAGAACGAGAAAGGGAGAGAGGAAGAAAGAGAGGAAAAGAGATTGAAGAGAGAGATAAGTGTAGAGAGAGGAAGAGAGTATAGAGAGTGAGAGACAATGAAGATTAGAAAGGGAGAAAGAGAAGGGAGACAGAGAGAGTGTGTAGACAGAGTTTAGAAAGAGACTGAGTAGAGAGAGAGTGTGTGTGTGTAGATAGAGAGTGTAACGAGACAGTGTGTAGAGAGAGAGAGAGGGAGAGAGAGAGAAAGAGTGAAGGTATTGTGAAAAGAGATAGAGTGTATATAGAGAGAAAGTGTGTAAAGAGGTTGTGTAGAGAGTGAAAGAGTGAAGAAAGAGAGAGAGGCAAAGTGTGGAAAGAAAGGGTACAGAGAGAGAGAAGGGGTAGAGAGAGAGACGGAAATAGAAAAGGGGTAGAGAGAGAGTAGAGAGAGAGGAGTAGAGAGAGAGGGGGAGAGAGGAGAGAGAGAGGAGAGCGAAGAGAGAGGAGAGCGAAGAGAGAGAGAGTAGAGAGAGAGGGGAGAGAGAGGGGAGGGAGGGGAGAGAGAGAGAGAGAGAGAGAGAGAGAGAGAGAGAGAGTGAGAGAGAGAGAGAGAGAGAGAGAGAGAGTGAGAGAGAGAGAGAGAGAGAGATTTCATGCAAAGTATTTATTCCTATTTCTACTTTATTTGCAGATACTCCAATCGACTGAAACGTTTCCTAGAGACGTGTCTTCTTTCGGATAATTTTGTTCTCATTCTGGGACTGAAGGAGTTCGAAAAAATGAAGCACGGCAATCTAAACTTTCGATTTGATAACACATCACATTTCTTTTGTACCAGTTTGAGTTTAAAGTAGTGGATCCGTAATAGTTCCAAACGTTTCTAAAGAAATAAACTGTTACAGTGCTAACGGAGGTTTCCTTATGATTTTCATAAGGAAACCTCAGTTAACATTGTGAAAGTTCATGAGTTCCGAAATTTTGCGGAACTATTTCGGTTCCGCTACCTTAAATTCATTTTCCAGTGCTAGAAATTCAAAAGGAGTCAACATTATCATTGTGCTGTGGAAACTCACTTGAAATATGTTGTCTGGCTAATTGAAATAAGAGTTGAATATTTGTTGATTTTATGGAGGTATGAAAGTAAAAACTTAATCACGGTTTATGAATACCTGCATGAAATCAACAAACATTTTGTTGATATCTTATAATTGATATCATGAAGCAAAAGTGTTAAATTTTGTCCATCATGAGACAAACTCCTTCGGGGACTAGTTTGTTCGTAAGCTTAAAAAAAGCTAAATAATCAAAATTGTTTTCACTGAGAAAGGAAATCAAAGTTTCACCAAACAGAGTGTACAAATCTAGATAGACACAACAGAATGTAACAATAAAAAGACAAACAACACATGCCCTGCGATCACGATGAAAAAAGTTAAAAAAAAAAACTACTTGAGAACTGTACCTTATTTTGCACGACGCATCAATCCCGGTATTTGATAGGGGATAATCGTTTGTTTGAGTGCAAGACCGATTTTTTTTTCATTGAGTGAACAACAAAAGTTATATTTTCTCACGAGTGGCAGAGCCACACGTGAAAATATAGTGTTTTATTTATCACGAAATGAAATATCAAACGATTTCACTCGAAAAACAAACGATCATTAAATACTACTCAAAATTTGATAAGGACCACTTATAAAATTGTGATATACTTTTACATTTGAATTAAACGTACGAAAATTTCTTTTGGTGATGAAAATATGTTCATTTGAGAAAATGTTTGTACTTTAGAGCAAATGTGTTAGCAAACTATGGAAGCGGAACGGTAGTTTAAACTGAGAAGGGAAATTATTGCGGAGAACACGGAACGAAAGGCAAAGAAGATTTTAAAAAATCGGGGGAATTTGATTAAATTGTGCTTCATTTCATCATGAAAGTTAATTTAAAACTATGATCAGCCGCTCAGATTTTTGAAAAAAAAAATCTTTCGGATGCTTTGAAAATGGGATTTAAGTTTGCCCAACAATAGTTGTTTGCTGCACGTTCGAAATCGTAGTAAGCAAATGAACAAATGAACAAACAAATGAACAAATTTATTTGCGAATAATTTAGGCCACCGGCCCATAATATCATACAAACAGAGCATATATATTCATAGAGAGTAACATATTCCTGCAATTTTTATAGTTTACTGTTGTTTGATTCATGTTTTAGTCTTTTTTTTTTTTTTTTTTTTTTTACTAGATTTGGATATTTTCTATTTTTATCTGAAATTCCACCATCATCAACACAATCCTCTTAAAACTATTTAATAATAGTCACTGAGAAATGTAAATGATTACTAGTATTTCACTTACAGTAAATATCATGATGTTGTTACACAATTTAATAGCTTGTTGTGTAGCATTTAATCATAGATTTATAAATACATGTATAGAATAAAAAATGTATTTTTAGGAATTCTATATTGAAATTAGTTTTACTTGATAAAAATGAAAGTATAAAAGATTAAGAATTCAGTCAATTAACACTTATAATTCTTCTAATCGTGTTTGGCGAACTTTAAATGCTGATGATAGATACTTTGATAAATTAAGTAATAATTTGTCATTTTGGCATTGCATTATAACAAAATATAATTCTTTTGTAGGCAATGAATTAAGCCACACTTTTGGGAAATATATTTTACGTAAATCCTCATAGTAAGGACAAAGTAAGAGGAAGTGATATTCATCTTCTATTGTGTAAATATTGTTATTTAAACAAAGTTTGCAAATTCGAAACTGTTTATCAATTAGTTCATATCTGCCCGTTTCAATTTCTAATTGATGATTTGAACATCTAAAATTTGCTAGAGTTCGTCTAAGGATAAAAGACATATCAATTTCAAGGTAACGTTCTGGATCAAGTAGGGTTTTAAATTCTCTATAATAATACGCCTTTGAAGAACATCGAACTTTTGAGAAACAATTTTGTAATGAAATATCTAAAAGTCTATTCTTGAATAGCTTAACAAATGCGCGTGTATCACCTAATTCATTAGCAATCCAAGCGTGTCCAAAACCATTTTCGAAAAGCAATTGTTTGATGTTTGAAACCCAGTTTTTTCTCCCTGCTTCTTCTAAAGAACGCAGCATGTTATAACTTTGTTTCGGGTATCTGTGATTAGGCATAGATATCAAGCGAGGCCAATATTTTATACATCGTGTAATATAGTGAATAGATAGTGGATATCTTCCACACTCTCCTAGAGCAAGAAAATCGGCTGTGTTATTATTAAGGCAACATAAACGTTTGCAAAATTGGACATGGACTCTTTCAATAATATCATAATAACGGTAGCCCCATATCTCTGAGTCAAAGCAGAGTATTGGTGTAACCATGGCATCAAAAAGTTTGAATGCATCAATTGCCTTAAAATAACCAAATTTCTTTTGATAACTATAAATACTGAAGCATGCTTTTCTAGCCTGAGAGGCTTGTGTTTCTAAAGCTTTAGACCAACACAGACGACTGCTGAAGATTGTGCCTAGATATTTGTAGTAGGTCGTTGTGTTAATTTCGCGGCCCTTATAGTGCCAAATTTCATGTTTATTAACTATACCACCATTCCTAAAAACAATTATTTTTGTTTTATCTAAATTAATTTGCATTCCAGTTGCATCACAAAATTCCTCTATGACATTTATTTGCTTTTGGAGTCCCTTAACTGTATCAGATATACTTGCAACGTCATCAGCAAATAATAAAGCTAAAATGTCATCGATTTCATTATTTAAGAAGATTCCTGATCCACATCGATTTTTTAACAACTCTATAAGGTCATTAATAAACAGAGAAAATATTTTGGGAGAACTTAGACAACCCTGTCTAGTACCTATTTGGCAAGCGAAAAACTGTGTTATAAGATGATTATCATGTGATTTAACTGCTGACTGTAACTGTGCGTACATTGATTTAAATATATTTAAAAATAGTCCGCCAATTCCTTTTCTAGCCAAAGAGTCCCATAATTTATCATGATTAATACTATCGAATGCTTTACTAAAGTCCACAAATAAACAATAGAATCTGCCCTTTCTTTTTGATAGGTATTTCTGTACTAAACATTGTAACGTAAACGTATTATCGTTAACACTGTACCCATTCCTGAACCCTGCTTGGGCCTCATGAATAACTTTGTATTTTTCGACCCATGAATTTAACCTTTCAGTGAGAACACTTATAAATATTTTACTGATACTGTTAGTAAGAGATATGCCTCGGAAGTTATTTGGATTATCTTTCGGACCAGACAAGTTTAAAACATTTTCCAGGAAGTAATGAAAACTATATTTCAATAAATAAAAGTAACTTTTTATGGAACGTATCTTAAAACTGTTATTTAAAAAAAAAAAAAAAAAACTAATAAGCGTTTCCTCTCTTTTCCCTTTTTTGTAAGCAGACCACTTATATGTACAATGCTGACAGAGGTATTTGTTTTATAATGTGATTATATCATGTAGATAATAAATATGATGGTTTCAATTTCTATCATGACAAAAACATAATATGAATCAATTGCCTGGGTAATTGAATTAAAATAACATTAATTTTAAAATTTGAAGGGAGACTCAGAAAAAAATAATAAGGCTCCTTCTTCCCGGGGTCGAACTTGGAACTGAGAAGATCATAAATATAGAGGAATGACTTGAAAGGTCCTTCTGATTAGCCCCCACGGCTAATCCGCAGGTTAATCCCAGAGTTGAGAAACTTGTATTTCAGTGTTAACATTTATTACCGGAGGCGACGAAATTACATGTATTTTATTCTATAATGGAAAAAAATCACACAGGACAATTTCTGTGTTTTGGATAGTTCTTCTTATGTAAGATAAAGATATTATATGTTATCAATTAATCTAATTTCCCTTTTACGTAAGCTTATTACAGTTAAATACTTTTAAACGAGCAAAGTAGAAAACACTCGTTTGTAACTAAGGATCTAATTAAATATTCATCGCCAGGAAACAGAAAAAAGACGAATAATTTTCGAATTAAAAATGTACTTTTTCTGTAATGTCAGTGCTGATAAGCCATTTCAAGTGCATTCATAGTCTCATGAAGGCACTATATTTCGAGTGAGTGCCCGAAAGGCTCTCCTCTATCTTTCTCTCTCGCTCTATCCCTCTAAATAACTATATCAACGTCCTATCACGCTAGAAGGGGACTAATTGGGACTTCATAACAGTATATTGTTGACTAGACTGCGCAAGCTGTGCAGATCTATCGGTTTCAAAATTACACTTCGGCAAAGTATATTAAAATTGTTGAATAGTTATTAGATACTGTAATTTGATTGAAAGTTGTGCTTCAAAATATATTGTAACGTATTTTAAGTTTTCATTGGTCGCCTTTTAGTATTCCATGGAAATGAGAGAAAGAGGGAGAAGGTGTGAGAGCGAGGAGCAAGAAGAAAGGGGGAGATAATGGTGTGTGCGAGAGAGAGAGAGAGAGAGAGTGGGGAGAGAGAGGAATGAGAGGATAGAAGGATAAAGGGAGAGAGGAAGAAAGAGAGGAAAAGAGATTGAAGAGAGAGATAAGTGTAGAGAGGTGAAGAGAGTATAGAGAGTGAGAGACGATGAAGATTAGAAAGGGAGAAAGAGAAGGGAGACAGAGAGAGTGTGTAGACAGAGTTTAGAAAGAGAGTGAGTAGAGAGAGAGTGTGTGTGTGTAGATAGAGAGTGTAGCGAGACAGTGTGTAGAGAGAGAGAGAGGGAGAGAGAGAGAAAGAGTGAAGGTATTGTGAAAAGAGATAGAGTGTATATAGAGAGAAAGTGTGTAAAGAGGTTGTGTAGAGAGTGAAAGAGTGAAGAAAGAGAGAGAGGCAAAGTGTGGAAAGAAAGGGTACAGAGAGAGAGAAGGGGTAGAGAGAGAGACGGAAATAGAAAAGGGGTAGAGAGAGAGTAGAGAGAGAGGAGTAGAGAGAGAGGGGGAGAGAGGAGAGAGAGAGAGGAGAGCGAAGAGAGAGGAGAGCGAAGAGAGAGAGAGAGTAGAGAGAGAGGGGAGAGAGAGGGGAGAGAGGGGAGAGAGAGAGAGATAGAGAGAGAGTGAGAGAGAGAGAGAGATTTCATGCAAAGTATTTATTCCTTTTTCTACTTTATTTGCAGATACTCCAATCGACTGAAACGTTTCCTAGAGACGTGTCTTCTTTCGGATAATTTTGTTCTCATTCTGGGACTGAAGGAGTTCGAAAAAATGAAGCACGGCAATCTAAACTTTCGATTTGATAACACATCACATTTCTTTTGTACCAGTTTGAGTTTAAAGTAGTGGATCCGTAATAGTTCCAAACGTTTCTAAAGAAATAAACTGTTACAGTGCTAACGGAGGTTTCCTTATGATTTTCATAAGGAAACCTCAGTTAACATTGTGAAAGTTCATGAGTTCCGAAATTTTGCGGAACTATTTCGGTTCCGCTACCTTAAATTCATTTTCCAGTGCTAGAGATTCAAAAGGAGTCAACATTATCATTGTGCTGTGGAAACTCACTTGAAATATGTTGTCTGGCTAATTGAAATAAGAGTTGAATATTTGTTGATTTTATGGAGGTATGAAAGTAAAAACTTAATCACGGTTTATGAATACCTGCATGAAATCAACAAACATTTTGTTGATATCTTATAATTGATATCATGAAGCAAAAGTGTTAAATTTTGTCCATCATGAGACAAACTCCTTCGGGGATTAGTTTGTTCGTAAGCTTAAAAAAAGCTAAATAATCAAAATTGTTTTCACTGAGAAAGGAAATCAAAGTTTCACCAAACAGAGTGTACAAATCTAGATAGACACAACAGAATGTAACAATAAAAAGACAAACAACACATGCCCTGCGATCACGATGCAAAACAGTTAAAAAAAACACTTGAGAACTGTACCTTATTTTGCACGACGCATCAATCCCGGTATTAGATAGGGGATAATCGTTTGTTTGAGTGCAAGACCGATTTTTTTTTCATTGAGTGAACAACAAAAGTTATATTTTCTCACGAGTGGCAGAGCCACGCGTGAAAATATAGTGTTTTATTTATCACGAAATGAAATATCAAACGATTTCACTCGAAAAACAAACGATCATTAAATACTACTCAAAATTTGATAAGGACCACTTATAAAATTGTGATTTACTTTAACATTTGAATTAAACGTACGAAAATTTCTTTTGGTGATGAAAATATGTTCATTTGAGAAAATGTTTGTGCTTTAGAGCAAATGTGTTAGCAAACTATGGAAGCGGAACGGTAGTTTAAACTGAGAAGGGAAATTATTGCGGAGAACACGGAACGAAAGGCAAAGAAGATTTTAAAAAATCGGGGGAATTTGAATAAATTGTGCTTCATTTCATCATGAAAGTTAATTTAAAACTATGACCAGCCGCTCAGATTTTTGAAAAAAAAATCTTTCGGATACTTTGAAAATGGGATTTAAGTTTGCCCAACAATGATTGTTTGCTGCACGTTCGAAATCGTAGTAAGCTTCATTTTGCAAGCAAATATTTCAGCCTGTTACAGTTAACAACATCGTGAAATTGACAAGCTGAATTATTTTGGAATGAAGTTGAACGAGTGTGTGGAGCGAGTTTTGAGTGCATTTTATGGGAGGTAATCCAATTTCGCAAATTTTGTTCAGAATGAACAAAATCAGCGATATTTATTACCTCCCTTTAATGAAATATGCCTACAAGTTCTATCAATAGGTCCTTATTTCTTTAAGAATCTTTTAGACGCTTACATTTTGAATTATGTCAAAGAAATCGCGATTTTTTTCTAGCTTTATTTATTTTGAATGAAGTTGTTGATTTTATGTTTTTCTGCGAGTTTTGAGCGTTTGTGAATGGTTTAGTCAGTGTTTGGAATGAGTTAATAGAGCGCTGAGCGCGTGATTTGGAATGGTTTTGATCGAGACGAATGTCAATTTCACGATGTTGTTAACTGTACATTTTCAAGACACCTGCAAGCAAATTATGGGCTTTTCGACTTTGACAGGCAGTCCTCCTCCTATTAAATGTAATCTACATGATCACGTTGTTGACCCCTTTCTTTTTTTGGGGTGGACATTTTAGTGCTCTAAATGAGATCAAAATATAGGAAACAATTCTAGAGGAGAGCATAAACATCCTAGATGTTATTGCTTTTTCAGGAATAAACCATGCACACATTTTTAATGAAATGGTCCGATATTTAGCCACATTTTACTACATTTCCAAACTGTTTGTTTGTTTTGTTATATGGCGGTAGCTGTTTGTTGATTGGATTAAGTGATTGTTTGCTGTATTTCGGCTTGCACCGACTTATGCTTTCCTGTTGTTTCTCACACCAAAACAACAATAATACTTTCCTCCGAGCCGTATTTTCAAATAAATAATCAAAGCGCTAAAAGCACTGAAGGCCTGGTTTATAAAGAGACAATGTGACATTTGAAGGCATGCACTTCATTTTTTAAAAATCTTTTTAGCAAGGCTTTTTTAGGCGAGGGAAACCAAGGTTTCCATTTACTTTTAGGGATCGTCAGCCACATTCCGAACTCACTTCGAAGGAAAAATGTCGAACGGTATGCTCACTATACAGCACTGAGTCCGCCAAAAACAACTAATTCCCAAGGTATAGATTACTACGCCCGATACCGCTTTGCAGACAGGCTCAGGCTATAATTCTAGTTGGGTTGATTGGTTTCCTACTAGTCAGTCAATTTATACATTCGATCATACCGTCTAACTATCGTAGTAATGCTGTTTTTCTAGGAGCACTAGCTCGTCGGCTCTTTCCTTTACATTGAATTGAATTCCATAAAGAAGTTGTATTTTACTGTTGGAACACAAGAAATAGATGGTCCACCCTATGCTCATACCCCATTTTTTTTTAATTCATACCCTAGTTATATATCAAATTACACTCATGTTGATTTATTGTCTGGGATCTGTTCCAAGTTGGTCCAGTCTAAAATTTTGTCGTTTGTTTAGGGGTTTAAGGATGGGAAAGGCTTTTATTTTTTTCTAATTTAGAATAATCCATTACAAGACAACAAATGTTTAGACAGGTCAAAATTGTAAAGGGTTTCAGATTACATACAGTCTGTGGGCAAATTAGTATAACTTGTAGTAGAAAGGGTAGATAATATTAGGGAGAAAGGAGAAACTGTTAGTTAGCAGCATTTCTTCTTTTTACCTATTAGCAATGTCATCCGTAAAGATCAAATATAAAAGCTATGTATCTTTAACACGGCAGTGCTTTGGGCAGTAATAATAAATATCTGGTATACATGATAAGGACAAGGTGAATAATCAAGGTTATATTCCAGAAAATTGACCTCGTGTGTTGTTTCGTCTATTCAGTTCCCTCGCCTTCGGTACTTTCAGTACTTTGATTTTAAAACAGCGTAGTGATATGCAAGCACACAAAGCACATCGTGTCGCACAAAAGTTTATGACGTATACTAACCCAATTTCTTGCGCGCATGAGCACAATAAAGCTACGTAGTACTCATGTTGTTCGGTTTTGACTCGATTATCTTTTCCAGGATACAGGGTTGTTTCCTATGGCCTGCTAAACTAGGCCAAAAACAAAGTAAAAACAAACGCATTGCAACAGCGCATTATATATATAATTTACTCTTGGACGTATTTATCCGAAAACGAATTTAGACAACTTGCAGGATCACACAGTTTATTTACCAGCAATGGCTGAGCACGGCTTGGCTGTTGCCGTTGGATCTGGGGTAACAGCTAAAGTGTGGAGAAGTGATTGGAAACTGAAAATAAATGTCACCAAATATATGCGACCCGGCACACGAAAAGGGTCAATCTTGGAACTCCGTGAATTAAGTATTTGAGAAAGAGATTGGATCCAGCAGAGCTCAACAATAAATCGAATTCCGAAAATAAATGTACTGGAAGATGGAACGATCACCCTAGATTCGGGAAATGAACGAGAAGCAAGCGCAGGCTGGCCAGGGTTAAAACTTTTAGCCCAACCCAGATGGTACCTTTTCGCCTGACGAGTCAATTGTATGTAGTAATTTCTATTAACTGGAACGCCTATACATTGTCTTCTGCTTGCGCAGTAACAAACTGTTTTTCGGAGGAGACGTTTTAGTCCTGCAGATATTAAGCTGAACCTAGTAGTGTAATATAAAGTTTTTTTCTTGATTTATTCTTGTAGCCAAGACATTACGCATCAAGAATCTGACTGATGACATCTTGTCATCATTGAGCATTTTGAAAATAAAGGAGTTTGCAGCCAGGGCTACAGTACGGAACATCGGGAATTTGACAATCATTTCCCTTAAATCCCTATCGGAAATTGTATGCCCGATCCCCCCCTTTACAAAAACCCTGGCTCCGCCATTGATCTGCAGCGATAGAGTAGCCAACTAGAAATAGTTAAGAAAGAAATATGATCTGTTAGCCAGCCCTGCGTTCAGAATAACAAATCGGTGCAAACAGTTTTCCGATTATATCCCGCTTTGCAAAGCGGGGTATAATTAGCAAATTGTTTGCATCGTTCTATCATCCTGAATGCAAGGAAGGAAAACCCTGCCTTGTGATTACAGCTTCCTTACCCAGATTGTACAAAACTAACAATCTCAAACGGATCCATATTCAAAGAATTTCATCCGTACATTCAGTTAAGATAGTAAGAATGTATACTTAACTCCAAAAGATACGTCCACAAGTATATGTTCTCTTTATAACTTGACCGTTTATGACGTACATACATCATTTTTTTCAGACCTGTCAAAATTGACTACTTTTTGAGTGACCGATCCTTTTACCGTTGGATTCCATGTTCCGTTTCGTAGAAACGCCTATTTAATAAACGTGTCCCTTTACATTGCTGATCTGATGCACAAAGGTCTGATGAAAATTTTCAATGTGCATTGAAAGATATTTTCGTACAAAGCAATAAACCGTTTCAAACTCTTTAAGTTTTCGCTTACGTCAAATGTTACGTAAGATCGTTATCAGTAAATTTTGGGTCAACGGAGGTAAACCAAAAAAGGAGGCTTTGTTCTATGAAGGCGAATTTGAAACAGTTCCTGAAACATGAAGGGTGATTTTAGAAACGTTTAAATTTTTTTTTAACAATTTTCCAATAGAATTTTAAAGACTGGTGCAACTAACCATGTGGTTTAGTGATTGTTCGTTACTGTACAGACAAGATAACGAAATCAAGTCGAATTGATGTTTGACTATAGAGGACGATACGAAATCATAAACACAATAACAATTAACAAATCTGGTTGACATGATGGCTCCCGTAAAACGCTCAGTATAGACATTTATAAGCAAATTTTCTAAGGGAAACTGACGATAGGATTTAATAGCCTTCTTTATAATTGCCGAATCTACTGTAACTCGCGTCTTTAAGCATTAATTGCCAGTTTTTTTCCTCATAAGCCAAGTTTTACACTGATCACAGAATGAATGTTTACCCCACCCACTTTCCAATTATGCAATGTTAGTGAGCTACGAAAGATCTATCATGTAAAATGTAAAGCTTTTCGTTACCGATTTATTGTGAGGGCACTCCAATAGAGCTCGCTAGCGAAACGGGTGGTCTTATTCGTGGAGGAAAATTACCATTTATATCCCCGTGAACTTTTTCTTTGACAGTGTTGTCAAGCGAGGCGTATCTGTTTAACAACGGTCTCGGGTAGCATCATTATTTCATACCATACATGTGGTTATATGGATGTTCTACTAAAAGTAGCGAAGAAGATTTAAATTTTTAAAAGTTTCTCTTTTTTTAATTTATAGTTCGTAGACGTTTCTTTTGGTGTATATTTGTTGATTTCATTGACGGAAACTTAAAACCCAATAAAACTGTAAATTCGCATAGCGGATTCATTCAAAAGTGAGAGTAGGTTTTTAGTTTGATATCGCCATGGCTTAGGTGCTTAGTTTAATATCTCCACGAAATCAATGAAAAATAATCTTTATCTCTAACAATTCAATTTCTTGAAGCAACACTCTAACCATTCATTCGTTATAACAAAATTTGTTTATAGAACTACTTTCCACCGAAATTTTCAAAGAGAAAAACCTGTGAATCGATATTGTTTACATTCATTAATGGAAAAAATATTTTTTTTTCGGATTGCATCAATCCTGTTGAATAAAACTGGAATCAAAAAGTATTTTGCGTTGAAATTGAAATGGATGCAGAATGTTGTAGAAAACATTAAGGGGAAAGGACAGAGATCATTGAGAAAAAACTGCAAAATGATTGTAGAAAACATTGAGAAAATAAAAGAAATTTCTCTTTTCCTGTTAGTGTTTTTCCTTTTTATAACCTTCAGTGAATACAGTTAAAAACCTCGAGAAATTGATAGTCATTCCGATCAAAATCATTCTTAATCATTCAATTAGCGCTCCATTCATTCATTCCAAACACTCACTCAAACCGACCAAAAATATTCCGAAATCATTTGAAAACTTTTAAAAAACGTCCAATACTTTCAACAATAAATTCAAATCGATCTATTTATTCTACGATTTTATTAGCTGAAGTGGACTTTCAACAGTCTGACTGGTCCACGAAGACGTACAAACAGAAAAGTAGTATATTTTATTTAAGGGAGGTAATTGATATCGCTTATTTTGTTCATCTTCAACAAAATAAGCAATATTGGATTACCTCCCTTTAATTTCACTCAAAACTCGCTCCACACACTCATTTAATTTTACTCCAAAAACATTCCACAATAATTCACCTTGTCAATTTCACGGTTAACTTAACTGTAAAAGCCCGGTTTGTGGGAAAACGGTTTCAAAAAGGGGTAAAAGCTATTCTCTTTTTTTTTAAATTAAATATATAGTTTTCTTATTTCATGGTTAATAGAGATTTTTTAAATAACATGAGCTCAAGTCTATCCTCAATCTCATAGTCATTTAGACAGTTTTTCAAGGTTAACGGATCATATACATGTACGAGGGATGATCCCGAAATTTGTACAATTGGGTTATAACTTTGGCATTTCTAGCTTGGTAGGTGTATAATTTTCTGTGTGTGCAGTTCAGTATCTACGAAGATCAAAAATGTTATTATTTTTGAAAAATTATAATAAGCGGCCTTAAATTACGTTACCATAGTAGCATAAGGAGGGGGGGCGTAAATAAATGATGAAAATCTATTTCATAAATCAAATTTTCTGAAAGTGATCTTAAATTTTTTTGAAATGTCTTGAGAAGTTAATAAGACGCAAAAAAGAAATCAATTGTCATACTTTTAACAATTTTGGGAGAGTTTTTACGGACACAGAATATTTTAAATAAGACTAAATATTTAAGTGAATAGTGACCTGACGTCAACAGCTAAATGTCTATTCCATTTATTTTTCTAATTTTGTCATAATCATTGGTTAGTCACAAATCCAATCATTTCAGATAGTTTCTAAAATAAATATTGATGTCAAAAAGGGAGCTATTTCTTAAGTTACCTCGGATACTCAAAGAGGGTCATACTTAATTAGAAGATCAAGAGTGGAATAATGGAATTTCAACGAACGAAGTCGTCCCAATGAGGGATATCGGTTGGTTATCTTCCTTGAAATACTCCCAAAGGAATAAGGGTCCAAATTAGTAGTTACCTTGGGTTTTATCCTTATTGTCCTTGCACTGTAAGATTTAAAGATAAGCTCTAAATCAATCATTGCGCAATTTATAAGATACATTTGACGTAAAATAACTATTTATTTTCTTCTTTGCTACAGTTAAAAACATCGTGAAATTGACACTCATTCCGATCAAAATCATTCTTAACCATTCACTCAGCGCTCAATCCATTCATTCCAACCACTCACTCAAATCGATCATAAACGCTCAAACCCACTGAGAAATATAGAATCTACGACGTCATTCAAAATAAATTTTGATAAAGAATAATCGCAATTCCACTAATGTAATTCAACTTGTTAGCATCTCATAGGTTCTTGAAGAAATAAGAAGCTATCTATAGAACTTAAATGCATATTTTATTAAAGGGGGGTAATTAATATCGTAAATTTTGTTCATCCTGAACAAAATTTGCGGTATTGGGTTACCTCCTATTAAATTCACTCAAAACTCGCTCCACACACTCATTCAATTTCATTCCAAAACCATTCCAAAATCATTCACTTTGTCAATTTTACGATGTTGTTAACTGTATTGAAAACTGTATCATAAATACGAATTGCATAAATAAGTATTTTGTAATTACAAAAAGAAAATTCGCAACTTCTCCAAAGAAACTTTGGATAAAATCCAAGGAAAGATTCTAAAAGGACCGCTAACGATTTTGGAACACCTCTGATTTAATCCACAGAGCAATCAAGGGAGATAACACACCAAAGTCTCCAATTGATTCTCATCATTTATCAAATATAAAGACCATGCATCTGGGTCTCCATTTCGCTAGAAATACTAATCATATAGAAACAAAGTTGAATTCCAAATGTAAAGTGGGTATTTTCTGCAGGTTGCCTTATTAGGCGCAGAAAGGCACGCGAGCGAGTCGAGACTTTGTAGAAAAGAGTTAATAGTGGCGACACAATTGAGGTTCTTGCTCCCCCGCTTACGTGCGGGGTCTATGTTTGAGATAAGTCAAATTGCAGCCGCTATATAACTTACACTTTCAAAACTTTCCACATTCATAACACAGATATTGCATTAAATGAATGTAGAATTTTTATTTTGACAACTTTCTGCAGTTTTCAAACCCCATTTTACAAATTTCTGGATCAACCCTCGTATACACATGTTATACTGTTATGGTTTTAATTGATTGATTAAATGGGTTTAATGCCGCTTTCGAAAATCTGGTGCCAAAACTATACATGTATTTCTGGTATCAAATATATTTTATTTATTTCTCTCACCAGTACCACCATCACATCCTTTCTTAGCCTCCAGATGCTTTCCCACATCGGTCTACGATTATCAACCCATTGGTGAGAGACAAATAACTGGAAAGAATGAGTGCCGCAGTCGGGGATCGAACCCGGGACCTCTAGATTGACAGTCCGACGCGCTACCAACTGCGCTTTGACGGCGGCTGGTTTCAAACGAAGAATTATTTTTACGGCCCAATATTTTCAATAAAAAAGTTTACATTGGGATTCATCTTTGTGACCAGACAAAGTTTCATGGATATGCTTGCAAAATTGTAGCCCATACAGTGTTTAAAGAACTTGTACCGAGAATCCTGTTTTCCCTAGTTTTTTTTTTTTTTTTTTTTTTTTTTTTTTTTTTTTTTGAAAATCCATTTCATTTTTCAAAAGCGCTAAACTTTATGACCTGACCATCACTCTTTCCAAGTTTGGTGATAAGACCGCCGAATCTTTGTCTCCAAGACTATGAGTTCAAACCAACATCCTCTGATATCCCGGGGTCTTTCTATTTGCTACGCTATGTGGATATAGCGTAGCAAATAGGAATACCACGGGGTGTCTGGGGATTTTAAACAAAGAATTACCGTTAATCATCGTAGAAACCAAATTATAAACTATCTAATAGATAACAGATATTTTTAATTCATGGAGGTAGGAAACTAAAAACCTAATCGATCTGTATGAATATGCGCATTGGATTCTTTCTTAAATTAGTTTAGGTTTTTAGTTTCATAACTCCATCAATGAAAAATATCTTTATGACTGAAATCAAATCCTCGGCTAATTAGGATGAACAGATTTTGAAATTAAATCATTTCCGCGTTTTCTTTTATCATTTTAATTCATGAAGCCTAAATACTTTGAAATAGGTCTTGTATAAGATTGTTAAAACATCAGTTGACCCAAAAACTTATTAAACCTAGGAATGTGATTGCACAATCTGACTGGGGTCGATATTTCAAGCACTCGGCTGATTTTTCCAAATGTAGATTGATAATTCTACCTACCTTTGAAATAATATCTAAAATGACACATCCGGTTGCCCTCAACTGGAATACAAATATCATATAAGATTTTGTTTACGGTATTCACAAATGGTCCTTTTTCGCTTGACCGGTCACAAATATACAATATATATATCAAAATTAAATTTTTATTTCATAGTGCCGTGAAAGTAAACAAATCATCACATATATGATACGCGACGCGGATCATGTTAAAGTGTAATTTGATTTTTATTTTCATATCTATATGAATAATATAGTATCAAAAACCCACGCAAAAATACCTCTCTCTCTCTCTCTCTCTCTCTCTCTCTCTCTCTCTCTCTCACTCTCTCTCTCTCTCTCTCTCTCTCTCTCTCTCTCTCTCTCTCTCTCTCTCTCTCTCTCTCTCTCTCTCTCTCTCTCTCTCTCTCTCTCTCTCTCTCTCTCTCTCTCTCTCTCTGAAAATATCTGAAAACTTTCCATTCATGATGTATATGTTCGTCAATTGTACCGTTTATTTCATGAATCATGAGCGACAACTAACGTCATAATAAAAAGGGTCCGATCTAACACGATCGATCTTTTTTTCAAGGGAGTAACCAATGTTGTATTTATATGTATGTGTATTTTGGGCCGGAGGCCTATATTTACGGAATAAATTGTTCTGAGTTCTGAGTTCTCTCTCTCTCTCATCTCTTTCTCTCTCTCTATCCCATCTCTCTCTCTCTCTCTCTCTCCCATCTCTATCTCTCTCCCATCTCTGTCTCGCATCTCTCTCGCGCGCGCCCCTCTCTCTCTCTTGCACCTCTCTCTCTCCCTCTTTCTCTCTCTCTAGCCCCCTCTCCCTCTTTCTCTACTCCCACGCACTCTCTCCTCCCCTCTCTCTCCCCTCTCTCTCTTCCCTATCTCTCTCTCTTTCTCTCTCGTCCCTCTCCCTCCCATTTCTCTCTCCCTCTCGCGCCCCTCTCTCCCTCTCCCTCTTTCTCTCTCTCTCTCACCCCCTCTCCCTCTTTCTCTCCTCCCTCTTCCTCTCCTCCCCTCCCTCTCTCCTCACTGTCTCTCTCTCTTGATTCTTTTCTCTATCACTCTCTCTCCTCTTGTGCTCTCTCTCTTCCTATCTCTATTCACTCTGTTATTCTCCATTCTCATTTAACTATCGCTCTCTCTCTCTCCATTCCCTCTACTTACTCTTTCTCTCCACCATCACCGCTCTGTCACATCTCTCCCTCAACTCTCGCTGTCTACACTCTTTCTTCACTCTCTCTCCCAACCTTCACCACTGTGTCTCTCGAATCTCTCTTTCTCGAATCTATATCTCAATTTTCTCTAAACTTTTTCTCTCTCCAATCTCTTCTGCACTCTCTCACAACACTCTCCCCTATTCTCCCTTCACTCTCTTCTGTCTTTCCTCTCATCCCTCTCCCCCACTCCTCTTCGTCACCCTCTATGTCATCCCCTCCTTTCTTCCGGACTCTCTTTACCCTGTCAAGGTAAAAGAGGATCATTGAAGACTGGAACAATTTTGAAGAAGATCTGTCATTAAGATAATAGTACTTAACGATCAATTGAAATTTATTACTTTTACAATTTACTTTGCTGGAGAGTAATTTTGATACAATTAGACCTGCACAGCTTGCGCAGTCTAGTCAGTAATATACTGTTCCAAAGTCGCAATTCGTCCCCTTCTAGCGTGCCAGGACATTATTATGAACAATGAGAGGGATAGAGCGAGAGAGAAGGATAGAGGAACGCCCTTTCGGGCACTCACTCGAAATTTAGTGCTTTCACGAGACTATGAATGCACTTGAAATGGCTTATCAGCACTGACGTTACGGAATAAGTTCGGTTTTTATTTGAAAATTATTTGTCTTTTTTTCGTTTCTTGGCAATGAATAATTAATTGGATCCATAGTTGCAAGAGAGTGTTTCTACTTTGTTCGCTCATAAAGTATGAAACTGTTACAGCATACTTAAAAAGTAAATAATATTAAATTGGTAATATTTAATTTGTATCATCATACATAAGAGAAAAACAACAATACACAGAAATTGTCTTTTATGAAAATTGATTTTCTATTATCGAATAAACTAATTGCGTTGCCTCCGGCATTAAATGGTTACACTGAAATACAATTTTCTCAACTCTGGGATTAACCTGCGGATTAGCTGTGAGGGATAAACAGAAGGACCTTTCAAGTAATTCCTCTATATTTTTTTCTCTCTCAGTTGCAAGTTCGACCCCGGGAAGAGGGAGCCTAATTATTTTTGTCTGAGTCTCCGTTCAAATTTTAAAACTAATATTATTTCATTCCCATTACACCGTTACCCATTAAAATTGATTCATAATATGCTTTGTCATGTAGGTTATGATAATAACATTTGTAACAATCATATTTGTCTACATGGCAAAATCATATCGAATCAATTACTTGTGTCAGAAATGTACCTGTCATTGTCCCACTTTGAGAAAAAAAAAACTAGGAAAAGAGAGAAATCGCTCAGTTTTTTAAGTACAGTTTTACGAGTCGTATCATAAAAGGGGAAATATAGTTTTCATTACTATATAATACAATACAATACAAAATATTTTATTCACTCTTGGTACATTAATGTACAACATGAGAAAGTATGCCTACATAAGCTTTAACAATATTCAAATATTAATAATACAGTTTAAGGACACATGATTAGTCAAAATTTTATAAGGATCATTTCAATCGGAATTTGAGAGTATAGTCATTAGGCAGTCATTAGTTGTATATGACAACTTCTTTTCGGGAAAATCCATATTGGAATGTTTTTAATCCAGTTGGGGATTCAGGGCAATACTTTGTCCCAAATCCCCTCCTGTATTATGCCACCATTGAACAGTCCAAGCGTGCTTTAGGGACGATATGATCCATTTTTTTAGTCATAGTTCATATGAGTTACAGAGAGTGTGGGCACAGGTTACATCGTGCAAACTTGAATTTGTACAGCCCAATCTGCGCCCCCCACCATCTGCATTCCAGTATAATTATTCGAGACAATGTAATACGGAAAAGAAAAGTAGTAGTTCATATAAGCCATCAGAAAAAAAATACAAAAAAAAAAAAAACTGGAAAATGTTTCAAAATTTTCTTAAGGTAGTAGAACCGTAATAGTTCTGCGATGTTTCGGACCACATATTCTTTCTCAATGTTAACCGAGGTTTCCTAATTATAACCGAGGTTTCCTAATGAAAATCATTAGGAAACCTCGGTTAACAACGTTAAAGTTCATTACCTCTGAGACAAACCATAACTATTACGGGTCCACTACCTTGATATTACCTAAACATCAACCATCCCTGCGTTCAGGTTGACAAAACGGTGCTTATTGTTTCCATACTATACCCCGCTTTGCACGTTAATGCACGTGCAAAGCGGGGTCTAATTTGCAAACAGTTAGCACCGTTTTGCCATCTTGAAATCAATTTCACGCTGTTGTGAACTGTAATACCACGGGATCGTATAATCGAGGGTTACATGAAGTTACGTTAAATAACAACACAGATTTAAGGTCAAGATTTGTCACGCCAAGCTTAAAGCCTACACTAACTTCAACGCCAACACCGATGCGAACGACTCCAAGGATATGATAAAACCTGGGTTTTTCTCCGATAACAGCCGAGCTAATACGTTATCACGACATTCTGAAATCGTAATCATAGGCACTTGGATGCGGGATTTATTAAGATTTTACCAATATCATTCATCTATAATAAATAATACACAAGGTAGTGCAGCCGCCATGTTTAAGAGAACGGATGTTTTTACAAGCATCTTTGGCTACCGTCACGGTACGTGTTTACTCGCGAGGATCGAGTACCAAATTTCTTGTAAAAACATCCGTTCCCTTAGAAAATGGCGACTGCACTACCTTGTGGATATATTTATTATAGTGATTCAATTGAGATCTTATATCATCCTGAATCCAAATGCCTATGATCGTAATAACAATAAACCTGTCCTGCGTTCAGGATGAAAACGTTAGCGATCGCTTTCGAAATGATACCTCGCTTTGCATGTATTTGCACGTGCAAAATGGGCTATCATCTCAAAGCTGCCCAGCGTTTAGGATTGATACGTTTTCTAACGGTACTTTGATTTGCACATAAGTGCATGTGCAAAGCGAGATGCCATGTACAAAACGTTTCGGGGATATTTTTCTTCCTAAACGCAGGTCTGGTGGTCATGAAAATTCATTCCCAAGATTTGATTGATTGAATGGGGTTTTACGCCGCTTTCAACATTATTTCAGTTATATCGCGGCGGCTGGAGCACCTAACAATGGAGTCCTGGTATTTCTCACACCAGTACTACCATAACATCCTTTCCTAGCCTCCAGCTGCTATCTCACATAAGTCTACGATTATCGACCCATTGGTGAGAGACAAATAGTCGGAAAGAATGAGTGCCGCCGACGGGGATCGAACCCGTGACCTCTAGTTTGACAGTCCGACGCGCTACCAACTGCGCTATGACGGCGGCCATTCCCAAGATTTACATCCTAGATAATGGTATAGGTTCTGATTGGATGAAAGTCTGGCCAATTACTTTTCTGCATCCTGCAAGTGGATTTTTTAACCGCTGCAACCCTTCCGAAACTTTTTGCCTACTCAATAACAATTAAACCGCGTCACCAAATAACTCCTCATTCTACGCTGAATAAAACGTCTTGTTGTTGCTGCTCTTGTTGTTGTTTGTTTGTTTGTTTGTTTATTTGTTATTCCGTCTTCGCTGTTGCTGTTGTTTTCGTTGCCGATGTTTTTTCAATCGTCTGCTATTACACCGTCTTTCAACCAGTAATGCGGTTTTAGTATTACGTAATAGTTAAACGCTAATAATTGAAAATTAAACGATTTAAACAGCCGAAAGGAGGGAGCGTAGCGACCGACTTCGGCTGTTTAAATCGTTTAATTTTCAATTATTAGCGTTTAACTGACTTAGTCTTTTTCCCGCCTTTTGTATTTCTGACATCATATTGCACGATTTAAACGAAATAAGTCGGATACATTAATTACAAGAAAACGCCCCTCTCTTTCCAAATATGGAGTTGATGAAATATGCACGTAAATACTGAGGCTTTTTAAAAAGCTATTACCGATGATAAAAGATACAGTATTGTTTGTTTTTATTGACTTGACAATGCCCTTCGTTCTGACGATGAATGAAAATACGATATGTGTCCATTCTGTTTTACAAGTACTTCCGCAAGAATAAATGATTTACTGTATCAGATGTAATTAATAGATTGTACTTTGATAAAATGTTCCAGTAGTTGTTAATCAACAATTTTATTCATACTCAAGTACAAATAAATTTAACCTTAAAAAATACAAACTCAAATACAGTTAAAAAACATTGTGAATTTTACACTCATTCCGATCGTAATCATTCTTAATCATTCGCTCAGCGCTCAATTCACTTATTCCAAACATTCACTCATACCATTCAAAAAACGCTCAATCCCATTGAAAGATATAGAATCAACAACGTCATTCAAAGAAAATTTTGATAGAGAAAATCGCGATTTCACTGACATAATTCAAATTGAAAGCTTTCTTGATAGGTTCTTGAAGAAATAAGAAGCTATGTATAGAATTTTTATGCATTTTCTATAAAAGGGAGATAATCAATGTCGTTACTTTTGTTCATCCTGAAAAAAATTGCAATATAGGATAACCTCCCATTAAATTCACTCAAAACTCGCCCGACATACACAGTCAATTTCATTCTTAAATCATTCCAAAATCATTCACCTTGTCAATTTTACGATGTTGTTAACTGTTTTGTCATTGCCGGAGAAAGGCGTACTATAGGTAGATTTTGCGCGGTGAGCCGTGAAATCTACTGTTAACGGTTAAATTCCCGTGCTATTCTTTTAAAATAGATAAAAAGGTTTCAACAAAACCTGAAAAAGTTACAATTTACCTTTCAAAGTTAAGTTATTTATTGTCTTAAACCGCAATGTTCACTCACTACAAGTACTTTCATATTTAAAGTAAAGGGACCAGGTTATATTCCTATCATATGCTTTTTAAATTTACCTGACATACCTATGGCAATGGACTCAACGCCTACGTCAGAGGTCACTTTTGAAAATACACATATAGTATACTAACCTATTAAGACATAGATATAGATATTTTAATCATGAAACTGTAAAAAAAAGTTTCTCTCTACATAAGAAGCAAATAGTTCATAAATGTTTCGTAAGCGATTCAACAATTGGTAGGTGCACCAGCCATTGCGATAATACTGCAATAAGGTTGAAATCGGGGTTAAACCACATGCAAACAAAATCGACATGCTATGTCACGCACAACCAGGTCCAAATCAGTGAAGAATATGGGGAATGGAACGTATGCACGTGTATTACGATTTTCTCCATTACTTTTCACACGTGCGTTGCATATTCATGAGGGGGTAGATTTTAGTATTTACGCATGCTCGGTATAACAAATAAACCTTGACGTTTAAATGAATAAATGATCAAAATAAACTTAAGCTGGGTAGTTTATTGAAAATAAACCATCAAAAATTTTAAAAATCCGGCATTCTGATTGGATGATAAAGTAGGACAAAGACTAAATCTCTTTAAATGAGAAAAGATATATATCACTGATGTTTTGACAACCCTTAAAACTTGCCGTCTTAACAGTTCAAGTAGTTAGTAGTTATGCAAACGATTGATGCAAAACGAAACCTTGATTTTCCCTGAATCAGCCAGTATCAAATTTCTTTAGATACCGAAACTATTGTTAAAGAAATATTCTTTAGCGCTTTTCTGTGATTTATCGCGAAATAACTGTAGATTATCACTTGATAATCTCACTGCAAAAGCAGTGAAATTATCCAAAACTTTGACCCTTCTTTTGTGCATTTCATCGTATCTGACGTCATCTAGGAGGGGCGAAATAAATGACGTCACAATGAACGTTGCATAGCAAACACGTGCAAAATGACGCGCTTTACGAAAATATGTCCTAGAAATTTAACATTTTGTCTTATTTTTGCAATTAAGAAATAGAATAATCGTTTGTTTTTCGAGTAGGATCGATTAATAATTTATGTCGTGAACAACAAAATCTATATGTTCACTCGTGGCTCCACCACTCGTGAAAATATGGCTTGTGTTGTTCACTCAATGAATATAAATCGATCTTACACTGAAACAAACGATTATCCTCTATTTATTCGCACTTGCGAGGGTAACATTTGAAACCTACATGTAAGTATATCGGACTAATTAAAAAGAGAAAGCCTGATTTCTGGTATGCGTTCTCTGCTGGCGTTTGCGTCTACCATTATGTGCGGTAAGTAATGGGCTATTTGCCATTGTATCATTTATTTCACAGATGAAGAAAATGTTATGAATAAGAATTCATAAAGGAGAAACTGAAATTCTTATCTCACTGCTTGAAAAACTGAATAAACTGCGAATTCATGAATACATAAGTTTTATTTGATTCATGTACACGTAATTAGTTTTGATACATTTTCTTTAAAGAAAAATTGTGTCAATGCATAGAAGCTAACGAGGTGCTCAAAGTTTCGTTTATTGAGGATTGATTGATTGATTGAATGGAGTTTAACGCCGCTTTCAACATTATTTCAGTTATATCGCGGTGGCTGGAGCACCTAACAATGGATTCCGTGTATTTCTCTCACCAGTACAACCATTACATTCTTTCCTAGCCTCCAGCTACTATCTCACATAGGTCTACGATTATCAACCCATTGGTGAGAGACAAATAGTCGGAAAGAATGAGTGCCGCCGTCGGGGATCGAACCCGGGACCTCTAGATTGTAAGTCCGACGCGCTACCAACTGCGCTATGACGGCGGCCCTCGTTTATTGAGGAGCAGAGCCGCTGGCGTGGTGCAGTTGGTAGCGCGTCGGAGTTAAAAGAGGTCCCGAGTTTAATCCCTGACTGCGGCACTCATTCTTTCTGAGTATTTATCTCCCACTAAAGGGTTGATAATCGTATACCTATGTCGGATAGCAGCTGGAGGCTAGGAAAGGATGTGATGGTGTGAGAAATACCAGGATTCCCTTTTATTTGGTCCAGCCGCCGCGATATAACTGAAAAGTTGTTGAAAGCGGCGTAAATCTCCATTCAATCCAATTGTAGAGGAACATGTATATATATATACTCATTTAAGTTAATAAAATTTCTATCGAATCTTAAATAACGTATCTATGTTGTCAAACGGTTAGAACAACCTTGTAGCTATTGATTAAAAACGTTTCGGATGCACGTGCATATTCAGCAGGTCTCGTGCAATGACTGTAAGGCCAGGGCTCGTGCAAAGTGGAAAATCAGCTTTTCTGTCAGAGATACTTACGTCGTGTGGCTCGTGCAATTGTTTACTTTTCGATTTGAAACTCAGTCATGGCAAGGCGTAGATTGTCTACAAATGAAAGATGGCGAATAATTGGAATTCGAGATTCTGAAATGTCTTGTAGAGCCATTGCCAGACAGCCGGGGTATCACCACAGTGTCAAAACACGTTTGGTACAAAAACACGCACAGACAAACGACGTTAAGGACCGTGTTAGATCTGGACTCCCTAGAGTAACGTCTATTCGAGAGGATAGAGCTCTTTTGCGTCACGTCAGACGTCTGCCCTTCACCAGTGCGCCTGTACTAAGGGACAACTGAAATACACACAGACGGGTCTCTATTTCAACAGTGCGAAATCGACTTCGGATGGCCGGGTATAGGGCACGAAGACCCCTCAAACGTCCAAAGTTACAATAGAGACACATCAATGAACGTCTAATATGGTGTAGAGCGAGGACACGTTGGAACTTGCCATCATGGCGTCGGATCCATTGGTTAGATGAGTGCAGGATGTTGTTGCATGTCACCGATGGCCGAATTCGTGTTTTGAGACAAACCTAACACCCGATTTGCACCAAAGTACGTCCAACCAACCTATCAGGGTGGCGGTGGCTCTGTTATGATATGGAGTTGTGTCTCCTACGGCGGTAAACTGGACCTAGTGACAGTTCCAGAAACATTGACTGGCGATAAATATCGCGATAACATCATTTTTCCTGTGGTAATTCCACATTTTGACAATCACCCTCTTCGAACAAGACCAGTGTACATGGATGATAACGCCAGACCCCACAGAGCAAGAGTCGTGGCGGACGTTATGCAACGTGAATCCATCACCAACACTCCATTGCCGGCTTGTAGTCCCGATCTTAACCCCATCGAGCACCTTTGGGACATTTTAGGGCGCCGTATATGTCGGAGAGAGCCTCCTGTACAAAATGTGGTTGAGTTAGGAGCAGCACTGCACCAACGTGGCTTAAAGTTAAGGTAAATCGGCTTTTATCTACCAAGCTGAAGTTACGAGGGTTTGGTAACCAAACGATGAAACGTGTGTTCTAGTTCTCCGAGCAGATGAATTACTTTGGTTTTAGGGTACAGTTATTTGCACGCGTTAAAGATAGCTGAAGACTAACTCTTGAAAGAACCCAAACTATTGAAAAGTTAACTCGCGAAATTACGTCAAGACTTATCCCTGCCCTGCCAGGTCATTTATAATGCAAAATACAATTGAATTATTATCATAGGGTTAATTCACGCTTTAACGGCGTTAACATTTGCAGAGACCCGAAAAATGAGGCACAAGGGCGTTAAAGCATTTTGAGTGTCTCTGCAAATGTATACGTCTGAAAAAAAAACCAACACGAATTGAAGCTTTTATTGCATAAAAAGAATTACTTTAGTATTTATTCACACAGAAACTGCAAAACAATTCATAGAAGTACCTCAAAAACCGAAATGTGTCGGGAAAAAAGCTGTATGCATTGCGCCGTCAATTTTGTTTATACCGACGTTGCTTGGTAAATGTATGACGTCTCAAAATTTGACGCGGGAATAAGATCAACGTCTTTATTTATACTCTATAATAATGTTAGACACAGACACTGAAAAGTGTATAGGTATCGTTGACGACTCTTTAACGTACATCTTATGCAATAATGTGTATTAATGGTTCCTCTCACACTAAATGGTATGGTCCTCAACTGAATTTCAAAATCATTTGAGTATGGCGCGCTAACTCAGAGAGTAAGAGAGCAGTCTGAGTAAAATTTTAAATCTTCCAATCATATACAGTTAAACTTGTTTTAAGCGACCACTAACGGGACCACTGAAAATCGGTCGTGAAAGAAAATTGCCGTTTAATACACATTTTGTTTACAAATAAGAAACATACTTTTAAAGAACTTATGTTGTTAAAACCAAATAAATTCGTCTCATTGAGACGATTCTGGTGTGTTTTGACAAAATAGGATTCATTTTAAATAATTTTTAGACCAAAATGTCTACTTTTTAGGATAAATTGTTTTAAAGAAGGGGACTTTGAAAACGGTCGCTAAATACTGACTGTCATAAAAAAGGCCTCTTCAAAATTTTGAAAGAACTTTTTTTCTATTTGCAGAAGACAATAATTTTATCTATAAATTTGAATTATAGCATAATCTCTACAAATCCTGCTATCACAAACTCTCTTCACAAACTCGTGCTTCCCATGGTAAGTTTGTCGTCAGGGTTTACTCTTGCGCCCCATGCGACTTTTGGAAATGATTTTGTTTTTCGAAACCTGGCTTCCTTAGTCAAAACACAACTCGAAATTCATCCAAGAAGAATCAAAATATTCATGTCCATAATACCAAGGCTAAATAATGAAGAACGCGCACGCATTTTGGACATGCTGAAGATGGGCAATTCCCAAGATCATGTCGCTAGACGTTTTAGAGTATCAAGATCAACGATAGTGCGTTTGGTTAGACGTGCTAATGTCACAGGAAGTCTTCAGGACAGGCGTAGATCTCGTAGGCCTCGCTCAACATCTGTACGTCAAGACAACTTTATACGTCAACGGCACCTTCGTGGCCGTTTTTAACGGCTACATCGACATCTTCAGCCGTTGTTGGTAACCACGGTAGGAATAAAAGTGCAAACACAGTAGGACGCCGGTTACGTATACATGGGGTTATGTGCAGGAGATCCTTTCGTGGCATAATACTTTCACAACGTCACCGTCAACAACGTCGCGTTTAGGCTAAAGTAACATCGGACGGCGATGGCGGACAGTTGTGTTCAGTGACGAGTCATTGTTCAATCTTTCACATGCCGACGGACACGTTCTGGTATATCGATGTCGAAATGAGCGTTATGGGCATAATTGTGTTTTAGAGCATAACCTCTTCGGTGGTGGCGGGGTTATGGTGTGGGCCGCCATTAACCATGTATTCAAAACGGACCTGGTTGTTGTTCAAGGCAATTTGAATGCTAGGGGGTACATGGACCACGTTTTACAGCCCGTTGTCCAACCCCTATCTCACCGACAACCTGGACTCACTTTTATGCATGATAATGCACGTCCACACACGGTGCGTATCACCACGAACTTCCTTAAAGCCAATAATATTGACGTTCTGCCATGGCCAGCCAACTCACCTGACTGCAATCCAATCGAGCACATGTGGGATATCTTAGGACGTCGTTTACGTCGTTTACGTCGACGTCAGCCACAGCCTCAAACGGTGCATCAGCTGACTGACACTCTTCATCAGGAGTGGGCTCGCATCCCAAGGTACCCTCTTCGTAACCTGTGTGGCTATATGAGACGCAGGCTGCAGGCTGTGATTGCTAATCATGGTGGACATACTCGTTAATGACACTTTTAAGGCAGTGGTCATTTCTAATCTTAAATAAAATGTGACGAATGTTTTGGTTTTAGCATAAAACCTTACTCCACCTTTGCACAAAATCCCGATCAGTATCTGCGGTCAAAAACAAAAAGTACTTGTATTAAATGTCCCGCAATGAACCACAGCTGAATGCATGTGAGGCGTTATTTATGACAGTCAGTATATAAAATGGTCGCTTAATAGACGTGGTCGCTCGAGCAAGATTGAATGTTTTTACATGCAGTTGCATCGTTAATTGACAGGTAAATGCATACTTGTTGAATGTTTTCGGAATGAAGCTTTTTTATTGGGATAAGTAATTTTTATTACTTAAAAATAATGATAAAAATGTCACATTTTTCTTTCAAATTCAACGAAATTAGCAATGTTTTTTTATGCTTCGACTTTATCAAGTTAAAAGTAAAATGTATTTACCCTGAGAGGTGAAAGGTACTGAAGATGAAATCAAAATAGTTAAAAATTAGATGATCGGTTGGAAAATATGGATATAATTTGATTTTCTTATTACTAGGTGGAAATTTGGGTGACATAGAAGAGATAACAAATACTTTTTGCTATTTTTTCCACTCACTGAACAGTCCGTTGAATGCCTATTTCCGATTTTAGATAGATTCCTTGTATCTAGACATAAAAATCTTACAATGGTTAATAACGATTGCACCAAATTTCTTTTTTCACAACCAATGGGCGAATAGCTCAAGTGTGCCACCAGAAACATCCACCATCAGTACGTTCAATACTTTGATTTGGAAACGACCACTGAGGTGAAAAGATAAACATTCAGACCAAATTTCGTTAACATCGGGTCAAAATTGTGGCCTCTTGAGAATGAAAATATAGGCCAACCAAAATCAAGACACAGTTTCCTGTGCTTTTTCCATGACAACTTTCCTATTTTAGAAAGATCTCTTGTATCCAGACAAAAAATCTGACAAAGGTTAATAATGATCGCACCAAAATTATGTCCACCTGGTTTCAAACGAAAAATTATTTTAGATGCCAAATATCTTCATTAAAAAATTACAGTAGGGTTCATCTTCGTTTAATGAATATGTTTGCAAAATTATAGCCCTTACAGTGTTAAAAGAGCTTGTACCGAGAATCCTGTTTTCCGCAGGTTTTTGTTGTTGTTGTTGTTGTTTGTTTGTTTGTTTTTTGTAAAATCGTTTTCATTCTACAAAAGCGCTCATCTCTATGATCTGACCATCATTCTGACCAAGTATGGTGATAAGACCATCAAATCTTTGTCTCCTGGACTCGTTAGTTTTAAACCAGCATCCTCGGATATCCCGGGGTCTCCCTTTTTGCTACGCTATGTGGATATAGCGTAGCAAATAGGAATACCACGGGGTGTCTGGGGATTCAAACAAAGAATTACCGTTAATCATCGAAGAAACCAAAATATAAACTGTCTGAGAGATAACAGATATTTTTAATTCATGGAGGTCGAAAACTAAAAACCTAATCGATTTCTATGAATATGCGCGTCGGATTCTTTCTTAAATGTGTTTAGGTTTTTAGTTTCATAACTCAATCATGGAAAAATATTTTTATGATTGAAATCAAATCCTCGGCTAATGCGGATAAACGGATTTTGAGTTTAAATCATTTCCGCGTTTTCTTTTATCATTTTAATTCATGAAGCCTAAATAATTTGAAATATACTTAGTTCCATAAAAAAGTGTGCACTTTCACTTTTTGAATTTCTCTTGATTTTTACAAATTTGGTGGAAAATTATGGAATAAATTTGATACCTTACTTTAGACAAGACCTTTTTGAATAAAGAGTCAACTCAGATTTGGACAAAGTTTCGCATGCTGCAAACGCGATCGCATTAATTAAGCTGTTTAGATTTGACCACCTTACAACTTTTTCTTTTGTAAGAGCTATGTGTTGATGTTGCATCATACAGTTTAAGAAGCCATTTCAAGCCATTTCCAAACAAACGTTTTAACTTTTATGCAGATGTTACGTGTACGTCAACGTAAGACATTGCTACGTTGTAAGGCCAGTAACTTGTCGTTGAATGGTGCTATGGCGTTCTTTGTAATCTCAATTTCCTTATTAAAGGCCTTAAAAAATGATGACCTCGAATTCTATTGGAATATGAATGCTCTGTCAATTTTATTGACGTTCTAGATCTGACAAGGTTCGTTTTTCTTCACCGACGTTTATTGGTATTCAAACCTCGCTGAAGCATCAAAAACAATCGTATTTAAAATGTGATTTTATGCATAGCAAAGCCACAAACATTCAGCGGAATGCATTTTCAGACCAATTGTTCGTCTAACGCGTGATGCAAATCATGCAAAATCAAATGTCTCAATTTAGCTGATAATGTTTGTTCATCCCGTGATTTTTGTTTTTAAATGTCCTTTGCACATACTCTTTGGGATAGTCATACGAATTTTCATGACGATAGATTGTGTAATTTCAGAGATATTCAAAATTCAAAAGTGCACACTTTCTTTTGGAATTAAGTATAGGTCTTGTATAAGATTGTTAAAACATTAGTTGACCCAAATACTTATCAAACCTAGGACTGGGATTGCACAGTCTGACTGGCATCGATATTTTAAGCACTCGGCTGATTTTTCCAAATATAGAATAATAATTCTACCGACCTTTGAAATAATATATAAAATGACACATCCGGTTGCCCTCAACTGGAACAAATCTATCATTTAAGGTTTTGTTTACGGTATTCACGAATGGTCCTTTTCCGCTTGACCGGTCTCTAATATACAATATATCTATTAAAATGCAATTTTTATTTCATAGTGCTGTGAAAGTAAACATATCATCACAGAGTATGAAACGCGACGCGGATCATGTAAAAGTGTAATTTAATTTTTATTTTCATATCTATATGAACAATATAGTATCAAAAACGCACACAAGAAATACCCCTCTCTCTATTTCTCTCTCTCTCTCCCTTTCTCTCTCTCTCTCTTTCTCCCCCTCTCTCTCTCTTTCTCTCTCGTCTTACTCCCTCCCCCTCTCTCTCCCCCTCTCTCTCTCTCGCATCTCTCTCTCTCGCATCTCTCTCTCTCTCTCTCTCTCTGTCTCTCTCTCTCTCTCGCCCCTCTCCCTCTTTCTCTCCTCCCTCTCTCTCCTCACTCTCTCTCTTTTGATTCTCTTCTCTCTCTCCCTCCTCTTGCGCCCTCTCTCTCTTCCTACCTCTATCCACTCTCTTATTCTCAATTCTCATTTAAGTCGCTCTCTCTCCATTCCCTCTACTTTCTCTTTCTCTCCATTCTCACCGCTCTTTCACATCTCTCTCTAAATTCTCGCCGTCTCCACTCTCTCTCCCCTCTCTCTCTCGCATCTCTCTCGCTCTCGCCCTCTCTCTCTCTCTCTGTCTTTCTGTCTCTCTCTCTCGCCCCTCTCCCTCTTTCTCTCCTCCCTCTATCCTCACTCTCTCTCTCTTTTGATTCTCTTCTCTCTCTCCCTCCTCTTGCGCCCTCTCTCTCTTCCTACCTCTATCCACTCTCTTATTCTCAATTCTCATTTAAGTCGCTCTCTCTCCATTCCCTCTACTTTCTCTTTCTCTCCACTCTCACCGCTCTTTCACATCTCTCCCTCAAGTCTCGCTGTCTCCACTCTTTCTTCACTCTCTCTCCCAACTTTCCCCACTGTGTCTCTCGAATCTCTCTTTCTCCAATCTATATCTCAATTTTCTCTATACTTTTTCTCTCTCCAATCTCTTCTGCACTCTCTCACAACTCTCTCCCCTATTCTCCCTTCACTCTCTTCCGTCTTTCCTCTCATCCCTCTCCCCCACTCTCCCCCACTCCTCTTCGTCACCCACTCTGTCATCCCCTTTCTCCCGGACTCTCTTTACCCTGTCAAGGTAAAAGAGGATCATTGAAGACTGGAACAATTTTAAAGAAGATCTGTCATTAAGATAATAGTACTTAACGATCAATTGAAATTTATTACTTTATCAATTTACTATGCTGAAGAGTAATTTTGATACCATAAGATCTGCACAGTTCGCGCAGTCTAAACAGTAATTTTCTGTTCCAAAGTCGCAATTGGTCCCCTTCTAGCGTGCCAGGACATTGTTATGAACAATGAGAGGGATAGAGCGAGAGAGAAAGATAGAGGAACGCCCTTTCGGACACTCACTCGAAATTTAGTGCTTTCACGAGACTATGAATGCACTTGAAATGGCTTATCAGCACTGACGTTACGGAATAAGTTCGCTTTTTATTTGAAAATTCTTTGTATTTTTTTCGTTTCTTGGCAATGAATAAGTAATTGGATCCATAGTTGCAAGAGAGTGTTTCTACTTTGCTCGCTCATAAAGTATGAAACTATTACAGCATACTTAAAAAGTAAATAATATTAAATTGATAATATTTAATTTGTATCATCATACATAAGAGAAAAACATCAATACACAGAAATTTTCTTTTATGAAAATTGATTTTCTATTATCGAATAAACTAATTTCGTTGCCTCCGGTAATAAGTGTTAACACTGAAATACAGTTTTCTCAACTCTGGGATTAACCTGCGGATTAGCTGTGAGGGCTAAACAGAAGGACCTTTAAAGTAATTCCTCTATATTTTTTCTCTCTCTCAGTTGCAAGTTCGACCCCGGGAAGAGGGAGCCTAATAATTTTTGTCTGAGTCGCCGTTCAAATTTTAAAACTAATATTATTTCATTCCCAATTACACCGTTACCCATTACAATAGATTCATAATATGCATTTGTCATGTAGGTTATGATAATAACATTTGTAACAATCATATTTGTCTACATGACAAAAATCATATTGAATCAATAACCTGTGTCAGAATTGTACCTGTCAATGTCCCACTTTGAGAAAAAAAAAACTAGGAAAAGAGAGAAATAGCTCAGGTTTTTTTAAGTACAGTTTTACGATTCGTATCATAAAAGGGGGAATATAGTTTTCATTACTAGCTAGAAAATGTTTCAAAATTTTCTTAAGGTAGTAGAACCGTAATAGTTCTGCAATGTTTCGGACCACATATTCTTTTTCAATGAAAATCATTAGGAAACCTCGGTTAACAACGTTAAAGTTCATTGCCTCTGAGACATTTCAAAACTATTACGGGTTCACAACCTTAATATTACCTAAACATCAACCACCCATGCGTTCAGGTTGACAAAACTGTTTCCATACTATACCCCGCTTTGTACGTTAATGCACGTGCAAAGCGGGGTATAATTTGCAAACAGGTAGAACCGTTTTGCCATCTTGAACGCAAGACTAGTTCCATCAATGAGCAAGCGACCTTTGCACATAAAAACAACTAACCAAACATTACGCGTACATATCGTGTGACAAAAAAGAGAGGGTAGAATTATAAAGATGAAGAAAATTTAAAAATATAGAGTTTAGACTACCTAAAAAAGCGGAGTATAATTTGTAAACAGTAAGCACCGTTTTGCCATCTTGAACGCAGGACTAGTACGACCAATGAGCAAGCCACCGGTGCACAAAAGAACAACTAACCAAACATTACGCGTACATATCGTGTGCCAAAAAAGAGAGGGTAGAATTATAAAGATGAAGAAAATATAAAAATATAGAGTTTAGACTACCTAGAAAAGAAAAGAAATTTCCAGGGAGAAAACCACAGACGCGATTTTAGAGGGTGAAACCTCTTATAGTGGCGGATCCAGGGGGTAAGGATGGTATTTCATTGTCATGGGAAAAATAAAAAATAAGAAATAGTAGGAAAACGACCCCTCTCAGAGGCCTATTTATTTCATTTTCATGGGGAAATACAACCAAAATTTGGTAACAGTAGGAAAGCTAAAGCCGGGCTTTTGTATGGCATCAACAAAAAAGGGTTCTAAGGATTCAACCAGAGTAAGGCCCATAAGGATACCCTCTTTGGGCTTTGGAGTCCCTGCTTTCAATATAGACTATTTCGTTTTAGCAATCCTCGATTTTTTTGCGCAAGAATGAATTTTCTTTGTGTTCGCTTCATAAGGTGTTAATTCGTTTTGTACCTTTGGGAACTGACTTCAGAAATGAATTGAAGATTGATAAAAACAGTCTTCAATTCTTTTCTGAAGTTGATTTCCAGGGGGTCCTACGGACTAACTACAGTTTTGACTGTCATAGCTACTTATTTGTGAGTCTAAGAGTCGCGAAACCTACTTCCCTTAAATCCCTATCGGAAATTGTATGCTCGACCCCCCCCCCCCCTTTACAAAAACCCTAGCTCTGCCATTGTCCTGCAGCGATAGAGTAGCCAACTAGAAATAGTTAAGAAAGAAAATATGATCCGTTAGCCAGCCATGCGTTCAGGATAACACAACGGTGCAAACAGTTTTCCGATTATATCCCGCTTTGCACGTGCACCTACGTGCAAAGCGGGGTATTATTGGCAAATTGTTTGCACCGTTTTATCATCCTGGACGCAGGGCAGGAAAACCCTGCTTTGTGATTCAGCTTCCCAGATTGTACAAAACGAACAATCTCAGACGGATCCAAATTCAAAGAATTCCAACCGTACATTCAGTTAAAAAAGGGATAATGTATACTTAACTCCAAAAGATACGTTCACAAGTATATTTTCTCTTAAAAACTTGACCGTTTTTTATGACGTACATGCATTTTTTTATTTTCAGACCTGTCAAAATTGACCACCTTTTGGTTGACCGATCTTTTTACCGTTTGATTCCATGTTCCGTTCCGTAGAAACGCCTATTTAGTAAACGTGTCCCTTCACATTGGTGCTAATGCACAAAGGTCTGATGCAAATTTTCAATGTGCATTGAAAGATATTTTCGCACAAAGCAAAAAATCGTTTCAAAATCTTTAAATTTTCGCTGACGTCAAATGTTACGCAAGACCGTTATCAGTGAAATTTAGGTCTACGGAGGTAAGCCAAAAAAGGAGGCTTTGTTCTATGAAGATGAATTTGAAACTGTTCCTGAAACATGAAGGGTGATTTTAGAAACGTTTAAGCTGCTTTTAACAATTTTCCGATTGAATTTAATAGACCGGTGCAACTAACCATGTGGTTTAGTCATTGTTTGCTTCTGTACAGACAAGATAGCGACATCAAATCTTATTGATGTTTGACTATAACGGGTGATCTTTTAATCAATAGCACACTAACAATTAACAAATCTGGTTGACATGATGGCTCCCGTAAAACGCCCAGTAAAGCCATTTATAAACCAATTTGACAATATGATTGGCAACCAAATGACAATATGATTGCCGAATCTACTGTAACTCGTCAAGCGTCTTTAAGCATTAATTGCCAGAATTTTTCACACTGATCACAGAATGAATGCTTACCCCACCCATTTTCCAACCATGCAATATGAGTGAGCTACGAAGGACCTACCATGCAAAATATAAAGCTCTTTGATAATTCATTGTGAGGACATTACAGTGTGCTCACTAGCGAAATGGGTAGTCTTATTCAAAATGGAATTACCATTTGTATCCCTGTTAACTTTTTTTGACAGTGTCGTTAAGCGAGGCGTACATGTATCTGTTTAAAAACGGTCTCGGTATGCATCATTATTTCATCACAATACATTTGGTTATATGGATGTTCTACCAAAAGTAGCAAAGACAGTTTTTGGTTTTTTTAGTGTTTAATTTTTTTAAATTTATAGTTTGTGGACGTTTCTTTTGGAGTTAAGTTTATTTGTTGATTTCATGGACGGAAACTTAAAACCTTTCCAAACTGTAAAAATTCGCAAAGCGGATTCATTCAAAAGTGTGAGTAGGTTTTTAGTTTGATATCTCCGTGGCTAAGGTTTTTAGTTTCATGTCTTCACGGAATCAATTAAAATTATTCTTAATTTCTAACAATTTAATTTCTTGAAGCAAAACTCTAACCATTTATTCGTTATATTGTTATTTGTTAGATTGTTTATAGAACTACTTTCCGCGGAAGTTTTCAAAGAGAAAAAACTGTGAATCGTTATTATTTACATTTTGTAATGAACAAAATAAATCTTGTATTCAGAATACACGCTTCCTGGTGAATATAACTTGAATAATAAGATTATAGTGCGTTGAAATTGAAAGGGAGTGTGAAATAATTGAGGAAATCATTGGGGAAAAAACTCAAAATGATTGTAGAAAACATTGAGAAAAAGAGAGAAATTTCTCTTTTCCTTTCAATTGTTTTCCTTTTTATTACATTCAGTACATAAAAATCCGGTTTTTCGGAAAACGGTTTCATAGAGAGGCACAGATTCTTCTCCTTTTTTTAAAATTAAATACATGTATATGGTTTTCTTATTTCCTGGTTAATAGAGATTTTTTTTTAATTTTTTTTTTTTTAGGAATATGAGCTTAGACCTTGTCATGCTGTTCCCGGAATATTCCTGCTTTGGCAGGTCGAGAACACCTGATTTCCTTTATATATCAGATAAGTTTGAAAAATTATATTTTCACAATAAAAAATGACTCACAATCAGGGAAACCAGTAATTTCAGCACTTTGATTTTAATGCATTTTTGATAAGGATTTTTAATCAGCATGAAAAAGGTTAAGTCTATAGTCAATTTCATTGTCATTTAGACAGGTTTTCCAGGACAATGGATCATATACACGTATACACATGTTATTCTGTTAGGGTTTTAATTGATTGATTAAATAGGTTTAATGTCGCTTTCGAAAATCTGGTGCCAGAACTATGCATGTAAAAGATTTATGTGTGCAAGCCAAAGGGCGTACAGGTATACAGGTCATAAAATGGTGGAAGGAATATGGAATTTGTACGAATACCATCCAAGGGCAGATAACTCTGGTGCAACAACAAGCCTGGAAAAGTACCTTTCATTTTTGATATTCCAACAAGGACAAATAAATCTTCAACATGTGTGAAAAAAATCATAGAGTAGAAAAATATGGCCTGTGATGCACTAAGGACCCTAAGAGGGTACAGTTAAGAACATTGTGAAAGTGACAAGCTGAATGATATTAGAATGATTTTGGAATGGATCTGAATGAGCGCGAGGAGAGAGTTTTGAGTGAAATTAAAGGGAGGTAATCCAATGTCGCACATTTTGTTCAAGATGAACAAAATTAATGATATTAATTACCTCCCATTAAAAAAATATGCATATATTTTCTAAAAATAGCTCCCTATTTCTTCAAGATCCAATCAGACGCTTATAATATATATCAATTTAGTGAAATCCCGATTTTTTCCCAACTATTTTTTTTTTTTTTTTTTTTGAATGAAGCTGTTGTTAGATGTTTTTTAGTGAAATTGAGACGTTTTGAATTGTATGAGTGAGTGTTTGGAATGAATGAATGGAACGCAGAGTGAGTGTTTTAGAATGGTTTTAATTGAAATGAATGTCAATTTCATGATATCATTAACTGTACCCGTATGGACCTTACTCTGATTGAGAGATACTATAACCCAATTTTGATTTTCCCCATTACAATAAAATAAAGAGGCCTCAGAGAGGGTTCGTTTTCCTACTGTTGCCAAATTTGATTTTCCCCAAGACAATGAAATACCATCCCAAACCACATCAAGATCCGCCACTTCAAGAGGTTATACATCCTGAAAAAAGTGTCTGTGGTTTCGCCTTTCTTTTCTTAGTAAAGTTTACTAGTCTAAACTCCTTATTTTTAATATTTTCTTCATCTTTCTAGTGACACGTACACGTTATGTTTGTTTGTTTGTTTGTTTGTTGCTTTTTTTTACAAAGATCACTTGGAGATTGGTGAAACCAGTCCTGCGTTCAAGATGACAAAACGGTGCAAAAATGATTGCAAATTATACCCCGCTTTGCACGAGCATTTGCGTGCAAAGCGGGGTACAGTTTGAAAACAGTAAGTACCATTTTGTCATCCTGAACGCAGGGCTGGTTGATGTTAAGATTATTATGCTTCCCGAAGGGAGAGCATATAGCCGCCGCTTCGTCTATCCGTCCGTCTGTAAAGCCGTCCGTCCGTCCGTACCCAGCGATTTCTCCACAGCCCTTGGGCCAAATCAAATGAAACTTACCATGTGGACTTCCTATGTGTTGATGCATCTGTCCCGGGTTTTTCTTATTTGAGGCCTCATCGCGGGAAAAGGGGACTTATGTAAAATACAGTTTTTCTCAAATTTCTCGCAGTCTAATGGTCAGAATTTAATGAAATTCCGTATTAAGTAGCAAATTAGACGCCCTTTACTATAAACACTTTGAAATGTTCGCACAAAAAATATATCACGGTAAAGGGGGACTAAATGTTTGTGACCTTTTTCTTTCATTTCTCCTGGTCTTATGTTCAGAATTTGATGAAATTTCATATATGAGTAGCAAATCAGATGCCCTTGACCATAATTTATTTAAATATTTCATTCAAAAAAATTGTCATGGAAAAAGGTGGGCTTAATGTTTGTTACTTTATGTTTGCTCTCTGTGTCTCCTATTTCAATACTGAGCAGAAAATAGCAAATTTTCCATTGATTGCATATTTTTTTTGGTGACAGTGCCTTGTTAGGGTAGCATAATCCGTCTCCGATGGCTCTTGTTTTAAGAAAAGTTTGAAACATTTTCCAGTAAGTAATGAAAACTATATTTCAATAAATAAAAGTTACTTTTATGGAACGTATCGTAAAACTGTAATTTAAAAAAAACCCCTAATATGCGTTTCCTCTCTTTTCCTATTTTTCTAAGCGGACCACTTATATGTACAATGCTGACAGAGGTAATTGTTTCATAATGTGATTTTGTCATATAGATAAATATGATGGTTTCAATTTCTATCATGACAAAACATAATATGAATCAATTGCCTGTGTAATTGGATTAAATTAACATTAATTTTTAAAGTTTGAAAGGAGAAACAGACAAAAATATTTAGGCTCCTTCTTCCCGGGGTCGAACTTGGAACTGAGAAGATCAAAAAAATAGAGGAATGACTTGAAAGGTCCTTCTGTTTAGCCCCCACGGCTAATCCGCAGGTTAATCCCAGAGTTGAGAAAATTGTATTTCAGTGTTACCGGAGGCAAAGAAATTATTTTATTAGATAATGGAAAAAAATCACAAAGGACAATTTCTGTGTTTTGAATAATTCTTCTGATGTAAGATAAAAGAAATTAAATGTTATCAATTAATCTAATTTCCTTTTTACATAAGCTTATAACAGTTAAATACTTTTAAACGAGCAAAGTAGAAAACACTCGTTTGCAACTTACGATCTAATTAAATATTCATCGCCAGGAAACAGAAAAAAGACAAATAATTTTCGAATAAAAACCGTACTTTTTCTGTAATGTCAGTGCTGATAAGCCATTTCAAGTGCATTCATAGTCTCATGAAGGCACTATATTTCGAGTGAGTGCCCGAAAGGGCGTTCCTCTATCTTTCTCTCTTGCTCTATCCCTCTAAATAATTATATCAACGTCCTGGCACGCTAGAAAGGGACTAATTGGGACTTTAGAACAGTATATTGCTGACTAGACTGCGCAACCTGTGCTGATCTATCGGTTTCAAAATTACTCTTCGGCAAAGTAAATTGAAATTGTAATAAATTCCATTGAAGAGTTAGATACTGTAATTTGATTGAAAATTATGCTTCAAAATATTTTGAAACGTATGGACATATTTCAAGTTTTCATTGGTCGCCTTTTAGTATGCCATGGAAATGAGAGTAAAAGGGAGAAGGGGTGAGAGCGAGGGGCAAGAAGAAAGGGGGAAAGAACGGTGTGTGAAAGAGAGAGAGAGGGGGAGTGGGGGAGAGAGAGAGGGGCAAGAAGAAAGGGGGAGAGAACGGTGTGTGATAGAGAGAGAGAGAGGGGGTGGGGGCGAGAGAGAGGAAAGAGAGGATAGGAGAAAGGGAGAGAGAAAGAAAAAGAGGAAAAGAGATTGGAGAGAGAGGTAGAGAGGTGAAGAGGGTATAGAGAATGAGAGTCGATGAAGATTAAAAAGGGAGAAAGAGTAGGGAGAGAGAGTGTGTAGACATAGTTTAGAAAGAGAGTGAGTAGAGAGAGAGTGTGTGTAGAGAGAGAGAGAGAGAGAGAGAGAGAGAGAGAGAGAGAGAGAGAGAGAGAGAGAGAGAGAGAGAGAGAGAGAGAGAGAGAGAGAGAGAGAGAGAGAGAGAGAGAGAGAGAGAGAGAGAGAGAGAGAGAGAGAGAGAGAGAGAGAGAGAGAGAGAGAGAGAGAGAGTTTTCATGCAAAGTATTTATTCTTTTTTTTCTAATTTATTTTCAAGTACTTCAATCGACTGAAAAGTTTCCTAGAGACGTGCCGCCATTCGGATAATTTTGTTCTCATTCTGGGGCTGAAGGAGTACGAAAAAATGAAGCATGGCAATCTAAACTTTCGATTTGATTGTAACATATAGCACATCGTCTTTCGGATAATTTTGTTCTCATTCCGGGGCTGAGAGAGTACGAAAAAATGAAGCATGGCAATCTAAACTTTCGATTTGATAGTAACATATAGCACATCGTCTTTCGGATAATTTTGTTCTCATTCTGGGGCTGAAGGAATTCGAAAAAATGAAGCAGTGCAAATTAAATTTCGATTTAATAACATATCACATATCTTTTGTACCAGTTTGAGTTTAAGGTAGTGGACCCGTAATAGTTTCCCAACGTTTCGAAAGAAATAAACTTTAACAGTGGTTACGGAGGTTTCCTTATGATTTTCATAAGGAAACCTCAGTTAACATTGTGAAAGTTCATGAGTTCCGAAATGTTGCGGAACTATTACGGTTCCACTACCTTAAATTCATTTTCCAGTGCTAGAGATTCAAAAGGAATCAACATTATCATTGTGCTGTGGAAACTCACTAGAAATGTATTGTCCGGCTAATTTAAATAAGAGTTGAAGGGAATACTTGTTGATTTCATGGAAGTATAAAACAAAAAACCCAAACACGCTGTAAATACCTGCATTAAATCAACAAACGCTACGTTCATATCTTATAATTGATATCATGAAGCAAAATTGTAAAATTTTGTCCATCATGAGACAAACTCCTTCGGGGATTAGTTTGTTCGTAAGCTTAAAAAAAGCTAAATAATCAAAAAAATTTCACTGAGAAAGGAAATCAAAGTTTCACCAAACAGAGTGTACAAATCTAGATAGACACAACAGAATGTAACAATAAAAAGACAAACAACACATGCCCTCCGATCACGATACAAAACAGTTAAAAAACTTGAGAACTGTACCTTATTTTGCACGATGCATTAATCCCGGTATTAGATAGGGGATAATCGTTTGTTTGAGTGTAAGACCAATTTTTCTTTTCGATGAATGAACAAAAAAGGTATATCTGCACGAGTAGAGGCGCCACGCGTGAAAATATAGCTTTTATTGATCACGAAATGAAATATCAAGCGATTTCACTCGAAAAACAAACGATTATTAAATACTACTCAAAATTTTATAAGGACCACTTCTAAAATGCGATTTACTTTTTAAACGTATGAAAAATTCTTTTGGTGATGAAAATATGTTCATTTGAGAAAATGTTTTTGCTTTAGAGCGAATGTGTTAGCAAACTATGGAAGGGGAACACTAGTTTAAACTGAGTAGGGAAAATAATTGCGGACAAAACGAAAAGCATAGAAGGCTTTAAAAAATCGGGGGAATTTGATTGAATGGTGCTTCAGTTAATCTTGAAAGTTTATTAAAGCTTAAGATCAGCCGCTAAGGTTTAAAAAAATCTTTCGGATGCTTTCAAAACGGGATTTTAGTCTGTCCAACCCTAGTTGTTTGCTGGACGTTCGAAATCGTAGTTAGCTTCACTTTGCAGGCAAATAGTTCAGGCTGTTACGTTTTCAAGAAATGTGGAAGCAAATTAGACAGGCAGTCCTCCTCCTATAAAATGTAGTCTAAATGAACACTTTGTTGCCCCCCTGTCTTGGGTGGATATTTCAATACCCTAAATGAGGTCTACATGAACACTTTGTTGCCCCCGGTCTTGGATGGATATTTCAGTGCCATAAATGAGATCTACTTGAACACTTTGTTGGCACCTGTCTTGGATGGATATTTCAGTGCCCTAAATGAGGTCAAAATAAAAACTTTGTTCCCCCCCCCCTGTCTTGGGTGGATATTTCAATGCCATAAATGAGGTCTACATGAACACTTTGTTGTCCCCTGTCATGGATGGATATTTCAGTGGCCTAAATGAGGTCTACATGAGCACTTTATTGCCCCCCTGTCATGGATGGATATTTCAGTGCCCTAAATGAGGTCTTCATGAAAATTTTGTTGGCCCCCTGTCTTGGATGGATATTTCAGTGCCCTAAATGATGTCTACATGAACACTTTGTCGACCCCCGTCTTGGGTGGATATTTCAGTGCCCTTAATGAGGTCTACATGAACACTTTGTTGACCCCCTGTCTTGGATGGATATTTCAGTGCCCTAAATGAGGTCTACATGAACACTTTGTTGACACCTGTCTTGGGTGGATATTTCAGTGCCCTAAATGAGGTCTACATGAACACTTTGTTGACCCCCTGTCTTGGATGGATATTTCAGTGCCCTAAATGAGGTCAAAATACAGTCAACAGTTCCAGAGGTGAGCGTACACATCCTTGGTGTCATTACTATTTCAGGAATAAACTATACATGCCTGTTTAATGAAAAGCACTGATATTTGGCTACATTTTACTACCTTTTCAAACTAATTGTTTGTTTGTTTTGTTATATGACAATAGCTGTTTTTCTTTGTTGTTGTTGTTGGCTGGTTTAAGTGATTGTTTGTTGTATTTCGGCTGCTATGCACCTACATATGCTTTCTTGTTGTTTCTCACACCAGTAAAATTGTACATGTAGCAATTCCTCAGAGCCGTATTTCCAAATAGAAAAACACAGTAAAAACAAACGCATTGCAACAGCGCATTATGTAAATAATTTATTCTTGGACGTATTTATCCAAAAACGAATAAAGACATCTTGCAGGATCACATTATTTATTTACCAGCAATTGCTGAACATGGCTTGGCTGTGGCCGTCGGATCTGGGGTAACAGCTAAAGTGTGGAGAAGTGATTGGAAACTGAAAATAAATGTCACTTAATAATTGCGACCCGGCACACGGGAAGGGACAATTTTGGTACTCCGTGAAATAAGTATTTGAGAAAGAGATTGGATCCAGCAGAGCTGAACAATAGATCGAATTCCGAAAAAAAAGCACGGGATGATAGAACGATTATCCTACATTCAGTAAATTGGCGAAAAGTGAAAAGTTACGACCCTGGTCAGCCTGCGCATTCGGCGCAGTCTGACCAGAACCGATACTTTTCGCGTAACCCAGAATGTGCCTTTTTGCGAAACGGTTCTCATGTATTTAGAAATATTTATTAACTGTAACAACGCCTATACATGGGTTTGATTCCCCGGCTAGCACAGTAATAAACTAATTGTCTTTCGGATGAGACATTTAACCGAGGTCACGTGAGACGGTGCTGTACACCGAGCACGTTAAAGAACCATGGTGGATCTTAGCAGTAGTTTAGTCGTGTGTCCTTGCACTATCCCCTGTAACGACTAACCGTCTTCTTTGGGCGTCGCTCATATAGGCATACTACGGTAGCGACGATGAATAAGCGGAAATAAACACACATATGGATTTCTCATGTGCGATTGTTGGTTGCTGGACTGGTCTTTAAAATTACATTATCAGTAACCAATTGTTAATTGTATAGATCGTTCCATTTAAAATCATTAGATCGCTGCTTTTAAACAAACGATGGATTGACCCATCAAATTGCTCATTTAAACCTTAACGATTGTTGACCTCCGTCAAATTCCATTTGATTAAGAAAAGGGATTTTTTCGGACCATTCTTTATCAATAAAAAAAGGAGATAGTCATGTAGAAAAACGATAGGCCTATAACAATACTTAAGGTGGAAGAGGACAATAGCGTTTTTTGAGATAAGTAATTAAATTTTGGTATATATATAAACTTCAAGTTAGTGTGAACTCAACGGAGTATATTTTTTCATTTTTAATTTGGAAATTACGTTACCATGACGTCGTAAGAATGACGATTTGGCGCGCTTTCTGCAAACTACCCTAGCCCCATTTAAATGCGCTGTGCGATTTAATTGAAGACGTTTTTGTTCCGAAAATTTAACCAAATGAAGCTTAATGAATGGTCAAAACACAAATGCTATATTAAAACTTTTGTAACTAAATACATAGACAAATGAGTTACTTGAAATCAATATTCACATTTTTTACTGTTCCAAAAATCTCACTTTTAACAAAATTTTATAAATTGGCCCGATGAAATTTGTTCAATTTTTTATATTACTTTCTACAATTCTAGTTCGATAGATAGGAAAAGTTTGAAAAGCTTTCACCGTGCTGATTTTTTATAATCCGGATTTAAAGTTTGTCATTTTGACGTTAAAACTATGACTTTGACGTTCGAATTACACCTAATATTTTCCTATGTTTATTTGAATAATTTTGCGATCTATTGGAATAAAAAGATAAAAATTCACAGACATGTTGAAAGGTCTTTGATGAAAGGGCCCTCAAAATTTTATTCCGATACACCGGGACTTTCGCGGTACACGTGAATTTACCCAACACAAGTGTTGCCGATCGGTGACTTCAATAAGTTTAACGTCGACGTCGCTATGAATGAAAATTGACTTTTGTAAGTTTAATTCACAATCTCGACGTTATGACGTTACCATTAATTAGCACGTTCAAAGACTATCTGAGGGTGCAGTGATAATATTTCAAATAAAATGGGAAAACCTCTATGCATTTTTATGAAAAACGAAAAATCTTTTTCACATTTGATTTTTCTATATACAGAAGTCAAATAAATACATTTTTGCAGTCTGTCAAAAGAATTTAGCGAATATTTCGACGTACCGCGTTTGTCTTTTTCCAACTTTCGACGTTAAGGTAATAAACTTTGATCCCCAATTGTAGAAATTCCGTACGGTAAACCGTCACAAAAAGATGCGAGCATATGAAAAGGAAGCCGGACAAAATTATATCAAATTTTTAAAAAAAATTCATCGGGCCATTTTTCAAAAAAATAGATAGATAGATAGATAGATTTTATTCAACAAATGAAAACATATGCATAGTACAAGAATCTATAGTAAAACAGCTGACATAATACAATTCCATATTAAGAATGAAAATAAAATGGCATAAGAAATTTGGCACTTTCAGATGAACCAATAGTTCATTAAATCTTGTACTAGGGCATGCTTTCATTTATCAAGGATAACACAAAAAAGGAAATGGGATTTCCTTGTTTCCATTGTGGTCCTTAGATAAACGAAGACATGTCCTAGCAGGGCACACAATAAGTTTACTTCCATTCAGGTTGCAAAAGTTTGATGAGATTTTGGTCACAGTTTTTTAACAAATATCACAGAAATTATAACAGCAACAAATCAAATGTAAAAGCATCAATTTAGGTAAAACTTTTTGACCAACTCCTTGAATATGGCTAAGTTATCGGAAGATTTTATGTTAAATGGCAGTTGATTCCACAATGAGCACCCGTTGTAAGCAAATGGTTTCTTACCAAAACCTTCGACCTTGGGAATTCTGAAGCATGATTCGGAACTAAATCTAGTGTAATGATCATGGAAGGTATCCGCTAAGATAAAATGCTCTTGTAAATAAGAGGGGGAAGACTTATGGAAAATTGTATATACATGACATAGAACAATTTGATTAACACGCCTTTCAACTGGTAACCAATTTAGCTCAACAAAATGATCATTGGAAATATGATGCCGACAATCCAAATTAAGAACAAATCTGATCATTTTATTTTGAGTTATTTGGAGCCTTTGTTTTAGTGTCTTCGAGATGCTGAAATACCAGACAGAACATGCATAATCAAGATGGCATTGTAGAAGAGATATAACTAGGAGTTTTTTAGAGTGTAACGACAAGAATTTCTGTTTCCTGTATAAGAATTTAAGTCTTGCATTGATTTTACCTATAATGGCAGAAATCATAGATTCAAAATCCAAAGCCTGATCTAGCAAAACACCCAAATATTTCACAGACTCAACTGATTTAAGCCTTACTCCATTACAAAGAATGTCAAGATTTTAGCATTTTTTCCAAACAAAATAGTTTCTGTTTTCCCCAGGTGTAAAGACAGCTTATTATCCACTAACCAGTTATTGACATTTTGAAGGTCTTGAGTTAAATTGATATTCAATTTCAAGTTTAGATTTATCAGTTACTAGAATGGCTGAATCATCAGCATACAGCAGAAGCTTACTTTTAACTGTTCCTGCCATAGCATTGATATAAATTAAAATTAAGAGCGGTCCTAGAATCGAACCCTGGGGTACACCACATGTGACAGTTGATGGTAATGAAAAGACGTGGTTTATATCTGCATATTGAATACGATCTGTTAAATAAGAAGTAAACCAATTTAAAATATCAGAACTAAAACATAAGAGCTCTAATTTAGATAATAGAATAGCATGATTAACAGTGTCAAACGCTTTCTGTAGGTCGAGCAAAGCCATTCCAACATACATTCCTTTGTCTAGATTAAACCTGATAAAGTCTGTTAAGTGCAATAAGCATGTATCAGTAGAATAAGACTTCATGAAGCCAGATTGAAATTGATATTATATTTTTCTCTCACTCAGATATCTTTCTATTTGATCATTAACTATTCTTTCCAATACTTTTGAAATTATACTCAATATCGAAACGGGTCTGTAATTGGATACATCTGTTTTATCATTCTTCTTATAGATAGGAACAACACGGGCAGCTTTAAGGTCTTCGGGAACAATACCCTGTATCAATGACAAATTGAAAATATGAGTGAGAAGACTTGCAATAACAGGAGCGCCATCCTTAACAAAACGACATGGGATGTTATCTAACCCAGTGGCCTTGCTGCCACTTAAGTTGTTTAAATGTTTGAAGACAACAAAATCGCTTATCAAGTAAAAAGAATAATTGTTCAGGCTAATACCTTGGTTTCTGTAAAATCTGGATACAAAATCTCTACCATAATAACCTAAGGCAGTGGGCAATGTAGTAACAAGAATTGAAGCTACAGTTGTGAAAAAAATGTTAAAATGATTGGCAACTTCTATGCTGTCAAAAACTAAGTTATTTTCAATGTTTAGACCAATATTAGTCACAGATTTGCTACTCTTCTTTAATGGCATGCCAAGTTCTTTAAAGTAGGGTTCACACGGCATGTTTAAGCAGATATGAAAAACCAGACATGTTTTGTTCAAAACATATATGTTTTTGGAGTTCAGACGGTATGTTTTACACATCTGCTTTGGATGAGCCAGGTCAGTTATTTCTGAGGTGAAGTATTGTATTGCATTACTGGAATGTGGAGATGGATATCTATTTCTTACCCAGCCCTTTTTAATAAATAAGAAATAAAAGGATAGAAAAAGTACCATGCTAGTTATCAAAAGAAAAACTAACAAACAGCATCAAAGAATATTAAAATGAACTTCTCAAACAAACAATAATAATAATAATAATAATAATAATAATTATTATTATTATTATAATGATGATAATGATAAACACGATGATAATGATAATAAGAATCTTAAAAGTGTTTCTTTTTCCAATTTCAAAGTTTCCCTCTTATGCATTTACTTTTTAGCAATGATATGGGTATTACGACATCAAATATTGCACATTCTATGTCTGCACAGTTAATAGTTATTTGTAGCCAGGAGATCAAACTGTTACTGTCATAACTGCAGCTGAGAACAAGCTCTGTGATTGCATAGCTCAGACTTCTTCTCAGCCTCTAATTTTTCATTTTTTTTTTCCATTTTTTATTTATTTTATTTTTTTTTTTTTTTTTTTTTTTTGGGGGGGGGGGGGGGCTCTTTTTTAATTCATAGTAGGATTTTGCTCGTGGAGATTTCATTGAAATGATTGATTCATTCATATGATACCAAAAGTAAACAGTTTGTCCAGGTATTGACAAGTATAAACAGATGTTATCAAGTCATCTCGGTCAGTATCCCCAAAAAAGCTTCTGATTGGCCAATTCGGTATGAAAAAGCAGACCAAATAGAACATGTTCTATTCCGTCTGTAAAGCAGATCTGTTAACAGAACGCTCATTATCTAGGGGTTCACACGATGTGTTTTTGAAGATCTGAAAAGACAGATGTGAAAAAACATACCGTGTGAACCCCACTTAAGAGCCTTCCATAAAGATGTGGAGTCCTTTTGGTTTTCTGTGATGATATTTTTATAATGGGATTTTTTTTGCAGTATTGATAAGGTTCTGGGTTGCATTTATTGACGATTTAAAATTATTATAAGTATCGTCAGTCTTCTCTTTGATAAAAATTCTAAATGCTTTATCTCTATTTTGAATACTGGTAAGAATTTCATTTGTTACCCATGGTGCTGTTCTTTGCTTAATTCTCAATTCCTTTAAAGGTGCAATATTGTCTAAAGCACACAAAAACAAGGATTTGAAATTCAGCCAAAATAAGTTTAAAGCTATTTTTTCGGGCCGCCAACAATTGAAAATTTAACTTTAATTCGATCTCGTGTATCAATCTTTAAATATAACGATGTTCTAATTACACGACAATGATCCCAATTCATTCAACTTCGTTTGGTGTATGCCATTGAATTGATTCGCCTAAAATACGATCAGGGTAAGCGGTTAAGAGCGCGTAGAGACATTGGTGAAAAGCGCGCGAAACCGTCATTTTTACGACGTCATGGTAACGTATTTTCTAAATTGAACGTTAAAAAACACACACCGTTGATGTCGCGCTAATACAACGTTTCCATAGATACCAATATATGTGCACTTTTCTCAAAAAACGCTTTTGTCCTCTTCCACCTTAATGATCTATTCATCCTTGCGTTTAAGATAACATAACGGTGCAAACTGTTTGCAAATTACAACCCACTTTTCACGCAATTGAACGCGCAAAGCGGTTTATAATTTGATAAAAAGTGTGCCAAGCTGTGTTATCCTGAACGCGAGTCAAGCGGGCTAAAACCTCTTACAAAAGCCAGTGGCGTCAATACACTTAAGAAAATCTAGAAATTGACAAGGTGAATGTGTTTAGATAGATAGATTTCTCTGTCTTAACGAACAAATCAGACAACCAAAACTTAAAGCAAATCAGTGAAATCATGGAACTTTTCGAGCGATTTAAATGCAGTTGTTGCGTTTTCTAAATGATTTTGGAGAGTTTCTGGATGTTTTGAGTGAGCGTTTGTAATGAATAAATAGAGCGCTAAGTGAATGTAAAAAATAACTTTTGATCGGAGTGAGCATCAATTTCACGATGGCACAAGGTGTATTTTAGTTGCCAGTCGATCCATTCGGAACATCGCCCGGACTTTACGTAAACTAGAAAGTTCCTCTGACGTAAGTGTACTTATTTTGGGTCATTTTTTTTCGGCTCCTTGTGGTACTTCGGTTAACATGCTTGAAGAGAAAAATATTTTGTTAATGATTCCTGTTTGTCTATGGAGATCTTTTTGGCAAATTTTAAATTGATGACAAAACGCAGTAAAACACTGCGTTTTGTTATCAAATTATTATATATCCCCTTGAATTATTTAGCTGATTTTGTTTTATGCAACGTCAACTTTAGCGGGTCAGTTCATTTTAGTGACGTCATGTAAACCAGCTTGCGAAACGACGCTCATTCATGTCGGCCTTTATTTTTGACTGCGTTTATTTCGTGGCATCGCCGAGGGTCCCCGATACCTTCGATCATGTAAAAACCTTACCCATGACAGACCAGGGGACAGCCGTAGTTCAACACGTGGCCTTCTTGTAGAAGGTTATGACATTCACTTTCACATGCGACTTCTGTAGGGTCACTGCCAAGGACGTCAATCATAATTTGAAGGTCACATTTTAGGGTTTCAATGTCAACTGTTGGAGAACACTAGATTATAATTATATAGGTATGTTGTTAGTCGTATTGAAACAAAATCAAAAGCAATTCAATGGCAACTAGAAGTAATTAAAAGATAATTGCACTATAGCTGTATCTGACGCTCAGTTTTTGAAAGGTCGCATGTGTCTACAAAATGCATTGGCACTTGCGACATTTTAAAACCAGGGCGTCTTTTATCTTCGAAAAATCCAATATAGCCATAGCGCCGTTTGTAGCACTTAACAATTGCAATCATGTAATCTAGCCTTACGTTCATGATAATAAAACGGTGCAAACTGTTCGTAGATAATGCCGCGATGCATTGTATGAATGAAAGTGGCGCTAAACCCTATTTACAAAGATTTTTTGTATGTACTTGGGCCTCGTCATTCTGGATAGTTTGTTTGTGTGTTTGTTATATTCTGTTTTGCCTACATTCTCATATCTCCCCGATTCAATTCTTACCCAGTTTGTTCAAAACGAACAATCTTAGACGGATCCAAATTCAAAGGATTTCAACCCAAATTCAGTTAAGATATGAAGAATGTATTTGTTGATTTCATTGTTGTATGAAACTAAAAACCTACTCACACTATATTAATTCGCTAGGCGGATGCATACAAAAGTGTTAGTAGGTTTTTACTTTGATACCTCCATGGTTTAAGTTTTCAGTTTAATACATCCACGAAATTAACAAAAATTTTCTTAATCTCAAACGTTTCATTTCTTGAAGCAAAATTCTAACCATTTATTCGCTATTACAGAGACTGTTTAAAGAACTACTTTCCTTGGAAGCTTTCAAAGAAAAAAAACCTGCGAATCGAAATTAATTACATTATTAAGCATGATTTTTTACAGAATGTACGAATCATGGTGAATATAACTGGATTTATAAAATTATTTTGCGTTGGAATTGAAAGGGAATATAAAATAATTGTGGAAATCATTGGGAAAAAACTGCAAAATAATTGTAGAAAACATTGAAAAAAGAGAAAAAATCTCTTTTCCTTTCATTGTTTTTCCTTTTTTATTACATTTAGTGCCTAAAAGTCCGGTTTGTGGGAAAACGGTATCGGGAGACAAGTACAAGTTCTTTTGCTTTTTTTTCTTTTTTTCAATTAAATATATGATTTTCTTATATCATGGTTAATAGAGATTTTGGATTTTTTTAAGAATAGGAGCTTAACCCTTGTCATGCTGATCCCGGATATTCCTGCTTTGGCAGGTCGATACCACCTGATTTTCCTTTATAAATCAGCTAAGTTTGAAAAATTATATTTTTACAATAAAAACTGACTCACAATCAGGGAAACCAGTAATTTCAGCACTTTGATTTTGATGTATATTTGCTATAGATTTTTATTCAGCATGACAAAAGTTAAGTCTATACTCAATCTCATTATCATTTAGACATATTTCCCAGGATAATGGATCATAAACAATATACATATTCTTTTGATTTTTACAAAGTTGAAGGAAAATTATGAAGTGAATTTGAAACCCTACTTTAGTCAAGATCTTTTGAAATAAAACGTCAAATCAGATTCGGTTAAAGTATCGCATGCTGCATACGCGCAGACAGAACTTAAAATGTTGAGATAAGACCTCCTTACAACTTTTTTCTTTGGTAGCGCCATGTGTTGATGTTGCATTGAAAAGTTTTAAAGCCATTCCAAGTCATTTCAAAAAGAACGTTTTAATTTTTTATGCAGAGGTTACGTGTACGTCAACGTTAGACATCGCTACGTTATTAGGCCAGTCACTTGTCGTTGAATAGTGTCATGGCGTTCTTTAACATATCGATTTGCGCGTTAAATGCCTTACCAAATGATGACCTCGATTTCTATTGGAACATGAATGTTCCATCCAGGCGCGTAGCTAGCCTATAGAGAATGTGGGTTTAAAATAATCTAGGATGCTCAGAGGGCATCCTCCCGCCGAAAATTTGAAAAACAGTTAGTTACATCGCGAAATCCAAACACTCACTCAAACCGTTCAAAACGATCAAACCCATTGAAAAATATAGAATCAACAACGTCATTCAAAATAAATTTTGAAAGGGAAAAATCGAGTTTTCACTGACATAATTCAAATTGTAAGCGTTTGATAGGTTCTTGAAGAAATAGGGAGCTATCAATAGATCGTGTATGCATATTTTATTAAAGGGAGATAATCAATATTACTAATTTTGTTCATCCTGAACAAAATTTGCAATACTGGATTACCTCCCATTAAATTCACTCAGAACTCGCTCCACACACTCATTTAATTTCATTCCTTAATCATTCCAAAATCATTCACCTTGTGAATTTCACGATGTTGTTAACTGTATATGGTGCAATATGGTGCGGTTTGGGGCCTCAGGAGAGCTATCTTGAACAAGAAAAATCCATTTATTTTACCATAAAAATGGAGATGAATAGCTCTACTTTCGTTTATTTCAAATAGTCTATATTTCACAGCAAGTCTAACTTGCGGCATTTGCACTGCCGCAAACTCAATCATGATAAAGGCCGACAACTTTTCAAAAAAAAAAAAAAAAAAAAATACTACGGTATGGCGAACGATTTAGGCTATATGATTTATAAAGTATTTAGTGTGGTAATAATCAGTTCTGGCGAACGGGGCTTAATTTCAAACCAAATATTTTTTGTCACAATAATATGGATTCAGCTGCGCACTCTCGTAAAGGCAGCTACGCGCCTGCAATCAATTGTAATGACGTTCTAAATCTGACAAGGTTCAATTTTGTTCAACCACGTTTTTTATTGTCAAACCACGCTGTAGCATCATGCACAATTGTATTTAAGATGTGATTTTAAGCTTAGGAAAGCCGCAAAGATTCCCTGAATGTATTTTTATACCAATTATTCGTCTAACGCGTGATGCACATGCAATACATGCAAAATCTAATGTCTTAATTTAGCAGAAAATGTTTGCTCATTGCGCATTTTTTTTAAATATCGCTTGCTCATACCCCTGGGGATAGCCATGCGATATTTCATGACGATAGATTGTTTAATTTCAGATATATTCAAAATTCAAAAGTGCTCACTTTCTTTAGGAACTAAGTATTTCCCGTTTTTGGGAATACTAAATATCAAGAACGGGCAAGTGGCGACAGGGGGGTGTTGCTCATTCTTAAGAATGGTCAAACCAGCGTTTATATCAACATAGCGTGTCTTATGATTATGATTCTTGCATTTAAATATTCCATTTAGTTCATTTAATGATTCCAAAATAAAGTTTATTCGATTAATTCGACCTATAAACTATAAAATCATTTTATTGATATATCTCCGATTTCGACCAAACCGACGGATCAACTTCCGGTTGAATATCCCGGCTTATTTACCTACATGTATAAGACCTGTCTAAATCAGTTAAATTGTTGTTCGCACAATTTTCAGTTTGTTAAACTGTGTTAATTAAAGATAGTCTGGACGTTCATGAAACATCGGGTGATAATATAAAACAGACTGTTAACTGTCAGATTCTGAACAACCCAAATTATTATTATTTTGAATGATAATTCATTCCAACGAAAACGTATCGAACTGTACCTCAGTTTTTCTTCCGGTCCATTCTATCTCATCCGAATTTTATCTAACAAAATACCCTCAGTTATTCTCAAAACAATCGGCAAATCAATTACATTGAGAAAGAAAATTCTTCGGTCAATGTTTGTCATGGAAGAAGCCTATGGGGCAGCTAAAACTTTACAAAAAGACTTGAAACTATATGTCACTCCTAGCATGAAAAGGGACTGCCTAGGTTTAGTTTAAAACTATTTATTTTACATCGATTGGGAAACAAGTTCTTACAACTTAGATTAATCCCTCTCGATTCTGCTTCCTTGAAAATTCACCAGTACTCGCGCCGAATGTGTGGGCCAATGAAAGAACCAAGATCGATAGCCACTCCCGGGAATCGAACTCAGGACTTTTGGGGCAAGAGGCCGAGTTCTACCACTAAACCACGGACACCAAACTGCCTAGGAACTCTGTAAAATCAATAATTGATTTATTTGTTCGTTTGAATGGGGTTATAAACTACTTTCAACAATCTTCCAGTTATATTGTGGCATCTTGAACACTTAGCAATGGTTTCCTGGTATTTCTCACACCAGTTCCACCATCTTTTTTCTAGTCTCAAGATCTATCCCACTTAGGTCTAGGACTGTAGACCCATTGCCGGGAGACGAATAGTTCTAAAGAATTAGTGCTGCCATCAAGGATCATACCCTGGGACCTCTAGATTGACAGTCAGACATGCTACCAACTGGGCTAAGACGGTGGCTGAATAAATTTTTAAACATTTTTGGTCTCATTAGAGGTAAACCAGATTTGATATTTTAACAAGGTGAAAAATTGTCACAAAATATGCCATGTTGCAATGCTGGATGTCCAAGTTTGAAAACATTAAAGGGAAAATCTAAAAACTTAAGCTAAGTAGAGGTGTGGTTTTGGTGCACTGCTATTGGTATTCATGAAAGGAACAATACTTCCAAGTTTCAAGACAATCTGACATAAGGTGACAGAAATTTGCTCCAGCCTAAGCAGTAGAAGCCATGGGTGATCCCACAACACATCCCTTGTGAAATTTTCCACCCTGTAAAATCCACAGCCAGATTTGGGTCAATAATTTAATTACTATCCAGAATTTCATTATCTTAAAAGACCAGTTAACACATTCAAGACTTTCTCTACAATAATACAATTCATCCAGATTTCTCATGGTCAGAAAATCTGGATGGATTGGGATGAATTGTGGCAAAGTAGAAATATTCAGTATCACTACAATTCCAGTAAGAAGGATTGACTACAATAGTAAAACAAATGCTCACGGTGCTTGTACGGTTCGAAACGGTACTGGTATGATTCACGACTGCATTGGTCGTGGCCAATCGTGGAGCTCCTTAGCAAAACCGTGGATAATTCATAGGACAACCGTACATAATTCATGGTGAACCTTGAGAATTCTTAATGTCAAAGACTCCACCACTTGCTATGATCTCTCAAGAAAAGCCACAAATATAGCTAGGGTGTTAGTACGAATAAGCACAATTCTGCAACAGTTGAGCTATGAATTAGGCCATGCCCAATAACCACCTTGATTCGCCACTTATGATATAAACAGTTTAAAACTTCTGTTACAAAGCACTACTGTAGAGTTTCCTGATTCATCACGATTCATCAAGAGTCACCAAGATTCTACCACGGTAAACGATTTTAAGAATCGTAGCGGCACCGTAGCCAAAAGTTGTAAAAGTGTTCAGAGGCCTTTAGAAGTGATGAGAGTTTTTGTTGATTTCATTGAGGTATGAAAAAAAAAGCACACTGTATGAAACAGATTCATATATGAGTGTGATTAAGTTTTAGTTTCATATCTCAATGAAATCAACAAATACTCTCTATATATCTTATAATTTAATTTTTTGAAGCCAAAATGTTAAGATATACCCTCAAAAATATGAATTGTTCATAGGACACCTTTCCGTGGAAGCTCACAAAAAAATTGGTAATCAAAATTGTTTTCAGTGAGAAATGAAAACAATTTTTCAGCCAAACAAGATGCATGAATCTTGGTGTGAACACCATAAGAATAAAATTATTAGTCTATAAGAAAAAAAATGAAGTTTTAAACTTGAGTCAAAAATAACATTTTCAACCTACATGTATTATGTATAAAGTTTCATCCTAATAATTACTAAGTTTCTTAGCCCATGAACTAAACATGAGATGCTTTACCGACTGATTTTGTTTGTCTTGGATTTACAAACCTTTCAAGAATCTTTCATATATTGCAGCGGCATGAACACCTCACAATGGAATCCCTGTATTTCTCACATCAGTACTTAAATGACCATTTCTTTTTCTCCTATTTTCTCAATTTTTATATACTCATTTGATTCTAGAACAAGGTGCCAAATTGTCACAAGACAGGCCCGTCACACAGCTTTATGTGGCTTTGGGTATAGAGTAGAATTGAAGTGATTTTGAAAAAATCGGACAATTTGGACAATTATTGTGAGAGATGAATGACAGAGAGATGAATAATTGCACTTTCCAATGATGAGATTTATCTACCCATTAAGTTCATGATCATAGCTCAAATACTCTAAGAGATGTGCTACCGGCAAGACTAACTTATTGAAAAAACATATGACTATAACTCAAGAAATAAGCCAGGTAGAGTTATGGTTCTTTTGCACTGCACTTCCCATGATCATAGCTCCTATACTTTAAGAGATATGCTCAGGACAAGAACCAAGTATGATAAAACAACAAAGGGCAATAACTAAGAAATTAAGTATGAAATGGTTATGGTACTTAACGTCTGTATACCCTATAATGCATAAACATTAAGGTAACAGGTCCATTTACCCTCTTTACACCTTCTTTTGTCCTGGGATTATTAAATGGATTTACCAAAAGGTGAGTCGATCCCCCAATTTATTTCTGCCCCACCCCTTGAATTCATAAGACCACATGTTCTACACATTGTGTCATAAATGAACATTATCTAGTGGCTTTTGCTTGTTTATCTTGTATCTGATAGATTAATTTTGCCATCCTGATCTGCTATCAAATGTAAAAATTGAATATTTCATTATTTTTTCACTTCATTTAATCCGTGTATGTTGAATGCATTATTATTTGATTAAATATATCAAATATATGTTTTATTATTATTTTCAATATTATCTATCAACTAAAGAAAACAGAGAGTACATTCTTATGACATGAACACCCCTCACCCCCCCCCATATCCCAAAATAAACAAATCAGCTTTTAATTAATAAAGAATACAGGTAATTTTTTTCTATTTATCAAATCACTTATCCTAAGCCTGGCCTCATTTTAGTTGAAACCTAAAAATGTTTAAAAAACCCTCTTAACAGAAAAACAAGGATCGTGTTAACCTTTCTATTATGAAAATAATTAACATAAAAATTAGCAAAACACTTCTAAGCAATTTTTATTTTACTGTAAAGAGGGGTCGAACAGACCCGGGACGGACGGGATTTTCGGCGAGGGGACCCGGGGCGATCAGGAATTGTGGCGAAATGGATGTGAGGCGGGCGGACAGTGAACCCGGACGGACCGAGAATCATAATTAACAAAAATAGACAATACATACTCTGCGATGTCATTTACGAAAGATCCTGGAATAATAGATCTGAATTATTTCTTTCGTTTTTGTTGCCGAACTTGATTTCACAGAACACAAGGAAAAGTGTTCATAATATCGTTATCAAAGTGGGTAATTTAAAGTTTTATGTTAATCGAATAAACAATTCTCCTTGTTAATATATGTTCGTATGATAAAAACAGTTTTGATTACCTATTTCCATGGTCAACGAAGGTTATAAATCTGTTTGCTCAATCTCAAGATTTAGCACCCATTCTTTAGAACGGGCAAACCCCGGTTGCTCAATCATGAGAATGGTCAATTTCCCAAGAGCGGGCACAACATATATACGGTGTCCAGGTATGCAGGGCAAAAAATGGTGGCAGGTATAGGGAAATTGTGCGAATGCCATTCAAGGGCATATTACTCAGATACAACAACAAGGCTGGAAATGTACCCTGCATTTTCAATATTTCAACAAGGACAAATAAATCTTCAACATATGAGAAAATGAAAAAAAAAAAAATAAATAAATAATGGAGTAGAAAAAATGGCCTGTGATGCACTAGTGACCCTAAGAGGTTCTAAAAAGTTAAGAACATTGTAAAATTGACAAGCTGAATGATATTAGAATGATTTTGGAATGGAACTGCATGGTAATTAAAGGGAAATTCTGCGAATACCATTCAAGGGCAGATAACTCTGGTACAACAACAAGCCTGGAAATGTACCCTGCATTTTCAATATATCAACAAGGACAAATAAAGCTTCAACATATGAGAAAAAGGAAAAAATCATATTGTAGAAATATTGGCCTGTGTTGCACTAGTGACCCTAAGAGGGTACAGTCAAGAGCATTGTGAAATTGACAAGCTGATTGATATAAGAATGATTTTGGAATGGAACTGAATAAGCGCGAGTAGTGAGTTTTGAGTGGGATTAAAGGGAGGTAATCCAATAAGCGATATTAATTACCCCCCTTAAAAAGATATGCATATATTTTCTAAAAATAGCGTAACTATAGTGAGACCACGGGGTATCCGAGGATGAAAAAGCAAGAATTAGCGTTACATGTAATCATCGAAGAAACCAAAATATAATGTATCTAAGAGATAATGGATATTTTTATTTCATGGGGGTTGGAAACTAAAAACCTAATCGGTTTGTATAAATACGCGAATCGGATTCTTTCTTCGGTTTGATAAGGTTTGTAGTTTCAAACTCCACCAATAGAAATATTTTTATGACTGAAATCAAATTCTCGGCTTATCAGGGTGAACGGATCTTGAAATTTAATCATATCCGCGTTTTCTTTAATCATTTTTATTCATGAAGTTACGGTTTGTAGCCTTTTACTTTGAAATGGGTCTTATATAAGATTGTAAAAACATAAGTTGATCTAAAAAGCTTATCAAACCTAGGACTGGGATTGCACAATCTGACTGGGGTCGATATTTTAAGCACTCGGCTGATTTATCCAAATGTAAAATGATAATTCTACCTACGTACCTTTGAAATAATATTTAAAATGACACATTCGGTTGCCCTCAACTGGAACAAATCTATCATTTGAGCTATCATTTAAGAATTTGTTTACAGTATTCACGGATTGTCCTTGTTCGCTTGACGGGTCACAAATATACAATATGCCTGTCAAAATGCAATTTTTATTTCATAGTGATATGAAAGCAAATATATCATTTCAGAGTATAGATACGCGACGCGGATCATGTTTATGGTAGCAATGGACACATGGCGTCATTTTTTTTTTCACCCAATGAAATTTTTTCTTGGTCACATATGTTATAGATTAACATTTTGTTTCCATTATGTCAAAATTTGAAGGTACCTTTCCATGCTCGTGTTCATGCTAAAGTTATCTGCCCTTGAGTGGTATTCACCATTTTTCAGTAAAACGTTTTTATTTGTTTTAAGTCTAGTATAAACTCATTATCAGCATATAGCTATAAAAGGCATACGCCTTGATAGACATTAAACATGTACACAATGGCTGCTGCCAAGGAAATTTCTCTTTGATCAATTGCATTTGCACAATTTGCCTTCAAAAGTTAAAATGTCCTAATTTTCGTAATTTTACGGGGTAAAAATGCTCAAAAAACCTATTTTTTTAGAAAAAAATAGCCAATGAATTTTGCTTATTTTCCGATATATTTAAGACCCATATTTTCCCTTTATTTGGTAAAAAATTCAGTTTACCTTGCCATGCAAATAAGAAAGTATACCATTATTTTACAGCGACCCCTCCTAATTGAATGACGCTTTTAACGCATTTTTATTGTTATATTTAATGGTCCCAGTCATCCAATTGATATCAAATATTGAAAAGAAGCTAAGTTATGAAATTTTACCATAATTATTCTACGTTATTTCCATAAGCAGAATCTTAGGAAAAAACTGTCTTCTAAAACAACGCGCAAAAAAGCCGTAAAATAAACGAAAACCCACTTCCGGTTTATAGAGTCGGGAGGCATCTGTCCATTGCCTCCTTAAGTGTAATTTGATTTTTATTTTCATATCTATATGAATATTATAGTATCAAAAACGCACGAAAGAACTCTCTCTCTCTTTCTCTCTCTCTCTCTCCACTCTCTCCACTCTCTCTCTCTCCACTATCTCTCTCTCTCCATTCTCTCCACTCTCTCTCTCCACTCTCTCCACTCTCTCTCTCTCCACTATCTCTCTCTTTCCACTCTCTCCACTCTCTCCACTCTCCCCACTCTCTCTCTTTCCACTCTCTCTCTCTCTTTTCTCTCTCTCCACTCTCTCTCTCCCCCCACTCTCCACCCTCCCCACTCCCTTTCTCCACTCTCTCTCTCTCTCTCTTTCTCTACTCTCGCTCTCCAATCTCTCCCCACTTTCTCTCTCCCCACTCTCTTTCCTCTCTCTCTCTCCCTCTCTCCCTCTCTCAACTCTCTCTCTCTTCCCACTCTCTCTCTCCCTCCACTCTCTCTCACACTCTCTCTCCCTACTCTCTCTCTCTTACCACTCTCTGTCTCCCCTCTCTCTTTCCTCCCTCCCTCTGTCTCTCACCACTTTCTCTCTCAACACTTTCTCTCTCCCCACTCTCTCTCTCCCAACTCTCTCTCACTCTCCACCCTCCCAACTCTCTCTCTCTCTCGACCTCTCGACCTCTCGACCTCTCTCTCCCTCCCTCTCTCCACTCTTTCTCCCCCCAACATCCTCTCTCTCCCACTCACTCTCTCCCCACTCGCTATCTCTCTCTTACAACTCTCTCCCCCCACTCTCTCTCCCCTCTCTCTCCCTATCTGTCTCTCACTCTCTCTTTCCCAACTCTTTCTCTTCCCACTCTGTCTCTCTCTCCACACACTCTCTCTCTCTCTCTCTCTCTCTCTCTCTCTCTCTCTCTCTCTCTCTCCCATCTCTCTAAACATAAACGAGGACGATTGAAGACTGGAACAATATTGAAGAAGATCTGTCAATAAGATTATAGTATTTAACGATCAATTGAAATTTATTACATTTTCAATTTACTTTCCTGAAGAGTAATTTTAATACCAGTAGATCTGCACATCTCGCGCAGTCTAGTGAGCAATATACTGTTCTAAAATCACAATTAGTCCTCTTCTGGCATGACAGGACGTCAGTATAGTTGTTTAGAGGGATAGAGCGAGAGAGAAAAGGTAGAGGAACGCTCTTTCGGGCATTCACTCGAAATATAGTGCTTTCATGAGACTATGAATGCACTTGAAATGGCTTATCAGTTCTGACATTACAGAAAAAGTTACATTCTTTATTTGAAAATAATATGTCTGTTTTTCGTTTCTTGGCAATGAATTATTAATTAGATCTATTAGTTGCAAACGAGAATTTCTACTTTGCTCGCTTAAAAAAGTATGAAACTGTTATCAGCATACTTAAAAAGTAAATAAGATTAAATTGATAAAATTTGATTTCTATTATCATACCTAAGAGAAAAAAATCAATACACAGAAGTTGTCTTTTATGAAAACTGATTTTTCCATTATCTTCTATATTTTTTCTCTCTCAGTTGCAAGTTCGACCCCGGAAAGAAGAAGTATTTTTGTCGGAGTTTTCGTTCGAATTTCAATTTTTTAATGTTATTCCCAATGCACTTGCATAGATTCATAATATGCTTTTTTGTCATGTATGCTATGATGATAACATTTGAAATAATCAAATTTGTCTACATGACAAAATTATATTATGAAACAATAACCTGTGTCAGAATTGTACCTGCTAGTGTCCAACTTCAAAAAACTTGTACAAGAGAGAAAACGCTTAGTTCTTCTTCTTAATTACATTTTACGATACGTTCCATAAAAAGTAACTTTTATTAATTGAAATTTAGTTTTCATTACTTACTGGAAAATGTTTCAAACGTTTCTTAATATAACCTAAACATCAACCATCACTGCGTTCAGGATGACAAAACGGTGCTTACTGTTTCGAAACTGTACCCCACTTTGTACGAAAATGTACGTGCAAAGCGGGGTATAATTTGCACACACTTTGCACCGGTTTGTCATCTCAAGGCAGGGGTAGTTTCACCAATGAGCAATCGACCTGTGCGCAAAATAAACCAACAACAAAACAGACATTACGTGCACAAATCGTGTGCAAAAAAGGGGGAGATAGATGGGGTAGAATTATAAAGAAAAAAAAATAAAAATAAAAAGTTTAGACTAGTAAACTTAGAGTAGAAAAGAAAGGCGAAATTTCCAGGGGGAACAACAGACGCTATTTTAAGGGATGAAACCTCTTATAGTGGCGGATTCAGATGGGTTCGGGATGGTACATGTATTTCATTGTCATGTTGGGAATCAAAAGTTGAAAATAGTTGGAAAACGACCCCCCTCAGAGGTCTATTTATTTTATTGTCGTGGGGTAATTCAATAAATTTTGGTTTTAGTTAGAAAACGAACCTCGGGTTTATTGTATGGCATCAACAAAAGGGTTCTAAGGATTCAATCAGAGTAAGGCCTATTAGGATACCCTCTTAGGGCTTTGGAGTCCTTGCTTTCAATAAAGACTATTTCGTTTTAGCAATCCTCGGGGTAATTTTGCGCAAGAATAAATTTTCTTTGTATTCGCTACATAAGATGTTAATTCGATATGTACCTTTGGGAATCAGCTTCATAAAAGAATTGAAGACTGTTTGAAACATTCTTCAATTCTTTTCTGAAATTGATTTCTAGAGGGTCATACGGACTAATTATTGTTTTGACTGCCCTTGCTACCTATTTGTGAGTCTAAGACTCGCAAAACCTACTTCCCTTAAAGCCCTATCGGAAATTGAATGCTCACCCCCTCTTTTACAAAATCCGTGTCTCCGTCATTGTCCTGCAGCGATAGCATAGCCAACATTCTGAAAAAATCTAAATGACAAATAATTAATTAAGAAAAAATACTGAACAACAAAGATCGCGTTTAACCAAAATTTTACGATATAGCTTTTTCCGTAATCTAAAGTTTGGAAGAGTGTTAATACCAAAATAATCTTTAACCAATTATTGATTTGTGAGAAAAGGAATGACGCGATAGACATACGCGTTGGAGATTTATAAGCGCATGAAGGCGACTACCCCAAAAAGTGAAAATTTTGAAATTAGGTTGACTTTTCATTCTCAGTAAAAGTCAATAGCGCGTGAGTTCATGTGCAATATGTGCAAATTGTCGTTACCACCTTTATAAGCTGTATTACTCGAGTTACTTTACTTTCGTAGGGTGCTTTCGATCTGCTGCTTGAAAAGAAAACATGTTTATCATAATCAAGTGTCTCTGCTCAGTTAAGTATTGGCTAAGGAATAAATTTTAACCTAGTAGCCGGCAAAAATAAAGTAATGTCATAGCAGTAGATCGGTGAATTTCGGGGCAAATTTATTTGTCATTGAAAAGTGATGCGTTAATTTTGTTGTTCAGACCCTATATGATCCGTTGTCCTGGAAAAACCTGCGTTCAGGATGACAAAACTGTGCCAAAAGTTTTCCGGTTATACTCCGCTTTGCACGAGTACATGCGTGAAGCGGGATATAATTGCCAAACAGTTTGCATCGTTTTGTCACCCTGAACGCTGTGTAGAAAAACCATGCCTTTTGATTTCAGCCATCTTACCCACATTGCACAAACCGAACAATCTAAGACAGATCCCTATAAAAATAATTTATTGACTGTGATAGGTGAAAGGTACTGAATGCTGACAAAATAGGTGAAATTAAAATAGAAAAGCAATTAGATGATAGACTGGAAAACATGGATCTTTAATGCTTTTTCTTTTTCTGTTGGAAATTCAAATGACAAAATGGAGACAACCGATTATTTTTACTGTTTTTTTCCTCACTTGATAAAGTTGTTTCCCTTGAATGCGAACGTAATCAGTACCATGAACGACTATTTTTTATATCAATTATTGTTGTGGTTCAATGAATTTCTAAATTTCAAAAATAAAAAAGAGGGCCGTGGTGGTCCTATATCGCTCTTCTGGGTATTCTTAATTAGAATATCAGAAAATTGAAATGACTAAGAAGATAACTAATAATAATGTAAGTCCTTTTTTTGGAAAAAGATATGTTTGCAACCTACATTTAGTCAATTAATTCTATTATAATGTTTAAGCATTTCTTTATACGAATTATGAAGAATGGACAAACATTGTGACAAAGAAATTGACAATAAAGCCTACTTGGTCCGTTTTATCCAAAGGAATATCCTTTATTTGAATAACTTCACTAATGTGAGTACATGTACATTCTGAGGATTCTAACGAAGGCTAATGGTGACTGCAACAAAATATGAACCATTTCTTTTTTTCACAACCATTGGGTGAATCGCTCAAGTGTTCCAAAAGAAACCCCCACCACTAGTACGTTCAATGCTTTGATTTGAATAGGTTCATTGTTGTGAGTAGTTTAACATTCAGACCAAATGTCGTTAACATCGGGTCAAAATTGTGGCCTCTTGAGAATGAAAATAAAGGCCAACCATGATCAAGGCCCAGTTTCCTGTGTTTTTTCCATGACAACTTTCCTATTTTAGAAAGATCTCTTGTATCCAGACAAAAAATCTGACAAAGGTTAATGATGATCGCACCAAAATTATGTCCACTTGGTTTTAAACGAAAAAATATCTTAGAGGCCCAATATTTTCATTAAAAATAACGGTAGGGTTCATCTTTGTGACCTGACAAACATAATGACAAAGTTTCGTGAATATGCTTGCAAAATTGTGGCCCTTACGTGTGTATGGTGAAAAGACCGCCAAATCTTTGTCTCCAAGACTCTTTGAGTTTAAACCAACATCCTCGGTAATCCCGGGGTCTCCCTTTTTGCTACGCTTTGTGGATATAGCGTAGCAAATAGGAATACCACGGGGTGTCTGGGGATTTTGAATAAAGAATTACCGTCAATCATCGAAGAAACCAAAATATAAACTTTCTAAAAGATAACAGATATTTTACATTAATGGAGGTAGGAAACTAAAAACCTAATCGATTTGTATGAATATGCGCATCGGATTCTTTCTTGTGTTTAGGTTTTTAGTTTCATAACTCCATCAATGAAAAATATTTTTATGGCTGAAATCAAATCCTCGGCTCATTAGGATGAACGGATTTTGAAATTAAATCATTTCCGCGTTTTCTTTTATTATTTTAATTCTTGAAGCCTAAATACTTTGAAACAGGTTTTGTATAAGATTGTTAAAACATTACTTGACCCAAAAACTTATCAAACCTAGGACTGGGATTGCATCATCTGACTGGGGTCGATATTTAAAGCACGCGGCTGATTTATCCAAACGTAGAATGATAATTCTACCTACCTTAGAAATAATATTTAAAATGACACATCCGGTTGCCCCCAACTGAAAAAAATCTATTATTTAAGATTTTGTTTATGGTATTCTCAAAAGGTCCTTTTTCGCTTGACCGGTCTCAAATATACAATAAATCTATTAAAATGCAATCTTTATTTCATAGTGTCATGAAAGTAAACATATCACAGAGTATGATACGCGACGTGGATCATGTGTAATTTGATTTTAATTTTCATCTCTCTCTCTCTCTCTCTCTCTCTCTCTCTCTCTCTCTCTCTCTCTCTCTCTCTCTCTCTCTCTCTCTCTCTCTCTCTCTCTCTCTCTCTCTCTCTCTCTCCCTCTCTCTTCCCCCTCTCTCTCTTCCCCCTCTCTCTCTCTTCCCTCTCTCTCTCTTCTCTCTCTCCCCCCTCTCTCCCTCTCTCCCCTCTCTCTCACCCCTCTCTCTCCCTCCCCTCTCTCTCCCTCCCCTCTCTCTCCCTCCCCTCTCTCTCGTTCTTCTTTCTCCCTCTGGCACCTCTCTCACTCTCACTCACTCGCCCCCTCTCATTCTTTCTCGCCCCTTTCCCCCTTTCTCTCCTCACTGTCTCTCTTTTTTGATTCGTTTCTCTCTCACTCTCTCTCCTCTTGCGCTCTCTCTCTTCTTATCTTTATCCACCATGTTGTTCTCCATTCTCATTTAACTCTCTCTTCCCTTTACTTTCTCTTTCTCAATACCGCTCTGTCACATCTCTCTCAACTCTCGCTGTCTCCACTCTTTCTCCACTCTCTCTCCCAACTTCCCCCACTGTGTTTCTCGAATCTGTCTTTCTCCACTCTATATCTCAATTTTCTCTATACTTTCTCTCTCTCCAATGTCTTCTGCAATCTTTTTCTGTACTCTCTCTCATCACAATCTCTCTCAACACTCTCCCCCTATTCTCTCTTCACTCTCTTCTCTTTTTCCTCTCTTCCCTCTCCTCCACTCCTCCTCGTCACCCTCTTTCTCCCGGACTCTCTTTACCCTGTCAAGGTAAAAGAGGATCATTGAAGACTGGAACAATTTTGAAGAAGATCTGTCAATAAGATTATAGTATTTAACGATCAATTGAATTTTTTTACTTTTTCAATTTACTTTGCTTAAGAGTAATTTTGATACCATTAGATCTGCACAGCTCGCGCAGTCTAGTCAGTAATATTCTGTTCCAAAATCGCAATTACTCCCCTTCTAGCGTGACAGGACATTTTAATTAATTATGAGAGGGATAGAGCGAGAGAGAAAGATAGAGGAACGCCCTTTCGGGCACTCACTCGAAATATAGTGCTTTCATAAGACTTTGAATGCACTTGAAATGGCTTATCAGCACTGACATTACAGAAACGTACGGTTTTTATTTGAAATTAATGTGTCTCTTTTTCGTTTCTTAGCAATGAATAATTAATTGGATCCATAGTTGCAAGAGAGTGTTTCTACTTTGCTCGCTCATAAAGTATGAAACTGTTATCAGCATACTTAAAAAGTAAATAACATTAAATTGATAATATCTAATTTCTATCATCATACATAAGAGACAAACATCAATACACAGAAATTGTCTTTTATGAAAATTGATTTTCTATTATCGAATAAACTAATTTCGTTGCCTCAGGTAATAAATGGTTACAATCAAATACAATTTTCTCAACTCTGGGATTAACCTGCGGATTAGCTGTGAGGGCTAAACAGAAGGAACTTTCAAGAAATATCTCTATATTTTTTTCTCTCTCTCAGTTGCAAGTTCGACCCCGGGAAGAGGGAGCCTAATTATTTTTGTCTGAGTCTCCGTTCAAATTTTAAAACTAATATTATTTCATTCCCATTACACCGTTACCCATTACAATTGATTCATAATATGCTTTTGCCATGTAGGTTATGATAATAACATTTGTAACAATCATATTTGTCTACATGACAAAAATCATATTGAATCAATTACCTGTGTCAGAATTTTACCTGTCATTGTCCCACTTCGAGAAAAAAACTAGGAAAAGAGAGAAAGCGCTCAGTTATTTAAGTACAGTTTTAGGAGTCGTATCATAAAAGAGGAAATATAGTTTTCATTACTAACTTGAAAATGTTTCAAAATTTTCTTAAGGTAGTAGAACTGTAATACTTCTGCAATGTTTCGCACCACATATTTTTTCTCAATGCTAACCGAGGTTTCCTAATGAAAATCATTAGGAAACCTCGGTTAACAACGTTAAAGTTTATTACCTCTGAGACATTTCAAAACTTTTACGGGTCCACTACCTTAATATTACCTAAAATATCAACCATCCCTGCGTTCAGGTAGACAAAACGGTGCTTACTGTTTCCATACTTTACCCCGCTTTGCACGTTAATGCACGTGCAAAGCGGGGTTTAATTTGCATACAGTTAGCACCGTTTTGCTATCTTGAACGCAGGACTAGTTCCATCAATGAGCAAGCGACCTTTGCACCTAAAAAACAACTTACCAAACATTACGCGTACATATCGTGTGACAACAAAAGAGAGGGTAGAATTATAAAGATGAAGAAAATATAAAAATATATAGAGTTTAGACTACCTAGAAAAGCGGAGTATAATTTGTAAACAGTAAGCACCGTTTTGCCATCTTGAACGCAGGACTTGTTCCACCGATGAGCAAGCGACCGGGGGACAAAAGAACAACTAACCAAACATTACGCGTACATATCGTGTGACAAAAAAAGAGAGGGTAGAATTATAAAGATGAAGAAAATATAAAATATAGAGTTTAGACTACCTAGAAAAGAAAAGAAATTTCCAGGGAGAACCACAGACGCTATTTTAGGGGGTGAAACCTCTTGTAGTGGCGGATCCAGATGGGGTTCGGGATGGTATTCATTGTCATGGGAAAAATCAAATTGTAGAAATAGTAGGAAAACGAACCCCCTCAGAGGCCCATTTATTTCATTATCATGGAGAAATACAACCAAAATTGGGTAATAGTAGGGAAACTGATGCTGGGCTTTTGTATGGCATCAACAAAAAAGGGTTCTAAGGATTCAATCAGGGTAAGGCTCTTAATGATATCCTCTTGGGGCTTTTGGAGTCCTTGTTTTCATAATAGACTATTTCGTTTTAGCAATCCTCGTATTTTTGCGCAAGAATGAATTTTCCTTGTATTCTATACATAAGATGTTAATTCGATATATACCTTCGGGAATCAGCTTCATAAAAGAATTGAAGACTGTTTAAAATAGTCTTCAATTCTTTTCTGAAGTTGATTTCTAGAGGGTCATACGGACTAATTATTGTTTTGACTGCCCTTGCTACTTATTTGTGAGTCTAAGAGTCGCGAAACCTACTTCCCTTAAAACCCTATCGGAAATTGTATGCTCGACCCCCCCCCCTTTTACAAAAACCCTGGCTCCGCCATTGTCCTGCAGCAATAGAGTAGCCAACTAGAAATAGTTAAGAAACAAAATATGATCCGTTAGCCAGCCCTGCTTTCAGGGTAACACAACGGTGCAAACAGTTTTCCGATTATATCCCGCTTTGCACGTGCACCTGCGTGCAAAGCGGGATATAATTGGCAAACTGTTTGCACCGTTTTATCATCCTAGATGCAGGGCAGGAAAACCCGGCTTTGTAAATCAGCTTCCTTACCCAGATTGTACAAAACGAACAATCTCAGACTGATCCAAATTCAAAGAATTTCTACTGTACATTCAGTTAAGATATGAAGAATGTATACTTAACTCCAAAAGATACGTCCACAAGTATATGTTCTCTTAATAATTGGCCGTTTATGACGTACATGCATTTATTATTTTCAGACCTGTCAAAATTGACAACCTTTCGATTGACCGACCTTTTTACCGTTGCATTCCATTATTCCGTTCCGTCTATTTAGTAAACGTGTCCCTTTACATTGCTGGTCTGATGCACAAAGGTCTGAAAAAAATCAATGTGCATTGAAAGATATTTTCGCACATAGCAATAAACCGTTTCAAAATCTTTAAATCTTTGCTGACGTCAAATGTTACGAAAGACCGTTATCAGTAAAATTAAGATCTACAGAGGTAAGCCAAAAAAGGAGGCTTTGTTCTATGAAGACGAATTTGAAACTGTTCCTGAAACATGAAGGGTGATTTTAGAAACGTTTAAGCTGCTTTTAACAATTTTCCAATTGAATTTCATAGACCGGTGCAACTAACCATGTGGTTTAGTCACTGTTCGTTTCTGTACAGACAAGAAAGCGACATCAAATCTTACAGATGTTTGACTATGACGGTTGATCTGTTAATCATTAGCACACTAACAATTAACACATCTGGTTGACATGATGGCTCCCGTAAACGCTCAGTATAGTCATTTATAAGTCAAATTTTCTAAAGGAAACCGACGATAGGAAAGCCTTCTTTATAACTGCCGAATCTACTGTAACTCGACAAGCGTCTTTAAGCATTAATTGCCAGATTTTTTCCTCATAAGGCAAGTTTTACACTGATCACAGAATGAATGCTTACCCCACCCACTTTCCAATCATGCAATGTTAGTGAGCTACGAAAGATCTATCATGTAAAATGTAAAGCTTTATTGTGAGGGCATTCCAAGAGAGCTCGCTAGCGAAATGGGTAGTCTTATTCATAGAGGAAAATTACCATTTGTATCCCTGTGACCTTTTTTGACAGTGTTGTCAAGCAAGGCGTATCTGTTTAACAACGGTCTCGGGTAGCATCATTATTTAATCCCATACATGTGGTTAAATGGATGTTCTACCAAAAGTAGCGAAAAAGATTTAAATTTTTACAAAGTGTTTAATTTTTTCTTAATTTATAGTTTGTAGACGTTTCTTTTGGAGTTAAGTATATTTGTTGATTTCATGGGCGGAAACATAAAACCTAGTAAAACTGTCAATTCGCAAAGCGGATTCATTCAAAAGTGAGAGCTGGGTTTTTAGCTTAATATCGCAATGGCTTAGGTCTTTAGTTTAATATCTCCACGAAATCAATAAAAAAATAATCTCTAATAATTCAATTTCTTGAAGCAAAACTTTAACCATTTTTTCGTTAAAACAGATATTGTTTAAAGGACTACTTTCCGCAGAGACTTTCAAACAAACAAAAAAAAAAACTGTGAATCGAAATTGTTTACATTTAGGAATGATTCTCTATTTTAGAATGTACGAATCCTGGTGAATATAACTGGAATTATAAAATTATTGCGCGTTGAAATTGAAAGGGAATGTGAAATAATTGAGGAAATCATTGAGAAAAAACTGCAAAATGATTGTAGAAAACATTGAGAAAAAGAGAGAAACTTCTCTTTTCCTTTCATTGTTTTTCATTGTTTTTCCTTTTTATTACCTTCAGTACATTTAAGTCCAGTTTGTGGGAAAAAAACGGTTTCATACATGTTTGTTACATCGTGTGACATTCAACTCAATCAAAACCATTCTTAATCGCTTACTCAGCGCTCAATCCGGATTATTTTCCATATACTCTCTCAAAACTCGCTCCACACACGCATTCAATTTTATTCCTAAATCATTCCTAAATCATTAACCTTATCAATTTCACGATGATGTTAACTGTACAAGTTCTTCTTCGTCTCTTTTTTTTTTTTTGATTGTTTGTTTTTTATATAGATATATAATTTTCTTATTTCATGGTTAAATATAGAGATTTTGGATTCGTTTAAGAATAGGAGTTCAAGTCTATACTCGATCTCATAGTCATGTAGACAAGTTTTCCAGGACAACTGATCATGTATACCTATGTTATACTGTTAGGGGTTTAATTTATTGATTAAATGGGTTTAATATCGCTTTCTAAAATCTGGTGTTAGAACTACGCATTAAAAGTTTTATGTGTGCAAGCCAAAGGTATATAACTTTGACTTCACACACCTTTGATTTAATTATGTAATAAATAGATATAATATAATAACTGGCTTATCACAAAACGCGATTCGCCCTTTGGCTCATCAAATACTATGATAAACTGGACAAAATAAGTTAGGGATCAAAACTTTATTGACTCTTTTCTAAAAGATGCACATCATTTTTAAAACTCGTTTTGTTCACTTATATGTACCAACTATTGTTAAACCTAATTTTATGAAAAAAAAATGAAATTATGTCAATGAATCAGGCTACAGGATACGGGAACAAAAGATACCAATCAATACAAACTGTAAGCTGGTATAATTAGCAACCTTAAATTCAAAGAATACTTTTCTGTGCGTGTAAAGCGACTGCATGTTCCAAATGTAGCTTCCACCTGCACGAAGGATCGATTGACAATGCCTCTATGTCCTTCTTATCCACTGTTTGTGGTATATTTAATAGGGACCCGTCCATTCTTCAGTATACGCATGAAAATTCCCACCCTATATTTCATGTATGCGTTTTTGGTCTTATTTTTTTGTTTACTATAAGCTCTTTGTACGATCTATCAGATCTAAAAGACCAGAACGATTATTCCAATAAATTTGACCAAAATTTTCAAATGCAAGGTACTGTTTGATTACAAAATTCCTTCGAGTTCGCTCATTTTTGTCCATAAAGAACCTATCTACAGTAGCTCTGGTAAAAGGTTTTTTCAATTGGAAGGATGTTTTCCATTCTAAGTCAGAAACTAGTAAGCATAACTCTGTTAACGATACAAAATTCCCAGTGGCTAACAATATTGAAGCTGTACAAAACCATCAATAATGCAACCGAGCTGGACCCGTCTATGAAAATAATAATGGTGTGGCGACCCAACTCAACAATCACATGTTTCCAAGCCCAAAGCAGTCTTGTAATTTGATCCTTTTCCTCAGAAGTGGGCGTACTGCTAGTCTGCAAGTACGCATATGTCTAAACCTGGGCTTGCGCTTGATTATCTTGGTCGATACTTTCCTTCTAGTAGCATGGCTGTAGCCTGTTGAACTCTCCCAAGTGACTATGGCTATGACCATTACCAGCAGAAATATCCCGCTAAACAGACAACTGCTGCCTTTCGAGCACCAATTAGCTCCGATTAGAGCGATAACAAGCTCAAGAAACATGCTTTTTTTAACTGTTTAACCTATTGGCCACTTTTCCTTGCGTTTTGCTTTATGCATGCAAATTACACTCTAAGCTCCATTTGCAAGAAAAGATGACGCAACTTGTTGTGTTTGCGAGTAGAAAGGTCCTTAACACAAATATGCAGAATAGAAACAAAAAGAAGATCACGTGATTTCCACATTAAAGCCAAAAAAAAATAAGATAAAAATTTTCGTGTTTGGTTCATTTAAGGCGGTTAGGTTACAAATGCCCTTGCTCCTGGTTAATGTTGAATTTTGCATAAAATTGGAAAGAAATACACTATAGAACGTTCAGTTAAACAGACCAAAACACATATGATTTCCGGAATAAGAATAGATATTTTTGAAGTTTTGATCCCTTGTCCAGTATATGTATGGTTGTATTTGTTTAGTTTACGTATAAAAAATAAATTTAGTATAATTCTACCGGTTTAACCATTAAATGGATCATCAGGAATGATTATTATATACATGTATATATACGGTGTACAGGTATACAGGGCATACAATGGTGGTAGGTATGGGGAAATTGTGCGAATGAGATAACTCTGGTGCAACAACAAGGCTGGAAAAATACCCTGCATTTTTGATATTTCAACAAGGACATATAAATCTTCTTCTTATGTGAAAAAAAAAACATAGAGTAGAAAAAATGGCCTGTGATGCACTAAGGACCCTAAGAGAGTACAGTTAAGAACATTGTGAAATTGACAAGCTGAATGATATTAAAATGTTTTTGGAATGGTACTGAATGAGCGCGATTAGTGAGTTTTGAGTGTAATTAAAGGGAAGTAATCCAAAGTCGTAAATTTTGTTAAAGATGAACAAAATGAGCGATATTAATTACCTCCCTATAAAAATATACTTATATTTTCTATTAATAGCTTTATATTTCTTCAAGATCCAATCAGACGCTTATAATATCAATTAAATCAGTGAAATCCCGTTTTTTCCCTACCATTTTATTTTAAATGAATCTGTTGCTAAATGTTTTACAGTGAAATTGGGGCGTTTTTGATTGGTTTCAGTGAGTGTTTGGAATGAATGAATGGAACGTTGGGTGAGTGATTTAGATGGTTTTGATTGAAATGAATGTCATTTTCACGATATTATGAACCGTACCTGTATGGGCCTTACTCTGATTGAGAGTTACTATTATCATATCTTAATTTTCCCCATTACAATGAAACAAATAGGCATCAGAGGGGGTTCGTTTTCCTACTATTACCAAATTTGATTTTCCCCATGACAATGAAATAAATAGGCCTCAGATGGGGGTTCGTCTTTTCCCCTTTTTTTTTTACCAAATTTGATTTTCCCCATGACAATGAAATACCATCCCAAACCCCTTCTGGATCCGCCACTACAAGAGGTTACACATCCTAGAAACAGCGTCTGTGGTTTCGCCTTTCTTTTCTAAGTAATGTTTACTAGTCTAAACTATTTATTTTTTATATTTTCTTCATCTTTCTTGTTATACTCCCTCTTTCTTACCCTTTTCGACGCATGACATGTGCACATAATGTTTGTTTGTTTTTTTGTTTGTTTTTTGTACAAAGGTCGCTTGTACATGTATTACCAATTTTGATTTTCCCCATGACTATGAAACAAATAGGCCTCAGAGGGGGTTCGTTTTCCTACCATTACCAAATTTGATTTTCCCCATGACAATAAAATAAAGAGGCCACAGAGGGGGTTCCTTTTCCTACCATTACCAAATTTAATTTTCCCCATTAAATTGAAATACCATCCCAAACCCCTTCTGGATCCGCTTCTACAAAAGGTTACACATCCTTAAAACAGCGTCTGTGGTTTCGCCTTTCTTTTCTAGGTAATGTTTACGAGTCTAAACTCTTTATTTTTTATATTTTCATCATCTTCTAGTTAAATTCCCTCTTTCTTACCCTTTTTTGGCGCATGACATGTACACGTAATGTTTATTTGTTTGTTTGTTTGTTTGTTTGTTTGTTTGTTTGTTTTTTTGTTTGTTTGTACAAAGGTCGCTTGGAGATTGGTGAAACTAGTCCTGCGTTCAAGATGACAAAACAGTGCAAAAATGATTGCAAATTATACCCCGCTTTGCACGTGCATTTACGGGGTACAGTTTGGAAACAGTTAGCACCGCTTTGTCATCCTAATTGATGTTAAGGTTATTTAAGAAAATTTTGATTCATTTTCCTGTAAGTTATGAAAACTATATTTCAATAAAAATGCCCTTTTATGGAACGACCCTTAAAACTTCAATTTTTATCATGACAAAAACATAATATGAATCAATTGCCTGTGTAATGCGAATAAAAAAACATTACTTTTAAAATTTGATAGGAGCCTCAGACAAAAATTATTCGTGCTTCCTCTTCCCGGGGTCGAACTTGGAACTGAGAGAGAAAAAATATGCAGGAGTGACTTGAAAGGTCCATCTGTTTAGCCCCCACTGCTAATCCGCAGGTTAATCCCAGAATTGAAAATATTAAATTTCAGTGTAACCATTTATTACCGGAGGCAATACAATTATTTTATTCGATAATGGAAAAAAATCACAAAGGACAATTTATGTGCTTTGAATTGTTCCTCTTGTGTGATATAAAAGAAATTATATATCATCAATTAATCTTATTTCCTTTTTAAGTATGCTTATAACAGTTTAATTCTTTTAAACGAGCAAAGTAGAAAATACTCGTTTGCGACTAATAGATCTAATTAATTATTCATTGCCAAGAAACGAAAAACAGACATATTATTTTCAAATATAAACCGTACTTTTTCTTTAACGTCAGTGCTGATAAGCCATTTCAAGTGCATTCATAGTCTCATGAAAGCACTATATTTCGAGTGAGTGCCCGAAAGGGCGTTCCTCTATCTTTCTCTCTCGCTCTATCCCTCTAAATAATTAAATCAACGTCCTGGCACGCTCGAAGGGGACTAATGGTGGTTTCAGAACAGTATATTACTGACTAGACTGCGCGCCAGTGCAGATCTACTGGTATAAAAATTACTCTTCGGCAAAACAAATTAGAAATGTAATACATTTCATTGAATCGTTAAATACTGTTATTTGATTGACAGTTATGCTTCAAAATAATTTGTAACGTATGGATAAGTCTCAAGATTTCATTGGGGTCCCTTTACTATGCCATGGAAATGAGAGATAAAGGGACAAGGGGTAAGCGTGTGAGAGAAAGGCACCAAGAAAGGGGGGAGAGGGAGTGGAGGGATCCGAAGAGAGTATATAGAGAGTGATTTGAGAGGAAGATTGGAAAGGAAGAAAGAGTATGGATAGAGAGTGAAGAAAGCGAGGGGGAGAGAGTGGAGAGATTGGAGAGGGAAAAAGATTGAAGAAAAAGATAAGTGGAGAGAGGTGAAGGGAGTTTAGAGAGCGAGAGGAGAGGAAGACTGGAAAGGAAGAAAGAGTAGAGAGAACGAGAGTGTAGAGTTAGAGAGACATTGTAGAGGGAGAGGGTGTGTGTAGAGAGAGATAGTGTCTAGAGCGAGAGAGTGTGTGTGTAGAGAAAGAGTGTGTTAAGGAAGAGTGTGTGAGAGAGATTGAGAGAACATGTAGAGGGGGAGTGAGAGAGGGTGTAGAGAGAGTAAGTGAGAGTGTAGAGAGAGTGAGAGACAATAGAGAGAGTGTAGAGAGAGGGTGTGTGAAAGAGAGTGTGTAGAGAGAGATTGAGAGAGCATGGAGAGAGAGAGAGAGAGAGAGAGAGAGAGAGAGAGAGAGAGAGAGAGAGAGAGAGAGAGAGAGAGAGAGAGAGAGAGAGAGAGAGAGAGAGAGAGAGAGAGAGAGAGAGAATATTTGTAACAAGGTAGATAACGCAATTGAACCCTTCAGAACTGAAAAAAGGTTCTATTCTCTTTCTCTTTTCTTCTAAAATCATTTGAGAATTTAGACATGACTTTATTGAATATATTTTCAATAGCGTACTTCTTTTCAAGAGACGGCTACTAAATGTACTAGTCTTCATTTATTCATGATTGTAGTCAACATAGCTCAATAAGAACGTCCCATTAGAAGTAAATCGTTCGCCTTTTCTTCAAGTTGATCTAAATTAAATCGTAATAAACTAAAGACCTCATATCATTCATAGAGTTATGAAAATAAAAATAAATTCACGCTTAAACATGATCCGCGTCGCGTTTCCATACTCTGTGATCATTTGGAATGACAATAGTATTTTAACAGATCTATCAAGCGAAAAAGAACATCCGTGAATTCCGTAAAATGGTTGAAGTTAAAAACATTGTGAAATTGACACTGATTCAGATCAAAATCATTCTAAATCATTCACTCAGCGCTCATTTTAATGTCAAACGCTCACTTAAATCGATCAAAATCACTCCGAAATCATTAGAAAACTTACTGAAATTGTTCAAGACGATCAACATTTGATTCAGAAGCGAGATAACTATTCTACGATTTCATTGGCTATTTTGGCTATTTTGGGTTTTAAAGTGTCTGATTGGTCCATGAAGACGAACAAACAGAAAGGTACGTATATTTTATTAAATGGAGGTAATAAATATCGCTTATTTGTTCGTCTTACCGAAATAATGTTAATGGAGAGATAAGTGATAAGAAGAGGGCGCGAGCTCGACAACGCTAACCTGACTGACAAAACAACAAAGGAGAAAAAAAGGTAAAAATCTTTAATCTTTCTAATCGACAATTATCCCAAAATGACCTAAATCTTTTAAGGAAAGGATTAAAACTTACACCGATACCAAATATATTAAATACTCAAGGACTAGAAACTGATATATCCGAATTTCATAGAAAATTAAGATTACAGGAATACTTCCATGATAAGGATACAACTACTGATAATTTTTTTGGTACGCAACAAAAGTGATTTTCAACCTCCTAAGGACAGAAATGAAGCTTTAGACAAGTGCACCAATATATTGGTATAAAAATTCAGGCCTATTGTTGCCGGTGCAAATTGTGAAACACAGAGACTAAGTAATGTGATAGACATACTATTAAAACCATTCTTAAAGTATGTCAGAAGCTATGTCCGGGATGATCTGGAATTATTAAATTATATACCTGAAACAGTTTCTGAGAGAATAAAAAAACGATTTTAGTATCATTTGACGTGACAGCTCTGTATACAAATATTTAGCATGATCTAGGTCTAGAGGCAATTTTATTTTGGTTAGATTAATACTTCAAGAGTTTCGAAAGACGGTATAGAAGGTATCAAGATAATTTTACTGAACAACATTTTTCATTTGGTGACAACAATTACGCACTAATTAAGGAAACTGCACTGGGGACCAAGTTTGCTCCAACATATGCAACATTAGTTTTGGAATTTCTAGGACAAAAGTTATAAAATGTAACGTAGAATACGGGCAGGAATTTTCAGAATACATAATAACAATTTGGAAAAGATTTTTAGAAGAATAATTTTTATTTTGGAAATATAGCCGTCATGAACTTGAGCATTTTTACGATCATTTAAATAATCTTCATGGTGAAATAAAATATAAAATGTAAAATTTAATATGGAAAACAATGATCACAATCTACCATTTTTAGATATATTGATAATCAAACAAAACTCACGAAATTGATACCTTTGTAATGAAAAGGACTGATATTTAGCTACATTTCAAACTATTTGTTTGTTTGTTTTGTGATATGGTCGTAGCTGTTTATTTGTTTGTTGGTTTAAGTGAATGTTTGTTGTATTTCGGCTGCTGGTGCACCGACTTTTTGTTTCTCACACCAGTACAACTATTACATTTTCATCAAAGCCGTATTTCCAAATATAATAGAAAAACACAGTAAAAACAAACGCATTGCAACAGCGCATTATATATACATAATTTATTATTTGACGTATTTATCCGAAAACGAATTAAGACAACTTGCAGAATCACACACAGTTCATTTACCAGCTATGGCTGAGCATGGCTTGGCTGTTGCCGTCGGATCGGGGGTAACAGCTAAAGTGTGGAGAAGTGATTGGAAACTGAAAATAAATGTCACCAAATATACGAGACCCGGCAAACGGAAAGGGACAATCTTGGTACTCCGTGAAATAAATATTTAAAAAAAGAGATTGGGTCCAGCAGAGCTCAACAATAGATCGAATTCCGATTATCCTACATTCAGTAAATTGGCGAAAAATGAAAAGTTTCGACCCTGGTCAGCCTGCGCATTCGGCGCAGTCTGACCAGAGCCGATACTTTTCGCATAACCCAGAATGTGCCTTTTCGCGAAACGGTTCACAAATATGAAGGAATATTTATTGACTGGAACACCGCCTATACATGGGTTTAACTGGAACACCGCTTATACATGGGTTTGACTGGAAAAACGCCTATAAATGGGTTTAACTGGAACACCGCCTATACATGGGTTTGACTGGAACACCGCCTATATATGGGTTTAACAGGAACACAGCCTATACATGGGTTTAACTGGAACACCGCCTATACATGGGTTTGATTCCCGGCTGGCACAGTAACAAACTTATTGTCTTTCGGATGAGACGTTAAACCGAGGTCCCGTGAGACGGTGCTATATATCGATCACGTTAAAGAACCATGGCGGATCTCAGCAGTAGTTTCGTCATGTATCCTTGCAGTATTCCCCGTAACAACTAACCGTCTTCTGGGGGGGGGGGGGGGGTCGCTCATATGGGCTTTTGCTACGGTAGCGACGATAGATAATAAACACACATATGGGTGTCTCATGTTCGATGTATAGGATAGAAAACGAGTGCCGTGGTATATGGGAAATAGACACGAGCGTTAGCGAGTGTCTATTTCCCATATACCGCGGCACGAGATTTTCTATCTGACTTAGACCACGCTTTGATTAATGATCTATCCGTCCTTGCGTTTAGGATAACGTAACGGTGCAAACTGTTTGCAAATTACAACCCACTTTTCACGCAATTGTACGCGCAAAGCGGTTTATAATTTGAGAAAAAATGTGCCAAGCTGTGTTATCCTGAACGCAAATCATGCTTGGTGTTAAATGGGGCCAAAACCGCTCACAAAGGCCAGTAGCGACAATACACTTAAGAACATCTAGAAATTGTCAAGGTGAATGTGTTAAGAGAGATAAATTTCTCTGTCTTAACAAACCAATCAGACACCCAAAACTTAAAGCAAATCAGTGAAATCATGGAATTTTTCTAGCGATTTGAATGCAGTTGATGCGTTTTCTAAATTTTGGAGTGTTTTTGGATGTTTTGATTGAGTGTTTGTAATGAATAAATAGAGCGCTAAGTGAGTGTTTAAAAACTTTTGATCGGAGTGAGCATCAAATTCACGATGGCACAATGTGTATTTTAGTTACCAATCGATCCATTCGGAACATCGCCCGGACTTTACGTAAACTAGAAAGTGCCTCGGACGAAAGTGTAATAATTTTCATTTGGTCAATTTAGGTAATCATTCGAAACACTACTCGGCCAATCTCACGATCAACCTCGGATGTACATAGACGGACTATTTTTAAAAATTACGGGAAAACCTTGAAAAAACTCGATGACGTCAGTTAAAATGGCGTTAGCCCTCGAAACTGTGAGTGAAAACATTCGACGTCGCCAACGCTACTCGTTTAAGTCACTGACGTGAATTCATCGAATCCTTATATTAATATCTATATATTCTTAAAAAACGGCTGGATAAATCTTTATTTTGAGAATGATTCGTCATTCTCAAAAATTAAGATTTTTCAGCCGTTATTTATTGTAAAAAAATATAAATCTACAGTGCTAGTTTTTCTTACACTGTTTCCGCCTAACAGAATGCACGATTTCGTCACATACCCATCCGCCTTACATACATCCGAGGTCATTCGGAACAACACTCAGCTATTTCCGTAACCTGCAACAGATCGTAGATTAGCCGAGAGGTGTTCCGATTGATCCGAGGTATGTTGTAGTTTACGGAAATGGCCGAGTGTTGTTCCGATTGTTTAGGTAATGTGGCTTCAGGTGGTACTTTGGTTAATACGCTTGAAGAAAAAAAACATATTTCGCTAATGATTTCCGATTGCCCGATGGAGATATTTTAGGCAAATTATAAATTGATGACAAAACGCAGTAAAACGCTGTATTATCTGGCTTATTTTGTTATAGGGGGCCTATGCAACGTCAACCTTAGCGGGCTAGTTCATTTTTTGACGTCATGTTAACCAGCGCGCGAAACGACGTTCTTTCGTGTCGGCGCTTACTATTCTCAAGGTTCAATCCGTAGAATTGCCGGGAGTCCCCGATTGCCTTCGATCTTGTAAAAATCTTACCCATGACAGACCAGGGGACAGCCGTAGTTCAACACGTGGCCTTCTTGTAAAAGGTTATGACATTCACTTTCACATGCAACTTCTGTAGGGTCACTGCCAAGGACGTCAACCATGATTTGTAGGTCACATTTTAGAGTTTCAAGGTCAACTGTGGAATGAAAACTAGTTTAAATACGGACAAGTTAATAGATTCATAATTGCAAAATAACTGAAATAGAATTAGATTAGCTAGAATGAATGTAAAAATTGCACTTTTACCGTTTTCGATGCTCCAATGCTTATAGCCTAATTTTGGAGAGTGCCTATACATTAAAGGCACTTGTCGCTTTTTAGTATTGTGACTTGTTTGTATTTAAGATCTTTCATTTGAAAATAAAATTATTCATCTTAACCGTTTAAAAGTTAATTTTAAATGAAGTTATGGTAAATTTAATTAAGTATTCCACAAAAAATTCAATAATAAATGTCTTAATTCATACTATGAATGTACTTAAAGTTACGTCACTCTGTATAGAAATGATATTATATGCAAACATGCATTGGAATTGAAAGTACAGTAAAAAAATGCATAAAGCGACCACAAACGGAACCATCAAAAAGAGGTCGTTAAAGAGAATGGTCTCCTTGAACACGTGTTGTTTACAAATAAGAACCAAATTTTGATTAGATGTGTATTTTTTTGCGAAATTCTTAATGATGCTTTGTTGCTTAAACTCAACAGATTCGTCTAATTGAGACGATTCTTATGAGTTTTAACAACAAAGGAATCATTTACCAATAGGGTTATGAAATCTACCTTTCTTAAATATTCTGATTTAAAGAAAGGGATTTTCAAAACGGTCGCTTAATAAAAAATTGGTCGCTTAATGAAAATGGTCGCTTAATCGAGGTAGATTGACTGTATACGTGTACTTACAAATACTGCCACCAAGGGTGTCAAGAAACATTCGTTTCGCTGGTTGAGGGGCTGACAGCACGGCGGGTAAGACTGCTAGGGCGAGGAGAAGAAGTTTCATGGTTGGTGTCTGTTGAAATTAGTGATTTGAAATAGACAGTGGAATTTATCATTGACCAAGAAATAGAAAATAACATGTTCGCGTGCTAAAATATTAATTTTATATGGTCCAGGTTTGGATAATTATCATGACGATGCTGTGCCGATTTCTTTTATTATTTTTTTAAAAAAATGTTACAAGGCAGATTAATCAGGCCAAAACAAGCTTCATTGCATGATAATTCATATTCATGAGCCTGTGGGTGTCATTTCGAACAATTCTATGCGTTTGTGATAGAGAGACTTTGTTCAGTCTAGACAAACAAACAACGCAAAAGAAATATTCGATTGCCTGAAAGCTAATCTATCTACAATTGCAGCCGTCGTCATAGCGCAGTTGGTAGCGCGCCGGACTGTCAATCTAGAGATCGCGGGTTCGATCCCCGACTGCAGCACTTATTCTTTCCGACTATTTGTCTCTCACCAATGGATTGATAATCGTAGACCTATGTGAGATAGTGGCTGGAGGCAAGGAAAGAATGTGGTGGTTGTACTGGAGATAGAAATTACGAAAGACCGGTGGTGACTTTTTTTATTCACGCTTCAAACTTCAAACATATGATATTGAAATATGAAATGTGAAGTGTGAACTATGAAATGTGAAGTTTGAAGTGTGAACTTTGAAGTTTAAGTTTGAAGTGTGAACTTTGAAGTGTAAATATGAAGTGTGAACTGTGAAGTGTGAAGTGTGAACTGTGAAGTGTGAACTGTGAAGTGTGAACTGTGAAGTGTGAACTTTGAAGTGTGAAGTACGAAGTGTGAACTTTGAAGTGTGAATTATGAACTGTGAAGTTTGAAGTGTGAACTGTGAACTTTGAAGCGTAAAGTATGATATGAAGTGTGAACTTTGAAGTGTGAAGTGTGAACTGTGAAGTGAGAAGTATGAAGTTTGAAGTGTGAAGTGTGAAGCGTGAAGTATGAAGTGTGAAGTATGAAGTGTGAAATGTGAACTGTAAACTTCGAAGTTTATATATATATTTGTATATATATGGCAACTTTGAAAAATTTCAACTTCACAGTTGAGTTTTGAATAAAAACAAAGGGAGGTAAACTTATATGGCTTATTTTGCTCACAAATAAAATATGCATATTGGTCCTTAAGAATCGTTTTGGTCAGATTAATTGTCAATTTGACGAAGTTCTCAACTGCGTTACTAAAAATATTGATCGTGTATAGTCCGTTTGACTTTGATATGGACCAGCCTTTTCATAAAATTGCGTTTGAATGAAGGATTTGTTTGAGGTAAAATCTTAATTGCAGCTTAATACCATTCAAAAAATTATTTTTTGAATATAAAATGTTTTCAAAAAATGATTTTGTGTATCTTATTAATTTTAATGTTTCGCATTTTCCGCTCTTAAACACGAGGGGTGAAGGAGGCTGTTTAGTAGTAAGAAAATGTAAACATATAGTCAATACACGTGGTTTTATACTGAGCATATAACAGAAGAAGTGTCCATTATTCCTTATTTGGAAAAGCTAATTAGCAAATCGACGGTTAAGCCATATTTGACTTAAATATCACGTGATTTGTACCGTTATTACTTGCCTGTATATCTAGTGTTCCTCGTGCAAATCCCAACAACTTCATTAAATAATGCGTTTTGATTGGTCTAAATATATGAATAACGGGTGCATCTCAGGATGAATAAAAACAATTATCAATTATCTGGCCAAACGATTTTTGAACAAAGAGAGAATACACTCAGAGTTGATATCCTAAGAAAGTAAATATGTTCGAGAAAATTGATTTTATAAAAATACTCACTTTTATATTAAAACAACTCTCTTTATCATACACTTTTGACTCAGCCCATAAGCAAAACTATTTTCGGCTAGAGAAATTTTTCATGGTATTAGATGGAAAAAGTGATATGAAGAGAAAAAATACGTTTCAATAATTCGATTCTGAGATTTTCGGCAAAATGTTGGTCCATATAGAAGTCAAACGGACTATAAAGACCCTTACGGCTAAACAATGATAAAGCTATAGTTCGTTTTTACCTTGTGTGAATATATGTAACCAGTCCAAAACTTGGCCTTTAACTGAGATAATAGTTCTTGAAGAGATTACGAAAACGAAATACCAAGGTAACAAGTCACGTAAACATTGTTCATCCAAGAATACTTACAAAATAATTAATGCATCGACAATTATACTGCACAATTTGCGCTGATAGGACTTATACCAAATTTAGGACAAAGCAGGGCTCGTGTTTGACCCTTAAACCAGGGTTTTGACTCCCAAAAATCCCATTTTGACCCTCAATTTGGGTCATTTGGACCTAGAAAACTTAGTGGTACCAACCTATGTAATAGAAAAGATTTAAGTAGATCAATTGTTTTCTTCATACAATTACAAAAGATCTATATTGATTGAACGGTATAAACAATATAGTGTGTCAACACTTTATTGTCTATGGTTTTTTTTTTCAGTTATATATATTACTTTTAAGACCAATAAGTTTTCATGTTTTGCTCTTTTTTACTCCCTCACAACCAGTTTTGACCCCAGAATTTTATGTTCAAGAGGTCATTGACTCCCAATTTTCAAAAAGCTAGCACAAGCCCTGACAAAGATTCATTCGAATAATAAATTGCTTTTTATTGAATTACAATCAAAATCTGTTTCAGAGATCCATTGTCCCAATCTAAAATTTTAAATTTCTATGGATTCTTTTTGTATGACAATGCTAAGATCATTCCATGACATCGGTATACAACCCAATGAAAATAGATCTTTCCTTATCAGTTAGTTGAGTGTACATTTAAGAACATTTTGAAATTAACACACATATCAACCAAAACTATTATTTATCGCTCGCTCTGCGCTCGATTCAAATCACTGTAAATCCTCACTCAAATCATTCGAAAAACTTCGAAATTGGTCAATATGTTGACCTAGAGTGTAAATTTAAGAACATTTTGAAATTAACACATATATCAACCAAAACTATACTTTATCGCTCGCTCAGCGCTCGATTCAAATCACTGTAAATCCTCACTCAAATCATTCGAAACGCTCCGAAATTGGTCAATATGATGTCAAACGTTATTCTGTCGCTTAAAATCAGGGTAATAAAATATCGCTAGTATCCATGGGCCCGTTTTACTAGACATCTTACGAACAAATTGATCGTAAGTCAAAAATTAAAGTTGCTTCTACAGTCGTAATTAAACATTGAATTCTGCCATGCATTATCTCATTGAAATCGTCTCCATCAGACGATTCCAATGAGATATTGCAAGACAGAATCTAACAATGAATATAAACACCAGGTACGATTTGTGATTTTTGACTTACGATCAATTTTGTCGTAAGAAGTTTAGTAAAACGGGCCCCAGGCGTTCAACTACAGTCACAGTGAAATTAAACTGTGAAATTCAAGTCCAGGTGAATGGTACTGGGATGCTTTTGGGTTAAGTTTAATAAGTGCGAGGAGCGAATTTTGTGGAAAAGGGAATTATAAAACATATGCATAGTCCCGTTTTGAAACTATGAAGTAAAATATGGTTGAAAAATATTGGTAGAAAATAGGTTACCAGTATCTTTTTTTTTTCTTTTTTTTTCAAATGAAAGGAACGAATGTCTACGTTTATTTATCTTTACTCTTAAAAGGGTTAAAATTGTTCATTTTTTAAAGTTACTTCTCTAGTACTTATATATAGGGAAAAACAAATTTATGTGTAATGATACATTAAGATCAGCCAGCACAACATCGTTAAGTAATAAAAAAACTAGAAATGACCACCAAAGTAATAATACTCATCAACCAATTAAATAAATTACTCGGCCGTTATTTGAGTTAAACAAAGAAATATCCGTTTTATTTGTGCTTGTTTTGATTTATACTAATGTATTATCGAAAGGCAAAGTAAAGCGTCGACCTCCTGACCAAGAAGTCCCGGGCTCGGCTATTGACCTTGGTCCAATCTTTAGCCCACACATTCATCGCAATTAATAGTGATTCTTCCCAAAAGCAGAGTCGATTGAGATTAATCTAAATTTTCTTTTCAAATTATGATATACTACGTTTTCATATTTCGTTGATTTGTTTGATTTTGATACTTGTGACGCCATATGCACCTACGGGATCAAAACGCGCTTTCATGGCTGTGCCCTTATTATTCCCGATGTATTTTTCGAATATTATTGCATAAAATATATGTTTTCGGGGCGTTAAAAGCATACGTTAACGAACAAAATCCGGGCGTTAACGAGAGAAAACGTGGATTAATCAGTAAATTCACGTGCCGTTAACGCCAGGCTTTTTTTTATTTCAATATTCTCGGTCTGGGCCTATACACTTTATCAGTTTCCTTGTCCAACATTTTTATAGAGCATACCTAAAGACCTTGCTCTAAATCCCGCGTTATATTGTGTGACGTCATAAATTCACAAGCAACGTCGGTATAAACAAGATGGACGGTGAAATGCAGGATGGCGTACAAGTAGGTTTGTAATTGGTTTTATATCGTTTCTATGTAATTATTTTACTCTTATCTATCTGCAATATAGGCAATCTATATGCAACAATAGCGTCAATTCACGCTTTTTTGGGCGTTAAAATTTGCAGAGACCCTCAAAATGCTTTAACACCCTCGTGCTTCGCACTCAGGCGTTGAATCTTTTTTCGGACCCCTGCAAATGTCAACGCCCTCAAAAACGTGAATTAACCCTATATTCGACGAGGAATCCCGATTGCTTCCACGAGTACGATCCGATCTGATCCGACCTTTTGGATATTGGACAAGGGTAAGGCAAAACTTGCCTCCAACAACAACAAGATTTATGGACGTTCGCATGTGCTTCGTTTTCCTGTCATGCGTTCAGGATGTCAAAATGTTGCAAAATGTTACCGATTTATACCGCTTTTTGCACGCAAATACACGTGCAAAGCGGGGTATAATTGTCAAACAGCTTGCAGCCTTTTTGTCATCCGGAACATGGGACTGAGTTTGGGACACCCTATCGACTCCCTTAAAAAGCCCATGGCATGTATATACATGTATAAAATATAATCACATGTTATTCAAAATTTTTTCAGGAGAAGCAAATTCTTAAGGCAGTCAAAGCTCAAGGGCAGGGAAAATGAAATCAAATTTCAATAAGACCTCTTTTCTCGGGATACTTGACGGACCTGACTATTTTCGAAAGGAACGATCCATGTTTGGGTACAAATAGTTCTGTAAAAGTTTGAAGCAAACCTGATGAAAACTGTGGACTCTATTGCAATAACAGGGGAAAGTTAACGGACGGACGGACACGCGGACGGTCGGGAAACAAACCATCGCTGAAGCTCTTCTGATCCTAACAATTATGAAATATGTCACACCTATTTGAAAGAAATTAAAAGGTTCTTAACATATCAAGGCATGTACAAACCATGTTTGAAAGTCACGATTTGGTCAATGACCAAAATGTTTGATAGATAAACATGTCACCGCACTACTATTCCAAGTGCCGTTAGATCTTTGGCTTCTTACAGAGTTTTGCTCTGCTCTTCAGTCCGTCAAAAATGGTCCTTTAAACCTTTTGGTTTGTAAGTATTTAGTGCAATTTCTATTGCTTAAGGTAGTAGATCCGTAATAGTTTTGCAACGTATCAGGAGTATTGAACTTAAACAATGTTAACCGAGGTTTCCTGATGATTTTCATTAGGAAACCTCTTTTAACATTGTGAAAGAACACCTGGTCCAAAATGTTGCGGAACTATTACGGTTCCACTACCTTAAACCATTTTTCCTGCTAAATTTAAATTTTGAAAAAAACGAAAATAATATTTTTTGGAATATTTCAACTAGTCTGACCAAATATATTCCCACAATAATTAAACATAAAACAGGCATTGAAAGCTAAGGTCAGACCGCACATCTGTGCAGGCTGATCTTAGTCTATACTATTTGCCAAAAGTTTGAATACAGCAGAATTATGCCGTGAACAGCACGAGAAAGGCAAAGATGAAATTGTCTGTAGTGGACTAAAATATAGTACGTTCAGCTTATTTGAATTATACAGTCATGTTTTTTTTCGTCTAGTGCCCTATAAAAATTAATGTTCACCATATCACATTTAGCATATTAATGTGAAAAAGTCGTAAATTATTTTATGAAACAGGTTATTTCAAATACATGTCAAGCGGAGAATGCATTTCAAGAACCATTTATACGGATAGGTTTTATGATCGTTTAGATTCATAACATAAGGACATCCGCTCGTCCAGTTTTAGATTTTCCGTAATTATAAAAGAGACGTATGTGTTTGTGTGATCGTTATAAAATGTTGAATTCAAATGGGCTTGTGCGTGAGATTTCCAACAATTTCAAATATGCGCAAAGCAAAGACTCTGACCAGCCTGTGCATCCGCACAGTCTGACCAGAGTCTTTACTATGCGTTTAGTAGATAGATAAAGTCTTAAGGTATCTGTAGACCATCAGATAACTTTATTTTTACAGCATGAGGCTGTCTATGCTACTCAGTGTTTGCACGTCACAAACATTTCAAATTGTTGAAAATCCCACGTGCAGTTCCGATCTTGTCACGGTATCATTTTATCATGTTAACTTCCAATAGTAGAGAACTCCGTTCACATGGATATCCTCTTTGCGCATGTACATTTTATATTATGACGTCGTCTTTTGCGATCCTTGGGTCGGTCATATGAACTTCCCCACTGTGTAAGTTCGAATGGGACGCGGTTTCCACCCAAGTTAACCCTGTTCCCATTCGAACGACATCGGTTTCGATACTATTGATGCCAATTAAACCTTTCTATCGCGATTCTTCTGACCAAGGGTCAGGCTGGTGTTACTTGGATTCCAAATGACGTCACACAGTATTGCACAGCAGTTCGATTATAAAGATTATGGTCTTTTTTAAGATTAAATAACAATTGCTTTTGTTCTTTTTTGCGTTGTTTTACACGGATTTACATGTATTCATACGTTAATTGAATAAAGGCATTCTAGGCTTTGTATTAAATACTGTAGCGGTATTTTCGAATCATGTTCGCTCCCATCAGTAGATAACTTTCATTCAAATGGATGTCCTCTCTGCATGCATATATGATAGGTATTTTTAAACCATTACATCATATATCTCGACTCCCGGACTATAATATGAATTTCTCCACTAGGAATTGGTACGCGATGTCTTCCGAGGTTAAATTTATGAATAAGTGTAATATATCGGATACTTCTGCGAGAAATTATAAATTAATTTGTGCGCATGAATATGTTATGAATGTTTGTTAAAAAAATCGTTTCCGCCGGTGACGGCGATTGCTATATTGATGACAGATCTATAAATCTACAATCAATAAAAGAATGAATTCTTTTCTGTTTTTGTATCTTCACGAACCAATCTGACGCTTCAATAAAATAAAAAATCAGATATTAACATTCTTCGTACGATGGTCTTCATTTTTCATTACTCGTGGAGTCAAAAACAGTAAACACTTGTGTTAAATTGACTTGAAGACGTTTATTTTCGAAACAGTTCAAAATCCATTATCCAACAAATGGCACACTAGTAAGATCGCAAGTCTCGAGAAAAAGTTTCATCCAATTGGAATATCTGAAAAATATCAAGGTTTTTAGCTCACCTGAGCACATTGTGCTCAAGGTGAGCTGTTGTGATCATTGAATGTCCGTCGTGCGTCGTCAACAATCTTAGTGTTTACACTCTAGAGGCCACAAATATGGTCCAATCTTCATGAAACTTGGTCAGAATGTTGGTCAGGTCACAAGGATGAACCCTATTGAAAATGGAAAGGATCCATGCCATATCACGGGAAAAGGGGCCTTAAAGACTATTTTCTTGTTTACACTCTAGAGGCCACAAATATGGCCCAATCTTCATGAAACTTGGTCAGAATGATGGCCAGGTCACAAGGATAAACCCTATTGAAATTGGGAAGGATCCATGTCATATCATAAGAAAAGGGGCCTTAATGACAATTTTTACCTCCACTGACCGAAAGGCCAGCGGGCTATTGTCATGCCGGGGTGTCCGTCGTCCGTGTTTGCGTCTGTGCGTGCGTCCGTCCGTCCGTAAACTTTTAATTTTAAAAATCTTCTCCTCATAATGTACTGAATGGATTCCAATCAAATTTCACAGGAATGTTCCTTGGATGACCCTCTATCAGATTCCTTCAAAGGTTTTTAATCGATTGAAAATCATGGCTGTAATAGGCGTGGCTAATTTCCATATATGGTAATAGGTGGCTTTTCTCAAAAACTAATTGATGGATATTAACCAAACTTCACATGAATTATCCTTGAGTGGCCCTCTATCAGCCTACAAAAAATCATTGTGATCAGATGAAAAATATGTATTTTATGGGCGGAGGTCATTTCTCTATATGTTATATAGTGAAAACTTTAATGATCATTTTCTCAGAATCTAACCAATGGATATCAACCAAATTTCCCTGGAATGATTCTTGAGTGACCATCAACATGTCTATAAAAAAGTATTATGATCAGATGAAAAATGTGTATTTTATGGGCGGAGGTCATTTCTCTATATGTTATATAGTGAAAACTTTGAAAATCATTTTCTCAGAATCTAATTGATAGATATCAACCAAATTTTACATGAATGATACTTGAGTGACCCTTTATCTGTCTAGCAGAAATTATTGTGATAGGATGAAAAATATATATTTCATGGGCGGAGGTCATTTCCCTATATGTTATATTGTGTAAACTTTGAAAATCATTTTCTCAGAATCTAATCAATGGATTTCAACCAAATTTTACTAGAATGATTCTTTAGTGATCCTTTATCAGTCTATGAAAATATATTGTGATCAGATCAAAAATATGTCTTTTATGGGCAGAGGTCATTTCTTCAGATAGTTATCCAATATAGGGTAAAACAAACTATCCTGAAAGGTTAATCAGATGGATTAGATATCATGGAAATTTTATTTCTGAGAAGTTGTATCAGTCTGCAAAAAAATATTTTGATTAGATGAACAGCATATTTTTTTATTGGCAGAGGGTATTATAACATATAAAGTGAATATTTGATCACCCTTTTGGTATCATCTCAATGATGAATTTTTCTTGACTTGTTAAATTTGATAGGTGTAATGATTGTAGATTAGAAGGAACAAAAGCTTTGTTGAAATTCAAATGTATATAAACAGTAGCCTGAGAATACCCCCTCAGAATTGGTGAATTTAGTTGAACGAAGGGTGAATCTGCACAGAGTGTAAAATGATGTTCTGACCTTCTGACATTCAGAGTGGGGTAGAAAGATTTGAGTTGACTGCACTCTAAGGCATTGGGCAGAATAAAATAAATATATTGGATTGAATATTTTACTTCTTACTATCATTAGTTAGAATTTTGTTTTGATGACAAACAATTGTTGTGAAGTAACATCTTTTAGTAGTGTTTAACATAAAGTGGAAAGATCTACAATCAAAATTTTGCAGACAAAGTACCAGTATATTGTGCAGTAACATTTTGTTAGCGTTTAAATTCTTACATTTGGATTTAAACAAAATTCTACTAGATTGATCCTTGGGTACCCATTATCAGACTGTACAAAATTATTGTGATGAAATGAAATTTATTTGTGTAACAGGTAGAGGTCAATTTTCAATGTTATTCACTGATCATGAGTTTTTTATGCAAAAATATTTCAGCATATGACCCTTATTTACTAGAAATAAACATTCACTCATTCATTCAATTCAATTCTCATTTAAACAGCTTTATCATCCTCTAATAGTCATTATCAGGATATTCAGGCCTGTGGAGCGAATCAGGCGCTCAAGCGCCTCTAGTCTTGTTTACACTCTAGAGGCCACAAATATGGCCAAATCTTCATGAAACTTGGTCAGAATGTTGGTCAGGTCACAAGGATGAACCCTATTGAAAATGGAAAGGATCCATGCCATATCACGGGAAAAGGGACCTTAATGACAATTTTCTTGTTTACACTCTAGAGGCCACAAATATGGCTTAATCTTCATGAAACTTTGTCAGAATGATGGTCAGGTCACAAGAATTAATCCTATTGAAAATGGGAAGGATCCGTGCCATATCATGGGAAAAGGGGCTTTAATGACATTTTTGCTCTTATCACTCTAGAGGCCTAAAATATGGTCCTATCTTCATGAAACTTGGTCAGAACCTTTGTCAGGTTACAAATATAAACCCTATTGAAAATGGGAAAGATCCATGTCATATCATGGGCAAAGGGACCTTAGTGAAAATTTTCTTGTTTACAGCCTTAGAGGCCTCAAATCATAAAAGTACAACTTGAAAATTTGATGTATTTAATGAGACATAGACTAAGGTGAGCGATATAGGACCACCATGGTCCTCTTGTATGAAATCTCGGACAAGTTTGAATTTGGGTCAAGTGGGGTCAAAAACTAGGTCACTGGCTCAAATCTAGAGAAAACCATGTGGACACTCTAGAGGCCATATTTTTTAGCCCAATCAACCTGAAAATTAGTCAGAATGATTATCTTGATGAAATCTCGAACAAGTTCAAATTTGTGATACCTGTTGTTACTGCCCTTTCATTAACCCAAAGCCCTTCTCCAAATAGTAACAGACAGTTAACTCAGGTGAGCGATTTAGGGCCACTATGGCCCTCTTGTTTTAGCTTGAAACAGAACGTTTAATGTAAAGCGTCGTCGTCCATGTGTCCGAGCGTAAACTTCTTCTTCCCTGATTTTGCTTGGCAGAATTTCACCAAATTTCACAGGATTGATCCACGAGACAAGCTCTCATTGATCCCTTCGTTTGAATCCGGTCAAGTTGATAGCATGGACGCGATACGGGCTGATATGTCACCAAAGAAGGTTTTCTTAAGGTGAAATATAACAACATCAGTACCATGATGGTCCTATATCGCTAAACCTAGTCTCCTTGACTCCTGCCTTATTAAATTGAATTGTCTATAAAGAAAATAAAATGACAAAGGTCAAAGCAGCAAAATACTTAGTGTAACCCAATACACTATAACAAAAATAAATGTTCTAAATTCTTCGGCAAGTGCCTTCTTCAAAGAAATACTCTAAATGTTCTAATTTACATTGTTACAGTTCAGCCACATTAAAAATGCTTTGGATATTTTACAACATTTAATATAAATGCATCTATCCAATGGTTCTAAGTAAATAAGTACTTACTTTTCCTCAATTAACCTACCGAATTGATCGGCAGCATGAAATCTTACAAGAATTCACATCGGGTTAATAGGGACAAAACTAGGTCTCCACGTTGAATATATAAAAAAGAATGTTACTGAAAGACCCCAGAATGGTCATTGAAATCTTTTTTCCCCAATGACCAACCTAAAATGCCTTAATTGGGTCCTTCCATATGACCAGACAATCATTTTGAGAAAGATTGGACCCATATAATGGCCTCTAGAACGGCATGAAAGACAAAAATTATGTAAGGCTCCTTTTCCCATGACATATTTAAAAATTCATCCAAAACAATATGGTCCTTCCAAACAAACATCCTGAGCAAAACGGAGAAAAAATAAGCTAAAATGTTGACCTCTAGAGTGTTAACAAAACTATTGTCTATAAAGCGGCTTTTCCCATGCAAAAGTCAAATAGGGATCTACCTTAGGCATCGACAAACTTCCTGAGCAATTTTTAGAGAGAATGAGCAAAAATTGGACGTCTAGAGCACGAACAAAAAATTGTCTACATTTATAAAGATACTCTTCCCTAGACATAAGTCGGATTGCAGCCAATATCATCAAGGATCTTACCTTAGCCTAGACAAACATTCGGAGCAAGTTTGAGAACGATTTGGCAAGAATTATGACATATACAGGGGTAACAAGAAAATTGTCTATAAGGCTCCTTTTCCTTTGACAAGAGTCAGATGGCAACCAAGATCGATAGAGTTCTTTCTTATGCATAGACAAACATTAGAAGCAAGTTTGAATAAGATTGGATCAGATTTGTGACTTCTTTAGCGAACAAAGATTTGAGCTTGTCGCCCCATTTTGTCCCATTTTGTCCCCGGTTCAAAATCTTTGACGTATTATGAAAAAATCGAAGACCCAAGGATTCCCCTTGAAAGTCTACGTGTAGCTCTTGTGGTGGTAAACACACATGTCAAATATAATGAAGGCATCTAAAATAACAAGAGAGAAATGACCAAGGTAAAAGTTTGTCACGCAAACGCTAGTACGCAATCCCCGGTTCAAAATATTTGATGTATTATGAAAAAAAGCACGACCCAAAGATTCCCCTTGAAAGTATTGATACGTGTAGCACTTGTGGTGGTTAAAATCCGTGTCAAATTTAATGAAGATATCTTAAATAACAAGAGAGATATGACCAAGGTAAAAGTTTGACACGCAAACGACTAGTACGCAAACAAAAACACCAAAACTATGGTCAACGACACCAAGGTGATCAAAATACTCCAGGTTTTCTCCAAAAGCAGCCGAGTTATTTAATAAGTTTGGTAGTTGATTTTTTTTATTCTGCCATCATGGTGAACCCTTGACCTTCTTTCTTAAATATTGAATTATTAGGCCTAGGACTATTCTAAGTTGTGGGAAAGGTTTGTTGATGGTTGTCGTTCATACTAGCACTATTCTAGAACACTAGAATATGACCTTGATCTTTGCCCTTTTTTGTTAAACACTTATAATTTAGTTCTGGCACTGCATTCAATATTCAACTGAATCAGGTCTAGTAATGTATAAAGTCAAAAAGAAAGGTTGGTAGGTGATTGATTTTGATTTTGGCATCATGTTGAAACCGTGACCCCCAACTTGATCCTGACCATTGACATAATTTCTATATATTACTATAATCATAAATGTAAAGGATATAACAATCAATGGCCTGAAATATACATTAAAACCAATATATTTTAGAAAATGGAAACATAATGTCATTCTATGAAAATGTATGTTATTACCTAAATGTTCAAGGAGCTGTGATTGTAGAGAATTTTGACATCAAAATGTCCCCTTTTGTGTAACATGTTATCGTATCTCAATGCAGCTATAAAACAACCACAATTCATTCAATGGCCAGATTATAAGGAATATTCAAGTGAAATTTCAAGAAAATCCACCCTAAAAATAAACAGGATTCATGTTACATTTTTAAGATAATTGCCCCTTTTCCATGACTCAGAATAATATTGCCAAGCAGCTATCTGTGGATGGTCAAAATATGACAAACATTTACATAGGGGTTCAAGATTTTGATAATTATTCGATAGGGGTTAACTAGAAATGTTGCACCCTGAAGGTCCCCTTTTTCTGTGACGCATCATCTTAATGCCAAATACAAAAAAAGTCCGAATATTGTTTGATTGCCGCTTTCAACATTTTTTCAGTTATATCGCGGCGCCAGGAGTACCTAACAATGGATTCCTGGTATTTCTACCACCAGTACAACCATCACATCCTCTCCTAGCCTCGAGCTGCTCTCTCACATAGGTCTACGATTTTCGACCCATTGGTGAGAGACAAATATCGGAAAAAATGAGTGCCGCCATCGGGGATCGAACTGGGATCTCTAGATTGGCAGTCCGCTGCGCTACAAACTGTGCTATGACGATGGCAAGAAGTCCGAGAAGGGTCCAACCTTAGAACAATTCTGACAAATGTTTTTCAAACCCAATAATTAATCAGATTTATATTTTTCTACATTGGAATATTTTTTATTTCTCGAGTGCACAAAGAGCCAACGTCAGCATTAATTGAAGCAACCTGAAAGAGCATTGAACTAGCCTTAGCAATATTCAATTGAAGTTTGGTTGCATTTGATCTTGTAGTTTTTCATTTATTTCAAATTATGGGCACTTGTCCGCAGCCTACAGATGACATATCATCGGTCCAGTCCGGATTTAAATTCCTTCTTGGAACTTTTGAGAACTTTTCTTTTATACATATTTCATCATATAGGCCAATTTTGTGTCTCGACAGCCCGAGGAGCACGGACAACGACACCAGTCGTCCATTTGAGTTTAGAAATAATCGAAAGAACAAATGAGAAAAATGCCTGCCCTATCACTCCAATATTCATGACTTAATAAGACTTGAGCGAACAACGTTTTGAAAATGGTTGTCAAAGGAACGTTCAGGAAGAGTAAAATTGAATATGATCAAGTATTTAAGAATGGGGTTTTAACCAAATATTTCATGGTAACGATAACCATATCCTACGATAACCATATTAGTGGGCCAATCAAACTTTAGCGTACTTATTTATAAAAGAGTCTACCAAAGAACGTTCATGCGAAGTTTAATTGAAATTGACCAAATTATTTAGGAGTTCCGAGTAGATGTCGTTTAAAGATTTCAATGTGAAAAAAGCCCCGTCCTGCCAAGGTGATATTTGTGTCCGAATCAGAATTGTGCTTAATTTATGGAAAGTGTCCCCCAATTTAACTTACGGAAAAAGTTTCATTGGAAGCGGCACATTGGTTTCGATGGAAATGTCATTCAAAGATTTCACAGTGAAAAAAAATCCCCGCCTTTTTACGCCCAATTTGTTGGTTCTGTCAAATATTCGCGTACAATTTTGAAAATGTTAAAAAAGGCGTGGCAAAATTTGTCTGAAATTGGTCCACTGGTTAAGGAAGAAAAATTGTTCAAATATAAAAGAAGCCCATTTTCATTTTATATTCAAAAGTTTGCAATGAATTTATTTAAGAAATCACCCAAGGATCAGTCAGGCAAAATATTATTGAAATTTGCCAATTGGTTGAGAAGGTGATGTCGTTCAACGATTTCAAAGTGAAAAACGGTCCCGCCCTGCCACGGCCATATTTAAAGGCTAATCAAAATTTCGCGAACAAAGTTCGAGAAGGGTAATCCTAAGAACAATTTGGCAAAAGTTCGTTCCTAAAAGAATTAAGAGAGAAATCATCCTAATGTTCATATCATAGGGTAGAAAAAATTGTTTTTAATGAAGAAAATGCTGGATACCAGCATTTTCTTAATCAAAAGGCAATGTTTTTTCATTTTTTTCTATTTACTCTGTAGCGGACAAGTTCATTTTGATCCTGGACAAGTAGAAAATCCGCTTTTACTTGTCCAGGGACACCACAGGAACATTCTCGCAAATGCTCGTTGAAATTGGCCAATTGGTGTAGGAAGAGATGCCGTTCAAGTATTTCTTAGTGAAAAGGCCGCGTCCTGCTATGCCAATATTTATGGCATAATCAGCATATTAAAAAGAGCAACTATTCAATAGTTTTACAAAATTAATATGCTCGCAAAGCGTGATTCAAATTGGCCCTTTACTTTAATCTGTTAACACAAGCGTACTTTCTCTGACTCGTTTTTCGCTTGTCTATGTAGGAACATTGATGGAGTTCAATTTCTGCTTGTTTGAAGTAGTTCATATATGATTTGAATGTCGTGAAAGTCTCCAATCTATATCACGAGAAATAGAACATTATTTCTCGAAGAAAATAAAAAGGGAAAAGGGGTAATAGTATCGACATCTAATACATGTACAAACCTTTGACAGTTCCAGGTGATAACGTTGTAAGGTTTTCCCTGTTTTCTCCATTCGTTCTCAAATGTATTAACTAGAGTGTCGCATGACGAATAACTTTTGTACTCTAATGTTTTCGTTTTTACGCAACATGCTAGTTCATGGCTTGAACACAACCGACGTCTCTGTGTTAAAATAATAGTCCATTAGCCGATTTAAGATTACACGTGAGTCATCCGACCTTTTAAATTAGCAAATCACTTAAGCTAAAGAATAAATCGGAAAGTCCTTTCTGCTTAGCTTTGTAGTTATTCTAAGAGATTGTTTAACACGAATTCAATTGGATTCTTAAAAAAGTTGTGAATGGTAAATAGCTATGCAAACATTAAAATTGAATCAAAAAGTAACTTCCCCGAGAAATGTTACATCGGACAAAAACCTCTGTACAAAAACATATTAAGGATTCGCACTGAAAACTGTCAAAGATTCTGAAAAAGAAAAAAAAAACAACCACACGCTCGTGTAAAACGATTTATTAGCTCTTAAGGTAGTGGACCCGTAATTGTTCCGCAACATTTCGGACCACATATTCTTTCACAATGTTAACCGAGGTTTCCAAATGAAAATCATTTGGAAACCTCGGTTAACACTGTTAAAGTTCAATACTTATGAGATGTTGCAAAACTATTACGGGTCCTCTACCTTAAAAGGCTGCTGAAGACAACGTATGTTGTAAAATATAATTATTCTGCCTCTTACAATCTTTCCTATCGTAATAAATCCTCAATATCTTCGGATTCAGGCGAAGGACAAGTATTTTTTTATATTATTTATCGCAAAATCACCATATTACTTCTTCTTTTCCATTTTTTATGCTTATGAAATGACATATTTGAAGACTCTCAGCCCCCAGCTGGGCGGGGGGATAGAAATAGTCGGCTGCTGTCCATGTAGTACATGGTAAGACCCCAAACAAATGGACCTGCCTGTTTGCCGTGGGCTGCGACCCGTAATGCCTGATGACGGGATTCTGGTGGTTGAGTGACCTCAGGGATTGGCTAGGCCCTGTGTTTGCAACACACCGCTTTGGCCCCGAGTTGGGATAAACGGGAGGTCGGGCGGGCCCGACCCGATCAATCGGCTGGTCATGCCTTGCCCTAGGGCGTTTTTATCAAAAAGAATTGTCTTTTAATTGTTTTCCGTAGACCACCGTTTTCAATAAATGACGTTTTCACTTAGGCCTTAGAAGGCGTCGGCTCATGGGCCAATCGGGTAAATTTGGTGTTTGATCGACAATTTTACTGTCTGATGTCTACTTCATGCTTGGTTGAAATATTCATCGGCGTTATTTTGCTTGATCTATCCATTTTACACGAGTATATCGGCGATGTATCCCCGGCAACTCTCCTGAGATGGAATTCCCAAAGGTTAGGTGTCCCCTTGTAGGACTCCGAGTGCGGGTGGTTTGGAGCATCGCCGATGAATTCAATCAACTATCATGGCAACCAACAAAAAAACCAAGCGCTATTTGTCAGACTCTGAAGACGAACCACAATTTTCACAGTCATTTTCAAAGTTCATCGTGGTTGAGAGTATCGACCCAGAAAACCCAATTACGGAATTGTCTCCCTTTATCATTGAGAAGCAGATACAAGCTATCCTTGGAACTCCTAAATCGGTTAAATCACTCAGAAATGAAACTCTGCTAGTTGAAGTGTGCAAGAAAAAACAATCAGAAAATCTATTAAAAATTAGAATGTTCTTCAATATTAAAGTCAAAGCGTATCCCCATGAAAGGCTAAATACATGTAAGGGAGTTATAAGATGCAAAGATCTTTCTAAATGCACAATTCATGAAATCAAAGAAAATCTAAGAAATCAAGGAGTGACAGAAGTTAAACGTAAAGAATTCAAAAGGGATGGAAAATCAATCAAAACAAATACGTACATTCTCACTTTTGACGACCCGACACCACCTCCAGATATTAGAATCGGATATCAAATAGTTAAAGTCGATGTCTTTGTTCCAAACCCGCTCAGATGCTTTAACTGTCAAAGGTTCGGCCATCATGAAGATAGATGCACAAGTGTTAAAGTTTGCAGAAAATGCAGTTATACTGGGCCGGAAGATGAACACTGATGATTGTGAAAATGACTTGAAATGTTTCAATTGTGGACAAGCACATGCAGCTAACTCCAGACAATGCCCCAAATTTATAATTCAAAAAGAGATTCTCGAAGTCAAGTGTAGACAGTCTGTATCATTTTACGAAGCCAGAAAGATCGTAGAATCGAGACAGGCTGCTTTGAATCCCAATGGAACAGAGGGTACATATGTAAATAAAGCTAAGGCACCTGCAGCCGAAAAAAGTTAACCTGACCATTGTAGTACATGCGTACGTCTCCTGAAAGTAATAACTGACTTATTTCCTCAGGCCAAAGAACAAATAAATAAGGCACTGGCTGGAGAAATTTCGTTGCAAGAAACTTCAAATAGAGTTGATGAAAATAAAACTTCTTCTGTACCAAGTAACTCAACAGCTGACCGACCGTCAAAAGTCACTTCAGCTCATGGTAATAATTCTTTAAAAGCGTATAGTACTAATGTTGTTAAACCAGAGACTGCTCGTCAGAGAAAGATTCGCCTTCAATAAGAGAGGGCAGATGTTACCTCGATGGAAGTGGAGAAGGTGCCTCCTCCAGTTTCGACAGGCAATCGATATGCTGAATTAAGCGGATCAGACAACGAGGAGGAGATGGATGCAACCGCTCCTCCGCCTTGAAACCAACCGCCTTCAAATCTAAAACAATCTGATGAGATTAGGCAAGGTGCGAATAGAATTAATTCAACAGGTATTAAATAATGAGTAATTTCTTACTTCCATTAATAAGTGGTCTAATCTTTACAGTGACATCCATAATGGCGAATAATATAATACAATGGAATTGTCGCAGCATCAAGGCCAATTTTGAAGAACTTAATCTTCTAGTATCAAAACATAAACCAGTTGCAGTATGTTTACAAGAAACGTTTCTAAAAGATACAGACAAGTTTTCCTTCAAATATCATTCTTGCTACTTGAGTAATTACACAGAACGTGAGAAAGCAGCTGATGGTGTGGGAATCATTGTTAATAACAATATTCCTCATCGTCATGTTGCATTTAATACTTCTTTGCAAGCAGTGGCTGTAAGTATCTCTTTAAAAAAAACAATTACTCTGTGTTCTGTTTATCTTCCTCCAAGTTCCCCTGTTGATGGCAGAAAACTTGATCATTTCGTCGATCAGCTACCTTAACCTTTTATGCTCATGGGGGATTTCAATTCTCACCATAGGTTATGGGGGTGCTCCAATACAGATGACAAGGGTCGTACTGTTGAGGATTTTGTAACAAGGCATGATCTTGTTTTACTGAATGATAAATCTAAAACTTATCTTCATCCTGCAACTGGACATTATTCTTCATTAGATTTGACTATTTGCAGTCCTGATATTTTTCCTGATTTTTCATGGAAAGTAGTTTCTGACCTTCATGGTAGTGACCATTTCCCTATTCAGATCTCCGAATTAGGACCATCTGTTCAGGAGCGCCCTAGGCGTTGGAAACCCCATAAGGCTAATTGGGAGCTTTTTAAAACCACCTGCGAACAGTCAATAAATCCAGAAGCCTTTGATGACTGTGAAAGCTCTGCAGACTTGTTTACATCTTTACTTTATTCTGTTGCAGAAAAAAGTATTCCACAAACATCGCCTGATCCAAAGAATCCAAACAAGCTATGGTACAATGATGATTGCCAAAAGGTTATAGCCGAGAGGAAACGTGCTCTTAGAGCGTTTGGCTTAAGGCATTCAAAGGAAAATCTTTACAAATTTAAAATTGCACGTGCAAAAGCACGTCGCACTATAAAACAAAGTAAGCGTTCGTCTTGGAGACAGTATGTCTCTAGATTAAATTCTAGATCATCTGTCAAAAAGACTTGGGACATGATACGTAAAATAAGTGGGAATAATACATCACTAAGTGTTGGTCATCTTCAAACAGATGAAGATAAAACAGTTTCTTCGAAACATGATATTGCTAATGTCTTAGCAGACACGTTTGCCAAGAAATCTTCCTCTACTAATTATTCAACTATGTTTCAGAAGTTTGAAGGTGAAAAAGAAAAGTCTAAACTTAATTTTAGTTCCAGTAATTTGGAACAAAATAATAGAGACTTTTCCGTTAAGGAATTGAAAATTTTTTAAAAAAGTGTCACGACACTGCTGTCGGATCAGATGCTATTCATTATCAGTTCCTCAAACGTTTGCCGTCTCGTTCCCTTCATTGCTTACTTAAAATTTATAATCAGGTATGGACAACAGGAAGCATTCCAGCCTCTTGGCGGGAAGCTATCGTTATTCCAATACCTAAACCAGGTAAAGATTCCACAAATCCATCTAATTATCGCCCTATTGCTTTGACTAGTTGTATTTGAAAGACCATGGAAAGAATGGTAAATGATCGTCTTGTCTGGTTTCTTGAAAAGAACCACCTTATTACTCAAGTCCAAAGTGGCTTTCGTAAACAGGGAAGCACTCTTGATCATCTTGTTCGCTTTGAAACATTTATTCGAGAAGCCTTTATAAAGAAGGAACACGTTGTTTCTGTCTTTTTCGATCTTGAAAGTGCATATGACACCATTTGGAAGTATGGAATTATGAACGACCTCTATGATTTCGGTATTCGAGGTCGCCTTGCCTTTTTCATCTCAGCTTTTTTGGATGAACGTCAGTTCAGAGTCCGTGTTGGTGATACTTTATCTGATCCTCATGAACAAGAAATGGGTGTCCCCCAGGGAAGTATTTTATCGGTGACACTATTTAGTGTCAAAATAAACAACATAGTAAAAACCGTTTGCCCTGGTGTGGAATGTTTTCTATATGTTGATGACTTCTGCATCTGTTACAGATCCAAACACATGTATACAATTGAAAGACAGTTGCAGCAAGTTTTAAACAATCTTTCAAAATGGTCTAATGAAAACGGCTTCAAATTTTCATAGACAAAAACCAAATGTATGCATTTTTGTCAATCAAGGAAAATGCACTCCGATCCAGAATTAAAGTTGGACGGAGTGCCGATTGAAGTTGTTTAGGAATTTAAGTTCTTAGGGCTCCTTTTTATTTCTAAACTGTCGTTTATTCCGCATATTGACAATTTAAAAAATAAATGCCAAAAGGCACTTAATCTTTTACGTGTTGTATCCAGTATGGATTGGGGAGCCAATAAAAAGGTTCTATTGCGACTTTATAGAACACTTATTAGATCAAAGCTAGACTATGGCTGTGTTGTTTATGGTTCTGCGCGCCCTTCATACCTTCGCAAACTTGATACTATTTATAATCAAGGATTGCGTTTGGCGTTGGGCGCATTTAGAACGTCACCAGTTAACAGTCTTTATACAGAAGCAAATGAGCCTTCCTTAAAATTTACAAAGGAAAAAGCTTTCATCACAATATTATTTAAAACTCAAATCCAATCCCGATAATCCTACTCATATAGTTGTGTTTGATCCAAAATATAGAAAGGATTTTGAAAAGAAAAATAACACTATACTTCCCTTCAGTTTGCGTTGTGAGGCTGATGTAAATTCTCTAGACTTTGATCTAGAGGACCTGGCAGAACATATTGTTCCTGATGTTCCTTTTTTGGACATATAAAAGCCCCACGTTTCTTTATGATCTTGCTTCCAGCAAAAAGGATACAACAGATCCAACTATTTTTAAAACAAAGTTCTTGGAAGTCAAAGAAAAATACACATCATACGAAGAGATATACACGGACGGTTCAAAAGATGGTGAAAAAGTTGCTTCAGCCACAATTTTAGATGGCGAAAAATATGAATTCCGCCTTCCTAATAACTCTTTCATTTTTACTGACTCTTTGTCAAGCATGCAAGCGATTGAGCACGAGAAAACTGACAACCCCGTTATTGTAAGATTACTCGATAAAATAACTCAGCTAAATGATGTTGACTTGTTTTCCGCTGGCTTCCAAGCCATATTGGTATTCGTGGTAATGAGGAGGCAGATAAAGCTGCCAAGGATGCATTATCACTTGAAATTTTACCATTCGAAGTACCTATTACCGATTTTAAACCCTTAATTCATAGTTTTATTCATGATGTCTGGAGGAACTGTTGGTCAGATCCAGCTAACCAGAATAATAAATTATTTTCTGTTCGACAGGACCTCGGCGATTGGTTACCTGGTTACAGGTGAAACCGTCGCGAAGAGCTGATTCTGACACGGTTACGCATTAGGTATACTTACTTAACGCACTCCTTCCTTATAAAAGGAGAAGAGATGCCAATGTGCATTCCCTGTAATGCTCCATTAACTATCAAACATATATTTATAGATTGTATTGATTTTTCTATTATCAGGGACAGATATTTTAAAGTTGATAGTTTGGCCCAGCTGTTTGACCGTGTCAAGCTAGAACTTATTTTTGACTATTTAAAGGCAATTCATTTATATAGTAAAATCTGATTTTTAGTTTCTATTAATTGTATTTTCTTCTAAAGTTTAAAAATGGTTGTATTAAATTTTACCGTTTTCAATAGCTCTTTTGGCTATTATTTTTCTTTTACATTTGAAAATTTCTTTTGGATTTTTATATGTATACATTGAGATTGTTTTATAATTTTGTTCACTTAAATTTCAGTGCATACAATGAATGCTCACTTTTTTTAATTTTCTGGTCGGGTGGACTCGCACATGGGCCGTTCTCCTGATCTGAGGGGAGTCCATGTGCTTTCGTCCTCACGTCAGATTATTCTAGTTTTATACAGAAGTGTTTGCGCCCAACATGACCTTAGTTGTCGACGGGCCATAAAACAACATTCATTCATTCATTCATTCATTGAAGACTCTCACCTTTTATAATCTTCAACTTCATTTTATGTTTAAATTCACCATATTTCTTCTTCTTTCTTTTCATGGTTATTAAATGCAATATTCGAGGTCTCTCGCCTTTTATAATCTTCGAAATTCATTTTATGTTTAATCGAGTCTCATTTTTTAAAAATCGCTAACTGTTTTAAATATTTAAGCGATCAATCGAAATGTGTCTTCATTTTACAGATTCTGTTAAAATTCTTACACGTGTTACACTTTTTTCCCTACAGTGTTACATGTTCTGCCATGGAAAATCGTCAATAAAATTTGGTCAATAAATAGGGTGGTATTGGTTGTCACGTCATCCAAAAATGACCCCATATGGTGAAACATAAATAAAAAAATTCTTCTCTGGAACTCGTGGTTAGAATTCAACAAAACTTTACTTGAATAAACGTTCAGCCATGTTTTCTGACATCCAGAAATTATGATTAGTGGAAAATATTGTTCGCATCGATTCATGAAAAATGTACGCAATCGGATTGATGTCAAAAATATTTTTTCTCTGAATTGAATTCCTGGACATGAATAATGTCAGAATCATTCTTCAGACAGTCCTCTTTCCAATTTCTTTCTTGTGGATACATAGTTGTGACAACGGTCGTCTCTCTCTCTCTCTCTCTCTCTCTCTCTCTCTCTCTCTCTCTCTCTCTCTCTCTCTCTCTCTCTCTCTTTCTCTTTCTCTCTCTCTCAGTCTCTTTCTTTATAATATCCGTTTGATTTTCGAGCAGGATCGATAATTCTTTTATTTGATGAACAACAAAGGCATTAGTTTCACTCTAGGCCTTGCCACTAGTGAAAATACACATTTCGCTTATTTGAAAAAAATCCACTATACGATCCGGTCATCTTTATGACTATAACACATTATGATAGTACTAAAACTTTTATGGTGCCGTGACCAGGATTTGTCTATACAACTAAGTAACGGACTCTTGAGTTTAATAAAATACCACACTGTCGAAGGATAACAAGACGACACCAAGTAATATTATTCCCGAAACAGAAAACATGGATAATGGTTACAATTCCGGGGATTTAACAGCTACCAGTCCAAGTATGCCGTTCGAGAAAATAAAAGTTACGTTGGTCAGTTGTGCCAAATGTGGACGTTTTTACTGTAATGGTCCCCAGTGCCGTTCCGTGTTTGAATAACTTGAAGAGCTTATTATGTTTTTATATGGACTATAAATTTTCCGACGACGGCTAGAAAAACGATAGAACAATTGTTGCTGCCAAAACGATTGAAAATTTTGGTTACTAGACTTTATATTGAGGTTGAGGGAACGATTACAGGCGTGGTGACGAGGTTAATACCGACATGAACACCGAAAGAGTTTGACAGATAATTTGGGTAAAATAATTAAGAATCGGGTTCTCAGAAGGTGAATGAATTTTTCATTGAACTCTTAGACTGCAATATTTCCAGTTAAAATACGATAAAGCGTTATCATGCGCGCAATGCATTTATTAAGTGCCGTTATTGTGGAATTATGGGCAGACAGTTTGAAACATGTCGTGGGACGGTAAACGAAGGGCAATTGAGGGAATAAAGAATGCAATCAAATAGTTATCGGAATAACAAATTAATTAATTTCATGGAGTTGAGGAACAAATAACCGTTATGAATAAGTCGAGAAAAATGATATCCATGAATAGGAAAGCTATCAATCAAATAACATTGGATTAAAGGAAATAAGATATGAAACTGGCTGATCTAGCGGAATATTTATTTCAAAGTATTGTGGATTTGACTAATTTCATTCACTGTTATACTCAATCACTTCATAGTTTGAGTACATAACGTCAAATGATACAAAATGCATTTATCTTCAATGACCGTTTAAAATCCGACTTTAATGTACTCGTCACAGGAAAAATATCGCCTGAGGAAATTATTTTTTTACAATTAAAGTCACTGCTAATAAACATCCGTAAAATAATCCTAGAAAAGTGGAATTGCTTCTAAATCAAGAAAGGAAAGTATGAACAGCATTCATGGGAAGGGATCAGATTATAGTAATTCTCACTAAACTGTTGTTAGAGCAAACGGAACGATTCGAATTATTTTGAGTTCTTAGTTTGAAGGTCGAGTTGAACTATACAAATCGAGATCTATCTGTATCGGTCCAATTCGAAGCTCTGTTTCTGGCAGTAAATTTAGAGAGAAGTAATTTTTTACTAATGAGTGATGAGGAGTCCCTCGAATGTAGAGACCGTTTTGTTCCTTATTGTACGATTGCCAATCCAATTTATTCGATGAGAACTAACTACCGATGTATCACATCATTATTCATGAAACGATCGTCAGAAATAGACAAATGATGTCTTAAATTAATTAATCTGAATGTCAAATTCCCTTTGATAGAGAAGACTCCCATGACGTGGGTCGTGAGTATAAATGGGAACATTCAATTTTCCGTACTTTGCTATAAAAATAAAGCAAAAAACAAAGACCATCTATTTACAACCTCAGTTAGGAATGATAAAGCAAAAAACAAAGACCATCTATTTACAACCTCCGTTAGGAATAATTGATTTGAATCCTCATCTTTAGCTACAAATAATCTGGTGACTTTAATCTTGGGTAACTTTAAAAATATGATGTATGATCTTTCGGATCCTACGATATTAATGATACTATTTCTTTGCCACCAATTTCGGAGGACGTTGAACAAATACCAATGAATAGATTTATTTCTCATTTACAGAGTCGGCCAATGTTGAATCTATCATTTTAAGATAAATATGGTTTTCGGGGAATTCAGTGATTCAATGTAATCCTTTTTCTTATAATCACGACTGTAGTTATAGAAAAATATAGGAAGCAAATCTATGTAAAATGGACTAGAAATTTGCAGAGTTCGAAAACGGTTCCAACGAAACTGAACTAGAGCTTCCGTGTAGAGGTGCAAAACCACAAACGTCGCACTTACGGATGGAGAAAAAGTCCACTCTTACAGTCAGGAAACCGGAACAACAGTGTCGCTCATCTTTATCCTCAAATAGTCTTTGCGGAGATTGGGTAAACCGAACATGGTGAAGAAACAAGACTTAAGTCGTTAAAATTGTGTTATATTGGGAAGACTTTTATTTTGCGTAATTGATTAAATGTTTTCCGGGTAAGGCTGTAACGGTTTTCAAGTGAAGAAAACGCTTTAATGATCAGTTTTCTAGGACAATGTCTCTAGACAACTCAATGTTGGTTAGCTAGAAGTACAGGGTGAAATTTGCTAGTCAAACCGTTAACATATAAATTTCTATGACTGTTATTAAGTGTAGGTGTTGATATGTCTTTTCTGTATTTGTTCTATAATACTGTTCGTATTTTTGTAATTTTCATGAAAGTGTATAGATTAATAACATTACTGTTTTGTTGATGGTATGCCTTTTTTTTAAACCTATTTATTTTACATCGATTGGGAAACAAGTTCTTACAACTTAGATTAATCCCTCTCGATTCTGCTTCCTGGAAAATTCACCAGTACTCGCGCCGAATGTGTGGGCCAATGAAAGAACCAAGATCGAAAGCCGCTCCCGGGAATCGAACTCAGAACCTTTGGGTCAAGAGGCCGACGCTCTACCTCTAGACCACGGACACCACTATGGTATGCCTCGACGGGCATACATCTTGAGAAAGGGAGACGTGTCATGTTTTCAGGTAATAGGAGCCAATTATTCGATATTTCCTAGGTCCGCGAAAGGCAGAGTGATGAATAAAGCGTTGTCCGAGAATTGATATTGGTATGAGAATGAGGGGGTTCTTAGATTGATGGATATTTTGTGTTTGCATAAATAGCCTGGTAATACGCCGCTTGGGGAGAGAGGAGAAGTACATCTTGATGTCATGTTGTATCACTGTTGTAATTTGTATAAGTAAAGCTGCTGCGTAACAAAATATTTGGAGTTAGTGTTTATATCTTATCTACGAAAATCCACTATACGATCCGGAACACACTCTTAATAGAAACCAAAAGGCAATAAATTTTATTTGAAGTACTGACTCTCCAACTGTCGATGGAATATGAAATAAATCAACATGAATGAATCGTGTCAATAAGGATATTCGATTAAATATTTTAACAGAACAGACCATTGAAATTATGAACTGATTTTTATGTACTGTTTTTGCATTAAGCGTCATATATGGAACATAGCTACACAAATAATACATTGGGTCTTTTCCAAGTACATACATTTGCATGATGCGCACATTACTTATAAAGTAAGCTATATTTGAATTTAATTGTGATTATGGAGATATTTTAAAGATATTTCAAAAAGGCCCTTTTACCGTAGTACTTTACAGACCTGACCCATTTCTTAAAGAACGTTCCGTATGTTTATATAATCATTCTTTAAAAGTTTGAAGCATTGGTTTCTTATGCTATTACGAGTGTGTCGTAATTAAATCTCTTAAGGCCCATTTCCAGTGATGTTTGACGGACATTTACTTTAATTGAAACAAGCAATCCTTGTTGGTAAAATCATTATTGGAACGCATGAAATAAATCGGAAGAAAAATGTGATCTCTTAAATATAAGAAAGATGACGGACGGACAAACGGTAAACAAGTCATGGCTAAAATGGTTAATAAGCTCCATTCTAATACATTCAACAAAAGAAATGTATTCCGCAATAATCTGTTACTGTTATCGGTGCTGTAAATACTTAGCCGCGACACTCTTTGTCATGCCCCGTGACACATATTATTTTCTAGTTTCTCGATTTTTTTTATATCAAGTTGTGATGATAGGTTATAAACCTGTTACCGGTTTATTCAAGTGTGATTATTTTTAAAGTTTGCATGCATTTTCAATGTGGAGCGCAATCTAAAAGCTTTTATTGCATTTACTTTGGACTATGACACAGTGTCATAATTTGCTTCTCATCTGCAAGTTCTAGTTATTCGCGGGATTAGTTATGAAAGAAATCATTGTGTGGAGTATCACATTGCATAAGCTACAAAGTTGTCTTTAATTACCTAAGATAAATGAATGACCAAATATTCGTGTGAAAGGCGTAGCTATTTTTTACGTAAGTACAGAATATTCGTGTGAAAGGCGTAGCTATTTTGTTTTACGTAAGTACAGAATCTGTGACATTTTTTCATTGCGAATCCTTTACCTCGTTCGGAGGTATTTGTCCGTTGTAATAGTTCTTAGGGGTGAACAATGTTATTCTGTTGTTGGCTTTTATTAGCCTGCGGCGCTACAATGGTAAGAGACAAATTGAAAGCGGGATGTTTGCTATCAAAATGTCGCAATGACAGATTGTTCAAAAAGCACTGCTTAGTGGGTTATTTAAGTCTATTAACAATGGGGATATTTGATTTTATTCAAGATCCATTACACGGGGGACGATGTCCATAATCGGAGCCACCGGAACTTATATACTGAACAGAATTTATAACGTTTACCATTGTTTTCAGTATGCACGAGTTTAACAAACAACCACAATACTCTACCTCAATGTACTTGACTACAATATGAGATAGATCAAAGAAAATAGTTTAGATAGGTTCCGATTATGTGGATTGGCTCTGATTATGTATCCCGGCTCTGAAGTTTTAGAGTGTCTTCCTCTTCTTCCATATACCGTAACCTCCTTCGATATGGAGTTTCTGCTGGTTTCATGGTGCGTCTTTTCTCGTCATTCTACGACGCACGTTGTCTATGTTACGTCTCATCTCTTCGTGTTTTCCTTTATTACGAAATTCCGGTGACTACACAGTCAGCTACATTTATATGACTTAGAACATGTACGTACAAGATAATTTTATGGCTATCATTTAGAATTAACACAGCCCATATTTGATCACAGGGGCATTTTATAAACAAACTGTATAAAAATACACAATTAAATGAATCTAATGTCAAAGTTCCTTGCCCTTTGGTCTCAGAAAAACAGGATTTTGAAAGAATTTCTCTTTTGTGTCAACGTTAAATTGGGTTGGCCCTCAGGCAAAAAAAGGGACATGATGGTCCTATATCGCTCTCTTATCGCTCTCTTATCATGGCTAATTTTCTTAACAATTTTAGTAGACCTACACGTTAACAACATCATTGCTAAGTTTAAAATTTGTTGGCCTTATGGTTAAGGAGGTTAAGAATTTGTTCTAAGATTTTTGGCAATTTATGCCATTTATAAGCCTCCCCGTTAACATGAAAACAATAGTTTTTTGAAAAAATGAAATACTTTTAACAACTTTTGAAGAGCTTCATCCAAGGATTACCCCTGCCAAGTTCCAGCTTGTTTACCCTAGTGGATTGGGAGGAGAAGAATTTTTTTCTAAGATTTTAGTCCAGATTTTCCGTTACCATGGCAACCAAGGTTTTTGATGAAATTAAATTCTTATAACAACTTTTAAAGAGCGTTACCCAAAGATCATCCCCGCAAAGTTTCAGCTTGATTGGCTTACTGGTTTGAGAGGAAAAGAATTTTTTGAGAGGAAAAGATTTTTTTCTAATATTATCAACAATTTTCGGTCATTTTTCAGACATTTCGTTACCATGACAACCAGTTTTTGATTTAATTAAATTCTTTCAACAACTTTTGAAGAACATTTCCCAAGGATCATCCCTGCAAAGTTTCAGCTTGATTTGCCTAGTGGTTTAGGAGGAGAGGATTGTTTTCTTATATATTTAGCAATTTTCGGCCAATTTTCAGTTTTTCCCGTTACCGTGGAAACTAGAGTTTTTGATGTAATTAAATTCTTTTTACAACTTTTGAAGAGCTTCACACAAAGGAAAATCCCTGCCAAGTTTCAGCTTGATTGGCCTTAAGGTTAAGGATGAAAAAATTCTTTCTAAGATTTTCGGCTATTTTGGGCCTTTATGTAACCATGGCAACCAGAGTTTTTAAGAGAAATTAAATTCTTTGAACATCTTTTTAAGAGCTTTACCAAAGGAACACCCCTGACAAGTTTCAGCTTGATTGGCCAATGTGGTTTAGGATGAGAAGATGTTCAAAAGAAATTGTTGACGGACGGACAGACAGACGGAAGATGGATGGACGACGGAGAGTTAGTGTTCACAATAGCTCACCTTGAGCACTTTGTGCGCAGGTGAGCTAAAAACCTAGGGGTAAGACATGAACAATGTTGGTAGAGGTTCTCTATATGATGTAATATACCAAATATGAACATTGTCTGCCTTCTAGTTTAAGAACTTATTTTCAAAAAAACTTTCCTCAATGTTTCTATGTAAAAAGGAATGAACCAATGATCATCATGATGTGTACAAATTTCTACATATTCGCTTGTAAATGATACATACAAAATGTGTTAAATATGAAAAATTGGACACGTGTGGAACCCAGATCAGGATATGAACAAACTTGATAAAGATCTACTAGATGATATTACATGCCAAATATGAAGGCAATCTGCTTTCTAGTATCAGAGGAGAAGAATTTCATAGATTCGCATTTTGTTTCTATGAAAATTGGAAATGCCAGGACGGAGCCCAAATTTGCGTCTACGGGTATGAGATGAAGAACCTAGGATTCACTATATGAAGCTACGTACAAAATATGAAAATTGTCTGCCTTCTGGTTACAGCGAGGATGATCTTTAAAGATCACAGTAGCTCACCTTGAGCACTTTGCGCTCAAGTGAGATTAGAACTAAACGGCAACTGCCCTCATTTTTTTTGGAGTCTGAATACCGACATTATTCACCACAAATTACTCTATCTTAACGATCACGCAATGTCCATAAAATTCCCTAGAAAGAATAGGACATTTCAACAAATTTTACTTTTGTCGGGCTTAATTTTAATCAAAATTCGCCTGATAGTGTATATGGTATAATTCATCGATTCTTTCTACTTGGATTATATATTTTGAGACCGAAAAGAAGTAATTAATAAAAGAAAATGCGCTTTAGTACGCTACATGCTTTGATATACTTACCGGATATCCCCAGCTGCCCCAGTCATAACAGACCAATCCAATTTGTATGTAAGTGTGGCTTTTATCTTATAACTATACAAGTATCCGTATGATAACAACCCGTATGATATTTTTTATGATATCACATAGTTATTTTTAGAACAATAATATCATACAGTTATTTTTAGAAACTAGCATTTAAGTTAGAAACATCGACTAAAACAAGACAAAAAGAGGTTATAAGATAAATATAATACATTCTTAGTGTATTGTATGAAAAAAATATCAAACTCGGTTGTGAGAATTGACAATTGTCTCGGCAGAGCCTCGACAATGATCAATTCTCCCAACCTCGTTAGATATTTTTTTTCATATAATACACTAAGTATGTATTATATATATCCCATAGTTAATATCCCGTTTTCCACTGCTTGAACAGTCCTTGTTGGAAGACGACAATGATGACGCAGATGAAGATAGTGGACAGGAGTACAGAAAAAATGGTGAAGCGGTTACACTGGTAAAAACTGAAATTGATGAAAAGGATGTTTTTGTTAAAAGAATGGTTACAACGCGTTACTAGATTGAAATACAACCGTTTGTGAAGAAATAACATTGCCAAGTGGAGTTTTGGTGTCGTGTGTCATCCAAAAGACAATTGGTGATACTCCTGGGATGACATATGGACTCAATCCTTGGGCATCCCATTTTACAAAGAGACAAAGATGTATTTCTTTTAAAATGGCTTATTCTACAAATCTAAAATGCTAACAGCTAAAATGTTATCTTATTTATCCAACTTAATGGAACTCTATTTCTGTTTTTATTTATATTTTTTTAGATAGATAGATATTTTTGAGCAGTACACATGCTCTAATAAAACTAAAATGTTAACAGCTGAGAAATTTTCATTTGACCTTACTTGGTGGACTCTTCAACTGTTTGAAAAAAAAACACAAAAACGCTTGTTTATAAATCGGCTTTTATTGCCTCCGTATCGAAAGATCGGGGACATATTGTTTAACTGTTGTCCGTCTGTCCGTCCGTCCATCCATCTGTCTGTCTGCAAAAGTAAACCATAAAACTTAACATTGCCAATATCTTCAAGCCTATTTAAGATACAAGGCTCATATTTGGCATGATGATAGATTTTAACGATCCGCATCTGCTGGTGCCAATGTTAAGGTCATACGACAAGGTCAATGTCATCTGACAAGGTGAAATTAGTCAAAAACTAAAGCAAAAAACATAACATTGCCGATATCTTAAAGCCTATTCAAGATACAAGGCTCATATTTGACATGATGGTAGATCTCAATGATCCACATCTGCTGGTACCAAAGTCAAGGTCATGTGACAAGGTCAAGGTCATCTGTCAAGTTCAAATAACTCAAAAGCTTAACCAAAATTAAACATTACCAATATCTTTGAGCCTATACAAGAAACAAGGCTCATATTTGGCATGATGACAGATCTCAATGATACGCATCTGATGTTTCAAAATTCAAGGTCATGTGACAAGATCACGGTCTTCTGTCAAGGTCAAACTTCTTCAAAACATATCCAAAAAGCTATAATTGTTCAGTTTATTCAAGCATACTATAGATACCCTGTCTCATAATTGGCATGATGAAAGCTTAGTGATGTTCATCTGTAGGTATCAAGGTCAAGATCATGTGACAAGGTCAGTCATCTGGCAAGGTCAACATTTAAAAAAAAAATGCTGTTACTCTGGCTTTTGTTTTTCACAAACACATCTTGTAAAATGATAGATCTCATTTTGGCGAAGGCATTACACACGATTCTATACTGCTACTTGAATATATAATGACCTTTGTTATTCTAAAATTTAAATTTTAACATTTATTATTGAGAAGAAGTACGATGTACAAGAACCAACACTTGCTTTATTTGAATTAGATGTCTTAGCCTTTGGTCCTCTTTAATACATTTACTTTGAAAGTAAACTTGCTGACAACTTGAATTTTCACTTCAGAAAAAAATATGTTTAAGATAATTACAGTCCCACAAATCAAAATAATTAGGAAAGTACTAGATAGTTTTCATATAAGTAGCCGAATTCTAATAAAATATCAAAATAATCCTGCAGATTATGTATAGCCGAGTAATTACTTTTTCAATTTTACCTTTAAATGCATTAAAAAAATAAACAGTCTAGTGAAATTTTCTTAAAACTTTTAACAATTTCATACAATTTTTCCTATATTTGAACCCCATATCAGTATTTGTCTCCATGATTGTTAAATAATGTGCACGTATACCATACATAAGATGACTATTTTAATATGGTTTGTTAAACTAAAGAGAGTACATTTGGTTGAATGTTTTTATTTTTTTAAAAAAGCGCTTCTTTTGATTAAAAACGCAGATGCTGACTTCGGTATGATGTTTTCGCTGCAGACCTGTACTTCTAGTTGTAAATGAATATAAGACCCAATTTTTCTAGGCTATCTATAGATTAACATTTAAAGCAATTTTTAGAATTCTTCAAAATGTAAACACGCAATCAAGACAATATCGATAACAAATTGTGCCTTGATTTGCAAAAAAAAAAAAAAAAAACAACCTGCAATTACCTACCGCACAAGGTAGCCAATACAGTTAGAATAGAAGCCATTCCTTTAACATGCAGGCCAACCTAAGTAAATGACTTAATCAAAGTATTGAAAACATGCTTAACCCTTTTCTGTTTAATCCCTGCTTTTTACGTGCCTGTGATTTTATGATTGAGCAAACATTGTGAAAAAAGAAGAAATTGCTTCTGACAAGCAATTTCTTCTTTTTCCACAGTATTTTCTACCCTACTGAATGGTTATTTTTCAATTTAAATCCATTTTAAATTTTCGTCTGCAAAACCTTTGAATTTGGACGGGTCCAAAATTTTGTAAAACAGGAAAGGGTTAAATAGTAGTCAGGTTTTCGAGTTTATCGTTTGGATGTATTCCAGTCAGGTGCGAGCTTTTATCTTACATAATGTAAAATTTTGCCGATAACGAGTCTTTGGAACCTATAGAAAATGCTTCTACTACGCTACACGTTTTGATAATTGAGGTAGTATTTTTTTAAAGAAACCCCAAGGATAACACATACATTTCCTTGAATTTTAAGAGAAATCTAAGATTGTGTAATTAAGACGAGTCTTTTTAGTTTTTCTTTCTGTTTTGTTTGGAGGGGGTTGCATATAGAGAGAGAACTGGTAAATACTAAAATGTTTGAAAATGTCTCAAAATCTTTGAAATGGCTGTCCAAAAAATCGATTAAAATAAAAAGTAGACTTTTCTCCACAAACAAATGACCGTGACACAAGTAATCAAATTCTGAAAAAAAGGAACTGAATTCTGTGAACATACAAGAAAATGCTTATCAAAACGATTTTCTCCTTGTGCAGGGGTGTGGAATTCCCATGCCCAACTTGTCCGACTTGAGCTTTTAAATTACTACTACTGCTACTACTTATAATGATAATAAAAATAACAATAATAAAATCTTAATAAAAGATGGTAGCTTATCAAGACATCACCACACACAATTTGGCCTGTGCGTGACACTTCCAACAATTTCATGTGTGCGTGATGGAAAGACGTTGAGTAGCGTGGACGCTCACGCAGTACATTATAATTAATTAGGGTTTGGAATAGAGATTTTAGGTCCGTAGCCATCTATTGAGCTCATAGTTTAGACTCTGATCAGACTGAGCGGCAGCACAGACTGATCTGAGTCTCAATGTTGCGCAGATGTAAAATTGCTAGAAATGTCACGCACAGGCTCTATTAATAATAGCAGATCAACTTATTTTCAATAAGGCCTTCTAATGGACTAGTAAATTTTCTAGGCCATATGTCCGAGAAAAATAAATACCACAGCATTTTTTTAGTAGAACTAATGAGTTCTTAACGAAAAAGTCTCCTTATGGTTAAATTATCATAAGGTGGAAAAATTGCTGTAAATGAAGAAAATGCTGGGTTCCACTTTTTTTCTATATTAAAAGCTAAGTCCCTAAAAATTTGACACTTCACTTATTCTGCAGACAAGTTCACTTTGATACTGGTAAAGTCGAAATCATCTTTTACTTGCCCGTGAAGAAAATATATATTTCCATTTAGGGTAGAAAAGGGCTTCATACTCCGGACACTATCAACCAAAAGCGAGTATTGGTTTATTTTACAGCGTTGTTCAATTATACTGGATTTGACGGAAGAAAAAAATATTAAATAATAAGTTCTATTACATAACCAAGCTTCTTTACAACATTAGGCATTAATTGATATAGCTTTGACGCAGCATTGTGTTTAGTAAAGTATAGTTTCTAAGTTAAAAAATTCATCAAATAAGGAGGGGAAATAACCACATGTGTCCATTAATAGTTGATATATCATTCCCTAATGATATAAGACAAATTCTGATGCATTCTGATGCATCAATAGTATGCCGCAATTTGTTTGTTTTCATCATTTAATTAGGTACATGTATTCACCCAGCTGAAACAAACTGGGGAGTACTTTTTTCAATTTAAACAAAATGAGTAACACAGTCTGATGGTAAAGTAATTGTATTTTTACCTCGTCTGTTTTCGAAGAAAACGCAAGGTGTGTTTATCATCTAAGCGTTTTAGGTGTTGTTTTTGGCGGGAAAACTTTAACCTGTTGTCTCTGAAGATATCTTCATGGAATCCAGCATGTGCCTACACTATCACAAGATCAATCCAGACAATTAATGGGGAAAATGCATTTTTGTAGAAGCCCCTTTTTCTACTCAGATTTTTGCATTACGTAGCACCTGCAGCATTCGGAACATCACTCGGCCATATCCGTAAACTGGAAAGTACCTCGGACGTAAAAGTAGTAATTTTTGGTCCATTTTTTTGGTAATTCGGCTCCTGGTGGTACTTTGGTTAATACGCTTGAAGAAAGGCAAATTCCTTTAATGCCTTCAGATGGTCTATAGAGATTTTGGCATATCATGATTTGAAAGCAAAACGCAGACAAACATTTTTGCCTCACGTCGATTTTGTTTTTCGCAGCGTCATTCTCAGTTATATTTATGACGTCTTATAAACCCACGTGCGAAATGACGCGCTTTCATGGATGCGCCTGTATTATTCCCGAGGTCTTTTCCATAGAATCGCCGAGGGTTCCCGATTGCACCTGCAGCCAAGAACAACCAGGCCGTTCATCCGTAGGCGGTGCTCTTGTTCACTCAAATCTTCATGTTGATGTTTGTTATATCTGGACGAATGTGCAACAAAAAAAGAAAGAAATAAAGAAAGAAATAAAGAAAGAAAAAAAAGAAAGAAAGATGAAATGATAAAACAGTTAGGAAATTAGACCACCTTGTTTATTTCTAAATAAAACTTTCGAAGATAACTTAAAGGTGTTTTGTGTGATTGGTCATATACAAGAACGGCTTTTAAAATGTGGTATTCACACTTCACGATTTTCTTAACTAGCATGAAAAGTAAATAAATGTTAGAGAATAATTGCTTTAAGCTAATTTTCAAAGACATATTACTATAAATATGAAATTTGCATACTATTGAGACTCGAACATGTGCACATAATATCACATGGATTAATTTTAGACCAATTTCATTGTTTAGATAGGTGATTTATAAGATAGGTTCATTTTAGGTTAATATGTTTATCCAACGATATCACTTCCATAGACATCGAATAGTTAAAACTACAGCAATATCCACAGTATTGAAATAAATAAGAGATAACGTGTAAAGTATGCTAGACATGGGGTGATTTGCTCCGCAGTCTGTTGCAAGATCCAGCGGGAACGGTTTTTTCCAATCTCAAATAAGTAGCTTGCAGCAAAGAGTGAGTTTGTCCTGAACCGTGTCACAGACTCAAAATTAAGGCTCAGACAATTCTGAAATTGGTGTTTCGACTCGTCATGAGGTAAAAGATTCAGGTTATCATTCAATAGCCGTCATTCAAAATAGTACTAAGACTGCACCTATTTGGGGTAATGGGACCTGCTCCGGTTGTCACAAAATAGTCAGGTTAAAAAACTATGATTTGCTCTTTTTGTCGCATTATTTTAATGCTTTAATAACAGTAACAGGCTTGAACTTGTCTAAAGCTTAGTGCCAGATCACTACTGCATATCACACATAGAATTAAAAGGAGGAAGATGGAAACATTTTCTCCGGGCAAGAGCTTACCACACACTTTCGTACCAAGAGAATTTTGAGCGTGATTGTGTGCAATGAAGTATTGTATAATTTTCTCAACCGTATGGACCTGCTGAAGAACTAGTCCAAAACCGACAGGAAAGAAACCATAATTTATCTTCTGTGAGAATCACTTTAATGTATTTTTTTAGGATGAACTAGGGGGAAAGAGTGTAAAAACCGGATCAAACCATTTTGAGGGGACCGATCATTTAAATTGAATGTGCAATATTTGCAAAATCAAATTCAAAAGCAATAATTCTTATTTTATTGATCAATAATTATAATTACAAAGCAGTTTATGAAATAATGTTGTTTCATCCAGGCTGTAGGCCTGTTATACGGTTTTCTTTGTTTAGAATAAAAACGTTGGGTAAGTTTTAATTATGTTTCCCTCATCCCCAAATGGACATATCAAAAACGCCTTAAATTGAAAGGCCCCTCTGCGGACTACCAAGAAGAAAAAAAGACGCAGGAGCGTCAAGGTCGACCAATAAATGAATTATTTTTGTTTGTTTGTTTGTTTGTTTGTTTCTTTTTTTTCTGAGGGCTCCAGTCAAATTCATCGAATGTTTCTAAGAGAATATTTATGCTTAGCAAATTGAAATCCATTCGCAAATTTTGGTGAAATTCCTAGGAGAATCTGAATTTCAACTTTGACCTTGACTTTTGAAGAATATGAACACTTATTTTGTGTAGCAAATTAAGTCATATTAGACCTTGTGTTTGCCAAATTATTTTAAATCAGTCTGTTTTGTCTGTGCTCTAGATAGCCCTTTCTTTTTACATAAGACGTTAAGGTGTTATATTGAATCTACTTAAAAAACAATTTCAAATGGTTTATCCACTCGTAAAGGCGAACAATTTTATAATTTAAAATAAATTCGTAAATACAGCTGATCGTCTGCGGATAAGTTTAGTTTTGACGCTTACCTCGAAGAGTAACCTTTTTATTAATGCCATAAAAACTTATTTACATTATAAAACAAAGCATCTCATAACCAAAAGCTGACGAAGCTGGGCGATAGAAAAACAACCGTCGAGAAAACAAAGTATCTATAAAGGAAGGTAATAGAAGTCTTGATGGCACTAATACTTCATGTCGGGCGAAAGCAAGAAATTAAATATTCAAATGCGCAAAGACCACAATCACTGCAAGGGGTCTCTTTTATGGGCGGATGACTTTTTCCCATACGACAGAATTAGTGAAAACTCATTTTTTTTAAATAATTACTCGGAAATTTATCAATGAGTTTTAATATTTTTTTACAGAAATAATCCTTAGGCGGGCATTATCAAAAGGCAAAAGTATATGTGCTTAAATAGAAACCATGTCTTTTATAGGTACAGGTCATTTCCAGGTATGATATATACTCGTAATGAAAAAAATGACTTTTTTCTTGGAAAATATTTAAAGTTGACCTAAGCAAGTATAAGATTGTGCTCAAATGTTCTTCAGATGAATAAATTAAGTATATGAAATGACGTATTTGCAATGCTGCTGGACCAAAAGACAAAGTTAAACTGTTCAATTCAAATACATTATAATATGACAGACGTCTTGGGGGTGAAATAAAACCGTTGAATATTTTTGATATTACACGGCGGGTGTTATTAGACTAGTGGAATAATTAGGCCTATGCAAATGAACTCAGAGCGAGTAGCAACGCTATTTTGTAACCGCGAATTGACGTCATAACTCACATATTATGACGTCAGTATTTTCGAGGAAAATTGAAATGTCGAATTTCAAGAATTTTGACGATTTTTTGCGAAAATTCGGATCTTAAAATAAATAAAATATCAAATTTATCTTCATCAAATACCGTCTTCTATAAACAGATAAAAACTCGGCGTAGCCTCGTTTGATAAATTTGGTGTTCAATGACCACTCGTTCAAAATCCTCCATTTTATACATAGGGAAAGTAGCTTTTTATCGATCTCCACTGTCTGTAGAGCGAAACCGCCCCCTCCATAGGCACTTTATGCCTAACAGAATTAATCAAAATTTATTTTTAACTTACATTAAAAGTAATAAGCTAACCAATTATCTATACTGACAGTAATAAAAAAAGGCTCACCAAATTTTTGAAATACATTTTTTCTATAAGCAGAAGACAATAATCTTATCTCATCTTCGGATACCCCGGGGTCTCCCTATTTGCTACGCTATATCCATATTGCGTAGAAAATAGGGAGACCCTGGGATATCCGAGGATGAAAAGTGACCCCTGCCTTAAAGATGTCAGTAACGAGTATGTCCATCATGACTAGCAATCACACCCTGCGTCTCATTGAGCCTCACGGGTTACGCAGAAGGTACCTCGGCAAGCCAGCCCATTACTGATGAAGAGCGTCAGTCAGCTGCTACACCGTTTGAGGCTGTTGCTGATGTTGACGTCCTGGGATATTCCACATGTGCTCGATTGGATTGCATTCCGGTGAGTTGGCTGGCCATGGCAGAACGTCAATATTATTGGCTTGGATGAAGTTTGTGGATATACGCGCCGTGTGTGATCGTGCGTTATCATGCATAAAAAATGTCCAGGTTGTCGGCGAAACGGGGGTTGGACAACAGGTTGTAAAACTTGCTTTATGTACCACATGGCATTCGAATTGCCTTGAACAACAACCAGGTTCGTTTTAAATGCATGGTTAATGGCGGCCCGCACCGTAACCCAAACAACTACCGAAGCGGTTACGCTCTAAAACACGATTATGCACATAACGTTCATTTCGATTTTCAGCGGCCGATTCAAAGTTTTATCAGCTTATTGTCCCAGGGGTCGATATAGAGTAGCAAATAGGGAGACCCCGGGGTATCCGAGGATGGTCATTTCTTATCTTGAATAAAATGTGACGAGTGTTTTTGTTTTAGCCTAAAACATTACTCCACAACATCCCGATCAGTATCTTCCGCCAAAAACAAATAGTACTTGTACTTAGTGCCCCGTATTGAACCACACATGAATGCATGTGAGGCATTATTTATGACTGTCAGTATTTTTGTAGGTAGATAATCATCTAAGGCCAAGGATGCCTAATGCATGAAATGAAAAAAAGGCAACAAACAATCTTACACGAACGTCTTCTTTTCATGACACAGAATAACATTTCAAAGAGATTAAATGTGTGCATAGTCACATGATAACTTACATTTTATGAAAGTTTCATGAAATCGGTCAATAAATGTACAAGTTGTGGTTACAAGAAATGTTGAATAACAAAGGTCTTTTTTTCACGACACAGCAACATAATCACCAAGAAAGAAATAAGAATATGAAGTCTTTATCACTTTACAGTCGAAAGTTCTTGCAATATTAACATCAAGTAATGTTGAAAATCAACGATCTTCAAAGAGGAACCGTGACTACATGTAATAATCTTGATTACACGATTATCAGTCGGAAAGTCCTAGCATATTATTTGCATATTTTTTTAAAGAAAGCAATATAATATTTAATATGCTGGTAGGAAAATGTTTCCTCTGTATACCAACATACATTTTTAATTGTGCGGAAGCACAATTAAAGCGGTTCTGTCCGGATTGCACCTTATCAAAATTTGCAAAACCTGCTTTTGTCCCAATTTATACCCATTTTGTAAACAGTTTGTTACAAAAATATCTGGCATACATTGAGCTTCTGATTTACTCTGATTATTGATTTAAGTTTATTTACGGTTCATTCCGTGAAGGCTTTAACAGTTGATTCATTTAGCTTAACAACAGAATATTAACTTAAAGTTACTAAAATACAGTTGTAAATTTGTGTGTCACTCCTCTCTCTGTACCTTTATCTTGGTGTATTAGTGTTTGGGCCAACTTATTTCTGACCCTGAGCGGGTACTGTTTCCCGCAAAATCAGAGTATCTCAATTGGCCAACTTATTTCACGCCCGCCCGGGGCCCATTGTTGTTGTTTTTCAGCTTGAAAACAGCCCTGCGTTCAGGATGACAAACCGGTTTAAGTCATATCCCGCTTTACCCATATACTTGCGTGTAAAGCGGGGTATGATTTGAAAACGGTTTGCTAAATTTTTTCAGCCTAAACGCATGGCGGGTCTAAAGCTGAAAAAACAACAACAACGGGCCCCGATAGGGCGTGAAATAAGTTGGCCCTGAGAAAGAGGGCAACCAGCTCTAGACTGGTCCACATATCGACTATCAGAATAGAATAGGCTATTCTGATATTCGACAGTAAGACCAGTCTACACCCGACCCGACAGAGGGCCAGATATAAGTTGGCCCCATGTCTGTCGTGATATATATTTCTGAAAACGTGTAATTACAACTTTTCGGGATGCACTTTAACAATTTGACATTATCATTTCAAATGGTGAATATGCTAACGTGTACGTGAAGTGCTTTTCAAATATATATTTCCGCACCAAAAGAATGGAGATGTATTCGCCTGAATATTAAAACCTAATACTATGGAAGAAGCAAATTCCAATGCTTATATTTGGTAGTTAGATGTTGAATTAATTTGAATTGTCGACGTCCTTGATAAAATCTATGTCTAATTGATGTTTCCCACTTATGTTTAAGGTATTTTTAAATGTGACATGTAAGGTTTGACTATATCTTTAACAATAACTTGGCTTGGATGTGTTTATTATTTCTTTATATATATATATATATATATATTAAAACTAGATATACATAAACTCCCGAATTTACAATAAGCGGTTCAGTCATTCATAACGCACAATTACAGTGCTTACAGCACTTTGATTAAATGTGTTTTTCATTGTGATTGTTTATATGAAAGAGCACAAATGTTGCTCCTAGCACCGTATAGAGCACTTTGACATTAATTCCAAGATGTTACGTTAAAATTCATTACTTCCAAGCTACTATAATTCTACTTGAAGTCAAGCCAATCATAGGAATTAATTTGTACCATTCCCTAGGGATTCTTTTAAGAGCAGATGTAACTAAAACTCATCTCTCCTTCGCGGCCATATCTCCTCCACGAATTAAGGTCCCGGCTTCGATCCCCGACGGCGGCACTCATTCTTTCCGACTATTTGTCTCTCTACAATGGGTTGATAATCGTAGACCTATGTGAGATAGCAGCTGGAGGTTACATGTAGGAAAGGATGCGGTGAGAGAAATACCAGGAAACCATTGTTAGGTGCTCCAGCCTCCGCGATTTGACTGAAAAATGTTGGAAGCGGCGTAAAACTCCATTCAATCAATCAACGAAACCACGAAACTCCTGTCTTCAAACTTATTTTACGGTTTCTGATGTCCCTGAGTTCATGTTTGAAAAGTCGATGCCAGCTAAAAGATAGATATATAGTATTCAACACGTTCACTATGCATATCATTCATAATTTCCTGGTGTTGGTAAAAGCCATTTCAGCTTTACAGTTAGTTACATCGTGAAATTGACGTTCATCTCAAACAAAACCATTCTAAATCACTCACTCAGCGCTCCATTCATTCATTCAAAACACTCACTCAAATCGATCAAAAACGCTCCAATCTCACCGAAAAAAATATAGCAACAACCCCGTTCAAAATAAAAATAGCTGGGAATAAAAGTCGGGATTTCACTAAATTAATTAAAATTGTAAGCTTTTGATAAGATCTCGAGGAAATAGGAAACTTTTTTAGAACATATATGCTAATTTTTAAAGGGAGGTAATTAATATTGCTAATTTTGTTCATCCTGAACAAAATTTGCAATATTGGATTACCTCCCATTAAACTCACTCAAAACTCGCTCCACACACTCATTCAATTTCATTCCAAAATCGTTCCAAAATCACTCATCTTGTCAATTTCACGATGTTGTTAACTGTAACCTAAAACTTTATCATTGCCTACTTCCCTGCGTTCCGGTGACCTCGTCTAAAATCAGGTCAGATTTTCTTCGATATCTATCTTGAATGCCTGGCAAAATTCAAATACTAAACCAATCACGCAATTCTCAAAATTACATTTGAATAACATTGATATAAAGTAAGTCGAATTTTTTTTAGACATTTTGGGATCTTTGAATTAAAACATTGAACCCATTTTGAGATATAAATAAGAATTTGCCGTTCTCACAGTGATCCGTACATTTGTAAATACCGTGAATAAATCAATATTTCAGTCTTTTTTCGGCAGTGCACTTCGCACTCTGTCCATCCGTCCGTATTTCTGGCAGTCTATCTTTCCGTCCTATCAATTTATCAGTTGGGTGTTTGAGTCGGCATGATGAATACAGATCAAGATCTAATTTGGTTCGGTAGTAACGTTGTAGGAGACTCCATAGGAAAACGACCCTGTTTTTGTTTTATATAGAATATCGACTTCCAGATGAAAATACTATGACTGGGTGTCTCATGTTAATAACGTGTCAATTCAGTCACTGTTAGACATCATGAATAGACCAAGAATTAGGAAAAGTTTCTTTGTACAGAGGAGTATATAAGTTAGAGCCCGGAAAACGAAAAGGGTCTACAGACAGAGACTGAAACCAATATATCCCCGTATATTTCATATGTTCGGGTAAAAAAAAACATTTAAGTGACTCATTTACTCATTGTAGGACCACCTGTGCGAAATTATTTGAGCCTGTGCGTGACATTTTGAATAATTCAAAAGTGCACCAAGTAAAGACTTTGGACAGCCTGTGCATCCACACAGGCTGACAAGCGTCTTTGCTTTGCGCAAGGGAGATAGATAAGGTCTCAGCCCCTCTTCAGGCGGTCAGAGGATATCCTTATTACATTGTGTGGCTGTTCATGTTGTTCAATGTCTCGAGATAACATACATGAAATTTTTGGAAATGCTACGCACAGACTCTTTTTGAAATGCATCTATAAATGTTGGAAATATGCTCCAGACGAACACACTAAACCAATAAAGTACAAACACACTTGTCATAGCAGTGGCGGATCCAGGATTTCTTTGAAGGAGGTTCAAACATCATTAACGGGGGTTCGTATCCCTATTCCTACACAGGTTAAACCCTTATCCTGCTGGATTTAAAAACAATCTTTACAAAAAAGTCCATTTTTCCCTTGCATATCAAAAGACTGATACCGAAGTTTTAACACAAAAATAAAATAGAAGGTAGGCAGTATATACTGGATCAGACTTCACAATTGCGCAGACTGATCTTTGTCTTTACTGTCTACCAAAGCTTTGTCTCAAACAGTAATATTCAGATGACAGCAGGAGAAGGGTTAATTGAAATCATACACCATGGAAAATTTATCAATTTGCCTATAAGGGGGGGGGGGCGTCCGAAACCCCCAAACTCCCTCTGGATTCGCCATTGCATAGTATCTCTTGCTTATTGCAAACAAGCCCACAATAAAGAAGAGACTGGTACTACTGTCCACTCATGTATGAAGCTTTTATGATAGTTGACAGCGGGACCAGTCTAAATAAAGAAGGGATCAATCCAAATTGCTATAGCGTGCACCCCAATAAATATAAATGTAATATGTTTTAAAAAAAGGGACTAAGACTACAAATGCGACAATTAAGTCATACTTTGTATTTATTTTGAGTTATGACATCTACAACCTTTTAAGTAAGTGCATTTTCAATTGAGACAATATAAAGTGATGGAATGTGCAATATTTGTTATTGACAATAATGTGATGTGATGAAAAAAATAATCAACAAATTCAAATCATACTTTGATAAATTGTGGTAATTTCAATAATCTATTGATCAAACGAGAAAACAGCACTACATTCAAGACAAAACCTGTCACAGAACCCTTTGCTGTTTAATCCCTGCTTTTTACGTGCCTGTGATTTTATGATTGGGAAAATATTGTGAAAAAAAGAAGAAATTGCTTCTGACAAGCAATTTCTTCTTTTCCACACTATTTTCTACCCTACTGAATGCTTATTTTTTAATTCAAATCCACTTTTAAATATGATTTACAAAACTTAAGAATTTGGACAGGTCTAAAATTTTGTAATATAGGAAAGGGTTAAGGAATGGTCCTCTGCTTTGCATGTCAACAATCGTGCAAAGCGGTTTACCATTTTTAAACCTATGCAAATACATTTCATCTAGAAGGAACAGATGATAAGAAACTCCTGTCTGGAATCTGTTGTATATATGTAACAGTCCTTGATATTCATACATTTCACATATGGGTACTTGAATGTGTGATCTTGTTAATTTGTGAAAACATTCTAGGAAAATAAAAATCTATATCATTTAAACAAAGCACAACGATTTGGGTCAATGCTTAGTAAAGGCCTTTACAATAATTTTTCACTGACCCCTTGAAAAATTGATTCCAAATTTCAAATCACGCAAAAAGGGGCCATCTAGATAGTGTGTGAAGTGTTGTTCAGACATTGCGGACTGCACAGACTGACTTGGATAAAAACTTACAGCACCTGGCTAATTTTCTGAATCTAGATCTAGAATAATCATTCTACCTTCTTGTGAATACTCCAGGCTCAGTATGACTAGGGTTAACATAATGAAGAAAACGCCCCATCAGGAAAAGCAAAATTTCTAAATTAACATGATTTCATTGCCCATTAAAATCATTTGCAATATTGAAAAAAAATATGAATAACACAAATGCTTAAAGACGTACAGTTATGGACACTTTGCTACCAAAAAATTCTCATCAAAAAGCACACAAAACAACTAAATAATTACTTCTAATATTCAAAACACCTCTGTATCATTAATTAAGAATTTATAAAACAGAAATATGATTAAGTCGAAGTAAAGATACCATAGAAAATTAAGCCCTGCCATAAAAAAATGCCCTTAAGCTATGATAAAGAAAGATTTTGTCAGTAGGCAAGGAAAGTTTTATAATAAGAGTTCCAAAAACCAACAGTTACTGTACTTTCTTTAATGCTTTTCAGAGGCTTATAGATAAAAAAAACAGTAGATTATTATTTTGATAAACTCACTGCCTTACCAGTGAAATAACTAGTATAAAAAATCTATACCTGGCTTTGTTCATTTTACCCTATTTGATGACATCTAAGCAGAGTCCAAAAAGTGATGTCATCATATGTGTTGCATAGCTATCTTGTGCAAAATGACACGCTTTAAGAAAATTTGTCCTAGATTTTTCACATTTTGTCTCATCTATGCGTTAAAAAAATAGAATAATTGTTTGTTTTTTAGTAAGATCAATTGATACTTCATTTTGGAACAACAAAAGCTATATTTTCACTTGTGGCTCCACCACTCATGAAAATATAGCTTTTGTTGTTCACTCACTGAAATGTAAATCCACCTTATTTGAAACAAATGCTTATCCTCTAATTATTGCTGTTGACTTCTGACAAAATCTTATTCCGACATACCTCATCATTTTGATTGAATAGAATGCAAGATTAAGTAAAAATTAGTTAACTAGTGTTTTAACAATTTAAATGAGCTTATAGTGGAAATCAGCACTGTTTTTGCTGTGAAAATGATGTCATAAAGTATGATATGATGTCATCACACGGCAAAACATGTTGCGAACTATTTCAATAAAAAAACAAATTCAATGAATTTTGTTGATTTATCACAAAAATTCCAGTGATGATATAAATATTGAGTATTTTTATGAAAAACGAACATGCTTAAAGATATACAATTATGGACTCTTTGCTACCACACAAAATTGTCATCAAAAAGCTCACAAAACAACTAAATAATTACTTCTAATATTCAAAACACCTACATACCATTAGTTAAGAATTTATAAAACAGAAATATGATTAAGTCGAAGTAAAAAGATACCATAGAAAATTAAGCCCTGCCATAAAAAAAATGCCCTAAAGCTATGTTAACCCTTTGCTGTTTAATCCCTGCTTTTTACATGCCTGTGATTTTATGATTGAGAAAACATTGTGAAAAAAGAAGAAATTGCTTCTGAAGAGCAATTTCTTCTTTTTCCACACTATTTTCTACCCTACTTAATGGTTATTTTTCAAATTAAATCCACTTTAAATTTTCGTCTGCAAAATCTTTGAATTTGGACAGGTCCAAAATTTTTTAAAACAGGAAAGGGTTAAAGAAAGATTTTGTCAGAAGGCAAGGAAAATTTTATAATAAGAGTTTCAAATACCAACAGTTACTGTACTTTCTTTAATGCTTTTCAGAGGCTTATAGATGACAAACAGTAGATTATTATTTTGATAAACTCACTGCCTTACCAGTGAAATTACTAGTATCAATAATCTATACCCGGCTTTGTTCATTTTACGCTATTTGATGACATCTACGCGGAGCCCTAAAAGTGATGTCATCATAAGTGTTTCATAGCTATCTTGTGCAAAATGACACGCTTTAAGAAAATTTGTCCTAGATTTTTCACATTTTGTCTCATCTACGGTTTAAAAAAATAGAATAATTGTTTGTATTTTTAGTAAGATCTATTGATACTTCATTTTGGAACAACAAAAGCTATATTCTCACTTGTGGCTCCACCCCTCGTGAAAATATAGCTTTTGTTGTTCACTCACTGAAATGTAAATCGACCTTATTTGAAACAAACGCTTATCCTCTAATTATTGCTGTTGACTATTGACAAAATCTTATTCCGACATACCTCATCATTTTGATTGAATAGAATGCACGATTAAGTAAAAATTAGTTAACTAGTGTTTTAACAATTTAAATGAGCTTATAGTGGAAATCAACACTGTTTTTTGCCGTGAAATTGATGTCATAAAGTATGATATGATGTCATCACACGGCAAAACATGTTGCGAACTATTTTAATAAATAAACAAATTCAATGAATTTTGTTGATTTATCACAAAAATTCCAGTGATGATATAAATAGAAAATCAAATTTATGTTCATTACAAATCAAATTTGTTAAACTCATTCATCTTAAACAGATGAAAAGTTGGCAAAACCATGTTTTTGGTCTGATTATAGCCTACATGATTCCTTTTATAAAATTTGGTATTTAATGACCACTTTTTAATATATTCTCTATATATGGTACAATGTATTACAACAAAGAAAATTATCAAGTATAAACATGGAGAAAGACATAAAGAAATATTAAATTAACAAATTTCAAAAAACAGCTTCTTCAATCACAGGCATATACATGTGTATGGCAATAAGTAAATCTTCAACCATTAAGCAACTTAGCACTGTTGGTTCACTTTTCTCTTTTGCAAAAATATATCAACCAGTTTTCTGAAAAGATTAAATAAGAGATATTCATGATTTGTGTCTCAGATAAGAGATATTCATAATTTGTGTCTCAGATAAGAGATATTCATAATTTGTGTCTCAGATAAGAGATATTCATGATTTGTGTCTCAGATGAGAGAACAAGAACACCGCTTACGGGTGCCTACGCTCGGCTGTCGAGTGCTGGATGGTGGGAAAAAAGTCTAGGTCGATAAAGGGGCATAATTTGCAAGAAATGCATCTAGAGTTATCTCCCTTGATAATATAAGTTGCTTTTTTGATGGTGAAGATGTGTGCCAAGTTTCAAGTGAATGCCTCCAGTAGAACCAGAGATATCATAAAATGTCAAACTTTTCGCAATACGACGACACCAAGGCTATAGCAATACCTTGGGTTTTCTCCAAAAACAGCTGAAACAGCCGAGCTAAAACATGTAGCCAGTCTGAGGCTTGAACCCAGGACATCTCACTTACAAGGCGAGTACGCTACCAACTGACCCAACAGGGCTGCCTCCTTTGGTCATAGGCAATTATTACATGTATATAAAGTTTCCTGATTCTATCTCACTTTGTTTTTGAGTTAGAGTCCAGAAACCAAAAAGGTCTACAGAAAGACATATGGATTGATGGACAAACAGACCGATGGATGGAACCGATATATCTCCATCTATTTCCTAGGTGGGGTATCAAAAGCTATTTCACAATAGGGTAATATTTGTAACAAAATTCATTCTGAGGGGTCAGTGCAACACTATTGTAAGTGCCTATATATTTATAGGCACTAACAATAGTGTTGCGTTGATTCCTCAAATTTTATAATTATTCTAATGGAATGGATTATGCTTTTACTGAATGGTCAAGAAACATAAATTCAGAGAGTACATACAGGAAAATTGTTTGATCTTCAATGAAGGTTAGTTGTTCTTTTTTTTATTCTAAGAGCAAACATAGCTTTAATGTGAAAAATACAGTTTATGTTGCTCACTCAAATTTAAGAGCAGAAAATACCAGACTTCTAACCAAATATTGGGGCTTGATAGCCTGCATTACATAAAAGGCAATAATCTATTGATTTCCAAAGAACATATTTTCATATATTCTGTAATTCATAAACAAGAGGACCATGATGGTCCTAGATCGCTCACCTTCATCTCTTTGACTTCTCCCTTAGCAAAATTAAATACTTGAAAGATCATTAAATGATCATTAAATTTTTCAAAGAAAAACATAACTCTATTTCTATGATCGCTGCATAAATTTCTATCCTTTTCTCAACAAGTTTCATGTGACCTGGCCAACATTCTGACCAAGTTTCATAAAGATTGGGCAATATTTGTGGCCTCTAAAAAGAAAATAGTCATTTAGGCCCCTGATATGACATGGATCGTTCCCATTTTAAATAGGGTTCATCCTTGTGACCTAGCCATTATTCTGATCATGTTTCATGAAAATTGAATTGTATTTGTGGCTTCTAGAGCGTAAACAAGAAAATTGTCATTAAGGCCCCTTTTACCTTGATATGGCACATATCCTTCTCATTTTCAATAGGGTTCATCTTTGTGACCTGCCCAACATTCTGACCAAGTTTCATGAAGATTTGGCCATATTTGTGGTCTCTAGAGTGTAAACAAAAAAATTGTCATTAAGGCCCCTTTTCCCGTAATATGGCACAGATCCTTCCCATTTTCAAAAGGGTTCATCTTTGTGACCTGCCCAACATTCTGACCAAGTTTCATGAAGATTTGGCCATATTTGTGGTCTCTAGAGTGTAAACAAAAAAATTGTCATTAAGGCCCCTTTTCCCGTAATATGGCACAGATCCTTCCCATTTTCAAAAGGGTTCATCCTTGTGACCTGGCCAACATTCTGACCAAGTTTCATGAAGATTGGGCCATATTTGTGGTCTCTAGAGTGTAAACAAAAAAATTGTCATTAAGGTCCCTTTTCCCGTGATATGGCACAGATCCTTCCCATTTTCAATAGGGAACATCCTTGTGGCTTGGCCAACCTTCTGACCAAATTTCATAAAGATTGGGCAATATTTGTGGCCTCTATAGTGTAAACAAGAAAATTGTCATTAAGGCCCCTTTTCCCGTGATATGGCACTGATCCTTCCCATTTTCGATAGGGTTCATCCTTGTGCCCTTGCCAACATTCTGACCAAGTTTCATGAAGATTTGGCCATATTTGTGGCCTCTAGAGTGTAAACAAGAAAATTGTCATTATGGCCCCTTTTCCCGTGATATGGCACGGATCCTTCCCATTTTCAATAGGGTTCATCCTTGTGACCTGGCCAACATTCTGACCAAGTTTCATGAAGATTGGGCCATATTTGTGGCCTCTAGAGTGTAAACACTAAGATTGTTGACGACGGACGACGGACGATGGAAGACGGACGACGGACATTCAATGATCACAAAAGCTCACCTTGAGCACAATGTGCTCAGGTGAGCTAAAAAGTTTGGACAAAATAAGATTTTGGAAAATAAAGAAACGTAATCAGTTTAACCCCAGATTAAAGCTACTCTTTCACAGTTTTTCATTCAAAAAATACAAAACTTGTTCTTAGATTTGGAAAATGTGTGTATTTTTAGACGATCAAGAATGGCCAAATGGCATTGGCACTAATAAAAAAATGTTTCAATAATTTTGTAACTTATTTTTTGAAGTGTTAGAATCAGTAAGGGTCTGTTTATTTCGAGTCTATAAATTTCTAAACCATTACTTTCTGTAAATAATCTTTCATTTTTTCTTGTATTTATTTGAAGTTCCCAGCTGTCAAATCCTTTTACCTAAATCTTTTGAATAAGAAAAACATGCAGAATGCACATGGGTAAATAGTTGGCACAAAATTGAAGAATTAACTTTTAGGCCTTAGTATTTATTTGCTTTATGTTTCAGAATGAATTTTGTCAAATTCAGGGTTATTGGTCATTCTTATCACGCATTACAAGATTGAATCTTATTATTCTAAAGGCTTCAACCTGATGAGGTCTTCACTTCCAATTGATTTTACAAAAAAATTCAAAAATCACATTTTCCCAATCTGTAAAAGAGTAGCTTTAAATATAATTATAATGATAATAATCTTACTAATGATCTAATGGTTATTTTGATGGTAATATCTCCTTTGCATATATCCTATTGAGTACTTTATATCCTGGCTTGGTTTCCGGAATTCGACAAATACCAGGTTCCTCATCACAGATATAACCATGGGAACAGCAGTACTTGTGGTCCGGACAACATACACCCTACAAATATACAAAATTAACGGTATGACCTATGTCGCAATAGAACATATTTCCATCTATTATCTAGGGGATTTATTACACAAGTGCAACAGCTATGCAAATGAGCTTAGAGCATATAGCAAAGCTATTTTGTTACCGTGAAAACAACTACATAAGAAATGATATAACATCATTTCATAAACAGCATGCAATACCAGGCAGAAAATTTCCATCAATGCTTTGCAAGAAATTTCTTGTTAATTCATAAAAAGGATTTATTTGTATAGAATATCAATCATTAAGTATCATATTTATTAAATGCATCATATACAATAGGTGCCTGTTTTTCTAAGCATCTTACGATCATTTTTTATGCATTGAGTCAAAAATTATATATGCTTCTACAGTAGTAACTAAATATGAAATTATGCCTTGCACCATCTCATTGAAATCGTCTTATAAAGACGATTCCAATGAGATATTGCAAGGCAGAATCTAACAATGAACGAAAACACTTGGTATGATTTGTGATTTTGACTTATGATAAATTTTTCATAAGACGTTTAGTAAAACAGACTTCTGGTGAATTCCAGAAAACAATCTTACATTAGCAAATGGGCAGCATTTAAATCCTTCTTTGTTGTCTTCACAGCAGGTTTGCCCGTCGTTACATCCCTGTGTACTTCCCTGACATGGAACAACACCATTGTCAACAATGCCCTCCATGTCCTTATTCACCTCCACAATACGACCTTCACCAACACGTTCCACATGTATAACATTGCCATTGAAAACTTGGTCGGAAGACACAACACTGTCGCTGATGGGTTTTTCCGCCTGTAAAGGAGGTCGTTTATTGCTGGTCGTGTTTGACCAATTTATTGTGTGCATGTCGCGTATACATGTGCCGTGACTAACATCACATTCATAACCCTGCGGACAACAATGTTCACCATCAGAACAGCAGACAGCCTGTAATGAGGCAAACAAGAGCTGTCATAGTTTCTTTAATGCTTTTTGGCCGATACTCGAAGAATGTAAATATATTATCATTTCATAAACCCACCACCTAATCAGTGAAATGATTGCAAACTTTACCCCGCTTTCGTTCATTCTACCCTATCTGACGCTATCTAAGCGGAGCCCACAAAGTGATGTCATCATGATCGTTGCATAGCTATCACATACAAAATGATGTGCTTTGAGAAAATTTGTCCTAAAACTTGCACATTTTGTCTCATTTTTACTTACATCAAAGAAATTAAATAATCTTTTGCTTTTCAAATAAGATCAATTGATATCTTATATTGTGAACATCAAAAGCAATGTTTTCACTTGTGGCTCCACCACTCGTGAAAATTTAGCTTTTGTTATTCACACAATGTAAAATAAATTGATCTTACAGTGAAACAAATGATTATCTTCTATATAATGTACACATAACAGTGTGGAAATATGTACCTCAAAAGATGTTTTTAACTTTGAACATTTGACATTAATTAAGTCAGTAAAAGTGATGTTTTGCAGTTGATGATGCCCATTTGAGCATTTGCAAATATGCACAAAATTAATGTAATCTTCTATCCTTTTTGTGTTATCTCAAGCAATATTTTCAAGGTGGCTGATTCATCAACATTGCAAGTTTCTGTCTTGGAATCACAGTTTCGAGCAAAGTGACAAATAATAAACTTATGCCAATAAATAAAGTGTCTAGATGTAGAATTATGAATGTGATGTTTTTCTTATTTTCTTCACCTCTTCAGAACAGTGCACTGAATCTTAATTTAGGTATTAATTTCCTTATTTCATAAAGAAGGAAATGTGTTTGTTAAACACTAATGCCACCGCAACTGCAATTATTTCAATAAAGAGTGTTTTATATTTGAAGTTAAGTGTGCCTTGACAAAATGTGAAATATCAAAATTTAAACATGTTTGACCTTGGAAATAACCTCGACCTTGACTGATGACCTTGAAGTTAATACCAACAGAAAGGTCTTTCCACCAACAATACACAAGTATGAAGTAATAGCTCTACCTGAGCTTAAGCAGTGTAAGCCCTTTAAGACTGAACGGGCTCAATGATACAATATCAATGAGCATAAACAACAATTGACTTATGTCAATATAATGGAATTTTGTTTTTAAAAATGTATAGTCTTCATAAAAATTATGTAATCCACAAGCTTGCTTAAAATGATCTTGAATATATCAGTTATCATCACAATTTACTGATATAAATCTTAAAGCAGGTCAATAGCCTATTCTTTGTCAATCAACAAAGGGCAATGTCTCACAAAATATGATGAGTGGAGAAATTTTTTTTGTGCACTGCAATGAGATCTATCCACCTGTGAGCTTTCATGATTTTAGCTTTCATAATTTTTGAGATATGCTCCAGGCAAAAAAACAGTCTACGGACCAATAGACAGACTGACAAGTGCAAAGTAATGAGCCCCTTCTTCTTTGAAGGGGGGGGGGGGGCATAATAATGTTTGGTCCACTTGCAAATGTACTCAAGCAAATTTGACACTGATAAACCAGTTTCCAAATTTCACTCACATGAATGATACGCTCATTTACTTACATTTGGCAAAGGACAACAGCCGTATGTTTCCTCATACATTGGACAGCATGTCTGTCCGTCCCTACATTCAGAGCCATCTGGGCATATAACTGCATTTGGTTTGTGTACTGTGGGGATGGCTGGTGTCTTGGTGTACCATTCTGTCTTCATGTTGCCTTTGGAGCATGTTCCAGCATTACAAATGTAACCATTGGGACAACAATGTTCACCATCGGAACAACATTCAGCCTGAATGAATAATTGCTTGATTATAAATAGGTGAGTTGCAAATTGGACTTTTATAACAGGGATTAACACTAACAACAGTCCTTGGGACAGATACCTGTGGATTTTAGGGAGGACTGGTAGATGTAACTATGCTGTAGGTCCTTCAGGCTTGTAGTTAATGGCAGTACTGTGTATTACAAATCTGTTGTGTTTTGAAAAAAAATGCCTTCCCAATACTGAAATTTTTATTACCAAATAGGAAACATTGTGGAAAAAGAAAAAAATTGCTTTGCAAGAGCAATTTCTTCTTTTCCAACAATGTTTTCCTAGCAATTTACCCCCTAAATTGCTAAATATCAAACATGGTTTTCCTTGTGCAGGACCTGTTGTTATTATGGAGGACCTGTAATATTTTTGGCTAATAGGTCCTTCAGACTGGTGGCAAAAATTTGTTAGTTTCAAACCCTGTATCATCAGATAAACAAGAGATATTTGTAAAACATTTATGCCCCCATAAAGGCAGGTCAATAGCCTATTCTTTGCCAATTTTCTTAAGCATGTCATTTTGCATGTGATTAATATGCAATGTTCATGTTTAATGATGGGCTTCACTAAGATAACTTCAGATGGGATAATGAACGAAAGCAGGATATAATTTTTGAAAATTTCTCTGATTTTATGGAGGGATGATCATGTGATTATCAACCAATAAGCTTTAAAGAAAACTGAATCAAATTATTTACCATAGGCAATGGACAACACCCCCATTCTCCATTGAACTGTTTACAGCATGTATGATATGGTGGGCATTCCATGCTATTGTCACAAATAACATTTTGGCTTGTCAGATTGAAATTTTCATCAATGTCTTTCCCTTCATCAGCGGATGCTTTGTCCTTTTTAGAGCTTTCTTGCGATTTATCATACCAATCCATCTTCATGTCGCCTTTGGAGCATGTTCCCACAGATGTGTCACAAACATAGCCCTCTGGACAACAATGTTGGCCATCAGAACAACAGACAGCCTGAAAAGGTCAATTGGAATTATGCATTTCTGTTTCACAGCTATAACTGTTTCCTCTCGTAAACAGCCATAACCGACACCCTTTGGCCCATAGGGGTCCATAATAACCCCCTTACCACCATATAGACTATTATTAGTCTATATGGTGGTAGGGGGGGTTTCTTTGGACCCCTATGCTTGGGTCAACTTATTTCTGGCCCGAACGGCTCCCGTTTTAGTTGTTTATCAACAGGGCTACAATTAAAAACCAGCAATGTGTTCCAGCTGACAAGACATTATCAAATTATACCCGCTTTGCACATAATTGCATGTGCAAAGTGGGGTATAACTTGAAATGGATGACAACATTTTGTCAGCCTGAACTAAGAGCTGGTTTGAGTTATAAATCAGTAAGAGCTTGGAAATACTTGCCTTGCATAATGAAAATAGGCTAGTGAAAATATGTGTCTAATGACGTAAGCTATGACGTAGTTGACATGCCTGTTAGACAAGAAATCTTCAATAAATTTGAACATGTCTTAAAATAGATATGATTAGTAATGCAGACTTTAATTAGATTCTTTTCACATTCACAAAAAGTTTAGATAACCAATCAAAACACTTCATAAATTATTCATGAGAAGGATCAAAACACTAACAAGTTGTCCAAGGGTAAAAGCTCCCTGACCATGTTATGTATTGCTCTCAAGAGCATTAATTGGGAGAAAATCAGTATGTCAGGAGACAATTTCATCACTTTATTGAAGTAGATGGGTCACTTAGATTCCAAACTGTTACTATGGTAAGTTACAGAAGTAACATTTCCATATGTGATAGTAAAGTATGTCTTTTTTTAAACGAGAGATGTTTGTAAAGCATTTATGCCCCCCACCACCCCCCTAAAACCAGGTCAATGGCCTATTCTTTCTCAATCAACAAAGGGCAATAATCCACAAAATATGATGAGTAAAGTTATGGTTCTTGTGCACTGCACTTCTCCTCACTAAGATCTATCCACCTTTGAAGTTTCATGCTGCTAGCTTGCATACTTTTTTAAATATGCTCAGGACAAAAATCAGTGAAGGGATGAACTGATGGATGGACAGACCAACAGACATACTGTTCGACTGACAAGTGTAAAGCAATACACCTCTCCTCTTCCAAGGGGAGCATAATAAATATCTCAATGGAAAATATAAACTTGACTTAATATAATATTTGAATGCTATATCCTATCCAAAATTTTGATCACCAACATGAAGGTGAACTGTTTGTGAGTTAATCATTGTAAGTAAATCTAATTTTAAAGGTACTTAAATCACTTTATTGAGGCTTGGATAAAAATCCTGATACATTTTCTTGTGCAGTATATTTGTTAACATCGTGAAATCGACAAGGTGAATGATTTTGGAATGATTTCAATTTAATTGAATGAGTGTGTGGAGTGAGTTTTGAGTGAATTTAATTGGAAGTAATCCTACATCGCAGATTTTGTTCAGGATGAACAAAATTAGTGATATTGATTACATTCCTTCATAAAATATGCATACAGGTTCTATAGAGGCACATGTTCACCATCAAGACAGGGATGCTCTTGTTTTTAATCCAATCAATAAGCTCAAATCCAATATACAGAACTAAAATAATTTGTCTGCCTCGGTGGCCTAGTGGTAAATGCACTCGACCTGTGACCTGGAGGTACATGGTTCAAGCCCCACTGTCGCCGTGGTGTGTTTATGGGCAAAACACTTAATAGCTAGACCCAGTTCACCCAACTGTAAAATTAGGTAGCAGTGGGTTAAACCACTGCCTCCTCTTTCTCAGGGATGTGAAAACATCAGAATTGTGTGTTCGAGAGGGATTCTATAAGCTTAAGCTTTCGTTGCAATCGAACTAAAATAAATTAGTATAAACTAAAATAATTTACATTTGGGAGTGGACAACAACCAGAGACGCCAGTGTTCGTCTTGCAGCATGTATCGTAAGGTGGGCACTCTCCGGGTTCATCGCAGTTACTCTGTAATTCATTGCCGACTGGTTCTCTGTCTAAAGTCAGTACTTGAGCCTCTTCTTTCGTAAACCAGTCTATCTGTGCCAAACCCTGGTTACATTTTCCACTGGACACATCGCATGTGGTCCCAGATGGACAACAGTGAACATGGTCTGAACAACATACAGCCTGAAAGTTTAAGGTAGTGGACCACGTAATACTTCCACAATGTTTCTTGGGTAATGAACTTCAACAGTGTTAACAAAGGTTTCCTAATGATTTTCATTAGGAAACCTCGGTCAACATTGTGGAAGATCATGGGTTCCGAAATGTTGCGGAACTATTACGATTCCACTTAAATACCCATAGTTAGGATAAAAGTTTGATATTTCTTTAAAAGACACAACATGCAGCTCAAATTGACCAATGTAAACATCATCTGAGCAACAAACAGCCTGGAAGTTTAGAAAAACATTATAAGGATTTAAATTTATATTTCTAATTAAACAAGTGGCAGGTGGTCCTAGATTGACCAAAGGGAACATGGTGTTAACAACAAACAGTCTGTGAGAAAGGTAACCATTATAAGGACATAAATTTGATATTTTTAACAAGACAAGGGGTAGGTGGTCCAAGATTGACCAAAGGGAACATGGTGTTAACAACAAACAGTCTGTGAGAAAGGTAACCATTATAAGGACATAAGTTTGATATTATTAACAGGACAAGGGGTAGGTGGTCCCAGTTTGACCAAAGGGAACATGGTGTTAACAACAAACAGTCTGTGAGAAAGGTAACCATTATAAGGACATAAGTTTGATATTATTAACAGGACAAGGGGTAGGTGGTCCCAGTTTGACCAAAGGGAACGTGGTCTATAAAACGAACAGCCTGAAAGTTAGATAACCAATTTAATGATATAAGTTTGATTTTCATAAATTGTCACAAAAAACAAACAGTCTGAGATCTGGAGCACCTAGCAATGGATTCCTGGTATTTCTCACACAAATACTACCATTACAACCTTTCCTAGCCTCCAGCTGCTATCCCACATAGATCTATGATTATCAACCCATTGGTGGGAGACAAACTGTCAGAGAGGATGATTACCATTTGTTACAAATAAACTGTCCTCAACGGAAGCATAGCTGAAAGATATCCGTAGTAAGCCGGCCACCAACCAACATGGACAAGTAACATTCAAGGTCTTGGATTACAAGTCCAATGTGCTAACTACTGAGCCAAAGATGATCTTCTTTGGCTCAGTGGTTAGCGCATTGGACTTGTAAACCATTTATTTGAAAATTGTTGTCCATGTGAGTCCAAGACAGGCTCACAACGGATATTTTTCAGCTATGCTTCGATTAAGGACAGTTTGTAGGCAAGAAAATAAGTTTGATATTTATAAATTGACACAGAACAGGGGGTCCTAGATTGACTGCAGTGAATATCGCTTGAACAACAAACAGCCTGAAAGTTACCATTATAAGACAGAAGAGATGTGGCTCAAGTTTGTCAACATACTTTTGGGAGGTATAAAAACACAGTAAGAATATTAGTTTGATATTTTTAAATAGGCAGATGTCAAGTTGACAAAGATGCACTGCTGTAAACATGGTCGAAAAAACTTGCCCAAAAACTAAATAGCTTCTTTTAGGATATAAGTTTGCTTTTTTTAATAGATCATAGACTAGTGGCTTAGTCAGCCTTAAATGTGGTCTTAACAACTAACAAACTGAAGTAACATTTTCATAAGGGCTTTGGAAGAGCTTCACCTGATCCTTACTCCAGTCAAATATCATCAAGTTTATCCTTTATTTCATAGAGAGATTTAAGAGCCGATGAAGGTTTTATGAAGAATCTTGTTGGATAAAAAAAATGGTAAAATTTACTCACATTTGGTAAAGGACAACACCCCCATTGGCCCGAAGATAGTTTACAACATGTTTTACCATCAGGACAATAATGGGTGGCATAATATGGTACATCACCAACCCTCAAAGCTGGTACCTTCTTTACCCAGTCTATTGGTTCCCTGTCTGTGGATTTTTGGTTACATTTTCCAGAAGAAACATCACATGTATCTCCTGATGGACAACAGTGTTCACCATCACTGCAACATACCGCCTGTAATTGACAGAAAATTACAATTCTTTCTTTAATGCTTTTCGGTGGTTTATCAAGAAATAATGGTAGATTATCACTTGATAATCTCACCACAAAGGTGTGAAATTATCAAAAACTTACACCCTGCTTTTGTGCATTTCATCCTATCTGACGTCATCTATGCAAGGTGAAATAAGTGACGTCACAATGAATGTTGCACAGCAATCACACGCAAACTGACATGCTTTACAAAAATTTGTCCTAGAAATTTCACCTTTTGTCTCATTTTTGCATAAAAGAAATAGAATAATCCTTTGTTTTTTTAGTAAGATCGATTAGTATTTCATTTCGTGAATAACAAAAGCTATATTTTCACTTGTCGTGAAAATATAGCTTTTGTTGTTCACCCAATGAAATATAAATCGATCTTACATTCAAACAAACGATTATCCTATATGTCATAGAAAAACCAAGGACAGATTAATTCAGGGTGTAATTTGCCATGTTCTAATGCAACAGAAGTGTATACTTTGACCTTCAAGCTAACTGTTTTTTTTTTTTTTTATACATCCTTTCATAATTAAAAACTATTGTGTCAAACTATTTCATAATCCATCAATAAATGTTGAATTTGCTCCAGACCAGATATGTTCACTTTGGCCAGACATAAATTTGGCCAGTGACCTTGAACTTGGAGCTATCTTAAGACTTTATTCAATAAGAATATCTACTTTTGATTAAGAACATTTGTGCCAAATAATTCTGGAATTCTTCAATAAATGTAAGAGCTATAAACTGGAAAAGCTTAATTTTTACATTTGACCTTGACCTTAGAGCCATAGCCATCTGAAATGTCTTTCAAATAGCACATGGACTCATGATGAAGAAAATTATGCTAAATTATTTTAAATTTAAAATGTAGGAGTTACTGTCTGGATGAAACTGGACTGACTGACTGCCAGACAGACTAATGGGTGATTTGTTTGTTTCTTTGAATAGGGTTTAATATAGGGTTAATTCACGTTTTTGAGGGCGTTAACATTTGCTGAGACTTAGTTTCTGGAGGACAACCTGACGATGGATGACGAACACAGCTCAATCACAATAGCTTACAATGAGCAATTTGTGCTCAGGTGATCTTAAAAGTACATTTTTAAAGCAGGGACTCCAAGGACTTAAGCAAGGAACCGAATGAGTCAAACTTTTGAGTCATTAGGACCCCATTTTGCTGATGTGACACTAAAACCCTTCATTGTGATAACTAAAATCTCCACGACAAAGGTTTATATGTATAGACTGAGAAGCTTACAAAAAGGTCAAGATATAGCATTAATTACAGTAATAAACAAATAGAATTAAGTAAAATTAAACTTACGTTTGGCAAAGGACAACATCCCCATTGTCCTGTAGATAGTTTACAACAAGTTTTACCATTTGGACAATAATGGGTGTCATCACATGGTACATCACCAACCCTCAATGCTGGTACCTTCTCTAACCAGTCTATTGGTTCCCTGTCTGAGGCTTTTTGGTTACATTTTCCAGATGAAACATCACATGTATCTCCTGATGGACAACAGTGTTCACCATCACTGCAACATACCGCCTACAATTGACAGAAAATTATATTTCTTTCTTTAATGCTTTTCGGCGGTTTATCGAGAAATAACAGTAGATTATCATTTTATAATCTCACCACAAAGCAGTGAAATTATCAAAAACTTACACCCTGCTTTTGTGCATTTTCTCCTATCTGACGTCATCTATCCGTGGCAAAATAAGTGACGTCCCAATGAACCTTGCGTAGCAATCACGCGCAAACTGACACGCTTTACAAAAATATGTCCTAGAAATTTCACATTTTGTCTCATTTTTGCATAAAAGAAATAGAATAATCGTTTGTTTTTTTGAGTTGTTTTTTGAGTAAGATTGATTAGTATTTCATTTTGTGAACAACAAAAGCTATATTTCACTCGTCATGAGAATATAGCTTTTGTTGTTCACCCAATGAAAAACAAACAAACGATTATCCTCTATGTCATAGAAAAACCAAGGACAGATTAATTCAGGGTGTAATTTTCCATGTGCTAATGCAACAGAAGTTTATACTTTGACCTTGGAGCTAACTTGGTTTTTTTAAAAGTCACATCCTTTCTTATTGAAGAACTATTGTGTCAAACTATTTCATTATCCATCCATAAATGTAGAATTTGCTCCAAACAGGCTTTAGTAACTTTGGCCAGCCATTTCACTTTGGCCTGTGGCCTTGCACTTGGAGTTATCTTAAAGTTTATTCAATTAGAACACTACTGATGATTAAGAACAATTGTGCCAAGTAATTATAAAAAAAGTCTGCAATAATATTCTGAAGATGATACTAATAGTGCTTACATAACAATAACTTGTGTAGGTTAATCCATGGATATCTATCATTTACACAAAAACATGAGGATAGCTCAAAAGAAACTGTTCCACATTTAAAGCAGGGACTCTAAGAACTTAAGCAAGGAACCATTCCAGTCTAATTATTGAGTCCTATGGACCATATATTGTTGATGTGACACTAAAACCCTGCAGACATCCTGCAGAGTTATCATTGTGATAACTATCATCTCCACAACAAAGAGAAATCTGTATAGACAGACAGGCTAACAAAAAGATCAAGACAGAGTATAAACAGCAGTTAGCAATCTGTCAAACATAATTTGGTAAAATTAAACTTACGTTTGGCAAAGGACAACACCCCCATTGTCCTGTGGATAGTTTACAACATGTTTGACCTTTTTGACAATAATGGGTGGCATCACATGGTACATTACCAACCCTCAATGCTGGTACCTTCTCTACCCAGTCTATTGGTTCTCTATCTGAGGATTGTTGGTTACATTTTCCAGATGAAACATCACATGTATCGCCTGATGGACAACAGTGTTCACCATCACTGCAACATACCGCCTACAAATACGGTTATATTTGTACAATGAAAATACCACATGTCGATAACTCAGGGCAAAACTGTTGTAACTGCCTATAAGCATATAGGCAGTTACAACTGTTTCACGCTGAGCCATTGATGTAACAATGCATATGTACTTTTCATTATTTGAGAATGCCAATAAATTGCTTTTTTTTCTATCTTGAAGTTATCTTGAAGTTGAATTTATATTGTAAACAATTTTTACCAATGGAATATCTCAATAAGATACTTTTTACATTTATGTAAGTCTACAACATGTATGTGAATTTCAAATTTATTTCAGTCAGTTTTATCCTGCCATTAACACCAAATCAGTGAATAAGCTTGCCTACAAAAGAAGGTGTTTTGATAGTCTTCCTAGACTCATATTTAGCAAATATGATCTCAAAATTCACATATCTTACTTGTAAACAACAATTCATTAATCAAGATAACCTGGGGGTTTTACGCCACTTTGAACAATCTAACAGTTATATCACAAGGCTGGAGTACCTAACAATGGGTTCCTAGTATTTTTCACACCGGTACTACCATAACAACCTTTCTTAGCTTTCAGCTGCTATCCCATATTGGTCTACAATAATCGGCCCATTGGTGAGAGACAAAAAGTTGGAAAGTATGAGTGCTGCCGTCGTCATTTTAAGATTTTTGGTAGAGCTTCACCAAAAGCTTATTCCTTTCAAATATCATCAAGTTTGTCCTTTACTTTATAGAGAGATTTAAGAGCTCTTTTTTTTTAAAGAAAAAAATCTTGTTGGATAAAAAAAGGAAAAATTAACTTACATTTGGTAAAGGACAACACCCCCATTGTCCTGTGGATAGTTTACAACAAGTTTGACCATTTTGACAATAATGGGTGGCATCACATGGTACATTACCAACCCTCAATGCTGGTACCTTCTCTACCCAGTCTATTGGTTCCCTGTCTGAGGATTGTTTGCTACATTTTCCAGAAGAAACATCACATGTATCACCCGATGGACAACAGTGGACATGGTCGTCACAACATACAGCCTGTAATTGTCACAAAATCATATTCATATCATTAAACAAGAACTACCTGAGGCCCAGTAGGGCCAATCATAGCTCCACTGGAATTTCCCCAAGGAAACAAGAAGAAACATCACAAATTTCTCCTGATGGACAACAGTGGATATGGTCATCACAAAATGTAGCCTGTTATTGATTATATATCAATTTTTATCTCTACAAGGGATATAAAGCATATTGCCAATGATTGACAGGAAATATCACAAGTATCGCCTGATGGACAACAGTGAACATTGTCATCATAACATACAGCCTGTAATTGATTACACACTAAATTATTGTCTCTATGGGGAAAATACAGCATATTGTTTATAATTGGCACTAAATTATTTTCATATTCTTGTACTGGAAGCATTCGGAGTATCTTTTTATGGAAAACAGTGGTCATTGATAAGACATCAAATTATTTTTTCTCTAATAGCTTTCTCCTGATGAGCAATATATATACTCTTCAAAAAAAAGTTCTTTGACATTTGATTTATATGCAGATTTTGATTTCGACATAAATATCTATATGTGTGAGCAAAGTCAATCAATGAAGGTGAAGTTAATGCATCTTCACACTATATTAAAACAAAGTTTACTTTTTTGATAAAAACTTTGTGATAGAGACGTTGATCAAGGATGTTACGTCGCATGTGTCTTAAAGTGGCAAACTTGACCTCTCTTATTAGGTTCCACACTTTCTCACCAGAGATCCTATTTAGACTGGAGACCTAAGTATTCATTGACGTAGTAGTTAGATTGAAAAATCCCAAATATCGTTACGTCATTGGATGTCCTGGATGAACGTTGTCATCCAGCGTCAAACTGAACTGGATCTGCACATAAAACTGTGAAACATTTTATAGCGGTACCAGAGGTACACGTTAGTCTGTCCGGAAACAACAAAGTCATTTGCAACGGCTTGTCTTATAGAGACTGCTTTGTGGCAATCAAAAACTTTATGACGTTGTTCCTCCATTCGCTTGACATGTTTTCATTACAGTCATATGCCTAGACGTTCAATATTAAAAGCAATCAAGCAATGGCATTTCATCCACAACACAATGGAGAGCTCTCAGGACTATAAAGTAAATCTGGAACTGTGCATGCTGAATGAGAATTTAGATTTTACGTTATTTGACGTTGACGTCTCTATCGAAAAACATTGTCGATTAATTTATCGCAATTACAGGTTATATTCTTACATCCTTATTACTGTTCATAAATCAATTAAAATTGAAGATTTTATACGAACTCAGAAAAATCGTATGTTTAGTCAGTGTCAAAGAACTTTTTTTGAAGAGTATAGATTATATTAAATGAGGGGTCATTGAATACTGAATTTATTTATCTAGTCATCCATAAATCTTGTCATCTAAAAACAGATAAAATCGAGGCTATGCCGAGTTTTTATTTGTTATAAATGATGAGTTTAATAAATTAAGTATTTTATGAGCACAAATTTGATATTCTAGTTATGTGACATCAATTTTTGCAATTAATCAAGGAAATCCAAGAAATTCGGGATTACATTTTCAGCAAAACATATAATGCTGTTTGCAAAATGAAGTCAGCAAATGCATTATGTTGTCATTTTCACAACGTAAATATAACCATACTTTACGTTCTAAGCTCATTCGCCTAGTTATTCCACTGGTGTTATAATACCTGTGTATTATCAAAAATATTCAACTGAGTTTTTTTACTGCTGTGACACAGAATTATTATGCGGTGTCTTTAATTGACACTAAATTTTATTCATAAACTGGAAATATCACATGACATCTCCTGATTGACAACAGTTGACATGGTCGTCACAACATACAACCTGTAATTGATAACACATCAAATTATCATTTCTATATAATTCAATTCTATGTGTGTCCATCAATGTTCATGTGTTCTGATTTGCTGAAAAGTTTGTTTTATGCCCCAATGAAACTAATTTTGATCATGCAGTTGATAAGTAAGCTTCTGCAAAAAGTAGTCTCATAAGAAATCTATTTCTTAAGTGACAAATCTTTACATTTTTGCTTCATGATATCAAATTATAAGATATGAAGATAATATTTATCGAATTCATAGAGGAATGAAACTTAAAACCTTATCACACTCATGTGCCGATCATACTTGAAAAAGAAACAATTATTCTATTTCTTGAAAACATAAATCAGCAAAATGCAAAATTTTGCGGCCAAATTTTCTGAACAGTGAACACATACCATTTTGCACATAGGCAATTGGTAAGGCAGAGAGCTTATCAAAATTGTAATCTACCCTTATTCCTCGACAAACCACCGAACAGCATTAAAGAAGATCAGATAACTCACATTTGGCAGGGGACAGCATCCCCACTGACCAGAGGCCAAAACACAACATGTGTTACCATCTTGACAATAGTGGGTGGCATCACACATTACATTCCATGAGGGAACTTTTCCAAACCAGTCTGTTGTGTTTCTTACAGGGAACACAGTCTGTGATTTTTGTTTGGGTATCCAGTCTATTTTCAGGTTACCACGGTTACATTTCCCTTCTGCTACATCACATGTTGTGCCTTCTGGACAACAATGGAGGTGATCATTACAACAAACAGCCTGAAAATAGATTAATTCAGAGGTACAGATAAAAGATGGGGTAAACCAAATCGATGGCTCAGTGCAAATCAGTTGTAACTGCCTATAAAAATATAGGCAGTTACAACTGTTTCATGCTAAGCCATCGAAATTGTTAGCCTCTATTTCTCAATAAAACCCTATGTTGTGGTACTCATTTGTGTTGACAATATAGAGTATGTGCTATAATTAAAGAAATTCTTTTATCCAAAGTAAAATGACCCATCTATCTGTAGCTCTGTATGTTGATTGACTAACTAATTGATTGACTAATTGGGGTTAAACATCCTTTCAGCATTACCCAAAGGTCCTGAGTTCGATTTTCGGGAGCAGCTATCTATCTTGGTTCTTTCACTGACCCACACATTTGGTGAGAGAACTGGTGAATTCTCCAGGAAGCAGAAACAAAAAGGATAAATCTAAATTGTAAGAACTTGTTTCCCAATCAATGTAAAATAAATAGGTCTAAACCAAAAAATACTCACTTTTGGTAGAGGACAACATCCCCATTGCCCACTGGCTGTTTTACAGCAGGTTTTACCGTCTTCGCAATAACTCAAATCGTCACATTTGACCTTGCCAACAGTTAAAGCCGCTTCCTTTTCATACCAGTCAACCTGAATATTTCCGCGCTCACATTTTCCTGAGGACACATCACATTTTGTGTTTTCTGGACAGCAGTGAACATGGTCAGAACAGCAGACAGCCTGTCAAAAAAATAAAGCCTTTATTATTACCTGATCTCCTATATAGATGTATATTAATCATTTTGAACTGTTTCATAGTTCATTGCCATGTCAGTCACCTGACCGGGCAACATTGTGTTGTTGCATCCATGCACACTAAGCTTGATGCTCACTTGTGAAATGATGTCAATATGTTTCACTTGTAATAACAAGAGGCCCATGGGGGCCTGTATCAATCCACTGGCTTAAAAAATCTCAAGATTTGAAAGAGAGATATTGAAAATAGAAGGTAATGAAAGTCATCAGCATTCAGAAGGAAGTCCGACTTTTTCTAAGTTGAAACTGACTCATGAGGAAATGAACTTATTTGACTAATATGTAAAATTACAAGGAAAAAAACTATTTAGATATCACTTAAAAACAAGAGGACAAGAATGGCCCTAAACTGCTCACCTGAATTTTATTGATCCAGTGGATCTCATCCAATCAAAATTTCATAAACAAGTTTTGAACAGGGTCATCCAAGGAACATTCTGGTACAGTCTCATTGAAAACAATCCAAAGGCTCAGAAGGAGATATAGTTTCAAGATTTCAGACTCAAAATAAGCCCCGCCCTGCCAAGCCCATATTTGGGTGTCAATCTGAATTTCTTGAATACTTTGGAAGAGAGTCACCCAAAAACATTCTAGTAAAGTTTCATTGAAATTGGCCCAATGATTCAGGAAAGAATGTCATTCAAAGTTTTTAGGCTCAAAATAAGCCATGCCCTACCATGTCCATATTTTGTGGTACATCCAAATTTCCTGAACAACGTGAGAAGAAGGTTTCTTTAGGAACATTCTAGTAAAGTTTCATTGTAATCAGCCCATTGGTTTAGGAGGAGATTCATTCAAAGATTTCAGGGGTCAAAATAGGCCCCGCCCTACCAAGCCCATATTTGGAGGACAATTCAAATTTCTTGAACAACTTTAAAAGAGGGTCACCAAAGAAACATTCTGGTAAAGTTTCATTGAAATCAGCCAAATAGTTCAGGAGGAGATGTTGTTCAAAGATTTTGGGTCAAAATAAGCCTCACCCTGCCACACCCATTTTTGGGGGTCAATCAAAATTTTGAGAACAACTTTAGAAGAGGGTCACCCAAGGAACATTCTGGTAAACTTTCTTTGAAATCTGCCAAATAGTTCAGGAGGAGATGTTGTTCAAAGATTTCAGGGTCAAAATAAGCCCACCCTGCCACGTCTATATTTGGGGGTCAATCCAAATTTTTCGAACAACTTTAAAGAAGGGTCACCCAAGGAACATTCTGGTAAAGTTTCATAGAAATCGGCCCAATGGTTCAGGAGGTGATGTCGTTCAAAGATTTAGGGGTAAAAATAAGCCCCGCCCTGCCACACCCATATTTTGGGGTCAATCCAAATATTTTGAACAACTTTAGAAGAGGGTCACACTAGGAACATTCTGGTTAAAGTTTCATAGAAATCGGCCCAATGGCTCAGGAGATGTTGTTCAAAGATTTCGGGGTAAAAATTTGCCCTGCCCTGCCACGCCCATATTTGGGGGTCAATCCAAAATTCTTGAACAACTTTAAAAGAGGGTCACCCAAGGAACATTCTGGCCAAGTTTCGTCAAAACCCACCCTTTGATTTAGGAAGAGAAGATGTTTAAAGAAAAGTTTACCCACAGACGCACGGATGCAAGGACGACGGACACCCCACCATGACAATAGATTGCTGGCCTTCGGCCAGTGGAGCTAAAAAAGCAAATTGACACAGTCTTAAAAATTATATCCTTAAATTGACTTTCCTTCTCTGTATGACTTTTTTGTAACATGTTTTAAATGAACAACAAATTTATTGGATTAATCATATTATAAAACAGTTATTTTATGGTGATTGGTTTAACAGTGAAAAAAATTTGCCCTGGGTGTTGGGGATGATATTCTGAACTGTTGCCTTCTGCCTTCGGCATAGGGCAACAGTTCAAAATGTTATCCCTTCCATATCGTGACAATATTGATCGATTGATTGAATGGAGTTTATTGCCGCTTTCAACATTATTTCAGTTATATTGCGGCGGCACCTAACAATGGATTCCTGGTTTTTCTATCACCAGTACAACCACCAAATTCTTTCCTAGCCTCCTGCCACTATCTCACATAGGTCTAAGATTATCAACCCATTGGTGAGAGACAAATAGTCAGAAAGAATGAGTGCCACCGTCGGGGATCGAACCCGCGAACTCTAGATTTACAGTCTGACGCGCTACAATAATTTAACTGTTAAACAAAATACCATGAAATTACTGTATATTGTTTCCCAAGTTTAGACATTGCTGAAAGCTGCAATAGAAAATGAAAATTGTGTACTATTTAGAATGACATCTTCCTATTTGATAAACAAGAGGACCAAGATGGTCCTAGATCGCTCACCTGAGTCTCTATGACCCCTGGGATATCACATTAATTAGATAGGCAGATTTCAAAAAGAAGATAATTGCCTAAGATCAATACCATGCAACGTTTTTAGCGAAGAGCAAGACAGATATGCCTTTTTGCTCTTTCATTCTATGTAAAAAGGGTTGTGCCCGGATGAAGCCCAAATATGATCCTAGGGTCTTGATATGAACAAACTTGGTAGAGGTCCACTAGATGATGCTACATACCAAATATGAAAGCTGTCTGCCTTCTGGTTACAGAGAAGAAGATTTTTGAAGGTTTTCATTTTTTTACCCTTCATGCTCATAAGAGGTAAAGGGATGCATCCGTGCAAAGCCCAAATATGACCCAAGGGTCTTGATATGAACAAACTTGGTAGAGGCCCACTAGGTGATGCTACTCACCAAATATTTAAGCTGTCTGCCATCTGGTTACAGAGAAGAAGATTTTTAAAGATTTTTGCTCTTTGATTCTATGTAAAAAGGGTTGGGCCCGGGCAAAGCCCAAACATGATCCTAGGGTCTTGATATGAACAAACTTGGTAGTGGTCCACTAGATGATGCTACATACCAAATATGAAAGCTGTCTGCCTTCTGGTTTCAGAGAAGAAGGTTTTTGAAGATTTTCAATTTTTTACCCTTCGTGCTCATAAGAGATAAAGGGATGCACCCATGCAAAGCACAAATATGACCCAAGGGTCTTGTTATGAACAAACTTGGTAGAGGCCCACTAGGTGATGCTACACACCAAATATTTTAGCTGTCTGCCATCTGGTTACAGAGAAGAAGATTTTTAAAGATTTTCGCTCTTTGATTCTATGTAAAAAGGGTTGGGCCCGGGTTAAGCCCAAATATGACCCAAGGGTCTTGATATGAACAAACTTGGTAGAGGTCCACTAGATGATGCTACATACCAAATATGAAAGCTGTCTGCCTTCTGATTTCAGAGAAGAAGATTTTTAAAGATATTCATATTTTCACCCTTTTTGTTAAGGGTAAAGGGAAAGTTAAGAGTGGATTTCATTTATTTGAACAACTTTGGTAGAGCTTGACCCAAGGAACATCCCTGCCAAGTTTCATCAAGATTGGCCCTCTGGTTTAGGAGGAGAAGATGTTTAAAGAAATTGTGGACGACGCACGACGCACGACGCACGACGGACGACGGACGACGCACGACTGACGACGGACGACGGACATTCTACGATCCCAATAGCTCACCTTGAGCACTTCGTGCTCAGGTGAGCTAAAAATATTTTGAGAAATAACAGACAACCAAGGATATCGCAAAATGTTGGAGTTTTAGCGTGACTTTGACAATGAAAACAACAACAACACCGAGCTTATGATAATATCTCAGCATTTCTCAAAGCTAAAATTAAAAACTCATATCTTTTGATATTGAATCACTACTGCAAAAGGGTCCCATTAAAATTACATTAAAAGACCATTAATGGCCCATGAAAACAAGGAAAACCATGAAAATGAGCCATTAGTCCTTGTAAAAAAAAATAATGGGTAACACTTTTAGCCATTAAAATGCTAACTAATGGCCATTAATTCATGATTTGACCATTAAAAAAACATGAAATGCAGATTAATATAATAGGCCGGCATAAAAGTATTGGCATTAAAAAAGTAATGGGTAATTACTTCTTGTTTTAGCTTTATTCATGCCCATCAACTACTATGAATATTTTTTTCATGCCCATCAATCACCCATGAATGATGGCCATTAAATAAAAAAAGGCCAAATAATGGCCATGATAAAGATTGCTAAAAGTCACTGGCATTAAAATAAATTATGACAATTAATCATGGCCATTAATATTTCATAGAATCTGAATCAGACCATTCATGGGCACTAACTTTGATTGTAATAAGATCAAAGAAATACTGAAATTTTTTAAAGTCCTTTTATTTTGATTCATGCCCATTAACTACCATGAACATTTATTCATGCACATTATTATCCACTAAAGATAGCCATTAAATACCAGACAGTAACAAATAATGGCCATTATAAAAATTCCTACAAACCATTTGCTCTTTTAATTTTGAATCATGCCCATTAACAACCATGAACATTTATTCATGCCCATCAATCAACCATTGAAGATGACAATTAAATACAAAACAGTAACAAATAATGGCCATTATAAAAAAACTCATTGGCATGACAAAAATCTTGACTATTATTTATGGCCATTAATATATCATACAATTATGAATCAGATAATCCATGATCATTAACTTTATTTAATGAGGATGAAAGGAATACAGAAAAGTTTAAACTTTTTTTTCTTTTCATTCATGCCCAGTTACTATCATGAACATTTATTAAAGGTTACCACCCATTTAAATGACGATAATTAAATACCAAATATGATAAATGATAGCCATAATAAAAAAATCAAGTCATTAATTGGCATTGAAAAAAAAATTCTGACAATTAATTCTGGCCATTCATATGCTGTTGAATTCTAAATCAGTTTATTCATGGCCCTTTACATTATTTGAAATGGGTATTAATTAATGAGAAATTAAATACAGAATTAAAGTTTTAACTACTTTCATTTTGATTCATGCCCATGACACAAACCATGAATAAGTCGTTATACAAAGTCATGGCCAAGAGTACCAGTCTAAAAGTGACCGTGAATCCAGTCTATGGAAATCCAACATGGCTGCTGTTTTCAAACAAAATTTCCAGTTAAAATGTTTTTTGCCTTATTCTCTTGTACATTGGGAAGAATAGCAAGCAGAAGGTATGTAAAAAGCTGAAATTTGATTATTTTAAATAGAATATTGTACTGTTGGACTTAAAACAATTGATTAACAAAATATAAGACAAATTTTAAATGAAGCCTTCGAATTTGCTAAATTTGAAGAAATTGAGATTTTATTTTTTTTAAGATTTTAGCAATAAATCATTTGTGCAAATATTCTCAAACCCCAATTAAACATTATTGCATCAATTCTATAGAAGAATTGTATGAATAAGATCTGTCAAGTTGTTTAATGTTTGTAGATTCGTACTTATGAATTTTCAACCCTAGGAAACTAAAGATTACCAACATTGAAGGGGAAACAATAATGGGCATGATTTGTATTGATGGCCATTAAAATAATAGGCATAAAAATTTTCCATGGCCATCATTTTTGGTCCATGACTGGTATTTTCTCCCCATTGTTTGGCCATTAGAAAATTAATGCCCATTTACAACATTTAATGGGTAAACTTTAATGGTCATAATTTGTCTATTAAAAAAAGTTTAGTACTTTTTCATGGCCATTACTTGGCAGATATTTTGACCATTAATTTGTCATTTTAATTTTAATGCCCATTACATTTATTTCAGGGTTTATGGATAATGGGCATGGTAAAGCAGTGAAAATAAAATTCTTGCCCATTAATTTAAATTCATGCCCAGCACAATGTCGCTTTTAATGGCCACTGCCCATTAAAATGTGCCATGAAAAATATTAATGGGTCATGAATTTAGCAATTATACAAATTCATGGCTACCATTAATATTTATAATGGCTACCATTAAAAAATCAATGCCCATCAATAATTCGTTTTTGTAATGGTCATTATTTTCCCAGTAATTACTCCTGAAAATCTTATGGTGTCCTTTCTCCATTTATGGCCATGAATGACTTCTTTAATGGCCATAACTCTCCCATTAAAATAATTCAATGTTAAATTCATGGCATCTTGATGGTTTATTAATGCCCAGCACAATGTCGCTTTTAATGGGTGAGGTTAATGGCTCAAGCCATGAATTTTTCATGGCTGATTCATGGTTGATCTTGCAGTAGTGAATCAACCTACCATTACATCCAATTGGAAATCTTTAATGAGAACACCGCCTACACCACCTACAGGTGCAAACGCTTGGCTGCAGGTGATGGATAATGCAAAAAAAATATTACTTGAAAAAGGGGCATCACTCTCACAAAAATGCTTCCAGAGTAACCACCTTGATAGTCTGGATAGCTCTTGTGATTATGAACACACATGCCAAGTTTCATGAATATACCTTTAAAAACTAGAAAGCCATGAATGGCTTGAGTCGCTCCACAGGCTTGAAATTCTTGTAATAGAAAATACAAGTTTTGAATAGATTGTTAGATATTTTGGGTTCTAATGGTGATGAAAATGATTTTCAAAGTTTCCACTTAATAACATATAGAGAAATGACCTCCGCCCATAAAATACATATTTTTCATTTGATCACAATAATTTTAGGTAGACAGATAAAGAGTCACCCAAGAATCATTCATGTAAAATTTGGTTGATATCTATCATTTAGATGCTGAGAAAATGATTTTCAAAGTTTCCACTATATAACATAAAGAGAAATTATCTCCACCCATAAAATACTCATTTTTCATCTGATCACAATAAATTTTGGTAGACTGATGAAGGATCACTCAAGGATTATTCCAGTAAAATTTGGTTGATATCCATTGGTTAGAATCTGAGAAAATGATTTCCAAAGTTTCCACTATATAACATATAGAAAAATGACCTCCGCCCATAAAATACATATTTTTCATCCGATCACAATAATTTTTTGGTAGACTGATAAAGGGTCACTTAAGGATGATTCCTGTGAAATTTGGTTGATATCCATCACTTACATTCTGAGAAAATGATTTTGAAAGTTTCCACTATATAACATATGGAGAATTGACCTCCGCCCATAAAATGCATATTTTTCATCTGATCTCAATAATCTTTTGTAGACTGATGAAGGTTTACACAAGGATCATTCATGTAAAATTTCATTGGTATCCATCAATTAGAATCAGAGAAAACTCACTTTTTACCATATTTGGAAATTAGCCACGCCCATTAAATCCATGTTTTTCGTTGAATCAAATTTTCTTGCACAACTTTGAAAGAGGGTCACCCAAGGATCATTCCTGTGAAGTTTGGTTGAAATTGATCCAGTAGTTTCTGAGGAGAAGATTTTTTTAAAGAAAAGGTTTTCGACCGGACGCACGGACGCACGGACGGACGCACGACGGACACAACGCCATGACAATAGCCCCAGTGGCTTTCAGCCAGTGGAGCTAACAACAGAGATATGATCAAGGTTAAAGTTTGTCAGGCCAATCCAAACGCTGACATCAATGCAAACACCACGAACAACAACACGAAGACATCAAGGTGGTCACAAAACCTCGGGTTTTATCAAAAATAGCAAAACTAAAAAGGAAAAGCTCATATTGAATAAATCATACATACTTTAGGTATGGGACAGCAGCCCCATGAACCGCTGGCCAGTTTGCAGCATGTCTGTCCCACCTTACACTCTGAATGTTCGTCACACTTTACTGTCGCTGTAGGTAAAGCAGCCTTCTTTACAAACCAGTCCATCTGTATGTTGCCCTGGTTACATTTCCCACTTGATACATCACAGGTTGTATCATGAGGACAGCAGTGGACGTGATCTGAACAACAAACAGCCTGTAGAAAAATATAAGAGGTACAGATAAGAGGTAATAATGCCAGTACAGAATCTTTTATACTCAATGAAATCCTATGTTTTGGGTACAAACAATATGGGGTTTGTTATTGATATACAGTAAAACTTGTGTTAAGCAACCACTTAGGGTACCACCAAAAAGCGGTCGCTTATGGGAATGGTCACTTAATGCAATATTTCGTGATAGATATGACAGGTCTTTTTGATAGCATATATAGATTATCCCCTTACTAACTGAATTCTCTGATGTCGAACCATTCAGAATCGTCTTATTGATTCTAATGGGTTCGAACAACATAGGTTTAACCATAAACATTTTTATATATAAAAATTCTCCTGTCAGAGATTTGGTTTACAGTGAAGGGATTTTTATGATGGTCGTTTAATTAAATTGGTATTGATATACAGTAAAACTTGTGTTAAGCGACCACTTAGGGGACCATCAAAAAGTGGTCGCTTATGGGAATGGTCACTTAATGCAATATTTCGTGAGAGATATGACAGGTCTTTTTGATAGCATACATAGAGTATCCCCTAAGTCTACCTGAATTCTCTGATGTGGAACCATTCAGAATCGTCTTTTTGATTCTAATGGAGCCGCGGCAATAGCGCAGTTGGTAGCGCGCCGGACTTCTAATCCAGGGGTCTATATTCCCACAGGTTCGATCCCCCGCCGCAGTACTTATCCTTTCCGACATTTGTCTTCCACCAATGGGTAGATAATCGTAAACCTATGTGGATTAGCAACTGGAGGCTAGAAAAGGGATGTGGTGGTAGTACTGGTGTGAGAAATACCAGGAATCCATCGTTAGGTGCTCCAGTCATCGCGATATAACTGAAAGAGTGTTGAAAGTGACGTAAAACCCCAATTCAAATCAAATTGATTCTAATGGGTTCGAACAACATAGGTTTAACCATAAACATTTTTATATATAAAAATTCTCCTTTCAGAGATTTGGCTTACAGTGAAGGGACTTTTTATGATGGTCGTTTAATAAAATTGGTCGCTTAATGGACACAGTCGCCCAAGTTATATCGACTGTACTTTGATCTTAGATCCAGATTAAGCTCTTTCTTTCTGTAGTTCTTAATTAAAAGGCTTTGTTGTGAGATTTTCTTCCATCCTAAAGTTTTTGTTAAGTTTACTGCTATAAAGTGTAACCTACCCTGCGTTCAGGATCGCAAAATAGTGCAAATAGTTTTCCAACTATACCCCACTTTGCACACAAGTGCATGCGCAAAGCAAGATATTTTTGGGAAACTGTTTGCACCGTTTCGTGATCCTGAATGCAGGGCTGGCAAGCCTCTTATCCAGATACACGAAAGATCAGTAGGTCTCAAAGATAGTCCTGTAACAGAATCTTTTTCTCACGTAACAGTGTTGAGCATTTCAATTTCAGCTAGAAAACTATCAGCTCTGCTTGCTTAAGACAACATACAAAGTTTTGAGGTATTTTTAGAGGTAAAACAAGAAATGTTTGTAAAATAATTATGCCCCCGATAAAATCAAGCAGTGGCATATTCTTTGTCAATAAACACAGGGCAATAACTAAAACAAGATGTGTTTGTAAAACACAAATGCCCCCACAGCAGCATTTCTTTTCTAAATGTTGACCTTGACAGATGACCTTGACCTTTAAGCATGACCTGACCTTGGTACCTACAGATGTACATCACAGAGATCTTTAATCATGCCAATTACGAGACAGGGTATCTATACAATGTCTAAATAAACTGAACAATGAAAGTCTTTTGGTAATGACCTTGTCACATGACCTTGACTTTGGAAACAGCAGATGCGTATCATTGAGATCTATCATCATGCCAAATATGAGCCTTGTATCTTGAAAAAGCTTGAAGATATAAGCAATGTTTTTTGGTTAAGCTTAAGAGTTATTTGGATAATTGAGATCTATCATCATGCCAAACATTAGCCTTGAAACTTGATAAGCTTTGAAGATACTGGCAATGTAAAGTTCTTTGGTTAAGTTTTAGAGTTTTAAGGTTATTTGACCCTGACAGATGACCTTGACCTTGTCACATGATCTTGACTGTGGTACCAGCAGATGGGGATAATTGAGATCTATCATCATGCCAAATATGAGCCTTGTACATTGAATAGGCTGGAAAAGATTGACAATGTTTAGTTTTTTTGTTCACTTTTGCAGACAGACAGACAGACAGACTGACGGACAATGGTAAACCAATATGCCCCGGATCTTTCTATACTTTTTGAATCTTTGGACAATTTTGGTGTCTACAGATTAAATCTTGTATACTATTAGAGATAAGCTCTGGACAAGATTCAAGCATGAAGAACAGTAAAGGGCAATAACTCAAAAAATAAGCCAAGTAGAGTTATGGATCTTTTGCATTGTACTTCCACTTGATGCGATCTATTTATCAATGAAGTTTCATGATCATAGCTCATATACTTTTAGAAAAATGCTCAACAAAAAATCTTTGTATGAAAAACAAGAAAGGGCAATAACTCAGAAAAAAAGTAGAGTTGTGGTTCTTTTGTGCTGCACCCCCCTTGATTAGATCTAACTACCCATAAAGTTTCATGATCATAGCTCATATACTTTTAGAAAAATGCTCTGAAAAAGATCTAAGTATGAAAAACAACAAAGGGAAATAACTCAAGAAATAAGCAAAGTAGAGTTATGGTTCTTTTGCACTGCACTTCCCCTTGATGAGATCTATCTACCAATGAAGTTTCATGATCATAGCTCCTAACTTTTAGAAAAATGCTCTGAACAAGGTCTAAGTATGAAAAACAACAAAGGGCAAAAACTAAACAAGAGGAACCTGAGGGCCCTTAATCGCTCACCTGATATTTCAAGTAAATTATCATTAAGACTACTTTTCCTGTGATATGGCATGAACCTTCCCATTTTCAACAGAGTTCATTCTTGTGACCTTGCAAACATTTTGACCAAGTTTCATGAAGATTGGGCCATATTTGTGCCTTCTAGAGTGTAAACGAGAAAATTGTCATTAAGGCCCCGTTTACTGTGATATGGCACAAATCCTTCCCATTTTCAAAAGAGTTCATCCTCATGACATTAACATTCTAACCAAGTTTCATGATGATTTGACCATATTTTTGACTTCCAGAGTGTAAACAAAACAAGAGGACCATGATGGTCCTATATCGCTCACCTGAGTAATGTCAACTCATAATTTGTCAACCATGTTATAAACACCAAATATTGTTTGATGTACATTTAGGGTGGTTTTGAAAAAAAACACATCTTCGTCCTACTGCAATTTGTTTTTTTTTTTTTTAATTTTTTCCTTAATTTTCAATCTTTCTCTTACCATGGCAACCAAAGTTATTGATGGAATTGAATTCTATTAACAACCTTGGTAGACCTACTCCTAAAGAACATCCCTGCCTAGTTAAAAACTGATTGGCCCAATGGTTTAGAAAAAGATTTTTGGCAATTTTGGCCTTTTATAACCTTGGAGACAGTTTTTTATGGAATTATATTCTTTTTACAACTTTAGTAGAACTTTACCCCAGGAATATTTTTTTTTCAAGTTTCAGCTTGATCGGCCTAAGAGTTTAGGAAAAGAAGAATTTTTTCTATAATTTTTTACCATTTTCAGCCTTTCTGTTTCCATGAAAACCACAGCTTTTAATGAAATTAAATTCTTTTAACAAATTTTGAACAAGGTGCCAAATTGTCACAAGATACGCCCGTCACACTGCTTAGTATTAACTGGGGGTTTGAATAGAACTGAGGTTATTTTGAATGAATATTTTTTGCACCCATGAAGTTTCATGATCCTAGCTATAATATTTTAGAGATATACTCAAACAAGATTCTAGTATGAAAAACAACAATGGGCAATAACTAAAAAAATAGGCCAGGTAGAATTATGGTTCTTGTACACTACACTCCCCCTTGATGACATCTATACACCTATGAGGTTTCATGATCCTAGCTGTTATATTTTAAGAGATATACTCCGGACAAGATTCAAGTCTGAAAAACAACAAAGGGCAATAACTCAAAAAATAGGTCAAGTGAATTTTGGTTATTGTACACTGCACTCCCCCTTGGTGAGATCTATACACCCATGAGGTTTCATGATCCTAGCTATTAAACTTTTAGGGATATACTCCGGACAAGATTAAAGTCTGAAAAACAACAAAGGGCAATAACTCAAGGAATAGTCAAGGTAGAGTTACGGTTCTTGTGCACTGCACTCCCCCTTGGTGAGATCTATACACCCATGAAGTTTCATGATCCTAGCTATTATACTTTTAGAGATATACTCCGGACAAGATTCTAGTATGAAAAACAACAAAGGGCAATAACTCAAAAAATAGGCCAGGTAGAGTTATGGTTCTTGTGAACTGCACTACCACTTGGTGAGATCTATACATCCATGAAGTTTCATGATCCTAGCTATTATACTCTTAGAGATATACTCCGGACAAGATTCAAGTCTGAAAAACAACAAAGGGCAATAACTCAAAAAATAGGCCAGGTAGAGTTATGGTTCTTGTGCACTGCACTCCCCCTTGGTGAGATCAATACACCCATGAAGTTTCATGATCCTAGCTATTATACTCTAAGAGATATACTCCGGACAAGATTCAAGTTTGAAAAATGACAAAGGGCAATAACTCAAAAAAAAGGCGAGGTAGAGTTGTGGTTCTTGTGCACTGCACTCCCCCTTGGTAAGATCTATACACCCATGAAGTTTCATGATCCTAGCTATTATACTTTTAGAGATATACTCCGGACAAGATTCTAGTATGAAAAACAACAAAGGGCAATAACTCAATAAATAGGCCAGGTAGAGTTATGGTTCTTGTGAACTGCACTCCCACTTGGTGAGATCTATACATCCATGAAGTTTCATGATCCTAGCTATTATACTCTTAGAGATATACTCCGGACAAGATTCAAGTCTAAAAAACAACAAAGGGCAATAACTCAAAAAATAGGCCAGGTAGAGTTATGGTTCTTGTGCACTGCACTCCCCCTTGGTGAGATCAATACACCCATGAAGTTTCATGATCCTAGCTATTATACTCTAAGAGATATACTCCGGACAAGATTCAAGTTTGAAAAATGACAAAGGGCAATAACTCAAAAAATAGGCCAGGTAGAGTTGTGGTTCTTGTGCACTGCACTCCCCCTTGGTAAGATCTATACACCCATGAAGTTTCATGATCCTAGCTATTATACTTTTAGAGATATACTCCGGACAAGATTCTAGTATGAAAAACAACAAAGGGGAATAACTCAAAAAATAGGCCAGGTAGAGTTATGGTTCTTGTGCACTGCACTCCGCAATGATGAGAAGAATATAATTGCCAAGTTTGAAGTCCATTGGACTTCAAGTGACAGAGTTATGCTCCGGACAAAGAAGTGGACGCCGCCGGACGCCCGGACGCCCGGACAACCGGACGCCCGGCCGCCCGGACGCCGGACGCCACGGGTGATCCCATAATACGTCCCGTCTTCGACGGGCGTATAAAAACTTCACCTTAGAAACATCCCTACCAAGTTTCAGCTTGATTGGCCTGATGGGTTAGGAGAAGAAGAATTTTTTCTAAGATTTTTGGCCATTTGTCAGGCTTTACGTTACCATGGAAACCAGAGTTTAAGATTAAAATAAATTCTTTAATCAACTTTTAAAGAGCTTCACCCAAGGAACAGCCTTGCCAAGTTTCAGCTTGATTGGTCTTGTGGTTTAGGAGGAAAAGAATTTTTTCCAAGATTTTTGGTAATTTTCGGCCATTTTGTTACCATGGCAACCAGAGTTTTTGATAGAATTAAATTCTTTTAACAACTTTTAAAGAACTTTCCCCAAGAAACATCCCTGCAAAGTTTCAGCTTGATTTGGTCAAGTGGTTTAGGAGGATAATATATTCAAAGAAATTGTTGATGGAGGGGCATATGGACGTACAGAGGGACAGACAGACAGACGGATGTTGGAGGGATGAAGGACGGTGAGTGATCACAATAGCTCACCTTGAGCACTTTATGCTCAGGTGAGCTTAAAATTGTCATTAAGGCCCCTTTTCCTGTGATATGGCACAAATCCTTAACTTTTTCAATAGGGTTCATCCTTGAGACCTGACAAACATTCTGACCAAGTTTCATGAAGATTGGGCCATATTTATGGCCACAAGAGTGTAAACAAGAAAATTGTCATTAAGGCCTATTTTCCCATATGATAAGGCATGAAGCCTTCCCATTTTCCATAGGATTCATCCTTTTGACCTGGCAATATTCTGACTAAGTTTCATGAAGATTGGACCATATTTGTGGCCACTAGAGTGTAAACAAGAAAATTGTCATTAAGGCCCCTTTTCTCTTGATATGGCAAAGATCCTTCCCATTTTCAATAGTGTTCATCCTCATGACCTAACAAACATTCTGACAAAGTTTCATGAAGATTGGACCATATTTGTGGTTTCTAGAGTGTAAACAAGAAAATTGTCATTAAGGCCTCTTTTCCCGTGATATAGCACGAATCCTTTCCATTTTAGCAAGTTTTACAAGGGACCACCCAAGGAATAATTCTGCCAAGTTTGGTTGACTTTGACTCAGAAGTTAAGGAGGAGATGTTGTTTTGAAGAAATTGTTGATGCTGTGACCGACAGACAGACAGACGGACGCCGAACATTGATAGATCAAAATAGCTCCCTTGAGCACATCATGCTCAAAAAAATAGGCCAGGTAGCGTTAGGGTTCGTATGCACTGCACTCCGTAATGAGGAGAAGAAAATGTAATGAGGAGAAGAATATAATTGCCAAGTTTCAAAAATAGGACATAAGGTAACAGAGTTATGCTCCAGAAAAAGAACTGCAGGCTACCGGATGCCCAGAGGCCCGGACACCTGGACAGACGCCTGACGGCAATGGTGATTCTATAATAAGTCCCGTCTTCGATGGTCGTATAAAAATGTTTCTGAAGTCAGCCCCCTTGACAGTCTGGATAGCTATTGTCATAGTGAACACACATGCCCGGACGGCACAGGTGATTCTATAATAAGTCCCAGCTTCCACGGTCGTATAAAAATGCTTCTGAAGTCAGCCCCCTTGATAGTCTGGATAGCTATTGTCATAGTGAACACACATGCCCGGATGGCACAGGTGATTCTATAATAAGTCCCGTCTTCGACGGTCGTATAAAAATGCTTCTGAAGTCAGCCCCCTTGACAGTCTGGATAGCTATTGTCATAGTGAACACACATGCCAAATTTCATGAAGATATCTTCAATAACAACAGAGATATTGTCAAAGTTCAAGTTTTTCAGGCCAACGCAAATGCCAACATTTATGCAAACACCAACAACAACAACACAAACGAAACCAAGGTGGTCACAATACCTTGGGTTTTATCCAACAAGAGGCCCAAGAGGGCCTGTATTGCTCCACTGGCTTTAAAATCTTTAGACTAACATTAAATAAAGCTTACTTTAAATGAATACATTAACACTCCGTAATCTCCTAAGACCTATTAAATAATGATTAACTGGTTCTGGTCCATATTGCACCAAAATACTCAATTACAATGAACCTGCAGCCCTTTACCCATCTTATTAAAACATAAGCTGCAGAAGGAGATGTCGTTCAAAGATTTCGGGCTCAAAAATAGGCCCCTCCTGCCACACCCATATTTAAGGACCAATCAAAATTTCTTGAACAATTTATGTAAAGGCTCACCCAAGGAACATTCTGGTAAAGTTTCATTTAAATTGGCTGAGTGGTTCAGAAGGAGATATTGTTCAAAGATTTTGGCCTCTAATTCAGCACTGCTCTGCCACGCCCATATTTATGGGCCAATCAAAACTAGAACTGTCGCAGAGCGGACTAATACCCCCCCACAAGCGCTTTGTCAGAATGCAAGTGCTATTAGTGCAGGATGTGTTTGTAACTAATATTGAGGTCATATGTAGCATTTGCATGAAGTTTCGTGATTCTGGGTCGCTTGGTTTTTGAGTTAAGAGTCTAGAAATGAAAATTGATCAAAAATTGACTGTGACCTTGACCTTTGACCTATATGACCCAAAAACAATAGGGCACTTCCTTGGATCATAAGCAACATTTGCATAAAGTTTCATGCTTGTAGGTCACTTGGTTCTCAAGTTAGAGTCCGGAAACGAAAATTTAACAAAAATTTACTGTGACCTTGACCTTTGACCTATATACCCCAAAAACAATAGGGCACTTCCTTGGGTCATAAGGAACATTTGTATAAAGTTTCATGATTGTAGGCCACTTGATTCTTGAGTTAGAGCCCGGAAAATAAAAATTGAACAAAGGCTGACTGTGACCTTGACCTTTGACCTACATGACCAAAAAACAAAAGGGCACTTCCTTGAGTCATAAGGAACATTTGTATAAAGTTTCATGATTGTAGGCCACATGGTTCTTGAGTTAGAGTCCGGAAACGAAAATTGAACAAAAGCTGACTGTGACCTTGACCTTTGACCTACATGACCCAAAAACAATAGGGCACTTCCTTGGGTCATAAGGAACATTTATGTAAAGTTTCAAGATTGTAGGTCATTTGGTTCTTGAGTTAGAGTCCTGAAACGAAAAGGTCTGCGGACGGACGGACGGACGGATGGACAGACGGACGGATGGACAGACAGACAGACATGGTGAAACCAATATACCCCCCTCTACTTCGTAGGTGGGGGGTATAATTAAGCAAATAATATTTTAAAAGAGACACTCAAGGAACATTCTGGTTAAGTTTCATTGGAATCAGCCGAGTGGTTCAGGAGAAAATGTCATTCAAAAATTTTGGGCTCAAAATAGGCCCCGCCCTGCCACGCCCATATTTATGGACCAATCAAAATTTCTTGAACAATTTATGTAAAGGCTCACCCAAGGAACATTCTGTTAAAGTTTCATTGAAACCAGTGGTTCAGGAGGAGATGTTGTTCAAAGATTTCAGGCTCAAAATAAGCCCCGCCCTGCCACGCCCATATTTATGGGCCAATTAGAATTTCTTGAAGGATTTAAGTAGAGGGCCACCCAAGGAACATGCATGCCAAGTTTCATTGAAATCGGCCCAATGTTTTGGGAGGATAAGATTTTTAAAGATTTCGAAGTGAAAAAATGCCACGCCCTGCCAGGCCCATATTTTGGGGCCAATCAAAATTCTTTGAACAATTTAAGAAGAGGGCCATCCAAGGATCATTTCTACCAAGTTTCCTTAAAATCCGCCCATTGGTTTGGGAGGAGATGTTTAAAGAAAAAGTTTACGCACGCACGGACAGACAGACGGACGCACGGAAGGACGCACGACGGACACTCCGCCATGACAATAGAGGCCAGTGGAGCTAAAAATAGCCGAGTTTAAAAGGAAAAACTCATATTGAATAAATCATACATACTTTTGGTATGGGACAGCAGCCCCATGAACCGCTGGCCAGTTTGCAGCATGTCTGTCCCACCTTACACTCTGAATGTGTGTCACACTTTACTGTCGCTGTTGGTAAAGCAGCCTTCTTTACAAACCAGTCCATCTGTATGTTGCCCTGGTTACATTTCCCACTTGATACATCACATGTTGTATCATGAGGACAGCAGTGGACATGATCCGAACAACAAACAGCCTGTAGAAAAATATCAGAGGTACAGATAAGATGGGGTAAAGCCAGTCTAAAAACTTTATTTTTCAATGAAACCCTCTGTTGTGGGTACCCTATATTGTGGGTACGGTCAACATAAGGTTTGTTGACTTTTGATATACTTTTATCTAAAATAAAAAAAAAAACTCCCTTCTAGCTCTGATTATAAAGGCTTTGTTGTGAGATTTTCTTCCATCAAGCTAAATATAAAGTTATTGGTAAGTTAACTTTTATTAACCCTTGTCATGCTGATCCCGGAATATCTCTGCTTTGGCAGGAGGTATGGACAAACATCAACCTGCACATATGTGCAGTCTGATCTTAGTCCATACAACCTGATTTTCCTTTTTAAACCAATAAAGCTTCAAAAATTATATTTTCAAAATCAAATGCTGACTCACAGTTAGGAAATAAAGAGCTTTCAGCACTTTGATTTATATATAATTTTGCTAAGGTTTTTTTATTCAGCATGAAAAGGGTTAAATGTAACCTGACAAATCTCTTTTCTAGATGTAGGAAAGATCAGTCTCAAAGATGGTCCTGTAACAGAATCTTTTTCTCAAGTAGCAGGTTTGAGCTTTTCTACTTATTTTATATTTTTTGCTAGAAAACTATCAGCTTTGCTGGCTTAAGACAACATGCAAACTTTTGCAATTAGGTTAAGCGACAAGTGATAAATTTATTTTTTTTAATTCTGTCACAAGCATACATTAACTTTATGTTTTCTAATAGGAAAAGAAATATACTTGTTTTTATTTCGTGATTGGACAACTAAAATACAAAAATTGGGTTAGTTTGAACTGTGATTAGGACGTAAGTAGCAACTCGAACCATGATTTATATAGATGAACAATAATTTTCTATTGAGTCGGCTACATATTGTATGATTTTAGGTTATTTGATAACAATTGAATTTTTATCGTAAAATACTTAAATAAATAAAATAAAGCGATCTAAATAAAAAAGATGTACAAACATAAACTATCTGTAAAATAACATCACTCAAAACAAAAATTACAAAAATAAAACGCTTTTAAACAATTATAAGCGATATTATCGTCTGCAAACGGACTGTCATCCACAATCTTTCAATGCTCTCTGTAAAAATTTGCTACCCGAACAAGGGAAGTCACTCTAGCGAATTATAGGGAAAAAGGGAGGGAAATCACTTTTTCGGAAAGGGCCATAGCCCCAGTGGCCTTCGGCCAATGGAGCTCAAAACCAGAACTCTGAGGGCTGGCTCATTACAATAATATTTTTGAAAATGAAGAAACTTCCTATCAAATGCATTGTTGGTTTTCTCCAGGGAATTATGTTGCATTTTTTATGTGGTTAAAAAAGAATTATTGTGTTGGCTATACATTATGACAGATTGTCTAAGTATATAAATTCTCCATTTAACCCTTTGCTATTTAATCCCTGCTTTTTACATGCCTGTGATTTTATGATTGAGGAAACATTGTGAAAAAAGAAGAAATTGCTTCTGACAAGCAATTTCTTCTTTTTCCACACTATTTTCTACCCTACTGAATGGTTATTTTTCAAATTAAATCCACTTTAAATTTTCGTCTGCAAAACCTTTGAATTTGGACAGGTCCAAAATTTTGCAAAACAGGAAAGTGTTAAAATTCATAATCTAGGCAGCACTGCTTTTTTCAAAACCTACTTTTGGTATTGGGCAACATCCCCAGCTTCCAGAAGCGAGTTTACAGCAAGTCTGACCATCCTGACATTTATATCTTTCATCACATTTAACAGCATCCAGTCTAATGTTTGGCTCCTTTGCTATCAAGTCTATTACTGTGACTGGTTCTCCATCTTGTTTGTAAGTTTTCACAGCTGGTTTCTTCATAAACCAGTCTATTTTTAGATCACCAGAATGACACTGCTGTGTAGTAGTATCACATTTAGAACCTTGTGGACAGCAATGGATATGGTCATCACAACATACAGCCTGAAGATTAAGACCAAAATAATCTTTTGTTCAAAAAAATCATGTAGGTGACTCCATGGTAGTCAAATTTCATTACAAGCATCTTAAATAAAATTCTCTTTCAAATATGACCTAAGTGAAAGTTTTCAGATAAAAAAGACTTGGTAGCTTACAGCATATTGTGTAAAATGCAATGCATTTTAAGCTACAAGCAAAGTAACTTGACAAGTTTGTTTTAATAGTTCACGCAAATGTATAGATGGCTGGGTCAAGTGCGTGAAAGAAATAATCATCTGTTGAAAAATATTGTTGATGAATGATCATAACATCAAAACTACAGCTTATTAAAGCCATAGTTACGATGTTTTAATTATTCACCAACGCTTAAGAGGGCATTCATCTTTTGTCACAGTCCACATGTCGACTTTATACTATTTATTTGGTTGTGGCCTTCTGAGTGCGTAAAAATTTCAAAGTCCTAGATACACACATGGCTGGATGAAGATAACTCACATTAGTTTAGGATGGTATCCCAAATGAGCAATTGCTACTTTACACCATGTGTTGTAAGTTGGGTGTAGATTGCCTACATTTGGTTAAGAAAACCCATATCACCAGTTGCCATGTGGATGTAGATTACATTACAGACAATTTAAAAGCATGGTGATGGCTCAGCGTGAAACAGTTGTAACTCCCTATATATTTATAGGGAGTTACAACTGTTTTGCGCTGAGCCATTAATGTGCTGTCTCAGTCTGGTTGAAGTAAATTTCTAAATTTTATTTAGGAAAATAACTTCTTTATCCAGTTGTAAATGAAATGAGCCTGTGCGTGACATTTCCAACAATATAAAATGTGCGCAATGCAAAGACTCTGGCAAGTCTGTGCAGCCGCATAGACTGACCATAGTCTTCACTTAGCTATTTGTAGATAGATAAGGTATTAAAGTATCTGTAGACAGTTAGGCAATCCTCTACTTACACTAAGGAACTATCTGGGATGCTAAATCTTTGTACCTCACACAGATGTCAAATTGTTAAAAATGTCACACACAGGCTCAAATATGTCCATAATAATTGTAGACCGAATTCTGAAAGAACCTAAAATATTGAGAAGTAAACCTTGCCAAAATACGACATGGCTTAGCGATACCCTGCCAGTAGATTGATTGATTTATTGAATGGAGTTTAATGCCGCTTTCAACATTTTTCAGTTATATCACGGTGGCTGGAGCACCTAACAATGGTTTCCTGGTATTTCTCTCACCAGTACAACCACCACATCCTTTCCTAGCCCCCAGCTACTACCTCACATAGGTCTACGATTATCAACCCATTGGTGAGAGACAAATAGTCGGAAAGAATGAGTGCCGCCGTCGGGGTATTTGTCGATAGGGAGTTAGGTTATCCTCTACTTACACTAAGTAACCATCTCGGCTGCTAAATATTTGCACCTCGCCTAGATGTCAAATTGTAAAAAATGTCACACACAGGCTCAAATATGTTCACAATAATTGCAGACCAAATTCTGATTGATTGATTGATTGAATGGGGTTTTACGCCGCTTTCAACATTATTTCAGTTAAATTACGGCGGCTGGAGCACCTAACAATGGTTTCCTGGTATTTCTCTTACCAGTACAACCACCACATCCTTTCCTAGCCTCCAGCTGCTATCTCACTTAGGTCTATGATTTTCAACCCATTGGTGAGAGACAAATAGTCGGAAAGAATGAGTGTCGCCGTCGGGGATCGAACCAGACCAAATTCTGAAAGAACCTAAAATATTGAGAAGTAGACCTTGCTAAATTACGACATGGCTAAGCCATACCCTGCCAGGAGATTGATTGATTGAATGGGGTTTTACGCCGCTTTCAACATTTTTTCAGTTATATCACGGCGGCTGGAGCACCTAACAATGTTTTCCTGGTATTTCTCTCACCAGGACAACCACCACATTCTTTCCTAGCCCCCAGCTGCTATCTCACATAGGTCTACGATTATCAACCAATTTGTGAGAGACAAATAGTTGGAAAGAATGAGTGCCTCCATCAGGGATCGAACCCAGGACCTCTAGGCTGATAGTCCAACATGCTACCAACTGCGCTATGACAGTGGCCCCCACCAGGAGAATAACATCACAGATTAACCCTTTGCTGTTTAATCTCTGCTTTTTACGTGCCTATGATTTTATGATTGAGAAAACATTGTGAAAAAAGAAGAAATTGCTTCTGACAAGCAATTTCTTCTTATTCCACACTATTTCCTACCCTACTGAAAAGGTTATTTTTCAAATTAAACCCACTTTAAATATTTGTCTGCAAAACCTTTGAATTTGGACAGGTCCATATTTTTTAAAACCGGAAAGGGTCAAGAAATACTTACATTGGGCTTAGGACAACAGCCCCACTGACCAGTTGGCAGTTTACAGCATGTGTTGCCAGTTGGACACTCATGGAAATTATCACATTGAACGGCTTTCACAACTTCTGAAAAGTTCAATCAAAATTAGCAATCACAGATTGTTTCTGTTGATTTTCTCTATCTTCAAGCAATCACTTGCCTTTGAGCTTTCTAGGAAGACAGGAATTAATTGCTTATTACATATGAAAGTATTTTCTTTGCCATACTTTTCTTTATTTAATCAGAATCTTTTTAAGTCTCTTAAATATTTATGCAACTTATCTTTTCATTAAAAACCAAATAATTTGAGAAACTTTTGTTGAACTAATATAATTGGCAATAAACAAATATATGTACATCGTATAATTTCATTTGTAACATCGTAAACTGAAATTTTAGTAACAATTTTGTACAAGATAACCTCAGGGGCCTGTTTTACTAAACATCTTACGATAATTTTTTGCATAAGTCAAAAATTAATGTTGCTTTTACAGTAGAAACTCAAACTTAATATGGATTTCTGCCATGCATCATCTCTTTGGAATCGTCTTCTAAAGACGATTCCAATGAGATATTGCAATTAGGCAGATTCTAATATTGAATGATTACACCAGATACAATTTGTGATTTTGACTTACGATCAATTTTTTTGTAAGAACTTTAGCAAAACGTGCCCCTGCTCTTTTAGTGGAAACTAGATCTGGTGAAAAACGGCCTAATTACCCTCCCTGACCACTGGTGTTACATTACCGCAAGCAGCTTTTGTGACCAAAAAGCAATAGGGCACATCCCTTGGTCATGAGCAACAATTGCAAGTCTAATGCTTCTAGGTCATATTGTTCTTGAGTTCGAGGCCCCAAAATAGAAAAGGTCTATCAATGAATTACAGACAGACTGGCTGTGTGAAATAAATATACCCCTTTACTTGTAAGTGGGGGGTATAATTATATAAGGGAAAATGAAAGCTATCTCCCTAGGTTTTAACCCTTGTTGATACCTTGATTTATTTCCTTTGTAGACTGGGTCTCTGTCCATGGAATAACAATGTCTTCATTAGCACTGATACAGGCCTTTCTTCCAAGGTCACATTTTAGGCCTTTTGGGCAGCAGTGTTTCCCATCTAAACAACAAGTAGCCTGTAAAAGAAACAAGAGGACCATTGTCCTTTGTCACAGCCAGGAATCATGCAACACAAATTATTCAATACTTTTCATTAGACCACGCTTGGAGGGAATTGGCCAATCAGAGAACAGTATTTCAAAAGTATATATTACAGATACAACTCCAAGCGTTGTATTTACAGATATACGGTTGAGTGTGCTGCATGTGAATCTCGACAGGTTTTGGGAGCCGAGTCATTTCAAGAAGATGACAAGCATTTTATACAGCTCTTTTTCGACAGTAGCAAAATTGTAAAATTATCTGGAAATGATAATGGAAATAGATTCATAAGTGATTTCAGCATATTCTAACCTGATTAGAGTAATATCACAGCGAGATTTACTATTTTTCATTATTTAGAGCTTCTGGTAAAAATTACAGATAGTGTAAGAAAAGCGTGGTCTTAGTCAGATAGAAAATCTCGTGCTGCGGTATATGGGAAATAAACACTCGCTGACACTCGTGTCTATTTCCCATATACCACGGCTCTCGTTTTCTATCCTATACATAATTCTGTAAATATTTTGAGGGTTCAGTGCAAGACTGTACCAAGGGTATATACATTGTATATACACTTAGTACAATCTTGCACTAATCCTCAATTTGCATGACCAATTTGAAAAAGGTTTGAAGCAGATAAGCCAGAATAACACAAGGAGTTTTCTTGATGTGGCAGATCTTGTGAAAATGTGCTGGTGGTACATGTAAATGAATATCAAGTAAGTTTTTACTTAGTCGTCAATTAATTTTTTAGCACCAGATCTTTGAAAGATCTGCAATTTCAAGCAGATTTCTTATATTTTACCACATTCTCTGCTTCAAACAAAATTGAAGTTAATCATATATTCAAAGGATTATTGACAATTCACTGAATTGTTATGTCACCTGGGGCCTGTTTTACTAAACATCTTATGATACTTTTTTTCGTAAGTCAAAAATTAAAGTTGTTTCTACAGGTAGTAACTAAACATGATATTCTGCGATGCATCATCTCATTGGAATTGTCTTCTAAAGACGAATCCAATGAGATATTGTAAGGCAGAATCTAACAATGAATGAAAACACCAGGAATGATTTGTGATTTTGTCTTACGATAAACTTTTTCGTAAGAAGTTTCAAAAAAACAGACCCTTGATTCTTTGTCATGTAAGCTAATCTTACTCAGCTGATCTATTCCTTCACAGTTTCAGTTTTATTTGTATGTTTATATTTTTTCTAATGCAACTAACTATTGATGTCTGGTGTTCAGCTTGCTCACTTGAACACACTTTATTATAATTTCAACTATAACATTAAGCTTTTGCACATTACAGAAAGAGTCATTTGCAAGGAAAAAAAGTGCCATTTAAATAGGTAAACTTTTTATGGCATGTATGTAAATAAGTAAGTACCATTTAAAATGTGCCAGAAAAAAAGTGAAAATAAGGGTTTAGTACTTTGATGGTGGCTGCAAAAAATCAAAATTAAGTATTCACAAGATGGCAAATTAAAATACAAAAACTTCATGAATTTTTATTCCCTTACAGAAATACAAAGTTTGCTGCAAATTTGCAGCAAATTTGCCGCAAATTTGCAGCAAACTAATCTGTTTGCAAGAACAGTTAGCAGCAACTTAACATGTGTTTGCGGCAGAAAATCCATTTACTGCAAACATTCTGCAAACACCTTAGATAAAAAAAGTATGTTCCTGCAAACTATTCGCAAACAGGAAGTTTGCAGTAAGTTTGCGAGAACACATTTTTTCATTAGTTAGATCATGCACTTAGCAGGAAGTTTGCAAGAAGATGAACTTTGAAAAAAAGTTTCATCACAATTGGAAATAGCTATTTTGAGTCATTATTAAACCTTCCCATGCTTATCTAAGTATTTTCTGCTGTAGGCCGACAAAAGGCTTTAGCAGACAGTATAGACTGAGATCAGCCTGAATATATGTGCATTCTGATCAAAGCATACACTGTATCTAAGTGTGAAAATACTGTTGGAAGAAAATTTACTAAGAATTTTTTCTTATTATATCATCCAGTCCCTTCATTATACCAGTACCTAAAGCAGCCGAATACTCCATTTTTAAACTAATATATCATTTTCATTGAATACTATTAAAGATATATGAATTTTTGTGCACATGCTCAAAGAAGGTAACTGTAAATAATTCAAAAGCCATCCCAAACATGAAAAGATACCATCTTGGTAAAGTATAAAGTGAATATTAAAATAAGAGGTCAGATCAATCATCAGAGGTTCAACACTGAAAACATTTATATGGTTAAGGAATATTCATTCTAAATTCCGAAAATTCATAAACCGGAAAAGTTTTAAACCCAGCCAGCCTACCCAGTGTACTCCCTCCCCAAGTTGAAACTTTTCACCCTTCTTACATGGTTCTATTTTGCTTAACAGCTCACATATATAAATTTAACTACTTCATCATTGCTGCGAACTTGCTGCAAACTGTTTGCGAGAACAGTTTGCCGCAAATTTGCTGCAAACAGTTTGCAGCAACTGTTTGCAGCAAATTTGCAGAAAACTGTTCTTGCAAACAGTTTGCAGCAAGTTCGCAGCAGATTAGAAGCCACATTAAGTTTATTACTATATAAAAAGATCATCTCATCCATCTGCCTCAGTGGTCCAGTGGTCGAGCGTAGCAGTTAAAAAGGTATGGTTGATCAATTTCTACTTAGATAGGGTAATAGTATAGTGATCTAAGGTATAGTTGAAGGTCAGCATAGGTCTACTCTGACAAATTAATATAGAATCATGAAATTTGAGAAAGAAATCTCAGATTTACATATTAATAAAATATTTTTTGTGACCTTTACTAGAAAACCCCGGTTCAAATCCTGCAGACTCCACAATTTTTTTTTTTTTTTTTTTTTTTTACTAAAAACCTTCAGAAACCAAAACATTACACATTAAATCATTTATGACCCATGGATTACAAAAGAAACTTATTAGAAATGGAAAAATACCTTATTTATAGAAAGAGAGTTGTTCAAAAAATTGTTTGCAGGATGTTTGCGGCAAGGTTGCAGAGAGTTTGCCGGGAGTTTGCCAGAACAGTTTGCTGCAAGTTTGCAGCAAACTGTTTGCAAGAAAGCTCATTTGCATACGAAAAATGAATACGCAGCAAATTTGCCGCAAATATTTGCTGCAAATTTGCAGCAAATTTGCAGCAAATGTTTGCAAGAGGCAATATATTTTGGTAAGGGTTGTCTTTATTATCAGGGCTCATGTTTGACCCTTAAACCAGGTTTTTGACCCCGAAAATCTGAAAATATCTCAATTTGACCCGTAGAAATTTCTCCCAAGGGAGTCATTGTGACCCCCTTGAGAGAAATTACCAAGGATTAAAACATGGTTTTAATTATAAGATTTTCATAAATTACTATTGTTAGTTTTATATCATAAAATTAATAACTTATATCATATCATTATAAGATACATGTAAAGTGACTCTTTAATATGAAAATTCTACTTATGATTTGCTTTTTCTGTTGTTTTGACCCCTCTAAATTCAGATTTGACCCCCAGAATTTCCTAGGTAAGGAGTCAATTGCAAGGACTCCCCAATATCATACACTAACACGAGCCCTTATTATATGGATACAGTTAAGCTTATTTGCAGGTTATTCTGTGTACTTCTGAAGAATGGTGATCAGACATGCTTCAAGATGACAAAATTGTGCAAACTGTTTGTTAATTATATCCTGCTTTGCATGTGAATTCATGTGCAAAGCAGGATTTAATTTGCAAACAGTTTACACTGTTTTGTCACAATGAACACTAAACTGGTTTAAATGAAGATTCAGTAGCTGGACATTATCAAGGAGATCAAATCAATGGCTCAGCGCGAAACGGTTGTAACTCCCTATAAACATATAGGGAGTTACAACTTTTTCGCCCTTAGCCAACGAAATGATCTTATAGTAGCTAATGGGCATAAGTCATATGGAGAAGATGAATTGATCAGCTGTTTTAATTTATATATTTTGTCCTTAAGTCATGTTGAAGAAAATCTTTTGATCAGATCTGTTTTAAACTCTTATCCTGTAAAATTTGATTTTTTTTGCTCAAACAAATTGGCAAAATTTTATGCATTTTAACCATTCTTGCTCATGTTTTCCCCATAGTAAGTAAAAGGAAACAAGTAGTGTTGACTAAAGTCAGACTGCACATCTGTGCATAATGGTCTTAGTCTATACCGTCTGCCAAAACTTTAATATTTATCAAACATCTGCTGTAAACAACATGAGAAAGATTTAAATCAAAGAGCTGAAGAAATAGGAAGATTAAAGGTAATGTACATGTACTTGCAGGGGGTGGAGGGGGAGGGTTTCTTTGATAATAACAATTCAGAATTTGGGTGAATTAAACTAAGCCTTACATTTGGCAAGGCACAACATCCAAAAGCTCGTGTAATTAACATACAACAAGTACTTCCATCAGAGCAGGCTGACTTGCCACCAGGGCATGGGACAACACTGTCTTGTAAAGTCTACAATGATTACCAATATACCAGGGGTGTTGAAATTTAGAGTTTCTCCACTTGTCCCTGGACAAGTAAAAGCTGATCTCTTACTTGTCTAGGATCAAAATGATCTTGTCCACAAAAAAGAAGGTAGATAAATATTGAGAAAATATAGTTTTTAATGACGAAAATGCTGTTACCCAGCATTTTCTTCATTAAAGACAATGTTTTCTTCCCTTTGATACAAACAAAAGGATGACTTTTCTCCTAGATTTTTTAGCACTGTTCCAAGATTTGCTCTGGTATTTACTTGTCTGTGGATGAGTGGCCTAGAAAAATGTACTTGCCCAAAACTAGAAAAGCCTGTGTCAGACAAGTTTGGCATGGGAATTCCACACCCCTGTATACATTACTAGATGGTTGGCCAAGGACAACTTGATGGCTCAGCAAGAACAGTTGTAACTGCCTATATGGTTATAGGCAGTTAAAACTATTTTTCACTGAACCTTCAAACTGTCGTCAAGCCCACAAAAGTTTGACCATCAACTTGATCCTGACCATGAATAAAGACTTGATTTCAAAACTTGACCTTGACCTTTAATCTTGCCCTTTATAGAATCTGAAAATTTATTTTACATGGCAGTTCTAATCGATTAGGGGATTGTGTAGGCCAAATTATTTGAAAACATTTCATTTATGTAGCAGATATACTTCATGTTAGCTTAATTTTGACATTTGACCTTGAGCTGTAGCCTTACGTTGAAACTTTATAAAAATTTCTTTCAAATGGCTCATGTACTCATGATAGAGATAAGACCTGTGCAAAGATTTTTATTTTGAATTAATCCAAAAATGTAGGAGCTATTGGCCAGACAAGGTCGATTTTTAACCTTTGACATTTAGGTGTAAACTTGAAAGTTATTTTGAAATCCATCATAAATTTAGAGGTAATTTTTCCCAAAAATCAAATGGATGGATTGACAGACAGACTAATAGACAGACAGACAACAAATTAACAGATGCAATTACAAACATGCACCAATTTGTCTTGATCACAGGAAGAGGGTTTGGCAAATACTATGATAACAATTTATCAGATTTCATTGGAAGGTGAGATGATAAAAGCAATTTAATCTTTTTTTCTGCCTTAATCTTCAAGACAAATTCTTTTACAATGATAGCAAACTTCATTTATTAGGCAAAATAACCATACCAAACAAGGGCACGGCCTATGGGTGCCTACCCTCGGCTGTTGAATCCTGGATGGAGGGAAACAATTTAAGTCAAAAAAGGGGCATAATTTGCACAAAATGTATTTAGAGCTATCCCTCTTGATAACATAGGTTGATCTTTTAATGGTGAACATGTGTGCCAAGTATCAAGTGAATGCCTTTAATAGAACCAGAGATATCGCAATATGTCAAAGTTTTTGCACAACAACCACGATGACAACGCCAACACCAAGGCTATAGCAATACCTCGGGTTTTCTCCGAAAACAGCCGAGCTAAAATTGTGTTGTACAGTTATTTTCAAAGAAAAATACACTGAAGAAGAAAAGTTTTCTTTCATGATAAATGAGCCTATGCTTGATATTCCAACAATTTCAAATACAATGTAACCACAAAGCAAAGACTCTGACCAGTCTGTGCATCTGCACAGTCTGACAAGAGTCTTTACTATGCCTTTTGTAGATAGAATCTAAACAAGGTCTCAAAGTATATGTAGACCATCAGGTAACAGAAAGTGGCTTTCTACGCTTCTCAATGTTTGTCCCTCACACACATTTCAAATTGTTTGAAATGTCACAGGCTCAAATCATTTCATTCTAAGGAAATTCTTAATTGATTACGCCAAAAGGTACAATCATAATGTCTACTCTAGACCCCACTACATAAGCAAACTCAGAGTGAACACCTTATTGATAATAATTCAGAGGTGGGTTCATTAGAGCAAGATAAAATAAATCCATCTAAATGAGATTTTTAAAATGGTGTATTAAACAATTTTCGATATATTTTGAGTGAAAATATTCAACGTCGTCATGACTACTCGTTTTAAGCAAATGCAAAAGCATCTTCGTTTCCTCATTGAGATATCTTAAGATTCTTAATGAACCGCTTTGAAAATCTCGCTCTATCAAACACTTTATCTTAAAAATCTTAATAAGAATCTTAAGAATCTCGCTCTAACGAACATACCTCAGGACTCTTTAAGACATTTTTTATAATTTGTCCAAACCAATGTATTCTCAAATTCATGAAATGGACAACATCATCAAAACATTCACACAGCTTCTCAAAAATACACATGGGAATGACTATTTAGTGAAGTGAACTACTTATAAACATATATTAAAAGAAAATAAAAGCTTACTAATTTTTCCTCCTTTTCCTGTAAATCTTCTTTTAAGGACTTGAAAAATAATTTCTGTGAGATTGCTGATCCTATAAGGGCAAGAATAAGGACTGCCAGTCTAACTTCCATCTGAAAATATACAACACAAGAGAAATACTTTGAACTCATTTTACGCCCGTAATTTCTGATATATTCAGCCAGTACTTTATGATGTAGCAGAGACGTAAATTAAAATACCCCAGAGTTACAAGCCTAAATGACCATTTCCGCTTCATTTATGCCTATTTTCCAAGCAGAATCTGCTAAATTTTTTCGTACGGGCAGTGAGATGGATGGACAGACGGGCGGCCGCTGGATGAAAAACCAGTATGGCTATAGCTCTTCTGACCTTTGGTCAGTGGAGCTAAAAAAACATGTATTGATCCAATCAAACAGAGTTAACCCTTTCCTGTTTAACAAAATTTTGGACCTGTCCAAATTCAACGGTTTTGCAGACCAAAAAATGAAAGTGAATTTAATTTGAAAAATAACCATTCAGTCGGGTAGAAAATAGTGTGGAAAAAGAAGAAATTGCTTGTCAGAAGCAATTTCTTCTTTTTTCACAATGTTTTCTCAATCATAAAATCACAGGCACGTAAAAAACAGGGATTAAACAGCAAAGGGTTAAGCCCCAAATGGTCCCTTTTCGAGTGGCGAGTCACATACAGTATTATAATGTAAATATGACAAAAGGTAGGTCATTATCACTAAATCAATGATTTGGGTCAATCAATTATCTTTCAATTTTACTTTTATCAATATGCATCAAAGTAATCACTTGACTCTTGTCCTAGTTTACATACCAAAGTATCATTCTCTAAATCATTTCAAATCCAAAATATTCTATTTACCAAATTAATGAGAAAAAATAGGGATGTATATTCAAATCAGGGGTGTGGAAATACAACTTTTCCCCACTTGTCCATAGACAAATAAAAGTCAATTTCCTATTTGTCTAGGATCAAGACAAACTTTCCATAAGAAAAAAATGAATCAATAGATATTGAAAAAAAACATGTTGTTTTTAATGAAGAAAATGCTGTAACCCAGCATTTTCTTCACTAAAGACAATGTTTTCTCCACTTTGATACAAACCAAAGGATGACTTTTCTTCTATATCTTTTTAGTACTGCATCAATATTTGCTCTGGTATTTACTTGTCCATGGACAAGTGGCCTAGAAAAATGTACTTGCCCGCAAGTGGTAAAGCCCATGCCAGACAAGTCGGGCATGGGAATTCCACATCCCAAATCAAATTATTGAATTGAGAGAATCACATTTTCTATTTTTTTTGTAATTAAGACAGAAAAAGAGATTTCACAATATCAATCTTGAAAAACAAATGTAAAGATGCCTTTTTTCTCTGATGCAGCATAACATCAATAAAACCCTGACAATGTTAACATGGTCACATTTTGAGAAGGTTCATGCAAATCCATTAACAAATATATGATTTATGTGAAGACAATTTGAATGGACACATGATGATGAGAAACCTTAGCCCTTTAATCTTGCTGTAAAAATCTTTGGATAAAGTACATGTATATTAAACCCAAAGTACTGAAAGTACTAGGTGCATTTATTGTGACTGTATTCATTTTGAAAATATAATTTTCAAACTCTTTTTGGTTTTCAAGATGAAAATCAGGTGGCATATAGACAAAGATCAGACTGTACATAATATTATGTGCAGTCTGATTTTTGTCTATATCTGCTTCCAAAGCAGAAGTACAGTTAATTTTGCCCAAGCAACCATGTCTATTACGTGACCATTCATATAAAACGACCATTTTCAAAATCCCATTCTTTAAATCTAAATATCTTGAAAAGTTGGTCCAAAAAATATTTAAAATGTATCTTATGTTGTTAAACCTAACCAGAATCGTCCCAACATAGAATTATTGAGAATTTCACAAAAAAAAGCATATTCAATCAAAAAGTATGTTTCTTATAAATTTGTAAACAAAATGTGACTGACACTTTTTGGTGGTCCCGTTAGTGGTCGCATAAAACAAGTTTCACTATAATTCTAGGTTCAGCATGACAAAGGTTAAAACTCTGAAAGTGACATGCAAGTCCATCAGTAATTGAAGGAGGACTTTTTTGTACCAACTAGGAATTTACACAAATTTTGACTCAATCTGCTGACAATCTTGTAATAACAATGCTTATATAGCAGTTTTTAGCACTTAGTACTTGATAATATAAACACGCAGCAAAAAAATCCAGGGTGGGGGACAGTGGTGGGAGAGGGTGAGGGGGGGGGGGGCTGGACCCCAGTCCCCTCCTCTGGATCTGTGCATATTCTAATTTAACCCTTGTCATGCTGATACCGGAATATTCCTTCTTTGGCAGGAGGTATGGACAAAGATCAGCCTGCGAATATGTGCAGTCTGTCCTTAGTCTATACTACCTGATTTTCCTTTTTAAACCAGAAAAACATTAAAATTGTATTTTTTTAATTCAAATGCTTGCTCAAAATTAGGAAATACAGAGCTTTCAGTCCTTTGATTTCAATGTAATTTTGCAAAGTTTTTTTTTATTCAGCATGACCTGGGTTAAAACTAGCAGTGTAAGATTTTCCAGCAAGCTAATATAAAGATTGATGGTATTAGATCTAGTTATAATATGTCTATACTACAGATGGCATATTAAGATTATACAAACATGTACAATATAGTAGCATTATATTAATTAGTTTCTGTTTTATTATGATTAAAAAGAACATATTTTACCTCTTTTCAGGATATTAGTCTGGCATCAACTAAATAAAATCCCACTAGGACCCAATAATTGGTTTCATGATTAGGGGCCCTAGCTTTTCTTAAATAGCCCCTTCTATTATTGGGGGAGGGGTAGGGCGCGAAATATTTCCTACATCGGTACTCTCTTGTTAAAAATGAATAAAGTATTAAACTTTTATGAATCTCTTGGGCTCTTAACTTTAGGAAAATTAATGAAGCATGTTAAGCCCAATTAATATAGTCCATCAGTCAATCCAAAAGTTTTGTGATTCCTGGCTGATCACCGAATAAGCTCTAATAGAAACCCAGGGTTCAATTAGAATCATCCAATTTCCATTGCAAAGGGATGGGCCTTTATTAGAGACTATGCTACATATAAATGGCTTAGTGCAAAGGCAGTTACAACTGTTTCTTACTGAGCAAGTAATATTTTTGTTAATATGATGAATAAATGGACAAAAATAAACACAATCTGCACAAAATATTAACATTTGATTGGGTAAAATGTGCTTAAAACTCGGTTGAATTTTCAGTGACCTTGATTTTATAGGTACGGGCCTTTATTAAGAGGCTTTAAGATTTCATAAAATCACACCAAAAATGGCCGATTTCAACCTTCGTAAAGGTGGGAAGGCTTTTATTAGATCATGGGATTATATTAGAATTTTTATGGTATTTGTGAGTCCTGACCGCGCAAAACATACCTCCCTTTAAACACCTTTTGTCTTTAGTTCTTAATTGTTTGTTAGTTTATGGACATGATAACACAGTCACACATAACCCTTTAAATATTCTTGAGAATTCAAATCTGTTTCAAACAAATTGGCAATTTTTTGTTACTTTTCAACAAGTCTGACTTGATATTTTTGCACAAAAAATGGATAGAAAGAAAGCAATGTTTGATGATATAAAATTGCAAGTCTGTGCAGCGTGTAATTCTACACTGTCTCCTAAATCACCAGAAGAAGGGCTAAAATCTCCAAGATACAGGATTTCTGAGGTTTTTGATCAAGATTATTTTCCCAGCAAGATGTGTAAAACAGGATATTGACAGATTCAGAGGAAGAATTCAGATCAATAAGCCAAATTATTCAATCTTTGTGGGGATTTTGAAAATAATTTGAATAAAAATTGGAAAACAAAATCACTTATCTGTTGCTTGAAGTCTCACTCAACCCAATCCAGCATTTTGAAATTTAAGTTTCAAAACAATATACATGCAGAGCTCCATATAAGTTTTGCTTGTTTGTTTGAATGTGGTTTCACACCAATTTAAACAATCTTTTAGTTATATCACCATGGCTGAAGCACCTAGCACTGGATTCCTGGTATTTGTCACACCAGTACTACGCTTAAATCCTTTCCTATCCTCCAGCTGCTATCCCACAAAGGTCTAAGATTATTAACACAGTGGTTAAACCACCAATTAATATAAATGATTGATTGGGGAATAACATTGCTTTCAAAAATAATTCAGTTATATCATGACGACTGGTGCACATTTTCATTGCTTCCTTATTTCTCACACCAGTACAACCAAAACATTTCTATTACTGATCATTTCAATGGCTTGGCGCGAAACAGTTGTAACTCCTTTTATGTTTATAGGGAGTTACAACTGTTTTGCACTGAGCCATCGATTTGCCAAAAGGAGAGGGACAAATAATGTTTGTCACTGTGACTTTTGTCAAATGCTAGATGAAAATTGGTCGAGCCAGGTCACTCACACTTACAATTCCCAGATTGACAGGCCAATATGCTACCAATTGAGATAGCTCACTTTCATAAAGAGGAGATGATAAACCTTATAGCTAATTCTGAGCCAAAATATGTTTCTGGGTATGCATTAGAATTGACCTACATACAAAGGTAAGTGAATTTTTTTAGCTTGAAAGCAAAAGCACTTGTCTAACTAGAGCATCAAATTTCAATAGAACTGATAATAATTTTTTATCCTTTATCCTATAATTTAATTCCTAATAATTTTTTACCCCTTTGTTATTTGGACCAACACTTAAGAAGATACCAAAGAGATTGGTCATCAGAAGCTAACAGCTTACAAGCGACCCTGGAACAGCGAGTAAACAGTGAGTAATAAAGTGTCCTGTCCAACATCATATGACTCACTTCTATAAAGACTTGAACCTGCACCCATCTAATTACAAGTAAAGGTCATTAACCACCTAACAACAAGACAGACTTCTTTTAGAATGTACCAATAACCTCAAGATGTTTAGCAACTTTAATGTAATGTGCAGCTACAGGTGGAATCTTGAATACAGTGCCAAATCCAGAGAAGATTTGAAATCCCTTCCACTCCTTGTAATCTTATTTCACAAGGAAATTCGATGCCGATAAGGTACTAATATAGAAAAATACCCTCCCCCAATTTTAAGCTAAACCCTGCATAGGCGTATCTAGAACTTTGAAATTTATACGCACTCAGTAGGCGACAAACAAAGAATATATGATAAAGGTGATATGTGGACAGTGACAAAAGATGAATGTCCTCCGTCCGCTTCCTTTTCTATGATTTGAGTGAATAATCAGAGCATCGTAACTACAGCTTAAATAAGCTGTAGATCTAGTTTCTATGCTATGATAATTGACAGATGATATTTTTCAACATTTTTTTACGCACTTGCGTAAAATGCGTAATGGGAGCTTCGCCCTTGCCCTGTTACAAAAATCCTCCCAATCCATCATTGTAATATGTCAGACTTCTTTAAATTGCTATCTTTATCATCTTTATTTCTTTAGACTCTAAACAAATGACCAAAACACTATTGCTCAATGTGAAATAGTGAAAAATGTTTCAAACAAAATCCAGATTGCAGGGAAACAACCTTATTCTATTTTCAGTGTGACGTGTGTCATCCGAGAAAAAAAATGAAAGAGTAGTTGACTAACCTCCTTTCTACGATAATCTTTACTTGAGTAGCTTCCAAAGGGGTTTACTTATGAGGAAAACACCGTACCATGCACTTTCTTACTTTCTCTTTGATCCCAGTAATCACATGACACAAGTAGCTTGATCACGTGAGTCACGTGCAACCAACCAATTCATAGTGGAAGCATTTGATTGGTTGTTTTGTAATGTTTATTATGCGGATAAAAACTGCAGCAATTCACATCCAAATATTTTAACGGATTGTAATATGTGATCCGTAACGCGAAAAGAGACCATCTGAGTAGATCTTAAAATGTCGCCCTAGTCAGACTGCTCTGGCTGAGAAGGGTCGGAACTTTTCGAAGTTGACCTATTGTCTGAATCTAGAATCACCATAGTCATTCCGGCTGACGGAGAGACAGAGAGAGTGTGTGTGTACAGACAGACAGAATGAAAAAAAAAAGAGTCGGACAGAGGGAGAGACTGTGGTAGTTAAAAAGGGCTTGGAAATAATTCAAATATTCATATCTGGGTATCAAGTGTTTAAGAAAGGTATTACGTTGGTATGCAGCCTATTTAAATATTAGACTCTATTATTGTTAATATTGTTATTGGTATTGTTATTGCTGTTGTCATTATTATTATTAATATTATTATTATTATTATTATTATTATTATTATTATTATTATTATTATTATTATTATTATTATTATTATTATTATTATTATTATTATTATTATTATATTTCTAAATGATGTTTACTCCGTGACTTTTTCCCGGATGTGGGGTCTGAATTGGTATTTGCATCCCATGAAAACTTTCTGATGATGGTTTTGGGAGTAAACCCTAATTCATTACTAATAGAAAATTCAATGCAATTTCGCACATTAACAACCGAATTTATTTACAAATGTTTTAATTGAACATGTGATCTGAAGGGCGAAGTCTATTAGAATTAACTCGACTGTATACGCATTCTACACGTAATCGAAACACGCTTGGTTGATGTTTATTTTCATGTTTCCTTCATTCTATTTTTTGCATGTAATATCATTGTTTGTTAAAAAAAATGTTTGTTCTATTAATCTCCTCTGGAGGAAATAAAGTGAATGAATGAATGAATGAATGAATGAATGAATGAATGAATGAATGAATGAATGAATGAATATTATTATTGTTATCATCATCATCATTTATATATAATAATATATAATAATAATTATATATATAATAGTGCAAGTTTCTTCTGATCACTTTATATTATGGAGGGGAACCAAATTGAACCATTCAGGCCCTTTTCAACTAGAAGAAAAATAAAATTGATAAATAGATAAACATTTGGAAAAAAAACAAAACAAAAAAAAACTAGCACACGTATCTTTATTATAGCATGATCATATGGTTCTTTTTCATTTTACATGGACACTTTAATTGAAAAGCATATCGGCTCCACCCGGCTTTTCATTTATTTTCACAAAGATCTAAAAGTAATGAAATTAATTGAGCGTCAAAAAAGTTTGTGTGTACATTCAATCGTTTATAGATCTATCGTCGCTACTTTAGCGCCAGTGTCCGTAATATGGGCGACGCCACTAGAGGAGACCGGAGCTAGTCCGGCCTCGGGGAATGTTCGGCAGAAGGCTTTATCTGATCACTAAAAAAGACAGAGAGTTGGGAATCGAAATCTCATGTCCGCATGAAAATTCTATCACGTACAAAAACAAAAAAGTATCGTTACCTTCGGAATTTCAGTTGGGAGCACATTTTCGTTTTCTTGCTCTGATATTAATTTTTCAAAAGTTAGTCCGGTTTTTTTAATATGCGGAATCGTAAAAAAACCTACTTTTTTACAAAGCAAATGCTTGATAATACGATTTTAATTCAGACAATGAAAATGAATTTGCTGGAAACCTTTAAGGCTATACAGCTCATTATTACATGAAAGTATTTTTGGGCTTGTTCGGCCTTTTAGTCGGGGCAGGTTCGGGCCGAAAACAAGCTTGACCTGGGGCAACTTGCAACTGCGTCGGCGAGTTGTATCTCTATATTTCTTAAAATTTTCTTTCCGCAATACGTCTATTCGTATCTTCGAGTCTATGTCTATCGACAGAAGTTCGGAAAAGTGGCAACTCTTTCATCCTGCTTCCCTCGAATAAACTAGGTTAGGACGCATCTTTTATGTTATAACTTAACAAATATCCGTGTGTTAACATCCCATATGATGTTTTCTATGAAATCACATTGATAGTCTTAGAATAATGATAAAATGCAGTTTTTTTTAGAAACATCGACGGAAAACAAGTACGCATTATATAATTATCTTATTTGAATGGAAATTATGCATATGGGTGAATTTTATTTGCGTACATTTCGCAAAGCTGATCCCAGCAGTTATTTATTAGTGTTGTAATAAGAAAATGTGATTAAATGTTTCATGCAAACAAATATGCAAAATGTAGCTATTGTCCCATTACATGTATACTTCATTATAAATATAAGTACAATATAAAATGCTTCCGAGATCTATACATAAACTAACAAGAATCACAACTACTGTGAACACAATGAGGGATATCGGTTGGTTATCTCCCTTGAAATACCCCCAAAGGAGGAAGAGTCCAAACCAGTGGTTACATTCGGTTTTTATCCTTATTTTCTTTGCACTGTAAGATTTAAAGATAAGATCTAAAGCAAATATCGCGCAATTTATATGATACATTTGACGTAAAATAAATATTTTTTTTCTTTGCTATTGAAAACTGTATCATAAATACGAATTGTATGAGTAAGTATTTAGTATTTACAAAATTAAAATTCGCAACTTCTCCAGAGAAACTATGGAAAAAATCCAAGGAAAATTTCTAAAAGGACCGCTAACGATTTTGGAACACCTCTGATTTAATCCACAAAGCAAACAAGGGAGATTACACACCAAAGTCTCCTATTAGACTTTTACAAGGAACACAAGATTTAAAAGAAAGAAAAAGGTATAAGCAAATTCTAAGAGTAGAAAAGCATATTTCATATGTTTGAACATGTATATATGCAAAGAAGTACAGTCATTTTAGTTCTTTGTTTAAATCTATGAAGATGCAATTTACTCTCAAGGTCCACAGTTAATACTTTCAATTATTTTGAGTTGTTAAAGTTGTGTATTCTATTTGCAGAAACTTTACACAAAAAGTAAGTTTTCATTTCAATTTATCTACGTTAATATATATTCATTTAAATGCACTAGATGACCATAGCTTTAAAACCAACAAATGCAACAGTAATCAATGGGCAAATGATACAGATTACCTTTATAGGGCAAATTATTGTTTAAATTGGTGGGAAAAATGATTCTTTGGTCTCGAATGGTCTATTGTCTATGGTTTAATCTCAAATATACGAACCAATTTCAATACTTTCATTACTTTGATTTTATCAAAATTGTCATAAAAATACCCTAAAATGAAGTAACCCAGCAGAAAAGTATTTAGTGATACATTCAGAACCATTTCCTGCTAAATTTCATAAAAAAGATAATTGCGGATTCCATTTCAAGTCCAGCTCATCTATTCTTTCATGGAAAAAGTGCACTTGCTGACCTTTCACCTCAATAATTCCTAAAAGCCCCAACCGCCAAGTTGCAGAATTTCAGAATATATTCAATAGACATTGGGCTTTTAAAAAAACATAGCACCGAAAATTCCACAGACGCTATAGTTAGGGTGTCTAACGTCTTGCAGAGGAGGATCCAGAGGAGAATCGGGCTGGTTTTTTTATTGTTATGGGAAAACTCAAAATTTAGTAATAGTAGAAAAACGACCCCCCCTCTGAGGCATATTGATTTCATTGTCATGGGGAAAATCAAAATTGGGACTGAATCAGAGGCATGCCCATAAGGGTACCCTCTTAGTGTCACTAGTGCATCAAAATGCCATTTTTTCTACTCTATGATTTGTTTTTTCTTTTTTCACACATGTTGAAGATTTATTTGTCCTTATTGAAATATCAAAAATGCAGGGTATCTTTCCAGGCTTGTTCTTGCACCAGAGTTATCTACCCTTGGATGATATTCGAAACAATTCCCCATAATAATTATATACCTACCCCAATTAATGCCCTGTACAGCGTACAGTTAGTTACATCGTGAAATTGACATTCATCTCAATCAAAACCATTCAAAATCGCTCACTCAGCGTTCCATTCATTCATTCCAAACTTTCGTTCAAAACGTTCAAAACCGCTCAAACCCACTGAAAAATATAGAATCAACAACGTAATTCAAAATAAATTTTGACAGTGAAAAATCGCGATTTCACGGATATTATTCAAATTTTGAGCGTCTCATAAGTTCTTGAAGAAATAGGAAGCTATGTATAGAATATTTATGCATTTTTATTAAAGGGGGGTAATCGATATCGCTATTTTTTTTCAGCCTGAACAAAATTTGCGATATTGGATTATCTCCCTTAAAATTAACTCAAAACACGCTCCACACAATAATACAATTTCATTTCTGAATTAATCCAAAATCATCCACCTTGTCGATTTCACGATGTTCAGCAATTTTTATTTTGAACGAAGTTGTTGTTTTATGTTTTTCATTGAGTTTGGGGCGTTTTTGAATGGTTTAAGTGAGTGTTTGGAATGAATGAACGGAGCGCTGAGTGAGCGAATTAGAATGGTTTTGATTGAGGTTAATGTTAATTTCACGATGGAACTAACTGTATCTTTGGAGTCCCTGCTTTAAATATGGACTATTTCGTTTTAGCTATCATCGTGTTTTCGTGCAAAACCTGCCCTGCGTTCAGGTTGAAAATGTTAGCGAATCGCTTTCGAAATGATACCTCGCTTTACACGCATGTGCACGTGCAAAGCGGGGTATCATCTCAAAGCGCTCGCGAAACGCTTTTACATTCCGAACTCAGGGCTGATTTTTCTCTGGATTCTCTGCGTAAGGTGATTATTCGATATGTATCTTTGGTATTCAACTTCAGAAAAGAATCGGAAGCTGTTTGAAACATAAATAAATAAATAAATAAATAAATAATAAATAAATAAATAAATAAATAAATAAATAAATAAATAAATAAATAAATAAATAAATAAATAAATAAATAAATAAATTTAAATAGATAAATAAATAAATAAATAAATAAATAAATAAATAAATAAATAAATAAATAAATAAATAAATAAATAAATAAATAAATAAATAAATAAATAAATAAATAAATAAATAAATAAATGAATGAATAAATATACGACCCTTGGCTTGCACGCGTGAATATTTTACATGCTAACACCAGAATTTCGAAAGCGGCATTAAACCCAATCAATCAAATCATTTAAAATTCTGACAGTATAACATGTTTATACATGTACATGTATATGATACGTTATCCTGGAAAACCTATCTAAATGACTTTGAGATTGAGTAAAGACCCAAGCTCAAATACTTAAACAATCCAAAATCTCTATTACATGTAATCATAAAATAAGAAAACTATTCAAATGCAAAAAAACAAAAATAATTAATTCGCACCTCTTTATGAAACATTTTCCCACAAACCGAAAGGAAAAACATTAAGGGGAAAAAAGAGAAATTTCTCTCTTTTTTTCCCCCTCAATGTTTTCTACACTCGTTTTGAAGTATTTTTTCTCAATGTTTTCTACAATCATTTTGCTTTCCCTTTCAATTTCAACGCACAGTAATTTTAATAATTCCAGTTATATTCACCAGGATTCGTGCATTCTGAAAAAATGAATAAATAAAACAAAAAAATATTTACTAAATGTAAAAAATTTCGATTCACAGTAATTTTTCTTTGAAAGCTTCCGCGGAAAGTAGTTCTATAAACAATATCTATTAAACCGGATATATGGTTAGATTTTTGCTTCAAAAAATTAAATTGTTATAAATTAAGAATTTTTTGTTGATTTTTTGGAAATATGAAACTAAAAACCGAATCCATGGAGGAATAAAGCTAAACACCTACTCACACTTTTGTATGAATCCGCTTCGCGAATTCATACAGTGTGATTAGGTTTTAAGTTTTATACATCCATGAAATCATCAGATACATTCTTCAATTCTGAAATAAATTTACGATCGAAACTGTTTTAATTTGGATCCCTCTAAGATGATTCTTTTTGTACAATCTGGGTAAGATGGCTGAAATCACAAGGCAGGGTTTTCCTACCCTGCGTTCAGGATGACAAAACGATGCAAACTGTTTGCAAATTATACCCCGCTTTGCACGCATATGCACGTGCAAAGCGAGGTACAATCGGAAATATTTGCACCGTTTTGTCATCCTAAACGCAGGGCTGGCTAACGGATCATATTTTCTTTCTTAACTATTTCTAGTTAGCTACTCTATCGCTGCAGATCAATGGCGGAGCTAGGTTTTTTTGTAAAAGGGGGAGGGGTCGAGCCTACAATTTCCGATAGGGTTTTAAGGGAAGTTGATACTGCGAGTCTTAGACTCACAAATAAGTAGCAAGGACAGTCAAAACTGTAGTTAGTCCATAGGACCCCCTTGAAATCAACTTCAGAAAAGAATTGAAGACTGTTTTAAACAATCTTTAATTCTTTTCTGAAGTTTATTCCTAAAGGTACATTTCGAATTAAAACCTTATGTAGCGAAAACAGAGAAAATTCATTTTTTGAGCAAAAAAGAAGAGGATAGCTAAAATGAAATAGTCTATATTGAAAGAAAGGACCCCAAAGCCTTAAGAGGGTACTCTTATGAATCTTACTCTGATTGAGTCCTTAGAACCTTTTTTGTTGATGTCATATAATAATCCCTAGGTTCGTTTTCCTACTATAACCAACACTCGATTGAATAACCCCACGACAATGAAATAAATAGGCCTCAGAGAGGGATCGTTTTCCTGCTATTACCTAATTTTGAAATGCCCCATGATAATGAAGTACCATCCCGAACCCCCTCTAGATACGCCACTACAAGAGGTTACACCCCCATAAAATAGCCCCTGTGTTTCAACCCTAGACAGTTCGCCTTTCTTTTCTGGGTAATGTTTACTAGTCTGAACTATATATATACTTTCTTCATCTTTCTAGTTCAATTCCCTCTCTATCTCCTCTTTTTGGAACTCGATATGTACGCGTATGTTTGTTAGTTTTTTTGTTGTTGTTGTGTTGTGTTTTTTTTGTTTGTTTTTTTTTTTTTTTTTTGCGCACCGGTCGCTTGCTCGTCATTGGTGTAACTAGCCCTGCAAAACGGTGCGAAATGTTCGTAATTTACGTGCAAAGCAGGGTATAGTTTGGAAACAGTAAGCACCGTTTTGTCAACCTCGGATGCATTCGGAACACCACTCGGCCAATCTCACGATCAACCTCGGTTGTACATAGACGGACTATTTTTAAAAATTACGGGAAAACCTTGGAAAAACTAGATGACGTCAGTTAAATTGTCGAAAGCCCTCGAAAGTGTGAGTGAAAACATTCGACGTCGCCAACACTACTTGTTTTAGTCAGTGACGTGAAACCATCGTATCCTAATATAAATATCATTAGATTCTTAAATAACGGCTCAAAAATCTTAATTTTTGAAAATGATTCGTCATTCTCAAAAATTAAGTAATAGTTAAACGCTAATAATTGAAAATTATAATTGAAAATTAAACGATTTAAACAGCCGAAAGGAGGGAGCGAAGCGACCGACTGAGGCTGTTTAAAGCGTTTAATTTGCAATTATTAGCGTTTAACTGACTTAGTCTATTTCCCGCCTTTATATTATTGGCACCATATTGCACGATTTAAACGGAATAACCCGGATACATTTAATACAAGTAAACGCCCCTCTCTTTCCAAATATGGAGTTGATGAAATGTGCACGCAAATATTGGGTCTTTATGAAGAGCCATTACAGAAGATAAATATGACGTATAGTTTGGTTTTATTTACCCGACAATATAGAAGAACGAAAGTCTAATACTTTTTCACTCTGTTTAGCACGTTCCTTCGAAAGAATAAAATACTAAACGGAATCGTTTTATCGTTTGTTATACTAAAAAGTTTCTTTATTGAATAAATGTGCCAGTAATTGTTTACAAACTTATGTATGAAGGGCAATCTAAAGACATAAACAACTAAGCAGAGTATACTATTCTGTTGAGGAAAAAAATGTTATACAGTCCACCACACCTTGGATATATGCACATGCAATGGCCCCTCTTCGTGGACGTTTTCTTGTGTCATCAACTGAATTATTAGTGTTTGTTAATTTTGGAGGATTTTAATACGCCTCATCTATAGCTGATCATGAAACGTGATTTGGCCAAATTTAGAAAGGGACCAAAAGTAATTAAACGTGAAGTTTATTGGAATAAACGTTAAGAAAGAAGTATAGGATATATTGCACTGTTCAATTAGATCTCATTAGTTAGCGTTACTTTTCTTGAATAAGTGTACAGGCAAGCAGAAAAGTCGTCGTTCCATGAGAGATTCGACATGGTAATCCATGACATGCCAGATCAAAATCTACAAAGGATATTCGTTATACAACATTTGCACGAGTTTTACGATTTTCAAGTGTACTTATCACGTGGCCATTGCATATTTATGAAGGGGTAGTTTCTAGTCTGTACGCATGCGTGGTACAACATATAAACCTCGTCGTTTAAATGAAATAATGATCAAAATAAACCTGGGCTGGAAAGTTTATGGAAATTAAACCTTCAAAAAATTTGAAAATCCAGCCTTCTGATTGGATGATAATGTAGGACAAAGACAAAGATTTTTTAGCCGTTATTTACTGTAAAAAGATATAAATCTACAGTGCTATTTTTCTTACACTGTTTCCGCCTAACAAAATGCACAATTTCGTTACATACCAATCCGCCTTACATACATCCGAGATCTGTTGCAGGTTACGGAAATGACCGAGATATGTTCCGAATGCCTGGACGCAGGGATGGTTGATGTTTAGGTTATATTGATAAAAAATTGAAACATTTTCCAGTAAGAAATGAAAACTATAATTCAATGAATAAAAAATCCCTTAAATGGAACGACTCGTAAAACTGTAATTAACAACAACAAAAAAAAAACTACTAAGCGCTTTCTCTCTTTTCCTAGTTTTTTGTCGAAGTGTGGCACTTACAGGCACATTTCTGACACAGGTTATTGTTTCATAACATGATTTTGTCAATTAGACAAATATGATTGTTACAATGTTATTATCATAACCTCCATGACAAAAACATAATATGAATCAATTGCCTGTGTAATAGGAATGAAATAATATTAGTTTTTAAATTTGAAGGGAGACTCAGAAAAAAATACTCCGACTTCCTCTTCTCGGGGTCGAACTTGCGACAGAGAGAAAGAGAGAGAGAAAAAAATATAGAGGAATGACTTGAAAAGTCTTTCTGTTTAGCCCTCACAGCTAATCCGCCGGTTAATCCCAGAGTTGAGAAAATTGTATTTCAGTGTAACCATTTATTACCAGAGGCTATACAATTATTTCATTCGAAAATGGAAAAATCAATTTTCATAAAAGACAATTTCTGTGTATTGATTTTTTTCTCTTATGTATTCTAATAGAAATAATATATTATCAATTTAATCTTATTCACTTTTTAAGTATGCTAGTAACAGTTTCATACTTTTTTAAGCGAGCAAAGTAGAAACACTCTCTTGCAACTAAAAGATCTAAATAATTATTCATTGCCAAGAACCGAAAAAGAGACATATTATTTTCAAATAAAAACCGTACTTTTTCTGAAATGTCAGTGCTGATAAGCCATTTCAAGTGCATTCATAGTCTCGTGAAAGCACTACATTTCGAGTGAGTGCCCGAAAGGGCGTTCCTCTATCTTTCCCTCTCGCTCTATCCCTCTCATAATTTACAAAAATGTCCTGCCATGCTAGAAGGGGACTAATTGGAACTTTAGAACAGTAAATAACTGACTAGACTGCGCTAGCTGTGCAGATCTACTGGTATCAAAATTACTCTTTAGCAAGGTATATTAAAATGAAATAAATAATATAATCTTTTTGAAAGTTCTTCTTCAAAATGTTTTGTTATATTTGGACATGGTTCAAGTTTTCAATGGTCCTCCTTTACTTAGTCAGGGTAAAGACGATCCAGAGAAAGGGGGGAGTATGACAGAGAGGGGGAGAGAGATGGTAGAGAGAGAGATAGAAAGAGTGAGAGAGAAAGAGAGAGAGAGAGAAAGAGAGAGAGGAAAGAGAGAAGATAGTGTGGAGAGAATAGGGGAGAGTATGGAGAGAAATAGTGTTCAAATAGGGTGTTGTGAGAGAGAATGCAGAAAGACAGTGGAGAAAGAAAAAAAGAGAGAAAATTGAGAAAAAGAGTGTAGTAGATTGGAGAGACAAAGTGGGAAAAGTTGGGAGAGAGTGGAGAAAGAGTGGAGACAGCGACAGTAGGGAGAGAGAAAGAGAGTTGACAGAGTGGTGAGATTGGAGAGAGAGAAGAGGGAACAGAGAAGGTGGAGGGAATGGAGAGAGAGAGAGTATGATAGAGAGTGGAGAGAAGAGAGAGAGAGAGAGAGAGAGAGAGAGAGAGAGAGAGAGAGAGAGAGAGAGAGAGAGAGAGAGAGAGAGAGAGAGAGAGAGAGAGAGAGAGAGAGAGAGAGAGAGAGAGAGAGAGAGAGAGAGTGGAGAAAGAGTGGGGAGAAAGAGACAATGGTGTGAGAGGATTGAGAGAGAGTGGAGAGAGTTGAGATAGAGCGCGAGAGCGAAAGCGAGAGAGAGAGAGAGAGAGAGAGAGAGAGAGAGAGAGAGAGAGAGAGAGAGAGAGAGAGAGAGAGAGAGAGAGAGAGAGAGAGAGAGAGAGAGAGAGAGAGTAAATATTTGACCTATGATTATTTTATTATAATCGTTAACAGAGAACAGTTATAGTCCGTTTGACTTCTATATGGACCAACCTTATCATCAATTACATAAAATTGTGTTTGAACAAAGGATTTGTATGTAGTAAAACCTTAATTTCAGCTTAATACCATTCCAAAAAATATTTTTTAAAAATAAAATGATTTCAAAATAATGATTTTGTCTATCTAGTTAATGTTAATATTTTCGCATTATCCGTTCTTAAACACGAGGGGTGATGGAGGCTGTTCAATAATAAGAAAATGTCAACATATATAGTATAAACACGTGGTTTTATACTTAACTTTTGACAGATGAAATGTCAATTATTCCTTATTTGGACATGCTAATTAGCATATCGGCGGTCATGTCATCTTAAACTTAAATAGCACGTGATTTTTACCGTTAGTACTCTCCTTAATATCAAGTTTCCTCGTGAAATTCCCAACTACTTCGTTTAATAATGCTTTTTGATTGGTCTTAACATGTTAATACAGGGTTTATCTCAGAATGAATAAAATCAATAATCAATTATCTGGTCAAACAGTTTCTGAAGAAAGAGAGAATATACACAGATTTGATATCCAACGGTAGCAAAAAACTTAGACAAACTTAATTATATTGTAAAACTCGATTTTATAGTAATACAATTCACTTAAAATCTTACACTTTTGACTCGGCCCCTATGCAAATTAGTACTATTTTTGGTTATACAATTCGCTGTTCCGTTAAATACAGTAACAAGTAGGTATGAAATGCTGAAAGTTAACATGTAGACGGACGGACAAAATCATTATTTTACATTCAAAAATTCTGAAAAACAAAATTCCTCATGGTATTAGCTGGAAAAAATGATATAACAAGAAAAATATGCGTTTCGTTAATTAATTTTTGAGATTTTGGGCGAAATATTGGTCCATATAGAAGTCAAACGGACTATAGTTTATTTTTATTATTAATTAAATCGCGATGTGCAACGAAAGCTTAAAGAAATAATGTCTCTTTTTAACACTGAATTTATTGAAAAGAAAAGAATAATAACAATCAATATTGAATAATACTTTTTTTAGTATAATTTATGAAAAAAAAGAAGTAAGAAAGGCCGAAATATTTCCGTTCTTACACCCGCGAAATAAATTTGAGCACATAGCATTAATATATGCATGCAGTCAACATAGCTCAATGAAAACGTCACAATAGTAGTAAATTCTATCCTTTTTCTTCGAGTCGATGAAAATTAAATCGTAATAAAAAAAGATACTATATAATTCATATAGATATGAAAATAAAACTAAAATTACACATAAATATGATCCGCGTCGCCTATTCATGCTCTGTGATGATAAACAGTCAAATATCTTAACGTCGAATGTATCTTATTTCACACAACTATGAAATAAAAAATGCATTGCAATAGACATATTGTATATTTGTGACCCGTCAAGCGAACAAAGGACCATTCGTGAAAACCGCGAAACAAATTCTTAAATGATAGATTTGTTCCAGTTGAGGGCAACCGGGTGTGTCAATTTATTTATTATTACAAATGTAGGCAGAATTATCATTCTACATTTGGAAAAATCAGCCGAGGGCTTAAAATATCGATCCCAGTCAGACTGTGCAATCCCAGTCCTAGGTTTGATAAGCTTTTTGGATCAACTTATGTTTTAACAATCTTATACAAGACCCATTTCAAAGTATTTAGTCTTCATGAATAATCAAAGCGCTAAAAGCGCTGAAAGCCTGGTTTATAAAGAGGCAATGTGAAATTTGAAGGCATGCACTCCAATGTTTGAATCATTTTAGCAAGGCTTTTAAGGCGAGGGAAACCAAGGATTCCATTTACCTATAGAGATCATAAGCCACATTCCGAACTAGGAAAATGTCGAACGGTATGCTCATTATATATAGCTGAGTCCGTCAAAAAACTAATTCCCAAGGTAAAGATTACTACGCCCGATACCAATTTGCAGACAGACACAAGTCGCGTTTTTATAATTTCAGTTGAGTTGACTGGTTTGCTACTAGTCAGTCAATTTATCCATTCGATCATTCCGTCTAACAATCGTAGTAATGCTGTTTTTCTGGGGGCACAAACTCGTCGGCTCCTTCTTTTAAATTGAATTGAATTCCATAAAGAAATTGTATTTTACTGTGGGGACACAAGAAATTGATAGGGTCAATTCTCTCTTTCCCACAATATGGTCCACCCTATACTCATATTCCATTATTTTATTAATTTGTACCCTAGATATATATCAAATTACTATGATGATTTATTGTCTTCAACCTGTTCAAAGTTGGTCCTGTCTAAAATGTTGTCGTCTGTTTAAGGTTAAAAGGATGGGCCAAGGCTTTTATTTTTTCTAATTTAGACAAATCCATTAAAAAGACAACAAATGTTTAGACAGGGCCAAATTGTAAAGGGTTGCAGAATACAAACAATATCTGGGCAAATTAGTAAAATTTGTAGCAGAAAGGGTAGATAATATGAGGGAGAAAGGAGAAAGTGTTAGTTATCATCATCTTCTTCTTTTCTCTAGTAGCAAGGTCATCCGTCAAGATCAAAGAAAAAAGCTATGTATCTTTAACACAGCAGAGATTTTGGCAGTGATAAGTAAGAAAATATCTGGTATATATGATATGTAAAAGGCAATTAATCAAGGTTATATTCCAGAAAATTGACCTCGTGTGTTGTTTCGTCTATTCAATTCCCTCGCCTTCAGTACTATCAGTACTTTGATTTTATTGTAGCGTAGTGATATGCAAGTACTATGTTGAACACACAAAGCACTTCGTGTCGCACAAAAGTTGATGACGTATACTAGACCTATTTCTTATACGCGCATGTGCACAAAAAAAGCTTCGTAGTACGCATGTTGTTCGGTTTTTGACTCGATTATCTTTTTCCTAGGGGGAAATACAAATGGCAGCCCGGGAGTCGCGTGAGATGATGTAATAATCTAAGATTGACTGTAATATGCATGCGCAGAAAGGACGTTCATGTGAACGGAGTTATCCATTGGTGGTAGTAAACAAACTTCACATTTACCGCTACAATAATTAATTAACCATGAAATATCGTTATCCCATTAAGAAATGTGATAAACTCATGCATAATACTATATAAAACAAGAAACTAGTATTTGTCGTTTAAAGTACAGGAGAACATTTGTTTTATGTCATCGAATTGTTGTGCACTATTTTCGACGCCATTTTGGAACCCAAGTAACACCGGCCTGACCCAGGATCAGAAGCGTCGAGGTTGAAAGATTTAAATGATATCACTAGTGTCGAAACCGAGGTCGCTCTGATGGAAACCCGGTTAACTCAGGTCGAAACCGAGTCCGATACGAACTTGCCCTAGGAGATTTCCAGGATACAGGGTTGTTTCCTATGGCCTGCTAAACCAGGCCAAAAATGATTGAAGAAAACGCGGATATGATTTAATTTCAAGATCCGTTCATCTTATTAGCCGTAAATTTGATTTCAGTCTTAAAAATATTTTTCATTGATGGACTTATGAAACAAAAAACTTTATCACACTTAAAAAAGAATCCGATTCACGTATTCATACAAACCGATTAGGTTTTTAGTTTCCTACCTCACTGAAATAAAAATATCTGTTATCTCTTAAAAAGTTTATTTATCGGTTTCTTCGATGATCAACGATGATTCTTAGTTTTACATCATGGGGCTCGGATACCCCGTGGTCTCCTTATTTGCTACGCTATATCCACATAGCGTAGCAAATAAGGAGACCACGAGTAAACCGAGGATGTTTGTTTCAACTCTTGACCCGATGTTAACGACATTTCGTCAGAATGTTTTTCCATTCACAACAGTGAAACCTATTCAAATCAAAGCATTGAACGTACTGGTGGTGGAGATTTCTATTGGCACACTTGAGCAATTCACCCATTGGTTGTGAAAAAAGAAATAGTCCATAATTTGGTGCAATCCCATTAACCTTTGTTAGATTTTTATGTCTGGGTGCAAGGAATCTGGGTCTTGATCATGGTAAGCATTTTTTTATTCTCAGGAGGCCATAATTCTGACCCAATATTAACGAACTTTTCGTTAGAATTTACTCACAATAGTGAACCTATCCAAATAAGGGATATTCCTTTGGATAACACGGGTAAACTAGGCTTTAATGCCATTTTTTGTTACAATTTTTGCCCAATCTTCATAATTCTTATAAAGAAATGCTTATGTATTATTATAGAATCGATTGACTTAATGTAGGTAGAGACAATATTTTTTCCCTGAAAAAAGGACTTTAATTAGTAATAATAATTTTCTGTGTAATTTTAATTTTCTGATATTCAAGAATACCAAGGGGGCAATATAGGACCACCATGGCCGTCTCGTTTTTATTCATTTTTAAAATATAGGTATTCATTGAACCACAACAATAAAAAAAAAAAAAAGAGTCGGTTATGGTTCGCATTCAAGGGAAACAACATTATTTAGTGAGGAAAACAACAGTCAAAAAGTATTGGTAATCTCCCTTATGTCTTTAAAATTTCCACCAGTTATAAGAAAAGTAAGTAGTATCCATATTTCCAGTGGATCATCTAATTGCTTTTCTATTTTCATTTCATCTATTTGTAAAATTCCAGTACCTTTCACCTCTCACGATGAATACATTTTAGTTTTGACTTGATAAAGTCGAAGCAAATAAACATCGCTATTTCGATTGAATTTGAACGAAAAAAAAACGACTTTTTATCATGATTTTTTAGTCATAAAGAATTATTCATCCCAATAATTAATTTTCATTCTTAAATCATTCAACAATTATGCATTTGCCTGTCAATTTCACGATGTTACTGCATGTAAGTACAGTCAATCCTACTCGTGCGACTACGTCTATTAAGCGACCATTTTATTAAGAGACCGTTTTTAAAATCCCCTTCTTTAAATCAAAATATCTTTAAAGGTAGGCATTGTTGGTCTAAAAACTATTTTAAAGGAATCCTATTTTGTTGAAACTCACCAGAACGATTCTATGAAGTTATAACAACATGGGATTATTAAAAGTGTGTTTCTTATTTGTAAACAAAATGAATATTAATTGAACGGCCACTTTCTTTAACGACCACTTTTTAGAGGTCCCGTTAGTGGTCGCTTAAAACAAGTTTTACTTTATATAATCGTACCATATAAAATTTTACTCAGACTACTTTCTTACCCTCTGAGTAAGGGCTCATTACGCGAAGTATTTTGAAATTCAGTTAAGGGCAATACTTTTTAGTGTGAGGGGAACCATTAATACACATTATTGCATAAAATGTACGTTCACGAGTCGTTAAAGGCATGCGTTAACGGACAAAACCCAGGCGTTAACAGGAGAAAACGTTGATTAATATGTAAATTCGCGTGCCGTTAACGCCCGACCTTTTTCTTCTTAAATATCATCAGTCTTGGCCTAAACACTTTTCAGTTTCTATTCAGTTTCTACTTCTAACATTAATCTTGAGCAAAAATAAAGACGTTGATCTTATTCCCGTGTCAAATTTTTTGACGTCATACATTTACCAAGCAACGTCGGTATAAACAAAAGTAACGGCGCAATGCATTAAGCATTTTCCCGACACATTATTGGTTTTGCAGCTAGTTTTAAAGCGCTCCTATGAATTGTTTTGGAGTTCCTGTGTGAATAAATACTTATTTAAAGTATATCTTTTATGCGATAATAGCTTCAATTCACGTTTTTTTTTCAGGCGTTAACATTTGCAGAGAGACCCTCAAAATGATCTAACGCCCTTTTGCTTCATTTTTCGGGTCTCTGCAAATGTTAACGCCCTCAAAACGTTGAAATAAACCCTATAATAATAATTCAATTTATTCTGCGTTATAAATGACCTGGCAGGGTAGGGTTAAGCCGTGACGTAATATGGCGAGTTTTCTTTTCACTAGTTTGGATTCTTTCAAGAGTAAGTCCTCAGTTATTTTCAACGCGTGCAAATAACTGTACCCAAAAACCAAAGTAATTCACGTGCTCAGAGAACTAGAGCACATTTCATCGTTTGGTTACCAAAGCTTCGTAACTTCAGCTTGGACAAACTGAAGTTACGAGGGTTTAGTAACCAACCAATTTAAGGTCGCAAGTTATTTACGTCGATTATCGATTGAAGTTAGCCATTGTAAATAAAAGCTGATTTACCTTAACCTAAAGTGCCAGAGACCCGTTACTTTTGCTCCGCCCTGCTAGGGCACTAATTGTGGATTATAATTCATTTACATAATCGATTAAAAACAGAACATTCTAACTTGGCGAAAAAATATTCTTATATATATATATACACATGGAAAACAGTATTGCAACATCATATTAACTATGTAGATATAAAAGTAATTTCAATAAAGCAAGGTATTAACCCTTTGCTGTTTAATCCCTGCTTTTTACGTGCCTGTGATGTTATGATTGAGAAAACATTGTGAAAAAAGAAGAAATTGCTTCTGACAAGCAATTTCTTCCTTTTCCACACTATTTTCTACCCTACTGAATGGTTATTTTTCAAATTAAATCCACTTTTAATTTACGTCTGCAAAACTTTTGAATTCGGACAGGTCTAAAATTTTGTAAAACAGGAAAGGGTTAACCTGATTGAGCATTTGTTGAATATTAAATTGGTCGGCTTATGTATAAACTATCGATCCCCAAGAAAGAGAGAGTTTCGAGAAACCGTTATCTCCTATCACTTTCTTTGTCTGTAGTTATACGCGATATTGGCAGTAGAGTTATTGCCATAATTACTCTTGAATAAGAGACAATGACAGGTTTGAAATTTAACCTAGCTAAGTTGATGCAGCCAAAGTTAATCATGTAAGAATATTTGTTTAAAAACATTTTCTTGTTACAACGGCCATAATTTATGAAATGGCTGACCTTGGAAAATAGTGTCATTTTCCGTTTCATTTAAGATTATAAATTTCAGTGAAAATATTTTCTTGTGTCTTTAATGCACTGAGTTGCCGAAAATCGCCATTGTTTGGATCTACTTTATTGAATATCGGATAATGCAATACTTTTTTCTTTGTGTATATATGTACATGCTCCTCTTTGACCGAAACTTTGAGCACCTCGCTAGTTTCTATGCCTTGACACAGAGTTTCAAAAGAAAATGAATAAAAATTCGTAAGAAAATAGTTTCACTCGCTTGATGTCAATTGATTGAAATAATTGGAAATTCTGACAGTGTTTGTTTTAATCAATTGGGGTATTTGAACAAAACTAAGTACATGAATCTAACCTAACTTTTTCAATTTATGAACCCGTTTCGCATTTTATATTCAGTTCAAGATGAACAAAATAAGCGATATTAATTACCTCCCTTTAATAATATAAACATATTTTACTGTTTGTGCGTCTTCGTGGACCAATCAGACACTTGAAAGTCCACACCAACTAATAAAATCGTAGAATAAATTGATCGATTTGAATTTACTATTGAAAGTATTCAACGATTTTTCAATGTTTCCAATGATTTTGGAGCGTTTATGATCGATTTGAGTGAGTGTTTGGAATGAATGAATGGAGTGCTGAGTGAATGGTTACGAATGATTTGATCGGAATGAGTATCAATTTTTCGATGTTTTTAACTGTATGAAAATTAGTCCGTGCTCCGCTTGGCGCTATGTCTGTCTCTATGGCAACGCCTGATGAGTGTGTTATGTAACAAGAGCACCGCCTACGGGTGCCTACGCTCGGCTGTGGATGCTGGATGGTGGGAAAAAATCTAAGTCGAAAAAGGGGCATAATTTGCACACAATGTATCTAGAGTTATCCCCTTGATAGTATAGGTTGCTCTTTTGATGGTGAACATGTGTGCACAGTTTCAAGTGAATGCCTTCAGTAGAACCAGAGATATAACAAAATGTCAAAGTTTTCGCACGACGACGACGCCGATAGCGACGACAACACGGAGGCTATAGCAATACCTCGGGTTTTCTCCGAAAACAGCCGAGCTAAAAAATGTGAAAAACGATTGTACATTAACTCCTTAATGTTTATAATTCACTATATCCAAATTTCCATGATTTCTGCCGAACAGTTTTCGAGATATTCAGAAAGTCCATGAACTTCTGGAACACCCCTCGTATAACCTGAAATTATTGACATGATTTGACCTTTATGCAATGAATAAATTAACCGATGAATACATTTACCATCGAGGAATATCGGTGGTAACGGAAAGCTTCGTCTTAATCCGGAGGACTATATTTTAATAAAATCATAAAATTTTATCTACATTGACTAACGGTTCCGTGGTCGAGAGGTGTAGGTCACAGTCATACGAAGTATACTTTTGGTGGTTCAAATCTGCACAAAGTCATTTTTTTTCTTTTTTTTTCTTTCTTTTTGTTTCTTTAAACATATCACACACACACACACACACACACAAAAAAAAAAAAAAAAAAAAAACAAAAAAAACACGCATGACTTTCTTGTCTTTTCTGACGATAAATTTATTAGAAATCTTTACTCTATACGTTTGTCAAAGAAATTGTCTTCAATTTACTAGTTTGTCGAAATTTGGACGAGCTAATTGAGAAGTGTAAATCAGACTACATTTTTTTTAACAGCAGCTTGTAGAACCTTTTTAGCTCACCTGAACACGAAGTGCTCAAGGTGAACTAATGTGATCGTACAATGGCCGTCGTCAGTTGTGCGGTGTGCGTCGTGCACAATTTCTTTAAAAAAAATTCTCCTCCTAAACCGGTGGGCCAATTTTGATGAATCTTTGTAGGGATGTTCCTTGGGTCAAGCTCTACAAAAGTTGTTTAAATAAATGTAATCCACACTAAATTCTCCCGTAACCCTTAACAATAAGGGTAAAAATGGGAAAATCTTTAAAAATCGTCTTCTCTGAAACCAGAGGGCAGACAGCTTTCATATTGGTATGTAGCATCATCTAGTGGGCCTCTACCAAGTTTGTTCACATCAAGACCTTGGGGTCATATTTTAGCTCCGGGTCATATTTTGGCTCCACCCGGGCGCAACCCTTTTTACATTGAATCAAAGAGCGAAAATCTTCAAAATTCTTCTTCTCTGAAACCAAAAGACATACAGCCTTCATATTTGGTATGAAGCATCATCTAGTAGCCCCCTACCAAGTTTGTTCATATATGGGGTAATATTATGGCTCTGCCCGGGGGCATCCCTTTTTACATAGAATCAAAAAGCGAAAATCTTTAAAAATCTTTAAAAATCTTCTTCTCTGAAACTAGAAGGGAGACAGCTTTCCATGTTTGTATGTAGCATCATCGAGTAGGCCTCTACCAAGTTTGTTCATATAAAGACCAAGGGGTCATATATGAGCTCCACCCAGGCTCATCCTTTAGAGCAAAGAGCAAAAAAAATAAAAAATCTTCTCTGAAACTAAAAGGCAGTTATCTTCCATATTTTGTTTGTAATATTATATAGTGGACTTCGACTTATGTTTTCATGGCATGCCCCTGGGGTCATATTTGGGCTCTGTATGAACCAACCCTATTTTACAAAAGACAAAAAAGGAAATCCTGTATTTCATGAAGTTTGTTCATAACATGCCCATATGTTCATGTAAGGGCTGTGTCCAGACACACCCCTTTAACTCTTTGGTTTTGATGTTATTTAGAAATGTTTCCTTGTTGACAGCCGCCTATTTAATTGATGTGATGTCCCAGGGGCCATAAAGACTCAAGTGAGCGATCTAGGATCATCATGGTTCTCTAGTTTGATATATTTGAGAGAACACATGGATTCTGAAATTGAAAGCATGCAATTGATATTGTTTCTTATTGTCTGAGAGAAATATGTAGATATTTGACTTGTAAAAGAAATAATTATTAAAAATGAAAAAAAAAAAAAAAAAAAAAAATAGAAAGAATTTGGACAAGTCATGGGTAAGATATATATCTTTTTTTTTTTTGAAAAATAAAAATAGGGATTATCGAGGATCGAACCACCGATCTTATGTTCTGCAATCCGTCGACCTTACAGTTTTATCTAGAAGAAACTTTCACCTACGGTGGCGCAAAATAAACATATAAATCATCATGATCGACTCCCGAGACAAAACGAAAACTAACGATTTTGTAAAGTTGGAATCAATAAAGCGTGTAATTATTTAGATAGAGGTCATGCTCAATCATGTCAAATATTTTAGATTATAGAACCTGACTTGTTTTTGAAGTCAGGTGCTTTAATGACTGACTTAATCGGGCTGTGTAAAAAATGCTTATCATCATATATGATGACTTTTTAACAGAAGTATACCTTGGTTTATTTACCCGAACTTCGTCAATGCTTAAAAATTTAAAAAATGCTATATAGGTAGATTTTGCGCGGTGAGCCGTGAAATCTACTTTTTACTGTTAGATTCCCGTACCATTTTTCCAAAACATGTTTAAACATCACATTGTAAAGTTACTATTTACTTCTTGAACAAAAAGTTATTGATTGTCTTGAAGCGTAGTGTTTACTCATACACGTACTTTCATAGTTAAAGTAAATGTATCAGGTTCAAATCCTATCACATGCTTTTTTAAAGTATACCCGCTATACCCATGGTAGTGGACTCCGAGCCTACGTCAGGGCTCAGTTTTGAAAATACACCTATAACATATTTTGTTAAATTGCCAATTTTTTTTTTTTTTTTTTTTTTTTGTTTTTGTTTTTATTTTTTTCTTAATTTAAACCCGTCCATAATATAATTATATGAAAGCGCATGTAAAGCAGAGTAGGAACTACATGTATTATATTCTTGATAATCTAATTAATATAATGACAGGGTCAAGTTAAGGTAAATTGAAGCGTCCTATAGGCCTACAACTAAAACAATTCCCTTTCATGGCACTGTAAATATCCTCAATTCCGTTGCCTGAAAAAGCGGAGACGTTGCTTCATGAGTTGAAACTAACTTGATTTCAACGTTGTTCACTGTCATTTATAACTAAAATTAAACGCCATATATAATACCTATAAATAAACTTCAAATTAACAACGGGTTAGACTTGTTTCACATAATTCTGCGCATGCGCGGAAATCTCTCGACTCCGCCCCTTATGCAAACGAGGGGGCATGTCATTTTAGTCCAGTGAAAGTTTATAGTAAAATAGTATATTTTAAACCACAAAATACTCGTCGTTATAAACGATATCAAAATTATTTTTATACATAATTAGAATGTAGTTTTAATGCCTAAATTCTGAATGCACATTTTTGTCATTTTCCTATTTTTTGCTTTTGATTAACATTTCTTTATCTAACCCTATTTAGCGTCCCTGACCTATGAAAAAGTATTTTGATTTTTGTTATTATACTGACTTTTTTTAAATTTTGCCATCGAAGTTTATCTATGAATTATTTTTATTAATATATTATTCCCTTTTTTATTCAGATCTTTTCATTTATTTCGCTCTTTTCATTAAAATCCCAATATTACTAAACAATAAAAAAAAATACGAAGCCAACTCAATTATTGCTTTATGTAGTATTATATAAATTTCTTTGTATAAAACATTTTTACAATCACATCGTAATCAACACACTGAGACAAGGAAATGTATTCATGCAAAAAGTAATGATAAAAAATAAAAAAAATAATAGTAATTAATCGTTGAGCGCAAATTCCAACCAAAAACACCACCTCGTTCAATAAATCGTTTGTGATATTGCGCTGTTGAAACTCCGTGGTAAAAAGAGAAAACAGAAGCCAACAAATTGACGATCTTTCACTTTGTGAATCATGATTGTGGTAAAGTAGGCCCGTGTGGTATTTTGACCGTGCAATATTAGTTTCAAAAAATGTTATCTATTCACAACAGCTGGTGATTTTTTTTTTTTTTTATTATTATTTTTTTGTTTTTGTTTTTGTTTGTTTGTTTGTTTGTTTTTCACAAGAAATGTTCATACTTAGGAAATATAAAATAATAATAATAAATAGATAAATACGTTGTATTTTGTAAACACATGTAGCACACAAAGACCAGACTTAGTTAAAGTTAGATTCATGTTATTTATCGCATAGGGGCCATATATCAAATACTCATTTAGAATCGTTCAAATATTTTAGCATAAGTACTTTGCTGCACTATTGTTTTTCATATTGCTTGATGAAACTGAAGTGTAAAAAAGATGTAGGGTAAAGTCTACATGTGTGTTTACAATTTTAGAAAGGGTTTTTCATTATACCATAGACCCCAGATCAAAGAGCGGTAAAACACCAAGGCAGCAGTTATAAGTTAAAACACGTGCGCTAAATAAACATTGTACTGATGTCGTATGTGACATATGGCATTACGTAATCGTATTTAACTTCAATCACATCTTCATGATGAAGATATATCCGTAAAAGGTGTTTTGTGCGTTCAATTATTCATGAATTTGGAAATTTTAATTTAATTGGATTCAAAAAAGGTGAGTGTTAAAAAAAGGCTGCACGAAAAGAAAGATAAACTTTATTATCTCTTTATTTTAACTATTTTTGTAATTTTTAGTTAATTAATTACGATCGATTTATGACGAACAATTATGCAATTACTAGTATTGAAATAATGAAAATTAATAGTCAAAATGAAAGAACCCCCCCCCCCCCCCCCCCCCAATAAACATAATATCAAAGTGTTTTTTTCAAAACGGTAGATTTTCAATGAAGGCTATCTGTTTTAACCAAAAGATATAAATTCATCAAATGGAAAAAAACACTGAAGAGTTATCTCTGCAATTATTCCACCCAACTAAAATCAAACGTTGCTTTTTTAAATATTTTAAAAATAAAAATTCCTAAAAGCGGTCGGAATAGTTTCTGATGACATTTAAGTATTGTTTTGAATTATAAAAGTTTGATGATCTATTTTAATGAAAGTTGAAATCGACTGATTTATTTGGATAAATTTCAATGAAATAAAGAGAGGAAAAAAGATGGACGCCCCCTCGTTTGCATTGTCATGTCAGTTTGACTGAAGAGTACGCAAGGGAGATAATTACGTGAAATACCTCTATTAAGTGGACAACAAAAGCTATATTTTCTTATTATACTGCAAAGAAAATTCTAGCATTTTCATTGGTTAATGCTGACCTGACAAACATTGATAGCTACGGCCGCTCCGGTATTACCTCTAATGTTTCCTTAAGGCGCCTCGACATGAACATAGACAAAATATCGAAACGGTAATGGCAGCCATGTTTCTCTCGCTTCGCTGATAGCACGACCCGAAAATACACACTAGGATGTTGAAAAGGGTGTCAGTTAATAATGTGCAAATAAAAAATGATATAGATGTCAATAAATACCTTAAATTTGTACAAATCTGTCCATTTAAATTGTCCATTTAGCCAACAAACGCTTCCATATCACAATAGCGCAGAGTGTAGTAGTATGACGTCACAACTATATATGACGTCACTTCAGTTGTAGATGTTTACTTTTCATTGGGGCGCATTAAGGGATATTGGTGGTTTAAAAGAAATCGGTTTATGCGAACACCTAAAATAGGCAATAGACAGATATTTAGCCCTAAGACTTTGAAGTATAATAAATTCGTAATACGGTTTCTTGCCCGGGTATATGACGATTTATTCCCGGCAGAAAAATGATGTCAACCCTCGCCTACGGCTCGGGTGACATCATTTTTCCAGCCGGGAATAAATTGTCATATACCCCGGCAAGAAACCGTATAACTAATAATGTGTGCATGAGAATACATGCGCTCTTTTGTAACCCATCGTCGGTAGGCGACCAAAAAATCGTATTTGCTGCTTAAATAAGGCTGCAGATACAACAGTTTCTTTAATGCTTTTCGGTAGTTTACCGAGAAATAACGGTAGATTATCACTTGATAATCTCACTGCAAAAGCAGTGAAATTATCAAAAACTTATACCCTGCCTTTGTGCATTTCATCCTATCTGACGTCATCTATGCGGGGCGAAATAAGTGACGTCACAATGAACGTTGCATAGCAATCATGTGCAAAATGACAAGCTTTACGAAAATATGTCATAGAAATTTCACATTTTGTCTCATTTTTGCAATAAAGAAATAGAATAATCGTTTGTTTTTAATGTAAGATTGATTAATATTTCATTTCGTAAAAAACAAAAACTTTATTGTTCACTTGTGGCTCCGCCACTAGTGAAAATATAGCTTTTGTTGTTCACTCAATGAAATATAAATCGATCTTACACTAAAACAAATGATTATCCCCTATTTAGTCTGCCACTGACGCTGTATTATTAATCAATCTGGAAACCAGTTCTTACATCTTGGAATAATTCCTCAGTCAAGGGGTCCATTTCGCTTAACTTCTTACGAAAAATATTAGAAAGAAAAAATACAAATCGTATCTAGTATTTTCATATATTGTTAGGTTCTGCAGTGCAAAATCTAATTGGAAGATGATTCTAATGAGATGATGCATGGCAGAATTCCATATTTAGTTTCTACTGCAGAAGTAACTTCATTTTGACCTATGCAAAAAAATATCGTAAGATGTATAGTAAAATAGCCCCCCCCCCCCTCCCCCCCAAATGTAAGGGCTAACGAAAGAATAAACACAAATTGCTGTATGACAAGCAAACATCTTTAATCAGTTATCCAAATATATATAAGTATGGGTAACAATTTTGGTAGAAATACAACACAATAAAGTCAGAGTATAAGATATAGGGACAAGAGGCCCAAAAGGGCCTGTATCACTCCACTGGCTTAAAAAATCTCAAGATTTGAAAGAGAGAAATTGAAAATAGAAGGTAATAAGAGTTAACAGCTTTCAGAAGGAATTCCCACTTTTTCCAAGTTGAAACTGACTTATGAAGGAATGTATTTATTTAACCAATATGTATAATTACAAGGAAGAAAAACTATTTAGATATCACTGTAAAACAAGAGGATCAGAATGACCCTAAACCGCTAACCTGAATTTTATTGATCCAGTGGATCTCATTCAATCCTAATTTCTTGAACAACTTTAGAAGAGGGTCACCCAAGGAACATTCTGGTAAAGTTTCATTGAAATCTGCCCAATGGTCCAGGTGGAGATGTTGATCAAAGATTTCCGGGTCAAAATAAGCCCCGCCCTGCCATGCCCATATTTGGGTTCAATCCAAATTTTTTGAACAACTTAAGAAGAGGGTGGCCCAAGGAACATTTTGGAAAAGTTTCATTGAAATCTACCCAATGGTTCAGGAGGAGATGTTGTTCAAAGATTTCAAGGTCAAAGTAAGCTCCGCCCTGCCACTCCCATATTTGGGGGTTAATCCAAATTTCTTGGACAACTTTAGAAGAGGGTGGCCCAAGGAACATTTTGGTAAAGTTTCATTGAAATAGGCCCAGTGGTTCAGGAGGAGATGTTGTTCAAAGATTTCGGGTCAAAATAAGCCCCACCCTGCCACAACCTTAAATGGGGGTCAATCCAAATTTCTTGAACAATTTTAAAAGAGGGTCAGCCAAGGAACATTCTGGCCAAGTTTTGTCAAAATCCACCCATTGGTTTAGGAGGAGAAGATGTTTAAAGAAAAGTTTACACACACGGAGACGAACGGACACGCGCACACACCTGGGTGGTACTTAAGACTGTACTTTGTTAAAATATGAGCGAATTTTATCCAACCGTCATGCAGTTGCTTGTTCTGTACAAAATGACCCTTTTCCACAATGTTTTAGCTTTACAGCTATAGCTATGGCGGTCTTATGTTGCCCAACTGCTTGTGTTCAAAAATAGCTTCATTTTGATATACAATATACCTGGACATACTGCTTTTTCTAGGCTAATGAAACCCCTTAAAATTGGGTCTCAAAACACTTTACATGAACCTTAATCAGTTCCAAACACATTAAAGAAAGCCTCCGTTTATTTAACCGACATCAATTTGATGGCTCAGCGTGAAACAGTTGTAACTGCCTATGTGTTTATAGGCAGTTACAACTGTTTCAAGCTGAACCATGAAGTTGGAAGATGTTGGTCATGAGTTTTAACTAGACTTTCACATTCTATTCTACAAAGGGTAATACTGGGAGTGCTTAATTAAATTCTGGCTCTAGCTTCGTTAGTTGATTTACTCTTCCTACTAAAAACCAATTATCAATTGTGATTTGAAACTGATTACCCAACACTGCATTAGACCCACTTGACCTTCAGATTTGACCTTGTGCATATCCTGGCAACCTCTTCAGTACTCACCCAGTAAGAACTGCACCAAGTCATTACAAAATCCATCCACAAATGTAGAAATTATGCTCTGGACAAGAAACAGACACTAACTACACCGACACCCCCCCCCCCCCCCCCCACCCTCCCCCCATACGTATACACAATTACATAATTACACTGAAATGGCAAGGGCACAATTTTAAAAAGGAAAATCAGGGAGTATAGAGTAAGATCAGACTGCACATATGTGAAGTCTGATCTTTGTCTATACATGTCCCACCTGCAGAAGCAGGAATATTCCAGCCCTGCGTTCAGGATGACAAAACGGCACACACAGTTTGCCAATTATACTTCGCTTTGCAGGTACCCTTGCACGCAAAGCAGAGTATAATTTGCAATGTTTTGTGCTGATTCAGTCTGATAAGGGCTAACTTTAAGTGCAGTGCATAGATCTACATCCTATGTGTAGAACCAAATTCCATCAAGTCTTGAATGAAATCTTCAAAATCTGTCTTGGAACAGCTGAAATATAGGAAAACAACATATCGATGGCTCAGTGTGAAACAGTTGTAACTCCCTATATGTTTATAGGGAGTTACAACTGTTTCGCGCTGAGCCATCGATATCTATATCTAAAACCAGATATCCAAGTTTCATTCGGGTCATATTTCAAACAAATTGCATACAAAGAAGTTTATATAATCTTTGTTATTTTTGGATGAAAATATTGTGAATAATAAAGAAATTGCTTTGATAAGAAATTAACATTTCTAAGTTATATCACAGCAACTTGAGCACATAAAACTGGATTCTTGGTATTTCCCCAACCATTACTATGTACATCCTTTCCCTAGTCCCAAACTGCTATCCCACTTAGGTTTACGATTATCCACTCACTGGTAGTAGACAAATGTTGGAAAGGATATGTAATTCCCTCAAAAATCAAACCCGTGACCTATGATTTGTATTCACACAGTTGGACGTGCTGACGTAAATTTTGATCCGAGTAAGGTTTTGAAAACAGGACAGCTAAATGTGACATAAATCAAGTACAGTAAAACTTGTTTTGAGCGACCACTTTCAGGAACACACAAAAAGCGGATGTTAAAGGAAATGGCCGCCTGATGCACATTATATTTTCAAATAGGAACATACTTTTTGATTGACTATGCATATAATTGCAGAATTCTCAATAATCCTATGTTGTTAAAACTCACTAGCATCGTCTCATTGAGATGATTCTGTTGAGTTTTAACAACATAGGATTTATTTCAACAATTTTTAGACCAACAATCCCTACTTTTTAAGATAGGTTGATTTAAAGAAGGTGATTTTGAAAAAGGCCGCCTAAGAAACATGGTTGCTTAATAGATTGACTGTATATACCTTCTTCAATATTGTGACAGACTTCAACATGGAACACATTCTCCTTTCCAACAAAGTTTACAAAGTCACCAACTCCCCCACCTACGCCAAAATAGTAAGATTTGGCTGATAAGTATCTAGTAAAAATAGTCAAGGAATAAATAAATTAATTCAAATTGCCTGTAGATGAATCATAGCTGTCATCAAAATACAACTTAGCCAATCAAATCATCATTTAACAGAATATGAAATACAGTACAATTTTATAAGAACTTAACCAAGATTTCTACATTTTATTAAGGGTTAACATCCCAATAAGTAAAATGTCAGACATATGAATCTTTGCCTAGAGGCTAATTTTGTTGGTTAAAGGACCAAACATTAGACCTGCTCTTTCTAAAGCATTTAGTGATGCAAGACACTAATTATTCAACAAAGTTTCCAAATTAATGAGCTATGAAAGGATACACATTCCCTTTGTCTTTTAAACAATGTTTGAAAATATCTGTGAGTTTCCTGTAATTTTCTCGTTTGTATATGGTCTCTGCCGTCAAAATGACATCATACCTAAAATTAAAGAATATAAACAAGAGGACCATGATGGTCCTAGATCGCTCACCTGCGTCTCTTTGACCCCTAGGACACCACATTAATTAAATGGGCAGATGTCAAAAAGGAGATAATTTCTACATAAGATCAATACCAAGGAATGTTTTCAGCCAAGAGCAAGATAGATATGCCTTTTCACTCGTTCATTATTTGTTAAACGGGATGCACCTGGGTGGAGCCCAAATGTAACCCCAGGGTCTTGCAATGAACAAACTTGGTAGAGGTCCATAAGATGATGCTACAAACTAAATATGAAAGCTGTCTGCCTTCTGGTTTCAGAGAAGAAAATTTTTCAAGGTTTTCCTATTTTCACCCATCATGCTCAGATGAGCTAAAAGGGATGCCCCCTGGTGGAGCCCAAATATGACCCAAGGGTCTTGATATGGACAAACTTGATAGTGGTCCACTAGATGATGCTACATACCAAATATGAAAGCTGCCTGCCTTCTAGTTACAGAGCAGAAGATTTTTGAAGATTATCATTTTTATACACCGTCGAAGACGGGACGTATTATGGGATCACCCGTGGCGTCCAGGCGTCCGGGTGTCCGGCGGCGTCCACTTCTTTGTCCGGAGCATAACTCTATCACTTGAAGTCCGATGGACTTCAAACTTGGCAATTGTATTATTCTCATCATTGCGGAGTGCAGTGCACAAGAACCATAACTCTACTTGGCCTATTTTTTGAGTTATTGCCCTATGTTTTTTTTCATACTAGAATCTTGTCTGGAGTATATCTCTAAAAGTATAATAGCTACGATCATGAAACTTCATGGGTGTATAGATCTCACCAAGGGGGAGTGCAGTGCACAAGAACCATAACTCTACTTGGCCTATTTTTTGAGTTATTGCCCTTTGTTGTTTTTCATACTAGAATTTTGTCCTGAGTATATCTCTCAAAGTATAATAGCTAGGATCATGAAACTTCATGGGTGTATAGGTCTCACCAAGGGGGAGTGCAGTGTACAAGAACCATAACTCTACTTGGCCTATTTTTTGAGTTATTGCCCTTTGTTTTTTTTATACTAGAATCTTGTCTGGAGTATATTTCTAAAAGTATAATTGCTAGGATCATGAAACTTCATGGGTGTATAGATCTCACCAAGGGGGAGTGCTGTGCACAAGAACCATAACTCTACTTGGCCTATTTTTTGAGTTATTGCCCTTTGTTGTTTTTCAGACTTGAATCTTGTCCTGAGTATATCTCTCAAAGTATAATAGCTAGGATCATGAAACTTCATGGGTGTATAGATCTTACCAAGGGGGAGTGCAGTGCACAAGAACCACAACTCTACCTGGCCTATTTTTTGAGTTATTGCCCTTTGTTGTTTTTCAGACTTGAATCTTGTCCGGAGTATATCTCTAAAAGTATAAAAGCTAGGATCATGAAACTTCATGGGTGTATAGATCTCACCAAGGGGGAGTGCAGTGCACAAGAACCACAACTCTACCTGGCTTATTTTTTGAGTTATTGCCCTTTGTTGTTTTTCATACTAGAATTTTGTCCTGAGTATATCTCTCAAAGTATAATAGCTAGGATCATGAAACTTCATGGGTGTATAGATGTCATCAAGGGGGAGTGCAGTGCACAAGAACCATAACTCTACCTGGCCTATTTTTTGAGTTATTGCCCATTGTTGTTTTTCATACTAGAATCTTGTCCGGAGTATATCTCTAAAAGTATAATAGCTAGGATCATGAAACTTCATGGGTGCAAATAATATTCATTCCAAATAACCTCAGTTCTATTCGAACCCCCAGTTAATACTAAGTAGTGTGACGGGCGTATCTTGTGACAATTTGGCACCTTGTTTACCCTTTGTGCTCAGATGAGCTACAAGGGATATGCCTAGGCAAAGCCCAAATATGACCCCAGGGTCTTTATATGAATAAACTTGGTAGATGCCAACTAGGTGATGTCTCATACCAAATATAAAAGCTGTCTGCCATCTAGTTTCAGAGAAACATATTTTTTTAAGAATTTTGCTCTTTGTTTCTATGTAAAAAGGGTTTCGCCCGGTTGGAGTCCAAATATGACCCCAGAGTCTTGATATGAACAAACTTGGTAGAGGTCTACTAGATGATGCTACATACCAAATATGATAGCTGTCTGCCTTCTGGTTTCAGAGAAGAAATTTTTGAAGATTTTCCTATTTTCACCCTTTTTGTTAAGGTTTAAGGGAAAGTTAAGGGTGGATTTTATTTATTTGATCAACTTTGGTAAAGCTTGATCTAAGAAACATCCCTGCCAAGTCTTATCAAGATTGGCCCACTGGTTTAGGAGAAGAAGATGTTTAAAGAAATTGTGGGTGATGCACGTCTGACGCCAGACGCTGGACATTGTACGATCACAATAGCTCACCTTGAGCACTTTGTTGACCCCACTTGACCTCATTTCAAACTTGTACGAGATTTTATCAAGACAATCATTCTGACCAAATTTCAGTTTGATCTGACACAAAATGTGACCTCTAGAGTGCATAGTATTACAAAGATTTGACCCTGTGTCCTAGTTTTTGATCCCACTTGACCTAATTTCAAACACGTCTCAGATTTGATCAAGACAATCATTCTGACCAAATTTCAGGTTGATCTGACAAAGGTTTTTCTAAGAATTGACCCTTTGACCTAGTTTTTGACCCCACTTGACCCAAATTCAAACTTGTTCGAGATTTTATCAAGACAATCATTCTGACCAAATTTCAGGTTGATCTGACAAAGGTTTTTCTAAGAATTGACCCTTTGACCTAGTTTTTGACCCCACTTGACCCAAATTCAAACTTGTTCGAGATTTTATCAAGACAATCATTCTGATCAAATTTCAGGTTGATTGGGCAAACAAGAGGGCCATAGTGGCCCTAAATAGCTCAGCTGAGTGAACTGTCAAAAATTGTTTAAAGTACACTTAGAAAGGATTAAGAATTCTGACCAAATTTCAGGTTGATTGGGCAAAAAATGATGCCTTTACACTGCTTACAAGGATTTTCTAAGATTGGTACTATGACCTAGTTTTGAACCCCACTTGACCCAATTTCAAACTTGACCTAGATTTCATCAAGATGATCATTCTGACCAATTTTCAGATTAATTGAGCAAAAAATATGGCTTCCAGAGTGTCTACAAGGTTTTTCTATGATTTGACCTAGTGACCTTGATTACAAATCCACTGGACCCAATTTCAAACTTGACCTAGATTTCATCAAGATGATCATTCTGACCAATTTTCAGATTAATTGAGCAAAAAAACAGGTTTGAGAGTGTCTACAAAGTTTTTCCAAGATTTGACCCTGTGACCTCATTTTTGACCCCACTTGACCCAATTTCAAACTTGTCCGAGATTTTATCAAGACAATCATTCTAACCAAATATCAGGTCTATTGAGCAAAAAATACAGGTATGAGAGTGTCTACAAGATTTAACTAAAATTTGACCCCATGACCTCATTTTTGACCCCACTCGACCCAATTTCGAACTAGTCTGAGATTCCATCAAGACAATCATTCTGATCAAAGTTCAGGTTGATCAGGCAAATAATGTGGCCTCTAGTGGATCTACAAAGTTTTTCTAAGATTTGACTCCTTGACCTTATATTTGACCCTACTTTACCGAATTTCAAACTTGTCCAAGATTTCATCAAAACAATCATTCTGACCAAATTTCAGGTTGATGGGACAAAAAATATTGCTTCTAGAGTGTCTACAAGGTTTTTCTAAGATTTGATCCCATGACCTCAATTTTGACCCCACTTGACCCAATTTCAAACTTGTCTGAGATTTCATCAGTAATCATTCTGACAAAATTTCAGGTTGATGGGACAAAAAAAATTGCTTCTAGAGTGTTTATAAGGTTTTTCTAAGATTTGATCCAATGACCTCAATTTTGACCCGACTTGACCCAATTTCGACCTTGTCTGAGATTTCATCAAAACAATCATTCTGACCAAATTTCAGGTTGATCGGACAAAAAATATTGCTTCTATAGTGTCTACAAGGTTTTTACTAAGATTAGACACGTGACCTTATTTATTACCCTACATGACCCAATTTCGAACTTGTCTGAGATTTCATCAAAACAAGCTTTCTGACCAAATTTCAGGTTGATCGGACAAAAAATATTGTTTCTAGAGTGTCTACAAGGTTTTTCTAAGATTTGACCCTGTGACCTCATTTTTAACCCCACTTGACCCAATTTCGAACTTGTGTGGAGTTTTTATCATGACCATCATTCTGACAAAATTTCAGGTTGATCGAGCAAAACATATGGCTTCTAGAGTGTCTATAAGGTTTTTCTAAGATTTGACCTCATTTTTGACCCCACTTGACCCAATTTCAAACTTGTCAGAGATTTCATCAAAACAATCATTCTAACCAAATTTCAGGTTGATCGGACAAAAAAAGTGGCCTCTAGAGTGTCTACAAGGTAAATGTTGACGACACATGACGCACGACGAACCACGGACATCACTCGACCACAAAAGCTCACCTTGAGCACTTCTTGCTAAATTGAGATAAAAATGTGACCTCTAGAGTGCATACAAGGGTTTCCTAAGATTTGACCCCGTGACCTAGCTTTTGACCCCACTTGACCCAATTTCGAACTCATCCGAGATTTGATCAAGACAATCATTCTGACCAAATTTCAAATTGATCAGACAACAAGGTGCCAAATTGTCACAAGATACGCCCGTCACACTGCTTAGTATAAACTGGGGGTTTAAATAGAACTGAGGTTATTTTGAATGAATGTTTTTTGCACACATGAAGTTTGATGATCCTAGCTGTTTTACTCTGGACAAGATTCTAGTATAAAAAACAACAAAGGGCAATAACTCAAAAAATAGGCCAGGTAGAATTATGGTTCTTGTACACTGCACTCCCCCTTGATGACATCTTTACACCCATGAAGTTTCATGATCCTAGCTATTATACTTTTACAGATATACTCCGGACAAGATTCAAGTCTGAAAAACATCAAAGGGCAATAACTCAAAAAATAGGTCAGGTAGAATTAGGGTTATTGTACACTGCACTCCCCCTTGGTGAGATCTATACACCCATGCAGTTTCATGATCCTAGCTATAATACTTTTAGAGACATACTCCGGACAAGATTCAAGTCTGAAAAACAACAAAGGGCAATAACTCAAAAAATAGGCCAGGTAGAGTTATGGTTCTTGTACACTGCACTCCCCCTTGGTGAGATCTATACACCCCTGAAGTTTCATGATCCTAGCTATTATACTTTTAGAGATATACTCCGGACAAGATTCAAGTCTGAAAAACAACAAAGGGCAATAACTCAAAAAATAGGCTGGGTAGAGTTATGGTTCTTGTGCACTGCACTTGGTAATGATGAGAAGAACACAATAGCCAAGTTTGAAGTCAATCGGACTTCAAGTGACAGAGTTATGCTCCGGACAAAGAAGTGGATGCCGCCGGACGCCCGGCCGCCCAGACGCCGGACGCCACGGGTGATCCCATAATACGTCCCGTCTTCGACGGGCGTATAAAAATTGGGACCTCTAGAGTGCATACAAGGTCTCTCTAAGATTTGATCCCATGACCTAGTTTTTGACCCCATTTGACCCAATTTTGAACTTGTCCGAGATTTTATCAAGACAATCATTCTGACCAAATTTCATGTTGATTGGGCAAAAAATGTGGCTTCTAGTATGGCCTGTAATCGGTTGCAAAATTATATGAAAAAAATAATTGTTCTATAATACGAATATTTATTCCAAAAATAAATAAATTATGGTAAAAAGAAAATATATATTCAATAGATTAAATTATTTGTTCTATAGTTATATATATTTATTCAATAATGATAAATATTTATTCTATAATTATGATTATTTTTAAAAAAAAATAAATAATTTATTCAATAATCAAAAATAATTATTCTATAATTGTAAATATTTGTTGTAAAATGAAAAAAATATCTATTGTATAATTTAAAATATTTATTGTATAATTTAAAATATTCGTTCAAAGATTGAACATAAATAATTTTTTCTATAATTTAAAATAATTTATTCAATACCTCACACAAAATATTTATTCAATAATTAGCATTCTGGGAAGGAAGTGGCTAGCCATAGACTGGGAACATGATCGACTTTCACGATCTAGACTGGCAAATCTACGTTATTTCCTGGAAGATTCCCGCCATATTCTAGAGTGCAATTACAAGGTAAATGTTGACAACACACGACGTATGCTGGACGACGTATGACGGACATCCACCTAACCACAAAAGCTCACCTTGAGCACTTCGTGCTCAGGTGAGCTAAAAATGTATGTTCAAAGACCATTTTAAACCTTTTCATACATTTTTCTGCACTTAAACATAGTATTGGCAAACAGTATAGACCAAGATAAGTCTGCATAGATACACTGACTACTAAACAAGATATGTTTGTAAAACATTAATGTCTCCCATAAAAACAGGTCAATAGCCTATTCAATGTCATCCAACAAAGGGCAATAACTCAATATGATGAGTAGAGTTATGGTTCTTATGCACTGAATGTGTCCTCAATGAGATCTATCCACCTGTGAAGTTTCATGATTCTAGCTAGCTGACAAGACCGACAGACAAGTGCAAAGTAATACCCCCTCCTCTTCCAAGGAGGGGCATTATTACATGTAGCAGGATAAGGGACCTCAGTTAAGTGGTCTAGAAAAATGAAGGATTTTATATGACCGATAAGGGCCACAGAGTGATACTGGCCTGCCACCTTGATATCTGCCCCTGGGGCTTAAGCCCCAGGGCAGATATCAAAGAAAGGGCCAATATCACTTTCTGGCCCTCATCAGTCATACACTTACCTGTTTATTACACTCAAATAAATTTTGGGGTTTTATTGGCCCAAATGTGTATTTTTTGGTATTATCTGTAAAGCATTTTTTTTTATTCTTGAGAATTGTGCAAATTATGTAAAGCCTTACTAATGTTAATTTCATGGAAGCGTGTTTCCTTTTGTATAATTTTATATCAAGTGGATGTATTATTGCCATTGTTTTAAAACAATTTTGGGGGTTAATGGGCAAAATATCAATATGTATTCCTGTTGATAAGGCGATATTTTAGTAATAAATATTACTAAAGAGGAGGTATTACCATCACAAGCAGACTTCATGAAATAACACCAGTCCCACTGACATGTCTGGTAAAAGTCATGCCGGTCCGATAAGTTGTGCATGAATAGAAGACTGACTTCATGGTAAAATCTAGCCACATCCAGAATGTGTCGTATCGTTCAATCTGGTAAAATTTAGTTTGGTCTGGTAAAAATTCTAAGTTTACCAGACCCTCTGTCCGGTACAAAATATTGGTGTGTCCTGAAGTCTGCACAAGTACTCATTTGAATTATGACCTCACTGTAAATTTCTCTTTTTAGCCAGAACTCTTATTTTCTACAATTATTAGGTACTCCTAGAACATGCAAAAATTAAAAATGGTCATTTTGAAATCAATCCACAAATGTTGCAGGTTTTGTAAATACAAAATCAGATGAACTTACTGATGGACGAAGCAGGGATAATTCTGGCTCAGAATAACATGTGCAAAAATATCTCATTTAGTTTAATCTAATCATAAATTCAAGAACTTCTAGAGTGAAAATTTTGACAAATCAACTGCTCAGCACATAACATCTGTCACTGCCTATAAAATTATAGGCAGTAACAACTGTTTTGTGCTGAGCAAATAAAATTCTTCACTAAATTTAATTTTTCTTTGTTTTTTTTTTCTCTCATTGAGCCAGTTTCAATGAGATTTCTGGCAGAAAAATGAGAGAATATCTCAATATCTCGCCCAAAAATAATCCCTGACAAAGAAACAATTGGACACACTAATGGAAAGATCGATGTAACAAACCACATTATGTCAAGCTGTTATAATGACAACTATTTCTATCTCACTGCAAGTAGGTTTGACTACAGAGCATGAAATAGTTATAATATAAATACATGTTTTTATAGGCAGTTACAACTTTTTCATGCAAAGCCATCAAAATATGGTCAACGTTCCAAATAAATTTATAAACTTACTTCATGTTTTCTGTCACAAGTTTGTCCTTCAGATGGCTCCAGTCTCCAGAAAAATATCTACATTGACATTTGTCCTGATCTTTCTTGTTCATGTGGACATTTGGTACGGTATAGGTTTCTAAGACTTCTGAATTCTGAAATGGGTTTTTATCATGCAATGAATCCTTTATTGACCTGATATCACTTAACATGGTATCAGGCAGTCTATTTTTAGAAACAATTTGCATACACTTTCACCTGAATTTCTTTGATTCTTAATGGTTCATTATAATTAAACACTGAAAAGTGAGGTATAGATTTCTAGGACTTATGGATTCTGAAATTTTTTTTTATTATCAATGAAGCCTGTATTGACCTGATATCACCTGTCTGATAACATTACATGATATCAGACAGTCTATTGTAAGAACCAATTTGCATACACTTTCACCAAAATTTCTTAGATTTTTAAGGGTTTATTATAATTACTCACTGAATATTGATTTCATGATAAATAGAATAACATGTTAGTGTCCTAAAATATGAATGTTATCTGGTCTCGTCTGAGAGAATTTATCATGACTTGACAAAGCCACATAAAAACCTTGGTAGAATTATATGAGAATCAAAGTGCCAAAAGCTCTGGATGCACTCACTTATCATAAGTCAATATCATTTCGCAAAAAGAATCATTATTTTTTCTGGTTTGATCAAGGAAAATCCAGTGGTAAAGACTAAAATCAGGCAGCACATATTTGTAGGCTGATCTTGGTATATACCTCCTGCCAAAGCAGGAATATTCCGGGTTCAGCAAGACATGGATAATGGACAAAAGATTTAAAATGAAATCATAGGGTCAAAAGCACTGAGAGTTTTAATTAAAAGTCAAAAATCCATGTGAAAATTGTATCTAAAAATCTTATAATAAATATAAGATCATGAGCCTGATTATCATTTAGTTTCATACCCCTTGTTTTAAAAAAAAATCTCAATTTATCTGTTTAATGTTCAAATGGTTGGTTTGTATAAATAGTATAGTAAGCCGCTTTCAACAATATTTCAGTTATATTGCTGCAGCTGAAGCCATGTTCATATGTGGGACACTTAATTCATTTGTTTATACATCAGGCTTGCTTTCAGGACAAAGGCACCCCAGCGCTCCAAGGAATAATGCCCTGTAATGAAGCGTATCTAATGTGTTTCAAAGGACATGGTTCACAAACTGCAAATTTTGGCCCTATAAAATCGACTTTTATGATTGCAAATGATCTCAACAAAACCAAGTTTGTATGTATGGTCATCCTAATCCCCTTCTCTCAATTTATACAAAGAATATTCTCTTTAACTTGGCCATTTCTTGAAAAACTTCCGTTAAAGTAGCCCTAAAACTATCCATATTTCAAAAAAATTTGATATTTATGCAGCTAAAAAAGTGTAAAGCCAAAATTATGACACCATAATATTTCACTCAAACTTTCTAGATGTCATAGCTATTTTCTTTATAAAAAATATAGAGATGTGGCAAGAGGGGCTTAATTTTCTGCAGATTTAGGCTCTTTTATTGGCTTATGGTAAGGAAACTGAGTGATTTTGAAAACACTCTATACATTATTTGAGAGAGTGTGTATAGGTTAATAGAAAAAGGTAAATTTAATTTGAAATTTGAACAATGCTGATTTGTTGTTGTAAATACGGGATTGTTTCACACAATCTGATCCAGGTTTCTATACATTAAAAATTGTGTTAAGCAACCACTAAGAGGACCACCAATCACTTATGGAAATGGTGCTTAATACATTTTTTTTATAAATGTGACAGGTCATTTTTAAAGCACATATAGATTGTGGCATAAGTCTTTCTGAATCCTATGTGGCTCGAACCTATCAGAATCTTCTCCTTGAGACGATTCTAATGGGTGCCAACAACATAAGATACAATAATATACAATGTTTTGTTAAGAATGTCCACTTTTTCCTGAATTTTTGTTCAAGGCAGAGGGACTTTTTGTGATGGTTGCTTTATTAATATGGTCGCTTAATAGAAGTGGTTACTTGAGCAGTATTGACTGTATACTTACATAATCCTGAAAATGTACTAGCTCAGCATCCTTCATCATTGTGTAAATACCCGGTAGCCCAGCACCACAGCCCAACTGTAAAGAAAGAAAAAGACTAAATTGTAATTAGCTGAACAAATAACCTGTGTAATGCTGAACCTGGAAAATACCCTCTTTGGCGGTAGGTAAAGGCAAAGATAGGCCTGCAAAAATGTGAAGTATGATCTAAATATGAAACACCTTATTTTTTGTTTAACATTAGAAACATAAATACAAATATGAATTACAAATTTTGTTTTTCAAAACAAATACAGATGGTTAACAATTGCATCTAGTGCTTTCATCACTTTGAATATGATGCTTTTTTCAAAAATATTTTCAGCATTACAACTAAGGGTTCAGCCAATTTGAAAGTCCTATTTCTCAATGGTGTCCCTTTGTTGTGGGTACATGTTTTTATTTGAATAGTTTGATGACATGATTCCAACAGATACTGCATATGATTTTTTGTAGTAAATTCAAATCTCTAATCCAAAATATCCCTCTATCTGTAAGGTGGTTGTATGGTTGGACAGGCAGACAGACAGACAGACATGGTGAAATTACCCCCCCCCCCTTCTCATATAAATTCTTGAAGATTTCCTCTAATTATATTAATAATTCCTCTATAAGATCTTGAATACCACCAACCTCTAAAACAGACTTGTCCTTGAACTCCACATCTGTTTTATCGAGGTATTCTATTAGATCCACAGAACATTCCCAGACCTTCAATCCACCTGTAATAAACAACCAACACTTATTCCATAGTTAAAACAAACTAAGAGCAAATGAAAACTTTGAAGTTAAGAGCAAAGTAACTATACCCTGAATGCATATACAAATTCTATGCTATCCCTTTTTAATACATGTTCATCATGTCATCAAAATTTCTATCATTTTGAATGATTTTCCTCTTTTTCATTGTTCTTAGTAGAAATGAATTTTATTGGTTACAATTTATCACTTACTTTATTTATTTTTTTTCTTTAGGATAACATGATAAAGGGTCAAATGACTCTTATTTCCATCATGGTCCTAACTCATTCCAGATCTTATTCTGCACATAGAGAGAGAGGCAATAGATTCTAACCACTGCTACACACTTTTACAGCTGGGTGGACTGGGCTCTGTCTGTAAAGCAAACTGCCAAATACACTACCTGCAACCATCAAGTTACAAATCAAGCGCTGGATCCACGAGTCAAAAAATTTTAAACAAAAATGCAAATACGTGTTCAGTCATCTGGAATGAGTGAAATTTGTGATTTTCTAATTAATAATAAAACAGCAAAATTAATACCTTCATATACATTAGGTATGAGATCCGAGTGTCTCTGGATGGCCTTCAGGGTGCCGTGGTTGATTACAGAGTTATTCCCCTTAATAAACGCTTCTACATGTTGATTGTCCAAACACTTAATACACAAGCCACTGGTCAGGCTGAAGTGTGTTTGTTTGAGGACAGAAATCAACTGCTCTATCTGGAATACAAGAAGGTATAAATAGATTTTTTTGTCAATGGGGATAACTTTTATAAACTTTCAAGTTTTCTCCCTTGATCAGCACTGCAGCATGTTGATACACTACAGGGACTGCATTGTGTTGCTTTGAGTACAGAAAGCAATTACTCTCCCTGAAAAACATGAATGTAAAAATGGATTGACTTGATCAAGGGAGATAACTTTAAAGTTCATAATCATATAGTATATATAGACAGTGTTGACCCATTTAGGGTTGAGTATCCTTTTCCCTGAATGGATCTCTTCTGTCTATCTACTTGGTTTGTTACATAATGAGTACCCAAGCCATGGAGCATGACGTTCAAATGAAAAATGTCAAATTTAGATGAATATGCCATTACTGCATTTAAATCAAAGAGCTGAAAGCAAAGGATGTATAAATTATAATTCGATTTTTTTCTTTTGAAAATTATATTCATAAACTATTGTCGTTAACAAGGGAAAATTTAATAGTACAGACTAAAATAAGACTGCAAATATAATGTTCAGGCTGATCTTTGTCTATACCTTTTGCCAAAGCAGGTTAAGCATGATAATGGTTTAAATACCTTTTCCACATTTTCTTTAACTTCCAAACAAGGTAAGACTGTTTCACCGTTTGAGTCCTCAATATCTGCAGTAACTTTATCAGACTGTGTATCTGTAAGGTAAATAATGTTTATGAATGGATGAAGTAAGTCAGATGACAAATTGGTTAAAACTATTAGCAACTTATACCCTGCTTTGCACATGCAAAGGTTATGATTTGCAAACAGTTTACACTGTTTTGTCATCCTGAATACAGGGCTGATGGCTAACTGTCGCCGTCTGTGGTGGCAAAAACTTGTCATTCATCATGATTCAAGTTCCGATTTTTTCAAAAAAAAAGAAGAAGAAAAAAGAAAATCTATCACAGGCATTTTCTCTCCTAATTCATTGTCTTCCATCACTTCTATTCTAGCAAAGAAGAGGTCAGCAAACACGAATGGGTTCATAGGGATATAGATTGCTGGACCAATTTTGTAAGCCATTCACAACATTAAAGCTTATTTCAATTTCAATCACAGAAACCAGACCAATCCTGAAGCAGAAATTGAATGTTTCAGACAGCAGGTAATATTTTATCCAATTACAGAGTGCCTGTGTACGGTTGCAGAAATGCTGGGTGTGGTCATTCTGTATACCTCATAACTATGCAGAAGCTCCAAAAGATTTAACTATAGGTAAACCAGGTAATTCCAATGTTTGTCCATTATGTCTATGTAAAATACATAATCCCATAACAGAGGGCAAATATATTCAAGTTGGTGCAAATGTTTTGGTAAATTAGTGATATCGGATACAAGAACCATCTTTAAGTGCACCAGCCAACACAAGAATTCTGCCGCAAAGTTGAAAGTGACATTAAAACCCATACAAAGACACAACACAACAACTGCCTAACACACTCAGATTTCTTCTTAAGCCTCACCAATTGGTATGAGAAGGGTTATTCATGGCAGCCAGAGATCAAACAGGACATGTTATGATTCAATCAAAGCTTCAGGTAGAGGGGGTAATATTTTCATTTTCAAATTGAATATATTATTCGGAAAATATTTGAACAAATTGTATGTGGTGGGTACCTATAGGAATTATCTTGTCAAGTTGATTCAAATAAATACCCACAAGATAGGGGTTCGTTGAAAAAAAAAAGATTTTAGATTGGCATTATATATTATCTGTAATTGAGTCATTACAATCGGAGGCGAGTAGCAGTGGATATTCAAGGGAACCACAAGTCAAAACTTGCCCTATGTTCAAGGAGGGTGTAATTGGAAAGCTGTTTGCACTGTTTGGTCTTCCTGAACGGTTACCAGTCAACTCGGCCCATTGAATATCTCGGCCCGGTCAACTCTGCCCCAATATATAGGCTATACTAACATAGATTATTTTTCATAAAATATTATACAAGTTTTGTGCCAGTGATGCTGTTATACCTTACTGGTTTTATCTTTATTATTATAAATATATATATATTGTCTTTTTAATAATATTTTACCAAACTATTGTTTGATATACAAATTTAAGAACGGTCTTTAAATGTCAATTTAACTTTTTAATTTTCTGATGCATACGGAAGTTTCCTTCAAACTGAATGAAGATTGAATACTTTTGTATTTGTAACAAAAATACTGAAGAATTAATCGAAAATAAGAAGACTTTTGCATTAAATTAAATTGGGCCGAGTTATACACTGGGTCAACTGGGTTGACTGCCTCGGTGGCCTAGTAATAAATGCACTCGACCCGTGACCTGGAGGTCCGTGGTTCGAGCCCCACTGTCGACGGGGTGTGTTTATGGGCAAAACACTTAATAGCCAGCCCTAGTTCACCCAGCTGTAAAAATGGGTAGCAGTGGGTTTAAACCACTACCTCTCTCTCGGGGACGTTAAAATATCAGGATTGAGTGTTCCAGAGCGATTCTATAAGCGTAAGCTTTCGTCGCAATCGAACTAAAATAAATTAGTATAAACTAACTTGTTGATGGGCCAAGTTGAAAATGGGCCCAGTTGACCAGTCACCTCCTGAACACAGGGCAGGTGCTGGGTGGTTGGCATAAAATACGAAATGGACCATTCACTACAAAATGGAGCGAAATGGAATATCTCACGAAGAAATGGAGTTTTATGTAATAAACATAAAAGAATGACATCATTTACCGATTCTTTGTCTAAAATTGATAATTTGGATATTTTATTTATTGATTTATTGTAAATCAGTTGCACTTAGATTGTTTTCTTTCAAATGTAGAAGTCCATTTCTCCTTTTACGTATCCATTTCATTGTCTGTTTCTTTAAGAGAGTAAATTCAAAAAACAACAGCTTTTCAAAACTTATTTTAATTTCTTTAGTACAACTGTTGTTCACTTAGGCTAATTTTATTACTGAAGGAAGACATCTGTTGCATGATATTAGCCAAGTCCAGAATGAACTCAATTTCAACGCAGGAATGTCCATTTTCTGGTCGCTATTCAATGGCCATTATCATGAATACAACTTACAGACAGATGTCAGAAAATTATAATATTTCTTCCTTTTAAGATGCATAATGATATAAACTTAGCTATATAAGGTTAATTTAAAACTAAATGAAGAAAACTACATAGTGAATTGCGTATAAAGAAGTCCATTTCTCTGTTGAGGGGTCTTCTTAGTCGTCAGTCAGTTACAGTCTTCAAAAGATAACAAAATGCATAGATCTCTCCATTACAAATAATATTACTAATTGAAAGGATATATTATAGATCAATTAAATGGCAATATAATAAAAAAAATAGTATATTATGTCGTACACAAAAGTCCATTTTGACGCTTGAAGGTCCATTTCACCCCATTTGTGCTAGCCAGTCCATTTCGTATATTAGGCCAACCCGGTGCTGGGCTAACAGAATTGTGCTATTTTTTTCTGATGAGGTTAGGAGTTTGAGCCCCTTGTCAGACTCACTTTCCCTCCTTGTTTATTTAAGATTTGATGATTATTTCAACAAATTACAAGTTTTTTTGTTTGTTTTTTTTTTTGTCAAATGGTAGAAGAATAAAAGACAAATTCATTGACAAAACAGGGAGCTACCCCCCCCCCCCCTACACAAGTACAAAATTGACCCAGAATCTAGTTAAATTAGTCTTTTATTTTATTTCTGGTTCATGTACAAATGCTGTCAATAGTATAACCTGCCTGAACTAGGATCTGGAAAATTAAACAAAAATGACATTTCTGCGGAATATTTGTAAACAAAACCACGTGTGGTTATTGTGATCCAGATGTCTCAACTTTTTTGATTGGCTATAATTAGATCACCGTAATCAGACGTTAGACAAAATCTTATTTTAGCCAATCAAAGTACCCGTTTTATCTCTCTCATGGTTCATGTTTCAAAATGGCGTCAGTTTATGAATTTCCGGACCGGCTTTACTGTTCCAATGCTTTGACCTGGTCAAAAGACTTTAGATTAGCATTATGTACAGAGTCCCGTGTTCGAATATTGGTATTCTTCTTTCTAATGACTGTTAACATAAATTTTGTATTCTAACTTAACATTTTTTTTTTGAAAGATTCCTTCGTACCATAAATTCTTCGACCCTTTTAATTAGCCTGGATTCTCCAAGTATCGTGATATTCCTGATTTGTATGAAAATAATTAAAGTAGCAGTTCTTCTTTAGAAACGTTATGGTATAAAACTGAAGATCCATATTTTTTCTATCTATCTATCTATCTATCTCTGGATACTGTCCACCCCTCTCTCGAGTGTTACAGACAGGAAAAATGTGCACGTTGGACTGTTAGTAAAGTGAAAGAATAAAAGTAAAGATCTGACATGTCAGATAAGTGAATGTAGATAAAAGTAAAGTATTGGTTTAAAATGTTAGTAAGTGAGAGTGGAGTAAAAGATCTAGTTAAAAACAATCACCTCCAGACTAATATTGAATACCTGCCACAGCTCTCTTAAACTGATCTAACTCAGAGAGTGTGGCGATATGACAGGGTAACTGGTTCCAAAGGCTAATAGAGTGAGGGTAGAATGAATATTTGATGTAATCAGAGTTAACCTGGATTTGTCGTAGAGAGAGAGGGTGCATATGTCTAGTTAATCTGGTTGGGGCATGGATATACAACGGAAGTTTAATTGCAACAATGTTGTGATATATACGATAAAACATGATAAGTCTGGCGTCAATCCTGCGATGCTCAAGAGACCTCCACCCCAGATCATCCTGCATGGCTGTAACACTCGAAAGAGGGGAATAATCATGCTTGACCCACCTGATGGCTCTTCTTTGGACCTGTTCCACCTTTTTAATATTGGATTTGGTGTGGGGGCTCCACACAGTGGAAGCATATTCCAGCTGTGGCCGGATCAGTGACATGTATGCCAATTCTCTGACTCTCTCCATCTTAGTGGTGATATTTCGTTTTAGAAAGCAAAGAGACCTATTTGCAGCTGCAGTAATTCTTGTGATGTGGGCCGAGAAGTTCAGATCAGAGGATAGATCAAGGCCCAGGTATCTTGCATGCGGAACAGCTTCTAAGGCCTGGTTATGGAGATAATACTTGTGCATGATTGGGTTTTTGCTTCTTGTGACATGCAACACTTGGCATTTGGAAGGATTAAACTCCATGTCCCAGGCTTGTTCCCATACCTGCAGTGCATCCAGATCTTTTTGAAGAGCTTCAGGGTCAGAAGGAGAGTTGATTGTAAGATAGATAGCAGTGTCATCTGCAAAGAGGCGAACTTGAGATTTAGAGACAGATTGAGGTAGTTGGTTTATATAAATAAGGAAGAATAGTGGGCCCAGGACTGACCCTTGGGGCACGCCTGAGGTAACTGGTACTTCATCCGACTTGTCTCCATCAAGGACAACTGTTTGACTTCTACCAATCAGAAAAGAGCGACTCCATGATATAACCTGTGGAGATACGCCATACTCTTGGAGAATATAGAGCAGCTTTTGATGGTTGACCTTATCAAAAGCCTTACTGAAATCCAAGAGTATCAGGTCAGTTTGCTTACCAGCAGAGATGTTTCTGAAGAGACACTCGGTGAGCTCAATAAGTTGTGTCTCACATGAGCGTCTCTCCCGAAACCCATGCTGTAGTTCATAAAGAATGTTGTGAGAGGAGAGATGTGCAGAGAGGTTAGAGGCTACAATGTGCTCCAGGGTTTTGCAGAGGATGCATGTAAGGGAGATGGGCCGGTAGTTTGCTGGATCACTAGTGTCTCCTTTCTTGTAGATTGGGCATACATTTGCTCTGGTCCAGTCATATGGAATGGTGCCGGTAGAGAGGGACCTCTGAAAAAGAATAGTAATAATTTCTACCAGTTCTTGTCTCAGCTCCTTCAGCACCACTGGTCTGATCTGGTCGGGGCCTGCAGCTTTTCCTGTCTTCAGGTTGGCTAAGAGCTTTAATACACCACCTTGGTCAACTAATATCTCATTCATTTGTGGGTACATACAGTGGTGGAGGGGGTTTATTTGTCTCAGTTTCTGTATGCATGACTGGCCTAGGGATAAAGGGGAAATTCCAGAAAAAACTGACTGGAACTGTCTATTAAGGATATTAGCTTTGGCTACATTATCTGACTTGAGATTTCCGGATACTTGGTCTTTAAATTCTCTCAACAAAATATTCTAATTTGTGTGAGAAAACAACAGGAAGCACATATCTGATGCTAGCTGCAATAATGTAGCCCTCTCTCTGATATTTTGATGATCCCACATCAGACTATCATAATGGATGGGGGTATATTATCGCAACTAATCTGATGCTGGCACTATTTCAAGGGAGTTCACTCAAGCAGTAAATGGTCAGGGTCCCAGGATGGGTAAAACTACACATGACATGGGGAAGTATTTTAGCAGAGTATAAAACCTGATAATTGAAGTAACCGTCATATTATTCTAAAGACAGGCCTATTTTTTTTTCATGGAAACTTGCATTTCAAAGACTAAATGGTACATACCGTGGTAATTGGCATTGGAATTTGGTATTTTACCATGATTGTTGTTAAGGACAATTTGAACATCTTAACTCATCCCCACAACACACAGCCTCGAGCATGGATAATAATCAAAACTGAACTAATATACATGCTACAGTTAAGAATTATTGAATGATAGTGTACTGAATTTCCCTTGGGATGCATTAAATCAGGCCTTTGATTTGTTTTTGCGTGCGATTAAAATAGTGTCGTAACATGACATCAACAAGACTCCTTTACCATTGGCCATGTAAAATTTCAGGCAATATATATTCTAGGCCACATTATCATTTAAATCACAAATTAAGATATTTCTCATGAAGAAGTCAGGGAGTTATTTGAGCACAGTGATATTTATGGTAATTTGTAAAAACGGTTATTGCTCACTACAAAGTGATTCACCTCGCTGAATATATTTTAAACAACAGAATTAGGTCAGGTCAACCTAATATGAACTGTAATAGACATCTGATAATATCAAGTGCAAAATTGACCCATAATTTGGTTAAATTTGTTTTCATTAAATATTCTAGTGCATTTTAAGATGTTGTCAATAGTAAAGCCTGCCTGAAGTAGCTGGTCAAAACAAGTCATGTGTAAGGTGCGGGGTAATAGACTGTGGCTATGACAACCAGTCTATTATGTTGTAATTTTGCAAGGATAGCAACGGGTCATTACCTATCTTTGTTGATGCAGATTGCCTGGGTACTTCGATATTTAAGCAAATTCAAATAACTGAAGATCAAAAATAATTAATACAGCTCTCACTGGTAAAGTTTCAAAACATTGCTCTCTCAAAATTTGAGTGTAGAACTACTACTAGTACTAGTAAAGCCGAAATGAGAAGACGCTACTGTATTACATTTTCGAAAGGTCAATCAACTGATCTAGTTTATAAACAAGAGAACAAGAGAAAATCCTAAAGACGTCAATTAAACTGTCTGCAACCACATGTCTGACGAGAGATTTGAAATGACAAAAAATATTAGTCTTCAGTTATTTGGATAATTCTGCTTAAGATTAAATCATTTTAGATACAACTGCCAGTACATTTATTTGCACACTACCTAGAACCTTCATCACCTTTTGAATGACAGGGCAAGAAAAATGAAGCTGCATTAACGTTTGTTAGATGGGCAGATTAATCAATTATAATCACTAACTAGTTTTTTGGGCTTCCGATTGTGATGATCGACTAAGAAATTTCATAATTGATTAATCAGTTCCTAACACATAAATGAAAGCCATTATATTTATTGTTTTTGAAACTGACATCAGTTTAATGGCTCAACATGAAACAGTTGTAATTGCCTATATAGATTGTAGGCAGTTAAAACTGTTCAATGCTGAGCCATGAAGTTGTTAGTAAAAACTGCAGAAAGAGTCTTTAGGTCATGAGTTTAAACTAAATTTTCACATTCTTTTCTTCAATTGATAATACGGGAGTGCCAAATAAATAGAAAATGATTGTACAATTGATCATTATTTGGTTTACTCTTCCAAGTAAATACCGATTATCAATTGTAAATTGAAATCCATTGCCCAACACTATGAGCAACCAAAGCTTGTACTTATAGCTGAAAGTTAAAACTTGGAGTTTTAATACTTGGAAGTGTTTTATTTTTAAAGAACTACCCAATATGATAGACTTTGGGAGCAAAAATGAAACTTATTTTCACAAGCACAACCATTGACAAAGTGTGCAGGAAAAGGAAGGTGTGAAGGGGGGGGGGCATAAAAAAATTTTCTTGCTCCGTGAAAAAATCCCTGAAATTCAAACATGAAATTATGAAAATTCCTGATTTTGGCACATATTGAGAGCACTGCACCATAATCTTCATTATTGGGGGCCCAGTTGACTAGGCCAAGTTTTTTGATTGGCTGAGTTGACTGGTTACTGGTGCAATACAGCTACCAATATATAGTCAAACCTATATTAAGCAAGCACCTAAGGGACATTAAAAAGTGCTTGCTCAATACAGGTGGCAGCTTAGACTGGAATTATGTCATGTCCATTAGCATTTCAATGTACAGGGATAAATTATTGCTGTTATGTATACAGATTTCAATTTTCAAGAGGTATTTAAAATTACAAAATGATTAAATTGTAACAATTTTTCTCTAGTGACCAAATATTGAAAGAGCTATAGCAGGGATTGGTACTAACACCAGTCCTCAGGCCTGATCCTGTGGATTTTAGGGAGGATTGGTAGAAGCTACCATGGTGCAGATCCTTTGGGCCTTTAATAAATGGCCATATCATTTCATAGACGATCCAGTTTTAATAAAAAATTGCCATTCCCATACAATTTCTTTTTTTCCTTACCCAATAAAAACATTGTGGGAAAAAAAGAAATTGCTTGTCACAAGCAGTTTCTTCTTTTACCACACTGTTTTCTTTTTAATTTGCTCCCTTAATTGCTAAATAATTAGTATTGTTTTCATAGAGGACCTGTTACCTTCAGAGAGGACTTGTAAGATTTGTGGTCGACAGATTGACACAGTTTTATCTTTAGTCTGCTATAAGTTTAAAACTTAACATAAAGGATGTATAAACCATATTTCTCCCAATAAACACTCCTATACATAACATGGTCCTGGAGCTTTTATTTCGTTTGCATTCTCTGATTTAAAAAATCATTAAAATTGATGTCTTTTAGGCCCATTTCCCTTAAATTTGAGGTTAGTTTCCTCTTAACAATCATGCACATGAAAATTCATCTCCAAATTAAAGAAGAAGTCTCAAAAAGGTCCTAAAATTAAGGCATTGAAGTTAAATTTCTTAGAAAAAAAGAAAAGGGGTGCTTCTATTAGGGAGGGCGCTATTAGTAGAGGAAATATGGTACATGTAAATGAATGAAGAAAAACAATAAAGTGTCATTGATGACTACAAATCATTACTATACACTGGTATTAGTAGAATTCGCTTTTCTGACTCGTCAATTGTATACAAATGTATTGTTATCACAAGTCACAATACCGTATTCGGGTTATATAATCTAACTGTAACTCAGTGAATCAATATGTTTTGCAGTTTTGACACCTTCAAAAACATTTTTGACCTGAAGAGATCAGTGAATCCTACATTTAAAAAACTAACGCAAGCTCTTCTTTATATGATGGCATAAAATGCATATATGAAATAAGAATAAATTACATGGAACTTCATTCGCAATAAAATTCATATGTCATGTATTTTAAATGTGTATGCAGATAGCTCCGCTCTATTTTTACTCAATGTCATCTTTAGTGCAAACATTGATTCTTTGATGTCATATAACTCACATGCTAAATGACTTACTTCGCTTTCTGTGAAATTCTGAAACTTGGTCAGAATGTTTGTCAGGTCACAAGGATGTACTCTTTTGAAAATGGGAAGGATCCATGCCAAATCACGGGAAATGGGGTCTTATTGACAATTTTCTTGTTTCCTCTATAGAGACCACAAATATGGCCCAATCTACATTAAACTTCATCAGAATGTTGGCCAGGTCACAAGGATGAATCCTATTGAAAATGGGAAGGATCCATGCCTTATCAAAAATGGGAAGGATCCATGCCTTATCAAGGGAAAAGGAGCCCTTTTGACAATTTTCTTATTTACACACAAGAGGCCACAAATATGGCCCAATCTTCATGAAACTTGGTCAGAATGTTAGCCTGGTCACAAGGATCAATCCTATTGAAAATAGGAAGGATCCATGCAATATCACAGAAAAAGAGGCCTTAATGCTAATTTTGCTTGTTTACACTCTAGAGGCCACATAACATATGGCCTAATCTTCATAAAACTTGGTCAGAATGTTAGTCTGGTCACAAGGAGAATCCTATTGAAAATGGGACAGATCCATGCCATATCACAGGAAAAGGGACCTTAATGATAATTTTCTTGTTATAACTGATCCTCTCGTTCATTAATTTTACACCCAGAAAAATGTTTAAATACAATCTTATATCCAAAAGAGGGTAAAAAGAACTAATTTCAGATTGTGATCGTGTTGTAATAGAAATATTTACATTTTTGCTATGATGTGTCGATGAATAAAGTCTAATGGGGGACGAGTTACATGCAAAGCAAAATCCTCGGGCTCTGCCCTCGGATTTTACTTTTTGCATATAACTACAAATGTACTCCTCCATCAGACTCTATTCACCGTCAAATCATAGTGAAAATGAAATTATTTCATAAGTATATTTTCAGAGTATGCATCCAGAGCCCTTAAACACAGACCAGAAGATCAATTTGAGGCAGTCACATATCCCTGCTGAAAAAACAATGTTGGACATCCCAAAATACGATGATAGCCAAAATAAAGAGCTTCTTAAGAATCTATCTAGAGGTAAATACAGGGGTCCAGATAAAAGGGGGTATAGTCAGTCTAAATTTTTTACTTCTAAATGAAAGCAGAAACCATATGTTGTGGGTACTCATTTGAATCGTTTAAGCTAGGAATTAAGAAATATTTAAATTTGAAAACCCAAATACCCCCTCTATCCGTAGCTCTGTAAATATTTTTTCTTTAGAACACCAAAAAAGTGTTTCCTTAGGTTACATAGCGTCTGATCTAGGATTTGTAAAGTAGGGGAAAATTTCACAACAAATATATACCAATTGAAATAGTCAGATCTTTCTTCTTTTCCTTAAAAAATTCCCAAATTATACTGGCAAATTTTGGGAAATCTTGAAAATAAATGGGGAATGAAAGCATCCCACCTAGAGATCCGCCACTAGGCCACTAGTCATGGGTCAAATTTTTATAGGACTAGATAAACAAATTTTCAGCTTGACTGTTTTTGGAGAAAACCATGAGGTATTATGATCACTTTGGCATTGTTGATATTGGTACATGTATTACCGTAGGCATTGGCATGACAAGCTTTAACCTTGGTCATATCTCTGTTATTATTAAAGATATCTTCCCCAAAATCTATAAATGTCTTATTTTGACCCTTAGAAATTTCCCCCAACAATGACCCCCTTAGGAAAAATTTCTAAGCGTCAGAACAAGGCTTATCCCTTAAACTTTCTATAATTTCCTCCTGTATACTATCTAAAATTATACAAATGAAGTGATTACTGAACAACTCTTAACAAAAACCTTCAAAATTCCAATCAATGATTTGTTCTCTTTGTTGTTTTGACCCCTTTAAAACAGATTTGACCCCAAGAATTTCATGGAAAAGGATTTGTTGACTACTTGATTTCAAACACTAGAGCGAGCCCTGACATCCCTGCACCATAAGATGTTGTAAATGCCACTCACTCAATAACTTCTAAAACTTTGTATTTCACAGATGAGTTGAACAATTTGATATCAGACAAGATCATGAACCCATTCAAGTATTATCAGGAGCCACTGTCATACACCGGATATTGTGCTGCGGCTTGGTCTGTTAAAGGTGCTGACCAAATGGGGAGGTAAATATATTTAATAGCAAATTATCAGGAGCCTCTGTCTTACACCGGATATTGTGCTGCGGCATGGTCTGTAAAAGGAATGTAGGATGTTTTGGCCACGGACTTTTTGGCCAGGACGTTTGGCCACAATGATTATCAAAGTAGGACCTTTTGGCCAAATTTCTATTATACGGGTATAAGAATATATATTATCTTTAAATGCTATTTTTTATTTGTTTCTTTTCATTTGACTTTTTATACACATTAGAAGTGTAGTTACTTGAGTTGAATATTATACCTTTAACAAAATTGTGTGAGAAAAAGAGTCAATTTCTTTAAAAAAAAATATGTTTCTGGCCAAATATTTAATTGAGATTTGAAGATGATTTGTTTTCAAAGTTTTGCTTAATATTAGACGATTAATCATTTTTTATTATGAAATAATTTTTTTGTTGTAATTTAGATATTGAATATGAAACTATATATTCTATTTCTCATTCAATAATCAGGCTACAGTTTGAATGGGGTGGGGAGAGGAGGGGCTGATGGGAAAAATCTCCTAATCTCTATTAAATTGTTTTTAATGATTAATTAAATACTGAATATAGAATTTAACAAACTTGCTTTGATCTACATGTAGCAGTTACTGTTTTATCCTTAGTTTATTATTAATTTGGTATTATTGGTATTCTTACATTACTAGTTGATAGATGATTTGAATTAATAATTATGGTCGAAAGAAATGATCAAAATGTGCTTTTTGAAAATATTTTCATGTTGTTTATCCTATATTGTCATATAATTTCTGAAAGAAATAGGTATAGATAATACATTTTGTAGACTTATATCATTGATATTTCAAAGTAATTTCAATTTATTCTTTATTTTCTTTCTATAGTAAAGATATTTTTATCATTTTTCTTCAGATATATGAAAATATACTATTGAGCTAATAAACACATCAAAATGGTAAAAAAAATCTATTTTGTTATCTAAATGACTAAAATAACAACTATAACATTATTAAAATTTCATAAAAAAGTTATTCTCCAAATTAATATTTTTTGGCCAAAAGGTCCTATTTTGGAAAATATTGTGGCCAAAACGTCCGTGGTCAAAACGTCCGTGGTCAAAACGTCCTGGCCAAAATGTCCGTGGCCAAAACGTCCGTCCACCCTGTAAAAGGTGCTGATCAAATGGGAAGGTAAATTATATATTATGTAGCAAATTATCAGGAGCCTCTGTCTTGCACTGGATATTGTGCTGTGGCATGGTCTGTAAAAGGTGCTGATCAAATGGGAAGGTAGATTATAAATTGTGTAGCAAATTATCTGGAGCCCCTGTCATATTATGGATATTGTGCTGCGGCATGGTCTGTTAAAGGTGCTGACCAAATGGGGAGGTGAATATATTTTATAGCAAATAATCAGGAGCCTCTGTCTTACACAGATTATTGTGCTGCCGCATGGTCTGCTAAAGGTGCTGACCAAATTGGAAAGTAAATTATATATTATTTAGGAAATTATCATGAGCCTGTCATGCACTGGATATTTTTATGCAGCCTTGATTGTAAAGGGTGTTGACCAAATGGTTAGGTTAAAAATATTATGTAGAAAATTATCAGGAGCCCCTGTCATATACTAGGTGATGTGTTGTGGCCTGGTCTGTACGGTATGCTGACCAAATGTGGAGGTAAATATATTACATAGTAAATTATTAGGAGGCCCTGTCATAGACTGGATATCGTGGTGCGACCTGGTCTTTACAGGGTGCTGACCAAATGGGGAGGTAAATATATTATATAGCACATTATCAGGCGCCTCTGTTATATACTGGATATTTTGTTGTCGCCTGATCCGTACAGGGTGCTGACAAAATGGGAAGGTGAAAATATTTATATGTATTACATGTGCATTTTGTTTTACCTGATCTCCTAAATAACTGTATATTATTAACCTTTCTGCTACTTTTCATTTCATTTTCTTCTTGTACACTACGCTTTTGGTTGATAGTCGTAGACCCATTTGGGATAGCAGCTTGATGCTAGGAAAGGATGTAATGGTGATACTGTTGTGAGAGATACAAGGGTTCCATTGTTAGGTGCTCAAGCCGCCACTGTATAACTGGAAGATTGTTGAAACCAGTGTAAAAAACCATCAAAAATGCAAACAAAAAGAGACCAAACTCCACAGACATGCAGTCTATTTTTGGATTTCAATACCTCTTTAATTTATAGCTTTACTGGTCTAAGTCTAGCAGAGCGTATGTTGTGGCAGGTATTCCATTTTAAGTCTGTGCATTATCTTTTCATTTAAACATCTCCTCTCAAACTATTGGGCAGAATTTCACCAAATTCCACAGAAATGATCCTTTGGACATGCTCTCTCAGATTCCAGATTCCTTCATTCAATTTTGATCAGGTTTATAACTTGGGTGCTATGTCAAGTCACAAAAAATGGGCCCCAGTTGTGAAATATAAAAAAGAAAAGAAATTTACTGTATTATTCGAAGGATTTCTATAATTGATAAAAACAACTGCTATATGACTTTTGAATCTCTTAAAGAAATCTGACAGTGAAAAATTAAATTTTAATCAAATAGGAACAATTGTGAAAAGGCAAATATGCAGATGTCATTCAGGTTATCCATCAATTAGTCTTACATGCTAATTATTGGAATCCAATAAAATACAAAGTTCAGATAGGTTTAAATCACATCACATGAGGAAATCCATTGCACTTTATTTCTGTATAAAATGCAATTGGTCTTTCGGGAACCCCGACCTTCGATCTGCTAGTCCTGTGTTGTAAGAACTCGAATTAACCTAGTTCCCAATCATCAACACAACATTGTTATTTAATCTATTATAAATAAAGATATTTTCAAAAAATTTTACAATAACAGCATGCAGTTCTGATTCTGAGCCGACTTAAAACTTAGATAACAGCAAGTCAGCGAAGACCATCAAGAAACCCTCTCAACTAAGACTGACCACGCCGTTTTCGTTTCAAAATACAGACTAACTTGGCAGAAACAAGTTTTTTTATCATAAGTACCTCTACAAATTTCAAAGATGTCGTTTATTTGTGTATCATTTGTTTTACTTCGTGACATTTCACTTCAATAGCAAGATAAAAAAATACACAATTTAGAAATAGATTGTGTAATCTATACACGCAGAAAGTAGACTTGAAGCTTTAATGTTTGGGCAAGTATTTTGATAGTTTCTTCGATATAAAGGATTGCAGTTATAAGGGATGAGTGTCTTTTTCACTGTGTTTATTGGGGTATAAAGTGCAATTACCTTAGCACATGGCTTAAATTTAACGCCCATAGGGCGTTATTTGCCATGTGGAAAGGCAAATGCACTTTATACCCCAATAAACGCAGTAAAAAAGACACTCATCCCTATACCAATTGTGCTGCGAAATCCATATGTAGAAAAAACATCTGTTTTATCTTTCCAGGTGTATTTTAGCTACATTATCCTTAGACTACAGACTAACATTATTTACTCAGGGTGAATCAGAATATAATTGGAACAAAGTAAGTTGAGTTCATGTTTAGTTTGGCTGTTATCTGGCAAAAGCCAAGCTATTAACATTGTCCTTAGGCAAAATCTTTGACATCTTAGGTCAGTTGAACCTCAGTTTCTTGAACACAGGTTTTCTCAAACAATGAAAAATTCAAACAAAGAGCTATGTCCCAACATGACGTTTGACCACGGATTACTCTTATACTTTTTTGATTATCACACATACATCCCTTTAATTCTTGAGACATTACAGTTACATTTTGAGTCCTATGATAGTGTTCAAAGTATATCTCTTTGTTTTTTTAGACAAAGCTTTAGAATTTAATAGTGCTAAAATTCTGCTTTTTTTTTTCTTTAAAGGAATAGGCTTATAAAAATGTGTTATAAACCTGATTTTCTAATTTTTTCCTGTACAAGTGTATTATTTAGTTGTATATTACATAGGGTGGGGCATAACCTGTTTCCGACGAATCTTGTTTGTTGTCTGGAAAAAAAATTATTAGTTTAACCCAAATTACAGCAAGAAGCATAAAGGCATCTTATATATATTTTTCTTACCCATCTAAGATTACAGACCTCAGTCTAATGAGAAGAAATGAAACATTCCCAGGGGGTGGTATCAAAACTCCCAAAAAGTATCAACTCTACAAAAAATGGTGTTATGGACAGGCTATAACTGGTAAGGATATGGAGGATATTGAATGAGTGGTCATGAAATACCAATTTTTAGCTCCACTGGCCGAAGGCCAGCGAGCTATTGTCATGGCGGAGTGTCCGTCATGCGTCTGTCCGTGCGTCCGTCCGTGCGTGCATAAACTTTTTCTTTAAACATCTTCTCCTCCCAAACCTATGGGCGGATTTTAACCAAACTTGGTAGAAATGATCCTTATGTGGCCCTCTTCATAAATTATTCTAAGAATTTTGATTGGCCCCCAAATAAGGGCGTTGCAGGGCGTAGCATTTTTTCACTTTGGAATCTTTGAAATTCTTCTTTTCCCAAACCATTGGGCCAATTTCAATGAAACTTGGCATGGATGTTCCTTGGGTGACCCTTTACTTAAATCGTTCAAAAAATTTTGATTGGCCCATAAATATGGGCGTGGCCGGGAGGGCCTTATTTTGAGCCCGAAATCTTTGAACAACATCTCCTGAACCAATGGGTCGGTTTCAATGAAACTTTAACAGAATGTTCCTTAGTTGACCCTTTACTTAAATTGTTCAAGAAATTTTGATTGGTTTTTAAATATGGGTGTGGCAGGGCGGGGCCTATATTGAGCCCAAAATTTTCTAATGAGATTTTCTCCTCAACCACTAGGCTTATTTCAATGAAACTTTACCAGAGTGTTCCTAGAGTGTCTCTTTTTAAAAATTATTTGCTAAATTATGTTTGGCCCATAAATTTGGGTGCAGCAGGGCGGGGCGTATTTCGAGGCCAAAATCTATGAGCGATATCTCCTCTGGAACCACTCAGCCAATTTCAATGAAACTTTACCAGAAATGTTTCTTGGGTGACTATTTACTTAAATTGTTCAAGAAATTTTGATTGGTCCAGAAATATGGGTGTGGCACACACCCATACCATATTTTGAGCCCGAAATCTCTGAACGACATCTTCTGAACCTTATGCTTTAATAAGATGGGTAAAGGCTTGCAGCTTCATTGTGATATAGTATTTTGGTGCAATATGGACCAGAACCAGTTAATCATTATTAAATAGGTCTTAGGAGATTTCCGAGTGTTAATGTATTCATTTAAAGTAAGCTTTATTTTTTGATAGTCTAAAGATTTTAAAGCCAGTGGAGCGATACAGGCCCTCTGGGGCCTCTTGTATTAAATGAGTAATCTATAAATAGATAAAAACGAGGCTTCACTAAGTTTTTATCTGTTTTAGATGACGCGTTTAATGAACTTGGTATTCCATTAACACAAATTTGATATTCTATTTATGATATGACCTGATCTTTTGCAATTAATCGTTTAAATTCCAGGTACTTATCGATTCAAGTTATTCTGCGAAATATATAACACCGTGTGTGGAATGATGTCAGCAAATGCATTATGAAGTCATTTTCATAACGGAAAATACAGCATTTCTTTACGTTCTTAGCAAAGTTATTTTACTAGGGTCATAACACCCATGTAATATTAAAAATATTCAATGGGGTTATTTCACTCCCACGACGTATGTCATACTATAAATTTTTTTATATGCTGCTAAAGGTGGTTGTATTTGGTGTCATCATCCCTGCCTGTCCATCTGTCTGTCTGTCTGTCCATTCATATGTCTGTATGTCCAATTCTTGTTAACACAACTCCCCCTTCAAACATGGACAGATTTTCATGAATCTTTCAAGGAATATTCCTCGTCATACAACCATGCATCAAACACATCTTAGAGATTAATTAGTCTTATGCTTGAAACAAATGTTAGAAAAAAAATCTGAAAAAAATAGTAGAATCCAGCATTTTCTTCTTTAAAACAATTTCTTCCCAAAATGTCTCTACTTTCTAGACAAGCTCATTTTAATCCCAGACAAAAAGCATATCATCTGTCTAGAGAAAAGGGGAGAAAATCTGTATTTCCAAATTTCATTTTATGATTTATGAACAGACAAAAATAAAAAACCCATCTGGGAACTCCATAAAATGAATACTTATACACGTATTTGAAAAAGTTATTGGTTCTAGTACATATCAACCAGATGTTGCATTTAGAGAAAGCTTACACAGGAAGGTAGATTGATTGATTGAATGGAGTTTAACGCCGCTTCAACATTTTTTCAGTTATATGGCGGTGGCTGGAGCACCAAACAATCGTTTCCTGGTATTTCTCTCACCAGTACAACGACCATATCCTTTCCTAGCCTCCAGCTGCTATCTCATATAGGTCTACAATTATCAACCTATTGGTGAGAGCCAATTAGTCGGAAAGAATGAGTGCCGCCGTCGGGGATCGAACCCGGACCTTTAGATTGACAGTCTGACATTCTACCAAGTGCGCTATGACAGCAGCACACAGGAAGGTAGATATCTCATTTGAGTCTGTGCAGTCTGACTAGGCTCACCATTAGACACACTACCCTGAAGGTCCTTTTTTCTGTGACAGGTCAAATTTTGATACTTCAGCTAGTGATGGGCAGATTAATGGAGTATAATCGATAATCAGTTGGTAGGGCTTCCAATTGTGATAATTGACTAAGAAATTTAATAATCAATTAATCAGTTCCTAGAACAAAAAATGAAAGCCATTATATATTGTTTTCGAAACCTACATCAACTTGATGGCTCAGCTTGAAACAGTTGTAACTGCGTTACAACTGTTTCATGCTGAGCTATGAAGTTGGAAGAAAAGTCTTCAGAAAGAGTCTTTTGATCATGAGTTTTAACTAAAATTTACATTCTTTTCTTCAAAGGATTTTACTGGGAGTGCTGCATTAGATTCAAAGAAAACGATTGTACATTCAATCATTAAGTGATTTACTCTTCGAACTAATAACCAATAATTGATCGTGATTTGAAACTGATTGCCCATCACTAACTTCAGCTCTAACAAAGTTATTGATCCCTTATTTCAGCCATCAGCTGGTGCCCATTGACCTTTACCGATGAAGATGGTTCCCAGTACACTATCCTTGCAGCTGGTTCTCATTTGGGTACCATCGTGTTGTGGAAAATCAAATTACCTTGTTTAGATCAGTAGGTAGCATTGAGCTCAAATTGTGCTAGATTGTTTTTAAGGTGATGGAGCCGTAATAGTTCTGCAAAATTTTGGAAGTAATGAACTTTAACAGTGTTAACTGAGGTTTCCTAAGGAAAATCATTAGGAAACTCGGTCAACATTGTGAAAGTTTATGAGTTCCAATATGTTGCTTAACTAGTACACATCCACTACCTTTAAGTCTTTATTAGTGTTAGTGTTTTGGAGTAAAAAGTTAGGCTAATGACATAGCCTTGACATTGTTGGTGTAGATTTTGGCAAAGGCATTGGCATTTGCTGCCAAAGGAAATTAACCTCATTGAAAATTCTTTATGATACTAGGGTGTTATTACACCAGTGGATAAGTATGCAAATGGGCTCAGAGTGTGTATTTCCATTAATTTATCATTGCTGCCATAGCACATAACCATATGAGCGGCGCCACGAGAAGACAGTTAGTTTTTACGGGGGATAGTGCAAAGATACATGACGAAACTATTGTTGTGATCCACCATGGTTCTTTAGCATGCTCACTGTAAAGCATCACCTCACGGAACCTCAGTTTAACATCTGGTCTGAAAGACAATTAGTTTGTTAGTGTACCAGCCTGGGAATCGGACCCAATTGGTCCAACTTCAAAATTTAATCCGATCCTGATTTACAACTCCGATATTCTGTAATTCCTCAACATAATGATGCATGAGTGGAAGAGGTGGGGTGATTGCTTACAGCTTAAGAGCACCATAATTGAAAGGATTTCTAATGATGGAGCAAGAAAATATTTACCAAAAGAAAACTTGAGTAACTTGAGAAAACATGAATTATTCTGCGTTGAATCCATTCAGATAAATGTTTTAAAACTCTGATTTTTTTCGAGGTCGAATGTAAACACCGAGATAAGCTTCATCTCATTTCAAAGATTACGTCATCAGTCATGTACTACGTCATTGATATGGACACTATAAGATTTTAAAAACAAATGAGAATCGAGTGAAATATTATTTGTCAGAAATTGACACTCAAATTAAAAACAAAAAAATATTAGAGAGGACTAATAGCCGCAAAAAGAAGATCGAGCAGTCCACGTGACCAAGTGACATGATAAAGCTGTCACATGATCAAGTGACCTGGTATCAACAAGTTTATCATACTCCCCTTTATCAGGCAATATTTATAGCCAGTGACAGGATAAAAAAGTCATCCAGGACAAAAAATCAGGTCTATTATTATTCTATAACTTGTGTACATGCAATGCAAAAATTTTTAAACTAAATGTTTAAAACAGATAAAAATCAGATAAAAGCCTTGTTTTTATCTGTCTTTAGATGACTTGTTTGATAAATCTAATATTTCATGGCCACTCATTCAATATTATCTATATTTTGCGAAGAAGTTGAAAATACATTGTATTTGGGGCCACATTACTTTCAATATTCTTCTTACAGATCAGACTGCTCCATTTTAAGGACCTTCTCAGACCACAATAACAGAGTATTGTGTATGACATGGAGTGAACATTCAGGTAAAACAATAGAATAGTATCAAAATGAAGTTTTTACTTTAAGATTAAATTTTTGTCTAAATGAATGACAAATAATGCAAATAGAAAAAAAATTCAACCCCTTCTAAGACAGTTGTTTAACCTCTTTGTTACAAGTAAGTTCTTTTTCTACAATGTTTTCTCAAGTGTGAAATTAAAGGGAGGTAAATCCTTGCTTTAAAGTACAAGAAAGAGTTAATGTATGTGAGAGTTAAGGAACATGATTATCAGGAATATTAGGATTGTCATAACTAGGATTTTGAAATTTTTACGCACTCAGAAGGCGACAACTAAAGAATACATATAAGATATTGGTGATACATGTGGAATGTGACAAAAGGTGAATGTTTTCCGTCTGCTCTCCTTTCAGTTATGATTTGAGCGTTGGTGAATTATCAAAACATCATAACTACAGCTTAAATAAGCTGTAGTTTTGATGTTATGATCATTCATCAACAACATTTTTCGAAACAGGATATATTTCTTTTACGCACTTGCGCCCTTGTTTTGTTTCTAAAATTCAGAAAGAAAACACCACTTTTTTTTGTAACTCTGTCTGTGATTTGAGAGAAATTTCAGGGGAGTCTTTTGATGCTGGGTCATAAAAAACATGAACTTTTCAGGTATGTTAGCAGTAGCCCATTATCAGAGTGATTTAGGGTGCCATTTCTGTAAGATTCCTGGTGTGGACAGCTGGACTAATATTGATACATCAGAGAACTTGTGTGATGTGTCTTGTATGGCCTTCTGTAAAAATGATTTGGTAAGTAGGCAATGTTTACACTGAAACCACTAAAGTGGTGGTAGTAGTTTAAAAATGTCTGTTTGTCTCTCTCCATCTATCTGCCTATCTGTTTTTCCATCAGTCAATTGCCTATAGACCTTTTTGTTTCTTGAATCATACTCAAGAACAAAGTGACCTAGAATCAGGAAACTTTGTACACTCATTGCCTATGACCCAATGAATTGCCCTATTGTTTTTTGGTCACAAAGGTCAAGGAAACATTTGAACCATGCCCGGAAACCATTTCCAGAACTGGGACAATGTGCTTTTTTTTTGGGGGGGGGGGGGGGGGGGTAGTCTGCTTTTCAACTGATCTAGTTTGAATGACATTGTCAACAATTTTTTAGTAATTAAGAATTTCACCTAATCCATTATGTTCCATCTCCGAGACGTTTTATGCCATAATTTGTTGTAGTTTTATTGTTGTCAGTCTGTCTTTCAATTTGTCATTCCATCCCCCAATTTTTCCGTTTATCTAACTGTTTCAAAGATTTATTATAATTATTATTTTCATCCAAATCAAGTAAGGTATGTAGGAGTAAGTTTACTAAGAAATTTTGCTTAAAGCATGCACTTGAAACTTGGCACTCATGTTCACTATCTAAAAAGCAGCCTTTATCAAGGAAGATAACTCAACATGCCTTTACAATACTTTTGTGCTAACCCTTGTTTGTGCTTTTATTTTTATTCAAATATTCTTTTTTTAAAGGAAAATGAGGAAATATTGATAGCATGTTAGGAAAGCCATATATATGGATACTACATTAAAGTAGTGGAAGATGACAAAATATATGTACACTCAGGGCCTTCTTAGGGGTGGCCATTGTCGCCAAATGGGAAAATGAAAGGAATTTTGCAATAGTAAGAAGAAATTGGTGAAATGACTGGCAACAAAAAATCAGAATTTTGACTCATCAGCCATTATTGTTTTTGACATAGCCTGAGAGGGTTTTGTGTAGACACGCTCACAAGTGACTGGCAATTAATTGAGGCAACAGGCATGTGTGTCAACTAGTAACCTCTTGGCTACCCATAACACTTCTGTGATTGTTTCAAAGTATTAACTGTTAATTAAATGTTAATTGACATTTAAATATAACATCCCCCTTCCCCCAAATGAGCTTTATAAAAGGAACATTAGATTTTATCAAGCACAATCTTTAGAAGAAAAATGGCTCATAAATCCAAATTTGGCTCCTAAAATCCAAATTTGGCTCCATTTTTCTCGATTTGTCGAAAGTGTTGGAGTACAGTCCTGTCCACAAGAATTATGGACAGTTACATTTAAATCACATTTAGAGGTCAGCACAAAACATTTTTAAGTGCCTATATATTCATAGCCACGTACAATACTTTTTCACTGACCCCCTTGATATGCCTTCAAATTATTGAAAGATTGTTTTATTGACAGGAAAATGAAGAATATTGATAGCATGTAAAGAAAGCTATATATACGGATACTGCTTAAAAGTAACAGAAGATAACAGTGTATATGTGCAGTGTACTAGAATTATATCCAATATGATTGAAAACTTATTGAGAAGTCAGCACAAAACTATTGAAAGTGCCTATATATTCATAGCCACTTACAATACTTTTTAACTGACCCCCTTGATATGCTTTTATTTTATTGAAAGATTTGTTTTTTTACAGGAAAACAAAGAAATATTTATAGCATGTAAGGAAAGCTTTATATATGGATATCACATTAAAGTGACAGAAGATAATTGATTATATGTGCAGTGCACTAGAATTAGAACCAATTTGATTGAAATCAAATTCCTTGGAGCTGACCCTTTGATATGCTCTTATTTTTTTTTTTTTTTTGACAGAAAAATGAGGAAATATTGATTGCGTGTAAGGAAAGCTATATATATGGATATCACATTAAAGTGACAGAAGATAATAGATTATATGTGCAGTGCACTAGAATTAGAACCAATTTGATTGAAATCAAATACTTTGGAGCTGACCCTTTGATATGCTCTTTTTTTATCTTTTTTTTTTTTTTTTTTTTTTATTGACAGGAAAATGAGGAAATATTGATTGCATGTAAGGAAAGCTATATATATGGATATCACATTAAAGTGACAGAAGATAACAGCATCCATTTATTGTCCACAACTTTTGTATACAGCCTGTCTGAAATGTATGCCACAGGTAAGATAAATATATCTAGGCCCAAGGTTATAAGACTTTTCTCAGGCTCAGGCTCAATTTTCTCAAATTTTAAATTAAAATAAATTTATGAAAATAAAAGATAATATTAATAAGTTGTTATTTATAACAACTTATTAATATCATCTTTTATGTTAATACATTAAAATGAGTAATAAAACAGAATTGTGGCTTTAATCTCAATTTGAAATTTGAGAAAATTTTGAATTGAGCCTGAGAAAAGATTTAAACCTCGGGCCCTGAAGGTGAATGTTGTTTTATACAAGCTGATCTTAACTGAGTCTAGAATAAAATTCTTATGAATTGAGTCTTGCTGAGTTTAATAACTTTTCTTATCTAGACCAGGTTAAGATCAGCTTGTCTCAAACAAAATTTGCACTCCGATACTTTATCACACATTTACAACAATTTTGTATGTTAAACCCATTTTTTTTTCAAAAATCAGATGAAACTAAAATGGTGAAGATGTGTGTTAGATAACATTACCATGATACCATTTAGAAAAAGTAATACAAAGATATCTTAAATGTCTGACATGTTATAAAAGACAAGGGGAGTCATGTTCGAAAGCTTAAGACTTTCAACACTTCTGAACATATTTTAGCTCCGCTATTCCTATAGCCTTTTCATCGTCATTGTCATGGTTGTATTCATTCAAAAATATGTTTTTTTATATCTCTGGTCTACTTCAGGCATTCACTTGAAACTTGTAACTCATGTTCACTATCAAAAGAGCAACCTTTCAGTAGAAGTGTCAAGAGGAAAAACTCCAAATGCAATTTGTGCGAATTAGCTTTGCATAGGCACCCAAAGGTAGTGCTCTTGTTTTTTTGTGTTTTTTTTTTTCTTATCCCTTGTCATGCTGAATAACTTTTGGCTAAAAATTTCCATTAAAATCAAAGGGCAAAAAGCACTGAAAGTACCAACTGTAGGTCAATTTCTTTTTAAAAAACTAAATCTATTGACAATTCTGGTTTGAAAGTGAGAATCAGGTGATGTAGACTGACATCAGACTGCACATATGTGCAGGCTGATGTTCGTCTATAGCCCCTGCCAAAGCAGGAATATTCCAGGTTCAACATGACAAGGTTTAAATATGTTTTATCTAATTACATGTAATTTGAATGTTGGTAAGGATAATTGTCTTGACTAAACCTTTTTACAAACAGAGTTGTATATTTCTTCCTACAGCTTGAACGGATAAATATGTAGATTTCTACAATTTATTATACGCCCATCGAAGACGGGACGTATTATGGGATCACCCGTGACGTCCGGCGTACGGCGTCCGGGCGTCCGGCGGCGTCCACTTCTTTGTCCGGAGCATAACTCTGTCACTTGAAGTCCGATGGACTTCATACTTAGCAATTGTTTTCTTCTCATCATCACGGAGTGCAGTGCACAAGAACCATAACTCTACCTGGCCTATTTTTTGAGTTATTGCCCTTTGTTGTTTTTCATACTAGAATCTTGTCCGGAGTATATCTCTAAAAGTATAATAGCTAGGATCATGAAACTTCATGGGTGTATAAATCTTACCAAGGGGGAGTGCGGTGCACAAGAACCATAACTCTACCTGGCCTATTTTTTGAGTTATTGCCCTTTATTGTTTTTCGGACTTGAATCTTGTCCGGAGTATATATCTAAAAGTATAATAGCTAGGTTCATGAAACTTCATGGGTGTATAGATTTCACCAAGGGGGAGTGCAGTGCACAAGAACCATAACTCTACCTGGCCTATTTTTTGAGTTATTGCCCTTTGTTGTTTTTCATACTAGAATCTTGTCCGGAGTATATCTCTAAAAGTATAATAGCTAGGATCATGAAACTTCATGGGTGTATAAATCTTACCAAGGGGGAGTGCGGTGCACAAGAACCATAACTCTACCTGGCCTATTTTTTGAGTTATTGCCCTTTATTGTTTTTCGGACTTGAATCTTGTCCGGAGTATATATCTAAAAGTATAATAGCTAGGTTCATGAAACTTCATGGGTGTATAGATTTCACCAAGGGGGAGTGCAGTGCACAAAAACCATAACTCTACCTGGCCTATTTTTTGAGTTATTGCCCTTTGTTGTTTTTCATACTAGAATCTTGTCCGGAGTATATCTCTAAAAGTATAATAGCTAGGATCATGAAACTTCATGGGTGTATAGATCTCACCAAGGGGGAGTGCATTGCACAAGAACCATAACTCTACTTGGCCTATTTTTTGAGTTATTGCCCTTTGTTGTTTTTCAGACTTGAATCTTGTCCGGAGTATATCTCCTAAAGTATAATAGCTAGGATCATGAAACTTCATGGGTGTATAGATCTCACCAAGGGGGAGTGCAGTGTACAATAACTTTAATTCTACCTGACCTATTTTTTGAGTTATTGCCCTTTGTTGTTTTTCAGACTTGAATCTTGTCCGGAGTATATCTCTAAAAGTATAATAGCTAGGATCATGAAACTTTATGGGTGTATAGATATCATCAAGGGGGAGTGCAGTGTACAAGAACCATCATTCTACCTGGCCTATTTTTTGAGTTATTGCCCATCTTGTTTTTCATTCTAGAATCTTGTCCAGAGTATATCTCTAAAAGTATAATAGCTAGGATCATGAAACTTCATGGGTGCAAAAAATATTCATTCAAAATAACCTCAGTTCTATTCAAACCCCCAGTTAATACTAAGCAGTGTGACGGGCGTATCTTGTGACAATTTGGCACCTTGTTTTCAAATTGGGGCTATATTATGAATATTATATCAAATTTGTATTCATAAAATGCTGCAATTATATAACTCATCTTCGAAAACAGATAACAGGACAAAGCCTTACTTTTTTTTTGTCTGTTTATAGATGACTTGTGGAACAAATTTGATTTTCAATGAACATGCATTCAATATCCTCTATTTATTTAACAGAAACAAACTTCAAACTACAAAAACAACCCTACTTTATTGCTGCTTTACTAATTTTGCAGGGATAAGTCCACTGAAAAACGAGATTTGTCTTATTGCACATCAAGATGGAGTCTTAGAAACGGTCATTCCTAGTCTTCACAAAAGTGGTATGTATAACATTTCATGTTTTCGCTGACAGTGGCACTCATCCTTGCCGACTATTTGTCTCTGACCAATGGCTTGATAATCGTAGACCTATTTGGGATAGCAGCTGGAGGCTAGGAAAGGATGTGATGGTAGTACTGGTGTGAGAAATACCAGGGATCCATTGTTAGGTGTTCAAAAAGCCGCTGTATAACTGAAATAATATTAAAAGCGGCATAAAACCCCATTCAAACAAATACATCATATTCTTAGCTTTACTGGCCAAAATTCAAAAGAGCAGTCAGGGTTTTAGTATCACATCAACAAAATTGGGTCCCAAGGACTCAATAGCTAGGCTTGTAGGGGTCTTTGCTTAAGTTTTTGGAGTCCATGCTTTAAATGTAGACTATTTCTTTTGGGTTATCCTCATATTTTTGTGTAAATGTTAAATATTCTCTGGGTTAAGCTACACAAGGTATTGTATAGACATATACTTTTTGTTGTCAACTTCAGAAAAGAATTGAAGACTGTTTAAAACAGTCTTCAATTCTTCTCTGAAGATGATCCCCAGAGGGTCCTAAGGACTCTTATCAGAAAGTTTAAAGAGTCCTGGCCACTAATAGTCTCAGACGCGCAAAATCTGTGTCCCTTAAAACCTAGGAACTATAGCCATGGTGTGGTTCCCTTCTCTCCAACTAGCTGTAAACAATTATTGTTTATGCATTAAAGACCATAAAAATTTGTGAATTTCTTTAAAACTTTCACAAGATCAGTCTAAATATAGGTGATAAAGTCTCCAAATTGTTGGTTTCCTGTTAATTTCACACAAATATTGTGGGGCCATAGGGAGGCTATGACATGACCTTTTTATCAAGGCTTCTGTTAGTGCATTTTTCAAAGAATTATGCCCCTTTTGGGGCTTATGTAATTTCTTACAGGTGTACAGTTGGAAGTCATTAGATTTGATCAGTGTAGCGTGATTGAAGATGGGATGAAATGTATTGGTTTGGCAGTATCGGTGAATGATGTGTTGTTTGCATGTTTACAGATGTATGTCCTTTAATGTTTTAGCCTCTGCATTATTCATCGTAAAATTGATATTTACCTAGATCAAATCCTGTCTAATTTGCTTGTTTCAGCGCTCCATTCATTCATTCAAAACACCAACTCGTTTCACTCAAAAAAACCCAAAAATTGTTCAAGAACTCATTAAAATTGTTAAACCCTCAACATTTTAATCAAGTCGAACAAAATCATTCAATGACTTTATTGCCTGATGTAGACTTTTGGGCGTTTGATTCGTCTTTGAAAAAGTTCTTGAAAGAGATGTAATAAAATATCATTCATTACTTCCATTTAGATGAAATTTGTGATATTATGTTAACTCCCCATATTCTCACTCAAAACATGTTCCTCCCATTAATTCAATTTCATACTGAAATAATTCCAAAACCATTCACCTTGTCAAATGCATGATTTCATTAGCTGAACATGTTTTTATTACACATGATAGATCTCTGGCCCTATATTTTGACCTTTGTCATGATACATTTTGAAAATCAAAAAATTATTTACCTGAAAGCATATAATGATGTAGAGGATAATAATTTGTCTTAGTGTAAAATTGGTTGATATTTAATTAAGTGCACAACAAAAGCTATATTTTCAGGAGTGGCAGAGCCATTTGTCTTAAAGAGCGTCATTTTACCTGTAATATCTATGCAACGTTCATGATGACGTCACTTATTGGCCTCTGCTTAGATAATGTTAAATAGGATGAAATGAATGAAAGTGAGGTATATGTTTGTGATAATTTCGTCGGATAAGCGGTGAATTTCTTTAATGTGAAAATGAGACAAAATATATGAATTTTAGCACAAATTGTCTTAAAACAAGTCATATTACCTGTTTGTGATAATTTCACTGGTTAAGTGGTGAAATTATCAAATGATAATGTACTGTTTATTCTCAATGATAAATCGTAAAGCATTGAAGAAAATACACATTAAGCAGTATAAAGCAGGCAGTGTTGTCTAAGATCAGACTGTATGTCTGTGCAGGCTGATTTTTGTTTATACTGTCTCCTAAAACTTAGTATATAACAGGAATATGCCATGAATAGCATGGTAAGGGTTAATTTCCTCAAAGAGTCCTTTGGCCATCTCAGTCTTTACAACTTTAGAATTGATATATGATCATGAACACAGAATTGGGTTAAAATCAAAAGATGAGAAATTGCTGAAAGGTCTCTTCATAAGCTCTGGCTTTAAATGGACAAACAGGTGGTTTTCACTGTCAGCAAGATTAGCTCACTTGGCAGGGTACTGGTTTTCAAAACCATTGAAGTTCAGCAGCGCTGGTTTGATTCTTGGGCTGGCACACTAACAAACTAATTGTTTTTTCTGAATGAGATGTTAAACCGAGGTCCCATGAGACAGTGCTTTACAGCCAACATGTTAAAGAACCATGGCAGATTTCAGCATTTATTACATCATGTATCCTTGCACTATCTCCTGTAACAACTAACTGTCTTCTGGGGGCGTTGCTCATATGGGCATGTGCTACAGTAGTGACGAAAAAATAAACAGAAATACACACGCTCTCTGAGATCAGACTGCACATTTGTGTAGGCTGATCTAAACTTATATCTCCTGTCCAAACAGTTAAATTATTGAGAAAAGCTTCAAGCAGCATAGCTCTATAACTTGTAATGCCCTCTTGGGCCTCTTGTTCAACCAGTTATTCTAAAGAATTCCCAGATGGTCCCTTTCCACATGATGGGTCACATATTTTCTCTTACAGCCCACCCCCCGGTCATGACCACCTCAGTGATCAGTGGAAGAATCCAACTAAAGTTGTTCTTAAAATGTTTGAAAGCATAACACAAGAAGATGTTTACACAAGGTTTACCAATTACAAAGGTAATTAAGAAATTATGATTAGGAGAATTTCAATCCTTGTCATTTTGAATAAATTCCCCCTAATGTAACACAAGATTTAACACAAGGTTTACCAATTACAAAGGTGATTATGAAATTATGATCAGGAGAATATTAAGAGGGGACAGCTCAAAACTATTGCAAGAACCTATAAATATAAAGAAATGTACAATAAATTTGTCGTGACCCATTGCTATGCTCCTATTTGGCATTAATTTAGCTATTGTGAATACACATTTGGTAATTCTGAAGATCAATGTCATGGCTACTTATCAAAGTAAACTTGAAAAAATGCTGTTTCTCTGGGCTTGTGCTAGCTTTTTAAATTAGGGAGTCAATGACCCCTTGACCATAAAATTCTGGAGGTCAAAACTGGTTTTGAAGGGGTCAAAAGAGAGCAAAACATGAAAACTTATCAGTCTTTAAAACAATCTATATAACTGAAACAACATAAACAATAAAGTGTAGACACACTTTATTGTTTATGTTGTATCATTTATATAGCTCTTTTGTAATAGTACATGTATTAAGAAATTAAGTGATTTTTATTTTCTTTTTTATTGCTCAGGTTGCACCACTGGAAATTCATAGCATCAAAACAACTCCCTGCAGGAAATTTTTGAGGGTCAAAATAGGATTTTTGGGAGTCAAAAACCTGGTTTAAGGGTCAAACACGAGCCATGTAAATTCTTATCTGTGTAGTGTTGACCACCTTTTGACTACTTCAATAACCAGGTGGTAAAAGCAATTAAAATGCAAACTGAGGGTTGGGTGGGTTTGAGCTCTTATGTCACAGTTAAAAGCCTTGTAAAATTAAATATTTTATAACTATACAAATACCCTTGTCATAACATCCCATATGATATTTTTTATGATATCACAAGGTAATTTTTTAGACAAATGACATAATGCGATTATTTTTTAGAAATTTGCTTTTCTGATAGAAACATCGTCAAAAACAAAGGAAATAGAGGTTATAAGATAAATATAATACATACTTAGTGTATATAATGAAAAAAAGTCTTGACAATTATCAATTTCCCCAACCTCGTTAGATTTTTTTTTCATACAAAATACTAGATATATATTATATATATAAAGCAGTAGGTTCAGGCTAAGTACTACATCTCTCTTCATGACTTACATATTTTCAGTAATAACCTAATGAGTGACATGTCTGTTGTATATTAACCAGGTTTGCAAAGTGAGGCCACAGATTTAATGGAATGTTACAGACAATGTCTACTTCAAGGTCCTGCCAGTGAAATACGATCCTCGAGTAAAATGATGAAGAAAGAACTGATTTGTAAAAGGTAGGTCTCTAGCTCATCTGATCACAATATGCTCAAGTTGAGCTTTTGCGATTTCCTTTTGTCGATCTTAAATTGTTTGTCAAAAATCAATCTACAAATATTTATAAATCATTATACATCTTAGGTCTGTTTTACTTAACATCTTACGATCATTTTTGACGTAGGTCAAAAATTAAAACTGCTTTCACAGTAGTAACTAAATATGGAATTCTGCCATGCATCATCTCACTGGAATCGTCTTCTAAAGACAATTCCTATGACATTTTGCAAGGTAGTATCTAACAATTAATGGAAACACCAGGTATAATTTGATATTTTGACTTATGATCAAAATTTTCATAAGAAGTTAGGTAAAACAGGCCCCTGAGCACAACGTGCTCAAGGTGAGCTTTTGTGATTTACTTTCGTCCATCAAATATCTTTTGTCAGAAGTCATCTACAAATATTTATAAATTATTATTATAACAGACATGGTCGCTTGAGCAAGATTGACTGTAATTGTAAGGCCATTGAGAATGCAAGATTTTGATAATTTCTTCAATATCAAAAGACTTGCCAAATAGAGAAAAAAATCTTATTGAATTATTGTCATATATTTCAGGTTTGCTTTATCCATCAAGATGGCCAATGCAAAGAATAAAATCACATTCAAGGTAGGTAACTCTCTTTCCTTTCACTTTACCAGCTCAAGATATTCATCTGGCAGAGATTTTGGAAAATAATACATTAAATTTTGATGGCTCAGTGCAAAACAGTTGCAACTGCCTATATGTTTATAGGCAGTTACATCTTTTGTGCTGAGCCATTTATTTGGTGTACCAGTGGTGTATCTGATTATCTGACCGTCACTTTCTGTTGCTAGAGTTAAAACATGACAGTTATGGTCTTGCATTGATGTATCCACCTATCCACTGTTAATAACATATTCTAGTTGTTTTAAGAAACGCTTTTTTTGGTCCCTTCAAAAATAGAATCATGAATTTAAGTGTTTTATCAATAGACTTCAAAAACTGATTGAAAAATGTTCAGAATACATTTTAAAGACATTTAGAAAATCATTTTGATATAAATGATTGTTTAGAGAAAATTTACCATCAAATCAAAGTGGGAAAAGCAAAAAGACATTAATATCATAGATGTGTTGCCTCAGAAATAGGCACTTAAAGAAGGATTGCATTTGCTTCTTGTAATGTTTATCAGAATAGATATGGTAAACATAAAGGATATTGAATGAGTGGTCATGGAATACTGAATTTATTAAACGAGTCATCTATAAACTGAAACAGATAAAAACGAGACTTGCCGAGTTTTTATATGTTTGTAGGTGATGAGTTAAATAAATTCTGTTTTTTATGACGACAAATTTTATATTCTATTTATAATATGACCCGAATTTTGCGGAAAATTGTCAAAATTCTCAATTTCAACATTTCAATTTTCCGCGAAACTTATAACACCACTTGAAACTGACGTCACAATATATACATTATGACGTCATTTTCGCAGTAACAATTTAGCGTTGCTTTTCGCTCTGAGCGATGCATAGTTTTTCCACTTGTGTAATAACACCCGTGTAATATGAAAAATATTCAACAGGGTTATTTCACTTCTGCAACATAGGTCATATTATAAAAAGGTCTATCAGCATTGCTAACCGAACTTAATCAATTCCCACACAACCCTCCTGAAAAGAGAGTTAATGAAGAAATTTCTTGTTATGAGCAATATCTGCATTTTCCACAATGCTTTTTTAACCAAAATGGAGAAAACTGTTAAACTGTCATCAACTTGAAGTTGTTGTCTGCAACATCTTTCACTTTAATTTAATTCAGGCTCAGAATTTCATGTGTGAAAATCTCATTCAGTTGGAACTTATGAGAAATGCTGAGTTTTCTATGGCAAATTGAACCAAATCCATAGTCAAAAATATATTTTTCTGTAAGATTTTTCTCTCATTTAGCTTACTTGAATGAGATTTCTGGCAGAAATTAAGTAAATTTGCATAGACCTTGCCCAAAAATTATCCCTGCAATTTTGATCAGTTTTACAGGGTTTAAGTCTTACATCAACAAAAAGGGGGTCCAAAGGACTCAAGCATTGGAATCTTGGGGGTCCTTTATTAAATTTTGTGACTCTCTGCTTTATATGTAGCCCTTTTCTTATAGGCTATAATATTGTATAATGTAAATTCAAATCTATTTCCTGGTTAAAGGTAAGAAAATTGATTGAAGACATGTAAATTAATATTTGGGTCTAATCTTAAGCAGTCTTCAATTCATTACTGAAGTTGATCCTCAAAGAGTCTATTGGATTCACATCACATAGTTTTGAGGGTCTTGGCTAGTAGTTTTTGCATCTCAGATGCGTAAAATCTGCGTCCTTTAAAACCCTGAGTCTTAGATTTTAAAAACTAGAGAGGAGCAGATGTGATAAGGCAGTTGGTAGTGCCATGACTGTCATTCTAGAGGTCCCTGGTTCAATCCCCGACAGCAGCACTCATTCTTTCCGACTATTTGCCTTCGACCAATGGGTTTATAATCGTAGACCAATGTGATATAGCAGCTGGAGGCTAGGAAAGGATGTAATGGTAGTTCTGGTTTGAGAAATACCAGGAATCCATTGTTAAGTGCTCCAGCGGTTGCAATGTAATTGAAATGATGTTGAAAGCAGCGTAAAACCTCATTCAATCAATCAATAAAAACTTGAGCAGGGCTAAATGACTGATTTGATTTGTTAATCTAAAATTTTCATTACAAGGGTGAATTAATCAATCTGCTGAAACTCAGGCTTGTTTATTTTTCAGAAGAAAGAAGGAAAAACTATTTCAGAAATCAGTGAGGATGATATAGAATATTTGAATACATCATATAGACTGCTGGCTGTTTATATTGAACAATGTGTTAAATGTGTTATTAGTCAAGATTCTATATCTGATTCTGGTGAGTTATTATGTCTCTACATCGAAAAAATAGCAGGCATATTATTTTACTATTGACTGTATGTCCATCTTTCTGTCTGTCCACCTTATTATCTGTCTGCAAAAACCTGCAAACTAAGATCACTTGCATATTGTTTTACTATTGACTGCTGTCCATCTCTCTGTCCGCCATCTTTCTATCTTTGTGTAAAAACCTGAAACCAAGATTGCAGGCATATTGTTTTACTTTTGACTGTCTGTCCATCTTTCCATCTGTCTGCAAAAACCTGCAAACTAAACATTGCCAATGACAACTCTCATAGTTGAAGGTCAATTATCAAGGTTAATCGTCTAAGACAAGAGATGTTTGTTAAACATTTATGCCCCCTATAAAAGCAGGTAAATGGTCTATTCTATGTAAATCAACAAAGGGCAGTAACTCACACAATATAATGAGAAGAGTATGGTTCATTTGCACTGCACTTCTCCTTAATGAGATCTATCCTTTTTGAAGTTTCATGATTCTAGATAGCGTACTATTTGGGATATGCTCCTGATAAAAATGATCTATGGAAGTACAGATCAATTGAAAGAGAAGTGCAAAACAATATACATCCTCTTTCTCAAAGGAGGGCATAAAAATGCTGATTTTGATGTCGCATTAGTGTTTTACAAATGCATCTTGTTCGTTACAATATCGGGTCGTAAATTGGCTGGTGATTTAACAGTTAGGGTAATGGCCTCACATAGATCTTATAGGAATCTAAGGCTGTGGATTTTAATCCTGGCTTAGGCGACTAGTGACTACCTAATTGTACATTTAAAGGTCTGTTGCTGGCAAGCCTTACAAGTTTTGTTCCTGGATAACTATTCTAGTACAACTAAAAAACTTTCTGAATTGCCATATACAACTTATCACAGTTTGGACCAGTCTAAATTTCTTGTCTGATAATACCTGTTAATTGTTTTTTTATTTCTTTTTTTCAGATTGCAGTATTTTAAACAACTACTTACATTTTATAGAAGAAAACAACAGCGTTTTATCAGAAACTGTGCTTTGTGATGAGCTAAAAACATCCATATCTAATTTGTTAAAGGGCAATAATTCTGAAGCTGTACTGAATTGTCCTGTGTGTAATAGTTATATCCTTTTTGTATAGAGCGCCCTTTGTTGAGGGTGATCAGGGATGTGGACTTCACATGCCCATAACCCAGGTTTCTTACCTGCAGACAAGTACATTTTTCTTTGCCACTTGACCTTAGACAAGTGAATTAAGGACAAATCTTGGAATGATACTAATTAGAGATAAGAGATTATATAGCCAAATGTTTATATCAAAGGGTAGAAAATATTGTTTACAATGAAGAAAATGCTGCCTTCTAGCCTTTTCTTCTTTAAAAACAATTTCTTTCTCTAATTTCATCTATTCTCTTTTTTTGCAAACTATTTCAAATTGGTCCTGGAGAAATCTTAACACACAGTAGTTTTGAATCAATCCTGAATATTTCCTATACACAATCAATAATATTTTCAATTTCAATCCTATCAATTGACAGTATAATTGTTTGTGTATGGGTTAAATTAAAGATTCACTCAAAAGTCAAATGTATTTTGATAGCGTTTTAGCTACTGAAGTGTAAAGAAAGTCTCATATTAATTCTAATCGAGCATACTTGCGGTGACCAAAACAAGAGTTGTTACAAAACAGTTCAGTGTTAGTGTTAGTATAGAAGGTCTGTCAATCAGTTGGTCTTTCGGGTTTTTTCTGGACATTACTCTGACAATTATGGGTGGTTTCAATCAAACTTGGCTCATTTGTTCTCCATCATAAGAAAATGTGCTATGAAGGAAAGTTTCAGATAACTTCCAAGGTCAAGGTCATCACTCAAGGTCAAATCAAAGGCTCGAAAGTTATAGTTGTCTTGTAACAACAATCTCATTTTCACTTGCATCAGTTGTAATAAGATAAAAACTATTTCAGTGCCTGTCTGAAGATATGTCATGTTTTTGAAGGGTATAAATAAGATTTTTTCTTAACTTTACTCAAGTTTAAAATTTGTAGAATTATCATGGCAGTGTGAGAATGGACACAGATTTGGTATGTATATTAATTAACCCTTGTCATGCTGAACTCGGAATATTCCTGCTTTTGCAAGAGCTATAGACAAACAGCCTGCACATATGTGCAGTCTGATGTTAGTCTACACCACCTGTTTCCCACTTTCAACCAGAATTGTCAATAGATTAGGTTTTCAAATAAAAATTAACATACAGTTGGTACTTTCAGTGCTTTTTGCCCTTTGAATTGTATTAAAGTTTTTAGCCAAAATTTATTCAGCATGATGAGGGTAAAAAACTGTCAAGAGGTACATATTGAGGGGATGTTTTGGATTTAAGATAAAAATTTATCAGGTCCCAGGTTCAATCCCTGACGGCGGCACTCATTCTTTCCGGCTATTAGTCTCTATCCAATGGTTGATAATCGTAAACCTATATGAGATAGCAACTGGAGGTTAGGAAATGATGTGGTGGTTGTATTGGTGAGAGAAATACCAGGAAACCATTGTGGGGTGCTCAAGCCCCCACGTTATAACTGAAAAAATTTTGAAAGCGGCATTTAACTCCATTCAATCAATCAATCAAGTTTATCATTAATACTTGATTAAACCATGTGTTGTGGGTACTAATTTGAATCATCTTTCAATAGTTTCATGTTAGATTAATCAACACTTTAAAAAATATTTCATTCACTGACTAGGGTCGAAACTTTTACTATTGGATTATTTTCTGAATTTAGAATTCTACTTTAAAATGTAAAGAACTTTGAAATGTGACCTCTGGTTGACCTATACTGGGACCAATTCCTTTTTCAAATATTTAGTATAACAAGTTCAAAGATGGTCATTTTTGGCTTGATGGGTCACATATTGATATATACTGACATATAGGCAGTTACAACTGTTTTGCAGGGTGCCATCGATTCATGATTTAAAGAATGTGGTATAGGTTTCTTTGATCATTACTGAAGAATGAGTTACTTAAAGTTTTAGTAATGAAGTATCATGGTTGGTTTTTACTTTTAAGTGTCTAATGCTAGTGTTTTAATCACAGGTCTATGTTGCAATATACTAAAGCCATGTACATGTATTGAGATTGATTAAAGAAGTTGTATTCTTTCAATTACAAGTTTATATTAACATACATGATACTTTAAAGCCATGTATTGAGATAGTTTTTAGAAATCATTTTATATTTCAAATACAGGTCTATTTTGTCATTCACTAAAACCATAATTTGAAATATCATTATAGAAGCTGTTTAATCATTCAATTACAGGTCTATGCTGCCACACTTTAAAACCATGTATTGAGATAGATTATAGAAGTTGTTTAAGTTGTGAAGCTTTATCAAGTGTTAACCAAAAAGGTAGGCTAAATATTATCGCTTTACTTATGTTATAAAAATTATTTTCAAAAAATCTTAATCCTATTAATTTGCATGCGTGTAGTAGTAGGTTACATGGTGGATCTGATTTTTATCGGCCCTGCAATCAAGCTGAAAAAAAACCAGTGCAAACTGTTTGCCAAGTTTATACTGCTTTTCACACGCACTTGTGTGCAAATTAGGAGATAATTTGCAAACCATTTGCACCGTTTTGTCATTCTGAACACAGGGCTGATTGATCTTTTAATTTAAGGTTAATTTATTTCTTTTAGGGCAGTATCATTCGTAGAGAACCAAAAAATGGTTTCAAGGGTGTTAAAGCATTTTTAGGGTCTCTGCAAATTTTAATGTCCCCCAAAAATAGATTGATGCTATTATTACATAAAAAGAAAGTCTAGAGTAATTATTTGAACAGAGATTTGAAGAATGATTGTTAAATGATTCTTAAAACGCTTTAAAACTAGCTAAAATTCCACTAATGTATATATCTATGTTGCTTGGTGAATTTATGATGTCACAAAATTTAACAAGGGAATAGGACCAGCGTCTTTTTTTATGCTCTATACTAATGTTTAGAAACTGATAAAGTGTATAGGCCAAGACCAAGTATATTTAAGTAAAAAACAAAAGCCAGGCTTTAGCGGCACATGAATTTACATAATAATCAGCGTTTAGTACCATTAATGCCCCGGTTTTGTCAGTAAACGTATGTTCATAATGACCAATAATTTACAGTTTATGCAATATAGGTCTTTTAGCAGGAATTACACATTTTAGTTGTTTTTGTCTAGCCTGTTTCAGAGCTACAGATAGAGGACGTATTTTTGTTTTCAAATTTAAATATTTTATTATTTTTTAAGTTAAACCCTATATTGTTGGTACTGGTTATTAGAAATGTCTCATTGAGACGATTCAAATGGTATCCTCAACACAGGTATATAACTTCTACATTTTTTGGCTGATTTAAAAATAAGTTGGCACAGGTGTCCCTTTATGGTGAAAGAGTCCCATTTTAAATTCATGTACTTAGGTATGTAGGTCAAAGGTCAAGGTCATATTTCAAGGTCAAGCATTTTTGGGCTTGATTAGTTTTGATGCTCGACAACTATTCTAGTTTATTTGGATATACAAGTACTGGAAATGGTAATGTGTAAGGGAGGGATTAATTCGAAAATCTGACCTATCATGCAAACAGGGACCATCTGGAAACCCCATAAAATAAATATTTTGAAACAGGATTGGATTTAAAATAGGTCAACCAGAACACATATTTCAGAAAAAAAATCCCAAAAAGGTAGAATAATCATTCTAAATTCAGTAAAATTTTTATTTGCGGGAAGTTTCTGCCCTGGTCAGTCTGTGCAGGTCGCACAGCCTAACCAGGCTTGACACTTTCCGCACCTCCCAGATGATCCCTTTTTGTGTGACACAAATGTTGGTAAGATTTATAATTTTACAGAGTTTTATCTCACACTAATGTATGAACCAGCCAATAGTTCTACAGGCCTCACACCAACAACTCCAGACAATGTCCAAGTCAGTGGTCAATAGGTAGAATGCCAGCTTCTTGATCTAGAGATGCCAAGTTCAAATCCCAAGGGTGGCTTCAGATCTTGGTTCTTTCATTAACCAGTACTCGCCCATTTGGCAATTTTTTCTAGGACACAGAATTTAGAGAGGATAATCTAATGAACTTGTTTCCTAATTGATGGAAAATAAATAGGTTTAAACCAAACCAATAAAAAACCAACACAGAAGTTGCTCAATTAACTGCAATTTACTATAAATTACTGTAAATTAGGTAACTTTTGTGCTTGTTAATTGGTTTGGTTGTAACTTATTTATTAGCTCACCTGAGCACAAAGTGCTCAAGGTGAGCTATTGTGGTTAGGTGGATGTCCGTCGTGCGTCATGCGACGTCCGTCGTCCGTCGTCAACATTTGCCTTGTACGCACTCTAGTGGCCACATTTTTTGCCCTTCAACCTGAATTTTGGTCAGACTGATTGTCTTGATGAAATCTCATACGCGTTCGAAATTGGGTCAACTGGGGTCAAAAACTAGGTCACAGGGTCAAATCTTAGGAAAAACCTTGTATGCACTCTAGAGGCCACATTTTTTGCCTGTTCAACCTGAATTTTGGTCAGAATGATTTTCTTGATGAAATCTCAGACGAGTTTGAAATTGGGTCAACTGGGGTCAAAAACTAGGTCACAGGGTCAAATCTTAGAAAAACCTTGTATGCACTCTAGAGGCCACATTTTTTGCCCGATCAACTTGAATTTTGGTCAGAATGATTGTCTTGATAAAATCTCAAATGAGTACAAAATTTGGCCAACTGGGGTCAAAAACTAGACCATAGGGTCAAATCTTAGAAAAACCTTGTATGCACTCTAGAGGCCACATTTTTTGCCCGATCAACCTGAATTTTGGTCAGAATGATTGTCTTGATTAAATCTTGGACGAGTTCAAAATTGGATCAACCAGGGTCAAAAACTAGGTCACAGGGTCAAATCTTAGAAAAACCTTGTATGCACTCTAGAGGCCACATTTTTTGCCTGTTCAACCTGAATTTTGATCAGAATGATTGTCAAGATGAAATCTTGGACGAGTTCGAAATTGGGTTAACTGGGGTCAAAAACTAGGTCAAAGGGTCAAATCTTAGAAAAACCTTGTATGCACTCTATAGGCCACATTTTTTGCCCGATCAACCTGAATTTTGGTCAGAATGATTGTCTAGATTAAATCTTGGATGAGTTCGAAATTGGGTCACATGGGCCAAAAACTAGATCACAGGGTCAAATCTAAGAAAAACCTTGTAAGCACTCTCGAGGCCACATTTTTTGCTTGGTCAACCTGAATTTTTGACAGAATGATTGTCTTGATGAAACCTCATTTGAAATTGGGTCAACTGGGGTCTAAAAATAGGTCACAGGGTCAAATCTTAGAAAAACCTAGTATGCACTCTAGAGGCCACAGTTTTTGCTCGATCAACCTGAAATTTGGTCAGAATGATTGTTTTCATGAAATCTCGGACGAGTTCGAAATTGGGTCAACTGGGGTCAAAAACTAGGTCACAGGGTCAAATCTTAGAAAAACCTTGTATGCACTCTAGAGGCCACATTTTTAGCTCACCTGAGCACGAAGTGCTCAAGGTGAGCTTTTGTGGTCGCATGATATCTGTCGTCCGTCGTGTGTTGTGGGTTGTGTGTAGTGCGTCGTCAACATTTACCTTGTTGACACTCTAGAAGCTATATTTTCTGCTCAATAAACCTGAAAAATTGGTCAGAATGATTTTCTTGATGAAATCTCGAACAAGTTCGAAATTGGGTCAAGTGAGGTCAAAATGAGGTCACGGGGTCAAATATTTGAAAAACCTTGTAGACACACTAGAAGCCATATTTTCAGCTCAATCAACCTGAAAATTGGTCAGAATGGTTGTCTTGATGAAATCTCGGACAAGTTGGAAATTGAGTCAAGTGGGGTCAAAAATTAGGTCACGGGGTCAAATATTAGAAAAATCTTGTAGACACTCTAGAAGCCATATTTTTAGCTCAATCAACCTGAAAATTGGTCAGAATGATTGTCTTGATGAAATCTTAGCAAGTTCGAAATTGGGTCAAGTGGGGTCAAAAATGAGGTCATGGGGTCAAATATTAGAAAAATCTTGTAGACACTCTAGAAGCCGTATTTTCTGCCCAATCAACCTGAAAATTAGTCAGAATGTTTGTCTTGATAAAATCTCGGACAAGTTCGAAATTGGGTCAAGTGGGGTCAAAAATGAGGTCACGGGGTCAAATATTAGAAAAACCTTGTAGACACTCTAGAAGCCATATTTTTTGCTCAATCAACCTGAAAATTGGTCAGAATGGTTGTCTTGATGAAATCTCGAACAAGTTCCAAATTTGGTCTAGTGGGGTCAAAAATGAGGTCAGGGGGTCAAATTTTAGAAAAACCTTGTAGACACTCTAGAAGCCAAATTTTTTGCTCAATCAACCTGAAAATTGGTCTGAATGATTGTCTTGTAAAAATCTCATACAAGTTCGAAATTGGGTCAAGTGGGGTCAAAAATCAGGTCACGGGGTCAAATATTAGAAAAACCTTGTAGACACTCTAGAAGCCATATTTTCATCTCAATCAACCTGAAAATTGGTCAGAATGGTTGTCTTGATGAAGTCTCGGTTAAGTTCGAAATTGGGTCAAGTGGGGTCAAAAATGAGGTCACGGGGTCAAATATTAGAAAAATCTTGTAGACACTCTAAAAGCTGTATTTTTTGCGCAATCAACCTGAAAATTGGTCAGAATGTTTGTCTTGATGAAATCTTGGACAAGTTCGAAAATGGGTCGAGTGGGGTCAAAAATGAGGTCACGGGGTCAAATATTTAAAAAACCTAGTAGACACTCTAGTAGCCATATTTTTTCCTCAATCAACCTGAAAATTGGTCAGAATGGTTGTCTTGATAAAATCTCGGACAAGTTTGAAATTGGGTCAAGTGGGGTCAAAAATGAGGTCACGGAGGCAAATTTTAGTAAGATCTTGTAGACACTCTAAAAGCTGTATTTTTTGCGCAATCAACCTGAAAATTGGTCAGAATGATTGTCTTGATGAAATCTTGTACAAGTTTGAAATTGGGTCAAATGGGTGTCAAAAATGAGGTCACGGGATCAAATATTAAAAAAACCTTGTAGACACTCTAGAAGCCATATTTTTTCCTCAATTAACCTGAAAATTGGTCAGAATGGTTGTCTTGATGAAATCTCGGACAAGTTTGAAATTTGGTCAAGTGGTGTCAAAAATGAGGTCATGGGGTCAAATATTAGAAATATCTTGTAGACACTCTAAAAGCCGTATTTTTTGCACAATCAACCTGAAAATTGGTCAGAATGCTTATCTTGATGAAATCTCGGACAAGTTGGAAATTGAGTCAAGTGGGGTCAAAAATGAGGTCACGGGGTCAAATATTAGAACAATCTTGTAGACACTCTAGAAGCCATATTTTTCAGCTCAATTAACATGAAAATTGGTCAGAATGGTTGTCTTGATGAAATCTTGCACAGGTTGGAAATTGGGTCAAGTGGGGTCAAAAATGAGGTCACGGGGTCAAATATTAGAAAAAACTTGTAGACACTCTAAAAGCCGTATTTTTTGCACAATCAACCTGAAAATTGGTCAGAATGATTGTCTTGATGAAATCTTGGTCAAGTTTGAAATTTGGTCAAGTGGGGTCAAAAATGAGGTCACGGGGTCAAATATTAGAAAAATCTTGTAGACACTCTAAAAGCCGTATTTTTTGCACAATCAACCTAAAAATTGGTCAGAATGGTTGTCTTGATGAAATCTCGGACAAGTTTGTAATTGAGTCAAGTGGGGTCAAAAATGAGGTCACGGGGTCAAATATTAGAACAATCTTGTAGACACTCTAGAAGCCATATTTTTCAGCTCAATTAACATGAAAATTGGTCAGAATGGTTGTCTTGATGAAATCTTGCACAGGTTGGAAATTGGGTCAAGTGGGGTCAAAAATTAGGTCACGGGGTCAAATATTAGAAAAATCTTGTAGACACTCTAAAAGCCTTATTTTTTGCACAATCAACCTAAAAATTGGTCAGAATGGTTGTCTTGATGAAATCTCGGACAAGTTTGTAATTGAGTCAAGTGGGGTCAAAAATGAGGTCACGGGGTCAAATATTAGAACAATCTTGTAGACACTCTAGAAGCCATATTTTTCAGCTCAATTAACATGAAAATTGGTCAGAATGGTTGTCTTGATGAAATCTTGCACAGGTTGGAAATTGGGTCAAGTGGGGTCAAAAATTATGTCACGGGGTCAAATATTAGAAAAATCTTGTAGACACTCTAAAAGCCGTATTTTTTGCACAATCAACCTGAAAATTGGTCAGAATGATTGTCTTGATGAAATCTTGGACAAGTTCGAAATTGGGTCAAGTGGTGTCAAAAATATGTCACGGGGTCAAATATTAAAAAAACCTTGTAGACAATCTAGTAGCCATATTTTTTGCTCAATCAACCTGAAAATTGGTCAGAACTATTGTCTTGATGAAATCTTGGACAAGTTCGAAATTGGGTCAAGTGGGGTCAAAAATGAGGTCACGGGGTCAAATATTAGAAAAACCTTGTAGACACTCTAGAAGCCATATTTTCAGCTCAATCAACCTGAAAATTGGTCAGAATGGTTGTCTTGATGAAGTCTAGGTTAAATTTGAATTATGGGCAAATGGGATCAAAAATGAGGACACAGGTTCAAGTTTTAGAAAAACCTTGTAGACACTCACTCTTTAAGCCATATTTTTGCTCAATCAACTTGAAAATTGGTCAGAACGACTTTCTTGATGAACTTGGGTCAAGTTGGATCAAAACTTAGGTCACAGGGTCAAATCTTAGAAAATTCTTCTAGACACTCTAGAGGCCAATCATCCAGAGAAATATCCAGATTAAAATTGTCTTTAAAAATCTGTCTGGTTTGAATTTGGGTCAAGTATGGTTAAAAACTAGGTTAAGAGGTCAGATCTTAAGACTGTTAACTCAGGTGAGCAATTTAGGGCCACTATGGCCCTCTTGTTTTACATTGATTGGCATATACTTTGTTGTCCTGTACAGAGCCCTATTTTTTATGTCTTCAATTATTACATCTTATAACTACAGCTTCATTTATTCTTTAGCTACAAAGTTTTAGAATTATCATCATCAATAGTTTTAGTGACATTTTCTTTTCTTGTTTAATTTCAGATCATCCCTGGCTGCAAGATCTACAAAGTTGTGTATTGTGTGAAAGTCTTATGTTATAGCACAATGTAACATTTACAAAACATGAAAAAATGGAAAAAATATTTGATACTTATTCTATTATGCTATCTCCATAAATCTCTTAATATATATATATATATATATATATATATATATCCTCAACATAGGGTTTTTTGTATCTAAGGACCTTAGACTTTAAGAAAGCAACAAAGGGGGACCAATCCATTCTGGACCTCTGTTGAATTCCATGCTTTGATTAAGATATTTGACCCATCTCACTTAAAATATCTATCTGGGTACTTCCTGAAATGAATAATTTGAAAAGATACGGACGAAGCAGAGGTCACACAGAGGTGGCATATTGAAATTAATTACACATGATGGTAGAATGTCCATCCAAAATCTAGAAATAAAAAAAAATCAGAGTCTTGTCAGCCAAAAGCAATTTGTGGGTGCAGACTAGAGTCGACGCTTTTTTCTCACATTCCAGATTGTACCTTTTCACGTATCGAATCACGTATTATTTTTTCCACAAATCAAGATGGAGACATGATCTTTGGAAATCGTATTGTTCTGAATGCTGGAGATGGGATGAAGGGTTTATTTGCACGGCGTATTAATTCATCGTCTATGAGTTCCACGATATCCTTCCGCTTGATTGAAAGTAGTGCCTTTTTCAGGTCGTCTAGACTAGCTCTCGTGTGCATGCGTCGCCATCGCCAAAGACTTTGCCTGGAACATGAAAAAATAGAATTATTTTGTTCTATTTATTTACAGTCTCTGGATGTGCGCTAATTTGATTTATACTTGAGAAAATATTAAGGAAAAGGGAGAAATTGCTTGTAGCAAGCAATTTCTCCATTTTCTGCAATATTTTCCACCACACAGAATGGTTTGAATTCAGATTACTCGTACAGTGACTTTTCATTTGTCATCTACAACCCCTTTCAATTACTACCAGGCTAAGATAAAAAACGGTCCTGTGCTAATTACTGTTGTGTCCGTGGTCTAGAGGCAGAGCGTCGGCCCCCTTGACCCAAAAGTACTGAGTTCGATTCCCGGGAGTGGCTATCGATCTTGATTCTTCATTGGCGCACACATTCGGCGCGAGTACTGGTGAATTTTCCTGGAAGCAGAATCGAGAGGGATTAATGTAAGTTGCAAGAACTTGTTTCCCAATCGATGTAAAATAAATAGGTTTTAACCATAACCGTTAGATAGATAGCCACGCGCAATATCATAGACATCATTAACTTGGAAAGTAAATTATCAGAATCCGTCTTTAAAAGGCGACCATATAATTCTAACAATAGCTTAAGCTAGTGCCATATAAACGCTCCGACGCGTCGTCGACGTCTTTTCGTGGAATCTGATAAAAATCGATGTGTAGTCGCTGACGGATCGGTGCATCGCCGACTCAATAGTGCATTTTTTCTGAGATCGGCGACGTGTCGGTGGGTTTTATCTTCAAATAAAAGCAGCCGTCTAGTCGGCGACTTCTATTTGATTTGTGGAAGTCGATATTCTATCAACGACTTATCGCCTTCGATCGGCCGGGCTACGTCCGACCATCGGCCGGGCTCCGGCCAATTTTACACAAATCGCAGACGTATTTTTTGTCCGCTTCTGACCTTGTCGCTTCCGTTTGGAATTGCCGACATCTCGCCGGCAAAACCTCACCTGGGCTGTTTGTGACTGCAAAGTTGTTGTTTTTACTAGCATCGCATGCGTCCGGCCGACGCTATTTTGTACTATCGGCCTATGAAAAAGACGAATCGCCAACGTGTCAGTGTCGCCGATTTTATGTGACTTTAGCTTAAATAAACTGCGGTTATGACGCTTTGACTACCAAATGCACTATAATTTTGGGTTTAATTGATTAAAATAAACACTTGTTTGAAGCTATAGTAACGAGATATTAGATTTACATCGGCGACTGAAGCTCTTACCTGCACATTTCCTCGGGTATGTGGCGCATATATTCTTTCCCAATTTCATCCACATCGTTAGATATGGTCTGTTCACCTCTATACGGATAAAATGGAAGAGACCGGTAGAGTTTACCCCAGTCGTTCTCAATGTGACAGGCTGTGATTTTACACGCCCTCTCTAGCTTGTCTGTAATAGAAAAATGATATTTCAGCTCTGTCAATCAGTTGACCAATCACTTTATTGATTTTTACATGATTGCACTGTTAAATTCCGCCATTTTCCTATATTTTATTTCAAAATCGATCTATTGGCGGGCGACTTAAAAGACGTAGCTACGGCTTCATAAAATTTACTCACGATGTTCAGGTTGCCACCAAGTTTTTATTTCTTTTTATGACCGAGGCCATGTATTTTGCAGACAAATGACGTTTAAGCGACCGAGTGGAAAGGGCGGGGCTACGGAGGTCAGAGGGCGGAGCCAGCGATCTGCTTATTCACTTCAATTGAGAACAAAATACTAGTATCAAACTTTTGACACCACTAAGTGTTAATCATGAGGCATATACACAGCATTTGCACTGGGGAAAAACTTACAAGAAAATTAACAATGATTCATAGATATTGTCTTTTTTAACAAAATCTTAGACGTAGTTAAGTTTTGGTGTCCTTTATGTAATACGAAAAGTATAAGTTCGTTTTCAGCAGTAAGAACCATAAATTCATTGACATACGAAAGATGGTACTTGTTAATAATAATATATTAGATTTGTTTTGTCAAGTTCTAGATGAACGATAATCAAAATGCAATACTGTTGAAAGAGGCGTTGAATCCCAACCAAACAAAAACAAGTACAATTAGTAACCACCGGAAATTGACATTCATCTCGATGAAGAATCATTCTAAATTGCTTACTCAGTGTTCCATTCATTCCTTCCAAACACTTACTCAAACCATTCAAAAACGTTCCTAACTCACTTAAAAAGATAAGATCAACAACTTCATTCTAAACAAGCATACTTAGAAAAAAATCATGATTTCACTGATATAATTGAAATTCTTAAGCGTCTGATTATTTTTGGGAAAAAAAAGGAAGCTGTTTATAGAACTTTTATGTAGGGAGACAATTATAAAAATTGAGGCATATGGATATTGGATTGCCTCCATTTAATTTCGTTCAAAACTCACCCACACTCATTCAATTTCATTCCAAAACCATTCACCCTGTCAATTTTACGATGTTTTAACTGTAGCTCGTCCGTATTGTGGAAATCGTGAACTTACCCATGATAGGTCTTTTGCCTTTGTTTACTACATGTCTCGCAGTAAGTGGCATGCCGTGAAAAATCTTCTTCAAGATTTCTGGTGTAGTTTTGTACCGGTATATCTCTTTTAAACGATTCAGGTTCACCTCTAGGCGCTCTAATTCCACTTCGCACTTTCGGAATTCTTTCTTCGATTGTTTGACTTCAGCTGTTCATAAAAAATAACGTCAGAGTATTGGAAGAACCGATTCATGATTTTAGCCATCTTAAATTATTTGTAACGTCAAATTTCATGCAATAAAATATTAAGCAAGATACGCGCGTAGCTTTGTACGCATCTCCTTGGACCGTTTTGATTTTTTAAGAGGCAAAGGCGAAAACAATGATTATCGAAAAATGTTCTTCTTCAATTTTAAGAACAATAACTAATTTGTTATTAGCGTTTATGTAAAATGTTATGTTAAATACAATTTTCTGGAAGAAATAAAGCATTTCTGGACAAGTGCGTTTATAGTGATTATCTTTAATTGATTATCATTTTAATATACAATGTATATTTTATTAAGTTAAAACTTACTCTTTGCTGTGCCCATTTCACCTTGTTTTCGATTCATAGAATTCCTCCTATCAGCTATAAGATCAAGTTTCTTATTTATATCTTCTAATTTTTTGTCAATCACCGGCCTTCTTTCACTCAAATCCGCAATCTCTTTACTTAACAGTGCGTATCGTTCCTTATCAAAGTCACTTAATTCATCAAGTTTGTGTTTCATTTCATCTCGCCTGAACCGCTTGATATCTAAGTCTACTAGCACATCCTTGTTTTGTGTAATCAGATTTGCCTTTTCAACACTAAGTAATGATTCCCTCCCGGCGAAGCCTTTAACTTCGACTTGCAAATCACCGTGAAGTCTTTTGGCTGTTTTTAGTTTATGTTCACTGTTTGAACTCTTTATTTGAAGTTCTCTCACTTTCTTTTCTTGTATTTCTTTCTTTACTTCTAACTCGTCAATATCAAACTTGATAAACTCAGCGTAAGCTTCGTCAGCTTCTAACCACTTACGTATTCCTGCAATTGCGTGTTTAAGGTTTTCAAATGCTTGTGGGATTATCACTAAGAAAGGTACATGAGTTGCTTTACAGCGTTCGGCTAGATCTCTTGCTACGAATCCTAGATCTTGCACGCGCATACCTTTAGTTTCAAACTGTTCAGCCATGTTTTTGATATCATCAATATTGAAGTTTATTGCCTGTGAAAATTCCTTTCTTTGACGTTCGTAATTTACAGCAGTGTCTAAATACAAATCTCCTTCTGCTGCAGAGAAACTGAGACAGTATTTCCACATATAGTCACCTAACTGTTTCATATCTTTAATTATATCGCCGAACCCGGTTTTGAGATACTGTAGTACCCTGTCGATGAGGTCCAACACGGACTTGACCACTTCCTTATCGAAGTCAACCACTAGAGTCGGATCACCTTCAGCTCTTCTGTAGGAAATAACCATATCGTCAAGTTGCGTTTTGCAAAGGAAGAAGCTTATTCGGCAATACTTTAGGACTATCGACAGGGGTTTCAGCCATCTTTTTATTTCGTATTCGACGTCACTTTCTGGTCCGTAATATGACTGTTGGAGCAGATCAATCCGCGATTCGATGACAAATAAAGCGTTTCTGACGCATTCGCGAAAAGTTTGTAGCGATTGAGGTCTTTCGAGTGTTAGGTGATCGATGGTTTGTCGCTTCCGGTAAAAGTGCAATCCTGTCGCTGGCGGCATTGTCGTTTGTGGCAAATCCTTTTTAGAACGAATTCATTCAACTAGCTGTTTTCTGAAAAAGAATTGATAAATTCAACTCTCGTCACAACGACCACGTATGTTTCTAGAACTTATGTCGTTGTAACGTAAATGTCAGTGTATTGAATGAACGCTAAAACATATCAATACAGGAATACCGAGAAAGTAGCAGCCAGTATATCAATATGCTGTATGTACTGCGTGTAAGAAACTAAATGAAAAAAAAATCAGTTTCAATCATAAATACTTTAGTCCCTTTTTTAAAGTTATCTATCATTTACTTTACATAAAATGTATGGACAATATTTTTTCCTGTGAAAATTAAAATACATGTACATTAGTCTTTCTGTGAAACTAGACAGGGAAAATTTTACAATTTTACCATTTTACATGTTATGTCTGTTTTATCTATTTTGAAAGAATAGCGTGTAAATTTAACGGTTGAAAGTAGATTTAAGGACTCACCGCTCAAAATCTACCTATATAACTCTGTGTGTCGAAATATTACGGACATTTCATCCTGGTGAGACTTGTCAATTATCAACCATTTTAAGGTGACTTCTAATGTGTTGTATAATAAGCCATCTTGGCCTTTTTTATGTCGCTGTAATGAATGAGGTTGTATAGGAATTACGCACTTTTGTTCCTTTAAAACAATGTCGGTGTCCGAAAAAATGATGTCGTTGTAACGAATGAAAAATGCACTGTGTAAATCCGATCCCCACAAATTTGTGTCGGTAAGTGAAAATTTCGCTGTATCAAGTGTTGTTAAAACGAGAGTTAACTGTATCTCAGATCAGATTATCGGTTGAAATCATCTGCCATAATTTTTTTAAGAAGTAAACAAACGTTTCCCTTAAAGGTCAGTTATATTTCATAGAATCGTTTTGTAAATAGATATAGTCATGCATGTACATGTATATGATTAATTCAAATACTTTAAATGGCTTTAAAAGTTTTAATAATAATAACAAAAAATGATTAAAACACACCGACAAAAACTCGCACAAAAATCATGCTTATATAGTTTCCTTTAGTTGGTTATTTTAAAGAATATTGAGATTTTAGGTTATTTGAATATATTGATTATTCAGAAAGGAATAACGAATACACGATGAAAGAATGCAAATCTTGAAACGAAATTTTGCTAATTATATTAGTTTTCTGTTATTAGGATAGTTATTTTTGGTACGGATTGCGTACGGTAGTTTTCAGGATAATATTCAAACAGGAGTATTTGTAAACGGCGTAGAAATTGACGAAACGTTACGAACATTTAGAAATAATTACCAGCTATAGTGATTCGCGAACATTTTTTATCTTAAATACAGGGATTATTCTTAATTCTAAGTAAAAGAAAAGGAAAAAATACGAAAAAACCTTACTATGATGAATGCGTTTGTAAATTATTTATTGTGCCCCCCTTCGTAGAAGAGGGGGGTATATTGCTTTGCACTTGTCGGTCGGTCGGTTGGTTGGTCCGTAGACCGTTTTTGTCCGGAGCATATCTCAAAAAAGTATGCAAGCTGGAATCATGAAACTTCACAGGTGGATAGATATCATTGAGGAGAAGTGCAATGCACAAGAATCATAACTCTACTCATCATATTTTGTGAGTTATAGCCCTTTGTTGATTAACAAATAATAGGCTGTTGACCTGCTTTTATATGGGACATAAATGTTTGACAAACATCTCTTGTTCGATTAGGAATTGAGTCAGATTTCTAAATTTGGATAGTTTAGTCTGTTATTGTTCTGTTAATACAGGTGGGGCAACAACAATAAGCTTATCGTGGATCAAAGACCAAACCTTATTTCTCGTTAATCCGTTTATATCTTCTATAAAATACATTCAAATCACAATTCGATATTATTACTTCTAAATAAGAATATCTTAATAAATTTGCGATTTCACACCGTTTTGTTCTGTTCTGCTTATTCATTTACTAGTATGTAAATGAGAAATGTTAAAATTCACAAATTCGTGAACATGTTTTATTGAATTGAATTGATGATGCAATTTTTTGTTATTTCTGTCGAGGTAAATTAAGAAAACCATGCATCTTGAAATACCAGGAATCCATGGTAAATTGCCCAAGTTGACGCAAGATGACTAGTAAAAATGTCAAAGGCGGCGTTAGATTCTATTCAAACAAATGAAATGCTTATTGATCCTTAGTTGTCCACGACAACCAAAGAATTCCGATACTTCTTTCGTATTTTTTGTTCTCAAGTGTAATCGATTTGTAGATTATCACGTTTTCTTGCACTTTTGCGATTTCATACGCTGAAAAAAAATGATAAGTGCCAGTATGTAGCATTTCCATCATTTTACAGTAATTAACATCGTCAAATCGACTTTAACCTCGATCAAAACCATTCTAACCATTCTACCGCTCTATTATTCACTCCAAACACCCACTCGATTCACTTAAAAATCGTTAAAGACAATTCGAAATCGTGTAAAACGTTCAACATTTCGTTGAAAAATATTAAATTATTCCACATTTATGTTCGGATGGTATGGATTTTCATTTGTCTGTTTGGTCCGCGAAGACACGTAGATAGAACGTATGTTTTTTAAAGGGGGGTAATAAATATTGCTAAGTCCGTCCAGGTTGGACGGAATTAGCGATATTGTATTACCCCCCTTAAATTTCATTCAAAGTTCCTTCTACAAATCCATTCAATATGATTCAAAAAGCATTCCCAAACCATGCAAATTTTCAATTTTGTATTGTTTTTAAGTGTAGATAGTGCTTTGATGGCGGGCACTGAGCAGCCTTGAAATATGCGATATGTTGTTATTGTTGTTGATGTTAAAATGAACTAGCCATTGATACACAATTTTGATCAGATCCTAGCTTCAGAACGCAAGGTGCATTTAACAACATCATGAAACTGACAAGGTTAATGATTTTGGAATGATTTAGGAATGGAATTGAATTAGTGTGAGGAGCGAGTTTTGGGTGAATTTAATGGGAGGTAATCCTATATCGCAAATTGTGTTCAGGATGAACAAAATTAGCGATATTGATTGCCCCCCCCCCCTTTAATAAAAAATGCATACAAGTTCTATACATAGCTTCCAATTTCATTAAGAACCTATGAAGCGCTAACAATTTGAATTTTGTCAGTGTAATCGCGATTTTTCTCCATCAAAACTTATTTCGAATGACGTTGTTGATTCTATATTTTTCAATGGGTTTGATTATTTTTGAATGGTTTGAGTGAGTGTTTGGAATGAAAGATTGGAGCGCTGAGTGAGCGATTTAGAATGGTTTTGATTGAACTGAATGTCAATTTCACGATGTAATTAACTGTAAAGACTCTGATTAGACTGTGCGGATTACAGGCTGATCTGAGTCTTTACTTAGAGTACAGTGTGAAATCGTTCGAAACGTCACGTACAGGCTCATGTATATAGGAAGCGATCACATGTAACAATTGTTTCTATGCTTATTTGACACCAGTCATTGTGCAATAAAGTTTATTATGAAATATAGACTTCAGAAGGGTAAAATCTCAATGCGATTTAAAGAAAAATAAAAATCGCTTTAAATTTTTTTTATAACTTTTATAAAAAGAGCTTTAGTGAACATTTGAATAAACGTTCAAATGTGCTTTGATCTACGATATCTTCGTGGAATCGAATTTTACAAAATAAAATCTAACCCGTAGACACATGATTTTTATTTTAAAGCCACATTTCTAAATTTTAGCACCGGACACCGGATGAATTTTCGAGATAAAAAAGTCTGCATTTACAGGAACCGAAAACATCAAGGCACAGGGCATTTCATTTTAATACGTTATACTTTATTGCATTTAGTACACTCATATCTCCATATTCATCAAGCACAAACCCAGCGTCTTTTTGCGAAGAAAATGGCGTTTTCGGGATAATTTTTTCTATAAATTATTTCCTAAAATAAATGGACGATTACCTAATTTGGTTGTCACAATAAAAGGGGCCGGCCCTTGATGACGTCATGGCGCTAACTCGACGTTATGAAATGTCTTTTTATGGGCAACATATGAAAGGGGTATTTTTAAGTTCAATGTTATAGCATAAGGCATATTATACACATGTAGTTGCAATCAGTTTGAAATTTGGACTTGATGACCCGCTATGTGTCCGCAATTACCTTAATACACAAGTGTATAGTTCAGCAATTTGAAAATACTGGTTTCCAACAATTTTCTGATTGGCTGAAAAATAAGTTCGCGTATTCATACAGTGTGATAATGTCTTTAGTTTCATACCACTATGAAATCAATAATTACTCTCTTCATCTCCTAACGAAACTGGTATACAAATACACAAATTGCTCTCTTGATAGAATTTTGAAAATTCTTAAAAAGAAAACTTTATTTACCTCACAGAATCCTTTTAGTTATACAAAATGTAATTATAACGATAGAACGAAATATATTTCACTTACTAGAATATATATTTCACTTATTCGAACACGCACATTCTTAAATCCTGTCCTTTTTGTCCCGGGTTAATTTGCCCAATAAGGTGAAAGCCTTAATATCTTGATAGATTTTCTTAATCTAATATATAAGCTAGATCAATATCGCTTTGACCGGATTAACCCTTATAAAACTGGTCTTTTATTTTAGATTCATAGTTATGCCACTGTTTTTCAAAAAAAAAAAAAAAAAAAAAAAATTAATTGATCCGATTATTTATAATTTCTATTCATGAGCGGCGGAAATTCCATAGCCGGTACTTGTACAATGGTCAATTAGTGTTCACTCGGGAAAAAATAATGATAATTATTACAATGTAGCTACATATTTCAATCTCATCTAAAGTCGACACAAATGCGCCCCCACCTTCCACACATACCCGGTACCTATTATTACACCGATATACATGTAATACATACATACTTAGTGTTTTGTATGAAATAAAATATCTAACGAGGTTTGGAGAATTGATCATTGTCGAGGCTATGCCGAGACAATTATCAATTCTCACAACCGAGTTAGATATGTTTCCATACAATACACCAAGTACGTATTATATATATCTTATAACCTCTATTTGTGTACTTTTCGTCGATGTTTCTAACTGAAATGTAAGTTTCTAAAAATAACCGCATTATATCATTGTTCTAAAAATAACTATGCGATATCATAAAAAAATATCATATGGGATGTTATCACACAGATATTTGTATAGTTATAAGATAAACATAAGTATCATATTCTCCATCTGTCCGACCGGCCCAATGTGAGTCCGTCCGTCCGTCAATAGGAGTATGTGTGCCCGAACGTCCACGTTATAAGAATACAGTTATTTTCCTACGATTATGGACGGATTTGGACGAACCTCTGCGGAATAGACATCAGGAATAATAAGGGAGCAGCCTAATCTCATTAAAATCAGATATACCATATTACCTACCGCTACACACCTGCCTGTAGATATGGTTATAATGAGATTGGGGCACAGCCATTAAAGCACGTCATTTCGCAAATGGGTTTTCATGACGTCACAATTATCAATCTTTCCGCTAAGGACGGCGTCGCATTAAGCAAAATTAATCTGTAAAAGTTTATTAAAGGTGAGTTTCGTGAATATTTTTACGTTTTACTTGGAATCTCAGAAGGTTCAATACAGCCCTGCGTTCAGGATGAAAACGTTAGCGAAGCGCTTTCGAAATGATACCTCGCTTTGCACGTATGTGCACGTGCAAGGTGGGATATCAATTCAAAGAGCTCGCGAAACGCTTTTACATTCTGAACATAGGGTAGGTCTACAATTGACGCACACGTGAGGAGGTTGAGTACTGTTAATCTCCTTTGAGAATGCATTTTTTATAAATCTTCAATTCGTTCGACAGCTTAATAAAACAGAGCTTAGAAACGCGAACATTTCACTGTTACACGTAATGTCCTATGAGCGTTTTACTCTTTGATATCTTTTCATGTTGTAGATAAAAAGGTTCATATGTTGGTTGTCAATACATGGGAAAAAAACTGTCACCAATGGACGACCAATATGTCGTAACAAAAGTTTGCATAAATCTGTAGCTACGATATTTTGTCGTAAATCGGTGTTGCTTGTGTCATGATCGCATGAAAGTAGGAATGGAAAATCGATTCTGCATGCTAGTCTCATTTTTAATGGTTAGATATTGCATGGTATTCGACAATGGCGTCCAAAACTTTCTTCAATCTCTAAGGCCATCATGATTTATACCTAATTTGTACTGCTGCCAAATTGTGTTCGTATGTAGTTACAACTGATTTGCGCAGAGCCTTTGATTTATTGACTCATTCCTTTCAGAATCGTTCACGTTTGTGAAAATGTATGTGTGAACCTGTTCCTCTCTTTAATTTGTTTTTCAAAATGCCTTATTGAATAATGATATTGTTAAACGCGTTTAGTGATGTCTAAATAAGGGTACGATCATTATAATTTATTATTATTATCCCCCGCCGTTTTCGGCGAGGGGATATAGTAATGCTCTCCGTCCGTCATTCCGTCATTCCGTCATTCGGTCATTCCGTCATTCCGATGTTCCGTCACTAAACTTTTCCGGAGCATATCTCCTAAAGTATAATAGCTATCGACTTGAAACTTTATGGGTTATAGATCTTATGGAGGAGAAGTGCAGTGCACAAGAACTACAACTCTTGCTTGTATAATTTTGGAGTTATTGCCCTTTGTTATTTTAAAGACTTAGATTTTGTCCGGAGCATATCTCCTAAAGTATAATAGCTATCAACTTGAAACTTTATAGGTGGATAGATCTTATGGAGGAGAAGTGCAGTGCACAAGAACTACAACTCTTGCTTGCATAATTTTGGAGTTATTGCCCTTTGTTTTTTTAAGACTTAGATTTTGTCCGGAGCATATCTCCTAAACTATTGAAGCTATCAACTTGAAACTTTATGGGTGGATAGATCTCATTGAAGAGGAGTGCAGTGCACAAGAACTATAACTCTGGCTTGCATAATTTTGGAGTGTTTGCCCTTTGTTATTTTAAAGACTTAGATTTTGTAGGGGCTTAATTTCTTAAAGTAGAACCCTTAATCTATTAGGCTTCAGTTTACTATCAAGCTTTCTCGGCGGGGGATGGCCATGTCCGACATGGCTTTTGTTATTATTATTATTATTATTATTATTATTATTATAGATTTTATTATCACCATCATCATCATCATTATTATTATTATTATTATTATTATTATTATTATTATTATTATTATTATTATTATTATTATTATTATTATTATTATTATTATTATTATTATTATTATTATTATTATTATTATAGATTTTATTATCACCATCATCATTTTTACTATTATTACTATTATTATTATTATTGTTATTATTATTATTATTATTATTATCATATTATAGTTAAGTATGTTCATCTGACGTAGACAGATTGCAATAGTAGCTTTATGGAAGTTGAAAAAGAAAATATAGCGTTGAGGGCCAAGTTAGATATAACAAACGCAATCCTTGAACAGACAAATGAAAAATTAAGGAGAGCGAGTGAAATGGGGGTTGACAAAATGAGCGCTGATAAAATAACACATAAAGACGCGGAATCCCGGGTAGAGAACTCTAACGATGAAAGCGAACCACAAATAGAAAGCAGAACGAGCTCCAAATCTAATCAAGAACTAGACGATATATTTCTCCCATTATATATGAAACGGCCTGAAAACACAAACAAAAACCACACTGGATTGAAAGAGTCATTCTCTGACGTTGTGAGTAAGAGATGTCCAAACAGCCAAAATAACCAAGAAAGTCACTCCGATAAACGAAATACTCCGAGTAATACTGGTGATACTACCCAATCAACGCAAACTAACAACGAAAATAACGTTATAATAATTGATAACGTAACCGGTGAGGAACAACAAAAGACAACGCAACAGATGGTAAAAAGTACAAGAGAAAATAAATCAAGTAACTATGTCACTTTCTATTCTAATAGCAGCAACAGAAAAAAGACTGATGCTAACGAACGCGAAATATTCATGGGTGTGCGTCGCAATAAAACGTCTAAATACTTTATTGGAAATATAAGCCCAGACACAAACGAAATAGGAATAACAAAACATTTCAGTGATCAAGGCATTAGAGTGACTAAAGTGGAAATCTATCATTCGCGCAATGGGTATAAATACGCTAGAATTAATGTACCAAGTACGTACGCGGATCGCGTTGAAAATGACGATCTTCGACTACCAGATGAAGTGTTTATTACACATTGGGCTCCGCCAAGAACCCATACTCGACAACGAAATTCGCTAAAATCATACAATAAAGATCAAAACTATAACAAAAACAGTAACACTCGAGATAACAGAAATACGCATACAAAGTACCAAAATGGTCGATATGATTCATTGTCATTTCTAACTAACTTCTAACTTTTTAACTACAGTCGTGCTGATGCAGAACTTAACTCAAATGATGCAAGAACATGTGGCAAGGCAGGTGTCGCGATTCTTTATAAGAGAGCCCTAGCAAAATTTATAAAGTTTCTTGACTGTGGAAATGACAGAATTATCGGCGTAGAATTATCACTTAAACACGACAAATCCTTTTATATATTCTGCGTATACATGCCAGCTTGTAATGATATTGATCAATACATACATAACTTGCAAACACTTTATGATATTATGTCATATTATGAAGATAAAGGACATATAATGATCGGAGGTGATTTTAATGCAAGTCTTATAGATAAGCAACACGTTAATACAAGAAAATCAAAACTTCTGCGAGATTTCGCCAATGAATGTCAATTAAACGCAATGAATATTAAAAGCCGAAGTAATAAATACACATATTGCAGATATGGTACAACCCTAGATTATATATTTTGCGATAAAGATATATCAAATGAGGTTATTAGATGTGACGTCATCGAAAACTCATCAATAAATGCCGCATCAGATCATCTTCCAATTACCATAAAACTCCGTATTAAGAATGATCGAACGGACACTGCGAAAGCTACTAACAATCGATATTCTACAGCCTGGCATAGAGCAGATGAAAATAACCTAACCCATTACAGGGAGAAAGTTGACAGTTATCTGCAAAATTGTGAAGAATTACAAAGCTTATCTAGTATAAAAAACGTAAACGCCTTTTATAGCGCTCTAACCCACATACTTTTAACGCCAGCCGAACAAACGGTACCAAAGTGTAAGTCCAATCCTTATACTAAACCGTACTGGTCAAAAGATGTAAAGCGAGCGCATTCTCAAGCGCGCAGAGCTAGATCGAACTGGTTGGGCACTGGCAGATCGCGAGACCCTGAAAACTTTTATTTCAAGTCCTATAAGGCCGCGAAAAGTCATTTTAGAAAAGTGCAAAGAAGAGCGAGTAACGATCTACTATATAACTCGTATCGAAAACTCGATAGCGCAGCTGAAGTTGATTTAAAATTATTTTGGCGCTTGGTGAAAAAGGGAAAATCGAAAACGAAATCCTTCATTACAAATATTTCATTCAATGGCAAAACTGAAGAAGGAGAGCATGATATCGCGAACGCATTTGCGAGTCATTACGAAGCATTATACACTCCCAACGAATCGATTATAGAAAAAGAGTCGATAGAAAACATGGCAAAAAAATATTAGCTTGTACAAATCAATGTCAAACTATCAACCCTATAATGAAATACTTGACTCCCCGATATCCATACACGAAATAAAACAAAAAGTCAAGGAACTTAAAAAATGGAAATCACCAGGTCACGACCAAATACAAAATGAACATATTATATACGGAGGCGATAACCTCATAGGCGAAATCGCAAACTTATTTAATTTCGTTATAAAATACGAGATAATTCCTGAGGAATGGAACAACGGACTAATAATTCCGATATTTAAAGGAAAGGGCAAGTCACATACTGACGTCAATAGTTACCGCCCAATTACATTACTCAGCTGCATGTACAAACTTTTTGAAAAAGTATATACTTCAAGACTCTGAAAGTACACCAAAACGCTAAAGGAGGCCTTCCCCCATCCCTATCAACATGGCTTTCAACCCAACTTAGGCTGCACAACTGCCTCTTACGTTCTGCAGGAAACAATCGACTACAATCTTTCAGCCGGAAACGACGTGCATACTGTGCTGCTTGATACAAAATCCGCATTCGACACTGTCCGTCACGACGCTTTATTGATTAAATTATATGAATTAGGCATCAACGGGAAGCTTTGGCGAATAATTCTAAATTCTTACAATAACATTAAAAGCGCGGTATTAACAAATGCAACAAAATCAAACTGGTTCCCGGTGAAACAAAGTATTCGGCAAGGAGGTTCGAGCTCCGGTTTCATGTACATTGTATTCATAAATGAACTGCTTATGATACCTGTTACAGAAAAGCCAATTCGCAGCAAAAATATTCAATATTGATTCTGGTTGCCCAACGCTCGCAGATGATATCACCCTTACGGCACTTAATCCACTCAATATGCAAAAGCTTATATCAATCGCAGAAAAATATGCCAGAAAATGGGGCTTTCAGTTTAACTCCGAAAAAACTGTCGGTATCGTTTTTAACTCAAAACCAATAAAACGAAATACCCCCCCCCCCAAATATACATTAAACAATAACAATATTCAGATTCTCGACAAAGTTGTCCACTTGGGTATCACCCTCACGTCAAATAGAAAAAATACGGTAACCGTGAACGAATCAATAAAGAAAGGGAGGTCAGCCTATTTCTCATATAACAGTATTGGTATGCGACCCAAGGGAGTAAATCCGTTAACGGCATGCTCGCTGTACAAAAAGGTAATTATACCAACCGTATTGTACGGATGTGAAACATGGTCAAAGTTAACCAAGTCTGATAATAACTCAATTAACAAGTTTCAACATTTTATTGTGAAAAATATCCAACATCATAAAACACAAACTCGATCACTCATGACAGAATCTATGTTAGGCCTATACCCCTTAACCAGCGTTATAGATTTGAGGAAACTTTCTTTTTTGCAAAAGATAATTTCTCTTCATTCAACATCTATCGTAAAATCTATATTTCTTTTCAACCTTTACTCTCATATTAATGTATGTACGTAAAATCAAGGCTCTTTCAAAGATACTTATTCATTACTCGACAAATATAACTTAATTGATTACTTAAAAACATACGTAAAAGAAAAAAAGTTTCCCAACTAAAAAAAAAGTGGAAAAAGATAACCAAAACCGCAATGCAAACGTTTGAAAACGGCATTCTACAGAACACCTTCGAGCGAGACAACGATTACGTGCGATTTCGTACCCTACACTCGCATAGGACAAACGCGCTAGTATGGAAAATTGCAAGGAATACCAGAGATATACAAAACGCGTACACCGTTTCTCAACTCTGGGTTTAACCCCCCACTCAAAACCCCACAAAATGCAATCTATGCCTAAAGAACATGCAATATGAATTTTCGTCTCATATAGTTGCTAGCTGCTGTGCCACATGGACCTTGCGATCTCAATTCTTTGACTCTTTAAACCGCAACTGTGGATCTATGATATTAATGGAACTTATGACTGAAAAAGACGATGAAATATTTTTACAAAAAACACTAGGAAAATATCCAGATTCATATATTCATAGTATTGAGACCTACTTTCATATATGTCATGCATTTATCTCTGACATAACCAATCAATACAATAATGAAATCGACAATAATATATAGAAGTAAACGGTCAAGGTAAAGGGAGAACAAAATGTTGAAATCAACATTACATTGTCCACCCTCCGCCTTTGATCGTAAACAAGTAACAATATGATAAACACTGCACTAAAACATGTACTAATGTTATCTGGCAAAAGTATCTAGCGTGAGTTGCTTAATGTAAACTTCGAATCTGTGAATGTATATTTATGTGTGTGCGTGATGGCGTGCGAGAGAGTGTGTACATGCGTGAAGATGACTGTAACTATATATGAGCAGGTGCGAGTACGTTTGCTTTATTCGTGTTGTATTGATGTTATATGTTTTTTGTTGTTTGTAGCATGCTTTGTACATAAATATGTTGTTATAAAATAATAATCTCCGTATGATCGGGGGAAATAAATAAAGAAAGAAAGACCTTCGTCCAGGACGAAATCATCCTCGGTGACCCAGTGTCGCCTCTTTCCGTTAACTGTTGTAATAAATGGAGAGTAATATAATACATTACGCCTGGGCTCCGAGGATGTGAATGATTTTTGGAATGAGATTGAATGAGTTTGATGAGTGAGTTTTGAGTGAAATTAAAGGGAGGTAGTACATTAACTGTAACTTTGTTCAGGATGAACAAAATTAGCGATATGTTCTTCCTATCTATAATAGAATAAGTATACAAATTCTGTAAATAGCTTACATTTCTTCAAGAATTAATCAGACGATTATAATTCTAATTATGTTAGTGAACTCTCATTTTTTCAATTCATATTGATTTTGAATGTAGCTATTGGTTGTTAAGGTTTTGGTAATTTTGGAACGTTTATGAGCGGGTTGAGTGAGTGTTTGGAAAGAATGAATAGAGCGGTCATCCTGAACAAAAATAGTGGTATTGGATTACTTCCCTTTAAAGTCACTCAAAACTCACTCATTCAACTTCATTCAAAGATCATTAAAAAAATCATTCACTTTTTAAATTTCACGATTTTTGTCAACTGTATAATGGGGAGGGAGGGGGCTTAATAGCAAAATAAAAGTGTAATGAGGTTTTATGATTATTTCAAGTATATAAATATCGATAGGAACTTATAGGGGCAATAAAAATGTAATAAATATTAAGCACTTATGGACGTGTCCGACAAAATCGTTCCTTTGAGATAAAAATCGAAAATCGTATATTTTCTATAGACCAACTGATCTCAATCATGTCTATGATAGAAAATCTGATCATTGACGTTTGAACGTAAGGGCAGAATATGTAGGAGAGCCGTAGAATCCCTAATCGCAACAGTGATAATAGCAATTTTCTGCTCAATTGCAACCGACTATCTGTTGTACTAGCATTTAAGGGTGTCTAATGCGCTGTCGACTCGGATATGACGATGGTAGATTGAAACGTAGTTACCGTCAACATTTAATAGCAGCTTTTATAGGATATATTGTTCTGAATTTATTAAAAGCGCATTTTGTCATGATTCTAAATAGTCTTATTGACACCCTATTTAGCTTTACCCATTAAGCTTAAGTAGATATAAATCGCTTTAAGTGATCATTATAACTTTCTCTTTTCACAACTTTATTTACAATATGAGTCATTATTTCAAAGGCCGCTAGGCGGTTCTAAAGATTGAAGAGATGAATAAAATATGAGCCCGTGCGTGACATTTCCAACAATTTGAAATTTTCGTGAGGTGAAAACATTGAGTAGCATAGACTGCCAAATACTACTGTATAGATATAGATTCACCTGACGGTTTACAGCTACTTTGAGACCTTATCTATATACGCCACGTGTAGTGAAGAATCTGGTCAGAGTGTGCGGATGCACAGCTGGTCAGAATCTTTAATTTACGCATATTAGAATTGTTTGAAATTTCACTCAGAGGCTCTTATCATATGTTTTACTTTTTTTATAAGTATGAATACTTTTAAAGTTTCATCTGACTGCACGAATATGCGAATGAAATTAAAAAAATCTCATGTCATTTCATTGTAATTCCAATAGCAAGGACTTGACCTGTGTCGAAGTTGAAAACTTCCGCGAAACGTTTTTGAAATTGATACCCCGCTTTGCGCTTGTATCCGATTGCAAAAGGAGATACCATTTCAAAGCGTTCGCAAACGATTTTGTATCGCAATCGCAGGGCTGCGCTGCGTTTAAGGTTGAACGGCCCCTTAACTTTTGAAAATTGGTACCCCGTTTGGAAAGTGTATTATTCATCTGTAGAATGGAGAAGCCTTTTTAGAGTACGCTTTTTCATACTGAGCACAAAATTATCCTGCGTTAAAATTTAAATCATTCGCGAAACGTTTGAGAATTAGTAAACCGCTTTGCACGTGAATACACGTGCAAAGCGGGGTACCGTCGAAAACTTTCGGAAACGTATTTGTATTCTGAATGCATTGCTTTCTTTTTTACTGACCTCCCGTATTTCAATTTATTTTACTTTCCTTATCTTTTATCCGTAAATAGATAGATACTGAATGAAATTCTTATCAATTTTATAAACGTTATTGTCACTAAAACTAGACGTATCTGAGCCTGCGCGTGACATTTCCACCAACGCGGCATGTTCTCAACTCTAAGACTAGGATTTGCTTGTGCATCCGCACATTCTTTTTATCATATATTCTTATCTTAATCTTCACTACGCGCTCTTAAGGTAGTGGAACCGTAATAGTTCCGCAACATTTTGGAACTTATGATCTTTGACAATGTAGACTGAGGTTTCCCAATATAATTCATTAGGAAACATCGGTTAACACTGTTAAAAACCACTACTCTGGAAAGGCTGCGGAACTATTACGGGTCCACTACCCTAAGGTAACTAGGAATCAAGGATTCTATTAACAATCATAGAATATATCTTATGCACTGTGATGCTGGCCATGGGGCTCAATTTCTTCAAGTCACGCACACATAGAATTGGAAATGTCATGCACATATTCGTAACAAGTGAACTTGTACCTATAGTAGCAACAACATCAAATATAAATTCTTGTCCTGTTGATATAAATCACAAAACAACTGTCCACGTAAAATACAAATTATGGATTAAAAAAATACAATTAGTTTTATAGCATTGATATTGCCGGGTCAACTTAATGTAATCCGTAACCAAAAAAGGGTGTCTAAGGACACTTCCGACACAATTTATCGAAAGCCGCCGTCATAGCGCAGTTTGTAGCGTATGGGACAGTGAATCTAGACTGGTCCCGGGTTCGATCCCCGACGGCGGCATCCATTCTTTCCGACTAGTTGTCCTTCACCAATGGATTGATAACCGTAGACCTATGTGAGATAGCAGCTGGTAGTCCAGTCAATAAGTCCAAAAAATGACCAAACATCAAACTAATTGCAACAGAAATCAAATTAGTATTTTTTGATACATTGATATGCCTAGTTTCAACCTTTAAAAATCTACAAAAATCTAAGTTGCGGAAATTAAGAAAAAAACATTCCAAAGTTGACCCCCATAAATTCTCCTTACTGAACTTAATTCCTATTTTTCCTTCTATAATGCTAGAAAAACAATATTTAATAAAATTTAAAATCCCTAATTTACATCTTTTCATGTAAAGTATGACTTAGGTTGTCTTTAAAAACAAAAATATACTGTTTTCATGACTGTTAGATATTTTTATCTGTCTGGAAATGATTGATTTCATGTGAAATTACCCCTCCCACTTATTTAAAGTCCTGATTTCAACACTAATAGCATAGTATTTTCTAGGAAACATTAAAACCTACTATTTTTCGCAGTTTTTCATCTGGATAACCATAATACAAAAATTAAAATCAATCTATAAAATGGAAAATAGATTATCACTCAATGTGAAATATGAACTTTAGCCATTTGATGGTAAATCGTTATTTGTTTCCAGCACATATGGATTTCCATTTGTCATGATCACCACTTCTTTTAAATCATTTTTGTCATTTTTCTTTTTCATATTACTTTAGAAAGATGCACATGTACATATCTGCTCATTTAGGAAATTTTAGAATGATAAAAAACAAATCAATTAACATTGTGGAAAGGGAGATTTTGGTAAAAAAAAAAACAAAATATTAAGTTTGGTTTGTTTTTTTTTGTGAACGTTCAAATATTTATTTATTTAAAAAAATCTCATCTATCTTGTAACATGTACCTTACACTATCATACATACAAAATCTATTATGCAGTATTCTATTGAAACATTTTGAGAAAACGAAAGTCTTTCATTTCACTTTTTGAAAGGGGGGTATCAATTTGATAATGAACAGTCAAATTTTGATAATGCGCATTCTAAAATCTGTTTATTTTATAGGTTTTGAAGATTTTTTAACATGCTACCAATATTGTCCTATATCAAAAATCAAACAGGAACTTCTTAATGGTAAATTGCTACATGTATGGAAACATCCTGGGGGAAAGAAAAAACATTGTGGTAAAAGAGATATTTGATAAAAGAAATATGACAATATTCAAGTTTTGTAAGTGTACTTTAAGATTTATTCATTTGAAAGCTACAAAGAATCTTTTAAAAAAAGTAACTAATATTGTTCTGTATACATGAATATTCAAATAGCATGTTGTCATTTTTTTGAAAATTCTTGGAAAAGGAAAAAATATACATTATTTAATTGACTTTTTGAGTCAGATACTTTTATTAAGTCTTTAGGGGACAATTATGTATTAAAAACTTTCTTCGTGGCCAATTCTGGTAGCAATTAGATATAATCTTAAATCTCATTAATGACACCTTTTCAACATAGAGCATGCGTTTTAAGGAAGTGGAGATGGCAGCCACGATGAAGTATGCTACCTAAATATGTCTTTGAAATGTTTATAAATCTTTTTTAATTTATTTTTCACTCTTTGACTTGTAGTTATTTAGAAGCTTATTAAAAAATAAGTACCTGACATGAAAGTGAGATAAAGTAATCTCATTAAGCACTTCAGATGGTAGCCAAGTTATAGTTTCTCCCAATATAATTGTGCAAACAGTTTGTTATGATAAAACTCATATCTTAAAATAACTTTACAAATTTCGTTTTTCTGTTGATTCTAAGCAATAAAACATGAGCACCAGCGGATGCCAACGCTGGACTGTAGAGCCTGGATAGTCCAAAAAAGGACATTATTCTGCAAAAAAAAGCTCTTAGAGTTAGTTTCAAGTCAATATTTTAAGTAGTAACAAAGTGAATGAAACTCTAAATGAAAAGAGTGCTTGAAATGAAAGTGAAAGACATTAAGTAACATTGTAAAAATATGACCTGCAGCTAAGTGTGAGAATAAGTTTTTGCCCAACGCACAATGTAAAATGACATTTATGACAACCACATGTCTTTGAATGATTTCAGTCAATTAGCTCTCAGATTGTTGAATATCTCTTTAAATATCCAATTTTTAAGTTAAATTGATAACATGAATATGGTTAAATAATTAATGATTTTTGCGTAGTACATTACATATTTGCTTTTTACCTTTTCAGATATGTTTTGTAACTATGCTTTTTTAATTTACTGCTAAATAAAAACTCAGTGCAAGAAATGAATGTAACCTTGACTAAATTCTGGTTTATACTGCTTATTTCGACATAACTTTCACGGATTTAGTAGTTTTTATTCAGTCGCTTATATTTTTGTTATTCAAAAAGCTTTGGGGTATTTCCAACAGAAACCAACTGCATGTCTGTACCATGTTAATTATGTTTGCTATTTGTATCTACCAGACCAAAGGCTCCAGTCCAATAAGAGTGCATGAGTCCCATTATAAATAACCTACCAACCTGCCTAATAATTGAATGTCAGAATGTCACCAAAACCTAATATGTTCACAACTTCAGGTCAGGTGACTAGGATCAGTCTGTGAAAGTTTCATCCAAATCTATCCCTAATTGTAATATGTTTCACAAAATGTGGATGTAGGTACTGAAGTTAGATCAGACAGAGAGAAGGAGAAAACAATACCAACATACATCTACCTTGGCTGGTGTATAAAATTAAAACAATTAAATTGATAAAACAAAAAACAAAGGATTAATTTAATGATCAATAGACCTATCAATCAAGCAAGTAAGCTATCAATCAAGATATCAGCCAATTTCAAGAATTAAGTTTAGTTATCAATTTATAGTTATATAGCAGCAGCTTGTGTTCCTACATAATTTTTCTGCTGCTACACGCACATAAATAACTACATATACAACAAAATATCAAAACTTTCAATTGCATATTCCACCTGTGTGTACTTCATGACATTATATAGATTAAGTGTCAATTTTTTTCCAAGATATTTCAATTTTTTTTTCAAATTGGTCAGTGATACCACTAGAAAATGGTAATTTGTTACATGAGATAGTTCAAGGATACTAAAAGAAACTACTCATGAGCTTGATCCATACGCATGGTTCTTTAATCGGTGGAAGGAACCATAATGTGGGGTTTGATCTAATGTCTTATCCAAAAGATAATTAATTGGTCAACCCTTGGATCCTAGCTGCTATCTTGATGTTTAGGAATTGAACCTTCTGCCAACATATAATATACACTATTATTTGTGTCCATAAAGAAATATCAACATTTTTTTTTGAAAAACTTATGATAAAAGAAGACTATTAAATGGTCTATCTATGGAATTATAATATATATAAGTATTTGTTGATAATTCGTAACAAGATGTCTACAAGATACATCCGTCACACAGCTTGATGTCAACTGTGAATTTGGTTTTGATTTAGTCTAATAATAAACCAAGGGCAATAACTTATATGGTAGAGTTATTGTTCTCATAACTTGTAATCATTAAGTATCCTGATCATAGCTGTTTAGTGTTTTACTTTCAGAGATCTACTCTGGACTAAAATCATGTCTGAAAAACAACAAAATGACAATAAGTCAAAAGTACGCATGAAATAGTTATGATTCTTGAGTACTACTTCCCTCTCTGGATAGGATCTATCAACATTATGAAATTTTAAAGCTTAATATTTGCTTAATATCTCAATATTTTACTTTCTGTGATATGCTCCAATCAAAAATAAAGTATAAACATGAGGACCATGATGGTCATAGATCGCTCACCTGTGCCTCTTTGACACCTGGGACATCACATTAAATAGGCAGATGTCAAAAACGAGATAATTTAGACTTAAGATCAATACCATGAGATAATTTATACTTAAGATCAATACCATGGAATGTTTTCAGCCAAGAGCAAGACAGATATGCCTTTTAGCTCCTTGATTCTATGTAGAATGAGATGTACACAGGTGGAGCCCAAATATGATCCTAGGGTCTTGATATGAACAAACTTGGAAGAGGTCCATTAGATGATGCTACATACCAAATATGAAAGCTATGTGCCATCTGGTTTCAGAGAAGAAGATTTTTAAAGATTTTTATTTTTTTACCCTTCATGCTCAGAAGAGCTAAAAGGGATGCGCCCGGGCAAAGCCCAAATATGACCCAAGGGTCTTAATATAAACAAACTTGGTAGAGGCCCACTAGGTAATGATACATACCAAATATGAAAGCTGTCTGCCATTTGATTAGAGAAAAGAAGATTTTTTAAGATTTTCGCTCTTTGATTCTATGTAAAATGGGTTGCGCCCAGGTGGAGCCCATATATGACCCAAGGATCTTGATATGAAGAAACTTGGTAGAGGTCTCCTAAATGATGCTACATACCAAATATGAAAGCTGTCTGCCATATGGTTTCAGAGAAGAAGATTTTCACATTTTTACCCTTTTTGTTGAGGGTAAAGGGAAAGTTAAGGGTGGATTTCATTTATTTGAACAACTTTGGTAGAGCTTGACCCAAGGAACATCCCTGCCAAGTTTCATCAAGATTGGCCCACTGGTTTAGGAGAAGAAGATGTTTAAAGAAATTATGGACGACGCTCGACTGATGATGGACGCCGCACATTGTATGATCACAATAGCTCACCTTAAGCACATCATGCTCAGGTGAGACAAAAACAACAAAGGAAAGTAAACCCTAAAGTGTTTGGTAGGGTCAGGCATCTTGTGCACTGCTCTTACCCAGAATAACATTTATTCTCTGATGAAATTTGATGATATACCCATTTAGGCCTACCTTTTTTCAGTGATATATTCTTCAGTATGAAAAAATAACAAAGGGAAATAACTCTAAAAAGTATGAAAAATATAGTTATGGTTCTTATGCACTGCGATTCCCCTTCATTAGATCTATACATTATGATGTTTCATGATTATAGCTATAATTATACTACTTTGAGAGATACACTCCAGATAAAATCCAAGTAAATTTATTTTAACAACAAAGGGCAGTAACTCAAAAATTTGATAGGACAGAGTTATGGTTCTTGTGTACTGCACTTCCTCTTGATAAGATCTATCCTCTTATGAAGTTTCATGAGATAAGCTAAAATACTTTTAGAGGTATTGCCCCAGTTAAAATCCAAGTACTTCTTGTTGTAGAAGTAAACAGTCAGAGTCATATGGAGGCTTTGGATCAAAGTACTTGAAAATAAATCAAAAAAATATACACAAAAATTTAAATATGACTAAAAATTTATAACCTTATACAAAAAAGAAAACAAAAAAGTTAATTGCTTTTATTTATTTTCAATTATTTTGACAAAACATGCATAAAAATAGTGAATTTGTGCACAGATCATCTATGTCATGAAAAGCTTGTTCAAAATAATCAAAGTTTCAAGAGTACTCCAAACGCACGTCCTTTTCCCAAATTTTCAATGATGTTTCTCTATAAAACCGCTTCATAGATTTTTGTAGATTTTTAATATATTATTGAGTGACCTTTAAACAACATTTCTATGATAAAATAAATTCTGTTGCAATTAGTTTGATGTTGAACCTTATATTGACTGGACTATGGGGGCTAGGAAAGGATGTGGTGGTTGTACTGGTTAGAGAAATACCAGGAAACCATTGCTAGGTGCTCCAGCCGCCGGGATATAACTGAAAAGTGTTGAAAGCAGCGTTAGACTCCATTCAAGGATTTATCGATTATATCTCACGTTCAGGAAATACACGAAAAAACGTTTGCATCTGTTTTTAAACTTGGGATACTCTCTTTTGCAAAAAAGGGTATCGTGCATTCATCAGTAGGAAGTATCTAATGCGTGTTTGAAACTTGGGGTACTCTATTTATAACATTGCTTAATTCTTTCCTGACGTTGAGTCCCGAATATTCAATATATTATTATACCTTTCTTTACCTTTACCCGGAAATAGCTTTTATATTCATTTAAAACCACATCAATACTGAAAAGAAAATTCAAGCAGGGACTGCCAAACTTTAAGAGGGGACCCCCAGGGATCCCAATTATCGAGTCCTTTGGGCCCCGTTTTGTATAGATCAGACTAAAATCTTGCTGAATCCACTTCTAACTGACTCGTTACATTCGTTGAGAAAAAATCTGAATTAATTCTTTGATTCAATATAGCGGAATTCCTTTTATTGTACGTCTAATCCGGAACACAATAGAAATTAAAACAGCTAGCCTTGATTTTTATTTGAACAAACTTTCATCTTTTTTATGAATCAAAACTTGCATGGATATATCATTAACATTTAAGTGACTCCGTCAATAAGTTTCTACGGAGTTCCTTTTGTGCCACGATAACCAAACCAGACAAATGTAGTTGATAATTATTACTAGAGAGAAATAAGTTGAGAACATCCAGATTTGTGCATTGGCTTAACCCCTTCCTGTTTTACAAAATTTTGGACCTGTCCAAATTCAAAGGTTTTGCAGACGAAAATTTAAAGTGGATTTAATTTGAAAAATAACCATTCTGTAGGGTAGAAACTAGTGTGGAAAAAGGAGAAATTGCTTGTCAGAAGCAATTTCTTCTTTTTTCACAATGTTTTCTCAATCGTAAAATCACAGGCACGTAAAAAGCAGGGATTAAACAGCAAAGGGTTAAAATTGGTTTTATACTCACAGTGAAAGTAATTTTAAATACAAGATCTTGCAAAGTTGCGCACAAAGTAGTCCCAGAAGATCTGCCTCATAATACAGTTAATAACATCGTGAAAATGACAATCATTCCGATTAAAATCATTCTAAATCATTCACTCAGCACTAAATTCATTCATTCCAAACACTCACTCAAATCGATAAAAAACGCTCCAAACTCACTGAAAAACATAAAACAACAACTTCGTTCAAACTAATAATAGCTAGGGAAAAAAATCGAGATTTCACTTATTTAATTGAAATTGTAGGCGTCTGATAGGTTCTTGAAGAAATAGGGGGCTATCTAATGAACTTGTATGTATATTTTATTAAAGGGAGGTAATCAATATTGCTAATTTTGTTTATCCCGAACAAAATTTGCAAAACTTGATTACCTCCCATTAAATTCACTCAAAAGTCGCTCCACACACTCATTCAATTTCATTCCTACATCATTCCAAAATCATTCAGCTTGTCCATACGGAGAAATTCTGGCGAAAAAGTCCATTAGGGAATGGGGACAAAAAAGCCCTATCTGCCCATTTGTCCGTCAATAAATCTCATTAAACTTGACAGGGAACCGCTGCCTACCTCGTCTGTTTGGATAATTTGATTTTAATTGCATGCATTGGTCATTCACACCAACTCAACAAGCCAGGTGGTATATTCTTGGTCCACAATGTTTCTCTGCATTATACGAACATATGCGAAGGTTATGTATTCAAATCTTTACTCGTTGCGAGATATTTTCAAAGTCTATTACTTGTATATTGTGAAGAATGTCAAATAACAATTTGCATTTAAATCATACATCGCATAAAAAACAATAACAATAATAACACACTTCCATTTTTAAAAGGTTAAGACAGATTCATAATGAAAGTACTTGCAGACGATGTTTAATTTTTTGAAGTCAGATATTCTAATTATTATTGTTATGTATATATGTTTATGTTAAATGAATGTATATTGAAGTAGAATGACATTACAAATGACGTATCCATTAAGTTTTTAGTAACCAGTTTCTAGTTTTTAGATGGGTGTTGGCGGGTATTTTTTCTAATTTATATATTTATTTTGTGTGTGTGTGGGGGGGGGGGGATTCCAACAAAATTTGTAAACTTGCATACAGAAATTCGGTGAAAATTTTGATAAACTACGAAAATCAACCCCACCTAATTGCGAGTTAGAACCCCACATTAATTCTGAATCCAAAGCTATTAATATTATTATTTCAATATTATAATCATCATTATTATTATTACTATTATGCACGATTCAACATGGTAATATAACTTCTTGAACATTAATTGACGGCCAAAATCTTGTTGTGCAAAGGAAAACAAATAAAGGGTTGACGGCCCATATTAGATTTTGTATGTTAGGGGTATAATGCGGCTTTTAACAGTTTTCAATCATATCGCGAAAACCGGTGCACCTTACAATATTTTCTTGGTATTTCATATTTGACATATGTAAAATTTTGAACAATTACCGTCTACTGCATATATATTTTCCATTGTTTTATTGTCAATCCAGCGACATTACCACATAAAATATCTTTGAAGCGAACTGAATACCAAGTAATTTATTTACGACAGACAGAAGATTGGGGGAAATAGAATAAACGCCGATCCCGATTTCTCACGCTTTAAATGTCTTCACACTACAGTGCAACCTTGTGTTCTTATAGTCTGTACAAATATTTTATAAACCCGAAGATTATTAAAATAATATCTAAGATATGGATTTTTCTATCCCATGAACTCCCTTCTATTCGTCCGTTATGTCATAACGATATTTTGGTCAAAATCATGCACGTGCCCTTGGATTGTACATTTAATTATAGACTGATACTCTGCGTAATTAATGAACTGGCAGGGCGGGGCTCAACCGTGACGTAATTTGGCGAGTTTATTTTTCATTTTTTTTCAATTTGGGTTCCTTCAAATTTTAGTCGGTAATCATCGTTAATGCGTGCAAATAACTGTAAACTAAAACCTTAAGGACTCACGTGCTTTGAGAGAGTGAACACATTTCATCGTTTAGTTACTAAGGCCTCGTAACTTCAGCTTGATAAAGCTGAAGTTACGAGTATTTGGTTACCAATCTACGGTTTAAGGTCTCGAGTTATATATGACGACTCTCTTTAGAAGAAAGTTATTTTAGATAAAAGCTGATTTCCCTTAACCTTAAGTACAACGACCACGATGGAAATAAGAGTTTTCTCTTTGTCGTGTTATCCTGGGTCTGGGTGCATATAGTGGGTAGTATCACTCTTTGAGATGCTTGTTATTTTTTAATAGTTACAACATTGTCTTACGCATGTATCTTAATATTGTAACTAAATTGTGTCATTTAAATTGGAATTGCATTTTGTTATCCTTATATTGTACTACTCTATTGTTGTATGTACTTTTTTACCGAAATAAATCTATCTATCTATCTACCCGTTAATTAGGCTCCGCCCTGCCAGGGCACTAATCATGGATGATAGCAAGATGTCATTTATAAACGAAATTGTTACTAACGTATATATAATCGTTCGATCGCTTAGGAGCTGATCACAGACTCGCGCGAAAACTTTCGTATTAAAGTACTTTGGGCTGAAACCGAGGAGGAAATGAAATTAATAGATAAATATCAATAAATATTAGTATTATTATCTTTATCATTATTATTGTTATTATTTTATAACTATTATTATATTTTATGCTGCAAAATTCAACATGTTAATATAACTTCTCGAACATTAACTGTTAATAGACGGTAAGAATCTTGTTGTGCAAAGGCATTTCTCGCATCAATTTCTCACGGCTCCATTAGATCCTTTTCTAATCTCCAGTGGGAGAAAAACGTTCACATTTAAGGTAATAGTCAAAATGAGACACTTTCATTACAGAATGGCAATTAAGGGAGTGGATTCGTAATAGTTCTGTCACATTTCGGAACTCATGATCTTTCTCAACTGTAGCCGAGGTTTCTAATGGAAACATTGGGTAACATCGGTTCCACTGTTAAAATCGATGAAATTCGAAACGTTACAGAACTTAGACGTGGCCATACCTTAAATTAAACTATCGTCTGGGAACTTTCAAAACCTTTTATGATACAGGTCTCAAATAGTACCCTTGGTATAATTGTAGGCGAAAGGCCAAACCTCCTTACTACAGCTTTAAAGAACTTTAGTTATTAAATTTTGCCGCCCACTGGCAATATTGTGCTATAGTCTTTTAATCAGTATCGTGATTACATGTTCATTTGGCAAATTTTAGATGCGAGTAGGTATATTCTTTTCGAGATTGGGTACCAGTACCAACTACTTAATCGTATCCAACTCTTGTGGAGTCTTTTGCTTGGAAGTTAGGATGGTGGCTTTAGGATCGGATGGTCCCTGAATCGAATCCCTCCCAGATCGCCGATTTTTTTCAAAGCAATTTGAACCACCAGGTGTATAAATGGGAACCTATGAGAATGTACGTCAAAGTGCCATTGCAGCTGAAGGCCCCAAGTGTAAACAGCGGACTTACCATTCATTGATTGGGGCTAAAGTGCAAAGCCGTGTGAATGCGGATGACATAAACGCAAAAAACAAAACTTTAACTTTTATGTATCTCCAAATATTTTTTCTGAGGTGGCTCAATCTAGTCCAGTAGTAGAAAAAATATTTGTGACCCGTCACGCGAAAAGGTACCATTTGGGAAGTGCGTAAAGTTTCTGCCCTAGTCAGACTGCGCGTATTGCATCGTGCTTATTTTCTGAATCTAGACTGATCAGTCTACCTTCCAGTGAAATAATTTTTGAAATAGGACTTCTGGTTGATCTATGCTGGATCAAATCTCTTTTTCAATCATTCAATTTACAGAATATCCCGATGGTCCCTTTTGGCGTGACGGGTCACATCTATCAGTTAATTCTTCTTGCAAATCAATATATTGATTATCAGTTAAAGTTGAAAAAAAACCTTCCGCGATTTATTTTTTGCAAATGTGAATAGCGCAAAAACTCAGATCAGCCTTTGCATTTCCACAGTCTGATCGAAATCTTCACGCACTTATCAATAAGCCATAAACTTTCTTCATCACACACTTATAAACAAGCTACATGCTAATCATCACTATCCAAAACCGGAGAATAATGTTAATGCTCTGCGTGACAGCCCAGAAAAGCTCAAGTTCTGTGTTGGACTTGTCAGGCACAAGTCAAATATTTCTGGTATCCTGTCAGTCAAGCTTTGAAGATGGAGAATTCTAGGGTTAAATAGATTATACTAAAATCAAATCCGAAAGGAAACACCACATGTGATTGTTTTATGATATGTCTTTGTAAAAAGGCTCCTGTATATCTGCTTATTTTAACAACAACAAGACACAATACATATATAATAAAACAAGTCTCCTGCAAGTTATATATCATCTTGTATCATCTTGATTATTTGAACATATAATTGAAGGTATTATACATGTATACGGTTCTTGATTTGTCAGACTTACAGAAATATTGGAAAGGTATTGGGAAAACGAAAAGATATTCCAATGTGAATGGTAACTATGGCGACCCATGCGTGGATGGCAAATTTTGATAACTTATGAAGTTTTAATTACATGTAATGGTCATTAATAAGGACATCTGGTATTTGGCCCATAGTGTACAAGTAGTTATAGAATGCAGATTCCTATACTATGAAATGACGCATTCCAGAGTCTTTGGCCAAAAGGTTTGATAAGTATTTGTCAAAATATCATCACTTAAAGGTTGTTGTTTCTTTATTCTCAACTAGGGTCTAATCCTTAACCAAAGTTCTCCCCGACTTTCCCACACAGGACTACTATTATCAACCTATTGGTTGAAGACAAAAAGTCTAAAAGATAAAGTGCCGCCCTTCGGAAACAAACCCGGGACCTTTTGAATGACATTTCGACGTGCTACCACTCCGCTATGACGGAGGCTCGAGATTTCTTGACTGAAGACCAAACCTTTTCATGGGTTGACACTAATTCCTAAGGTTAAGGAGTCAACTGGACTCCTAACACATGAAAAATCAAGGAGTCCAAGCTCAAAGTAAGGAGTCTGAATTTTCATAATGGGAGAATATTGTGGAATAGAAGAAATCGCTTGTTAAAAGCAACTTCTTCTTTTCCATGATGTTCTTATTAGCAGAGTTTTTTTTTTTCTCAAAACACTACAGGGTGCAAGCATATGTTTTCGTCAGCATTTTTGATGTGTAAAGATCTACAGTTTTGGCAAGTGTTAAAAAAGGACACTGCTTTGTGCATTCGTTTTTCAAATATTCTCATATGGCCCTTGGAGTCCATCGGACTCCTTATTTTCAAATGGACGGAGTCCCAACTGCTGAACAAGGAGTCTCGGACTCCCAGACTCCCCTTAGTGTCGAACCCTGCTTTTGAATTCTAGAGGGAAATTATGTCATGAAACGTTAACAAAAATACCAAAGATAATCATAATTCTGTATTTGAAAATATTGAGAGACGTTTTGTGACTGATGAGTTTGCATATTGACTTAGAACCATATTTTGAAGACAAGATGTTTTTACCGTGGCAGAATTGCAGTATATTTTATTTCAACTTCAACTTAGCAGTCATTCTTTGAAAATAAGTAAGACTATAATGGCACCCTGAAATACATCAAATTTTAATGATGGTACAAAGCCTAATTGCAATAGCGATTCACTCACGGACTGCTTTTATCCTACATGTACCACCATATTCCCTACAAAGAACAAATTGACCAATTCACTTTCATTAGATATTTATTAATAAGAATGTATTAGTTTTTGAAGGAGTGGCATTGATAGCATCTAATCTCTGAGCCAGGCATTGTGAAATATGCAGATGTAGAAGTCGTTGATAATTCATACATGTAGGCCTATATAATAATTTTAAGGAAAAATGACAACCCAAGATTACCCCAAAAATTGCCAAAGAAAAGATGTTGGCAAGCAAATATTAAATACATGATAATAAATGATATTGGTATATCGTCGGCTTAAACATCTTTTTTATAGCTTGACAAAAACTGAGACGAGATGAGATTTTGGACGCTAACAGCCTATGATTTTAAAGACTTCCATGTAACCGGTAGAGTACCATGCTAATATTTATACCGCACTAGTGATGCTAGGGTTGGGGATATACTAGAGTCACCAAGTCCGTCTGGTTGTCTGTCCGTCAGCAATACCGCAGTCACAGCGCAGTTTGTAGACTGTCAAACTAGAGGTCCCGGGTTCAATCCCCGACGGCGGTACTCATCCTTTCCGACTATTTGTCTCTGAAATTGTCTAGTTTACAAATTAAAATTAGATGGATAAGACTAAGATCAGACTGTACATATGTGAAGGCTGATCTTTGCCTTTACCACCTTCCAAAACAAGAGAATATTCTAGAATCAGCAGGACAGGGGTTAAACTTATTGGTTTTGATATTGGACGGGACAAGATTTGCTCTCGAGATCATTTAAACAAAAACATGAAAATTATAGGGGAGCCACTGCCCGATTTTTTAGGGTTGGATTTTTTAAAGCTCGTCTGTGCACGTTGTCTAAGAGGACCTACATGCACTCCGAATCCGTCTTGCGTCAGTTGTCGCGTGTGGTCTACAATTTCTTTAAATATCTCTGCTCCTTGCTAATGGATCAAAGTGTACAAAAATTGGCATGATTTTAGGGGGTAACCCTGCACAATTTTTTTGTATGAAAATACGACGGACCACTCAAAATGAGCATGACAGGATCAAACTCATTTCAATTCTGAAATCTTACGTTTTACTCGCAAACTAGTAAGCCAATTGCAACTAAACTTGGCATAAATGTTCCTTGTGTGGCCCTTCTGTGAACTAGTACGTGAAAATTTGATTTAACCCGAAAGCCGACCGAAATGCCAATTCAAGGCAGAGATATCTTACGTATTAGCTAGAAAATACTCAGCTTCCAAGCTGCAATTAGGATGTTTAGGAACTAAAACAAGTGGCGAAGACGATAAACGTCCATGCCTTAGTTCAGGCTTATAAAGTTCTCGCGGACGCCTTGTCACAGTATCACTTCCTTATATCGACATTCAGCACGATCAAAACCATTCTAAATCGCTCAATTATAGCTCCATTCAAATCATTCAAAACTGCCCCAAAATCACTAAAAATGATAAGATCAACAACTTCTTAAAAAATTAGAATCATTGTTTCACTGACTAAATCGAATTTGTAAGCGGTTGATTTGGTTCGTTTGAATAGGGATTATCAACCCATTGGTGAGAGAAAAATAGTCGGAAAGAATCAGTGCCGACGAAGGGGAATGAACCCGGGAGATGAATTTTGCTCAACTTTTACTTTTTTCCCCACAATATTAATCGAAAGTTGGTATAGGACCATTTGATCATACTAGGAATATAATTTTGCTAAACCTTAATATTATATTTCAGAATGATGTTATACGAAAGTACATTTTCAAATTCTTGATAGATTTATCAGATAAGGCCAAAATCTCGTAACTACAGATTGATTCAAGAATTCGTTTAAGAATTCGTCGCATGTTAAAAAGTTCATTGACTCAATTCTTTCCAAACAGTTTTTAAGATTGAAAGAGAGAAGGAGAGAGAGAGAGAGAGAGAGAGAGAGAGAGAGAGAGAGAGAGAGATGGAGAGAGAGAGAGAGAGAGAGAGAGAGAGAGAGAGAGAGAGAGAGAGAGAGAGAGAGAGAGAGAGAGCGAGAGAGAGAGAGAGAGAGAGAGCGGGGGGGGGAGGTAATGAGTTTCGTTTTTTTTATATTGAACAAAATTAGCGATAATGAATTACTTTTCTTTACTTTCATTTAAAACGTACTCATCGCACTCATTCAATTTCACTCCAAAATCATTCCCAAATCATTCACGGAGTCAATTTCACGATATTCTGATTATTAATATTACCTTGCATCTTCATTGGAAATCTATCCAGTGTGTTTCAGAAGTAATTTGTTCGTTAACTTATCATTTATCACGTAGACAAGACCAGATTAGTGTTGTACAAATCAATGTGGAAAAGAATTTAAGACTTGATAATAATAATTCAGATCCTTCTTTCAACAATGTTTTTCACAGAAACAAGAAGCTTCAAATTATATTTCTTTCTTCTCCAACAGAAAGGACCGACCAATATGCCCTTTTACTAACATGTTGCTTAGGGAAAATCCCTGTCTCTGACAAGCTCATAGTGGGAGTATATGTCAGTTTACGACAGTTCTAGTTTCATTTTGTAAGTGAAATAACACAACCAAAATAGACTGCATTTGCAATAGTTCGACGGTCCATAAATTATATAATATAGGTCTGTAAGAAAGGTGAGGTCGAGTGAGGGGCCTAAAAATTTCCTTATCTCTGCTTTGTTTACATGTATAAGAACTTTTCAAAATTGAAACATATCTAACATATTACCAGGGTTTTGAGATATACAGTTTTTGCGAGTCTGAGACTCTCTTACGGTAACTAGGACTCTCAAAACTGCCTGATATGGGTCCCCAAAAGTATCTGTTTTTATGACTGTTCTACGTTGTACTAGTCGACTTAAAAACTTCTTTTCTGCTCTGTATGTTCAAACACCTTTCTTTACACGTTTATTAAATATTTTGGGAAAAAAGAAATAATGGAATATTATACTTATTATAAGATTCTTCTTGCAAACCAACTTGTTAAAAAATATCTGTCAGAAAAATACAAAACCTTTCGCGATTTTTTTAAAATAAAGCTTAATTATATCAGCCTGTGCGTGATATTTCCAACTACATGTATTTAAGGTAACTGCGGACACATTGAGGGCCATTTTAGGTCCAAATTTCAAATTGTCTGCAAATCATGCCGAATGCGATAAAACTGAACTTTGAAGTATCTGCTTTCATATTTCGGTCATAAAAAGGAATTTCATGGCGTAGAGTTGACGTCATGACGTCATTAAGGGGCCGACCCCTTTTGTAGGGACCAAAATCAGTAATTGTCTATTTTTTCGGAAATAATAAACCGATTTTCATCCCGAAAACGCCATTTGCTTCGTTTAAAGGCGCATGGTGTTATGTTTTATTGATATGAAGATATAAGTGTAAGAAATACAATTAAGTATAACGTTTTAAATGTTAATGCCTTCTGCAATGCTCTTTCGAGTATAGTCACTGCAAATATTTCCTTTTTTCTCGAAAATTTGTCCGGTGACCTATGCTGAAATTCATATAATATGTTACTGCCAAACCATTCCGCTAAAGAAATTTGAAATAAAAACCACGTGTCTTCGGGTTAGATTTTTTGTAAAATTCGATTCAGCGAAGATATAGCAAATCAAAGATATTTCAACGTCGCGTCAAATGTTCGAAAAAAGCTGTCTTTTAAAATGGATAAAACTTAAATCAATTTTTATATTTCTAAAATCACATTCAGATGTAATACTTCTGAAACCTATATTTTACAATAAACCTTAATTTCAAATATGTTCGAATACGTTATTGCACGGAGATTGAATCCGAATAAGCTTAGTACCGATAGTTTTGGTGCGACGTCGAATTCGGCGAAAAATGTTGCAACAACTTCACAAAATCGAATTTAATAAAAAATCTAACCCGAAAACATAGCATTTTTATTTGATTAATGCAAAGCATATTCTTTTCGCTACAAAATAACAAAAAATCAACATAGGTCACCGGACGAAATTTTGAGAAATATCTACTTATTTACAAAAAATGAAATGAAAAACGGAACGTCAAATCTTAAAATTCGCGAAATAGTTAGCGTTTCGGGCATATTTCTCTATTCGAATGTGCACAGAAATTAAATGATTAGCTCGGACGTTCTTGGACTTTCAAAATGAAACTTTTTTCGTGCAAATCGGCGGATTTAATTCAGAAAATATTTGCAAATAATGATTTTGGCAGGTCGAAAAGTGGGTTGGCCCTTTAATGACGTAACGACGTCAAATGAACGAGCTTCAGACCCTTTTCATTGCACGTTCGCTAATTCCCGCACTTCAAATATAAATCTCAGAAATTATTGTGAGATTTTAAGAAAGTCGAAAATTCGTCCATGTTATCTGTCCGCAGTTACCTTAAATGTGTGCAGTACTAAGACTCGGATCAGCCTTTGCATCCGGACAGTCTGATCAGAATTTTCACTACTCGCATGTTAAGCTATATATTTACAAACACTGACTAAAATCGGACATTGTTTGATGCAGAAAAAACTAATGTCTCTCCATCATGCACAGATAAATTGTTCAAAGTTTGAGGCACAGACTTATATATATCATATATACAATAGTAAATCAAGTTATAAAGACAGAGTATTCTGGAATATTCCAGAATATACTACAGCCTTGACGAAAATGTAACATCACATGCGATTGTTTCATAAAACATCTCTCAAAAGGTTCCTTCTTCTAACAATTAACAATATATAAGACAAAATCATCTTCAAAACAAATCGCCTGTGACCTGTATCATTTTGGTCGATTGAACATTTGATTGATTCGTACGATTCTTGATTTGTCAGAATGACAGAAAAATCAGAAAGTTTAAGATGTTGGCCAAAAACTGACCAGTTCTTCCAATATGAATGGTAACTATGGAAACCCATTCATAGGTGACAGATCTCACTAATTTGTGATCTCTTAATTACATGTAATGGTCATTAATTAGGCAGCTGGTACTTGACTAGACATATACATGTATATAGCTTTAGAATTCTAGTTTACATGTTTATAGGGACGCATTTGAGAAAAAATGTTCCGCTCTCATACCAAAACTAGTACTAGATATGACTGAAAGATTTTCAGAAACGCTGTTAAACCCCATTCAACTAGATAAAAACAAATGTGATCCGTCAGGCAAACCCCCCCCCCCCCAACGCGCATGTATAGTAACTTGCTAGACTGATAAGGCTATGGTGAAATTTTGGCAGATGTTCTGATTCTAGAATTGTTGTGCAACTCATTAATTGTCTGTGTGTGCTTTATAAATTGACCTTTGCTTGATAATATTTTTCAGGTAGTGGTTATTTTTTATTGGGACATGTCACAAACCCATGCTAAACCCCATCCCCTTACTAAACAGTCCGTCATCTTGGCTTAGCTCAGTCGATAACGCGATGGGCTTTTAGTCCATATGTAATTTTATCGACCCATGTCTTGGTCAACTTATATCTAAATTTGACTGCAGTCATTGCGACAGACGTCATTTGTCCCCCGCCTATGGGCTATTTATAAATAGTGTACATAACTGGGATAGGCAGGTGATGGCTCGGACAAATGTAGATGCACAGAAGGGAAACTATGGATCGATTCACCAACTGCCTTGATACAATAGCGCGAATTTTGAAATTAGCGCTAAGCCGCATTTAAATAAAACAAATTTTTATAGTTAGGGGGTGGGGGGAGGAAGAACGTTTGAATTTTTGCGTATAAAAATACCAAATTTCTCTCCGACACTTGGCAAAAGTTTCTTGCTACCAGTCGGTTATGCATCTTGCTCACAGATCTATGTTCGTGAGTTTGTTTCCCCCAGCTTGTCTAGCCGACATTTGTCAAAGGTGACAGGCTTCATTTGTTGATATGCCTAAATAGGATGGACAAGTGTTGGCTCAGATGGAACGTTATATGATTGTACTAGTGTGGCAAACGACAGGAAGTCATGGGTAGGTGCACCGGCTGTCATAAGTAATTTACAATACTGTTTTAAATGGCATTGAACCCTATAAAAACAGCCAATATAAAGTAGTATAAAATAGTCCAAAATATTGGATCTTTTGAAATCGGTCCGGGAATTCTTGAATGAAGTCTATAACTTTGAATGTTAGCGGGAGATGATGGTATAGTAATTTCGCCATTACAGTCTATGAAAACTTGGTAGCTATGATGCAATTTACCAACTTTTGGCTAACCACTGGAAGTCTTATTAATATTCGTTATCAGATAGTTGTTAATCATTAACACTAATTATTTTATTTCCCCTATTTGTTATCAAACTATACAATAAATAACAATAGAATGTTATGTAATGCGAGGTGGAATTATATTTATCTTGAAGATATGATCGTTCACGACCAGAGATTGACTTCTGCCCTGGTCTATGAGTTAGTTAAGAAGTACAGTTTAGAATATATAACTTCTCATTTCACCATTTATGCTTTTATTTGGTCCAATAAATCATTTGAAGCATTTTGTTGATTTGTTTGAAAAAGGGTCACCTATGTAGGGCAGCTGGGGTCTAGGATAAAATGTTGTGGTTTCACTGGTGTGAGAAACAACAGGAAGCCATGAATAGGTGCACTTACCTCTGCGATAAAACTGCAATATTGCTGAAAACGGCTTCAACGATTAGGCCCAAATCGATCAATCAGTCTGTTTGTTTGAATTGGGTGTAATGCTGCTTTTTACATTATAGGTCATATGACAGCAGTTGGAGCACGGAACAATGGATTCCTGGTATTTCTCGTTGGAAAGGATAGAAAATAATGACTGCCGGGGATTGAACCCATGAAACCCCATGAAGTATTGGAGTATGACGCACTTCCATCTGTTCTATGACGGGGGCTCTTAAAGCTTTTTGATAAAGTAACATATTAAAATGCTATAAGCAGTAAGCTTAACAAATTATATAAGAATAAATTCATTTCTTTTTTTCTTTTCTTTTTTTTCAATACCTTCTTTAATTCTAGGCAAATCAAGAATTCAACAACATAGAGATGATTTCTTTGAAGTGCAATAACTTCCGTATAAAGGTCAGGCTCAGGTTGATTAGATAGGACTCTATACATTTTAAACCGAACACTTATTTCTACTCAAAGTTTAGAGGATCATCGTATTTGAACTATTCGATTCCACATTTATACTTTAAAAATGTCTAGTGTTTAACTTAAAGCCGAAGGTAAGCTTCATAATCGGACCTTTCCTAATGAAGAAAACCATCGTACCTAGGTCGCTTATAAACTCTATTACCTAGGCCTAGCAAAACAACCCAAGAGAGATTTTCACTTGTTCATTTTTAAAAGCTATAATTGGGTGGAAAACAACCTCCCAATTAAGGTTTGAACTTTTCAATATGATTTGCCAACAAGAAAGTATCATTTAAAATACTCGCAAATGTTCGATTATTTGTTGACCTGGTTCCATCTTTTTAAAGAAAATTGAAAGTGTGCCATCTAAAACACAAAAAATATGAAAATTTCATTGAGAGTTTCTTGGAAGTAACCGTTCATTATTTCTATTTACAAGATAAATAAAGTCCCCAGTCTTGTCCCTTCCTGCCGCCGTCATAGCTCAGTGGGTAGCGCGTCGAACTATCAATTTGGAAGTGCCGGGTCCGATCCCCGACGGCGGCACTCATTCTTTCTGACTATTTGTCTCTCACCAATTGGTTGAATCGTAGACCTATGTGAGGTAGCAGCTGGAGGCTAGGAAAGGATGTGGTGGTTGTACTGGTGAGAGAAATACCAGGAAACCATTGTTAGGTGCTCCAGCCGCTGCGATATAACTGAAAAAAATTTGAAAGCGGCGTAAAACTCTATTCAATAAATCAATCAATCATTGTCCCTTCCTACATGTGCCCACTCTCTCTGCACATATGATCCGCTCTCGGTGTCTGAACAATAATGATCTTAGCTATTTCACAAAGGTCGATGAATTTATGATCCAGACAATATATACGGGATAATAGCCTTCTGCTTCAGAAGAAGAAGATAAAGATTTAAATAAAGACCTTTGTCTTTCCTTCATCTTTTGCTCCGCACCTAGTGGTCCAACATATAGATCTAATTGCATAACAAAAAAGTTAGTTCAACACTATGTTAAACCAAGCATCGACTCTGGATTGAGAAGTCTAAAACGTTTACTAACGTGTGAGAAATATTACCCATGTACTTTGATGCAATGCGGAGTAAAAAATTTATATTAAAAAAATGTTTTTGCATCTTGAAAACAGCCTAGCGGTGGTTAAATTAACTGTGATTTTTATGTAATTGGGCCAAATTGTTTATCTACAATCACTATGATCATCAAAATTTATCAAAGTGATGATATGAGATCATTTCAAATATAAATACCGTCAAACTTCTGGAAGAAAAGATATGTCTACTTAGCTTTAAGCCCCACTCCCCCCCCGCCTCCCCCTCCGGTGCCCCGCCCAAAGTGATCAAACATAAAAGTTTTTTGCTTTTTATCATAAATATTCCTGCAGAATGTGCTTAGGTAACCAGGGAGGGTCCGTGGGTGAACGGAAAACATAATCAATTTAGCCTAATTACAAGTAATGGCGACGGTATGGTTCCTTTTCACACTATGTTCTCCAGGGTTTGTGTGAGAAAAAAAATGAGAAATAAGTTTTCTCCAGTTTTGTCATTCTTGTGCCTTGTGTACAGTTCAACTGATTTTATTTTACCTTTCTATTTATTATAATCATTACTATATTATTATCATTTCCAACTTTGAATTGCTCCTTGTGCTCTTGTTAAAAGTGAAACTTCTTCTGTCCAAAGGAGATTGCCTTATAATTCGATTTTGTCTTCTATGTTATTATGAAACATATATGTGGTAATAAATCTTATATGATAAGTTATGAAGGAAATATTCCATTTATCCTCGGAGTTACCAGGCTTAAAACTTAATCACACTTATACGCCGATGTAGATTGATTAGAAATTAAGTTTCAAATTTCATTGAATAAAAAATCTCTCTTCGCCATTTAAATAATCAAATTTCCCTTTCTTTCCCAGTAAAAAATAAATCAAGTCGCTGTGTTGAACATCTTTTTTATTTTATATCTTATGGGCAAGAAACCATTTACCTCTGCTCATCAGGCCACGATGCCGATTTTATCCGTTTCGTTATAAGACAAACAAAACCAATGCTTTTTTGGACTTCGAAATATGGAATCTCGTACACATAGGCAATGGAACGTCCGAGGCACCGTGGATATCAGGGATTCTGTTTGAAGTTTTAGAAATCAAAATATTATTAAAAACCTCACGTCAACAATTCATATTTTGATTCATTGTCATTAGATACAGAAGAATATCATTTATAATCAATAATCAAGGTTTGATAAAAACGGCCCACCCATAGATTTTTATCTGTTCATCAGGCCTACGTTTAGGATACGGATACGGTTTCGGACGTTCGAAAATTGTACGAGGCTATGCACGTAAGAATACATACAAAGCAGGATACTATATACATTGTATATATATTTATAAGACTTTGCGACGTTTTCATCCTGAACGCCGGACAGACTTCGAACCATTGATAGGCGGGAAACTTTAAGACTATCGTAAACAAGAGCACAAAAAGCGGGTACAGAGCTCGGAACTATATAGTGACCTCTATAGATAATCCCTAGTGAACGCCGGCATGTCCTAGATTTTGGCTAAATATACTGAACGTTTTAAAAATGCTATACCTAGCTTTGCACGTTCACTCATGCGAAGAATATTGCTCCCTTTTAAGAAATGCACCGGAGACCGTAGATAGGTGAAATGAGCACTGGGACTAATGCCATAAATCTGACTTGTTATCCGTTAATAGCCATTACTCCCGGGGTTTGTTTTCTTTAGTCAGCTAGGGGTCGGGGCTGATTCTTAATGTCCTGTTATATCCACTGCACATCAATATCCAGGAATAACTGGTGTTAGTGTCTAGTTTGTCTCAAGATCTTATTTTGGAATTTTAATATGTTTTATTCCTTAAAGAAACTCTGTTAAACACGAACTTACAACACATCCAGACCGCTTACATTTTGAAGAAGATTTGAATGATTTATTTAATTGTTAATATGCAATTGGCAACGTTGTATAGTAAAACCCAAACTTGAATTTTGAAGTTAATTACGTATTTTTTTCTTAACAAAATCCTTTTATAAATTTCGTCTGCCTTGTAACTAAAGTTTGTACTGTAGTTATGATGTTATGATTGCTTTTGTTTTAACTATATATGGTAGCCGGTTTATGTGTAAGGGGTTTTGTTCTGCCTTGTCGTACAAGCTAGCTTTTTATAGCAACGCGGTATAGCTCTCGCTTTTGGACAAAGAGGTCCCTGGTTCGAATCCTAACGCAGTTGCATATTTATTTACCGGGGACATTACCTGTAAACGTATTGACAGGGTATTTTTTTCTAGAACTCTGTGACAACTAAAGAGCTGTTTAGGGTTATAATTACAGCCTGTGATTTCTTTTATTTAAAAATAATGCATGTATGTCTTTTGGTCGAAAATTTATTTTTTTAAAGAGAAATAGTATTCAACAAATTATAATTATCAACTTTCATAGTTTGAAAAAAAAAACCTTAAGGTAGAGTGCTTCCATTCTATATGTACCGGCAAATTTTCTACCATACATGCATAGACAAGAAACAGGTGATTATTTTACTGACACCTAAAGCAATTATTTATGTTTAAATTTTACGAAAATGGCATTCTTGGGTTAGTTGCCATGGTGATCACAAGCAAGCATAGGAGGTTGTAATGAGCACACACATTTCAAAGACATAGACACATTACACGAACACTTTAGTTAAGAAATTTCTCATGTTTCAAAAATATTTCGATAACAAAAACATTAACTTCACATCTATTTCAAACAACAACATTTGAATTGAAATTTGAAATCCGTGTTTTGACTGAAAGAAACCTCTATAATCATATTAGTGACAAAACTGAATTTTGATATTTAAAGGATAGCAAATTTTCGTGTAATGTGATTGGCTTTCTCTATGTGTATCAAGTACAAAGGATATCACTTTTTACAGCACTAGCATTGAACAACATTGAGCTAGTGAATACAAAGTACAAGTTTATTGTAAAACGAAACTTAGTCAAACACTAAGGAAAACTGACAAATCGAGATTTCCCCAAAATGTCAAAGTTTAGATTTTTGTCGTTAAATAAACCGACGTGATAATGAAGGACATGTAATAAAATGTCGATTACTTAAGTAGAGCCACCGTCGGAGCGCATCAGGCTCGAAATCATGGTTGGGATGGGGTTGGTAGGGTGGGGTGAGGATCATATTCCTTATATCCCATAGCTTCCGATATATGTAGTACACCAGCCGGTTTAAAATCGTAAATCTATGTGGAATAAGTGGCTGGAGATTCGGAAAGCATATATCGGTAATTTGGTAAGAGGAAGACCAGGAACTCATGGTCAGTAGCCCCAGCTTCCGAGATATGACTGGAAAATTGTTTCAAAGCGATGTAAAGCCTAATTTCATTAAAAAAAATCAAATGTATAAGTTAAGTTATAATTGCACACCCTGTTTACCTTTTGATTAGGAGCATCATGAAACCATCGAAGGAAGTTCCATTCGGTCTGAGTTAAAATAGTTAGTCCGCACAGCTGGTAAAGCCTGACTTGGATCGTTACTTTTCGCACTTCCAAGATAACCCCTTATTGCCAGACAGGTCACAATTCATGTAAAAAACCAGCTTCGTGTACAGGATGTTAAATGCACTCACCGCGAGCAGAATCCAGGCTAGTGATCGTTCGATTTCGGACATACTGAGTTCGCTTTCAAAAATGACAGGCTGGTGGGCAACCCATAATTTAAATACAAAAAAGGTTTAACGTTATAAAGTTGTAGGTTAAAAATCGTTGAGAGTTAAAGAATCCATCGTCGATATTGTTATGCTAGTAAGGAAGCCCGCCGATCATCGTGAGTACCCCAAGTAGGCAATGTCTTCAATTTTGGAAAACATACATCAACATCGCTAATTGTGTTCATCCTGAACAAAATTTGCGAAATAGGAATACCTCCCATTAAATTCACTCAAAACTCGATCCACACACTCATTCAATTTCATTCCTAAATCATTCGAAAAATTTTCACCTTGTCAATTTCACGATGTTCTTAACTGTAGAAGTAGATAACCATGGGTATTCTCGTAGCAAGTTTGGAGTCCTCGCTAGCGCTCTTAATTTGGATTGCAGAAAAAGGGGAAAATAAACATCAGAATCAAGCCTCCATATTTGAATTATATACGGGGTTAAAAGATTCATTTATTTTTTTCTTCTTTCCCGTTAACATAAAGACATATTTTCATTCGCTTTCTTTCCAAGACAAACGAGTAAATATTAATAGAGATTGTATATTGACTTTCGACACAATAAAGCTTTGATTGATTGATTGAATGGAGTTTAACGCCGCTTTCAACATTATTTCAGCTATATCTCGGCGGCAGGAGCACCTTACAATGGATTCCTGGTATTTCTCTCACCAGTACAACCATTACATCCTTTCCTAGCCTCCAGCTACTATCTCACATAGGTCTACGATTATCAACCCATTGGTGAGAGACAAATTGTCGGAAAGAATGCGTGCCGCCGTCGGGGATCGAACCCGGGACCTCTAGAATGACCGTCCGTCGCGCTACCAACTGCGCTATGACGGTGGCTATAAAGTTTTGAACAAAGAAAGAAGGGCAAACTGGTGGTAAAGGAGAGCAAAAATGTTTGTTGTCTACTTTTTCTAATACAGCCCATTTTTTGGTACGACAAGAAAAGTGGTGCATAAGAACCACAACATTTTTGTTGCATAATTTTGGGATTATTGTCCTTTGTGTTATTATAATGACTCAGATTTTTTTCCGGTGCATCTCTGTATGTACATTTGCTATCAACTTCAAGCTTCAGTGGTGAAAAGATCCTTTAAAATGATATTACAATGCACAGGAACCATAACTATTCCCTGTTTGATTTTTGAAGCAATTAAAATTTCTATTTTGTATTTAAAATGAAAATATTTTATCGAAATTAAGGAATTAGTTTATGAAAGAAAGTGAGATGGAATAAACAATAATTGCAATTTATGTGATAAGTAATGCAAAAATGACCTCCCGGGAACTTCGTAAAATAAATATCTTAGAGAGATATTGGTTCCAGTAGAGGTCAGCCGGTGTTCGCATTTCAAAGTTTTTCTTACTGGAAGAAGAAAGATCATCACAGATTCAGAAAAAAAGCCAAAGGCAAAATGTTACGCCTGTGAACAGTCCGCACAGTCTGGCTATGATCGACTCGTCACGCAATACCAAGAAGATACCTTTTCGCCTGACGGGTCATATTTCTCACTTCTCTTTTTACAAGATCATTTAGAATGATGTATTTTCTATTTTTGGTGTGAAAACGAAACATTTTCCTCGAATACATGTTATCCATGTAATCCAAGATTCTAAAGCTACATGTATATGGATTCAATACCAGCTGCCCTTATTAATGACCATTACATGTAATTAATAGTTCACAAATTTAGTGAGATATGTCAAAATACCTCCGTTGCCATAGCTACAATTCATACTGGAGGTTGTTCTCAGTTTTGCCAAACATCTTAAACTTTCGAATACTTGTATGTATGTCTGACAAAATCAAGAATCTGATATACCAATCGAGTAATCAAAATGATACACCTCACATGCATTTTGTGTTAAAATCCGATTTTAAAGTGCATGTTGCTAAATGTACTACCAAGAGACTTTTTTTATAAAAGAAATATTATGAAACAATCGTATGTGATGTAACCTTTAGTAATAATACTAATTTCAAAACGTTTTATTTTTGCGTAATGGCGAGAAATTGAGAGATTGATATTTGAAGACTTTGATCAGAATGTGCGGATGCAGAGACAGATCTGAGTCTGGGTATTGCGCACATGTAGAAATAAAAAAAATCAGGAAGGATTATGCATTTTTCAGACATGTTGACTTACGAGAAAAATTTACTGATAATATATTTTTCTTGCTTTCCTTTCTTTTTCTTAATATTTCCATAGATTCGTTATTTAACCAATACATTGTGCTTAGAATTGCGTATCTTTTTTAACCAACAGAGCATAACATAATTTTGTAAGTCGACTAGTACAAAGCAGACAAGAGTTATAAAAAAGAGGGTTCCTGGCACTTTATCGGATAGTTTTGCGAGTCCTAATTACCATATGGGAGTCCCGGACTAGAAAAAAACTGCTCATCTTAAAACCATGGTCATATTTAAGACATATTTCTATTTTGACAATTTCTAATACCGGTATGTGTCCGTAAAGCCTAGTTTACATTTGGATTAAGGAGCCCGTACGTCGCCCGTAACTCGCCACAATTCAAAAATCGTGCGACGCCCGTGCGGCGACATACGGTGTCCATGCGATCATCTCATGGTTTTACGGGTGTCTTGCGATTTTTTATAAAAAATAGGAATACAAATTTTTAAAATTGCAAGACCGTACGGAGAGCGTAGTCCGTAGACACGTCGTCTAGGCATCGCACGATCGCCGCACGGACATCGAAAGGCTACCGTATGATGTTTTGCCTATAAGTATAGAACGGATCACCCTAGGGTCCCCGCGCGGGTTCCGCACGATGGTTGTACGGCGGCTGCACTGTCTACAGTGTATAAAGTTGTCAAATCGCACAATTCTCGAAGCGGGGGTTGCACATTTACCTAGCCTGGGATTCAGGCCCTGTTTTTAGAAGTGTGTAACAAGGTAGATAACAAAGTTGAAACATTCAGCCCTTAAAATGAGTTACTTTCTCTTCAAAGAAACAGGTTAAATCAGGCTTTCAGAAACTAGACATTGCTTTTATATTACATATTTTCAATAACGAACCTCTATTTAAGAGACGGCTACCAGTCTAACATTTACCTTGCGATGGCCGCAAGGGTACCTCAATGATTCTTGTGACAGCTTTATGAAACCCGTGCGGACACCGCACGATTTGTGAATCGTGGAAATATCGTAAAGCGATCGTGGCAAATATAAACTAGGCTTAAAGCAGAGAAGAAGAAATGCATTAGTGTTACTCAGTTATTAAATGTAGAATATGTATTTGCAAATTCCGCAAACTTGAGAAAAATGGGGATACCAGGTAATGGTTTGATGCCCCCTTATTCGACATCCATGTTCGTGCTGACCTGCATAATATAACTAACGGATCGCCCGACTATTGCAAATGCAGTCTATTTTGGTTCTGTTATTTTAAATACCATATGAAAACCTTAGCATGATACTCAACCGGTTATTACCGGGACTCTAAAATCATATCGTCTGTGAGCGACCAAAATCTCATATAGCCCCAGTGTATCTAAGCCGTAAAAACGAGGTTTAAGTCTCTAGCCGACGATATACCAAAATTTATTGTTACAAGAATTTAAACCATGATTTTGAACATTTCAGTGCAATAATTTAACTAAGTTTGATCGCTATTCTCTTATATGTTTTTGTAAACACTTTTTGTAATATTGTTTCGGTGGCCTAAATTGTGCAATATATATAAAAAAAAATCTTATTCGTAAATACCCAAGTACTCACAGAAATTAGCTGATACCCTTTTTTAACCTTTTATAGTACTAGATCTCCTTTTTGTAGAAATATGCTCAAATAATTCGATTTTGTGACATTTACATTTCGGAAACAGTATACCTACCTCCATAGAAAAAATGGTGAATGAACATATTAGCACGAAACTGTTTTATAAAGTCTCGAAAACAATATTACCAATGTACGACAAAAACCTCGTAACTCACGTTCTTTCAAGCTGTAGATACGAGGTTTAAGCCTTCCACTTACGATATACCAATTTTACTACTTTGAGAATTGCAACATGGGTGGTTTTGAAATTTCCCAGGCAATGGTTTGATTTTATCTATGACTGTTACATTGAACTTGACTCTATTCAGTGAAATGTGAACGGTAGTCTAAATATGACCGAAACGGCGGCACATATCTTTACTTACATCATCTCCCACCTTAAGGCCATGAAAGGAAGTAATTTTTAATGGTAGTGCTGATGGGAGAAATACCAGGAATATAATGTTGGGTGCTCCAACTGTCATGTTATACATGAAAAAAATACAAAAAAAAACCACCCCAACCTTAGTTGCACCGTCTATAGAAATCATATTTTCGAGGTAGCTTTTTCGACCTTTGCAGAATAAGATCAATTACGACGACAGACATTCAATGATCAAAAAGGCTCGTCCCCATGAAACACCATGTGCTCAGGTGAGCTGAAAGTTAGCTGAACATTCAGGAAATAGAAAACGTTAAACATAAACAGTGTTCAGGATAGCGTGCGGCCTATCTTGAACATACCGGACGTTGGCGCTTTAAAACTGATATTTTAAAATAAATAGATAAATGCTTCAATGTTTCATCATAAACCATGACAGAAAAAAAAATTCTGCCATATTTGTTTGCTATACTCAGCATGTCGCTCGCCAATCATCGTTTGCATTTCAATACATGAATACTGAATAGATTTAGAACATTTTCCAAAAGTAAAAAGTTTAATCTTGGTCAGTCCGATCATTTTGCACAGTCTAGTCAGGATTTGTATACATTTTTTAAATAAGAGCCTTCGAACGTTAAAGTAACATTTTTTGCGTAAATGATGAAATGTATAATCTTGTGTATGAAAGGAATCGAGACATTGACATGCAACAACGCATCATCATATCTCTGAACCCCCACCCCACCCCCAACTCATCTTTCCAAAAAGAAAGATCGTAGAGCTTCCACGGGGCGCATTTCCTTCTATTTACTTCAAATTTTGTTTTCTTTCCAAAAGACTCTAAGGCCACATGTTTAATTCGAGCCGCAAACATGGTTCCAGATGTGTTATTTATGGGAATGAAATGACCATTGCATGTAATTAATTGTTGGACATATCAAATTTTGATTGCGTTGCTATGGATACAATGGAAGATGCTTTTATTTTTCCCAACCAGTGTAACATCTTAGCTTGTTAAATAAAATACCGAACTTTTAAGAGAGTCGAGTCAGGCTAGCTCAACGGTAACGAATGTGGCTGACAATCCTGGGTTGAGAGTTCGAACTATGACTTGGCAAGATTCATTCGGCAAAATTAACAAAAGTCGTTGTGACACGAGTCATTATTCTCCCATCTAGGACGTTTGATAAGTAGTACGCTTAAGAGAATAAGCAGTTGATGACTCGGACGAAATATTGGTAATCTTCCGCTGGTGTGAGAAACGAAAGAAAATCATGTGATGGTCACCAGCCGCCGCAATATAACTGTGATAGTGTTAAAAATGGCATTTAACCTTATAAAAACAAACAAGTCAATTTCGTAGAGGATTCGTAGAGGATTTTTTTACTCTATTTGTATACAATAAATCTTCTGTTTTAATTTTTTTTTATTTCTTGTTTTATAAAATAAACTCTACTACAAGTATAACTACATAATCGGAAACTTTCGGAACAAAAATGTGGAGAGCGAGAGAGAGAGAGAGCGAGAGAGAGAGAGAGAGAGAGAGAGAGAGAGAGAGAGAGAGAGAGAGAGAGAGAGAGAGAGAGAGAGAGAGAGAGAGAGAGAGAGAGAGAGAGAGAGAGAGAGAGAGAGAGAGAGAGAGAGAGAAATAGAGAGAGATGAAAAGTGAGAGAGAGTACAAGAAAGAGAGAGGGAATGCAGACAAACAGACAGACAGAGAGTGAGACAGACAGACAGACAGAGAGGCGGAAAAAGCAAGAGAGACAGAAAAAGAAAAGAGACAGGAAAAGATTTATTCAGACAGATAGAGGAGAAGATTGGTTAGGATATTTTTTGTATTTTTTTTTAACAAAACGATAGAAGATGACAAATTTCAAACTGAACGATCGATCCCGGATTGTTCCAGAAATCAGCATGGGAAAGAATAATGTTTAATCTTCCCTTTTACCATAACCAAATACCATATTACAATATTCCAATGCCTTACTGCTATAACATGATCTCTTTCGCAGAAATAGTGTTATTGAAAAAAAAAATCTTTGCACGTTGTTAATTGAAAAAAAAATGAGGATGGTATTTCCCGACTGCATTTCTAATCAACCTTTGATCGATCCAATCCAATCTTTTGAGCATTTTTTTTTTAATTTTTGCTCAAATTGTCTTATTTTTAAGGTTTAATATAAAACTTTACAACTAAAGTTCAAAACTAGACCTACGTATTGAAAAAATTGTGACGAAAGCAAGAATTTATGGTTTTTTTTTTGTGTTTTTTTTCTTTTTGTTTTCTGTGTATTCCTGAAGTAACGTATAATTGTTATTTAAATAAGTTTAAGAAATAGAATCGAATACCACAAAGAAAACAAAGTAACACAACTTTTTCTACTTTAAACTGGCCATTTGTAAGCAATGATAAAGTGAAAGACCAGGCAGACAATGAAAATGTGTCCAACAATCCGACTGAATAAATTTATGGCTTCTCGGTGCCCATCAGGGTAATTAAAACCGCATACATAACAAAGACGAGACGGTCTACTGTTCTCTGACAATTTTAATGGGATATTAACGGACAATCTGAGAGATAGGGTCTTTTTGCTATTATTTCTTAAAAGGGAGTTTTGGTACAGGATATTCTTGGCATGTAACGGGAAAAGCTGGGTAACATTTGAAAACGTTCGAAAACCTTTCCATCTTGAACACAGGCCGGAGCTTCGTTTCTTACATTAACATTCTAATCTAATCTAATTAATATTTTTAGTTATGTAGCTTTTTTAGAATTAAGATTTTTAAACGTTTAATTAATCTCGTTTGGCGGGATTTTTCATCTCGCTCTAAATTATTGCCCAACTCGGTTGTGGGAAATGTTATTTGTTTCGGGAAAGCCTCGAGAACTATCAATTCCCCCAAACTCGTTAGATATTTTTAATACAAAACACAAAGTACATATTTAACACTTTGGTGGGAGACAAATGTTAAAAAGGATTATCAGTGGTTTGAAAGTCTGCTTGTCCACGGACAAGTAACATTCACAAACTGGGTTGTCCTTATCTAAAACCTTCTTGTCCGTTGAATTTTTAAGGGTCTGCAAAATTTGAAAACAAAATTGATGTTGCTAAAAAGAACTAAAGGTATCCTAGAAATAGACTTGCTGTTGACATCGAATTAAATGGAAAAGCAGATTTTTTTTCAAGATTTTTTCACTTGTCTGCGGACAACCTAGCCATGAAAACTGCTTGTCCGTGCAGCTTAATGGACAAGTCGGACAACTCGGTTAGCTTATTTTGAGATGTGTTTAGCTGTTGCAAACAAAACCTTGGACTTCATGAATGAGATGCACTACAAATTGACCGCACACCTGGGGCCTGTTTTACTAAATTTCTTACGCAACAAGAGGCCCAAGAGAGCCTGTTTTGCTCCACCGGCTTAACATCTTTAGACTTTCATTAAACAAAGCGTACTTTGAATGAAAACAACACTTTGAAATCTCTTAAGACCTATTTCATAATAATCAACTTGGTTTGGCCCACATTGCACCAAAAAACTCAATCCCCATGAATCTGCATCCCTTTACCCATCTTATTAAAACACGAGGTTCAGGAGGAGATGTCTTTCAAGATACCAGGCTCAAAATAAGCCCTGTCCTTCCAATATTTATGGACCAATCAAAGTTTTTTGAACAATTAAAGTAAAGGGTCACCCAGGGAACATCCATGCCAAGATTCATTTAAATAGGCCAAGTTGTTCAGAAGGAGATATCGACGGCGGCACTCATTCTTTCCGACTATTTCTCTCTCACCAATGGGTTGATAATCGTAGACCTATGTGAGATAGCAGCTGGAGGCTACGAAAGGATGTGGTGGTTGTACTGGTGGGAGAAATACCAGGAAACCACTATTAGGTGCTCCAGCCGCCGCAATATAACTGAAAAAATGTTGAAAGCGGCTTTAAACTCCAATCAATCAATCAATCAATCAATCAATCAATCAATCAATCAATCAATCAATCAATCAATCAATCAATCAATCAATCAATCAATCAATCAATCAATCAATCAATCAATCAATCAATCAATCAATCAATCAATCAATCAATCAATCAATCAAAGGAGATATCTTTCCAAGATTTTGGACACAAAATAAGCCCAGCCCTGCCACGCCCATATTTATGGATTATTCAAAAGTTAGCGAACAATTTTTGTAAAGGGTCACCTAAGGAAAATTTTGGTAAAGTTTCATTGAAATTGGCTCAATGGGAGATGTCATTCTAAGATTTTGGGCTCAAAATAAGTCCTACCCTGCCACACCCATACAAAATTTCAGGAACAATTTGTAACCCCGTGGAACATTCTGGTATAGTTTAGTTAAAATCAGCCCAGTGGTTCAGAAGGAGCTGTCGTTTCAGATTTCCAGCTAAAAATAGCATAAGCCCCCCCCCCCCCCCCCTGCCACGCCCATATTTATCAGCTTATCAAAATTTCTCGAACAATTTAAGTAAAGGGTCACCAAAGGAACATCCATGCCATGTTTCATTGAAATCTGCCCAATGGTTTGGGAGGAGAAAATTTCAAAAAAAAAAAAGCCATGCCACACCCAATTTTGGGGTTAATCAAAATTTCTTAAACAATTTCAGAAGAGGGTCACCCAAGGAACATTTCTACCAAGTTTCATGAAAATCAGCCCATTGGTTTGGGAGAAGAAGATGTTTAAAGAAAAAGTTTACAAACGCTTGGTCACACAGATGGACGGGGGCAAGCACGACGGACACAATAGCCATAACAATAGCTCGCTGGCAATTGGCCAATGGAGCTAAAAATCAATTGTACGCCAAAATCAGAAATCATACCCCATGTTTTCATTCATTGTTAGATTCAACCTTGCAATCTTCCATTAGAATTGTCTTAAGAAGACAATTCCAACGAAATAATGCATGGCCGAATTCTACATTGAGTTTACTGCTGTAGAGGCAACTTTAATTTTTGACTTGCACAAAAATGATCGTAAGATGTATAGTAAAACAGGCCCCTGGTCCTCAAAATAAGACGGTTTTAATGAGTATTCAAAATTTAGGCTATGGTATGCTTATATTTCTTTCTTTTAGAGTTTTCAAGCAAAATTACACCCTTCGTCTATTTATGTTTCTAAGGCTTAATAAAATTTTCACAATAAACTTTGAATTTAAAAAGTTCACAAAAAATGTGAATTTCATACGGGTACCCAATGACAAGTAAATAAATTATTTTTTTTATCATTTTATTTGATTTAAAATAAAGAGTTGACAAACATTTAAAACATAAAACAATTTTTGAACACAAAACATGTAAAGATAAAAGAATAAATTTCAAACATTTATGAAATGTTTAATAAATTGATTCCCGTAACCATGGCAACATTCTTAAAACATAAGTAACAATCACAAGTAACAAGACAAAAGTGATCCATTACCATAAAAATAAAGGAACAATAAAATTTGAGGTACAATGAACTTTGAGGGACAATAAAATTTGAGGGACAATAAATTTTGAGGGACAAAAAATTAAGCTATGAATGTGCCAACAATCATTCAAGCACTTGCAATGTTCAATTTTCCACTACTAGAAATGTACAACTTTTCATTATATCAAAGCGATTGAGATCAATTGTGCCCCATCATGTGAAAAACGACCATCTGGGAAGTGCCAACTCAGGTCAGACTATGCAATCTGCACAGACTGATGAGGGTCAAAACCTCTCTCAAAATATTTATTAATGAATTTTCTGAAAGAAGATTGATTATTCCAAAATACACCTGGTTGACCTATGCTGGATCCAATCCTTTTTAAAATATTTATTATCAAGAAGTCCCACATGGTCCCTCTTCACATGATAGGTCATAAATTAAGAGAATGTGGTACATGTACTAAGAACCAGTACAAAAGATTAACACTTATCCTGAATACAAGATTAAATAATTTGCAATCAGACTATTTTAAAAACATGCGCAGATCCAGGATGTTTCTTAAGGGAACCAAATTGAAATTGGAATTTTCTTACATCCATTAATTGGGTGGTAAAATTTCATAAAACAAGCCTGATAAGGACATTTTGCCCCCCAAACTGACCAAATGATAAATGAACCTGTGAGTGACATTTGCAACAATTTCACAACTGCACGAGATACTAATGTTGAGAAGCGTTGACAACGACAAATGCAATAATAATATGTGCTGACCACATGAGGATGGATGAAGACCATTTCTATCTGTGTAGCACAAAGTGAAGATTCTGGTCAGTCTGTGCAGCTGCACAGGCTGGCCAGAAGCTTTGCTTTGTGCATATTTGAAATTGTTGGCAATGTCACACACAGGTTCATATGAATTGATAACTACATCTTAGCCAAAATTTTAAAAGGGATCTGGAGCCCCTGTCTCAACCCCTGGATCAGCCCATTTAAAAAATGTACATTACATTTAAATACCAAGTAAATAACATCTGGGAAGATACATGGTAATTACAATGTAATAAAATACATGTTTGTTACAATCATCTGAATAGAATATTGACTAGAACTCTTTATAATGCCAGATGCTACTACAATTAAAGGCTAAAGATAGAGGGTGTCAGATTTCAATTTCAAACAGACTAGATCTGTTGAAAAGCAGACTAATATCCCCCCCCCCCCCCAACACACACACAACACACACACTTTGACCCAGTTTTGGAAGCAGTTTTTGGGAAAAGTTCAATCGTGAACTTGACCATATTGACACCCCCCCCCCCAAAAAAAAAAAGAGAAAAAAAAATAGGACACTTCCTGACATAGGCAACAAATGTATAAAGTTTCATGACTCTAGTTCACTTCATTCTTGAGTTAGTCTCAAAATGAAAAATTCAAAATGTCTACAGACGGACAGACAAATAGAAGGGCAAACAGTTGGACAGACAAGGTGAAACCAATATACCCCTTACCTTGTCTACTTCGTAGGTGAGGGGTAAACAAAATATATTATCCATCAGTCAGATCTTATATTGTGGGAACTCAGTGCAATGGTCTAATTAAGAAGTTCATCAATGAGTACCAACAACACAAGGTAAGGATAGTAATAAAAGTAATACATTGTTATCACTGCATATTATCTGTAACCCAGGGCCCCGTTTCACTAAACATTTAACGATCGTTTTATGCGTAAGTCAAAATTTAAGTTGCTTCTAAATTAGTAACGAAATATGGAATTCTGCCATGAAACATCTCATTGGAATCGTCTTCGAAAGACGATTCCAATGAGATATTGCAAGGCAGATTCTAACAATGAATGAAATTAACAGGTGTGATTTGTGATTTTGACCTGCGATTAATTCTGTCATAAGAATGTTAGTAAAATGGGCCCCTGATGTTCTAAACAAACATGATGATTATCGCTACAATTTTATGATCCGCTACCCAGGAAAACCTGCCTAAGCAATGCCATTGTAACAAGAGCCATGTCGGACATGGCCATCTCCCGCCGAGAAAGCTTGATAGTAAACTAAAGCCTAATAGATTAAGGGTTCTACTTTAAGAAATTAAGCCCCTACAAAATATATTTCTTTAAAATAACAAAGGGCAATAACTCCAAAATTATGCAAGCCAGAGTTATAGTTCTTGTGCACTGCACTCCTCTTCCATGAGATCTATCCACCCATAAAGTTTCAAGTTGATAGCTTTAATACTTTAGGAGATATGCTCCAAACAAAATCTAAGTCTTAAAAATAAAAAAGGGCAATAACTCCAAAATTATGCAAGCCAGAGTTATAGTTCTTGTGCACTGCACTTCTCTTCCATGAGGTCTATCCTCCCATAGAGTTTCAAGTTGATAGCTTTAATACTTTAGGAGATATGCTCCGGACAAAATCTAAGTCTTAAAAATAACAAAGGGCAATAACTCCAAAATTATGCAAGCAAGAGTTGTAGTTCTTGTGCACTGCACTTCTCCTCCATGAGATCTATCCACCCATAAATTTTCAAGTTGATAGCTATTATACTTTAGGAGATATGCTCTGGACAAAATAAAAGTCTTAAAAATAACAAAGGGCAATAACTCCAAAATTATGCAAGCCAGAGTTGTAATTCTTGTGCACTGCACTTCTCCTCCATGAGATCTATCCACCCATAAAGTTTCAAGTTGATAGCTTTAATACTTTAGGAGATATGCTCCGGACAAAATCTAAGTCTTAAAAATAACAAAGGGCAATAACTCCAAAACTATGCAAGCAAGAGTTGTAGTTCTTGTGCACTGCACTTTTCCTCCATAAGATCTATCCACCCATAAAGTTTCAAGTTGATAGCTATTATACTTTAGGAGATATGCTCCGGACAAAATCTAAGTCTTAAAAATAACAAAGGGCAATAACTCCAAAATTATGCAAGCCAGAGTTGTAGTTCTTGTGCACTGCACTTCTCCTCCATGAGATCTATCCACCCATAAAGTTTCAAGTTGATAGCTTTAATACTTTAGGAGATATGCTCCGGACAAAATCTAAGTCTTAAAAATAACAAAGGGCAATAACTCCAAAATTATGCAAGCAAGAGTTGTAGTTCTTGTGCACTGCACTTTTCCTCCATAAGATCTATCCACCCATAAAGTTTCAAGTTGATAGCTATTATACTTTAGGAGATATGCTCCGGACAAAATCTAAGTCTTAAAAATAACAAAGGGCAATAATTCCAAAATTATGTAAGCAAGAGTTGTAGTTCTTGTGTACTGCACTTCTCCTCCATGAGATCTATCCACCCATAAAGTTTCAAGTTGATAGCTTTAATACTTTAGGAGATATGCTCCGGACAAAATCTAAGTCTTAAAAATAACAAAGGGCAATAACTCCAAAATTATGCAAGCAAGAGTTGTAGTTCTTGTGCACTGCACTTCTCCTCCATGAGATCTATCCACCCATAAAGTTTCAAGTTGATAGCTATTATACTTTAGGAGATATGCTCCGGACAAGTTTAGTGACGGAAGGACGGAATGACGGAATGACGGAACCGGAATGATGGAATGACGGACGGAGAGCATTACTATATCCCCTTTAGACTATTCCAAATACAAAGAAATTCAACTGTTGATTCAATCAGTGATTCGTGTTGCTGTGCATCCTGCATCAAAGATTGACATTCATGTATTTCAAAACGACTCATATCTTTAAAATATGTCAGTCCCTGGGATGCATAAACTTAATCAATATTTTTTGTATCTTTCATATTGAAGCAAAAAAAAAATCAAAATTTTGTTTACTACTACACCAGCCAAACAAGTTACCTGATACAAAAGTATCAATAAAGCAACCCAAAGACTAGATTGCGCCCTGCATTTATCATCTCATTGAGAAATATTCATACAAGCTTTATGCCTATGTGCAGCTGTGAACAGGAAGGGGCTCATTATTCTAAATTATGCAGCTACTAGGGCATTGTTCTTTCAAATCTCAAAAAGAATCACTGCGTCAATATGCGTTGAAATTGAAAACAAACTGCAAAATATTATAGAAAACATTAAGAAAGAAATAGAAATTGCAATTTCTTTCTTTTCCTTAATGTTTTCAAACTTAATAACCTTCAGTGCATAACAATTCAGGATAACAGATCTTAAATCTCATTTCATCCCAGTCAAACTGAAGAAAATTATGTTACACATTTATGTTAAAATCAAAGCACTGTAAGTACTGGAAGTGCCAATTGATTATCAACTTTTCGTCTTAGAAAATTAGCTAAAAACTCAGAAAATAACCTTAAAAACTGTAATTTATAATTGATAATAAATGGAACTTAGTGGACAACAAGCGACGCTTACATGCAGGCTGATATTTGTCTATACCTCCTTCCAGTAATTCACTGGTTAACAGTACTCTTTTGATAGAACATAAATAATTTTTCTTTTAATCTTTGGTAAAACATACAAAATGAAAATATAAAACAAATCATATGATCTAGACAAAACAAAAAACATAGGATTTCTGTGAAAGTATTTGAGCTAAAATTTCACCACAATTTATAGTAAAAGCAAGTCATAACATAATCAAAATTTCTGGCAAAAATATTGCTTATACATCAAGATTTAAATCATAAACGACAAAAGCACCATCTGCGGACCTAAAAGTTAAAATCTTGGTAAATTAAGTGAAGAAAATACTATAGTCATTTTCAGTTGATTTCAATCGCTCATCTCTGTGTCTGGCCCTTTAAAGCATGCCTTACATTCAGGAAAGAAAAGTGTCTGCCAAGGTAAGCAAGTGCCTTCCTATCCTGAAAAGTGTGCCTGATTTAGGCGATTGAAATAATCAACAATCACTGTCACAAGATGACTAGAATAGGGAACAAAAATGGTAGAAAACTTGACCATTCTATGGCTCAGTTCAAAACAGTTGTAACTGCCTATATGTTTATAGGCAGTTACAATATTTTGCCCAGAGCCATCACATTATCAATTTCACGAAAATAATATTATTTTTAAATTAGGTTTCGATATTTTATCATGGGAAAAAGGGAGGGCTCATGAAAAAATAATTTTATTTTCTTGATAAAATGAATCTAACAATTTTTCAAGCGTAAAGCTTTGAATCAAGATACTTTTGTTGCCTAGTAACCTGTGATATTTTTTGAAAACCCAAACAATGAGTTCAAGATAGACTGCTTGCCAAAGTGTTCGCAACAAGCCCTTTTGTATTCTAATTGCAGGGCTGCTTAATGCAAAACAATGAAATAAGGATAAATACCAATGCTATCAGAATGTTTCTTCTTTCCTTAACCCTTCTCATGTTATTCATGTCTCATTCACCCCTACTAAATATAAAGGTTTGGCATACAATATAGACTAAGATCAGCCTGCACAGATGTGCAGTCTGATCTGTGTCTGTACATCCTGCTTTTCTGCTTGAAAAACAGAAGCGTGACTAGTTGCAATATCCCCAAATTGACAATTTGCTTGAAACTAAATTTACATTTGGCAGGATAAGATTTTACATTTGCTCAATGCAAAATGAAGACAGAAAAGAAATTAAAGCATTTCAGCCATTTTTGCCATTCTGTCTGCATAAATTCATATCACTTTCAGACCCCCTTTCCTATTATCTTCTATCTGAGATTTGACAAATTTAGCAAGTAAGCTACTAACCCATTAGGGATCCAAATTCCAGTTGGTCAACAATTGACAAAATCAAGGTCATTTGAAAATCAAGATCATTTATCAATAATAGCCCATACTAGAAAATTTGATATTTTAGAGACATTTGTTTTTCATGAACATATCTTGTCAGTAATTGCTGACAGGCAGACCAAGGGAAAATGAGGCATTGGACATTGAATATTCACATAATTCCTCAAGCTATTTCAGCTGAGTTGAGCTATGAAGCATATAATTAAAAATAATCTTTTTGTAGAAGTCTTTGGTACAACTGAAATAAATCAAAATGACCTAAATGCTGAAATAAAAATAGTGAATGAAAAATTACAGCAAAAAAATTTAAGAAGAATAAATTAACAACACACAAACATATTCATTTCAATAATCAAGAACATTACAAAACTATCCAAAATGTAACATACATTTATTTGATGTATATTTGGCATTCCTTCAAAAGTCTTAATTGGACCATACTTTGTTATTTTTATTGAAAACACAATTTCAAAAGCAACACATACAGGTGCCAATGCTTCGCAATCAAGCAATAAAAAAAAACCCAGGTAATAAACTGGCATATTTGAACAAAAAAATCCAAACATTTAGAGTTATTCCCCTTGAAGTAAAGGTTACTTTTTTGATAGTAGTGAAAAATATTTCAATTTACAATCCCATGAAGTAGAAAATATTGTGGAAAATCAAGAAATTTCTTGAAACAAGCAAATTCTACCATTCCGAAGTGTTTTTTTCACTAAAAATTGTAAGGTCGTAAAATTTCTGGACTGAACTTGTAGGGGTCAAGCCTGGCCTGGTTCAATACATTTGGACTTGGAAGACAGTCCCTTGCATTCATGCAAGGGTGATACAGAGTTATATACCGGTATGAGAGAGGTATTTTGGATCCCCCCTTATATATACAGATATATAAATTAGCCAGTGTCCAACAGTTGTAACTGACTATGTCTTTACAGGCAGTTACAACTGTTTTGCACTGAGCAATCATTCTATGAACCCTATCAAGCATCTCATTAATCAGGAGTATCTAGAATGATCTTTTGAAACAAGAATAATCATTCTTTAAATTTCATTCGTACAATGGTTTATTTTTTATAGTATAGACCATTTTTTTATTTAAATCATCATTTACCATAGTTCTTTGACAGTTCCATATTATTTTGCATTTAAATGATCATTTAGCAGTTTTCACACAGTCTCTTATAATGTAGCATGACAAATAACATAAATCATACAATGCATTTACATATAATTCACATCCTGAATAATTATTGACTTAGACAACATGTATTGTTTGGAACAACAAAACAAAACAGGATTTCCAGATCAATCGAAGTCATTCAAATTTTCATTTAATTTCTCTCAAAACAAATCCAAAATTGTACAAGAAAGGGGGTAACATGCATTTCTTACGCTGTAGCTTACAAACAGCATGAAATTCTATGTTGTGGGTACTCAATTGAAATGTCTTTGAAAGACAATTCTCCTAAGTGCAGACAGTTCAGGGTTTGAAGAAATACATGTAATTGATAAAGCCACAAACTCTTGTTTGAAGTTGAATTATTACTTTCATTTATATTCTTGATCAAATATAAGTACTATAAAATAATAAACAAACATAAATTCTTGGTGGTCCCATTGTTTAAGATATGGACAATGTTTTAGAAACAATAAGAGGATCAAGAGGGCCTGTAATGCTCCACTGGCTTGAGCATCTCTAGACTTTCATTAAAACAAAGATCACTTTGACTGAAAACTGCACTTCACAATCTCTTTAGAGCTATTTTACAATGATTAACTGAGTCTGGCCCACATTGCACCAAAATATTCATTCACCATTAACCTACATACCCTTTATCCATCTTTTTACAAACATAAAGGTGATTGCAATAAGTAGATCATTCATTAGTAGAACAATTTAAATAAAGGGTCATTAATGGAACATGTATACCAAGATTTATTGAAATTAGTCCAATTGATTTAGAGTTGATGATTTATTTCAGATTTTAAGGTGAAAATTTGCCCTGGCCAGTCACACCCACATTTATGGGCCCATCATAATTTCAAAGCCAATTGAAGTTAAAGTTCACCAAAGAAATATTCATACCTAATTTAGTTAAGATTGACCAAAAATGAAAGAAGAAGAATTCAAAAATCTAAGTGGGAGAAAAGAGCCTTGCCACACTCATTTTTAGGGGGAAAATTGAAATTTCTTGAAATTTAAAGTCAAGGGTCCCAAAAGGACTATTTCAGCATAGTTTTGTTGAGATTTGCCTTATTATATTGGCGGAGAAGATTTTTAAAAATCAAAAAATGAAAATAAGCCCTGCCCTGCCATTGCCATATTTGGTGATCAATCATTTTTTTCGAAGAATTTAAGTAAAGGGTCACCAAAAGAACAACATGCAAAGTTTCATTGAAATCGGCCCAATGGTTTGAGACATGCCAATATTTGGGGGGGTCAATCAAAATTTCTTTCACAATTTAAGAAGCGGGTCAGCCAAGGATCATTTCTACCAAGATTTGTTTAAATCTGCTCTGTGGTTTTGGAGGAGAAGATGTTTAAAAAAAAGTTAACAGACCCACAGACACAAGACAGACACACTGCCAAGTCTGCCATGACAACAGCTTGCTGGCCTTCGGCCAGTGGAGCTAAAAACAAAATCATCAAACCTATGAATGTAGACGATATTGGAATGCTCCAGTTTTTTTGTTAATTAAATGGGACATATTATCAGTGTTGGGCAACCAAACTATCCTTACTTCAGCCTCAATTATGAAGGTGCAAGATTTTGGTCACAAAAGCTGTTAAAAGCTACAGATAGGTGGATGGAATATTCTTCGTAACGAAAACTCCCATGACCTGTCAATCAAATCCTATGTTTTGAGTTCTAATTGGAATCATCTTATCAAAATGATTCAAATTAGTACCATATATTATATAGCGTTTGAATGAAAAGTAACAGCTTTGGATTCTGGATGTAAAAATCAGTTGCAAATTTTTTAAATGATTACCTGCTTTGCACATAATCGAAAGTGCAAAGCAGGATATCATTAACCCTTAACATGCTGATCCTGGAATATTCCTTCTTTGACAGGAGTTACATGTATTATCGGCCTACAACCTGACTTTCTTTATTAAAACAGATAAGTTTCAGAAATTATATTTTCAAAATCAAATGCTGACTCACAATTAGGAAATACGGAGCTTTCAATACTTTTGATTTATATAATTTTGCCAAGGTTTTTATTCAGCATGACAAGGGTAAAGATGCATAATGTTTCAAGACCATTTTCTCCCTGGACACTCATTGTCTATCCTAGGATTTAAAAATGTAGGCAGAAATTTAGTTGAAAATCAACATCATTGCAAAGATTTTGGGATTTTTTGCTATTTCTCTATGTAAAAATTCCCCCATCATCTTCAAAAATAGGAGGAATTTTTCAAAAGAATTACATGAATTACACAATCCCTCCCCTAGAATAGAAACTTGGATGATACGGGTTGTAATTACTCCCTCTTATCTGTAACTCTCACTGTTAACATTTATCATGCAATGAAGACCGATGGCAGGCAATCTATTTTTAGAAACAATTTGCATACACTGAATTTCTTTGATATTTAAGGGTCTATTATAATTAAGCGCAGAAAATGACTGCATGATAAATAGAAAACATCTGAGTGTCTTAAAATATCAATGATATTTTATCTCGGCTGCGAGAAATTATCATGACGAGGCAAAGTCGTGATCAATTCTTCCAACCTCGACCAGATAACATTGATACTTTAAGACACTAACATGTTATTCCCTATGTATCTATTGATAAAACTTTCTTTTACCATTCTTCCTCTTTTTCAATCCATTTTCCTGATGGACCCCATTTTCAGCTTTCAGCTCCAATTTGTTCTTCCCATCATCCTTTTTATTCTTCCTGTTAGTCTGTTTCCCTGCCTTCTTGTCCCCGTATAAATCAATACTGAAGTATTTCTGCAGCTGGACCGAGCACCAGGCACCAATCATTGGCCCCACCCAGTATATGAGAATGTGGGTGGATCTGTACGTTTGGCCACACCCAAAGGTGTGTCCTGTTGCCATGGCAGGATGCATGTACATCCCTGTTAAATGGACGCCTGAAATAAAATTATCCATTTAACTCTTAAATCAGAGCTTAAATTTTAGAAATTTACAATCTGCAAAATAAATTCAATCCAAACAACAGAAAAATTTCACACAGCTTGCCCTAAGGCTTGTGTTTGACCCTTACACAAGGATTTGACACTCAAATATCTCAAATATCCTATTTTGACGCTAAGAATTTGCTCTTTGGGGGTCACCTTGACCCCCTTGAGAGAAAATTCTAAGGGTCAAAACTGAGTTTTATGACTCAAATTTTCCATTATATATCCAGTATACAATTTTGAATTCTACTGATCATTTTTTCCCCTTTAAATTATTACAGCAAAAGGATAATTCACACTGAAACTTGTAAAATTCTGAACACAATTAACCTTTTGATATTTTGACCCCTAAGGAATGAATTTTGACCCCTAAATAGTCAATGACTCTTCAATTTTAAATCATAACTACCTTACTTTGGGATTTTTTTAGGGTCATCTTATTTTCACCACTTTACCCAAACTGGAATGATTTATTTTGGTGCATCTTATTTTTCGCCACCTAGCAAAGGTGGCGAAAATTTGACATACCGAAATAAAAGGTTATTTACACATCGGGAAATAAGCGCAACAACTATTTCTATACCAACACATATTCTTCTGAACCCCAACTTACATGTGCGATGTAAATCCAATGTCAAACTGGTAAAGATGTGTCAAATTTCTCACACTTTGATACCTTATCAATTATCCAATCAAACACGCAATAGTCGATGTAATCGATATTTCCAGTAGACAGGTGTATGGGGGAATATGGTATCAGGGACTGTGCTAGCTTTTTAAATTTGGGAGTCATTGACTACTTGAACATAAAAATTCTGGGGGGGGGGGGGGTCAAAATTTGTTTTAAGGGGTCAAAAACTAGCTCAACATGAAAGCTTATCAGTCTTTAAAGTAATCTATGTAAGTGAAACAACATAAATAATAAAGTGAAGACGCAATTTATTTTTTATAATGTTGTTTCATTAATCCAGATCTTATTTAATAGTATGAAGATTGAAGAAAAAATTCTGTATAATCTTTTATATTGAATACGCTGCACCACTGGAAATTCAATGGGTCAAAATGACCCCATGCATGAAATTTTTGATGGTCAAAATTATATTTTATGGGGTCAAATTCCTGGTTTAAGGGTCAAACAGGAGCCCTGTGGTATATTCTTTATAGGTAATGCATATAGTCTATTAGATGGCAAATTTTCAAAATTTTAGGAATGTTTTGGTGTGTTCAATTTTAGCCACAATGCGAGGGTGGAAAATTGACGAAAAATATGACCATGGCAAAAATTTTCCAAAGTATGGTACACTCGATGTCAATAAGAAGGACAATTGCAATTCAGCAACTATCAAAAAATCAACCACGTCATTTCAAGTGAAAAAACCTTTTTTTAATAACTTTAACATGTAACACAACTGAAATAAACAACGGGGCCCTTTTGCTACTTCAAAAAAATTCAAATGGTGGATTTTATAAAGCAACTGTGTTTGTAATGTCAGGTACGTTAGATGTACTAAATGTCTGAATTAAATAAGACAGCATGCGAGTAATGATGTATTTACACCTTTCTACTTACTCCGGCACATTTCATTTAAAAGAAAAACAACCAAAAAAGAACCCTTTTCTATCATTGTTTCAGAAATCTTCAATATTGCTTTATTGTCGAATACTTTAATTATATTGTCATCAATTATATTTTAAAATGGATACTGAAATATAACTACTAAATTATTGTTTATCCGGTGGAATTTAAGTTACTTTGATATAGCAGATATGTTTTTTAACGATTTCGTGTTTTAAAAAGAGCTGAAAATTTAACGTACCTGACAAAAAACGATTAACTATAGGACATTACTTGTTATTGCTATTCTTAAAACAAAATTAAAGTTAATTATTATTCTCTTGATATATAATCCTTCTTAACCAATGAAAAGTAGTAATTACAGCTTTTAAAAAGCTGCAATTTCGACAATTTGGTCGCCCAATGATGATTAAAAAGCACTAACTGACTTTCCTATGAGAAATCACTCATATGTAATAAAAAAAGTCCCGCCAATCTTAGAGGTTTGATATAGCTAGATACAAATCCATTTTTAAGAATTTCACACTCCAATTAAAAAGACCTTTCGGTTTATTTTTCGTTTACCGCTTATCATAATTAGTCAAAGTTGCCTACTCTTTGATAAGACCTTGTCAGGGAGTGATTATGTCAATAAATATTGTTTTTCTTCTTTATTTTGACTGTGACTCTTTTTCACAAAAAACAGTTAACGTACCTGACTGATTTCATGCGACAACGATTTTCATGTAAAATTTCTTTCTTGCCTTAACGCAGTGAAACAAAATGTATTTTCCCTATTTAAAATACTATCACACGCCTGAAATACGGATAAATATTTGAATTCTTACTGCTAGCTTTGCAAATATGTGCGTAAACAAATAGCAAGCCTCTTTTGCGACAACCGTTTTTGGGGTAAATTCGGTCCATTTACTTAAATTATCTCTCGTTTGTGGATCTTTATGTGGCAAAAAGTATGTGTCCGAGGTATAGTAGATGCAGTAGGCTAAACATGCAGGATAATGGGGTCCAAATCCCAAATTCCGCTGAGATATATCCTTGCGACACTAAATTTTCGGTTTTGTCTTTCTTATTGACATTGAGTGCATAGCACAAGCCTTGTACTTACCACATGATACTAAAATGCCACCATTTATTGAATCCAGGATTGTGTTCAAGTATTTGTTCTTCGTCCATCGTTGTTGTGAAAACCAGGTGACATAGACCATTGCAAAAAATTCTATCATAAATCCAGCATAAACAGGCACTCTCATGTCCGACTCACAGTAATTTTTGTAGTAATTGGACAGTCTTGTCACATATATGGGATGTAACTCTAAGGCGAAAATCAGCATTCCGAGCCTGTATGCGACAAGGCCAGATAAGATTTCAATGAATGTAAAGATACAAGTTTTGAGCAAATTGATTTGTTTTTGGTAAAATTTGAGCCATACTCCAATTGGATTTCCATTTCCTTCAGGATAAGTATAGGTGGTCAAAAAAACAAGTGGTACCATAGCAATAAAATAACCTGGTTCACCAAAATAATTCCGAACTATGCCATGTCCAAAAGGGTATGCACAGAATACAACAGTTTTTACAAAATCATGTAAATATTCCTTAAGCACTGATGGCACAAAATGATTTATGAACTGTCGTAAAATCTGTCCGAATAAATACACGGAGAAGTAGAAAATGAAAGCTGCTGCCGCTGCTGGTAGGAATTCTGTTGTCGGGTTCCAACCAGCGATGGAATGGAAGATCTTCTGCCAGCTATGCATGGTGGTCACATGTAGAATGGTGCTAGGTTATGTTTGAAAAGTTGTGTTAGGTCAAGGTAATTGGTCACACTAAAAGGCACAGGCTGGAATGATTGCTGGAAGAATAAAATTATTTTCAGTTTTGATTTTTAGAGAAGATATAAACAAAATGAGTTTGTTAAACAAAAATGCTCTCATCACAACCTTTTATTCACTATCTGTAGTTTGATACAATTCGGAAAACTTGAACAGCACAAAGGAAATTCATTATGGTATAGTGGAAGCATAATGACCTGAACCTGGCCTTTGTGATTAAAATACATTAAATATCAGTTGTTTCCCTTCGGCAAAACACGAGTTACCTGCAGAATTCAATTGTAAAGTTGGAGTGCATGTGTTCGCACTGTTAACAAGTTATTGCCCATGCCTTTTTACTGTAACGGCAATATTTAATCATCTTCAAGAATTAGTGAATCAATACATAAATTGAGTCTCTTATTTAATAATCTTATGATGAGGGTCAGAAAAAAAAACACAAATCACAAAAGTCTTTAATTGCTTTTTTTATGTTTATTGAATTGAAATGAAATCCCCTCTCAGTCTCAAACAGGCAGGAATAATTGCTTTTGAAATTGAATTGTCTGCTCCATGACTAGGTGCCCTGTAAATCTGTATATTATTAAGTCCATACATGCCTTTAATTTGTACAGTATAACGGAATGTCCATGGTTGATCGTCATGTGCCTAAGTAGGTATTGTATTCATGAGCCTATTTATTTATTCTGCATAAAGGTCAGGTTCAAGTTAATATGTACTCGCTATAATCGACATCAATTGTGAAGTTAATTTATTTTTCAAAAAATATTTTGTTCTTTTTTATTTTATCAACGATATATAATTCCTATATCTAAATAATCATTCTAGTAAACAAAAATAAATATGAATAAGAATCAGTCTTAATTTCAAAAAGTTGAATGATTTTAATTCTGACATTTATAGGTAAAAGGTAGAATAGTCTTACTCTTAAATTTTACTTAACATAACTTTATGCCTAGCCCACTTAAATAGAAGATTATTCTTTAATATTTTTTAGAGATAAGATCTTAGATCTATATATTTACCCTGATAATTAGATTTCTGTCACACAGTTACAAACATGTTGGTTCTACTAATTACTACTAAAGTTTATATTATAATTCATTGGGTCATGTTAAAAACTAGATAAAGATTTCAAGGGGACAACACAAAAGAATACCATTGCAAGTGTCCATATCTTTATAGATACTTACAATAGTTAAACACTGAGAATTATGGACGTTTCGTACCATAACCATTTCGTACCAGACGTTTTGTACCATAGGTGAAGACATTTCGTACCATAGGTGAAGATGTTTCGTACCATAGGTGAAGACGTTTCGTACCATTTAATTACCATTTTCGTACCACAGGATAATTAATCTTATAACCATTTAGATACAGAATTCGTACCATATGTGTTGTTTTGGGATGACAGAAAAGAAGTTAAACTTTTGATTTTATATTATTTCGTTGATAGTTAATCATTTTATAAAAAAAAGATACATGATACACATTACTCTTAGAAATAGAATATACAAAACAAATAAATATACACAAATAAGTTGGTGTATAATGATAATTCTTTTTCTATTTATTTCTTTTATTGTTGAAGCTTTGTAGATACATTTTAAAAGGCGCCTGAATTTCGTAAACTTGTTAGCATCTTTACCTGAAAAATTATAAGTTACGAAACAAACAGCAAAACAAAATGTTGTAACTAGAACAGAATCATACTGGTTATATTTTATCAAATTGCCTGAATTGCTATTGTTTTTTTGTTTTGTTTTTTTTAATCTAAAAATATATATTCTTAATATATAGATAGTACTTATTGTACAAGTTCATATTTATTTCTTGAAATATATATTGACTACTTGACGACGTGCTGCAATTACTAAGAACATTAAAAATAATCCACCATCACTTATAGTCTCATAAAACACATCACCAATAAAGTCTCATAAGCATGTCTTTATTTATTCCATGAACAAACAAGGCTTATTGCTAATCAGTTGACAATTAATAATTGTAGGCAAACACCAAACAATTTATTGTGGATTAGTTATTACCAATCTTGAAGCAAACAAGAGTCAAACAACAAAACCACCCGATCAACATATTCATAATTTGGCCCACTCCTTTAATTAGTAAAAGGACATAAACTTAATAGGCTCACAAGCAAATACAACGTTTTCGTGCGATTTTATATGGGAAAAATCAGTTTTTTTAGAAATAAAGATTTTGAAAATCATTTAGTTAATATTTCCATTTTGGTACAAAATTATCAATGTTTGGTACGAAATGGATAACATATGGTACGAAACGTCTTAGCCTATGGTACGAAATGGTCATCATATGGTACGAAATGGTAATATATTTTATGGTACGAAATGGTTATGGTACGAAATGTGCATACCAACACTGACACCTTGAACTATGCATTCATAATTTCATTGGAGAGCTTGGAATGTCTAGCACAGAGCTTTGATACCTTGATGACTGGGTAAAGCAAATCTAAGATTGCCATTTCTAAAAAAACATTGTTTGTATTTATTTGAATCATTTCATTGATACGTTTCAAATGAATAACAACCAAACAGGATTCATGGCAGTATTTAAAAAAACTGTTTCTCTGACAGTTGCATGCATCGAGTTGGAATATTGATCGATCAAAGGACATCCGTAAAACGTCACGGATCTTGCTCCTTTATATTCCATGAAAAAGAAATTATCTTGATAACGATATCGAACAATTGATTACAATCTTTTCAAAGGCAAGAAAAAATAAGGTAAAAACTCTCACCTGCAAACTTTCTCAGGTGACAGTCCTATCTGTGCATGTGGCAGTAGCCTCCCTTGAATTTGACAAAAATTTTCGGTTGCTACACTGAAATGAATAATAGACCTTTTCGTGTTTTCTTTTTTCCGGTAGTTCGCGCATGCGCACAAACGCTTCCGGACGGCAAGTATACTTCCGCATTAATGTTTACATTAGTTACCTACGTCAATACATGTCGAGGCGGCAGATTTAAACTAGGTGAAACGGTGTGAAGTATTTCGCTTGTAACACGATCAATACACTACGGAAAGTATATTCCGGTATTCTGATTTCCTGAGAACTTAGGGACAAGAATGGTTTTGATTGTTAACAAACCGACTGCGTGTCTACTGCCCAGCGAGCATATATCAACATTGAAGGTAGCGGAGATTGAAAAAGATCCTTGCATACTCTTTGAAAAAAATAAAATTTGATAACCACGTGAATATTACTGTGATTCGTGGTAACCAGCGTGTGATACTGATCAATAGGTCTTTCAGACACCTAAAAAGTACTTGCATGCTACAGAAAATATCCAAAGGCGATTAACTAAACTTGTTCCTGGACTCGAAGATTTGCCCTATGAAGATTGTTATACTACAGCAGAAAGAGTTTTGATCTCATTCAACTATTTAAACTCATAAAGAATGTTGATGATTTTTACTTTAGTAAATTTTTTGAGCTCTCTGAATCACCCAACTGAGGTCACTGTCATAGTAAAAAAATTGTTTATCCCAGCTCTTTGAAGACAATAAGACTCCAATTGTTTTTGTATGTGTGTAATTGAACTCTGGAACCCATTATGGGAACATATCGTTGCTGCAAAATCAGTGCTAAGTTTCAAAACATTGTATGACAGACATTACAATCATCTTAAGCATATGTTAACTGACATAGGGCCTATATAAATAAGCAGCCACCAGCCTACAGTACTATATTAACACACCGGAAGTGGACCGACTTTTATGTACCAGAATTGATGTAGAAGATGAGACTTGGATCTCAACAAATCTACCGAGACGGAAACAAGTATAATGACAAGTGGAACTTCAGGTGTGAGACAGTTGCCTTTGTTCTTGTCCATAGCTAGGTCTAGCAAAAAACATGCATGCTTGCCATTATAAATTAACAGATTCTATGTACCTGGTAGGCTAAGTAGCTTTTTTTCAAATTCCTACTTTGTCAGTAATGTGAATTTTCTTCACATTACTGGGACAGAATTTTTTGAAAGGGGATTCAACTTACAAATGTGTATTTCTATTTCTATGATTGGCCAAATTAATTGAGTTTTTCCAGGAAAACAAAATTAATAAGACTGCACAGGAAAGGGGTGAGGGCAAATGAACCCCTTCTAGATATGTTACTGAATGACATGTATATGAAACTTTTCATTTCTTAAATGCTTTCAAGTGGAATCTGCATATTTTCTTTAAGCTTACACTTTGCAAATTTGAACTCATGGGTTTTTTGCCCATTCAGATAAATGTGTAACCAAGATTTCAAGAACTATAAACACATAAAAGCTATGCATGATTTATAAAAATACAACTTGGTGTCTACTGGGGAACAGCTCAAAAACATGTACCCATCTAGGAAAAAAGAAGATGCTATTTCTTTATTTTTTTTGTCTTTTTGACATTTAGATTACCCTAAAAAGATCTTTCAATACCATTTTACATATTTTGCTCTAGATGCACATGTTTCTTGTGTCTAATGTAAAGTACTATTTTAATTATATAATCCATGTAATCATGTCATATTTCAGAAGAATAATGAATTGGTTGTCTGGAATCCTTTATAACAAAGTTTGAAATTTAATCCTCAGTCTCAAAATTGAACTCTAAAAGAAATAGGTGATTTAAATATCTTTTAAATAAATGTACAAATATACATATTGTGGTATGAGTGCTCACAGTAGTTCAAGTAAAGTCTTATCGTTATGCATCTTAAAATGTGCAAACTAAGGGCTAATGTCAAAATAAGATTTAAAAAAATCATCAAAGCAAAAAATATGAAGCCTGGTCATTTAGGATGATTTGAGCACTCTTCCCCTGGCAGAAGTTGGTAACTTAACTTCAAACATGGTCCCATGTCACGTCAAGGGTATCTTAAAATTTGCAATATTACATTTCCTAGACAAAATGGAGAAAAAATCCCTTGTTACATACATGATTTCATGTATGAAGCTCCTTTAGTATCAAAATTGAATATGATGCATCTATACACGTGAAGTACAGCTAATTATCAGTCTATTCTTCCAAATCATGATAAATTACATTAAAATGTCATGAAACATTTACCTTTTTTTTTTATAAATTCATAATCATCACTTATTTCCAAACACTTTGCTTGCAACATGTATCTATTAAAGAACAGCCTTGACAGCTGAACTTGGTAAGTTGGCATATGTTCTTTAGGATTATTAAATACTTGGCTCACCAAAAAAGTATAATTTCAGGTTATGCAACCTTGTGCAAACATGTGAAGAAAAAGTTGTCCAAGTTTAACACATTCACATATAATCACACCTTCAATTCCAATTAAAAGACAAACCTGGGAAAAGTTTGTGGAAATGTCACAAGAAATTGCTCAAAACAAACTGTTTCTTTCACAAAGCTTTCTATATAGAAGAAAATAATTTTCAAAACTTCTTCTAATGTCTTGACCAAATTTGAATTCGGACAAATGTGAAATTATATTGTCTGGTTATGGGTTAAATCTTAGATATCAGTGGTCAGGAATCATTTTGGAGTGAGTTATTGAGAGATTTTCTCATTTTTTCCCAAGAAATCTCAATGAAACTGGCTTAATGAGAGAAAAATCGCAAAGCAAAATTTAATTCAGCAAAGAATTTGTTTGCTCAGTGCATAACAGTCATTCGATAGGCAGTAACAACTGTTTTGCACTAAGCGATTGATTTGCCAAAAATTCAAACTCCTAAAAATTCTTGAATTTCTCATTAGATTCAGCTTAATGAGACATTTTTGCACATGCTTTTCTGAGCCAGGATTATCCCTGGTGATATTTTTTAACTGTGCACAGAAGAGTTGCTTGTTCAGGAATCATGTTCATGTACATTGTAATTGCTCTTAGAAGTTAAAATTGGGGGTAGAGAGCAGATCTATTCATTTGAAAATGTCTGAGATGTAGAAAATGTTTTTTATTGCCATGGAGGTACTAACCAAAAAATCTAACCACATTGTATGAATACACTAAGCTGATTAATACACAATTTTCAACTCATACCCCCATAAAATGAAAAACAAAATCTGTTAATTTCTTGCAATTTAATGACACAGCATGAAAATGATAAAGAATTATACCAATTCTAAGACATTTTATGTAGCTATTTTTTGCACAAGTACACATTAAAGCTGTTCATGAAAAATTTTGTTCATGTAGGTATGAAATAGGGACATACCTAACAGTAAAACATATTTTGAAATAAATTAGTTCATTCAAAAACTTGCAAATTACTTGAAAAATGCAAATTAAGTTCCTTTTATTTTGAAAGGAAAAGGGTAAACACTTTAAAACAAAGAAAAATACTGAAAAAAATATTATTTAGGAAAAGGAAGAAACTGTTTTCTACAAAAATTCCTCCTTTTTCTCACAATTTTTGTCAGGCCTGCATACATTCAGCAAGACAAAGTTGCTACTATGACAAGTTTATCTTATGCCCGAGTGTGTAAGTCTGTCCCAATTTGTCCAAACCATATAACTCCTAAAGAGATGAAGAATATGTACATACAATTTATTTCATGGAGGTATGTCACTAAAAACTGAACAACATATATCAATATACAAAGCCAGTTCATACATTATAGGTGTGATTAGGATTAAGCTTCATACCAACATAAAAACCTAAAATCCATAAAATAAACCTGATAAAATTTGCAATATTGTCAACCTTCAAAATAAAGTCTCAACAAAATGAGGCATCTTTTTGGGGGGGACTTCTTTGTGCGCAAGCTTAATTTTTTTTTCATTGAGGTATGCAAGCAATTTTTCAGCAAATCATAAAGCATGGATCTTGACGGACAAAACTTAAAGTAAATTGGTTTTGGATGGATCCCAGAGTAACTTGGCACAATTGTCATCCATCATATGAGCAGAAAGCCATTTGACACAAATTTTCAGATAGCTCTAGGGTAAAGGTTACAGGTCAAGGTTTTGAATTGAGCTTGTCTGAGGCACTGAATGGTCAAATATTGAAACTCAGCTTCTGCTGGCTTGACTCAAGTCATGTTTGGACAACCATTCTAGATGTACACTTTTTTGCTTTATTTTCTCAATTTTAGCACTCTTTGAAATTTGTCTAGGAGTTTATTTTTTTAATTGAAATTACACGGGAACAAAAATTTAAACAAAATAGTTAGGTTCTTTTTTCTGTACCAGAGCATACTGTTTTACTGTTGTCTCTCTGTCCATCTGTTGGTCTGTCTGTATGAAAAACTTAAACAAACCATTTAACCTTGCCAAGCACTTTCAAGTTAAACTTATTCAATATGCAATGTTAAAATTATTTTGCATTATGATAGATCTCAATGATCAATATCCACAATCAAGTTCAAGGTCAATGTCATAAATTAATGTAAAATCAGTTTTCAAAATGTGACCAAAAATGAAATAACATTGCCTTTTACTTCAAACATATTCAAGATAAAATTATTCTATTTGGCATGAAGATATGTCTCATTAACAAGCATCTGTAGGTATGTCATACTTTAAGAAGAACTGCTCTTATTTAGCATTTATATATTTTCATATGTAGCGGATGCCAAGGTCAAGTTCATGTGACAATTTAAGTCAAGGTTATCCTTCAAGGTAAAATATCTAAAAATAAAAGTTTTTTTGAAAGCATATTTGTGTTTGCAAACACTTCTTTTTCAAACTGACACCTACTGTGCTAGTTCAAAGACAGAATTTGTGTTTTCCATAGACACTTTATTCAACACTTTCATCCAATGATTAATTCCCCCTGTACAGAATATCAAGCACACCTTACCAATACCGTGAAGAATGATTTTCACATAGATTAGATTAGATTACCATATTTCTCCTGATAAACACGCCCTTAAGCTATACATAACATGGTCAGGGAATTTTTATTTAGTACGCATTTTCTGATAATTTAAATTAATGTCTTTAAGGCCATTTTCCCTTTAATTTGAGGTGAATTTCCTCTAAGCAATCATATGAATGATTGTTTAGAGGAAATTCATCTCAAATTAGAAAAAGTAGTCTCAAAAATTTCCTAAAACTGAGGCATTTGAAGAGGGTTTTCTTAGAGAAAAGTGTAGGGGTCCTACTATTAGGGAGGGTGCTATTATTATATTATTAGGGGAAATACGGTAGATTGGAAAGGATATGATATGATATGAAATGATATGATAATTATGATATGATATGATATATGAAATGAAATGATATGATATGATATGATATGATAGGATGGATGGATGGATGGATGGGTGGATGGATGGATGGATGGATGGATGGATGGATGGATGGATGGATGGATGGATGGATGGATGGATGGATGGATGGATGGATGGATGGATGGATGGATGGATGGATGGATGGATGGATGGATGGATGGATGGATGGATGGATAGAAGGATGGATTGATGGACAGACAGACTGACAGATGGATGGATTTTGGTAAAACGGATCAACAAGAGCAGGCCCTACAATTAAACAATGAATATGATGATGCATTAAAATCAACCTGATTCCACTTTTTTTTTATTTTCTTTAAACTGAAGATAGTTTAAAATCACTAGACCCTGACCGTTTCTTTAATATTTCACCCCCAGAGTACAGATGTTGTTAGAACTTAAGTGGTTTTTTTTTTTTTTTTTGCTCACTTGAGCACGAACTCAAGGTGAGTTATTGTGATTGTGCAATGTCCGTCGTCCGCCTTCCACAATTTCTTTAAAAATCATCTTCTTCTTCTAAACTGAAACTTGACAGGGATGTTCCTTGGGTCAAGCTCAGCCATAGTTGTTCATATAAATGAAATCCACCCTTAACTTTCCCTTTACCCTTTACAAAAAGGGTGAAATTAGGAAAATCTTCAAAAATCTTCTCCTCTGAAACCAGAAGGCAGACAGCTTTCATATTTAGTATGTAGCATCCTCTAGTGGACCTTTACCAAGTTTGTTCATACCAAGACCCTGGGGTCAAATTTGGGCTCCACCTGGGCACAACCCTTTTTACATAGAATCAAAGAGTGAAAATCTTTAAAAGTCATCTTCTCTGAAACCAGAAGGCAGACGGCTTTTACATTTGGTATGTTGCATCATCTAGTGGGCCTCTTCAAAGTTTGTTCATATCAAGAACCTGGGGTCATATTTGGGCTTTGTCCGGACACATCCCTTTTAGCTCTTCTGAGCATGAAGGGTAAAAAAACGAAAATCTTCTTCTCTGAAACCAGAAGGCAGACAGCCTTCATTGTTGGTATGTAGCATCATCTAGTAGACCTTTACCAAGTTTGTTTATATCAAGAACCTAGGGTCATATTTGGGCTCCACTGAGGTGAATTTCTTTTTACATAGATTCAAAGAGCGAAAAGGCATATCTTACTACTTTACTTTACTCATTGATAACATTTGGTATACATGTTGATATGATAACCATTTAAGTTTCAGATAAAATGTATAACTTCTAAACAAAAAAGAAACTTCGATTAATATCACTTTCTAATAATTATTTACACAATTTAACCTCCTGAAGAGTTCATGAGTGTTCAACCTCATTCACGTCTTTGCTTGGACCCTTTTCTGGCTAATATCTATACATTTCACACCGAGGACCCAAGCAGGTCCCTGATCACATGACAGAACTCAATTTCTTATCATAACCATTTCAAAGCAAAAAAAGGTGATTGAATGGTTTTTACTTCATTGTAAAATGTCCCTATTTCTTTTGGCGAATATAACATCCTGCAGTTGTGAAAAGGGGTGCATAATTGCCACCTAGCGCCTTCTCATACATCACATAGGTGGATATATGTTCCACAGATGATACATTACTTAAAATAGATATGTGTAAACCAATAAAAATTAATTTACCTCAAAAGAACCATCTGTCAAGTGAGAAAAAAAATTAGTCCATAAGGTCTTCAACTTTCATATTTGGTTTGAATGACCTGACTTTACATAGAAATAAATGTTTGGCATGACTTTCATTTCTAAGTGCGCTAAATTGAAAATTAGGTCTTTCTTTATAGAATCACCAAATATTCATAGACATATAAAGAAGGAAACACAGAAAATCTTCCTTTACATTTAGAATTTTTTTTATTGAATTAAAGCCCTGAGATCAAAATAAGCCCAGTGAATATGTACAATGCTATAAATATCTCTCTAAAAGGCTTTGCCCTCAGTTATGATCTAGAAATCTTTTGCTGATTCATGATGCTATTCCTTAAGATAGTCATAATAATGATCAAAATAGTTCTACCTGTCTTTGAGATGTACAATTTATTATATTAGTTTTGGATAGAAATTGAGCTTTAGTCATATGATAACTTGGTGGCATTTTAAAGTTTTGAAAAAAATAAAATTCAAGATATTGCCATCACCTTTGTAGTTTTGTATGAATTTAGTTTATTGTAAATTTTGGTGTTGTGGTAGTTCTTCGATATTGAATCGGCTAATAGATGTTTTGGAAATTCCAATGGCTTCAACTTGAATGGCCCTGGTCAGTTCTTTTTAAGTTTTTTGTTAATACAGTTTATACAGTAGTCGAGACCAGATGCACACGATGGTGCAAAAGCTAAACTTAGCCTTTTACGGTCCGTTTCTTGGTTTCGCTCAATGCTTGCTTTTTTCACTTTGTTCTGAAATATCCCGTGAAATGCCTGTGCTATGATAGCCCGGATTCAAGCGAACAGCGGCTTTAATTTGAGTTCTGAGGTTGATTTTTACATGTCACGCTCTAATAAACTCTTCTCTTCACCCATCTTATTTTCTTATCGTCAAATTAACGACCAATCGCTCACTTAAGGTTTTTAAAACTCCCGGTTTTAAAATCTTTACATAGGTAACTAATGTAAACAATCACGCGGAAGTATTGATTGCCGTCCGGAAGTTTTTGTGCGCATGTGCGAAAGTTATCGCGAAAAGGTCCATAAACCTTTTCTATCTTTGGGTACAGACTGTAGTAGATTTCACAAATTCTCTTTTCACAACACCCCAGTCACACTGCATCCAATACCGGCCTCTCAAGCAACAGCCTACAATGAAACAATCATTTAACTAGTTTGAATCAAGTGTTAAGCTGCCAAGAAAAACCAAAACTTTTAATCTATGCATGAAATAGATGTCAAATTAACCGATCCTGGTTATTTGTTTTGGTCGCGAAAACTGATGAAAATTTGGCTGTTTTGCACGAAATTCAAACTTCCGTGGTTGCCGCAAGGGAAATGATAATCTGTGTTAGGCTTGCTTTTTGTAAAGCAAAAATAGTGCCAATTCTGGTGATGCATCACAAAGTATTTGCCAACCATCTTCTTTTTTCACAATATTCTGCGGAACACTTACCCTATTTTTTCGGCCCTTTCAGCCGGCTAAAATCCGATACCCCACCACCTTTTGTTTACATTGTCACCGGGTGCAGAGAAACTGTCAAAAGGTCATGACCTGTTAGTTTCGTATTCATAAATGGTCTCAAAATTACATCATAGGATCATTTAAAGCAACTTTTTGCATTAACATGTTCAAATATCTACTCAAAACTTACCTTTGCCTATTATTTCTAATTTTGACCATGGCCAATTCGCATATTTCACACTCTACTACATACTGGGTCCTTTTATCCGCTTTACTCCGGGTTACCATCAACTTAATAGAAATATAAGAATATTTCACTTTTAATATTATCCTTAAAAAATATGCGTTTCTTGTTTACTATAAGAATATGAGAAAAAAAAATAATAAATAAAAAAAATGAAAAGTTAAAAGAGACAGGTGGTCGAATGTAACTATCATCGGTAAACTCCGTATAAGTTTCCGAAGATTCCCGAGGCGATCTTACTTATGCAGACGCTTCAAAATGGAAACCAAAACACACAACACGTGTACTTCTCAAAAGACTAGATTTAGCCATCTGAATTCAGGAAATTACGGTAACTTAGGGAGCAAACAACTGCAGGTAATTAAGAAAGCAACTTCGTTTATTGATAACAACAACACCAGACAATTTTACAAATATCAAATCTCACGACAAATTGAGTGATCATGATGTTATTACATGCGAGTATAAAACATTTAAACCATACAAAAAATATCCAAAGAAGACATTTCTACTTTATTCCAAAGGAAATTATGACGCCATGAGGGAAGACCTAGTAACGTTCAGTAGAGAAAAGTACTTCAATGGCCACCAAAACAACAGAAATATTGAAGAAAATTGGAACCTCTTTAAAACAGCAATACAAGAATCTATAAAAAGAAACATCCCAACCAAAACGGCCAAAGGATCTAAAACCCTTCCTTGGATTTCAAATAAGATAAAAAAAATGGTGAAATTAAGAAATAAAGTTCATGCAAATTATAAGAAAACTAATAGCCAGAGACTTAAAAGGAAATGGCAAATTATTAGACAATCAATCAAAAAACTAACGAAGGAATCTCACGACAATTATGTCAACAACCTCATAGGCGACATCAAAAGTGATTCAAAACCATTTTGGAGATATATTAGTAGCCAAAAGTCAGAGAAAAGTGGTATACCACCACTCAAAAACACAAATGGTACAACAGTTGAATCAGACTATGAAAAAGCAGAAGCCCTTAATTGCCAATTTACGAGTGTGTTCACAAAAACAGAATATACATCTGTCCCAATTTCATGCAGTTCTAACAAGTTTCCAGTTATGAACAACATAAATATCACACCGAAAGGAATAGAAAACCTACTAAAAGGATTAAATGTAACCAAAGCTATGGGCCCAGACATGTTACACCCTAAAGTACTAAAGGAGCTGAACCCAAGTATAAAGGACACTCTTGCCCACCTTTTTCAACAATCTATTGACTCAGGGGTAGTCCCAGAGGAATGGAGACTGGCAAATATATGCCCACTATACAAAAAGAACGATAAATCACTCCCATGTAATTATCGTCCAGTTTCCCTGACATGCATTTGTTGCAAACTTCTAGAACATGTGATCTGCTCAAACCTTATGAAACACTTCGAAAACCACAAAGTACTTAATGAAAAACAACATGCGTTTAGGAAACATCACAGCTGTGAAACACAACTTACTACAGTGATCAACGACTGGGCACAATCAATAGACTGTAACAAACAAGTTGATATATTTATTTTGGACTTTGAAAAAGCCTTTGATACAGTGCCTCATGAACTATTGAAGACCAAATTACATAAGTACGGAGTAAGAAAGAACATACTGAATTGGATAGACTCTTTCCTAGTTAACAGAAAACAACAAGTGGTAGTAAATGGTGCCAAATCAAACCTATCTTCTGTCCAGTCTGGTGTACCGCAAGGCACAGTCCTAGGACCAATACTATTCCTAGTCCACATCAATGACATAGACAGTAACATTACATCAAACATTCGACTTTTCGCGGATGACTGTGTATGCTACAGAGAGATTAATTCACATTCAGACTGTAATGAACTACAAAAAGATATCAACATGCTTGGTAATTGGGCCGACCAATGGGGAATGCGTTTCCAGCCAGCTAAGTGTAATATTATGACCCTCACCAGAAAAAAGAGTACAATCAACCACACCTACACCCTAAAGAACACACCCTTACAAGCCTTAAAGTCAATTAAATACCTAGGAGTACACATAACAAACAACTTATGCTGGAGTAAACACATAGAAGAAACATGCAAAAAAGCTTATAAGACACTTGGACTCTTAAAACGAAACCTAAACCAGTGTCCCCTTGAGGTTAAACTACAAGCATATAAAGGACTTATCAGACCAGTGTTAGAATATGCGAGTGCAGCATGGGATCCCCACCAAATTTATCTACAAGAAAAAATAGAAACTATACAAAAAAGATCTGCTCGTTTTATTACTTCTAACTATGATTACAATCCAGAATCTATGACCAACATTCTATCATCGTTGAAACTGGACAGTCTTAAACAAAGAAGAAAGAGAAATCGTCTCATTTTATTCTGTAAGGGCTTAAACAACAATGCTTCCATACCAACTAACCAACTAAATAGACCAAAACGTACCTCGAAAACAAGACATGCTGAACACTTCAACCTCTTATATGCAAGAACAGAGACATATAAATCAAGTTTTATTCCAAATACTATTCGGGACTGGAATTCATTACCACCGGAATTAATTAAAAATTACACAAACTCGAGTGATCCTGTTATAACCTTTATCCACGATATCAAAAACAAATTCTAATTACCAACACTTGACGCAAGCGCGGCGAAAGAATGTCCAAGGATGTATCGCCGTACACAATCAAGATCAAGATCAAGTTTGCTGTAATTGTCAATTTTCACTTGTTTATAGAAGACAAGATTCGTACCCTAAAAGATTCGTGACGAGATCCGATTATCTATCTATCTATACATCCTGCATCACCCTCTTTCGAATATAACGTGCAGTTGCGCTGTCAGTGACATAGTAAAAGGGGGGGGGGGAAGAGATAAAAAGTGAAAGTGAAGCTGACAAGTAAATCTCAAGGGCTTCTCAAAATATTATGGTAGTTCAATAGCAATATGATTATTCAAAAAGAAAAAAAATCCAAAAGAAAGGGGAAAATAAATTTTGAATGTCAAAAAAAGGATTGATTTCAAGAAATTTTCCTGACAGCCATATTCATCAAGTGGAGATCTACTGTCCACTCATGAAAGAAGCCGACAGGCTTACATCAGGGGCAAACTTAATTCAGGCCGGGGTGGGCCCTGTCTTTGTTGTTTTTTCAGCTTGAAACCAGCCCTGCGTTCAGGCTGAAAAGATATTGCGAACTGTTTTTAAATTATGCCCTGTTTTACACGCAAGACGAAGTGCATGTGTAAAGCGGGGTAAAACTTGAACCATTACGTCATCCTGGATGCAGGGCTGGTTTCAACTTTCAAGCTGAAAAAACAACAACAAAAGGCCCCGCCCGGGCCTGAAATAAGTTGGCCCCAAATTTTCGTCCATAGAAAATTTCCGGTCTAATATCGAAAAGGAGGCTCCGCTTGTTAAAGTTAAACAAAGTTAAAGTGAGAATGGTGTTTTTTCAATAATCTCTGTGTGAAAAGATTACATGGTGACGAAAAAAATATTAGAATAGTAAAGATTATGTATGAATGAATATATTCTTTTGGACATAACCTTAAAACAAACTTATAGGATTGGCAAAATTGCGCCCCCTCCTGACTTGGTGTTTACAAACAATTCATTAGCCAATCAGAAGTGCTTGGTGCACATACATCATCAAATAATGAAAAGCCAATACCATGTGACTGTATTCTGGTCACTTATTGTCGGCTTTTATAATAGTCGACAGTGGAACCAGTCTACTTGGAGAGGACAGAGCTGGTTGTAGACAGACGGTTTGTACCATAACCATTTTGTACCAATCACTTCGTACCATATAGTATTGGATTTTTTTCATTATAGTGTTGGAGATTTCCCACCTTGTGCATAACATTTTCTGCCACTACATTGATTAGATATTTTTTAAAGCATTTCCAGAAAAATATAATTAAAAATGCTTTATTTGATAATTTCCATAAAAAATATAATTTTATAAGAAAAAGATGACAGGAAAACACATCTGTTATCCAAAAGTGTCTTAACCCTTTCCTGTTTTAAAAAAAATTGGACCTGTCCAAATCCAAATGTTTTGCAGACGAAAATTAAAAGTGGAAATAATTTGAAAAATAACCATTCAGTAGGGTAGAAAATAGTGTGGAAAAAGAAGAAAATGCTTGTTAGAAGCAATTTCTTCTTTTTTCACAATGTTTTCTCAATCATGAAATCACAGGCACGTAAAAAGCAGGGATTAAACAGCAAAGGGTTAATCATTTGAACGAATTGGCATATAATGTCCACAGACAACATAGCAAGGAAAATCTGCTTGTCTGTGCAGCTTAATGGACGACTCGGACAACTCGGATAGCTTATGGCATGTCGAACATCGTGAATTAACTCGGACTTTACAGAAACAACTTACCAAAATGATTAAACAATAAACATATACCGAAGCGCTAGCTGCAATAATGTACCTCTCCTCTGATATGCTGACGGTCAAGACTCTATAGGCATCAGACTAACAAATGAGGGTTATGATAACGCAACTACCTAGGTTCAGGAAACGACTTATGACAAAATGACAGTTGTGATTTAGTTGATTTGTGTAACAGAGGCGACAGAATCATGATCTAAATTTTGTCTGAAATAGGATTATATTTTTTAACCAAAAATACGGAAGATTTGTGCAATTATAACCAAAGAAAGAAATTACTGGTATTTATGTTTTGTTCCAATAATCCAACATTAAGTTCACGAGGCTATCTGGCGAATCTACAAAACTTTTTGTAATCGAGTTAAGCGTCCAGAACATTTTATTTTTCAAGGAGGGAGAACTGGTCATCAAAGGCGCAGACAACAGGTGTTCGGCTATTTTGGGGGCTGAATCTAGACTTGGCATGCTGCACACACTTGTAAATCCTTGTGAGATATCAAACCCTTTCTTTCTAGAGGATATATTTATTTGCTTTATTTGATTCTGCTGTTGGATTTAATATGGGGAAATGTGATTATTTTATATTTTCACTGAAGGTAGGACTTTTTCCAATAAAATTGAGACAATGTAAAATAATCTCTCAACCTTTCCGATTGAGTGGGGTATGCGAGTATGAATTCTTGATACCATGATTATAATTTTCGATTAGAGCTTGAATTTCTCGTCAGTTTCTGTCTTCAATATTCATCAATTGATTGCGATAAAGTCGTAGCAGGAACTTAGATGGGCACCGGTATAATCATTTGGTGACAAAGCGGCGACATGCAAGACTTAATAATCTTTGAAAGATTATTAAGTCTTGCAGACTTTGAAAACATAGAATAATGCTATTTCCTGAGACTCGTGAAACATATATATTTTACAATTATTAATCAAATAATTTCATTCTTCATCCGAAATCTGTGTTTGGCAAAATGAAAAAAAATAATCAATATCAATAATTATAATTGACATTACACGATCGTCTGGTATAAAAATCCTTCTCTATTGCACAGAACCCAACACGAACAAATCAGTTAGTCCATTGGCATTGTTACATTGGTATTTTGCGAGTAAATAAATTTGTAACAAATATTGCAAAGCTATTATAAAATTTTCTTAAATTACATAGGTCCCGGAAGCAGGAACCGGTACTTTCAAAATGAACCGATACCAATTACTCGGGACGTCATGGTACCGGGAGTAACCGATTCCAAAGTACAGGTGCCCATCCCTACAGAGAACATAGCTTTAAAAAAGACTAGCTGTAATTTAAGCGGTGTATATATCTTATTGAGAAGAAGTGCATTGCAAAGAGGCACATGTCTTGCTGGCCTTAATTTGGAATTATTTCCCAGTTGCTGTTTAAGGACTTGGGAAAAAATGCGAGATTGGTGCACTGTCCCTGCAAAGTTCAGTGTTTTTACTGGTGAGTTTGGGGTCCATGAAAGCAGAATTTATGGCCTTGAAATAATCTAAGGTGTACAACTTGTTTCCAAAAGAATGTAAAATGAATATTTAATGAGTTCAAACTTATCATGTATAATCAGTAAAAAGAGGTAAAGGCGTCTATTCTAGGAGGTGGGGATTGCGTACTAAAGCACATACTTTTGAAAAGTCCCCCCTATTTTGAAAACGATCAAGGATTTTTTCACATAGACAAAGAGAACAAATTCCAATCTTTTTGCCAATTTTGCCGATTTTCAATAAAATTCCTCCCTACTTTCAAAATCCCAGAATAGAAACTGCGCACTATCAAAAAATGACAGCACCTAGATGGCTCAGAGCAAAACAGTTGTAACAGCCTATAAATAATTAATGAGCCAATGAACTGTCCTGTATACATCCACCCTGACGGTGGCACTCATTCTTTCTAACTATTTGTCTCTTACCAATGGGTTGATAATCGTAACCCTATGTTAGATAGCAGCTGGGGGCTAGGAAAGGATGTGATGGTTGGACTGGTGAGAGAGATACCAGGAATCCATTGTTAGGTGCCCTGGCTGCCACACTGTAAATCAGAGAATTTTGTTTATTTTTGTGTTCTGAGGGCTGACAGCAGCATTGGCAAGTTCATATTTCAGTGAGAAATATTTGTTCTGTATATATATATTATACTTGGATTAAGCACTGGTCTTATTTTCTCATCTTCAATCAGTTTCAAAGACTATCTTAAATAAAGCCATCGCTACTAAAAGCCAATTTACAATAAAACTGAATTTCAAGCAAAATAGTTTTACTTTACTTCATTGAACCATTACTACAAAATCCCATTTTACAAGATCACTAAAGGCTGAAAAAAGAAAATATTGTGTAGAAAGAGATATTGCTTGTAACAAGCAATTTCTCTTTTTCTGACAATGTTTTCCTGCCTAAATGTCACTTATTCTGAAAGAAGACATTTCTTTGAATTTTCAAATTCAAACAGCTTGAATAAGCTTCATTCTAAATTTTTTTGTCATTGGTTAATGTGTTGAGGATATGGAGTAAGTTGTCATGGAATACCAAATTTATTAAATGAGTCATCTATAAACAGATTAAAAAAGGAGGCTATTTTTTTATCTGTTTTAAATGACATGTTAAATAAATTTGGTATTAAATGAGCACAGCACAAATTTTATATTCTATTAATAATATGACCTTTTTTCGTGATGAAAAAGGTCATTACAATGTTTATCAATTTCAGTTATTCCCAGAATATGCAACACCATTTGTGAAATGACGTCAGCAGATCAATTATGACGTCATTTCCTAACAAAAAAAAATAAAATTGTTCTTTGTTTTTAGAACATTTGCATAGTTATATATATAATCCACTAGTGTTATAACACCCTTATAATATCAAGAATATTGGACAGTGTTATTTCACTCCCGTGATGTAGGTCATATTATAAAAACTGTTATTCTATTTGCAGATTGTACAGGACTTGGTGAAACCTCATATTGAATCCTTCAATTATGTTCTCTTTGAGGGACTCTCAAAAATCGTCGAGGTAATTAACAACCTTATAAACCCTTATTATGCCAAATCTGTGATATTCCTATTTTGACCGGAGGTATTTGCAAAGACTAGTAAAGGTGTTGAAATACAGATTTTCTTCTTGTCTATGGATAAGAAAAATATGATTTTCTACATGTCCATGATCAAAATGAGTTCATCTGCAAAAAAGAGGGTAGATCAGGAAAAATAACTATCAATTTTACTTGGGGCCTACACCTCAAAAATTCAACGTTAACATAATATCGTTTGATAGAAAACCTTATCCTAATTAATCTCTTGATTTCTTAATACCATTCTAGATGTGTCCTGGTATTGACTTGTCAACAGACAAGAGTGGCAGGGAAAAATGAATGTAATGAACAATATTCTAGGGTTCCCCTGCTGCTTCATAAAAGGCCTGTCACACTAGGGTGATAATGCCACTGCGCTCTTACTGTGATCTAAAAGTTTGAAGTGCCCATTGAAAACCCTGCAACATTGCCTTAATTGCAGCATGACTACAGTGGGGTCTTAGTGGGAACATCAGGCAATCACCTAGATTGCCGAAGGTTGAACTAGTGCACAATCTTATGGCATGCAATTTGAGCATGCAAAAAGCAATCTTCCTGAGATGGTTATGTGACTCAATTTCAGTCAGGGCAAACAATCCTACAGACGCACCCTGGTAGCGCAATGACATCACAGTAAGAACACAGTGAAACAACATAGAAAGGCAGAGGCGCTTGTAAGGCAACCATGCTGCTATCTTTATGATTTCACTTCGTCCCAACTGCACGCCTGCTGCATTCTATACGACAATGTTTAGAATTATCCGTAAACCCTTGTCATGCTGAACCCGGAATATTCCCCCTTTTGCAGGATGTATAGACAAAGATCAGCCTGCATCTTTGTGCAGCCTGATCTTAGCCTACACCACCTGGTTGTCTCCTTTAAAGGCAGAATTTTGTATGAAATAAAATTACAAAAAGCAAATTGCCCCACACCTTTGGATTCTAGGGCTGTCAGTACTTTGATTTGAGAGCATTACCTAAAGAGGATTTTAATTCAGCATGACAAGAGTTAAAACACAAGGCATATACATATTCTAATTGTTACAAAGAAATTCATTTATGGTGAATGATCAGGGAAAGGTAGGATTGTTTATTGCATAAAAAAATAGCAACAGTTTTAGTATGATATTTAGCAAGTGATTTGTCTCTCTAATGAATTTGCAAAATTTTGCTGTTTTAGCTCACCTGAGCAGGTTGTGCTCATGGTGAGCTATTGTGATCTAATGGTGTCCAGAGTCTGTTGTCTGTCAACATCTTGTGTGCAATTGAGAGATTGCATTTATGGGCAAAATGTCTGGAAATATTGTAAGAATGTTTGTCTCTATCAGCCTTAGGATAAGAACAAAATTGGGTCAAGTGGGATAAAAAACTAGGTCACATAATCAAATCTTAGAAAAATCTTGTAAGCAGTACTCTACAAACCTTTTTATTGGCCCTATTGTCTTGAAATTTGGCAAGAATGTTTGTCTCTATCAGCCCTGGGTCAATTTCAAAATTGGGTGAAATGGGGCCAAAAACTAGGACACAAGGTCAAATCTAAGAAAGACCTTGTGTGAATTTTTGAGGCCATAGTTTTGGCCAAAATCTCAGAATGATTGTCAACATGATATCTTCCATATCTTTGATGAGTTGAAAATTGGGTCAATTTGGGTAAAAATCTAGGTCACTGGGTAAAATCTTGTGTAAACTCAAGAGGCAACAAATTTTGGCCAAATCATCTGGAAACATGGTGAGTATGTATGTCTACAGAATATATTAGTTCAAAATGGGGTCTAAAACTAGGTCAAGGGTCAAATTGTAAAAAATCATGTATACACTCTAGTTGCCATATTCTTGGCCCAAATATCTTAAAACTTTGATATAACTATTTGTCTCTTTCTTTGTCTCTGATTCTCTTGAAATGAAAATTAGGTCAAGTTTGGTCAAAAACAAGGTAACAAGGTCTTTGAAAACCTTGTGTGCACTCCACAGGCCATATGTTTGGCCCTCATGTCTTGAAACTTGTTCCGAATGTTGGGGGGAATCGCCTAGACAAGTTCTAAATTGGGGTGTGTATGTTCAAAAGCAAGGTCACAGGGTCAAATTGTAGAAAACCTTGTTTGCACTGTCTTAACCCTTGTCATGCTGAACCCGGAATATTCCTGCTTTGACAAGGGGTATAGACAAAGATCAGCCTGCACATATGTGCAGTCTGATCTTAGTTCATACCACCTGAATTTCATTTTGAAACCAGAAAGATGTAAAACAACTCATTTCCAAAATCAATAATCACTCACGTTTGGTAACTTCCAGTGCTTTTAGCACTTTGATTTTACATTTATTTTGCAAAGATTTTTATTCAGCATGACAAGGGTTAAGACAGGAGTGCGGAAATACGACTTTTCTCCACTTGTCCATAGACAAGTACAAGTCAATTTCCTACTTGTCCAGGATCAACATCAACTTGCCTACAAAAATCAGAATTGATAAATATTTAGAAAAACATTGTTTTTAATGAAGAAAATGCTGTTACCCAGCATTTTCTTCATTGAAGACAATGTTTTCTCCCCTTTGATACAAACAGTAGGATGACTTTTCTGCTAGATCTTTTTATTACTGTATCAAGATTTGCACTGGTATTTACTTGTCCACGGACAACTGGCCTTGAAAAATGTACTTGTCCACAAGTGGAAAAGCCCGTGTCGGACAAGTCGGGCATAGGAATTCCACACCCCTGGTTAAGAGACGATACTTGTGGCTCAAATGTCTTAAAACTAGGTCAGAATGCTTGAAACATTTTGTAAGCAATACCTCAGGTGTGTGCTGTAGGGTCAATGACCCACTTTGTTGTCACTTCTTCCTTTAGCATGCTTACTTATACTTCAAAAACTGAATAAAAACTGACTAGGAGGAATTTCTAAAGTTGAAAAGGTCTCAAGCGCCCGAGCAATGCTATTTACTCACCACGAGATTGCAGTAGACTTGCCAGGAGAGGGAAGTGCAATTGCTGTAGCACCTTCATTAGGGCGGTATATATGCGTCATAAAAGTGCTGTGAGTTGCAATGGGATTGCAATATATTGCCTTAAAGCACAGTAGAATCACCCCAGGAACTTGGTAGGAGTGCAATGGCATTGCCATGAACACCGTAGCATAGCAGAGTATCTCTTTTCCTACAAAAAGTATGAATATTTTCTGGTGATCACCCTGGATCTGAAAAATTATTCATTGCCTTGGAAGCAAGATGCAGTCACTGTCTAATGTTAACATCTTTATTTTATAATATTGTCTGACTTTCTTTTCTATTTTTCTTTGCCAGTGTTGTGAGCCAGACGTATTTGCGCTTCCAAATGGAGACAGAATCAGTCTGACAATAAGGGTATGTTATTCATTAATTATGAAATAATTCATTTTTTTTTTGCGAAAATTAGATAATTTCCATTCTAACATGATTACAATTCTATTAAGTTTTATTACCCTTCCTTTGGGGTGAAATAGCTTTATTACATTTTTCTGGATGTACAAATAATGAAAAATTAGTTATATTGGCATTGGGGGGATTTCACAGAAAATGGATCATGTCATTTAATATGTGGGATATATGACGTCAATGTTTCTGCAAAAGATGATGTTGAGTATAATGAATGGATGAAGCTATCTCTGAACGCAGTAAGACACTTGACATATGAATTTTTTATTTCGAATAATGTTGTATGAAATTTCTTCTTGTTTTATGTACCGTATTTCACCTTTTAGACGTGCCCTCCCTAATAAACGCGCTCCCCCATAAATACGATTCCCAGGCCATTGACTATACGATCAACAACATCCAACCGTCCACGGTCCGTGGTGAAAAATCCGATTTCGAATTTAATTTCATTAGCTGCTACTCCACGAGGTAATGTTCAATAAATTGTGGGTTAACTATCTTAAATTCCTATCAGGATAAGGCTGGTTGCGTCATAAAAAGATCGTTCAACATCTGAAAAACTAGCGCGTCCTAAATCGCGCAGTTTTCCGGAAGCGAGAGAGGTTAAAATTTAACACAAAATTAAAACTATTTCTCGTCATTCTTCATAAGTCACATGCGAACAAAATCCCCTTTCTTCACGTTGTTACGAAAATATTTCTGAAATCATTTTACCTTCTGTAAATATACAAAATATCCGAGTCAAATGATGAAATCCTAGTCACAATTCATACTGTTAAAATAGGAAAACCCCGTAACATCTCGTATGTGACTTATTTCAAAAGCGATGTCGCCGCATGCAAGAATCTGGGGACTTCAAAGGGTGCCGACACGTGGTGACCCAGCTAGCTCCAGACGTGTTGTGTTTTTACTGCGAAATACTTTCATTTCATGAACCGGGTGCATTTACACATCACAAAATTTTAGAATTTAATACAGGATTATTTATTTCATACGTGAATAGGTAATGATTTATTAGACCGCTTTGTCGATCGGTAACGGAACTTTGATTATTGCATCGTCTGGAACTTCCCATCTTGTACAAATAATAACAATAATAATAATCTCGGCTTCTGCTAACACAATCACTTGCTTTTTAAAGCTGCAATTAATGGTCGAAAGTGACCGTATTTCGATAGATGACTTTAAATGACAGAATTACAATTCATATGCTAACATTTTTATTTCATTTTTTATTATACGCCGCCGGAGGCGGACGTATATTGGCGTCATCTCCTTTGTCTGTCCGTCCGTCCGTCCGTCCGAACTTCCGTCCACTTTTCTTGTCAACGCAACTCCTCCTAAAGTTCTGGCTGGATCTTCTTGAAACTTGGTCAATGTAATCACCTCAATTGGTAGATGTGCATGAAGGAAGGATTTTACGGTTCGTTGATTTTTGCCTGAGTTATGCCCCTTGATAACTTAGTCTCTGGGTCCACTTTTCTTGTCAACGCAACTCCTCCTAAGTTTCAGGCTGGATCTTCTTGAAACTTGGTCAATGTAATCACCTCAATTGGTAGATGTGCATGAAGGAAGGATTTTACGGTTCGTTGATTTTTGCCTGAGTTATGCCCCTTGATAACTTAGTCTCTGGGTCCTTTTTTCTTGTCAACGCAACTCCTCCTAAGTTTCTGGCTGGATCTTCTTGAAACTTGGTCATTGTAATCACCTCAATTGGTGGATGTGCATGAAGGAAGAATTTTATGGTTCATTGATTTTTGCCTGAGTTATGCCCCTTGATAACTTAGTCTCTGGGTCCACTTTTCTTGTCAACGCAACTCCTCCTAAGTTTCTGGCTGGATTTTCTTGAAACTTGGTCAATGTTATCACCGCAATTGGTAGATGTGCATGAAGGAAGGATTTTACGGTTCGTTGATTTTTGCCTGGTTATGCCCCTTAAAAACTTAGTATCTAGGGCTTATTGCCTCAGTTATGCCCCCTTAAAATTTAGTCTGGGGCTTATTGAAATTGCAGCCTTGTGGATGCAACTCTTCCTAAGTTTCTGGCTGGATCTAAATGAAACTTGGTGGATGTTATAACCGAAATTGGTAGATGAGCATGAAGTAAGGATTTTATGGTTCATTAATTTTACCCTAAATTATGCCCCCTTAAAACTTAGTATCTAGGGCTTATTGAAATTGCAGCCTTTTGAACACAACTCCTCCTTACTTTTTGTCTTCATTTAAATGAAACGTGGTCAATGTCATCACCATAATTTGTAGTTGTACATGGATCAAGGATTTTATGGCTCATTTATTTCCCAGAATTATGCCCCCTTAAAACTTAGTGCCTGGGGCTTATTGAAATTGAAGCCTTGTGAAGGCAACTCCTCCTAACTTTTTGTCTTGATTTAAATGAAACTTGGTCATTTTCAATTTGGTTCTGTCAAAGTAAGTAGTGTCTACAATTATTTTCGTGAAACAGCAGCTAAGTGGCGGCGTATTTTGTGACGATGGCACTCTTGTTAAATTCATAGCCTTATTGGATAAATAGGAAAGCGTATTTGGTAGCGCACGTATTTCAATCGATAATTACGAACATGTTAATAGTTTGCTTCTCTTGGGTACCAAAATACGTATTTTTTTTTTAATTAAGTAAAAGGGTCTGAAATAATAGCGCCCCCACGACGTTTTGCATCGCGCCCGGGCGCGTTTAATAGGAGAAATACGGTATGTGTTTTAAGCCATTGTGTTATAAATATCAACACTACTTGATCTTGCCGGTCACAGAAAAAATTCACTCCTATATTTTGTCTAACACTGATGGGTTGATGAATGTAATCCAAAATGAGTTGAACATCTGCAGGGTTCAGACAGTGTTGTTAAGTTACAAGATGTAGTTCTTGTATGAGAAATACCAGGGATTCATTGTAAGATGTTCCAGCTACAGTGATATGACTGAAAAACTGTAAAAAGTTCAGGGCCTTAAGGATTTTTGTACAGAACTTTTGAATGAAAACACTGGAAAAGGAGCCCAATGGATTATTGCTGAAAGCCAATTGAAGGAGAGATGGTCAGGGTCCCTGAAACATCATTTTAACCCTTTGCTGTTTAATTCCTGAATTTTACGTGCCTGTGATTTTATGATTGAGAAAACATTGTGAAAAAAGAAGAAATTGCTTCTGACAAGCAATTTCTTCTTTTGCCACACTATTTCCTACCCTACCGAATGGTTATTTTGCAATTAAATCCACTTTAAATTTTCGTCTGCAAAACCTTTGAATTTGGACAGGTCCAAAATTTTGAAAAACAGGAAAGTGTTAAACTGAGGAGGGACTTGATTGTCATGGCTTCTTGTATTTTTATGAAGGCCCATATTGCAGGTACTCAATTGTGACCCATCACGTGAAAGGGAAAGGGACCATCTGGAATCTCCGTAATTGAAATCTCGAAAATGACATTTATTCCAGTAGAGGTCAACAGTTGGGTGCATTGCAAAAGTTCTTATACAGGAATGTAGACTGAGCATTCTAGATTCAGGAAATAAGAGAAGTGCAAAAAGTATCAACCCTAGTCAGTCGGTGCTATCCAGAGTTGCTCTAATAACGCATTATCTAGATGGTCCCTTTTTTGCGTGACGGGTCACATTTCAATTTGCTGGACAAAACAATTCAAATGATTATCCAAATGAATGAATAGTGACTTCTAAAATCAATGTTTTCAATGAAACCATATCTTTCAATAAATATTTTTTACAGAGGGGTTGTTGTTGTTTTGGACAAAAATTTAGATCAAAGGTGCATTTTACTCATATCCATTCCTTCACAGTCGTGACGCAAAAACTTAAGTTAAAAGCGGATTGTAATGTTGAAAAATTCTTTGCATTCAATAAAAGTTGTGATTATTTGATTATTTATTTGAGTTTTCTATAGAATGTAATTCAAATGACTTGTGAGTACCGTTACTTTTAAATCAGGTTATTTTGGCATCTGTTTGTTCTTATCTCCAGGGTTGATTAATATTGTACTGAAATTAAGCAACATTCTTAACCCTTGTCATGCTGATCCTGGAATATTCCTGCCATGACAGGAGCTATAGACAAACAACAGCCTGCACATATGTGCAGTCTGATCTTTGTTTATACCACCTGTTTTTCCTTTTGTGAAACAGAAAAGTTTAAAAATTTAAATTTTAAAAAATAATACCTACTTGCATTCAGTACTCCCAGTGCTTTTAGCACTTTGATTTTGTTGCAATTTTGCCAACATTTTGTATTCAGTGTGACAAGGGTTAATTTTATGGCAGTCTAAAGACATTACATATTTATCTGATCACTGTGGCATATGGCTGATGGACTGGCGGCGTCCACTTTTTTGTCCAGAGCATGACTCTGTCACTTTAACAGGGCTGTGGAAATACAAGTTTTCTCCACTTGTCCCTGGACAAGTAAAAGCGGATTTTCTACTCGTCCAGGATCAAAATGAACTTGTCCGCTACAGAGTAAACAGAAAAAATTAAAAAAAACATTGCCTTTTGATGAAGAAAATGCTGGTATCCAGCATTTTCTTCATTAAAAACAATGTTTTCTACCCTATGATATAAACATTAGGATGATTTCTCTCTTAATTCTTTTAAGTAACATTCCAAGATTTACCCTGGTATTTACTTGTCCTTGGACAAGTGGCTTAGAAAAATTTACTTGTCCGCAAGTACAAAAGCCCAAGTCGGACAAGTCGGGCATGGGAATTCCACACCCCTGACTTTAATATTTGTCTCTCACCAATGGGACCTATGTGAGATAGCAGCTAGAGGCTAGGAAAGGATGGGGTGGTTGTACTGGTGATAGAAATACCAGGAATGAATTGATAGGTGCTTCAGCCGCAGCGATAAAACTGAAAAAAATGGTGAAAGCGGCGTAAAACTCCATTCAAGCAACCAACCAACTGTCACCTCTATATGTCTGATTGACTTGGAACTTGGCAGTTATGTTTCAATCATGATTACAGAGTGCAGTGCACAAGAACTGAAACTCTTCCTAGCTTAACTTTGAGCTTTTCCCCTTTGTTGTTGTTGGAATATCTAGAAATCCAGCAGTATGACAGGTGTATCTTATGAGAATTGGCAACCTTAACCCCTTGTCATGCTGAATAAATTTTGGCTAAAAAATTACTTCAAAATCAAAGGACAAAAAGCACTGAAAGTACCGACTGTGGGTCAATTTTTTTATTTGGAAAAATAAATGCATTGACAATTCTGGTTTGAAAGTGAGAAACAGGTGGTGTAGACTAACATCAGTCTGCACATTTGTGCAGGCTGATGTTGGTTTACAGCTCCTGTCAAAACAGGAATATTACGGAATCAGCGTGACAAGGGTTAATTAGTATGTTCATTTAGTCGGCATAAAAGCAAAAATAAATCTCAGGTTACAAAAGCTCGTTTTACATTATCCTCAAAATGAGGATTTATTATTTGGTGCAGTGTAATTTTTGGAATATTGTGCAATAATTGAAATCCAACGTGTATCTTATGAGAATTGGAAACCTTGTTTTGCATGTTTAATTAGTTTTTGTTGTTGTTTTATATAAAAATTTAGATCAAAGGTGAATTTTACTCATATCCATTCCTTCACAGTATTAATTCAAAAACTTTAGTTAAAAGTGAATTTGAATTTGACAGTATGGCAGGTGTATCTTATGAGAATTGGCAACCTTGTTTAGCATGTTCAATTAGTTTTTAACCCTTTCCTGTTTTACAAAATTTTGGACCTGTCCAAATTCAAAGGTTTTGCAGACGAAAATTTAAAGTTGATTTAATTTGAAAAATAACCATTCAGTAGGGTAGAAAATAGTGTGGAAAAAGAAGAAATTGCTTGTCAGGAGCAATTTCTTCTTTTTCACAATGTTTTCTCAGTCATTAAATCACAGGCACGTAAAAAGCAGGGATTAAACAGCAAAGGGTAAATAATAGCAAAAATAAATCTTAGGTTACAAAAGCTTGTTTTACATTATCCTCAAATGGAGATTTATTATTTGGTGCAGTGTTATTTTTGGAATATCGTTCCTTTAATTGAATTCCAATAAAATAAATAATTTTGATTTGTTTAAAACGCATCAAATGAGGAAATCCATGGTACTTTATATCTGTTTAAAATGCAATTGGTCTTTGGGGAACCCAATTTTTTGATCTGCAAGTCTAGTGGTGTAGGTACTAGAAAAGCTCTTATTACCCTTACAAAACCTTACATCACTACATGATCGATTGAGAATTGTTATATTTTTGAAATGACCTTTAGCCCCACTGGTCTCAGTCATTCTTGTTTGCATTTTACTAAATATTTTTGTTGTAGTTCTATCACATGCCTCTTTAATCCAAGTTCATATCAACAAGTGCTGAACAAAGAACTTCTTTTAAGAGACAGGGGACTTAATTGTAAGATTTGTAATGATTTAACTCCCTTTGACAAAATTTGTAAAGAAGAGTCTGGTGACCAGACTAGACTTAGTCCAGTAGTGCTATTTTCATGACTTTGTATATGTTGTGTGTCCATCTGTTTGTCCTTTAGCTTTAACTTAAAATACCCTCTACTCTGAAACAACAAGCCTACTTTGGCCTTTTAGCTCACCTGAGCACAAAGTGCTGAAGGTGAGCTATTGTGATCGTAAAATGTCTGTCGTCAGACGTGCATTGTCCGTCGTCCACAATTTCTTTAAACACTCCTCCTAAACCATTTTTAGCTCACCTGAGCACGAAGTGCTCAAGGTGAGCTATTGGGGTTAGGTGGATGTCCGTCGTCCGTCGTGCGTCGTGCGTCGTCCGTCGTCAACATTTGCCTTGTATGCACTCTAGAGGCCACATTTTTGGCCCGATCAACCTGAAATTTGGTCAGAATGATTGTCTTGATAAAATCTCGGACGAGTTCGAAATCGGGTCAACTGGGGTCAAAAACTAGGTCACGGGGTCAAATCTTAGAAAAACCCTGTATGCACTCTAGAGGCCACATTTTTGGCCCGATCAACCTGAAATTTGGTCAGAATGATTGTCTTGATAAAATCTCGAACGAGTTCGAAATTGGGTCAACTGGGGTCAAAAACTAGGTCACGGGGTCAAATATTAGAAAAACCTTGTATGCACTCTAGAGGCCACATTTTTGGCCAAATCAACCTGAAATTTGGTCAGAATGATTGTCTTGATAAAATCTTGGTCCAGTTTGAAATTGGATCAACAAGGGTCAAAAACTAGGTCACGGGGTCAAATCTTAGAAAAACCCTGTATGCACTCTAGAGGCCACATTTTTAGCCCGATCAACCTGAAATTTGGTCAGAATGTTTGTCTTGTTTAAATCTTGGTCGAGTTCGAAATCGGGTCAACTGGGGTCAAAAACTAGGTCACGGGGTCAAATCTTAGAAAAACCTTGTATGCACTCTAGAGGCCACATTTTTGGCGCTATCAACCTGAAATTTAGTCAAAACGTTTGTCTTGTTTAAATCTTGGTCGAGTTCGAAATCGGGTCAACTGGGGTCAAAAACTAGGTCACGGGGGCAAATCTTAGAAAAACCTTGTATGCACTCTAGAGGCCACATTTTTAGCCCGATCAACCTGAAATTTGGTCAGAATGATTGTCTTGATAAAATATTGGTCGAGTTCGAAATTGGGTCAACTGGGGTCAAAAACTAGGTCATGGGGTCAAATCTTAGAAAAACCCTGTATGCACTCTAGAGGCCACATTTTTAGCCCGATCAACCTGAAATTTGGTCAGAATGATTGTCTTGATAAAATCTTGGTCGAGTTTGAAATTGGATCAACTGGGGTCAAAAACTAGGTCACGGGGTCAAATCTTAGAAAAACCTTGTATGCACTCTAGAGGCCACATTTTTGGCGCGATCAACCTGAAATTTGGTCAGAATGATTGTCTTGATAAAATCTCGGACGAGTTCGAAATTAGGTCAACTAGGGTCAAAAACTAGGTCATGGGGTCAAATCTTAGAAAAACCTTGTATGCACTCTAGAGGCCACATTTTTTTGCCCAATCAACCTGAAATTTGATCAGAATCATTGTCTAAATAAAATCTCAGACGAGTGTGAAATTGGGTCAACTGGGGTCACAGACTAGGTCATGGGGTCAAATATTAGAAAAACCTTGTAGAGGCCACATTTTTGGCCCGATCAACCTGAAATTTGGTCAGAATGATTGCCATGATGAAATCTTGGACATATTCGAAAATGGGTTGGGTCAATAACTAGAAAACGGAGTCAAATCTTAGAACAACCTTGTATGCACTCTAGAGGCCATATTTTTTGCCTGATCAACCTGAAACTTGGTCAGAATGATTGTCTTGTTGAAATATTGGATGAGTTCGAAATTGAGTCAACTGGGGTCAAATACTAGATCACTGGGTCAAATCTTAGAAAAACCTTGTATATGCTAGAGGCCACATTTTTTGCCAGAGCATCTTGAAATTCGGCAAAATTGATTGAATTGATGCAATTTTGGATGACTTTAAAATTTGGTCAACAGGGACCAAAAACTAGGTTTATTGGTCAAATCATAGAAAAAACTTGTAAATTAACCTGAAAATTGTAAAAAAGGATTCTCAATGTTTATTGAAGCAACAGCATTATTTAGCTAAGTGACATTTAATCATCATTCTCTTTCTAAACCTGCTTTTGAAAATTTTAGAAAGTTCATTCAGGTGAGCGATTTAGGGCCACTATGGCCCTCTTGTTGATGAAACTTGGCAGATATGTTCCTTGAATCAAGCTCTACCAAAGTTGTTCAAATAAATGAAATCCATCCAAAACTTACCCTTTACCCTTAACAAAAAGGGTAAAAATAGGAAAATCTTCAAAAATCTTCTCCTCTGAAACCAGAGGGCAGAGAGCCTCTCATATTTGGTATGTAGCATCATCTAGTGAACCTCTACCAAGTTTGTTCATATCAAGACCCTGGGGTCATATTTGGGCTTTGCCTGGGCGCAACCCTTTTTACATAGTATCAAATAGCGAAAATCTTTAAAAATCTTCTGTTAAATCAGATGGCAGAGAGCTTTCATTTTTGGTATGAAGCATCATCTAGTGGACCTCTACCAAGTTTGTTCATATCAAGACCATGGGGTCATATTTGGGCTTTCCCCGGGTGCATCTCTTTTAGCTCTTCTGAGCTCAAAGGGTAAAAAAAGAAAAATCTTCAAAAATCGTCTTGTCTGAAACCAATTTTCAGAGAGCTTTCATATTTGGTATGTAGTATCATCTAGTGGACCTCTACCAAGTTTGTACATATCAAGACCCTGGGGTCAAATTTGGGCTACATCCCTTTTAGCTCATCTGAGCACAATGGGTTAAAATAGGAAAATCTTAAAAAATTGTCTTCTCTGAAACCAGAAGGCAGAAAGCTTTCATATTTAGTATGTAGCATCATCTAGTGGACCTTTACCAAGATTTTTCATATCAAGACCCTGGGTTCACATTTTGGCTCCACCTGGGTGTATCCCTTTTTATATAGAATCAAAGAGTAAAAAGGCATATTTTTCTTGCTCTTGGCTGAAAACATTCCATGATATTGATCTTATGTAGAAATTTTTGCTGTGTTGGCATCTGTCTTTTTAATTATTGTGATGTCCCAGGGGTCAAAGAGACTCAGATGAGCTATCTAGGACCATCATGGTCCGCTTGTTTTCACAATTGTGGAGTTTTGATTCTGGCCCATCGTTTTCAGCCAGTAGACAAAGATAATTAAGTAACCCTCTTAACTAAGCCTGATAACACTGATTTCTTACTAAGATGGAAATACTCTTTTCAGGTATAATTTTTTGACTGAGTGTCAATTTGATTGTGTTTATTGGTGTTAAAACTGCGATTGCGAAACACATGGCTGAAACATTACGATCTTCGCCAAAATAACACCCTCACAATCAAGAAGACACCAATTCCTGTATTGAAATGAATATGACCCTGTCTGTCTATCTCTTTGTTCCTTATTTCAGGAATTGACCATATCTCCTCCTCAAGTGGCAGACAAAACCATGAATATACGAACATTGAAAATGTATCCTGCAGAGGTAGGACCCACTTAGAATAGTACTAATTGAATTGAAACTAGTGATAATTTAATTCATATAAAGTGTTAAAGGCTTAAAGTGTTAGAGCCTTCCCTAAATATGGTGTTTGAGAGAAGTACCTTTTCAAAATTTTGATTATTATACACCGCTTTGAAGAAGAGGGGGTATATTTCTTTGCACTTGTCAGTTATTGGGGTCTGTTGTTTGGTCCGTCCGTCCTTAGACTGTTTTTTGTCAGGAGCGTATCTCAAAAACTATGCAAGCTAGAATCATGAAACTTCACTCATCATATTTTGTGATCTATAGCCCTTTGTTGATTGACAAAGAATAGGCTATTGACATGCTTTTATGGGGGGCATCAATGTTTTACAAGCATCTCTTGTTTTAATAGATTTTTATGGGACACAGGTTTTGTGAGTCTGACACTCTTTAAAAAAGAGCCAGGGCTCTCAAAACTACCTAATGCAAGTCCTTAGAACCCTTGAGGGATCAACTTCAGAGATGAATTTAAGACTGCTTTTATTTAAAAATATGGGTGGGTCTGTGTTGATCATAGAGTCTATAAACATCTTCTCCAAAACCAGTGATCTGCGGCCACCATAGCGCAGTTGGTTAGGCATAAGACTTCCAATCTGGAAGTCGTGGGTTTGATCCCCCGTGGCGGCAAATATCCTTTCCGACTTTTGTCTCTCACCAATGGGTAGATGATCGTAAACCTATGTGAGATAGCAGTCAGAGGCTAGGAAAGGATGTAATGGTAGTACAGGTGAAAGAAATACCAGAAATCCATTGTAAGGTGCTCCGGCCACCGCGATATAATTGCGAAATTGTTGAAAGAGGCGTAAAACCCATTCAAACAAACAAATCCAAAACCAGTGGGCCAAACTGGGCATGATTGTTCATTTGTTGACCTCCTGAAAACTTGTTTTTGAATTTAGATCGACCCCCAAATATGGGTGATGTTGAGTGGGGCAGGTTATTCAGGGGACTCTGGTCAGACTGCACAATTTGTGCAGTCTGACAAGGGTCGAAACTTTTTGCAAATATCAAATTTACAGAATCTTGAATGATTTTCTATCTTTCGATATAATTATTCCTGAAATCCACCTTCCTGTTGACCTATTCTTGCTCCAATCCTGTTCCCAAGTTTTTAGCTCCACTGGCTGAAAGCCACTGGGGCTATTGTCATGGCGTTGTGTCCGTTGTGCGTCCGTGCGTGCGTGCGTGCGTGCGTCCGGTCGTAAACTTTTCTTTAAAAATCTTCTCCTCAGAAACTACTGGATGGATTTCAACCAAACTTCACAGGAATGATCCTTGGGTGACCCTCTTTCAAAGTTGTTCAAGAAATTTTGATCCAATGAAAAACATGGATTTAAGGGGCGTGGCTAATTTCCAAATATGGTAAAAAGTGAGTTTTCTCACATTCTAATCAATGGATACCAATGAAATTTTACATGAAAGATCCTTGGGTGACCCTTTATCAGTCTACAAAAAATCATTGTGATCGGATAGAAAATATGCATTTTATGGGCAGAGGTCATTTTTCTATATGTTATATAGTGGAAACTTTGAAAATCATTTTCTCAGAATGTAATTGATGGATATCAACCAAATTTCATTGGAATGATCCTTAAGTGACCCTTTATCGGTCTACAAAAAAATCATTGTGATCGGATGGAAAATATGCATTTTATGGGCAGAGGTCATTTCTCTATATGTTATATAGTGGAAACTTTGAAAATCATTTTCTCAGAATGTAACTGATGGATATCAACCAAATTTCATTGGAATGATCCTTAAGTGACCCTTTATCAGTCTACAAAAAATCATTGTGATCGGATGGAAAATATGCATTTTATGGGCGGAGGTCATTTCTCTATATGTTATATAGTGGAAACTTTGAAAATCATTTTCTCATAATGTAACTGATGAATATCAATAAAAAAATTTTGGAATGATCCTTGAGTGACCCTTTATCAGTCTACAAAAATTCATTGTGATCGGATGGAAAATATGCATTTTATGGGCAGAGGTCATTTCTCTATATGTTAATATGGTGGAAAATTTGAAAATCATTTTCTCAGAATCTAAATTTTGGATATCAACCAAATTTCACTGGAATGATCCTTGAGTGACCCTCTATCAGTGAACCAAAAATTATTGTGATTGGATGAAAAATATGCATTTTATGGGTGGAGGTCATTTCTCAAGGAGTTAAATAGTGGAAACTATGAAAATCATTTTCTCAGAATGTAATTGATGGATATCAATAAAAAATTTTTGGTATGATCCTTGGGTGACCCATTTTCATGCAGCCAAAAATCATTTTGATTTGATGAAAAATATGTCTTTTAAGAGTAGAGGTCATTTCTCTATCTGTTATATAGTTCAAACTTTGAAAATCATTTTCAACATCAGTAGAACCCCAAATATCTAAAAATCAAGTGAAAACATTTATTTGCTTTTACAAGAATTTCAAGCCTGTGGAGCGACTCAAGCCATTCATGGCTCTCTAGTTCCCACATGGTCCCTTTTCATGTGACAGGTCACATTTCTAAGTAGAAAAGCAATGGTATAAACAAAATTGTCAACTTGGTTTTGATGTCAGAAACATTTCAAATTTTGACCAGGCTTATACCTTGTTATCATGTAAGTAAACCTTGACAAAGCTACATTAAAATCAAAGTTCAGAAAGCATTGGATGCGGTGATTGTGATTCAATTTTTTATACTGAAAACTTATTTTCAAACTATTCTTGTTCAAATGATTCAAAAGGAAAATCATGGTATAGGTACATATATGCAGACTGATCTTTGTCTTTATCTCCTGCCAAAGCAGGAGTTTTCTTGATTCAATGGGTAAGGGGTTTTAAAATATCATTGTCTTGCAAAGTTTATCATTTATTTTCTGTTTTGTTCATTCAGTGTAGAGGGAGAGGCTGTTCCTACAAAGGTCACCTACAGGCTGTGATAGAGTATGTTGTAAATGGAGTACCACAACCCCTTATTACACGAAACATTGCTCAAGTTCCTGTGATGGTAAAGGTAGGTCTTTCAACCTCTTTGTATATTCTAATTACTCAACTTCAAAGACTATTTGTGCAATATAGGAGGAACCCCACCCCCCTAAAGAATTCAGAAAATATTGAAAACGAAAGAGAAATTTGCAGCCAAGACCAGGTAGCATTAAATTGTTTAAGACACAAGTTATTCTATTTACCATGCAATAATTTTTCACTGTTTATTTAAAACAAACCCTCAAATTCAAAGAAATTCAGGCGAAAGTGTATCCAAATTGTTTCTAAAAAAAGCTGCCTGATATCTTGTTATGTTATCAGACAGGTGATATTAGGTCAATACAGACTTAATTGCATGATAAAAATGTTTGTCCAGGGCTCCGGTTTGGCCCTCAAACCAGGGTTTTGACACCCGAAAATCTGAAAATATCTTAATTTGACCCCTAGAAATTTCTCCCAAGTGGGTCGATTTGACTTTCTTGAGAGGAATTACTCAGGGTCAAAATTTGGTTTTATACCTAAGATCTTCACAAATTACTATCTAAAGTTCTACAAATAAATTACTTGTTTATATCAATACATGAAACTGTTAAAGTGACTCTTAAATATGCAAAACACTACTTATGATTTGCCTTTTCTGTCGTTTTGACCCCTTAAAATTAAGATTTGACCCCCAGACTTTCTTAGATGAGGAGTCAATGACTCCCCAATATCAAACACTAACACGAGCTCTGAACTCCCTTTCACTTTCAGAGTGCCATTTGTAACTTACACAAGCTGTCACCAAAGCAGCTCATAGCCAAAGGGGAAGAAGCTGAGGTATGGACTTCATCTGATGAATGATCTTTGGGTCTATGTAAATCAGTTAACCCTCGTCATGCTGAATTAAAATCCTCTTTCAGAATTGCACTCATATCAAAGTACTGAAAGCCCTAGAATCCAAGGGTGTAGACAATGCTTCTTTTTGACGATTAAATTCATTAACAATGCTGCCTTGAAAGGGAACAAAAAGGTGGTGTAGACTAAGATCAGACTGCACATAGGTGCAGGCTGATGTTTGTCTATACCTCCTGTCAAAACAGGATTATTCCGGGTTCAGCATGACAAGGGTTAATTTTACTTTCACATCTTTGGGACTTACAGAGTTAAAAGTGAGCAACGTTTTAGCTATAATTGGTGGTTTCCCTTGTCTCGAGGTATGGAGAGTCAGCCCTTTGACCATGAGGTGTTCGATCCCCGACGGCGGCACTCATTCTTTCCGACTATTTGTCTCTCACTAATGGGTTGATAATCGTGGACCTATGTGAGATAGCAGCTGGAGGCTAGGAAAGGATGTGGTGGTTGTACTGGTGAAAGAAATACCAGGAAACCATTATTAGGTGCTCCGACCGCCGCAATACAACTGCAAGATTGTTGAAAGCGGCGTTAAACCCATTCAAAGAAATCTTTCATTGGCTCACCCATTCAAACAAATCTTTCATTGGCTCACACATTCTGTGTGAGTACTGGTGAAATTTCCAGGTATCAGAATCTAGAGGGATTAATCTAAGTTGTAATAACTTAATTCCGAATTAGTCTAGAATGAATGGACTTAAACCTACTTGTGCAAATTGATATAGTAGCGAGTTAGTAATATCCATTATGAATTTCCATACTGTACGAAATTAAGCATTATTCTTTATTTCTCTTGTTGAATGAGATTCTAATGTTAGAAAAAAATAAAATTGGCTTTAAAAAAAAACGGATTTTCTTAACTTCTCAAAAATTGACATACAGTTGGTACTTTCAGTGCTTTTTGCCCTTTGATTTTGATGAAAATTTTCAGCATGACAAGGGTTAACAACTGTTCAGTACTTGCCTATTTCAAATTTAAAGACCATTTATCAAAACTTTGAAAATTGAACAAATGACAGGGCCATTTTATTTAACTTCTTACGAAGAAAATGATTTTAAGTCAAAATCACAAATTGTACCACATATTATCATTCATTGTTAGATTCTACCTTGCAAAATCTCATTGGAATTGTCTTTAGAAGAAGATTCCAATGTCAAGATGCATTGCAGAAACCATATCTAGTTACTCTTGTAGAAGCAGCCTTAACCCTTGTCATGCTGAACCTGGAATATTCCTACTTTGGTAGGAGCTATAGACAAACATCAGCCTGCACACATGTGCAGTCTGATGTTAGTCTACACCACCTGTTTTACACTTGCAAACTGTAATTGTCAGTAGATTTAGTTTTTCAAAAAAAATTGACCAACGGTAGTTTCAGCTCTTTTTGCCCTTTGATTTTGATGAAAATTTTTAGCCAAAATTATTCAGCATGACAAGGGTTAACAACTGTTCAGCACTTGACTATTCCAAATTTAAAGAGTATGTATCAAAAGTTTGAAAATTGAAAAAATGATAGGGGGCCGTTTTAATTAACTTCTTACTTAGTACTTCTTATTTAGTTTTTCAAATAAAAATTGACCTACCGTTGGAACTTTCAGTGCTTTTTGCCCTTTGATTTTGATGAAAAATTTTAGCCAAAATTTATTCAGCATGACAAGGGTAAACTTTTGACTTGAAAAAGATGTTTAGTAAAAAGGCCCCTGGTGATCACATAAATTTAACCCTTTCCATGCTGTTCATGACATATGATTTACAAATCTCTGGCAGAAAGTACAAGGATCAGCTAGCACAGAAGTGCAGTCTGATCTTAGCCTACACTCGCTACTTTCTACTGAATTATTTCAGGAAAACTTAAAAAAAACAACATCAGTCTTTGATATTGGTCAATACAGTCAAAACTGTGTGAACGGTCACCTGAGAATAGCATCCAAACTGCTGTAAGCGGCTAGCTCAGTTCGGCCTGTACAAATTTGCTCTTTGCGCAAGTTTCTGTGAATAGTGACAATCTCTTGTATGCAGCCAGCAGTCACCTGTATTTTGACTGGATCCCACCTATTGTTTATCCTTTTAAGTTATCACATGAGTCATCAAATTATGAAAGGCGTTTTGCTGATTAACAAAAAAACAATAATGCGACTTGATTATTGTATGCATTTAAGCGACGCTTACCTAATCAACACGAATACTAATTTGTGTTATCTGAGGGACCAGCATATTACTTGATTGATAATGGTAGCAGATTATTAATATTTTAATAAATCAATCAATTAAACCTTAACATCGCTGTTTGTCTGAACTATCATAAGATTTTTTTAACTGATTGATCGAAAAAGGGATTTCCCTTTGTCAGCTTAGAAAGTATATTTTTTGTATCAAAATGAGTATTTTTCTCTTCTTTGCTTTAAAAATTGGGTCCTTTAAGAGAAATTTAATGAAAGAAAGAAAAGAAAAATAAATAACAAATCAATAAAATTGCTGTATTTGTGTCAAGTTAAGTATTGGTTGATTTCTTGGAATAAAGGCGGTAGGGAGGATTTTCAATTGAGCGGGCAACTCTTTTATGCGGCCAATTTCGTCTTGTACCGTGGCTGGCCGCTATTGACGGTTTTCACTGTACTTTGTTCACTTCCCAGATCTTCAATTTTGTACATGATTCAAAGTTATTTGTGTTGCAGGAGATGGGAGGTTATTTCATATCCAATGGTATTGAGAGAATCATCAGAATGATTGTCTTACCGAGAAGGAACTTTGTGAGTATTTATTAGCTCAGCTGTTTTCGGAGAAAACCTGAGATATTGCTATAGCCTCCGTTTCGTTGTCGTGGTAATTGTCGTCATCGTCGTGTGAAAACTTTGACATTTTGTGATATCTCTGGTTTGACTGAAAGCATTCACATGTAACTTAGCACACATGTTCACTATCAAAAGAGTAACCTATACTATTAAGTGGGATAACTTAAGATGCATTTTGAACAAATTATGCCCCTTTCTTGACTTAGATTTTTTCCCACCATCCAGCACTCAACAGCCCAGCCTAGGCACCTGTAGGCGGTGTTCTTGTTTTTAATGTTGTGATGTAACCATGTCATGTGGGTCAATAATTACTTTCTGTGAAACAGATGGTCTAGACCTTTCATGTCCATATGCTGAAAAGAAACCTCGGTAAAATTGCATTAACCCTTGTCATGCTTAATAAAAAACCTTGGCAAAATTATATATAAATCAAAGTGCTGAAAGCTCTGAGGTTCCAAATTGTGAGTCAGCATTTGATTTTGAAAATATAATTTCGGGATCAGCATGACAAGGGATAAAATCATAAAGATGAATGCGCTAAATGTGCATATCATGAGTCAGTATTTAAGTTGAGTATGTTTTTTAAACTCTTTTAAAAAGGGGTTAAAAAGGTAAAGACTAAGATCAGACTGCAGCATGTGTAGACTGATCTTTGTCTGTTCCTATTGCTAGAGAAGAATTTTCGTGGCAAGGGCTAAAGTATACTAGTCAAAACTTCTAACCGGCCACTTTAAAAACAAAGATATTTTTTTCTGTGGTGAGTGGATTTTCGTGAAATTTGATATGTGAATTTTTAAGCAACTTTCCAGATGATTTTGGCGAAAAGTTACCGTTTTTTCATTGAATTTAAAGCGCAACATGAGAAAAGCTCAAAAAGCTCTAAATTTACAAAGAGCTCAAAATATTGTCAATGTAGCGATTTTTGTCTCATGGGTCGTTAGCTGCACCATAGACTAGGAAAAAAACTGAAAATGTTCGACAATTGTGCGCGGCATATGACCCTAGAAGAAAGTGATAGAGCTTATGTATGCAGAAAAACGGTTCCTAGAAACAACACCTAAAACACGTTTTTTCAAAAATGCATAAAATATAGACTGATAATTCCCGTTGAGCTACAAAATGTAGGATATGTAAAAAAATCAGTTTGACACATCATTTTTTTCACACCAGACCATATTTGAGCATAATCGCTAGATAAAATGGTTTGCCGGTTGAATTTAAACGCCATTTTACCATGCCTCCTATTGTTTCTGTTTCTCCTGTAGTCAAAGGTCACACAAAATTGACAATGTTTTCTGATTTTTTCCTTGGTCAGGGTTGCAGCTAACGATTTGCGTACTTTGGTTTGTTGAAAGTGTAATATCCCGAGCTCTATGAAGATTTAGAGCTTTTTGAGCTTTTCCTTTTTTACACATCCAAATTTGATAACTATTGGTAAACCTTAATGGAAATTAATGTACACTATGCTTAAAAATTCACACATTAAATTTCATTAAAATGTTAGAACTTTTAAAAAAGTTATCGTCATTTTTAAAGTGGCCGGTTAGGACTTTTGGCCAGTATACTTTAAGGTGAACAGTATTATCTTGCTAGTTTGAATGAGAATTCAAATTATTGTGATGAACCTGTCATGTTTTGCTCAGCTGTTTTCTGAGAAAACCAGAGGTTATTGCTATTGCCTTCGTGTTGTTGTGGTGGTTGTCACCGTTGTGTGAAAGAAGTCAGGCTTTATAAAGTAAGATCAGACCGCACATATGTGCAGCCTGATCTTAGTTTATGCTGTCTGCTTAAGCTTTGTGTACTGACAAAAAACACCAGAGCTAAATGAAAAGGATTAAGTCAGAAATGTTATCGATGAATCTTAACAAAATATCATGGCATATTTGTAGCTAAAACTTATTTATATTCTCTTCTAGCCTATGTGTTTCAAAAGATCGGGATGGAAATCCAGGGGTCAGTTCTACACAGAATATGGTATCTACATCCGATGTGTGAGACCAGATCAAAATGCATCAGTAAGTTTGTAGGACCTTTCTTTCAACAGCTAATTTGTGAAAACTTGCTTTTTGAAGCGACATAAACAAGTCCCCTCATCATTTATGAAATTTCCATAACCCTTGAAATAGCCCCTTTCATGCTGAATAAAGCCCTGGTTGTTGATTTAAATGAAATAAAAGGGCTGATAGCACTGGATGCAGTTATTGTGAGTGAGTATATATTTTGACAATACAATCTTTATCTCATTTTTTTTTGAGAAAATCCAAGGTATTGTTACCACCTTGGCCTTGTTTGCATTTGCATTGTCCTAGGGGCTGGCCTAGGCGTTGGTGTGACAAACTTAAACATTGGCCATATCTCCGTTGGTATTAGGGATAACTTCAAGAAACTTAGCATGTGTGTTTACCATCACCAGAGCTATCCAGGGGGGTTACTCTTAAAGTATTTTTGTAAGACTTATGCATCTTTTGTGACCTTTACTTTTTTGCATTATCCAGCACCTGCAGCCACATTAGTCAAGCCATAGTTACCTGGTTATGACCACTCATCGAGGTTAATTATACAATTAACATTATAGTGAAATTGACAATGTGAATGATTTTGGAATGATTTAGGAATAAAATTGAATGATTGTGTGGAGCGAGTTTTGAGTGAATTTAATGGGATGAAATCCTGTCTCACAAATTTTGTTCAGTATGAACAAAATTAGCAATATTTATTACCTCCTATTAATGAAATATGCATACAACTTCTATACATAGTTTCCTATTTCTTCAAGAACCTATGAGACACTAACAATTTGAATTATGTCAGTGAAATCACAATTTTTCTCTATCAAAATTTATTTTGAATGGCATTGTTGATTCTATATTTTTCAATGGGTATTAGCGTTTTTGAATGGTTTGAGTGAGTGTTTAAGAATGGTTTTGATTGAGGTTAATGTCAAATTCATGATGAAACTAACTGTATAATATTATGCATGTGCATGCTGTATGTGCATTGTAGGCATGCCTTTGGCCATGGTTTTATTTTCTCTCCACAGAATATGGTGCTTCACTATTTGAGTGACGGATCGGCAATGTTAAACCTGAATTACGGTGGTCAGATGTTCTTCGTACCTATACTTGTAGTAATGAAGGTAGGTGTTAAGGTAGTAGACCCTTATAAGTTATCAAACTTTTCAGAAGTAATGAGCTTTAACAGTGTTAACCCAGGTTTCCTAATGAAATCATTAGGAAACCTCAGTCAACGTTGTGAAAGTTCATGTGTCTCTAAATGTTCAGGAACTATTACAGGTCCACTACCCTAAATCTGTTACTTGTGAAATATCGGATATTGCTTTCAAAATGAAAAAAAAAATGATTATCTGTAAATTGAATCCTATGTTGTGGGTACCTATTCTATGTCTTTATATCTTAAAAAGGAATAAAGAATAATAATTTAGAATTTCATCTCTTGAACTACTGATTCAGTTTCAAACAATTTTGTCAGAAATGCTTTTCAGGTGAGAGCATAGCTGTATTGCCAATTTAAACCGCATTTTATAGTAAATTTCATTAACAGGGAAAAAGACTAGCAGGTGCCCAGTTGCCCATGGCTCCCAGATTTGGGGCTGGCCTCCTAGGTTTTTGAGGAAAATGCCAGTTTTTCTACTGTTGAATTTTCAATTTTGGTATTCTGGTTCCCTAAGTTAAATTTGTTATTCATTTACTCTGATTAACAAAGCTCTTTAATGATTGAATATGTGAAGATTTCTTTCTGTCGAGTTGCTTTGACAGGTCTAGATAAAAGAGCTTTTTTCTCAGGTGAGCAACCCAGGGCCAACAGCCCTCTTGTTAGAATGATGATGGATGTTATCAATTCACATTGGCTCATACCAAGATCAAGGTCATCTGCGAAGGTCAAGGGCATTGCCTTTTCTAGGGCCAAACTGCCTTTATATCGATTAAAGGTTACATTTTTTTCATGCTGAGTCACTGATTTGTGTTTAATATACACATTTCAGGGGTTGACAGTAACTCCTGAGATTAAGGAGTCAATTGGACTCCTAATAACACATGTAATCATGAGTCCAAGCTCTAAGTAGGGAGTCCGAATTTTCATAATGGGAGAACATTGGGGAAAATAAGAAATTGCTTGTTATAAGCAATTTCTTCTTTTCCGCGATGTTCTTCGTAAGAAGAAGTTTTTTGGTTGCAAGCAAATGTTTTTCTTCAACAACTTTTGTAGTGAAAAGATCAACAGTTTTTGGCAAGTGTTAGAAAGGACACTGCTCTGTGAATTTGTTTTTCAAATTAATCTCATATGCCCCTTGGAGTCCATTGGACTCCTAATTTGCAAATGGAAGGAGTCCCAACTGGTAAACAAGGAGTCTCAGACTCCAGGACTCCCCTTTGTGTCAAACCCTGTCATTTTGTTGAGGGCATTTGTGGTTAAGAAACTCATCTTATTGTCTTACAGGGACTTGTGAATAAAACCAATAAAGAAATATTTGATGAGCTGATGAAAGGTAGAGAAAACGACTCTTATTACAAATGGTGAGTAACCTTAAACTTATCAGAGAACGAGATTTTCATGCCCCAACCCCCTCATCGATAGATCTGGGTCCTATTGTTTTACTGGAAGATGAGTCTGTCTGTGTGTCTGCCAATGACTTAACTGGCAACTCAATATTTTTCCAAGACCTCAAAACTATTCAAGATATTTACCATAAATGTCCATGTCATCAATTTGCACCTTGCATGTCAAGGTATGTTTTTTTTGACAAGGTCAAGGCAAGTAAGTAGGTCATAACAAAACACTTTAAAAAGCCATTTGAGGGGTCAGAATGTTTGTCTCCATCGGATGTCAGTCAAGTTCGAAATTTAGTCAGGTGGGGTCAAAAATGGGGTCAAGGGGTCAAATTTTGGAAAAACCTTGTGTGCACTCGAGCCACATTTTTGGCCAAAATGACTTGAAACTTGTTCAGAATATCTGTCTCTATCAAATCTCCTTCAAGTTCAAAATTGGGTCAATTGGGGTCAAAAATGGGGTCAAATTTTAGAAAAACCTTGTATCCACTCTAGAGTCCACATTTTTGGCCCAAAAGTCTTGAAACTTGGTCAGAATGTTCGTCTCCATCAAATCTCAGTCAAGTTTGAAATTAGGTCAAGTGGGTTCAAAAAAGGGGTCAAACTTTAGAAAAAAAACATGTGAGCACTCTAGAGGCCACATTTTTGGCCAAAATGACTTGAAACTTGGTCAGAATGTTTGTCTCCAACAAATATCCTTCAAGTTCGAAATTGGGTCAAAAATGGGGTCAAATTTTAGAAAAACTTGTGTGCACTCTAGAGGCCACAGTTTTGTCCCAAACGTCTTGAAACTTGATCAGAATGTTTGTCTTGGGCAAGTTTGAAATTGGGTCAAGTGGGGTCAAAATGGGGTTGAGGGGTCAAATTTGAGAAAAACATTGTGTGCACTCTGGAGGCCACATTTGTTGCTGAAATGTCTTGAAACTTGGTCAGAATGTTTGTCTCAATCAAAACTTTGACAAATTTGAAATTGGGTCAAGTGGGGTCAAATATGGGGTCAAGGGGTCAAATTTTAGAAAAAACCTTTTGTGCACTCTTGAGGCCACATTTTTTGCCCAAATGTCTTGAAATTTGGTCAGAATATTTGAATCCATTTAATCTCGTAGAGTTAGAAATTGGGTCAAGTTGGGTCAAAAATGGAGTCAAGGGGTCAAATTTTAGAAAAACCTTGTGTGCACTCGAGCCACATTTTTGGCCAAAATGACTTGAAACTTGTTCAGAATATCTGTCTCTATCAAATCTCCTTCAAGTTCAAAATTGGGTCAATTGGGGTCAAAAATGGGGTCAAATTTTAGAAAAACCTTGTATCCACTCTAGAGGCCACATTTTTGGCCCAAATGTCTTGAAACTTTGTCGGAATGTTTGTCTCCATCAAATCTCAGTCAAGTTTGAAATTAGGTCAAGTGGGTTCAAAAAAGGGGTCAAACTTTAGAAAAAAAACATGTGTGCACTCTAGTGGCGACTTTTTTTGGCCAAATGTCTTGAAACTTGATCAGAATGTTTGTCTCCATCAAATCTTGGGCAAGTTGGAAATTGGGTCAAGTTGGGTCAAAAATGGGTCAAGGGGTCAGATATTAGAAAAATCTTGTGTGCACACTAGAGCCCACATTTTGGCGGAAATGTCTTGAAACTTTGTCATAATGTTTGTCTCCATCAAATCTCCTTCAAGTTTGAAAGTCAGGTCAAATATGGGGTCAAGGGGTCAAATTTCAGAAAAACCTTGAGTTCACTCTAGAGGCCACATATTTGGCCCAAATGACTTGAAACTTGGTCAGAACGTTTGTCTCCATCAAACTACGGTCAAGTTTGAAATGAGGTCATGTGGGGTCAAAAATGGGGTCAAGGGGTCAAATTTTAGAAAAACCTTGTATCCACACTAGAGGCCACATTTTTGGTCGAAGTGACTTGAAACTTGGTCAGAATGTTTGTACTCACCAAATCTCCTTAAGGTTTGAAATTGGGTCAATTGGGGTCAAAAATGGGGTCAAGGGGTCAGATTTTGGAAAAAACCTTGTGTGCACCTTAGAGGCCATATTTTTGGCCCAAATGTCTTGAAACTTAGTCATAATTTTTGTCTCCATTGAATCTTGGTCAAGTTGGAAATTGGGTCAAGTTGGGTCAAAGATGGGTCAAGGGGTCAAATTTTAGAAAAACACTGTATGTACTCTAGGGGCCATATTTTTGGCCCAAATGTCTCGAAACTTGGTCAGAATGTTTGTCTCTATCAATTCTCGGTCTGGATCAAAAGTGGGTCAAAAATGGGTCAAGGGGTCAAATTGCAGAAAAACCTTGTGTGCACTCTAGGGACAGCATATTTGACTCAAATCTATGTCTTCTTGATATCTTTGACTTTTTTGTTAAGCCAGTAATGAATTTCAAATAAGTAGTGTTGGCACTTTGCTTCCTTTGTAAACTATATGCATCAGGTGAGTGCTTCAGGGCCAATGGCCCTCTTGTTATTTAAATGCCATCTTCAAGGTAAATTAATCTGTATTTAAGAAAAAATATGGAAAAATTGATTACTTTTATGAGTAAAGAGGTTTCCTAATGGTTTTCATTAGGAAACCTTGGTTAACATTGTGAAAGATCATATGGTCCAAAATGTTGTGGAACTATTACGGTTCTACTACCTTAAATTAGGCAGTCTTTCATTTATATCTGTTCCTTGATTGTGTAAATTAATGGTTTCATTTATGCATATTTCTACAGGAATCTGGTCGAAATGTTCCGAAGAAATCTTCAAGCCAATCTCGTGTCGAAGAAGTCAGTGATGGAGTATATCGGTAAAAGATTTCGCATCAAGTTACGCTTGCCTGACTGGTATACAGACTCGCAGATAGGGCAGTTCTTTCTCAAGTAAGTTTTGGACTCTCTTGGAGGGACGTAAATAAGCAGCAGTGTTCCCATTGCTGCTTCAATCTTGGGGTGAAAATGAGTATTTTATAGCATGCATATAACCCCACTATATGAGACAAAGAAGGCTGCTTGTGAAAATAGGGGGTACAAGCTCCATTTGAGGGTTTTTGGGAACACTGAAGCAGGTAGTCATAGTAATGATTAATGAGCTTGTGCGCAACATTTCCAACAATTTCAAGTGTTCACCAAGCAAAGACTCTGGGCAGCCTGTGCATCTGCACAGTCTGTCCAGAGTCTTCACTTGGTGCCTTGTGAAAAGAAAAAGGCCTCAAAGTATCTTAAGACAGACAGTCATTATTTTAATATTTTTATGTGGCTTTCTAGGCTACTCAAAGTTTGCAACTCACACAAAAGTCAAATTGTTGGAAATGTCACACACAGGCTCAAACCATCAGTTTCCAGGGCTTGATCCTCTCTCTACAGCAGCACTCATCATTCTGACAGTAAGATAGCAGTTGGATGCTAAGAAAGGATATCATGGAAGAATAGGTGTATTTTCAAAACTGAGCTCTGACGTTAGTGTTGAGTCTATTACCATAGGTATGTCGGGATATTAATTAATGGATATGATAGGAATTGAACTGATACCCTCTTAACTTTGAAGGCACATGAATGAGAAAACCTTAGTCAAGCAATAAGATTCATTTGAAACGTAAATTGCATCTTTTTTAGGTATTTTTTAAACCTGTTTTATCTATTTTGAAAGCATATCACGGGAATTTAACCGTTAAAAGTAGATTTCACGGCTCACCGCTCAAAATCTACCTATAAAGATGCAAGAACTTAAGTGTGATTACAGCTGGGGGCTAGGAAAGGATGTAATGGGAGTAATAATGCAAGAAATACCAGTGGCGAGTTTCATCGAAACATTTAGGACATATTTTTGTCTTACTGATGACTTTCGTAACAGTAAAAACAATAATCACTTTACATAGGTATTGATAGATTGGTGATACGTGATTTTAGCCTTGAATATGTGGCAAGTCATTGATAAGAAAAAAATGCGTCTTAAATGTTTTGGTGAAACTGGCCCCAGGGATACTTTGTTAGGTGCTCCAGCAAAACAACAGTGGAATTGAATTACCTAGAGATAATTTAGGGTGTTTAGGGATGCATGTTTTGCGTTGCGTGTCTAAGACTCTCAAATAAGTAGCATATACCCTCATAACTGACTTGTGTGAGTCCCAAAGACCTTCTGGGGATGAGCTCGAGAAAACAAATGTAGATTGTTTAACCCTTGTCATGCTTAATAAAATTTGGCTAAAACTTTTCATCAAATTCAAAGGGCAAAAAGCACTGAAAGTACCAACTGTAGGTCAATGTTTATTTTAAAAACTAAATCTATTGACAATTCTGGTTTTAAAGTGAAAAACAGGTGGTGTAGACTAACATCAGACTGCACATATTGATGGATCAGTGCAATACTATTGTAAGTGCCTTTAAATTACTATAGTGTTGCTCTGTGGTTCGAGCCCAACTGTCGCCAGGGTGTGTTTATGGGCAAAACACTAAATAGCCATCCCCAGTTAACCCAGTTGTAAAATTGGGTAGCAGTGAGTGAGTTTAAACCACTGCCTCTCTCTCAGGGATGTGAAAACGTCAGGTTTGAGTGATTGAGAGCGATTCAATAAGCTTAAGCTTTCGTCGCAATGAAACCAAAATAAATTAGTATAAACTAAAGCTTTAAGAAAGGACCCCATAAGATCCAAATTATCGAGGCCTTTGAACCCTGTTTTGTTGAAATCAGACCAAGACCCTGGATAATTGTTTTGATAATCTTCTTCATTCTTTCAGGAAAACAGTGTGTATTCATCTACAGTCAGATCTGGATAAATTCAACTTATTGGTGTAAGTGCAATCATTCTCTTTGTAATGCTTGCCTCATTCCTATCGAAAAATTGTCTTTGACAGTTAAACAGTCTTGAATGTATGTGTCTGGTTCAATACTAAGGTCAATTTTTTGAAACTCCTTTGTGGACTCTGGAAGTCACATTTTTTAGTCTTGACAATTGGTGAGAATATACACAATATCTGTGATGAATTTGAATTTGGTTCAAGAAAAGACAGGCTAATAGTCACATTTTAGAAAAAACTACATGTATTTGTCATAGAGGCCACAATTTCGGCTCAAATGTCTTGAAACTTGGTCAGAATGTTTGTCTAGCTGAAAACTTAAAGATGAGTTTTAAATTGAAAGCTTGGCTTATTACAACAGTTGTAAACAATGGCTCAGCACCTAAGGGCTAAAAGGACATTGGCATTTCCAACATTTTCACAACTGCGTGATAGACATTGAGGAGCTTAGATTACGGCGTTTTGCATAGAGAAAATAACCTGACGGCCTGTCAAAAGATTACTATCTAACCAATCTACAAAGCCCATAGTGAAGACTCTGCCCAGACTGTGCACATGCACAGGCTGGCCAGAAACTTCACATTGTGTGAATGTGCATTTTTAGCTCCACTGGCTGAAAGCCACTGGGGCTATTGTCATGGCGTTGTGTCCGTCGTGCGTCCGTGCGTCCATGCGTGCGGTCGTAAACATTTTCTTTAAAAATCTTCTCCTCAGAAACTACTGGATGAATTTCAACCAAACTTCACATGAATGATCCTTGGGTGACCCTCTTTCAAAGTTGTTCAAGAAATTTTGATCCAATGAAAAACATGGATTGAATGGGCGTGGCTAATTTCCAAATATGGTAAAAAGTGACTTTTCTCAGATTCTAATTGATGGATACCAATTAAATTTTACATGAATAATCCTTGGGTGACCCTTTATCAGTGTACCAAAAATTATTGTGATCGGATGATAAATATGCATTATATGAGCGGAGGTCATTTCTCTATATGTTATATAGTGGAAACTTTGAAAATCATTTCCTCAGAATGTTATCGATGGATATCAACCAAATTTCACTGGAATGATCCTTGGTTGACCCTTTATCAGTGTACCAAAAATTGTTGTGATCGGATGATAAATATGCATTTTATGGGCGGAGGTCATTTCTCTATATGTTATATAGTGGAAACTTTGAAAATCATTTTCTCAGAATGTAATTGATGGATATCAACCAAATTTCACTGGAATGACCCTTGAGTGAAGCTTTATCAGTCTTCCAAAAATTATTGTTAACGGATGAAAAATATGTATTTTATGGGCGGAGGTCATTATTTCTCTATATGTTATATAGTGGCATTTTTGAAAATCATTTCAACATAAGTAGAACCCAAAATATCTTAAAATCTAGTCAAATCTTAGATTTGCTTTTTCAAGAATTTCAAGCCTGTGGAGCGACTCAAGCCATTCATAGCTTTCTAGTTGGAAATGTCCTGCACAGGCTTGTATCAATGACTTGTTATAATTCCCGCCAAAACCATGTTTTAGGGGTAAGTAGGAGTCAGCTTGTCAATCGGTTGGTCAGTCTGTCTGTCTGAAAGTGGGTTTTTGTCCGGACATTTTCTTAGCAACTTATCGGAGGATATCATTCAAAATTTGCTGCCACCATAGCGCAGTTGGTTAGGCATAAGACTTCCAATCTGGAAGTCGTGGGTTCAATCCCCGGTGGCGGCTAATATCCTTTCCGATGTTTGTCTCTCACCAATGGGTAGAAAATCGTAAACCTATGTGAGATAGCAGTCTCTCACCAATGGGTAGATAATCATAAACCTATGTGAGATAGCAGTCGGAGGCTAGGAAAGGATGTAATGGTAGTACAGGTGAAAGAAATACCAGGAATCCATTGTTAGGTGCTCTGGTTGTCGCGATATAACTGTGAAATTGTTGAAAGTGACGTAAAACCCATTCAAACAAACAAACAAACATTCAAAATTTACAGATGTGATCAGTATCAGGTAGAGATGTGCAAGTGATATTTTGGTGACGATCCTTTGCCTTTTCACAGAGTTATGGCCCTTTAATGGAAACGGCTTTTCATTATTGACAAGCACTGGTAGTGGGGTGGGGGGGTGGGTATTTGTTCGCTTTGTGACAGTCTAGTGTAAATATAGATAGTACAGATATAGGACAAAGAAATAGTATGATTTCACTGCTTGTAAATGTGATATCCTTGGAAATATCATGCATAGGCTCATATCAATGACTTATTATCAGATTTATCTTAAAACTATACAAATATCCGTGTAATAACATCCTGTATGATATCTTTTATGATATCACAGAGTTATTTCTAGAACAATGATATAATGCGGTTATTTTGAGAAACTTACATTTCTGTTAGAAAGATCTACAAAAATAAGACAAATAGAGGTTATAAGATAAATATAATACATACTAAGTGTATTGTATGAAAAAAATATCTAACTTGGTTGTGAGAATTGATAATAGTCTCGGCAGAGCCTTGGCTATTATCAATTCTCCCAAACTCGATAGATATTTTTTTCATTCAAAACACTAAGTATGTATTATATATATTGATATTACAGGTATATGACAAAGAAGTTGTATGATTTTGCTGCTGGTAAATGTGCTGAAGAAAGCGGAGACAATCCAATGTTTCAGGAAGTGTTGTTGGGCGGACATGTCTATCTTATAGCAATACGGGTAAGTGTCAGGTTTCTATCTTTGATTTTGAATGTTTTTTATGTCCTTGCATCAATATATTGGGGGCTTATTGTTTTACCTTTGTCAGACGCCGTCATAGCGCAGTTGGTAGCGCATCGGACTGTCACGGCGGCACTCGCTCTTTCGGACTATTTGTCTCTCACCAAAGGGTTGATAATCGTAGATCTATGTGAGATAGCGGCTAGAGGCTAGGAAAGAATGAGGTGGTTGTACTGGTGATAGAAATACCAGGAATCCATTGTTAGGTACTCCAGCTGCCGCGATATAACTGAAATAATGTTGAAAGCAGTGTTAAACTCCATTCAATCAATCAATTTACCCTTGTCAATCTGTCAGCAAAACTTAACAATAGAAGATAGTAATATTGCCAATTACTTCTAGGCAGATACCATGCTCAAAGTCATGTGACAAGGTTTAGGCCATATGTCAAGGTCAAAGTTTTGAAATAAAATGAATTAAAAAATTTAAAAAAAATTGCTGTTTGGGGGCCATTGTGATTCATGAAGACATCTTGTTGTTGCTTTTAGTTTGTGCCCTTTACACTTCCATGTTGAATAAAATCCATTTTAATGCCTCCTGCATCAAAGGATCAGTGGCATATTGTTTAATTGTTGTCTGTCTGACTGCAAAAATTAACCCCAAAAGTTAATATTACCAATTACTTCAAGGCTATTCAAGATACAATGCTCATATTAGGTATGATGTTAGATCTAGAAATGTGCATCTACAGATACCAAGGTCAAGGTCATCTGTCAAGGTCAAAACTTACCAAAATTGCTGTTTAAGGGACATTCATGTTTCACAAACACATCTTTAATTTAGAATATCATTAAAAGCTCAGGAATTTGATTACAGCACATGAAGACCAAATGCAGGTCAATATTTCTTATAAAAGATTAAATTCCAAAATAATTCTCGGTTAAAAAGCCAAACAGGAGGTGTAAGCAAAGATCAGTCAGCACATATGTGTAGGGTGATCTTTGTCTATACCTACTTCCAAAGTAAGAATATTTTAGGCTTAGTATGACAAAGACAAACTCAATAGGCCCAATTGCATAGCAAAAAGATAATTCACCCTAGCCTAACAACAACCCTGGATTCTCAAGTCAAACATGTTTGCAAACATTTGGGAAATGTCACCCTTTTTTGCATGAGTATCTTGTGCAAAGTAGAACAAAATTTTCAAAAGTTCAAAAATAATATTGCATCTTGAACGCAGCTTAACACAGAGCTTAAGGTAGTTCCGTAATAGTTCTGCAACATTTCGGACCAAGTGTTCTTTCACAATTTTAACTGAGGTTTCCTAATGAAAATCATTAGGAAACCTCAGCTTACACTATTAAAGTTCATTTCTCCAAAAAACATTGCAGAACTATTACAGGTTCACTACCTTAAAATAACTTTTTGTTTCGCGATTGGGCCATTTTTTTCAATATTTTCCATGTGGTCTTCTTTTCAACTTGCCAAATATTTTATCATTGCAGTCCAAGATGGAACAGTTTATCACATCATTGAAGTACAGCCTCCTTAAAATGGCCAACAGAAATGTGAAAGACTTCGATCTCAATGAAAGTATGTATAGTTCATTTTTGTGGAGGCAGTGGTCTAGTGGTTAGGATGGTAGCTTTGGGATTGAAAGGTCCTGAGATGGAATGCAGGCCAGACCACAGGAATTTTTCTGAGCAAAGAATTTATTTCATATTACTTTTCTCTACCCAGGTGTATAAATGGGTACCTGTGAGAATATAAGTCTAAGTGGTGTGGCTGCTGATATGCCCTGTATGTTAACAGCCGACTTGCAATTTTATGATCATGGGTTAAAGTGTGAAGTTGGTTGAATATGCCTGGCATAGAAACTGACTATAAACCCAACTTTAACAATTTTTTTTATGTCCCCACATCGATAAGATGCAGGGCTTTACCCTTGTCTGTCTGTCTGTCTGCAAGATTTAACCCAAAAACTTATCATTGTCAATTACATTAAGATTTAATGGCATAATTGGTTTGGTGATAGATCTCTTCATTACTCATCTGCTGATATCAAGGTCAAGATCATTTGACAAGGTCATCCATGAAGGTCAAACTTTGAGAATAAGAATATAGGTAGGTTATAATTGTTTCTCTTAGTGTTAGCTCTATTTATCTTTCATTGACTGAACAATTAAAGCTTTATTTTAAAGCACTGCCACTAGTAAAAATATAGCTTTTGTGGTTAACAAATGAAAGATTTATTGATCTTTCACAAAAAAAAAATGGTTTGAATATTTGATCCGAAATTGAGGGGTCAGTGTAACACTATTGTAAGTGCCTATATATTTGTAGGCACTTACAATATTGTTGCGCTGAGCTCTCAAAATGGAGACAAAATTAAAAATTTTAAGAATCAACCCTGTCAAATTGTTTCGCCTGGTAATGTTTTGCTGCACTTAGATGAAGTTGTCAAATATGATGAAATGAATAATAACAACATTTCTTCAATACTTTTTGATGGATTATCAAGAAATAATGGTTGAATATTATTTGATAAACTCACCGCCTAACCAGTGAAATTATCAAAAATTTACATCCCACTTTTGTCCATTTCACCCGATCTGATGTTACCTAATTGGAGCCAAATAAGCGATGTCATCACAAACCTTGCATTGCAATGACATGCAAAATGATATGCTTTATGTAAATTTGTCACAAAATTTTCCCATTTTGCATTGAAGAAAAAGAATTCTTGTTTGGTTTTTGCGCAAGATTGTTAATTCTTTTACTTTGTGAACAAAAATATTTCTTTTTTTCACTCATGGCAATTAAATACAATGAATATTTTTATTTGAAACAACCCCATGAGGAACTGTGATGTTGGTACTCATCCAGTAAGTCTCATCATGATGATTGTAAAGAATGTCCACAATTCAGGGATTTTATATGCTGCTGAAGGCTAACAAACAAAGGGATGTCAAAAAGTTCTGAGACATTTGCAATATCTTTTTTATCATTCACCAGATTTTGATGAGACTGTCAGTAATTGCATGCTAATTATACAAACATGCAACCAAAAATGACCATGCGTCTCTCTAGGAACTGTCACTATGGAAACTGAATGTTGCTCTTTCGGGGCACTTTATGTTATCTCACTGTTGAGAAAGAAATTCCTCCAAAACGTGCAATACACATTTAATTTAAAAATTCAAATTGTGTTGAAATGCGCATCCAATGTGCAACAAGTATACATGCAAACATGAGGTTTACTTAAAAAGGCTTGACTTTACCAATAAATATCCGAATTTAACTCGATATCAATTCTGTGGTTGTTTTATTGAAGATTGATGTCTGTGTTTTTTCCTGTTTGACATATTTAATGAGGTTAGAGTGCAAATCAAATTGTTTCTTATAAACGTTATCGCAAACTAAAAGATCCATCTTTTTAACGATTTTTACTTGAAAGAGTTGTTTGTAATTGTAAAGAGTTGCACTGATCCTTTGGAAAGACTCAATTGGTATGACTTGATAGGATTTCACAGTTTATAACATATAAAACATTGATGATAAAAGTATTCAAGATTTGGTCTGAAGTTCATGACATCACTATTTTGCCCCAAGACGCTGAACCAATCTCAATTCAATATGACCTGGAATTGAGTGTATTCACACTATTCTTGAAAAGCTTGGTAAATTCGCAGTCAGAAGGCATGCAATTCAAGTCATGCAATTTTCTAAGTTGTCGGACATCTACGATAGAAAATATGCTATAAGTCTCAAAACTTTTTGATAGCCCTCGTACAGAGGATAATGTTTGTTTCAGTGTAAGATCCATTTATATTTCATTCAGTGAAAAACACAAGCTATATTTCTGCAAGTGAAACTATAGCTTTTGTTGTTCACAAAATGAAAAATTAGTCAATCTTACTCTCTTACTAGTAAACCTAACATTCATTCTTTTTCTTAAATGCAAAAATGATATGAAATGTGAAAAGTTTGGGATACTTTCTCTCAGAGTGCCTCATATCCCTTGTGAATACTATGCAACGTTCATGATGATATCACTTTTTGTGCTCCACTTAGATAACGTCAGATAGGGTGGAATGACCGAAAGGGGGAATCAAGTTTTTGATAGTTTCACTGGTAAGTTTATCAATTGATAATCAACAGTTATTTCTTGATTATCCACCCAAGAGAATTAAAGAAATATAAGTATCATCTTTATCAACTGTCCTCCTGTCTGGAATATAGGCGTGGTGGACTACCAATCTAGAGGTCGCTGGTTTGATCCTTGACGGCGACATTCATTCTTTCAAACTATTTGTCTCTCAACAATGGGTTGATAATCGAAGACCTATGTGGAATAGTACCTGGAAGCTAGGGAAGGATGTGATGGTTGTGCTTGTGAGAGAAATACCAGGAATCCATTGTTAGGTGCTCTAGCCGCCGAGCTAAAATTGAAAAAATGTTGAAAACGGCATAAAACTCCATTCAGTCAATTCAGTCTAAGCAATCATAGTTGAATATAGGATAAAAATAACCCCTAAATCTCCGAAGTACTCTCAAATAAATAGAGGTTAATTGTTTGTTTCAGTGTAAGATCGATTTATATTTCATTGAGTGAACAAGAAAAGCTATATTTTCACGAGTGAAAATATAGCTTTTGTTTTTTATGAAATGAAATATTAATTGATCTTACTCGAAAAACAAACGATTATTCTATTTTTTTTAATGCAAAAATGAGACAAAATGAAAGTTCTATGACATATTTTCGTAAAGCGCATCATTTTGCACGTAATTGCTATGCAACGTTCATTGTGACGTCACTTATTTCGCCCCGCATATAGATTACGTCAGATAGGATGAAATGCACAAAAACAGGGTACAAGCTTTTGATAATTTCACTGCTTTTGGGGTGAGTTTATCAAGTGATAATCTACCATTATTTCTCGATAAACCACAGAAAATCATTAAATAATCGCATATTAACTTTCAGGTACCATGCATCTGGCCTTACAGAAGACATTTAACATCTCAACCTCAATGGAGTATTTTCTTTCTACAGGGAACCTTAAAGTCTACGGTGGAAATGCATTGATGCAGGTATAAAAACAGTTAAGTCTCTCGCCACCATGAGAGATATTAACCCTTTGCTGTTTAATCCCTGCTTTTTACGTGCCTGTGATTTTATGATTGAGAAAACATTGTGAAAAAAGAAGAAATTGCTTCTGACAAGCAATTTCTTCTTTTTCCACACAATATTCTACCCTACTGGATTGTTATTTTTCAAATTGAATCCATTTTTTTTTTTCGTCTGCAAAACCTTTGAATTTGGACAGGTCCAAAATTTTGTAAAACAGGAAATATAAATATGCATTGATGCAGGTATAAAAACAGTTAACCCTTTCCTGTTTTCAAAATTTTGGACCTGTCCAAAGTCAAAGGTTTTGCAGATGAAAATTTAAAATAAATATTCTATATAGAATCAGAGGGCTACAAGCCAGTAGAATACTTTGATATTCGATATACAATTACGGGGCTCTTTACAGTAACGAAACAGATGCCTACCCTGAAACTTCAACTAGCTACTCTTTAACCCTTTCCTGTTTTTCAAAATTTTGGACCTGTCCAAATTCAAAGGTTTTGCAGATGAAAATTTAAAGTGGACTTAATTTGAAAAATAACCATTCAGACAGGAAGAAAATAGTGTGGAAAAAGAAGAAATTGCTGTCAGAAGCAATTTCTTCTTTTTTCGCAATGTTTTCTCAATCATAAAATCACAGGCACGTAAAAAGCAGGGATTAAACAGCAAACAGTTAAATCTCTCACCACCATGAGAGATATTTAACAGGAAATATACCTCTATAAAAATTCCTCTTTATTGTATAATGATGTAATTACACCCCCCACCTACAAAGTAGAGGGAGGTATATTGGTTTCACCATGTATGTCTGTCTGTCCATCCGTCCGTCCGTCCGTCTGTCCGTCGGTAGACCTTTTCGTTTCCCGGCACTAACTCAAGAACCAAATGACCTACAATCATGAAACTTTATGCAAATGTTCCTTATGACCCAAGGAAGTGCCCTATTGTTTTGGGGTCACATAGGTCAAAGGTCAAGGTCACAGTCAGTCTTTGTTCAATATTCGTTTCTGGACTCTAACTTGGGAACCAAGCGACCTACAATCATGAAACATTTATACAAATGTTCCTTATGACCCAAGGAAGTACCTTATTGTTTTCAGGTCACATGGGTCAAAGGTCAAGGTCACAGTCAATCTTTGTTCAATTTTCGTTTCTGGACTCTAACTCGAGAACCAAGTGACCTACAAGCATGAAACTTTATGCAAGTGTTGCTTATGATCCAAGGAAGTGCCATATTATTTTTTGGTCATATTGGTCAAGGTCACAGTCAATTTATGTACAATTTTCATTATTGGACTCTAACTCAAAAACCAAGTGACCTAGAATCATGAAACTTCATGCAAATGCTGCATATGACACCAATTTTTGTTACAAACACATCCTGCACTAATAGCACTTGCATTCTGACAAAGTGCTTCTGGGGGGTATTAGTCCGCTCTGCGACAGTTCTAGTTTATACTTATTTCATTCAATTTTTAGCACAAATGGCCAAAGGCCACTGGGTCTATTGTCATGGCACTGTGTCTGTTGTGTGTCTGTGCGTCCTCAACATTTACCTCTAGATCCCACTTTTTTTTTGTCCGATCAACGTGAAATTTGGTCAGAATAGTTTCTTTGATGAAATCTAGGACAAGTTTAGTTAAAAAATTGGGTCACCTAAGGTCACAGGGTGAAATCTTAGAAAAACCTTGTATATAAGGTACTCTAGAGGCCATATTTTTCTGATCAACCTGAAATTTGGTAAGAATGATTGAATTAAAGCAATTTTGTTTGAGTTCAATATTGGGTCAACTGAGGTCAAACTAGGTCAAGGGTTCAAATCAAAGAAAAACCTTGTATGCACTCTAGAGGTCACATATTTTTTCAAATGATCCAGAAAATTGGCAAAAAGGATGGTCTAGTTGTTTAGAAGCAACAGCATTGTTTATCCTTTTTAAGGCCACCACCATAGCGCAGTTACTGTTGGTTAGGCATAAGACTTCCAATCTGGAAGTTGTGGGTTAGATCCCCGGTGGTGGCAAATATCCTTTCCGACGTTTGTCTCTCACCAATGGGTAGATAATCGTAAACCTATGTGAGATAGCAGTCGGAGGCTAAGAAAGGGTGTAATGGTAGTACATGTGAAAGAAATACCAGGAATCCATTGTTAGGTGCTCCGGCCACCGCGATATAACTGCGAAATTGTTTAAAGCGGCATTAACCCATTCAAACAAAACAAACAAATCATCCTTTTTCAAAACCCATAGTTAACAATATTTTGACAGTTCATTTAGGAAAGCCATTTAGGGCCATTATGGCCATCTTGTCTTTAAAAATCTTCTCAAAAACTACCAGATGAATATAAAGCAAACATCACAATAATGATTCTTAGGTGAACCTCTTTCAAAGTTTTTCAATAATTTTTTTTTTCCAATGAAAAACAAGACTTCATTTGGTGTGGCTTATTTTCATATATCGAGGGTTTAGTGCAAGACTGTTTTAAGTGTATATAACTGTACATACTTGCACTAAACCCTAGATATTGTAATATGTTACTTTTTTCAGAACCTCACTGAAGGTTATCAATCAAATTTCACTGGAATGACTCTTTATTATACTGCAAAGAAAATTTTATCATTTTCATTGGTTAATGATGACAAGACAAACCTCAATATCTACGGTCGCTCCAGTATAACTTATAATGTTTCCTTAAGGTGCCTCGCCGTAATCATAGACAAAAAATCGAAACAGTAATGTCAGCCATGATTCTCTCACTTTGCTGATAACACGACCCGAGTATACATGTTAGGCTACGGTTAAAAAGCATATCAGTTAATAATGTGCCAATAAAAAACAATAGGGATGTCAATAGATACCTTAACATTTTACAAATCTGTCTATTTAAAGTGCCAACTTTCCCACAGGTTCAGCCATGAACCGCTTTCATATCACATTGCGGAGTGTAGTAGTGTGACGTCACAACTATATATGACATCACTTTGTACTTTTTGTAGGGGTGCATTAAGGGATATTTTTGGTTTAAAAGAATTTGGTTCAAACATCGCCTTAAATAGTAAAACAATGGATATTTAGCCCTAAAACTTTGAAGTATAATAAATTCGTAATACGGTTTCTTGTCGGGGTATAAGACAATTTATTCCTGGCAGTAAAAAATGATGTCTCCCCTTGCCTACAGCTCGGGGGACAGCCGGGAATAAATCGTCATATACCCTGACAAGAAACAGTTTAACTAATATAGTGACCCTTTATCAGTTTACTAAAAATTATTGAAATTTAATGAAAAATATGTTTCTCGCTGACACAGGGATGGTGTCATATGAGTGGTGTAAAACTCCATTCAATCAAACAACCAAACTTTTTTTTACGAGCATGTTGGGCTAGTTATAACAAATTATTTTTAAAAGCTGAAAACAAATCTATATATTGGTTGTTTGACTAATGCAAATTACGATCATCATGTACAATTCAGAAATAGTACAGGAAATCTTAGTTAGAATTAGCAGGGTTTGACACTAAGGGGAGTCTGGGAGTCCGAGAATCCTTGTTAACAGTTGGACTCCTTTGATTTGTAAGTAAGGAGTCCACTAGACTCCAAGGGTTGAAAGGAAATATTTTAAAAAACAAATGCACAAAAGTTGTTAAAGAAAACATTGCTTCCATCCTGTATTGTTTTGAGAAAAAACTCTTCTTTGGTAGAATATTGTGGAAAAGAAGAAATTGCTTATAACAAGCAATTTCTTCTTTTCCATAATGTTCCCCAATTACGAAAATTTGGACTCCTTACTTTGAGCTTGGACTCCTTGATTTCATGTCTTAGGAGTCCAATTGACTCCTTAATCCCAGGAGTTAGTGTATACCCCTGATTAGTGAGTAGTGAAAAGTGTGTCCATTGAAAAACCTCTTCTGTTTTTAGGAATCAGGACTTACCATTGTGGCAGATAAACTCAACTATGTCCGATACGTTTCACATTTCCGATCAATTCACCGAGGTGCTTTCTTCTTAACCATGAGAACAACCACTGTCAGGAAACTACTACCAGAAGCTTGGGGTATGTATAAAGTGTGTGTACTGGTTGGAGACCAATTCTCGCCGCGTACCAGTTCTTGCCATTTTCACAGTTAAGACGCAATATTCATTTACAACAAATTATTTTCTGGATAGAAGAAGTTGTTGTCAACATACCTTGTAACTTAGAAGGGTTTTCTTTCTGTCTTTAACGTGAACCTTGGGGATGGCAAGAACTTGTGCTTGGAAAGAATTGGTCTCTAACCAGTATGGAGTACACATATAGAGAATAACATTTTTAGTGTCTTAAAAATAATCAATTTTTTCTGGTTGGGAGAATATATCATGACGAGGCTGTGCAAAGTCATGATAATTTCTTGCGGGCGAGACCAGATAACATTTATATTTAAGACTTTTACATGTAATTCTATTTATCATGCAATCATTTTGTGAGCTGAATTGTAATAAACCCTTAAAATTCAATGAAATTCAGATGACAGAGTATGCAAATTGTTTCTAAAAATAAAACTGCCTGATATTATTTTATGTTTTCATACAGATGATATCAGTTAATACAGGCTTCATTGCATGATAAAACCTTAAGAATTCAGACAAATAAGTCAAAATGAAAAAGCTGAGCTTGTTAAGCTCAGGGGTAATACATTAAGCTGTCAATACTGCCCGTTCAGGATCACAAAACAGTGCAAAGAGTTTTACAATTTTACCCCACATTGCACGTGCCTATAAAAAAGCTGAGCTGGTTAAGCTCAGGGGTAATACATTAAGCTGTCAATACTGCCCTGCGTTCAGGATCACAAAACAGTGCAAAGAGTTTTACAATTTTACCCCACATTGCACGTGCCTATAAAAAAGCTGAGCTGGTTAAGCTCAGGGGTAATACATTAAGCTGTCAATACTGCCCTGCGTTCAGGGTCACAAAACGCTGCAAAGAGTTTTACAATTTTACCCCACTTTGCACGTGCCTATAAAAAAGCTGAGCTGGTTAAGCTCAGGGGTAATACATTAAGCTGTCAATACTGCCCTGCGTTCAGGATCACAAAACGCTGCAAAGAGTTTTACAATTTTACCCCACATTGCACGCGCCTATAAAAAAGCTGAGCTGGTTAAGCTCAGGGGTAATGCATTTGGCTGTCAATCTTGCCCTGACCAACGGTGCAAACAGTTTTTCGATTTTACCCCACTTTGCATGTGCCCTTACGTGCTAAGTGGGTATAATTAGAAAACAGTTTGCATCATTTTGTGATCCTGAACACAGGGCTGGTGTCATGAGTTCCCAGCTGAAGTCATTGTGACACAAATCAATTGTCTCCCTTCAAAGGGTGTTTGATAAGTAGAATGTCTATGTGTGATATGCAATTGGTGGCTCAGATGGAATGTTTTGGTGGTACTGGTGTGAAAAAAGACCGGAAATTATGGGTTGGTGCACTCCCTCAACAAAGCAAGGGTCCATTTTACTAAACTGCTTACGAAAAAAATGATTGTAGGTCAACATCACAAATCATTCCTAGTGTTTTCATGCATTGTTTGATTTGGCCTAGTCATATCTCATCAGAATCGTCTTCGAAAGATGATTCCAATGAGATAATGCATGGCAGAATTGCATATTTAATTACTACTGTAGAAGCAACTTTAATTTTTGACTTACACAAAAAATGATTGTAAGATGTTTAGTAAAACAGGCCCCAGGGCCTCTAGAAAACTATGCTTATATGAATATGCTAATTTATGCTAGCAATTTAAAAGTTAAATGATTAGTTTATAGTCTAGTTTTATGATAAACTCACACTACTTTACACTTTAATCCCCCATTATGGAATTGCAGGTCGGCTGTTAACATTTGGCTCTTTCACCTGGCACAGCCCTTTGACTTATATCTTTTTCCATTGAAATTTGCTCCAGTGAAAAATTATTGTATTTCAAATTTATTTCAGGATTTATTTGCCCTGTTCACACTCCTGATGGTACACCATGTGGGCTGCTAAACCATTTGGCTGCTCTCTGTCAGGTATGAATATGATTTTAGATAAAATAGTGTAAGGTTAAATACTTCTGTACATACACTGTGTGGTACACAATGGGGCTGCTAAACCATTTGGCTGCTTTCTATCAGGTATCAGTATCAATATACCCCCTTCCAAGAAGAGGGGGTATATTACTTTGCTTTTTTCAGTCAGTTGGTCAGTTTGTCTGTCAGTTGACACAGTCAACAGTTGTTTGTCTAGAGCATATCTCAAAAGATGTGCAAGCTAGAATCATGAAACTTCACAGGTGGATAGATCTCATTGAGGAGAAGTGCAGTGCACAAGAACCATAACTCTACTCATCATATTTTGTGAGCTATTGCCCTTATCTGATTGACAAAGAATAGGCTATTGACCTGCTTTTATGGGGAAAAAAATATTTTACAAACATCTCTTGTTATGCCCTCCTTCAAAGAAGAGGAGATATATTTTTTGGCTTTTGCGCCTCAGTCTGTCCGTCTGTGATCCGTTATCTGTCCAGAGCATGATTCAAAAAGTATGCAAGCTAGAATCATGTAAGTTCACAGGTGGATAGATCTCATCAAAGAGAAGTGCAGTGCACGAGAATCATAACTCTAATATGTTTTAGGATGCCCTTTGTTTATTGCTAAACAAAAGCCTTTGTCGGACGAGGCAGACATTGGAAATGAACACCCATGTACATAAAAGGGTCTGGTATTATATTCCCTTTCAAACCTTTAAAAGTACAACATGCAAGCTGCCACTCTCAAAATGCAGTAGTAGCTGGTTGAAATATCAGTCAAAAGATCCCAGGTTCAAATGCTGACGGAGGCACTATTCCTTTCCAACTATTTGTCACCCAACTATGTGTTGATAATCCTATGTGGTATAGCAGTTGGAGGCTTGAAAAGGATGTGATGGTAGTGAGGATGTAAGAAATACCAGGAATCCTTTGTTACATGCTCCAGTTGCACCAATATGACTGTAAGATTGTTAAAAGTGGCATTAAACCCCATACAAACACACAAAACAACATGCAACCTTATTTTCAGAAAAACTACTGAGATAATGGTATTATAGTAAAGACTAAAAAGAGCTCTTTTTCTCTTTCAGATTCAGACAGTGTTGTTTGACACTAAGCAATTTTTAACCGTGTTATATGATCTCGGTGTTTCACCGTATGACTGTCCATTGACGGAAGTATCAGAATGTTACACAGTCATGTTAGATGGGAGGATTGTGGGATATGTGGCTAAAGACGAGGCAGAGAAACTGGTTTCTACACTGCGCATGATGAAAGTTAAAGGGCTGAAAAATGTAAGTTTACAGGTGTTTAGGTTAAACCCATTGCCAGTTTTTAGCTCTGCTTTTTTAGGAGAAAACCCGAGGTATTGGTAGAGACTTAGTGTCATCATCATTGTTAGTGTTATCGTCGTTGTGCCAAAACTGATATTTTGTGATATCTCTAGTTCTCTTGAAGATATTCACTAGAAACTTGGCACACATGTTCAGTATCAAAAGAGCAACCTTTACTATCAAGGTAGATGAAGTTAGATGCATTATGTGTAAATTATGTCCCTTTTTCGACTTTTTCGATTTTTGATCCACTATCCAGCACCCAACAGCCGAGCATATTGGAAATTTAAGACTGGTCTAAATTAAAGAGGCAGCATAAGAGTGAGGAGTGTGAGAGTAAGAGTGTGCAATGTGAAAATTAACAATTCTGTGTTTTGGAAAACATTGTTGAAAAAGGAAAAATTGCTTTACAAGCAATTTCTTCTTTTACCACAATGATTTCTCAAGTTTAATTTTAGAGCGACATAAAATCTTGCGACTTTACAGTAAAGGGTTTAAAGGTATGCTACATTCACATGATAGCAAAAAACAAAAGGAGTTCTACAAAATGTATTGATATATTGTAATTTGGCTGCCAGCATAACTTCAGCTTGATTCAAGCTGAGGTTATAAAGTAATTGTGGCTCAATGACAATATCAGACCTTTTGACTTATCAATTTGATGCAATATTGAATGACATTACTTTTTTGAGTGCCCTTAACATAAGAGATATGGGTTAAAACGTAAACTCCTCTTGGAGAAATCTTCTTGTCTAAGGCTCCTAACCAAAAGTTTAATTATCCCCCCCCAACTACGAAGTAGAGGGGGTATATTGGTTTCACAATGTCTGTCTGTCTGTCCACCCGTCCGTAGACCTTTTCGTTTCCGGACTCTAACTCAAGAACCAAATGAACTACAATCATGAAACTTTACACAAATGTTCCTTATGACCCAAGGAAGTGCCCTATTGTTTAAGGGTCAAAAGAGTTAAAGGTCAAGGTCAGAGTCTATTTTTGTTCAATTTTCGTTTCGGAAGTCTAACTTGAGACCATGTGACCTACAATCATGAAACTTTACACAAATGTTTCTTATGACCGAAGGAAGTGCCCTATTGTTTTTGAGTCACATAGGTCAAAGTTCAAGGTCACAGTCAATTTTTTATCCCCCCGTATCGAAAGATCGGGGGCATATTGTTTTACCGTTGTCCGTCTGTCCGTCTGTCTGTCTGTCCTTGTCTGTCTGTCTGCAAAACTTAACCAAAAAAACTTAACATTGCCAATATCTTCAAGCCTATTCAAGATACAAGGTTCATATTTGGCATGATGATAGATCTCAATGATACGCATCTGTTGATACCAAAGTCAAGGTCATGTGATAAGGTCAAGGTCATTTCTCAAGGTCAAATAACTCAAAAACTTAACCAAAAAACTTAACATTGCCAAAATCTTCAAGCCTATTCAAGATACAAGGCTCATATTTGGCATGATGATAAATCTCAATGATACGCATCTGCTGACACTAAAGTCAAGGTCATGTGATAAGGTCAAGGTCATTTCTCAAGGTCAAATAACTCAAAAACTTAACCAAAAAACTTAACATTGCCAAAATCTTCAAGCCTATTCAAGATACAAGGCTCATATTTGGCATGATGAAAGATCTCAATGATCCATATCTGCTGATACCAAAGTCAAGGTCATGTGACAAGGTCAAGGTCATTTCTCAAGGTCAAATAACTCAAAAACTTAACCAAAAAAACTTAACATTGCCAATAACTTCAAGCCTATTCAAGGTACAATGCTCATATTTGGCATTATGATAGATCACAATGATCTGCATCTTCTGGTACCAAAGACAAGGTCATGTGATAAGTTCAAGGTCATCTGTCAAGGTCAAATAACTCAAAATCCTCAACCAAAATACTTAAAATTGCCAATATCTTCAAGCCTATTCAAGATACAAGGCTCATACTGGGCATGATGATAGATCTCAATGATTGACATCTGCATGTTCCAAAGTCAAGGTCATGTGACAAGGTCAAGGTCATCTTTCATGGTCAAACTGCTTAATAACATAACCAAAAAGCTTTCATTGTTCAGATTATTTAAGCATATTATAGATACCCTGTCTCATAATTGGTTTGATAAAAGATCTCAGTGATGTTCATTTGTAGGTATCAAGGTCAAGGTCATGTTAAAAGGTCAAGGTCATCTGTCAAGGTCACCATTTTGAAAAAAAATGCTGTTACGGGGGCATTTGTGTTTCACAAACACATCTTGTTTTTCAATGTTCATTTCTGGACTCTAGCTCAAAAAACCAAGCGACTTGAATGCAAGTGCTGCATATGACCTCAATATTTGTTACAAACACATCCTGCACTTAAAGCACTTGCATTCTGACTAAGTGCTTGTGGGGGGTATAAGTCCGCCCTGCGACAGTTCTAGTTAACATGCTTGTATCCGAATCAATTTTGCAGGTACCAGTGACCACAGAAATATGCTTTGTTCGCGAGACAGAATGCGCCAGCCAATACCCGGGGTTGTACTTGTTTACGACAACTGCCAGAATGTTACGACCAGTGAGAAATCTTGCACTGGGCCAAGTAGAAATGATAGGAACATTTGAGCAGGTGTATATGGATATCTGTGTCAACCAAAATGAGGCCATTCAAGGGGTGAGGGTTTTATTGTTTATTTATGCGGAAGAGATTATGCAGAATTGGTTGAAAATTACTTATTGCTTTTTTGTGGATTATGGAGAAATAACGGTAGACTATTACTGGATAATCTCATTGCCAAATCAGTAACTTAAATTTAAATAAAGGATATTGAATGAGTGGTCATGGAATACTGAATTTATTTTAACAAGTCATCTATAAAGAGATAAAAACGAGGCTACACCGCGTTTTTATCTGTTTATAGATGACGAGTTAAATAAATTCGGTATTTGATGAGCACAAAATTGATATTTTATTTATAATATGACCCAAGTTTTGGTGAAAAAAACGAGAAAATTACAATAACTATAGAATCGTGTTAATCTGCAAAACATATAACACAGTTTGCAAAATGATGTCAGCAGATCCATTATGATGTCATTTTCCTAACCAAAATATAATGTTGTTCTTCGTTCTATACACATTTGCATAGTAATTCCACTAGTGTAATAACACCCTTGTATTGTCAAAAATATTCATCAGGTTTATTTCATTCCGGCGACATAGGTTATATTATATAGAATTTTATTCCCTGATTTTTAGCTCGGCTGTTTTCGAAGAAAACCCAAGGTATTATGATCACTTTGGCTTCGTTCCTGTTGTCGTTGTTGTTGGCTTTGGCGTTGGCTTGACAAACTTTAATCTTGGTTATAACTTTTTTTTTCTAGGTCAAATTTCAAAGTCGAATTTCTTTAAAAAATGTAATCTTGGTCATAACTTTTGAATGGTAACTCATATAGCCTTCATATTTCACAGAAATATTGCTTGGGACAAGACCTTTCTGTAGGTACCAAGATCAAGGTTATCAGTCAAGGTCAAGGTCATTTTTCAAGGTCAAATTTCTTATAAAAAATAACCTTCGTCATAACTTTTGAATATAAGTCATAGAGCCTTCATATTTCACGTGATTATTACTTGGGACAAGACCTTTCTTTAGGTACCAAGGTCATCAGTCAAGGTCAAGGTCATTTTTCAATGTCAAATTTCGTAAAAAAATTTAACCTTGGTCATAACTTTTTAAATAAAAGTCATAGAGCCTTCATATTTCACATGATTATTGCTTGGGACAAGACCTTTCTGTTGTTCCAAGTTCAAGGTCATCAGCAGGGTCCAAAGAATTCAGAAAAAGGCACTAGTCCTGCAGGGCAAGTCACTTGAAAAATGTACTTGTCCTGCTTTGAATGTCACTCGCCCTGCCAATGGCCAATGGTCTTTTAAAAAACTTAATTATATCTGAAGATTTCATTTAAGAGTACAGACGAAACAAAAAGACAAAATTTATGACGTCAAAATAACTTAAGTTTCAGAGTTTCAATAATGGTAAAAAGATTTCGACGAGGGAAATAATTTATTTTTTAACATACAATATTGTGGATTTTTTCATGTTCGATTCCATGATCATGTCGATATACCTCTAAAGAAGTAGTAAATATAAACAAAACACGTGAAAAACCTTTGAATTCTCGATAATTTCCATCTTTTTCGGATCAATAAACACTTACGATGTTCGGGTACCGGGTTATATCATGCCAATACCAGAAGTTTATTTTTAGAAATCAAAGTACATTACTGTCTTCAGTTCGATTTGTTGAAAACTTCTATCATCATATTAAAATTTGTTTGTAGCCCCTTTTCTGTCTTTTATCTGTATTTACCCAGACACTAGGCATTGTTATTTAGTGCCATTAATTCTTCACTCGTCCGGGCGGACGACTGATCTAGAATTTCCACTCGTCCTCCATGATTTCTCACTCGTAAATACAAGCGGACGAGTGGATTCTTTTACCCTGATCAGTCAAGGTCAAGGCCTTTTTTCAAGGTCAAATTTCTATTAAAAATTTAACTTTTGTCATAACTTTTGAATTGTAAGTCATAGAGCCTTCATTTTTTACATGATCATTTCTTGGGACAAGACCTTTCTGTAGATACCAAGTTCAAGGTCATCAGTCAAGGTCATTTTTCAAGATCAAATTTGTTTGAAAAAAGTTTAACCTTGGTCATAATTTTTGAATGGTAAGTCAAAGAGCCTTTATATTTCAAATGATCATTGCTTGGTACAAGACCTTTCTGTAGGTACCAAGTTCATATAATTGCATTTGCCTAAGAAATAATAAACAGCTGAGCGTTGGCACCCGCTTGTGTTGCTCTTGATTTTCATTTCACTCTATTTGGCATTAACCAAGCAAAAGCTCAATAAATGACCTCAAAATTAAGGTAACCCAGCAATCATATGCAAATAGAGTCGCTTACACTAGATTTATCAAAAAATGACCTCATTTTGTCTTATTTTTGCATTAAAGAAATAGAACTGTCGTTTGTTTCTTGTTTTTTCTTATATCATTTTGTTTATGAAATAAACAAGTTATTAATCTTTTAAGAAGAGCAAAGTTTTATGTTTTACCGCCCTTTTGTAGAAGAGTTGTTATATCACTTTGCTTTTGATGGTCGGTCTGTCCATTTGTCATTTTTTGTCCAGCCGTTTACTAAATTGTGCAAGCTAGAACCATGAAACTTCACAGGTAGATATATCCCATTGAGGAGAAGTGTAGTGCAAAAAAGATATATCCGAGTATTTGTCCCTTGTTTAGTTTTAAACTTGTTTTTTTGGATGCTTTGTTGTTATGAAAGGATTATATATTTACAAGGAATATGCCAGTGACCTGCTCTTGAGGGGCATAACTGTTTTACTTACATCTGTTGTTCTTTTCTAATAAACATGACAAAAGTGTCAAAGTTTCAGTCTTGCAAAGCCTGCACTCCTTAAACCATTATTATTGAATATGTAATGACTGCTTTTATGATGATAAATAAAATCATTTTGATTTTTAAATCTTCAGGTAACAACACACGAAGAACTAGATGAAAGAAGTATCCTATCTTTTGTTGCTACCATGACTCCATTTTCTGACTTTAACCAGAGTCCTAGAAACATGTATCAGTGTCAGGTTAGTGTCAGATAACAAAAAGATATAAAGATGTATCCTATATTTGATGCCACACTTACTCCATTTTCACACTGATAAGAGTCCTAGAAACAGTGTCGTGACAGATAGCAGATAGATATAAAGAAGTGTTCTGTCTTTTGTTGACCATATGACTCTATTATCTGACTTCAACCAGAGTCCTAGAAATATGTTTTAGTGTCAGGATAGTGTCAGATAGCTGATAGATATAAAAATGTGTTCTATCTTTTGTTGCTACCATGACTCCATTTCTGACTCACCAAATTGTTTGCTTGTCAAAAATGATTCACGTCAATGCAAAATGGTTGGAAATGTCACGCACAGGCTCATATCAGATTTATTTATCAGATGGGAAAAGTTTGATTACTGACCACAACACTCAACATTTCCGACTATTTGTCTTCAACCAATGGGTTGAAAATCAAATACCTATGTGGGATAGCAGCTGGAGGCTAGGAAAGGATGTTATGGTAGTACTGATGTGAGAAATACCAGGAATCCATTGTTAGGTGCTCCTGCTGGGATATAACAAAGATTGTTGGAAGTGGCATAAAACCCAATTAAAAACCAAATCAGATGGGAAAACAAACCATGGGTTCACTATGTCATTCAATAGTATACAGAATAGGCTTCACAATCTTGTTAACTCATGCTCATATGAAATTGTTGGAAATGGCTTGCACTGCAGGCTCAATAGAATTTTACCGTATTTTCAGATGGGAAAACAAACCATGGGAACACCATGTCATTCAATACCATACAGAACTGACAACAAACTCTATAGAATACAGACGCCGCAGTCGCCCCTCACCAGAGCGCTCAAATATGACGAGTATGAAATAGATAATTATCCACTAGGGACGAATGCCATTGTTGCTGTGATTTCTTATACTGTATGTATCTCTTACTCAATATACTGCCTGTATTTAGGGACCTTTATCTGAATTCCCTATTTAAAAGCAAGTAAAAAATTTGCCTTTTTAGCTCACCTGAGCACATCGTGCTCAAGGTGAGCTTTTGTGATCATTGAATGTCCGTCGTGGGATGTGCGGTGTGCATCGTTATGCGTCAACAATTTAAGTGTTTACACTCTAGAGGCCACAAATATGATCCAATCTTCATGAAACTTGGTCACAAGGATGAACCCTATTGAAAATGGGGAGGATCCATGCCATATCACGGGAAAAAGGGCCTTAATGACAATTTTCTTGTTTACACTCTAGAGGCCACAAATATGGCCCAATCTTCATTTAACTTGGTCAGAATGTTGGTCAGGTCACAAGGATGAACCCTATTGAAAATGGGAAGGATCCATGCCATGTCATGGGAAAAGGGTCCTTAATGACAATTTTCTTCTCTACCCTCTAGTGGCCACAAATATGGCCCAATCTTCATTTAACTTGGTCAGAATGTTGGTCAGGTCACAAGGATGAACCGTAATGAAAATGGAAAGGATATGTGCCTTATCACGGGAAAAGGGGCCTTAATGACAATTTTTTTGTTTACACTCTAGAAGCCACAAATATGATCCAATCATCATGAAACTAGGTCAGAATGTGTGTAAGGTCATGAGGATGAATTCTCTTGAAAATGGGTAGGATCCATGCCATATCACGTATAAAGGAGCCTTGATGACAATTTTCTTGTAAGAGCTACAGAAGCCACAAATATGGTCCAATGTTCATGAAACTTGGTCAAAATGTTTGCCAGGTCACAAGAATGAACTCTGTTGAAAATGGGAAAGATTCATGCCATATCACAGGAAAAGGAGTCTTAATGATAATTTACTTAAAATACTTCTAATAGCCACAAATATGGCCCAAACTTTGTGAAACTTGTTGAAATTATCTTCTTTATGACATCTGCCTTTTTAGCTCACCTAAGCATGAAGTGCTCAAGGGAGCTATTGTGATCGATCGTTGTCCAGCGTCCATCTGTCCGTCTGTCCATCTGTCCGTCAATCGTCAACTTTTTCTTTAAACGACATCTCCTCCTAAACTTATGGGTCAAAATCAACCAAACTTGGCAGAAATATTCCTTGGGTGGTCCCTTATGAATTTTGCTCAAATGGAAAGGATCCGTGCCATATCACGGGAAAAGGGGCCTTAATGACAAATTTCTTGTTTACACTCTAGAAGCCACAAATATGGTCCAATCTTCATGAAACTTGGTCAGAATATTTGTAAGGTCATGAGGAGGAAGTCTATTGAAAATGGGAAGGATCCGTGCCATATCACGGAAAAAGGCGCCTTAATGACAATTTTGTCAACAATATCTTTAAACGACATCTCCTCCTAAACTTATGGGTTAAAATCAACCAAACTTGGCAGAAATATTCCTTGGATGGTCCCTTATGAAAATTGTTCAAATGGAAAGGATCTGTGCCATATCACGGGAAAAGGGGCCTTAATGACAAATTTCTTGTTTACACTCTAGAAGCCACAAATATGGTCCAATTTTCATGAAACTTGGTCAGAATATTTGTAAGGTCATGAGGATGGAGTCTATTGAAAATTGGAAGGATCCAGCCATATCACAGAAAAAGGCGCCTTAATGACAATTTTGTCAACAATATCTTTAAACGACATCTCCTCCTAAACTTATGGGTCAAAATCAACCAAACTTGGCAGAAATATTCCTTGGGTGGTCCCTTATGAAAATTGCTCAAATGGAAAGGATCTGTGCCATATCACAGGAAAAGGGGCCTTAATGACAAATTTCTTGTTTACACTCTAGAAGCCACAAATATGGTCCAATTTTCATGAAACTTGGTCAGAATATTTGTAAGGTCATGAGGAGGAAGTCTATTGAAAATGGGAAGGATCCGTGCCATATCACGGAAAAAGGCGCCTTAATGACAATTTTGTCAACAATATCTTTAACCAACATCTCCTCCTAAACTTATGGGTCAAAATCAACCAGACTTGGCAGAAATATTCCTTGGGTTGTCCCTTATGAAAATTGCTCAAATGGAAAGGATCTGTGCCATATCACGGGAAAAGGGGCCTTAATGACAAATTTCTTGTTTAGACTCTGAAAGCCACAAATATGGTCCAATTTTCTTGAAACTTGTTCAGAATGTTTGTTAGGTCATGAGGTTGAAGTCTTGAAAATGGGAAGGATCGGTGCCATATCACAGGAAAAGGCATCTTAATGACAATTTCTTTGTTTACTCTCTAGAAGCCACAAATATGGTCCAATCATCATGAAACTTTGTCAGAATGTCTGTTATGTCATGAGGATGAACTCATTTGAAAATGGGAAGTATACGTGCCATATCACGGGAAAAGGGGCCTTTATGACAATTTTCTCGTAAGAGCTCCAAACGCTACAAATATTGTCCAATCTTCATGAAACTTGATCAAAATGTTTGCCAGGTCACAAGAATGAACTCTGTTGAAAATGGGAAGGTTGATGCCATATCAAAGGAAATGGAGTCTTAATGATAATTTACTTGAAATATCAGGTGAGCGATTTAGGGCCCTCAGGGTCCTCTTGTTACTTGATGTGATCAAAGAGACACAGGTGAGCGATCTAGGACCATCATGGTCCTCTTGTTATTCATTACCGCAGGTGGACGTATATTGGCTTCATCTTCTCTGCCAATCTGTCCATTCATCCATCTTTCTGTCTGTACGTACATACATACATATGTCCACTTTTCTTGTGAGCACACCTCCTAAGTTTGTGGTTGGATTTGAATGAAAACTTTCACAGAACGTTCCTAGTCACCTGACCTTGAGCATATTGTCACGGTTTGGTGAATTTCAGCTGCATCATGGGAAAAGGGGCCTTCATGTAAAAAAATCTAGTGAAAGCAACTCCTTCATTTATGGACCGATTTGGATGACACTTTCACAGAATGTTCCTAGTCACCTAACCTAGCGCCGGTTATTGCTGTGATTTCTTTTACAGTTTGAAGAGTGTATCAATTACTCCATAGTTCGATCCCCGACGGCGGCATTCATTATTTCAGACTATTTGTCTCTCACCAATGGGTTGATAATCATAGACCTATGTGTGAAAGCAGCTGGAGGCTAGGAAAGGATGTGATGGTAGTACTTATGAGAGAAATACCAGGAATCCATTGTTAAGTGCTCCAGCCTCTGATTCCTGATGTAACTGAAAAAATCTTGAAAGTGGCATAAAACTTCATTCAATCAATCTCTAACTCAATAAACTGCCTGTATTTAGGGGCCTTTATCTGAATTCCATTTTCAAAAGCAAGTCAACAATTTTGTCTTTTTTGTCTCCGCTGTTTTCGGAGGAAACCCAGTGGTTTTGGTGTTGTTGGAGTTGGCATATGTGTTGATGTAGCAATTATTAACCTTGGTCATATATGTGCTATTATTGAAAATAACTTTATGAAACTTGTATGTGTGTTCATCATCTCAAGAGCTATCCTGCCTATCAAGGGGGATAACTCAGAAAGCATTTTAATAAGAGTTTTGCCTCTCTTTTGACATAGATTTTTAGCTCACCTGAGCACATTGTGCTCAAGGTGAGCTTTTGTGATCATTGGATGTCTGTCATGCGTCGTCCGTCGTGCGTCGTCTTACGTCAACAATTTAGGTGTTTACACTCTAGAGGCCACAAATATGGACCAATCATCATGAAACTTTGTCAGAATGATCTCCAGGTCGCAAGGATGAACCCTATTGAAAATGGGAAGGATTCGTGCCATATCACGGGAAAAGGGGCCCTCAAGACAATTTTCTTGTTTACACTCCAGAGGCCACAAATATGGTCCAGTCTTCATGAAACTTGGCCAGAATATTTGTCAGGTCACAAGATGAACCCTATTGAAAATGGGAAGGATCCATGCCATATCATGGGAAAAGGGGCCTTAATCACAATTTTCTTGTTTACACTTTAACAAATGATAAATTAAGACTTTTACTGGAAAATTTGATTCTCATCAATTATGACTAAAAGAAGGTGAGCGATGAAGGACCATCATGGTCCTCTTGTTTGCATTGTCCAGCTCCTGTAACCCAGCGTTATTAAACCTAGTCATGCTGGATAGAGTAGGAAAAATGCTCCGGATAATAAATCGAGGATATTGAATGAGTGGTCATGGAATACCAAATTTATTAAATGAGTCATCTTTAAACAGATAAATCGGCTGTGCAAAGTTTTTATCTGTTTTAGATTCTGTATTTTATGAGCACAATCTTTATATTCTATTTATAATATGACCCAAAATCAACAAAATTCTTGAAATTCAACATTTCAATTTTCCATGAAACTTATAACGCCGTTTAATACTGACGTCACAATATATAAATTATGATATCATTTTCATGGTTCCAAAATAGTGTTGCTTTTTTCTCTGAGCTCATTCGCATAGTTATTCAACTGGTGTTATAAAGCCAGTATAATATCAAAAATATTCAACAGGGTTATTTCAATCCCTCCACCCTCCACGTCGGTCATATTATAAAAACCATGTCAAAGTTAGGACAAAAGCTATAATGCTGACTGCACAAATTGTAAGTCAGTATTTCTTTTGTAAATTTAACTTTAAAACTTTTCTGATTTACAAGGAAGATCAGGTAGAAAAGACTAAGATCAGTCTACACATATGTTCAAACTGATCTTTGTCTATTGATCAGAGTGTAAATTGGCCAAGAAGAATTTTTTGGTTTAATTCACAAAAAAGATGAAAATTCATTGTAACTCTATCCATAATGTTTGAACTCTCTTGGAATGGACTCAAAATGTGTTCAAGTAAGAAGGAAATTGTTTAAATAATTGCTTAGAAAACTAAGCCAAAAAGATTATTAGTCCCCCACCGGTTACCGGTTGGGGGACTATAGGTTTGCTTGATTCCGTCTGTCCGTCCGTCCGTCTGTCCGTCCGTCCGTCTGTCCGTCACGCTTTTGTCCGGGCTATATCTTCTAAACCATATGTGCTAGCAACTTCAAACTTGGTACACTTATAGATCTCATTGAGGAGGAGTGTCATGTTCAAGAACCGTTACTCTGCCACGCCCACTTTTTGAGTTATTGCCCTTTGTTGTTTTTACCCTTACATTCTTGTCCGGAACATATCTCCTAAACCATATGTGCTAGCAACTTCAAACTTGGTACACTTAAAGATCTCATTGAGGAGGAGTGTCATGTTCAAGAACCATTACTCTGCCACGCCCACTTTTTGAGTTATTGCCCTTTGTTGTTTTTACCCTTACATTCTTGTCCGGAACATATCTCCTAAAATATGTGTGCTAGCAACTTCAAACTTTGTACACTTATAGATCTCATTGAGGAAAAGTGTCATGTTCAAGAACCATTACTCTGCCATGCCCACTTTTTGAGTTATTGCCCTTTGTTGTTTTTACCCTTACATTCTTGTCCGGAACATATCTCTTAAACTATGTGTGCTAGCAACTTCAAACTTTGTACACTTAAAGATCTCATTGAGGAGAAGTGTCATGTTCAAGAACCATAACTCTGCCACGCCCACTTTTTGAGTTATTGCCCTTTGTTGTTTTTACCCTTACATTCTTGTCTGGATCATATCTCCTAAACTATGTGTGCTATCAACTTCAAACTTTGTACACTTAAAGATCTCATTGAGGAGAAGTGCCATGTTCAAGAACCATGACTCTGCCACGCCAACTTTTTGAGTTATTGCCCTTTGTTGTTTTTACCCTTACATTCTCGTCTGGATCATATCTCCTAAACTATGTGTGCTAGCAACTTCAAACTTTGTACACTTATAGATCTCATTGAAGCAAAGTGTCATGTTCAAGATCCATAACTCAGCCATACCCACTTTTTGAGTTATTGCCCTTTGTTGTCTTTAGCCTTACATTCTTGTCCGGATCATATCTCCTAAACTATGTGTGCTAGCAACTTCAAACTTTGTACACGTATAGCTTTTATTGAGGACAAGTGTCATGTACAAGAACTGTTATTCTGCCAGGCCCACTTTTTGAGTTATTGCCCTTTGTTGTTTTTACCCTTACATTTATGTCCGGATCATATCTCCTAAACCATTAGTGCTAGCAACTTCAAACTTTGTACACTGATAGATCTTATCGAGGACAAGTGTCATGTACAAGAACTGTTACTCTGCCATGTCCACTTTTTGAGTTATTGCCCTTTGTTGTTTTTAGTCTTACATTCTTGTCAGGATCATATCTCCTAAACTATAAGTGCTAGCAACTTTAAACTTTCACAGTTATAGATCTAGTAAGTAGGAGATATATTATAAGAGAGGATTTTTGGTTATCCGGTGGGGGACTCCTGTATTGCATCGCAATACGACATGCACTTGTTATACCCCTCACCTACGAAGTAGAGGGGGGAATATTGGTTTCACCATGTCTGTCTGCCCATCCTTCTATCTGTCCATCTGTCCGTAGACCTTTTCATTTCCGGTCTGAAACTCAAAAACCAAGCGCCCTACAATCAAATGCTTGTTATGACCCAAGAGAGTGCCCTCTTGTTTGGGGATCAGATAGGTCAAAGGTCAAGGTCACAGTTAGCCTTTGTTCAATCTTTGTTTCCGGACACTAACTTGGGAACCAAGCGACCTACAATCATGAAACAAATGTTGCTTATATCCCAATGAAGTGCCCTAATGATTTTGGGTTATATGGGTCAAAGGTAAAGGTCACAGTCAATTTGTTCAATTTTCATTTCCAGACTCTAACTCGAGAACCAGGCAACCAACAATCATGAAACTTTATGCAAATGTTGCTTATGACCCAAGGAAGTGCCGTAATGGTTTGGGGTCATATAGGTCAAAGGTCAAGGTCACAGTCAATTTTTTTGCAATTTTGTTTCCAGACTCTAATTCAAAAACCAAGCGACCTAGAATCATGAAACTTATGCAAATGCTGCATTTGACCTCAATATCTGTTACAAACACATCCTGCACTAATAACTCTTACATTTTGACAATGTGCTGGTTTGGGGGTATAAGTCCACTTTGTGACAGTTCTAGTTTAGTAATGGGCTTGTATTAAAAGTTTGCTGTTTAATCCCTGTTTTTTATGTGCCTGTGATTTCATGATTGAGAAAACATTGTGAAAAAAGAAGAAATTGCTTCTGACAAGCAATTTCTTCTTTTTCCACACTATTTTCTACCCTGCTGAATGGTTATTTTTCAAATTGAATCCACTTTTAATTTTCGTCTGCAAAACCTTTGAATTTGGACAGGTCCAAAATTTTATAAAACAGGAAAGGGTTAATGAAAACATTAAATGAGCCTGTTCATGACTTTCCCAAAAAGTTCTCATTTCAGCAAGGTCTAGACTCGGATCAGCCTATGTAGCCGCACAGTCAGATCAGAGTCTTCACACAAGCTCAATAGATTGCTATTGACCTAAAGTTGCTGTTCACAACCCAAGATTAATTTTAAAGCACTGTGTGATTGTCCAGGCTTTGTAGCATCTTTAACATTTGCCATATTTCCCCTTATAATAGAGCCCTCCCTAATAGAAGCACCCTACATTTTTTACTAGGTAAACCCACTTCAAATTTTAAAACTTGTTGAAATTTTTTCTCTTATTTGATGTTAATTTCCTCTAAACAATTATTTATATGATTGTTTATAGAGAATTAATTTCAAATTAAAGGGAAAAGGGCCTAAAAGATGTAAGATTAATCATTTTTTTAATCAGAAAATGCATACTAAATTAAAGCTCCGTGACCATGTTATAAATAGCTCCCAAGAGCGTTTATTAGGTGAATATGGTATAAGAAATTGCTGAAAATGCCACACATGGGCTCAATATATATTTCAGGGGTATGATATGGAAGATGCTATGTTATTAAATAAATCCTCACTGGAACGAGGATTTAAACATGCCTCCTTGTACAAGACGAAGTTGATAGACCTGGGCAAAAAAACGAGGGACAATTATCATAACCCTTTTGTATTTGGTGAGTGCCGTTAAAAACAGAGCTTCAGGGCCCGAGGTTATAAAACTTTTCTCATTCTTTATTCAAAATTTTCTTAAATTTCAATCCAAGATTAAAGCAGTAATTTTGTTTTAATACTCATTTTATTGTATTAATAAAGGATAGTATGAATAAGTTGTTATAAATAACAACTTATTAATATTATCTTTTTATGCCCCCGCATCGATAGATCAGGGGCATATTGTTTTACTGTTGTCCGTCTGTCAGTCTGTCTGTCCGTCCGTCCCTCTGTCTGCAAAAGTTAACCAAAAATCTTAACATTGCCAATATCTTCAAGCCTATTCAAGATACAAGGCCAATATTTAGCATGATGATAGACAAGGTTCGCACAGTCTTAAAAAGTCCTTAAAAATCAAGCTTTGGCCTTAAGAAGTCCTTAAATGTCTCCTGACCTTAAAAAGTCCTTAATTTCTATTTCTAAGGCCTTAAATCTGTTGAGAAGAGCAAGGATGAATTTGGCCAATGAAACATTCGGAATTATTCACTACGTCCCTTCTACATCCGTCTTGTGTAGTAGAAGGATTTTGAAAAGTGTTGACTCGAAAAAAAAGCCTGGAAAATGCACAATTCAATGTGAAATAGGTTACAGACTATCCATGGCTAAGGGAAGTAAAAACAGGCGTTTACGAAGCATACTGTTATAACTGTCGGAAGGAAGTCGATCTTTGTGATCGTCATCAGAGCGCATCCAAAGTTTTCGACGAACAAGTGAGTTTACGGAGCTTTTTTTCACCAAGAACAAATCTAGTCGGGCAAGTGAATCATATTCTTTCCAACATGGAATTTACGTGTACAACGTCAGATGCAGCTGTCTGAGACAGCGGCGATTTTGCATTGGTCATACCCCATATCTATCTATATATTCTGCCTAACTCCCCTTTCGGGTATTACTGGCACCCACCAGTTATGCCAGCTGAATTTTCAACAGGCATTGATAATTCTTTTCAGAGGAGCAATGTATTGAAAGCAGAAGTTTTATGGACAATAAAATCAGTTGTTACTCGTTATTCTTAACAGTCTAATAAAAATATTGCAAAACTATTCAAATCTATGTTTCCTAGACCGCAATATAGATAAACAATTTTCCTGTGGTGAAAGGAAGTCGTCTTATCTTTACTGTACGATACATTGACTTCAACAATTTTAAGGTAGATTTTCAACAGAAATATGGCCTTAAAAATAGAAATTTTGTCCTTAAAAAGACCTCAAAAAGTGTTTCACAAACACATCTTGTCTTTTCATACATTTATTTAAATTTAAAATTTGAGAAAATTCTCAGTGAGCCTGCAAAAAGTTTTATAACCTTGGGCCAAGATGTTCTCTCCTGAGCACAAAGTAAAGTGATGTCTGTGGTGTGTCATGCATTGTCTGTCTTCATCATTTACCTTAACCCTTTGCTGTTTAATCCCTGCTTTTTACGTGTCTGTGATTTTATTATTGAGAAAACATTGTGAAAAAAGAAGAAATTGCTTCTGACAAGCAATTTCTTCTTTTTCCACAATATTTTCTACCCTACTGAATGGTTATTTTTCAAATTAAATCCACTTTAAATTTTCGTCTGCAAAATCTTTGAATTTGGATAGGTCCAAAATTTTGTAAAACAGGAAAGGGTTAAATATACTCTAGATTCCACAATTTCTTCCCTATCAATCTAAAAATTAGTCTGAATGATTTTCTTGGTGATTTTCAGTCAATTTTGAAATTGGGTCAACTTGGGTAAAAAAACTAAGCCATGTGATCAAATCTTAATAAAACCTTGCATGCATTCTAAAGGCCAGTTGTTATTTTGACCAATTAACTAGAAATTTTGCCAGAATGTTTTGACTTGATGAAATCTTGGCCAAGTTCAAATTTTGGTCAACCGGAGTCAAAAACTAGGTATCAGTGTCAAGTCTTGGACAAAAAACATTAATGCATCCTAAAAAACTTAGAATTAGTCAGATTGATTTTCCTGCTTGAATATCAGAAGAATTAAAAATTGGATCAAATGGGGTCAAAAACTAGCTCTGGAGGTCAAGTCTGAAAATTGGTTAGTATGATTATTTTGATGAATCTCAGATGAGTAGGAAATTTGGTCTACTTGGGTTAAGAAATTGGTCACAATGTCAAATATTAGAAAGTACTCAAGAGGTCACATTTTTTTTAATCAAAATCAATCTGAAAAGTAGTTGGAACTTTTGGCTTTTGCCAAACCTGCTATAAACAGGATCTAGAATGTTAACTCAGTCAGGAGAGTGCTTAGGGCCACTATGGCCCTCTTGCTTGATTATACTCCCCACCTACAAATTTGAGGCAGATGAATTGGTTATTTATGGTCCTTTATACTGGGTAAATACCGATGGTTTTGGCCATAGAATTTTGAAATTTAGTCAGGGAAAGGGTCAGGGAATTTTACTTAATGAAGTTTGTGGGAACCCTGTTAGATAAATAGGGTCTTAATGCATCGTCATGTAGTCGGCATATATCATTATTGCATCGTGATTGTCAACGCAACCCATTGTTTGAACCTGGTGCAGATGTGAAATTTTTTGAAATGTCACACACTGGCTCATTTCGATGGGTAAGTGCAACACTATTGTAAGTGCCTATATATTTATAGGCATTTACAATAGCGTTGGGCTGACCCCTCAATTTGTCTTTTAATTAGGTTGTGATCTGAGTGATAAGGCGGTGATGAATGGTTATTTAGATATAGACGGACTACCACATATAGGACGACTAGTTAAGGAAGGAACACCACTGTACGGGTAGGTGTATCTTATTATATTCCCCTCAACACATAGAGGATATTGAAAGAGTGGTCATGGAATACTGGAGTTATCAAACGAGTCATCTATAAACAGATAAAAACGAGGCTGCGCCTAGTTTTTATCTGTTTATAGATGACGAGTTTAATAAATTCTTTATTTTATGAGCACAAGTTTTATATTCTAATTATAATATGACCACAATCTTTGCGAAAATTTGTCAAAAATCTCTAAATTTAAAGCTTCAATTTTCCGAGAAACGTATGACACCGTTTAAAACTGACGTCACAATACATACATTATGACGTCATTTTTGCAGTTACAAAATAGCGTTGCTTTTCGCTCTGAGCTCATTTGCATAGTTATTCCACTAGTGTAATAACACTCGTGTAATATCAAAAATATTCAACTGTCTTATTTCACTCTGCGACGTAGGTCATATTATAATAAACAATATTCAATAGATCAGTAAAGTGGTTATCTGAAAGATGAGGTTTGTTCGTCAAATTGTCCGTCTGTCAGTCGTAAATGTCTGGCATCATGACGAACCCTTGACCCTGACCATGACCTTTGACCTACTTTCTTAAATGTCGAATTATTAGGGCCAGGACTTTGTCAAGTCAAAACTTAAGGTTGTTAAACGACCTTGATTTACATATACAAACTGATAAATTGATTTCAAAATTAATTATCTGTATTGGAAGCAGAAACCTACTGATTATCCATTATATTGATTATTCAGCCCATCACTACTATTGTAAAGATGGCAGTCTTTTTTAAAATTCAGATCCCGGACGGCTGCACTCATTCTTTCCAACTATTTGTCTCTCACCAATGGGTTGATAATCCTAGACCTATGTGAGAAAGCAGCTGGAGGCTAGGAAAGGATGTGCTGCTTGTTCTGGTTAGAAAAATACCAGGAATTCATTGTTAGGTGCTCAAGCCGCTGCGTTTTAACTGAAAAAATGTTGAAAGTGGCGTAAAACTCTGTTCAATCAATAAAATTTCAGATACAGTAAAACTACATTCAATAAATCAATCAATCAAAGCTGCAGCCTGGAATGGGGATTGTTACAATGCTACACCGTTCCAGTTGTCTGAGAAAGACTCAGTTAAAGACTACTTTGGAAACTTACTAGTAAAAGCTGCTGCGTTTTAACTGAAAAAATGTTGAAGTGGCGTTAAACTCTGTTCAATCAATAAAATTTCAGATACAGAAATATTCAGACAGGCCAGACACTTATTGAGATTTACAAGGAGAGTGAGGAGGCTTATATTGACAACATCAAGATTTGTGGGAACGAATATGGAAATGGTCCAATGACAAAAGTCAACATTACTCTCAGAATTAATGTGAGTATTATCCATGATTTATGCCCTGGCAGGGCCGAGCCCTAAGTAACAGGTCGTTGCACTTAAGGTTAAAGGAAATCAGCTTTTATCTAAAATAACCTACTTCTAAAGAGAGTCGACATAAATAACTTGAGACCTTAAATCGTAGATTTGTAACTTAACCCTAAATCAGCTTGATTAAGCTGAAGTTACAAGGCCTTGGTTACCAAACGATGGAATGTTGTTCACTCTCTCAAAGCATGTGAATCCTTTAGGTCTTAGGTTACTGTTATTTGCAAGCGTTCACGATGATTTGAAATATTTGATAATATTTGAAAGAACCCAAACTTTTGAAAAGTAAACTTGCCAAATTACGTCACGGTTAAGCGCCGCCCTGCCAGTTCATTAATTATGCAAAATACAGAGTGTAATCAACAAGTTGAATGATTTTGTAATGTTTATGGAATGGAATCGAATGATGGGGATGAGCAAGTATAGAGCAAAATTAAAAAGAGATTATATACTACTATAGATAATTTTGTCCATTTAGACAAAATTTGCAATATTTTTATGCCCCCGCATCGATAGATCGGGGGCATATTGTTTTACTCATGTCCGTCTGTCTGTCCGTATGTCCATCCGTCTGTCTGTCCGTCTGTCCGTCCGAAAACTTAACCTTGCCAATATCTTCAAGCCTATTCAAGATACAAAGCTAATATTTGGCATGATGATAGATCTCCATGATCCGCATCCGCTGGTACCAAAGTCAAGGTCATGTGACAAGGTCAAGGTCATCTGTCAAGGTCAAATGTCCGAAAACTTAACCTGAAAACTTAACCTTGCCAATATCTTCAAGCCTATTCAAGATACAAAGCTAATATTTGGCATGATGATAGATCTCAATGATCCACATCCGCTGGTACCAAAGTCAAGGTCATGTGACAAGGTCAAGGTCATCTGTCAAGGTCAAACGTCCGAAAACTTAACCCAAAAACTTAACCTTGCCAATATCTTCAAGCCTATTCAAGATACAAAGCTAATATTTGGCATGATGATAGATCTCAATGATCCGCATCCGCTGGTACCAAAGTCAAAGTCATGTGACAAGGTCAAGGTCATCTGTCAAGGTCAAACTTAGAAAAAAAAAATGCCGTTACGGGGGCATTCGTGTTTCACAAACACATCTTGTATTACCTCCCTTTAACAAAGTCTATGTCTTTTCAAGTTTCTGTGACACGGACGAATTGAATGCTATAAAATCCACACAAGCCAATTAAATTGTCCAATGATTTAATCAATTTGAATGAAATTTTGATAATTTTGCCCCCACTTTGAAAGATCAAGGGCATATTGTTTTACCATTGTCCGTCTGTCTGTCACTGCAAAACTCAAAAAAATTAACCTTGCAAATATTTTTAAGGCTATTTAAGATACAATGCTCATATTTGGTATGATGATAGATCTCACTGATATGCATCGACTGGTACCAAGGTCAAGGTCATGTGACAAGGTCAAGATCATCTGTCAAGGTCAAAATTGCAAAAAAATGCTGTTTCGAGGACATTCATGTTTAACAAACATAGCTTGTTTTTAGCTCACCTGAGCACAAAATGCACAAGGTGAGCCATTGTGATCGTACAATGTCTGGCGTCAGTCGTCCTTTGTGCATTGTCCACAATTTCTTTAAATAACTTCTCCTCCTAAACCAGTGGGACAATCTTGATGAAACTTGGCAGGGATGTTCCTTGAGTCAAGCTCTACCAAAGTTGTTCAAATAAATGAAATCCACCCTTAACTTTCCCTTTACCCTTAACAAAAAGGGTGAAAATATGAAAATCTTCAAAAATCCTCTTCTCTGAAAGCAAAAGGCAGACGGCTTTCATATTTGATATAGAGCATCATCTAGTGGACCTCTACCAAGTTTGTTCATATCAAGACCCTTAGGTCATATTTGGATTCCACCCGGGTGAAACCCTTTTTTTCATAGAATCAAAGAGCGAAAATCTTAAAAAATCTTCTTCTCTGAAACCAGATGGCAGACAGCTTTCATATTTGGTATGTTGCATCATCTAGTGGGCCTCTACAAAGTTTGTTCTTATCAAGACCCTGGGGTCATATTTGGGCTCCACCTGGGCGTATCCCTTTTAGCTCATCTGAGCATGATGGGTGAAAATAGGAAAACCATCAAAAATCTTCTTCTCTGAAACCAGAAGGCAGACAGCTTTCATATTTAGTTTTTAGCATCATCTAATGGACCTCTACCAAGTTTGTTCATATCAAGACCCTGGGGTCATATTTGGGCTCCACCCAGATGCATCTTGTTTTACATAGAATCAAAGAGCAAAAGGCATATCCTTCTTGCTCTTGGCTGAAAACATTCCATGGTATTGATCTTATGTAGAAATTAGCTCCTATTTAATTAATATGATGTCCCAGGGGTCAAAGAGACGTGGGTGAGTGATTTAGGACCATCATGGTCTTCTTGTTTAACGATTTCGCAGTGTTTATGATTTGGGGCATTTTTTTTAGAGTATCATTATAACCCTTGTCATGCTGAACCCTGAATATTCCTGCTTTGGCAGGAGCTATAGACAAACATCAGTCTGCACATAGGTGCAGTCTAATGTTAGCCTACACCACCTGTTTCTCACATTCAAACCAAAATTGTTGATAGATTTAGTTTTTCAAATAAAAAATGACCTACAGTTGATACTTTCAGTGCTTTTTTCCCTTTGATTTTGATGAAAACTTTTAGCCAAAATTTATTTATGACAAAGGTTAAAAAAAGATTGCATAGATCATCTTTTATTTATAATCATGTTGACCAAAAGAAACCTGTCCTGTGTTCAGGGTTGATAAAACGGTACAAACAGTTTGCCAATTATATCCTGCTTTTTAGAACAACTTGAATTCTGATGTTATTGCAAATTGCTTACATTAGATTGACATCAAAATGATTGATTTAACCAATGGAAAATTTATAACTGTATAACTATCCTGGAATGCTGTCCTAGACTGCTGATGCACATGAAACTTTTCCGATAGTTTTGTGAGAATTCCTGATGCAACTCCGAGTCCAATCTTAGTCTATAACACCTGATTTACCTTTTAAACCAGAAAAGCTGTGATGTTTTTTTCAAATCCAACACTACTGTTAATTACTGCATCTGCTGCTTACAGATTACTGTGATTTTAATGCCAATTTTGCCAAGATTTTTATTAGCTCATCTGAGCACAAAGTGCTCAAGATGAGCTATTGTGATCAGTTGCAGTCTGACGTCTATCAAGGGGGATAACTCTAGATGCATTTTGAACAAATTATGCCCCTTTTTATGCCCCCGTATCAAGAGATCGGGGCCATATTGTTTTACTCATGTCTGTCCGTCCGTCTGTCCGAAAACTTAACCTTTGCATTTTCTCCATAAGTATTTGACAATGATCCGCATCCGCTGGTACCAAAGTCAAGGTCATGTGACAAGGTCAAGGTCATCTGTCAAGGTCAAACTTTGAAAAAAAAATGCTGTTACAGGGGCATTAGTGTTTCACAAACACATCTTGTTCGACTTAGATTTTTTCCCAGCACTCAACAGCAGAGCATAGGCACCCGTAGGCGGTGCTCTTGTTGGCTCTAATGTCTTGAAACTTGGTCAGAATGTTTGTCATCATCGAAACTCTGTCAAGTTCTATATTGGGTCAAGTTTGGTCAAAAATTGATTTAGGGGTCAAATTTTAGAAAAACCTTGTGTGCACTATAGAGGCCACATTTTTTACTAAAATGTCTTGAAACTTGGTTAGAATGTTTGTCTTCATCACATCTCAGACAAGTTTGAAATTGGACCAAGTTGGTTTAAAAAAGAGATCAAGGTGTCAAACTTGAGAAAACCTTGTGTGCACTTTTTTCCAAAATGTCTTCAAACTTGGTCAAAATGTTTGTTTTCATCAAATCTTGGTCAAGTTTTAGATTTATTCATGTGGGGCCAAAATTGGGTCAAGGGATCAAATTTTAGAAAAACCTTGTTTTCACCCTAGAGGTCAAATTTTTGGTTCAAATGTCATGAGGTCAGAATGTTTGTCACCACAAAATCTAGGTCAAGTTCAAAATTGGGTCAAATGGGGTCAAAGGATCAGATTTTAGAAAAACCTTATTTGCACTCTAGATTCCACATTTTTTTCTCAAATGTCTTAAAACTTGGTCAGCTTGTTTGTCCCTATTAAATCTGGGTCAAAGTTGATATAAGTTCAAGTTGAGTCCAAAATGGGGTCAAGGGGTCAAATTTTATAAAAAACCTTGTGTGCACTATTAGAGGCCACATTTTTTGTTCAAATGACTTGAAAATCAGTCAGAATGTTTGTCACCATAAAATCTAGGTCAAGTTTGAAATTGGGTCAAAAATGAGGTCAAATCTATGAAAATCACTGCATGCACTCTTGGATTGAACATTCTGCATATTGGTCAGATTCTTTGTCTTAAAAATCTGATACAAGCTTGAAACAGGGTCAAAAACTAGGACACCTCTTCAAATCTGAAGGATTTTTTTTTACTTTAGAGGCAACATATTTGACTAAAATGTTTGTCTTCTTGGTATCTTTGACTTTTGTTAAGCCAGACGTGAATTTCAAATGAGTAGTGTTGACACATTGCCACCTTTGTCAACTATATGCCTCAGGTGAGTGCTTAAGGGCCAGTGGTCCCTCTTGTTCAGCATGACATTGGTAAAGACACTTTTGTTTTCCTTTCAGAGAAATCCAATTGTTGGTGATAAGTTTGCAAGCAGGCATGGACAGAAAGGAATTTGCAGGTAATTATAATTATGACTGAACATTAAAAGGTTTTGCAATGATGAGTTAAGAAAAATTGAATAAAACTTGATAATTTTTTGTCTTCAAATACAAATTGTCCATGTCTAACATTAAGCAAATATGTTGATCTTATTCCTACATTCGCGCTTGGGTGTTAAACCATTTTTTGGTCTCTGCAAATGTTAATGCTAAAAACCCCTGAATTTACACTATAATTATATAAACATGAATTAACCATACATTAAACAACCACTATTTACATGACAATGATGCTATGTGTTTTTTATGGGGTGTTCTCCTGTTGTAAATGTTAAAATGTATTAGTGTATTTGAATTAAGTCTAAAGAAATTTCCAATAATCTTGGGCAGCATCCAGATATTCCTAGGTACCTATAAATAGAATATAATCAAAGTACCTTCAGTCTTCAGAAGGTAACAGAATATTTTTAAACTACACAACATTGTTGTTACATAACACAGGCTGTCTACCGATTCCTATATTCCTATTAAACTCCTATATTTTGGGTCCAAATCCTATATTTTTAAGCACCTCCTATATTCCTATAAAACTCCTATATTTTGAAAATATTTCCTATATTTTTAGCTCACCTGAGCTTGAAGTGCTCATGTGAGCTATTGTGATCACCTTTCGTCCGGCGTTTGGTCGTTGGTTGTCGTCCGTCGTCTGGCATCCGTTAACAATTTCTCTAAACCACATCTCCTCTTAAACTACCGGGCCAATTAACACCAAATTTTACAGAAATGTTGCTTAGGTGGTCCCCTTTAAAAATAGCTAAAAGAATTGAAATCAAAGAAAAACCCTGGTTGCTATGGCAACCAAAGGTGAAATTTTAAGAAAATCTTAAAAATTCTTCTTCTCCTCAACCAGGAGTCCTAGAGACTTAAGATTTTGTATGGATGATCAGTTCATAGACCTGAATTAAAATAGCTAAAATCATATCTGTTGGGCCACCAGGTGCGGAGCACCAGGAGGGAGGGGGTAGAACTTTGGGTAAATTTTGTAATCTTAAACCTTCTTCTTCTTTGGAACCTGGATCCCTACAGACTTGAAAATTGGCATGGATGATCAGTTCATAGACCTAAATTAAAATAGCTAAAATCATATCTGTTGGGCCACCAGGTGCGGAGCACCAGTGGGGAGGCGGTGGTACTTAGGGGTAAATTTTATAATCTTAAACCTACGTCTTCTTCTGAACCAGGAGCCTAGCAGACTTGAAAATAGGCATGGATGATCAGTTCATAGACCTGAATGAAAATAGCTAAAATCATATCTGTTTGGCCATCAGGTGCAGAGCACCAGGGGGAGGGGGGTAGTACTTTGGGTAAATTTTGAAATCTTTAACCTTCTTCTTCTTCGGAACCAGGAGCCCTACAGACTTGAAAATTGGCATGGATGATCAGCTTGTAAACCTTAATTAAAATAGCTAAAATCATGACTGTTGGATCACTAGGTGCAGATCATCTGGGAGGAGGGGGTAGTGCTTTGTTGAAAATTTTGAAATCTTTGACTGTCTTCTTCTGATGTACCAGAATCCCTAAAGCCTATATTTTTGACATGAATGATCAGCTCATAGACCTTATCTGAAATAGCTAAATTTATGAATGTTTGGCCACCGGTCGCAGAGCACCAGGGGGCGGGAGGGTAGCTTTACAGAGCAATTCTTAATTATTTAACCTTCTTCTTCTGATAAACCATGTGCCCTACAAACTTGAAAAATGGCAAGGATGATCAGCATATGGACCATAGTTAGAATAGCTTTAATCATAATTGTTGGGCCACCAAGTGCGGAGCCACCGGGGAGGGGGAGGGGGGATAGTACTTTGTAAAAAAAAATTAAATCCATAACCTTCTTCTTCTACTGAACCAGAATCCCTACAACCTTTATATTTGACACAGATGATCAGCTCATAGACCCTATTTTACATAGCTATAACCATGAATGTTTGGCTACCATGCAAAGAGCATTGGGGGAGAGGGTAGTATTCGGGTCAATTTTGAAAATTTAAACCTTCTTCTCATGATGAAGTAGGAATCTTACAGGCTCTAAATTTGGCATGAGTCATCAGCTCATATACTTTAATCAAAAAAGATATAAACATGATTGTTTTGTCACCAGGGGCAGAGACCCAAGAGGAGGGCTAGTGCTTTGTGGTAAATTTAACAATTGTTAGAAATTCTACTGAACCAGAATTCCTACAGTTTTTTCATTTGATATAGAATAATCAGCTCATAGAACTTAATTTAAAAAGCTATTATGATTGTTGGGCCACAAGGTGCGGAGCAACAGGGGTGAGAGTGTAGTACTTCAGGTCAATTTAACATTTGAACTTTTTTTAAGCTCACCTGAGCACAAAGTCCAGCTTCCGTCCTTTGGTTGTCGTCTCCGTCCATCAACAATTTCTTTAAATGACATCTTGTCCTAAACTACTGGGCCAATTTACTCCAAATTTTACAGAAATGTTTCATAGGTGGTCCCCTCCAAGATAGCCTAAAGAATTGAAAACTATGAAAAACTTTGGTTGCTATGGCAACCAAAGTTGAAATGCAAGAGAATCTTATAAATTCTTCTTCTGATGAACAAGAAGCCCTACAGCTTTGGAATTTGCCTTGGATGATCAATTCATAGACCTTAATTATGAGAGCTAAAATTATAACTGTTGGGCCACCAGGTGCGCATTACTTAAGTTATCCCAGATTCTCTCTTGTAAAATGATCATGCAAAAAAAACCAGACTGATAACAGTTCCATTTTGGATCTTGTATTTTCAAACAGCAATAGTAAAACTGAGACTGTAGGATCTTACTGGTCTGACCATAAGATTATTTTCCTTTACACATAAATTTGTTACAGTTCAATTTTTCAAAAGAAATGCAAGTTACCCTTAGGTGCTTTGACTCAGGTGAGCGGACCAGGGCCAAAGGTTCTCTTGTTAGGAAAATGTATTGCCGATATATGATCAGATAGCAAATAATGCTTTGATACTGCTCTTTGCTTCTTTATTCTTCAGGTAAGAGAATTTTTATGTCTTCCATAGCATCACCATCCTGTATAATGCTTTGGTGCACTTCATCTGTTCCTCGTCACCTGTTTGGTCACCTACAAGGCAGTTGAATAGGACACCAGCCTTTAAGGTGCCAATTCAGGTGATGATGATCATGATGATGCTCTACAGCAGCCTCCTGTCTGGACTGTGATGCTATGGAACTGAAAGGTTACTTTATCTAGACATTAATTAACATAGAAAAAGCAAGAGTGGGGGTAAGGATTGTTAGTATAAGAGCGTAGAATAAACAATTTTCACTGGAAAAACTCCTATATTTTTAGTCTAAATGAGCTAAAAACTCCTATTTTTTTAAAAAAATATTCCTATTAAAACTCCTATATTTTTTAGAAGACCTGGTAGACAGCCTGATAACATCTTTTTCATATGGTTGAAGTTTTGGATAATTAGACTTAGGACAGACAGATAAAGAGATAAAAATATGAAACATTAGAAAATTTTGACTAGTATAATTTTCTTAGTATCTTATTTATACCTTTTAAAAAGAAAGATTTGACCCACTTGTTTTAGGAATTGACTCCTAATTTTTGCACCGAAAAGGCAATATGGCTCACCCATTTTATTTCTAGAATGAACCCTGTAGATCAAGGGTAAATGTCACATCAGAAACATGCTAAATGTTATTCCTTTTACTTTTTCAGCCGGATATACCCAACGGTTGATATGCCATTTACAGAGACTGGTATGACACCAGATATTGTGTTCAATCCTCATGGATATCCTTCCAGAATGACTATAGGTAAGATTATAGATTGGTATGACACCAGATATTGTGTTCAATCCTCATGGATATCCTTCAAGAATGGCTATAGGTAGGATTATAGACTGGTATGACACCAGATATTGTGTTCAATCCTCATGGATATCCTTCAAGAATGACAAAAGGCAAGATTATAGACCGGATATCATTCTAGAATGACTATTGGTAAGATTATAGACTGGTATGACACCTGATATTGTTTTCAATCCTCATGGATATCTTTCAAAATGACTATAGGTAAGATTTTAGGCTGGTATGACACCAGATATTGTGTTCAATCCTCGTGGATATCCTTCCAGAATTACTTTAGGAAATATTATAGTCTGGTATGACACCAGATATTGTATTCAATCCTCATGGATATCTTTCTTGAATGACTATAGGTACGGTTTTAGACTGGTATGACACCAGTTATTGTGTTCAATCCTCATGGATATCCTTCTAGAATGACTATAGGTAAGATTTTAGACTGGTATGACACCAGATATTGTGTTCAGTCCCCATTGATATCCTTCTAGAATGACTATGGGTAAGATTATAGACTGGTATGACACCTGATAATTTGTTCAATCCGCATGGATATCCTTCAAGGATAACAATAGGTAAGATTATAGACTGATACGACACCAGATATTGTGTTCAATCCTCATGGATATCCTTCCAGAATGACAATAGTTAAGATTATAGACCGGTATGACACCAGAATTTGCGTTTTCAATTCTCATGGATATCAATCTAGAATGACTATTGGTAAATTATAGACTGGTATGACACCTGATATTGTTTTCAATCCTCTTGGATATCCTTCAAGAATGACTATGGGTAAGATAACAGACTGGTATGACACCAGATATTGTGTTCAATCCTCATGGATATCCTTCAATAATGACTAAAGGTAAGATTATAGACTGGTATGATACCAGAAATCGTGTTCAATCCTCATGGATATCCTTTCAGAAAGACTAAAGGAAAGATTATAGACTGGTGTGACACCAGATATTGTGTTCAATCCTCATGGATGTCCCTTTAGAATGACAATAGGTAAGATTATAGACTGGTATGGTACCAGATATTGTGTTCAATCCTAATGGATATCCTTCTAGAATGACTATTGGTAAGATTATAGACTGGTATGACACCTGATATTGTTTTCAATCCTCTTGGATATCCTTTCAGAATGACTATGGGTAAAATTATAGACTGGTGTGACACCAGATATTGTGTTCAATCCTCATGGATATCCTTCAAGAATGACTATGTGTAAGATGATAGAATGGTATGACACCATGGATATCATTCTAGAATGACTATAGGTAAGATTATAGACTGGTATGACACCAGATTTCGTGTTCAATCCCTTTGGATATCCTTCTAGAATGATAATAGGTATGATGAAAATATTTTTGATCTCATGTTATGAGGTAAACCCAAAGAACTGCAGTAATGTTGATTTAGGCGTGAGCTTGAATCAAGTGCTTGTTCACTCAAATCAAGTGCTTGTTCACTCCTTGTGGTTACCAAGCTAGACTACTAAAGATTACTAAGAAATTCACCTTTTACATGTCCCACATTCATTGCTCTTGAATTTATGCTAGAATGATTTTTTAGCTCCACTGGCTGAAAGCCACTGGGGCTATTGTCATGGCGTTGTGTCCGTCGTGCGTCCGTCCGTATGTGCGTCCGTGCGTCCGGTCGTAAACTTTTTCTTTAAAAATCTTCTCCTCAGAAACTACTGGATGGATTTCAACCAAACTTCACAGAAATGATCCTTGGGTGACCCTCTTTCAAAGTTGTTCAAGAAATTTTGATCCAATGAAAAACATGGATTTAATGGGCGTGGCTAATTTCCATATATGGTAAAAAGTGACTTTTCTCAGGTTCTAACAGATGGATATCAACCAAATTTTACATGAATGATCCTTGGGTGACCCTTTATCAGTCTACCAAAAATTCTTGTGATCAGATGGAAAATATGTATTTTAGGGGCGGAGGTCATTTCTCAATATGTTATATAGTGGAAACTTTGAAAATCATTTTCTCAGAATCCAACTGATGGATATCAACCAAATTTTACATGAATGATCCTTGGGTGACCCTTTATCAGTCTATCAAAAATTCTTGTGATTGGATGAAAAATATGTATTTTATAGGCGGAGGTCATTTCTCTATATGTTATATAGTGGAAACTTTGAAATTCATTTTCTCAGAATCTAAATGATAGATATCAACCAAATTTTACATGAATGATCCTTGGGTGACCCTTTATCAGTCTACCAAAAATTATTGTGATCGGAAGAAAAATGGGCGGAGGTCATTTCTCTATATGTTATATAGTGCAAACTTTGAAAATCATTTTCTCAGAATCTAAATGATGGATATCAATCAAACTTCATTAGTATGATCCTCGGGTGATCCATTATCATTCAGCCAAAAATTATTGTGATTTGAAGAAAAATATGTCTTTTATGGGCGGAGGTCATTTCTCTATATATGTTATAATAGTGGAAAATTTGAAAATCTTTTCAACATCAGTAGAAGCCAAAATATCTAAAAATCTAGTCAAAACTTAGATTTGCTATTACAAGAAATTCAAGCCTGTGGAGCGACACAAGCCATTCATGGCTTTCTAGTTGTATGTTCAACATGTTTATAATTTCAATTGAAATCAAGAGCCATTTTGCAGACAAAGCTGGACTTACATCTCCTTTGTCTGTTCATCCTTAACTTCAGTCCATCTATACATCCACAATGTTGAGGACATATCATTGGCTCAGTGGGAAACAGTTGTTACTGCCTATAAACATATAGGCAGTTACACCTGTTTCCTGCTGAGTCATCTTTAATTCCTATTATTATTTTGAATCTATTTTAATAGAACTTATACGGAATTTTTCTTATCACCTGTCCTTGCTAATATATAGATGATAATTGTTTGTTGCAGCTTAAGATCGAATTTTATTTTATTGAGTGAACATTAAAAGCTATATTTACTTTTACTCATGTCAGGGCTAAAAATGAAAATATATAGCCTTTGTTGTTCACGAAATTGAATATCAATCAATCTTACTAGAAAAATAAATGATTATTCTATTTCTTTTATGCTAAAATGAGCCAAAATGTGAGAATTTTCGGACAAATTTTCTTAAAGCATATCATTTTGCAATGATTGCTATGCAATGTTTATGGTAACATCACTTATTTGGCTCCACTCAGATGTCATCAGATAGGGATAAATTAACAAAAGCAGGGTATAAGATATTTCTCTATAAACCACTGAGAAGCATTCAAGAAAGGCAAGTTTTGACGATATATTTTTCCATGCAATAATGTGGGGGCATATATTGTGACTATAGCACTCCTAGTAGAATTTTTAAGCGTAAGTTGTATCCTTTCTTTCACCTCCATATTGCTTATTTCCTTCCATGTTTAAGGTCGAACCCTGACACCGACACTCATTTTTTCCGACTATTTGTCTCTCACCAATGGGTAAATAATAGTAGATCTATGTGAGATAGCAGCTAGAGGCTAGGAAAGGATGTGATGGTGAAAGAAATACAAGGAATCCATTGTTAGGTGCTCCAGCCGCAATGATATAACTGAAAAAATGTTGAAAATGGCGTAAAACTCCATTCAATCAATGTTTAAGGTATGATGATAGAGAGTATGGCTAACAAGGCTGCAGCCTGGAATGGGGAATGTTACGATGCTACACCGTTCCAGTTCTCTGAGAAAGACTCAGCAACAGACTACTTTGGAAACTTACTAGTAAAAGGTATCATAGAGAGTGAAAATAAATGTAATATGTAACTATTTGCTTGTATTTTACTGAGTTTTAACTTAATACAGAATATATGAACCCTTGTCTTGCTGAGCCTGGAATATTCCTGCCTTGGCAGGAGCTATGAACAAACATCAGCCTGCACAAATGTGCAGTCTGATCTTTGTCTATATCACCTGTTTTTCCTTTTTTGAAACCAGAAAAGCTTAAAAATTTAATTTTTAATATGAATACAGATTCACATGTAGTTCCTCCAGTGCTTTGAGCACTTCGATTTTGTAGCAATTTTGCCAAGAATCTTTATTCAGCATGATTAGGGTTAATAGATTCAAAGACTTAAAGATAACTGTATCAATATAGGATTCATGCAAATGTTGTTGAAATCATTTAACTGTTTTAATGCTGAATAAAAATCTTTGCAAAATAAATGTAAAATCAAAGTGCTAAAAGCACTGGAAGTTACCAAATGTGAGTGAGTATTGATTTTGGAAACACATTGCTTTACACCTTCCTGGTTTAAAAGTGAAATTCGGGTGGTATGAACTAAGATCAGACTGCATAAAGCAGGAATATATCATAGAGCATACCTAAAGACGTTGCTCTAATTCCCATGGTAAAATCATGCAACGTCATAAATTTATAAAGCCACGTCGGTATAAACAAAATGGTTAATGTATAATGCATGATATAATTGTTCCGGCATATTCTTAAGATTATAACTAGTTTTGTATCGTTTCTATGAAATTTTTTCACAATTTCTGTTTGAATTTATACTCTGATCTATCTTTTTATATAATAATAGCATCAATTCACTCGGGCCTAAACCATTTTTAGGGTCTCTGCATATGTTAACGCCCTCAAAAACATGAATTAACCCTATATTAATCATTTATGCTGTTATAAGCTTTTGTTGTTCTTGAATAAAAAAAATGAAAGGTAAAATCACTTGGTAAATTCACCTCTTTAGGAGTGAAATATCCAAGTGATTATCCAACAAAGAATCTTGATAATTTTTCCAAAAGCATTAAAGCCGATGAAGAAAATTGTTCGTTCTAGTGTAAGATCAATTCATTTATCATAGATTGAACAACAAAAGCTTTATTTTCATGAGTGGTTGAGCCATGAGTGAAAAAAAAGCTTTTGTTGTTTGCGAAATGAAATATCAATTGTTTTTACTTGAAAACAAACAATTATATCTTTAATGCAAAAATGAGACAAAATGTGACGTTTTTGGACAAACTTTCCTTAAGAGCATCATTTTGCTATGCAACTTTCATGATGACGTCACAGTTACGGCTCTGCTTAGATGGCATCAGATAGAGTGAAATGAAAAAAGTCTAAAGCAAACTCTAAAGTTTTTGAATAGTGTCACTGATCAAGCAGTGAGTTTTTCAAAGTGATAATCTTCTTTTATTCCTCTATAAAATACCTAAAAGAATTTAAAAAAAAAGGCAATACACATATTCCTAATTTAATTGACCTTGTCTGAAAAAAAGACAATTCACAATGTTTTATGTCTTTGGTCAATTAATATTTTTTATTGATATTTTAGCTGGCTACAATTATTACGGAACTGAAAGAATGTACAGTGGGGTAGATGGTCGAGAGTTAGAAGTAGACATATTTATGGGCATCGTGTACTATCAGAGACTTAGACATATGGTGTCAGATAAATATCAGGTAAGATTGCTTTTGTTATTAGGGATTCAATTAATGATAAACTAGCAAAGCCCGTTTAACTCCGACATGATAGACCTTTTCAGATATCAAAAGACATTAATATTATCTGTAAAATTTACATGTATGGTCAGAGGTATAAATTAAAAAGAAAATCGTTTGTTGGCTACTAAAATGTTGTGGGTACGGCTTGATTGATTGATTGAATGGAGTTTTACCCAACTTTCAACATTATTTCAGTTATATCTGACGGCTGGAGCACCTTACAATGGATTCCTGGTATTTCTTTCACCAGAACATCCATCACATCCTTTCCTAGACTCCAGCTGCTATCTCACATAGGTCTATGGCTATCAACCCATTGGTGCGAGACAAATAGTCGGAAAGAATGAGTGCCGCTGTTGGGGATCGAGCCCAGGACCTGTAGATTGACAGTCTTACGAGCTACCAACTGCGCTATGACGGCGGCAGGGGACGGCCTAAATAAGCTGTAGTTACCTTCTTTAAGCTGCTTTAAGCACAGATATAATGTACAGTAATGATGTTGTTGTTTGGCAGGAATATGAAAATACAGAATTTCTGCATTTGTCCTTGGACAAGTAAAAGATGATTTTCTAGTTGTCCTTCATAAAAAAAACATGTCATAAAAAAGAAAAACAATTCATTTTGAATAAACAGCGTTTTAAAAGAAGAAAATGCTCAACCCAAGCATTTTCTTCATTAAAATCTATGTTTTCTATCCTTTGATATTAACATTCTGATAATCAATCTTTTAGATTTGTTAAGTATCATTCTGATATTTGTACTGGTATTTCCTTGTCTATGGACAAGTGTCATAGATCAAAGTATTTAGCCACTGGGGAAAAACTCATGTTGGAGAAGTTGGATATGGGAATTCCACAACCCTGTGTATGGTGTCTGCTAAATATCTTTTAGGATTGGTTTGTTACACAAATAACAGTTCCAAGAAAGAGCCATTTAAAAAGTCATGTGCATCTTTTAGCTCTGCTGTTATTTGTAAAAAATACCGAAGTCATGATGTAGCCTAGTTATTGTCGTAGATGTCATGTGAAAATTTTGACATTTTGTGATATATACTAGTCAAAACTTCTAACCGGCCACTTTAAAAACAAAAATAATTTTTTCTGTGGTGTTTGGATTTTCGTGAAATTTGCTATATGAATTTTTAAGCAACTTTCTATATGATTTTGGAGAAAAGTTTCCGTTATTTCATTGAATATAAAGTGCAACATGAGAAAAGCTCAAAAAGCTCTAAATTTACACAGAGCTCAAAATATTGTCAATGTAGCAATTTTTGTCTCATGGGTCGTTAGCTGGAACATAGACTAGGAAAAAAACCTGAAAATGTTCGACAACTGTGCGCGACATATGGCCCTAGAAGAAAGTGATAGAGCTTATGTATGCAGAAAACGGTTCCTAGAAACAACACATAAAACACGTTTTTCTTCAAAAATGCATAAAATATAGACAGATAATTCCCGTTTAGCTACAAAATGTAGGATATGTGAAAAAAATCAGTTTGATACATCGTTTTTTTCACACCAGACCATATTTGAGCAAATTCGCAAGATAAAATGGTTTGCAGGTTGAATTTAAACACCATTTTACCATGCCTCCTATTCTTTCTGTTTCTCCTGTAGTCAAAGGTTACACAAAATTGACAATGTTTTCCAATTTTTTGCTTGGTCTGGGTTGCAGCTAACAATTTGCGGACTTTGATTTGTTGAAAGTGTAATATCCCGAGCTCTATTAAGATTTAGAGCTTTTTGAGCTTTTCCTTTATTACACATCCAAATTTGATAACTATTGGTAAATCATAATGGAAATCCACGTACATTATGCTTAAAAATTCACACATCAAATTTCATTAAAATGTTATAACTTCTAAAAAAGTTATTGTCATTTTTAAAGTGGCCGGTTAGGACTTTTGGCCAGTATAACTCTGGACTTACTAAAGACATTCTTGGATTGATTTGAACAATTGGATGCAACTTTTATCTCTGCTGCAATTTGAAAAAAAAAATGAGTTCTTGCTGTAGCCTAGGTATTGTTGCAGATGTCATGTGAAAATTTTGACATTTTGTGATAACTCTGGTATTACTTAAGACAATCTTGGATCTTGTGATCGTAGAATGTCCGTCGTGCGCCGTCCGTCGTCCACAATTTATTTAAACATCTTCTCCTCCTAAACCAGTGGGCCAATCTTGATCAAACTTGGCAGGGATGTTCCTTGGGTCAAGCTCTACCAAAGTTGTTCAAATAATTGAAATCCACCCTTAACTTTCCCTTTACCCTTAACAAAAAGGGTGAAAATATGAAAATCTTTAAAAATCTTCTTCTATGAAACCAGGAGGCAGACAGCTTTCATAATTGGTATGTAGCATCATCTAGTGGACCTCTACCAAGTTTGTTCATATCAAGACCCTAGGATCATATTTGGGCTCCACCCGGGCGCAACCCTTTTTACATAGAATCAAAGAGCGAAAATCTTTTAAATTCTTCTTTAATCGAAACCAGAGGGCACACTGCTTTCATTTTTATACGCCGCCGGAGGCGGACGTATATTGGCGTCATCTTCTCCGTCTATCCGTCCGTCCATCCGTCCGTACGTCCATCCACTTTTCTTGTCAACGCAACTCCTCCTAAACTTCTGGCTGGATCTTCTTGAAACTTGGTCAATATTATCACCTCAATTGGTAGATGTGCATGAAGGAAGGATTTTACGGTTCGTTGATTTTTGCCTGAGTTATGCCCCTTGATAACTTAGTCTCTGGGTCCACTTTTCTTGTCAACGCAACTCCTCCTAAGTTTCTGGCTGGATCTCCTTGAAACTTGGTCAATGTAATCACCTCAATTGGTAGATGTGCATGAAGGAAGGATTTTACGGTTCGTTGATTTTTGCCTGAGTTATGCCCCTTGATAACTTAGTCTCTGGGTCCACTTTTCTTGTCAACGCAACTCCTCCTAAGTTTCTGGCTGGATCTTCTTGAAACTTGGTCAATGTTATCACCTCAATTGGTATATGTGCATGAAGTAAGGATTTTATGGTTCGTTGATTTTTGCCTGAGTTATGCCCCTTAAAAACTTAGTCTCTGGGGCTTATTGCCTCAGTTATGCCCCCTTAAAATTTAGTCTCTGGGGCTTATTGAAATTGCAGCCTTGTGAATGCAACTCTTCCTAAGTTTCTGGCTGGATCTAAATGAAACTTGGTGGATGTTATAACTGAAATTGGTAGATGAGCATGAAGTAAGAATTTTATGGTTCATTAATTTTACCCTAAATTGTGCCCCCTTAAAACTTAGTATGTAGGGCTAATTGAAATTGCAGCCTTTTGAACACAACTCCTCCTTACTTTTTGTCTTTATGTAAATGAAACTTGGTAAATGTCATCACCATAATTTGTAGATGTACATGGATCAAGGATTTTATGGCTCATTTATTTCCCTGAATTATGTCCCCTTAAAACTTAGTGCCTGGGGCTTATTGAAATTGCAGCCTTGTGAAGGCAAATCCTCCTAACTTTTTGTCTTGATTTAAATGAAACTTGGTCATTTTCAATTTGGTTCTGTCAAAATAAGTAGTGTCTACAATTATTTTTGTGAAACAGCAGCAAATTGGCGGCGTATTTTGTGACGATGGCACTCTTGTTGGTATGTAGCATCATCTAGTGGGCCCCTACCAAGTTTGTTCATATCAAGACCCTTGGGTCATATTTGGGCTCCACCCGGGCGCATCCCATACAGCTCATCTGAGCATGATGTGTGAAAAAAGGAAAACCTTCAAAAATCTTCTTCTCTTAAACCAGAAGGTTGACAGTTTTCATCTCTACGCTGAAAACATTCCATGGTATTGATTTGAGGCAATTATCTTTTTGACATCTGCCTATCCAATTAATGTGATGTCTCAGGGGTCAAAGAGACTCAGGTGAGCGAACTAGGACCATCTTGGTCCTCTTGTTTAAATAAATCCCTTCATTCGGCAGATATCAATGAGATGTGACTTATTGAAAAAGCGAATACACTGTTAAAATAATTATTCTAGATTTAAAAATAATGGACTCTAATCATTCTTCGCACATTCCAATTTGCCAAGTTGAATAGACCTATTTAAGATTCATTGCTCTATTTTACGAATTGGAGTGATTATATCTTTCAATACTATTAATGAGCTTTGACTGGAAGTCAAATTCATATCACTCGATCAATGTCATTTCTTAAGGTAGTGGAACTGTAATAGTTCTGCAACTTTGTGGAGCACATGACCTTTCGCAATGTTTACCAAGGTTTCCTAATGAAAATTATTAGGAAACCTTGGTAAACAATGTTAAAGTCATTACTTCCCAAACATTTGTGGAACTTTGATGGGTCCACAACCTTAACCTTTATATTGTGGAAAAGATTATTTTTCAGGGGCATGAGTGTTTCTTAAACACATGCTACATAAACATGTGTTTAAATTCTCTTTTCTTGTTTTCCATAGGTGAGAAGATCAGGCCCTATTGACCCTGTAACTCAACAACCTGTACAGGGTCGTAAACGGGGTGGTGGTGTTAGATTTGGTGAGATGGAGAGAGATGCATTGATAGCACATGGAACTTCCTATCTGTTACAAGACAGACTGTTTACTAGCTCAGATAAAACTACAGTAAGTGCTATTTATTATTGCCACTCCCCCTTTTGAAGAGAATAGGGGGTATATTGCTTTACACTTATCAATCCATCTATTCATAGATTATTATCCCCTGCTGATGAAATCATCGGTGTGGGGGGATGGTAAAATGATTTTGCGTCTTCCCTCCTTCCATCTGTCTGCCTGTCCACTGGTTTGTCTGAACTTCAATTCTGGGCTATTTCTTGGAAACTATTGACTGGATTTCAATGCAACTTTGTGGAAAGAGGAGAATGTGAATATTGTCAGGGTTACCTGGTTGGAAACCATTGATTGGATTTCAATGCAACTTGTTGAAAGCTTCACTACAAAGAGAGATGTGCATATCGTCGGGGTTACTGGGTTCGACTATTAAATTTAGAGTTACTGCCCTGATTGGTGAAACCATATCGTACTTCTGTCCGTCCAAGTTTTGTTTCCGCAGTATTTTCTCCTTTTGCCTTAATATTTCCTGGGCTATAATGTTCTTAAATTATGTTTCCTCTGACATCATTTCTGTTCTCTGGATCACCTATCAATTTGGAATCCCCTAAAGTTGTGCCATTTGGGAAAGGAGTAAAAGGTTACCAAGTAGTGTAAGCCCCTTTAATCTTTTCCCAATCTAAAAATAACTGACTGATAATGGTTTCTAAAATTAAATTCAAACCATCAACAGATCTGAGTCTATTCTGTCTGTCCAAGATTTCTGTACGACAGAAATATTCCAAGAACAGGATGACAAGGGTAACAAAATTTACTTACATTAACATATATGTGACCCGTCGCGCGAAAAGGGACCACCTGGGATTTTTATGCCCCCGATAGGGAGGCATCATAAATTTGACTTGTCCGTCCGTCCGTCTGTCCGTCCGTCCGTCCGTCATTCCGTCCAAAAACTTTAACATTGGCCATAACTTCTAAATCAAAGCGGTGTCGGGGGCATTGTCATCTTACAGTGACAGCTCTTGTTTTAAAATGAATATGTGAAAAAGAGATTTGGTCCAGCATTGGTTAAGTAGAGGTCACATTTCAAAATTTCTTTCACATTAAGTAGATTAATTATACTAGATTCAGAAAATTAGCAAAGTGGGAAAAGTTTGGTCCCTAGTCAGTCTGCGCAATCCGCGCAGTCTGACAAGGGTCGACACTTTACGCACTTCCCAGATGGTCCCTTTTCGCGTGATGGGTCACATATATATTTGCATATGTGACCCATCATGCAAAGAGGAACTACCTGGGAGCTCAATGAAATCAATATTTGAAAAACAGATTGTTTCTAGTGCAGGCGAAATAGAGATCGCATTCCATTAATTCTTATACATAAAGGTAAAATGATCATTCTAGTTTAAGAAAAATATTAGAATGGAAAAAGTTTCGACTCTAGTCAATCTGTGCAGTCGGCACAGTCTGACTAGGGTTGACACTGAAAAAATGTTGAAAGCATCGTAAAAACTCCATTCAATCAATCAATCTGACTAGGGTCAACACTTGAAGTACTACCCAGGTGTTCCCTTTTCCCGTGAATGGTTGTATATATCAGCATGGCTATTCAAAGAAAACCCGAGGTATTATAATCACCTTGGTGTTGTTAATGTTTGTGTTGGCATTGGTGTTGATGTTGGCGTGACAAACTTTAACCTTGGTTAAATCTCTGTTGTTATTGAAGATATCTTCATGAAACTTGGCATGTGTGTTCACCATCACAATATCTACCTAGACTGTAAAGGGTAATAGTAAGAGTAATGTCCCTTTTTATGCCCCTGATCTATCAGTTATGCCCCCGCATTGATAGATCGGGGGCATATTGTTTAACCCTTTACTGTCTGTCCGTCTGTCTGCCTGTCTGTCTGTCTGTCTGTCTGCAAAAGTTAACCAAAAAACTTAACATTGCCAATATCTTCAAGCCTATTCAAGATACAAAGCTAATATTTGGCATGATGATAGATCTCAATGATCCGCATCCGCTGGTACCAAAGTCAAGGTCAAGTGACAAGAAAGTCAAGGTCATCTATCAAGGTCAAACTTTGAAAAAAAATGCTGTTACGGGGGCATTCGTGTTTCACAATCACATCTTGTTCAACTAGATTTTTTGCATTTTCCATCACCTGCAGCCAAGCAGTGCACCTGAAGACGGTGCTCTTATTTAGTAATTTATTTACATATATGTTGCATATATTTGCAGGCTGTAATATGCCGGAAATGCCAAACCCTCTTACCAACACAGCTAGAGAAACTTGCTTCTACAACTGCCGCAGCATCCTTTGAGAAAGAGAGACTATGGTCTTGCATATTTTGTAAGACTTCAAAATATGTACAGACTTTCTCAATACCACAAGTCTTCAAATACCTTGTTGCAGAATTAGCTGCAATGAATATCAAAGTCAGAATGACTTCTAACAGTGATAAAATGCTTGAGGAGTGATTGTGGGGACTAGTTGGCAATAAATTGTTCTGTTTGTTTCAAGTGCCCTTAAAAGAATTTTGATCAAGCATCCTTTAACCCTTTCCTGTTTTACAGAATTTTGGACCTGTCCAAATTCAAAGGTTTTGCAGACGAAAATTTTAAGTGGATTTAATTTGAAAAATAACCATTCAGTAGGGTAGAAAATAGTGTGGAAAAAGAAGAAATTGCTTGTCAGAAGCAATTTCTTCTTTTTTCACAATGTTTTCTCAATCATAACATAACAGGCACGTAAAAATCAGGGATAAAACAGCAAAGGGTTAGAAAAAAATAGTGACTGTGTCTTGTAAATATTGCATGAGTTCATAGTAATTGAACAATGAAGGATTTGTTTCAAGAATGAAATGTTTAAAAGTAATAGAAATGAATTAATTATAATTCTTACTTTTCAAGACATATAGGGGTGCTTTGAATGAATTTTTAGGCTTTGACAAAGTCTCTAAATGCTACTATATGGATATAACAGAAAGCATATTAAATTTGCTTAGCTCAAAGACTGCAAATTAATCACCCAGAGTGAAAATGAGACCTCATGTTAAGGTTGCTGACCTGTAATAGTTCCACTATGTATTTCAATGTATCGGAAGTAATGAACTTTAATAGTGTTAACAAAGGTTTCCTAATGCTTTTCATGAGTTTCAAAATATTGTGGAACTGTAACAGCTTCACTACCTTAATAGTAACTTTCATCTAAATGCTTCAATCCCCAACAGTGGCTCTCATCCTTTCTGACATTTTGTCTACCACCATTTGGTTGATAATTGTAAACCCATGTGGGATAGCAGCTGGAGGCTAGGATAGGATGTGATGGAAGTACTGGTGTGAGAAATGCCAGGAATCCATTGTAAGGTGCTCCAGCCACTGTGATATCACTGAAATAATGTTGAAAGAGGCGTAAAATCCCATTCAAACAAACACATTTTTCTGAATGCATATGAAATTAACAGACCAACTCTAGTCTGCAGACAAAAATGTTTCAATTATTGAGAAGTCTTTGGTGTCAGAGGGCCAAGGTAATGTATAGATTCATGTAGGCAGGTTGGAACAGATTTTTCAAGAAGCAGTATAATCTGGGTCTTCAGTGTTTGCCTCTCATTTAGCCTCATTTTAAGGTAGTGGACCATTAATAGTTCGGCAACGTTTCGGATGTAATGAACTTTCACTGTGTTAACCGAGGTTTCCTAATGAATTTCATAAGGAAACCTCGGTCAACAAAGTGAAAGGTCATGAGTTTCAAAATGTTGTGGAACTATTACAGGTCCACTACCTCAAGGCAGGAACATGTTTCGAGTCCTAACCAAAGAATTTCAAAACAATAATTTCTCAACTTTCAGGTATCGAGAATCATAGATATTTACAGTACTCTAAATAGTCTTGTGCATTTCAATTGGTTTGAAATACTTAATTATTATTATTTCAGAAATTATTTTATGCTTGAATAGTATCTGTTAAGAAAAATAATCATGATTGCTAATAAAAATCGCAATACAAATGTATATACTTTTTCTTTGAGCCACATGCATATAGAGTTACCTCTGTCCGTTTGTGAATGTGTGTGTGTGTGTCCCATTCTTATCTGAAACATAACTTCACCATTTTAGCTCTACTGGCTGAAGGCCACTTGGGCTATTGTCATTGCGCTGTGTCAGTCGTCAGTCCGTCCATGCCTCTGTGGATGGGGTCGTAAACATTTTCTTTAAAAATCTTCTCCTCAGAAACTACTGGATGAATTCCAACCAAACTTCACAGGAATGGTCCTTGGGTGAGCCTCTTTCAAAGTTGTTCAAGAAGTTTTGATCCATTGAAAAACATGGATTTAAACAGTGTGGCTAATTTCCAAATATGGTAAAAAGTGACTTTTCTCAGAACATAATTGATGAATACCAACTAGTTGATTATTAAAGACTCATACGATCACGAGAGCAATTTTCAGCTGGATAATAATCTTGTATCTTTATTTGACAACAGTATAATTTTCTAGCTATCTAGGTTCAGGTGAGCGATTAAGGGCCATCGTGGTCCTCTTGTTGGATGAATGTCAAAATAACTTTTCACAGTTGTTCACCTCTATGAGTACTTGCGTCGTGTTAAGGGTTTGTCTGGTCAAGGTCACAGCTGAAGGTCAAATATTTAAGGGTGAAAATCAAGTAATTCCATGGCTCAGCGCAAAACAGCTTTAACTGCCTATATGTTTATAGGCAGTTACAACTGTTTCGCGCTGAGCCATCAATTTGTGGGGGCATTTCGTGTCTCTGACTTGTGATAGGCAGATTAATGGATTATAATCAATAATCAGTTGGTTTGGGCTTTTGATTGTGATAATTGACTATGAAATTTGATAATCGATTAATCAGCTCCTAAAACATAAATGAAAGCCATTTTATATTGTTTTCGAAACTGACATCAGTTTGATTGCTCGGCATGAAACAGTTGTAACTACCTATATGTTTATAGGCAGTTACAACTGTTTCATACTGATCCTTGAAGCTAGTAGAAAAATCTGCAGAAAGAGTCTTTAGGTCATAAGTTTTAACTAAACTTTCACGTTCTATTTTTCTAAAGGATGATACTGGGAGTTCTGTATTATTAATTTCTAAGAAAATTATTGTACAATTTATCATTAGTTGATTTACTTTTCCAACTAAAAACCAATTATTGATTGTGATTTGAAACGGATTGCCCGACAGTATCTGTGACACATTCCTAGTAATTGTTGGTCTTTTCAATATTCAGAGGCGGCCTTCAAGGTGCAATTGGTCGCAACTTCCAGACAAAGTACTAAAGTATTTTTTCCATGGTAGTCAGGGAAGATAAGCTCTGCAGAAAATCAAAAGAAGTGTTTTGATGGTATCAAAGTGAAGCTTAGTATTCCAGGAGCTAGGAGAAGCTATTTTCCTCTTTGATTTCTATTGGCACTTATGCCTACAGACCCTTGATTTAAGGGTTCCCTTAACCCTGAAAAAAGATTCTGACCATGATCAAGGTACAGGAATATCAATAGAAAATTGTTTTATAATTATATCCACAAAGGGTTGAATTATGTTATGGCCTTGGTCATCAATCTGTCTGACTGTCTATACATCTGTCAGTACATAAGCATTTTTTGTGTCGGCAACTCCTCAAATATCAATTGGAATGAGCTGAAACTTGGCACAATTACTCCCTATGATGTCTAGTTGTGCATATGACCTTTGAAATTCAAAGCGCTTTAGTAATTTCTAGCTCCACTGCCTGAAGGCCAACAAGCTTTTGTCATGGCGGGGTGTCTGTTGTGCGTCCGTGTGTGTGTGTTTCATATACTTTTCTTTAAACATCTCCTCCTAAACCGATAGATGGATTTTGACAAAACATTGCAGAAATGATTGTTTAGTGACCCACTTCTAAAGTTGTTCAAGAAATTTAGGATTGACCCCCAAATATGGGCAGGCATTTTTTCACTTTGAAATCTTTAAAAATCTTCTCCTCCCAAATTATTGGACCGATTTCATTGAAACTTGGCATGGATGTTCCTTGGGTGACCCTTTATATAATTGTTTAAGAAATTTGGATTGGCCCATAAATATGGGCGTGGCAGGGTTGGGCATATTTTGAGCATGAAATCTTTGAACGATATTGCAACCAATGGGTTGATTTCGATGAAACTTCACCAGAACGATCCTTGGGTTACACTCTTCAAAAATTGTTCCGGAAAATTTTGTTGACCTTTCAATATTGGCATGGCAGGGTGGGGCTTATTTTGAGCCCAAACTCTTTAAACAATATCTCCTCCTGAACCACTGGGCTGGTTTCATTGAAACTTGACTAGAATGTTCCTTGAGTGACCCTCTTGAAATTGTTTGGCAAATTCTGATTGGCCCTTAAATATGGACGTTGCAGGGGGCTGGGGAGCATATTTTGAGCCCAAAACCTTTGAACCAAATCTCCTCCTACACTATCTCCTCCTAAACATCTCCTCCTCCTAATTCTTTCTCGTAAATAATTTCCGTTTCGGTCTTAAATGAGATGTAATTGCGCATGCGCGGACCAGTGATTGCAAATGGCGGATAGTTTAAGTCGCCCGATTCGTACGTCTTGAATAATCGCAAAGTTCTGCGTGTATCAGTGAAATTAACGTGTTTAATTTCGTTATTTGGGCGGAACTTACTTATTTCTTGTCGTGGACAAGTGCTTTTGTGTATATGTTGACGTGTTTCAACATTATTTAGGATTGAAATTCGAGCACGTGGTGTTCGAAAATGGGCGACAAAGAAGAACGTAGTTCTAAAATCCAGGCTGGGGATCGTAGCATCCCAGACAAAAAGAAATCACAAACACCGGTTGGGAAGGCTTCTTCATCGAAGCAAGTTCCTCAGGATGCTGTGAAAAATTTGGTCGAGGAAACTAACTCGAAACTGTTAACGGCAATCGAGTCCCTCAAAAAATCAATCAATCAGCAGACACAAAAAATGGCAGACCATGACAAATTTTTCGAGGAACAAAATTCTAAGCTTAAATGTCTGGCTGATAGGCTAGACTCATATGAAAATTACGAAGGCGAAGCCTTTGTTGAAGATGATGAATATTATGATGACCAAGCAAGTTCGTCACAAACCCAGGCTCACAATGTCAGCTTTGACAATAATAATTCCAAACGAAAATTGGAAACTGCACACAGCCGGTTTGAGTCAATGAACAAAAAATTCAAAGCAGCAGAAATCTGTGACAAAGAAGTAGATAGCACTTTGGCATCTAATAGAAATGAGCTGTTTCGTCAGGGGATGGATGAATCAAGATATCAGGAGCTCATTCATGATGACACTAATGCCCGACCAAGCAATTGTGAAGGCTTAGTGGTTGTTCAAACCAATCCCTTGATTTGGGATGCAGTGTCAGCTACAGCCAGATCTTCTGATAAGAAGATGCAAAATACCGAAGCGTCTGTAGTTAAAGCAGCCACCATTATGGTTAAAGCTGTCAACAGAATGGCAAAAATGGAGGATTTCCTCAAAGAACAGTGTGGTGACGCTGACGATGCCTTATGCAAAGATTTTGGCACTACTTTGGATGAATGTAATAATGCTTTGGCTTTGATGGGCCATTGCAATAGACAAATTAATTTGGCAAGAAAAGATTTTTTCCGGCCCCATTTGAATAAAGAATACAGTCATCTGTGTAATCATAACCGACCATACACAAGTTTTTTGTTTGGAGACGATGTCTCAAAAGATGCCAGAGAAATAGAGGACTGCTCAAAAATCAGTAGCAAGATCATTACCAATCGTCCTGCTAGGGGGACATATAATTATAGACGAGCAGGCCGTGGACCACGGTTTAATCGGGGTAGGGGTAGATTTGTTGGTAATGAGCCCCACGCCAGCACATCAACAGTTACTCATCAAGCAAAAAACTACCAGAGACGGGGGAGCCGTCCGTTTTACAGACAATAAAAGAAAAACAGGTAGGTTTAGAATTTCAAGCTGGTAGATTGTGCAATTACATTGAGCAATGGAATCAATTGACTCAAGACCCAGAAATTTTAGATACTGTTGAACATTGTCATATAGATTTAGATCTCCCAGAAAATTTCGAACTCAACTCAAGGATACAATATAATTTCAATGCAAAGGAGCAAGATATCATCCAAACAGAAATATCGAAATTGCTTAAAATGGGCGTAATAAAAGCAGTTGAGCCGTGTTGTGGACAGATTTTGTCACCAATTTTTCTAAGGCCTAAAAAGAATGGTGAATACAGGATGGTACTTAATTTAAAAAGAGTAAATAATTATGCTCCATATAAACATTTTAAGATGGAAACTTTTGAGAAAGCTTTAACCCTAATTAATAGGGGTATGTATATGGCATCTGTCGATCTACGACATGCATATTATTCAGTAAAAATTGCAGAGGAGCAACAAAAATTCTTCAGGTTTATTTGGCAGAATCAGATATATCAGTATTCTTGTCTCGCTAACGGTGTTAGCGAGGGACCGAGAATATTCACCAAGCTTTTGAAGCCTGTTTACGCCAAATTAAGATATTTAGGGTATATTAATTCTGGTTTCATTGATGATAGTCTTTTATGTGGTCAAACTATGAATTTGTGTGAGGAAAATGTTATAAACACAGTTTCTGTTATGACCCAAGTAGGATTTCTTATAAACTGGGAGAAATCAGTCCTAATTCCTACCACAACATTATTGTACCTGGGCAATATTATAAATTCTCTCGATATGACTGTTACCTTGCCCAAAAATAGACAAGAATCAATTACATCAGCATGCAAAAATCTACGCAACAAAAAATCTGCATCAATTCGTGAAGTAGCAAAAGTTATTGGCTTGATAGTGGCTAGTTTTTCAGCCGTAGAATACGGTAAGCTGCATTATCGGAACTTGGAAAAAGCCAAAATATCTGCTTTGAAACAAAGTAAAGGTAGTTATGACTCTGATATGGACATAACTGACAATGTACTTTGTGAGTTAGATTGGTGGATTAAGAATGTTAGCATGCAGAAAAGACACATTTGCAGACAAAATGTTGAGGTTGAAATTTGGACTGATGCCTCTTTAGATGGTTGGGGCTATTTTTATGATGGCAAAAGAGTAGGGAATAGATGGAATGACAATGAAAAGCAAATGCACATAAATGTTCTTGAATTGAAAGCTATTTATTTCTCAATAAAAGCTCTTAGAAAAGAAATTCAGCATAAACATGTTAAATTGTATTCAGACAATAGCACAGCAGTTTCTTACATAAATAACATGGGTGGAATTAAGTCTGAGGATTGCAATGCATGGAGCATTAAAATCTGGAATTTATGTGTTGAAAATGACATTTGGATATCTTGTACACATATTGCTGGATCTGAAAATGTTGATGCCGATACGGCATCGAGGAAATTCAATGATCGCTTGGAATGGCAATTAGATACAAAAATATTTTCAAATATTTGTGAAAGATGGGGCCAACCAGACATTGATCTATTTGCTACAAGACTAAATACTCAACTTCCAGTTTATTGCTCATGGAATCCAGATCCATATTGTACATATGTGAACGCTTTTACATTAAATTGGAGTGAATTTCAGAAGGTGTATATTTTCCCTCCTTTCAGTATTATGGGACGCTGCCTTCAAAAGATTCGAGAAGAAGAAGCATCTGGCATAGTTATAGCACCTTTATGGCCAACTCAGAATTGGTTTACAAGCCTTATGGAACTTTTAATCGACTTTCCGGTAATAATTCGCAAGAAAAGGGGACTGTTGACATTGCCCATGAAAGACAAACAACATCCACTTCAAAACAAACTAAAACTTGTTGTATGCAGAGTGTCGGGGACTACTTCAGAAAACGAGGGTTTTCTCAGCAATCTACCGACATTTTCATGTCATCTTGGAGAAACAGTACCAAAAAACAATATGACATATTCATTAAAAGATGGTTTTTCCACTGTAGTCAAAGGAAAGTTGATACAGTTTCGCCAGCTTTGGAAGAAATAGTGGAATTCCTCACAACTCTCTATCAACAAGGATTAGGTTACGAAAGTTTGAATACTGCACGAGCAGCCTTATCGTCTTTAGGACTAAATTTCGAAGGATTCAAAGTCGGGAGTCATCCTTTAATAATTCGTTACATGAGAGGAATTTATGCTTTGAGGCCCAGTAAACCTCGCTATACTTCTACATGGGATGTAGACAATGTTCTAAATTATCTGAGGTCGTTATCACCAGTTTCTCTCCTATCTTTGAAAGATCTCACTTTAAAATTAACTATGCTGATGGCTCTTATTCAGGCAGCTCGCGTACAAACATTACATTTGCTTACAGTTTCAAATTACAAAAAGTTGAAGACAGAGTTTGTTTTCCAGTTAGATGGTTGCTTAAAGCAAAGCAGACCAGGGTTTAATAGTTCTGTTATTGTGTTTCAAGCTTATCCTCCAGATAGGAGACAGCCGCCACCATAGCGCAGTTGGTTAGGCATAAGACTTCCAATCTGGAAGTCGTGGGTTCGATCCCCGGTGGCGGCAAATATCCTTTCCGACGTTTGTCTCTCACCAATGGGTAGATAATCGTAAACCTATGTGAGATAGCAGTCGGAGGCTAGGAAAGGAAGTAATGGTAGTACAGGTGAGAGAAATACCAGGAATCCATTGTTAGGTGCTCCGGCCGCCGCGATATAACTGAAATAATGTTGAAAGCGGCGTTAAACTCCATTCAATCAATCAATCCAGATAGGAGATTATGTATATACACTGTATTGAAAGAATATTTAAATCGTACTAGGAAAGTACGCGAGAAGAATGCAATTCAGAAGTTATTATTAAGCTACATTAAACCTTACAAACCAGTATCTAGGGACACAATATCAAGATGGATTCGAACAGTAATGTGTAGATCCAAAATAGACATAACAAAATACAGCTCTCATAGTGTTCGGTCAGCCTCGGTATCAAAAGCAACCTATAATGCAGCTCCAATTAAAGATGTTTTGGAAAAGGCAGGATGGTCTAATGTAGGAACTTTTGCCAAGTTCTACCACAAAAAGATAGATAATAAAGAAGACAAATATCAGTCAGCAGTACTGCAATAAAGGTAAAATTTTACAGTTTTGCTTTAAAATCTCATTTAAGACCGAAACGGAAATTATTTACGAGAAAGAATTTAAAAAATTAAACGAGACTTACCTTGGAGTAGTGTTATTTAACAATTTCAATACCGTATTGATTACTCGCTCCTATTTGATTGTTCGGTGACGTATGAAGAAGGAAACGCCTAGTCATGATGACGTAAGAAAGATGCTTAATCACGCTGACGTCACGTTGATGGACGGACGAGGAAACGTCTAGTCGTGATGTCGTAGAAGCGAGATGCTTGGTCACACTGACGACACGTTGATTGATGGACGAGGAAACGCCTACGGATGGCGGATGTGTATGGCGTTGAAAGATGACAGACCTTTAGCTGACCTTTAAGGAGTGATGACTGACTCTGTTATAACGTATGGATATGACGTTGATAGATGGCGGACCTTTATCGAGGAAAGGTCAAATCTCTAATTGGTGACAAGTACGAGGAAACGACGATGCTGGTGTATATAAATATCAGGCAAAGTTTGTATTACTCTGAAATAGAAAATATCGATATGTCAAAACCAGTGGCAATCGTGAAACCGATGTTTACATGCAGTCTGTGTAAAAAAAGGTCGAGTTTTCACGGCGAAAGACACTTGCGACGAGTGTCTAACGTCTATTGAAACAGAGCTGACTCGAAGAATTAATACTTCATCGACGGCTGGAAGCTCAGAAGAAGATCCTATCGCCCTTAGTGAGGACGAGCAAGAAGGAACAGCAGCAGAAGAAGTGTAATGTAAGTACGTAAATTATTTTAGAACAAAAGGAATAACCCTTTCCTAAACGACAAACTTTAAGGTGGTCAGATTTGAAAGCTGCTTCAAACAACTCAATTGGTGTTGTTTATGATAGATTTTGTAGACGATATTGCACAGAAAATATTGAGACAAAAGGCGAAAATGCAGGATTTCCTCCTGTTGCCTCAATGTTTTCCCAAACCTATTATTTTGGGGACGTCAAAACCAGGTCTAGTTTGGGAGAGAAGATTGTCTTAGTATTGTGGATCTGTAAAAGAAAGAACCTGTGGTCAAAGGTTTACTGTCTAATGCCGGGTATATTGTGGTGATAATTTTGGTCAATAGTAACGGATTTAAGTCGGATCAAGGGAATAACTACTACCATACTACAAATCAATCTGGTATTACATCTCTTATTTTGGTATATTTTTGGATGCATTGTACAAAAAGCTGGTGATATTTAAAAAGAATGGCTTCAAATCCAGAATTACGAAAAGCCGATGAAACTGTTAAACAGAAATACCTTGATACCTCGAAAGCAAAAAGGTTTCAAGAAGGCTGTTTATCAAAAATTGATTCTGGATGATCTGGCTGATTAACTTCCAAAGCTCAATTAAACAAAACAGCCCATTCAATATCAAATGCAATCAACCAGAAATTATTACCAAAGAAAGTGAAAAAAAACACATTAGTTTATAGAAAGAAGAATAACTCTAAACCTTCCGCGACTGTCCTAGAGGCCATTTTACCTGTAGACACAACCTATCGAGTTGATGCCCATCTAGAAGAAAATGATGACGATGAGGATGACGAAGGATCAAATAGGCGTAGTTATGAAAATTGAATGAGCTAAACAAGAATGATGAAGATGATAATGATAGCACCCATTCGACAAATACACATAATTCGGTCAATACGCAATCACTTGATGACAGTATCACATTATTAAAGCAAACATCCGCAAAAACAATAAAACGAACCAATGGACGAATTTGACAGTGATACTCAGAATTCGGAATGCTGTGAATTGTGCATTATCAAACCTAAATCTAAAAAATTCTATCATATGACAAGATGCTCATTCTGTATGAACTGGTACCATGATCAATGTGTTGATCTAGACAAAGACTAGCCATTTGGCGTATGGTTGTGTATGAAATGTCGTCAAGTGCTCAGAGATCTTAAAGGTGATTTAGATGACATCAAATCATATAAAACATCTAAAAGAGTCGATAAAGTCTGTGATTTCGGTTCTAAGCACTCTATCGATTGATGTGAACAGAACTATCGAAGGCATTTTTGATAAACTTACCTCTCTAAGCAAACAAATGAATTGCTACGACAAAAAATGTCCGATACTATATGTTTTTTAAGTGAAGCATCCAACACATTGAAAACAAATTCTGACTAAAAAACGTGCCAAATACTTAATAAAACAACAAAAATTACGGACAAAATTAAATCAAAGCATGAACTAGTGAAGCAATTACCTATTCCTTCTAGTGCTGAAATTACTGAAGATAAAATGTCAAGTGAAAATGAAAGACCTGTAAGTGCTTACGAAAGTACCGGAAGTCGTTCAGCACGTGACAAACAGCCCATTTATTCTACAATTCAAACTAAACATGCTACATCAGGTAAAACCGGCAAAAATGCATATCAAAAACTTATCCAAGATTAAACCCTAGCCGATAGTGAATACACAGAATCATCAAGACCACGAAAACAAATAAACCAAACTACTCTCCTTGTAGGAAGTTCTATTCTAAAAGGTGTTAAAATGAGAGTGAGCTGAGCAAAAACACTGCTGTCAGATCTTTTCCCGGAGAAACAAATGCAGATGCAAAATAAACTAAAACAATATGACAGATAAATGCGAAACCATTATTATGCATGAATGAGGTAATGATGCGGACGAAGGTCTTGATTTAAACAGTTTTCGTGATTCTTATGCCTCACTATTAGACAGTGTAACACGTGAAAACAGGCGACTAATTGTGTCTGGCCTACTATCGAGGACCAGTGTTGATCTCGATCCATACAATTATTGTTTAAAGACTTCGTGCCAAATTCGTGATATTGATTTGTTGATCATTATCGTGTCTTTCATCTTGCTTCCGGTGATATCGCGGACGCTCATTTCCACAAGGATAAACTTCACCCAAATACTTTTGGGACTCAAAATTTATTGAGTAACATTGATTTAGTGCATCGTATTACAGTTTCGAGAAATCGACCTGAATTAACAGGCAACTTGACATCAAATAGTTTATTTCCTAGGCATGCTGGTTTTTATTATCGAGGCAATAGACAATATAGGAACCAATATTTGACATAATTATGGCTCATTTGATAACGGTAAAAAGTATATTATATAAGTCATATTTGTTCAGTGAGAGGACATGGAACAAATGAATGCTGGTTTAATGGCAGAAACACCGGTGCGAATAGGTATCAGAATAATAATTAGCAAACTAATGGGTGCATTAAAGCTTCTCTGGAGGCAAATTCAAATACTGATAAGGGTTTAACACTTTGTTTTCAAAATAGATATTCCTGTCTCAGTGAAGATGTTGATATAGAATACGACATGAACGAATATGAATTAAACGATTCCGTTCGCAGTGGTGTTGCTGACATTACCCAATTTGAAAACCAGTCCTGAAACTCAAGCATTTATAGTTCAGTAACAACAGAACATTATGGATCGATAAGCAATGATTATATAAGTGAAGTCAGTTTTACTGATAATGAAGAAACTATACTTAATTCAAACTCAATTCAATTTTCCGATTTCATTTTTCCTTCAAATGGACTTCATTTTTCTAACTTAAACATGAGGCATATTATTCCTAAAACTGCTGACTTACTAGCGCTTGAAAATTGTCCAGACAATTTTGGCATGTGTGAGACATTTTTGACAAGTTCTATATCTGACGAACAAATATCTATTGATTTTATACGGAAAGATAGATCAGAAACACATAATAAGACCGGAGGCGGAGTTATTCTTTATCATAGAAACACAATAAATTGTAAGCGTAAATCTGAAAATGAGATTTCTAATATTGAAACAATTTGAGTAGAGATAGCATTACCTATTCAAAGCCGTTTTTAGTTGGTAGTGTTTATCGCCCCCTGCATCAAATGCTGAGTGGATCGATCACTTTGAACGGGAGCTATCAATAGCGCAGACAACCGACCTTGAACTCTTTATTAAGGGTGATTTAATATTGACTTAGTCAGGGTCGATTCTACACAAAAAATGGCTAAATTAGATCGAATTATTTAATCTATCTCAACTCGTTAAAGATCCAACTCGTGTAACCGAGACTAGTTCTACAATTATCGATCATATTTGCACGTCCAACCCTGAAAATATAGCAGAAAGTTTTGTATCAACATTTTCCTTAAGCGATCATTTCCAAGTATATTTTTACTAGAAAAATCAATTGTAAAATAAAGAAATCTTGTCACATCACGCACTCCTATCGTTGCTTTAGAAATTTCAACGAATTTTCGTTTATTTCAAACCTAACTTGCAACCTTAAAAGTTTTACGCCATCTAGTACAGATATTAATGAAGATTTGTCTATTTGGTACAGTATACTATTAAGAAACTTAGATCTTCACGCACCAATTAAAACCAAGCGGGTCAAAGTGAAGCGTTTACCCGACTGGTACAATGATGAAATTGCATATTCCCGTACTCTGAGAGATAAATATAAAAATAATAAATCTTGACCAGAATACAAAAAATATAGAAACAAAGTAAGCAACACTTAAGAAAAGTTAACAATAAAGATAGCCATTGGAATAGGAATTTACCAGATGAAATTGTTATAAATAACGAACGTTACACTTCAACTGATGATATTGCATCAAACATCAATACGTATTTTGCCAATATTTCTCATATTTTGGGGAATAACGAGACTCCAAAAACTAATTTCGCCATTTTAGAAAAAATCGTCAATAGTAAAGTACCTAATGGTGTACATTTTAGTATCCCTAACATTACACCTGAACAGGTATCTAAATTAATTAACGATCTCGACCCATACAAAGGAATAGGACTAGATGGCCTCGGACCTAAAGTCCTGTCTTATCGCACAGTTTAGTTCTTCTTATAAATAAAAGTATCTCCACATGCTGTTTTCCTGATCAGCTAAAGCTTGCTAAAGTATTTCCTATATACAAAAGCCGCAGCAAATCCGACCCAAATAATTATAGACTGATCTCTATTTTGCCAACAATTTCGAAAATCTTTGAGAAAAATGTAAATAAACATTTGTCTTCATACTTAAATAAATATAATCTAATTCATGAGAGCCAATCAGGCTTTCGTCAAAAACATAGCTGCCAGACAGCACTTGTTAAATTAATAGACCAATAGATTTCATGTATCGACAATAGAGATATAATCGGATCAGTCTGTATCGACTTTAGGAAAGCTTTTGACCTGGTTGACCATCACATCTTAATAAAAAAAATATCAGCATACAGATTTAGTACCTCTTCTCTGAAATTGTTTGATTCGTTCCTTAAATTCTGACAGCAAACAGTTCTAAATGATCAATCTATTACAGCTTTGGCTTATAAAAATCGTGTGGGCCCCAGGGTTTAATTTTGGGGCTAACATTATTCTTACTCTTTATTAACGACTCTCCCCTACTTTTGAATAGCTGCTTCGCTGATCATTTTGCCGACGATGCGACACCTCATATAAAAAGAAAGAATATAAATCAATTGAATGAATTAATGCTAAATGACTTCTGTGCTATTGCAAAACAAACTCCCTATTAATTTTAACAAGTGCACTTACATGATACTTTGACCTAAGTAGCGTGTTAACGATACTTATGAACTTGTCCTGTCCGTAGACAACCATAGAATTGAAAAAGTGTCTTGTCAAAAACTTTTAGGCTTCATCATTGTTGAGCATCTTACGTGGACACCCAAAATATATTACTTGTGCTCCGTTATATCAACGAAAATTTCTCTTCTTAAGCAGTTATCGTTAACCATTTCATATTCAAAAACATTTGTTTTATCAAAGCTATATCTTGCCACTATTTGACTATGGATCAAATACATGGGGTGCAACTCCGAGTTTTAACATCGAACGGATCTCCAAATTACAAAAACGAGCTGCTCGCATTATTATACAAGCTGACTATTTGACACCATCTAGGTCAGATATTTGATGAACTTGAATGGTTATCTGTAGCAAAACGTATTATATTTAATAAAGTCATTGTAACATTTAAAGCACTGAATAATTTAACGCCTGATTATATCACCGACTTGCTTAAGCCAATATCAGAAATTCATTCACTTCCATTGCGATCATTTTCGAATGCCCTATTGTCGATACCTAGGTCTAGAACTGCGCTATGTGATCCCTCCTTTTCATCCTCTGCATCAAAATTGTGGAGTACTCTTCCTCCAGCACTAAGAACATCGAATTCCCTGTCTGCATTTAAAACGGGATTGAGGGGTTACATTTAATATCCTAGTAACGTCTTTGGAAATTTTACTAGTAAGCTGATTGATTCCTTTATTCTACTTATATCCTCATTAAATTCTAAATTATAGATGAGCCTAGAACCAAAGCATTTCTTTGTGTAAATGCAATAAGCTTGTTTACTACCTATAAAAAATCTGTTGGGAACAAACATGTTGCTTAAAATTAGAATACTTCTTATGTTAAAGAATCCCCAATTGCAACAGTATTTTTCCTATAACTGATTCTCGAACAATGCATTACGCAGGTTATCATTAGAAAGTGCGATGATCACCAAAGTAATGAGTTTTAAATACTTTTATGCTTTGATTATACTAAAATTTTAAAGGGATATCAAAATTATCTTACTAATCATATATGTCTTATTAATATTTTTAACGGAGTTCGTGTTTTCATCACTTTTAACATCATCGTATTCACTAAGTTTATTGCATCCATGACCGCTATTTTTAATATTCTACGAATTTGTATGTTTGTATGTTGTATGTCTTTGTAAATATTTGTTATTGTTGTTTTAACAGAGGGCCACTTGGTAGACTTGCCTTTTAGCTAAAAGTGCTACCCTCTCAAAATATTGTACAAAAATTTAACCCCTAGTTTTAAACAATCTTCTCTGACAAATTAATTACAGTATACATGTACATTGAATATTTAACTTAGAGTTACATATATTATTGATTTTTATCCCCCTATAAGTGTTTTAACAAGAAGTCGAAATATGACTCACCAGCACAAATAAGTTTCCCTTCTTTCCTCTTTCTCGACAGATCTTAAAGTTCGAATCCAGCACAGTTTTTTACCCTCCTTTTACCCTTATGTTGTTGTTATACGCAATTTATTGTATCTGCTAAGAGGATGTGAAAACGTCAAGAAACTGGTCAATGAAAACAAAACATATATCTTAAACGTAACGATGGTAGACTAAATACAATTGCAAAATATTTCCCGTTTATTGTACGCAAAGTCAGAAGACAGAATACAGACAGACGGACAACAATAAAACGTTATGCCAAGATCTTTCTGTAGCAGGAGTAAAAACGAAAGAGAGATACTGAAATAATTCAGTAATTTTTTACCTTAAAATAAACCGTTAATTCGCAAAAAAATTACCAAAAACGATGATGATCTTATGTATAGAGTAAACTTTATATTTTGTATGTAAACAAAAATTTGAATGTGAAACATATAGCACGTATAAATTTATGTTCCAAACACTTTTCCTAAGAATACTCACTGCTTTGTTAACAATTAGGATTACAGGCACAAACATAAAAAACAAAGATTTATCCATATTTTGCCCGACATTACGTTGAAAGATGTGTTTACAAAACGTCCTTTCTTTTACCTGCATGTGAATTTTTTTTTCTTTTTCTGCGTGTTTGCATGCCAGAACGATTAACATACAGTCGACTATTTTAATTAAACAAACGTTTCCTTCGATATTAGTCCATATTCCTATATGATATTGTTTCTGAATAAATTAACCTGTATAAAACTTAAGTCAGAATTCACACTTCAACAATTATGCAAAACAATTTATTCGCTCACAAATAAAAATGTCACGTACCTTTTTAATTTACAATGATTGATGAGTTTGTATTGAACAGCAAGACGCTACGAAAAAAAAATGTCCGGTTTCTAATCGCGGCTGCCTACACGAAAACTTACATAGACTGTCTTTTTTAATGTATCGATGTGAATGGTGCGGCGGTTTGTTTAAAGACCGGGATCACTTCAGCGAACATAAACAGACCCACCTTGATTTGGGAATTGAATATGTAAGTAACAATACTCCCGCAAAACGAATGTTTTATAATACCCCCGCAAAACGAATGTTTTAGGGGGTATACTGGAATCAACCTGTCTGTCTGTCTGCCTGTCTGTCTGTCTGTCCGTAAACAAAATACTTCTCCGGAGTATATCTTCTAAACAATATATGTTAGCAACTTCAAACTTGGTACACTGATAGATCTCATTGTAGGGAAGTGTCATGTACAAAAATCGTTACTCTGCCATGCCCTTTTTTCGGTTATTGCCCTTTGTTTTTTGTACCCTTGCATTTTTGTCGGTAACATATCTTCTAAATCATTAGTGCTAGCAACTTAAAACTCAGTACAATCATAGGTCTCATCGCGGGTAAGTCTCGTGTTCAATAACCATTACTCTGCCACGCCCACTTTCTGAGTTATTCCCCTTTGTTGTTTGTATCCTTAAATTGTGTAGACTATATCTTCTAAACCATAAGTGATAGCAAATTCTAATTTGGTACACTTATAGATCTCATTGTGGGAAAGTCTCAACTACAATGACCATTTCTCTGCCACGCCTACTTTTTTGAGTTATTGGCCTTTGTTGTTTAACCCTTGCATTTTTGGCCGGACGTATCTTCTAAACCATGAGTGTTAGCAACTTCAAACTTGGTACAATTGGTACAATTGATTGATTTGGGTTTAAGGTCTACTTCAACTGCTATGATCATATCGCGGAGACTGGAGCATCTAACCATGGATTCCTGATCGTCACTAGTGAACTAGTTGCTGTTGTTTTTTCACAGTTAAACAAAACTAAACTAGAACTGTCACAGGATGTGACTTGATACCCCCCGCACAAGATTTCACTACCAAAAAGGCCATAAGTGTACCACCATATCTTCTAAACCGAAAGTGCTGGCAACTTCAAACTTGGTACACTTATGGCCTTTTTGGTAGTGAAATCTTGTGCGGGGGGTATCAAGTCACATCCTGTGACAGTTCTAGTTTAGTTTTGTTTAACTGTGAAAAAACAACAGCAACTAGTTCACTAGTGACGATCAGGAATCCATGGTTAGATGCTCCAGTCTCCGCGATATGATCATAGCAGTTGAAGTAGACCTTAAACCCAAATCAATCAATTGTATCAATTGTACCAAGTTTGAAGTTGCTAACACTCATGGTTTAGAAGATACGTCCGGCCAAAAATGCAAGGGTTAAACAACAAAGGCCAATAACTCAAAAAAGTAGGCGTGGCAGAGAAATGGTCATTGTAGTTGAGACTTTCCCACAATGAGATCTATAAGTGTACCAAATTAGAATTTGCTATCACTTATGGTTTAGAAGATATAGTCTACACAATTTAAGGATACAAACAACAAAGGGGAATAACTCAGAAAGTGGGCGTGGCAGAGTAATGGTTATTGAACACGAGACTTACCCGCGATGAGACCTATGATTGTACTGAGTTTTAAGTTGCTAGCACTAATGATTTAGAAGATATGTTACCGACAAAAATGCAAGGGTACAAAAAAACAAAGGGCAATAACCGAAAAAGAGGGCGTGGCAGAGTAACGATTTTTGTACATGACACTTCCCTAAAATGAGATCTATCAGTGTACCAAGTTTGAAGTTGCTAACATATATTGTTTAGAAGATATACTCCGGAGAAGTATTTTGTTTACGGACAGACAGACAGACAGGCAGACAGACAGACAGGTTGATTCCAGTATACCCCCTAAAACATTCGTTTTGCGGGGGTATTATAAAACATTCGTTTTGCGGGAGTATTGTTACTTACATATTCAAATCCCAAATCAAGGTGGGTCTGTTTATGTTCGCTGAAGTGATCCCGGTCTTTAAACAAACCGCCGCACCATTCACATCGATACATTAAAAAAGACAGTCTATGTAAGTTTTCGTGTAGGCAGCCGCGATTAGAAACCGGACATTTTTTTTCGTAGCGTCTTGCTGTTCAATACAAACTCATCAATCATTGTAAATTAAAAAGGTACGTGACATTTTTATTTGTGAGCGAATAAATTGTTTTGCATAATTGTTGAAGTGTGAATTCTGACTTCAGTTTTATACAGGTTAATTTATTCAGAAACAATATCATATAGGTATATGGACTAATATCGAAGGAAACGTTTGTTTAATTAAAATAGTCGACTGTATGTTAATCGTTCTGGCATGCAAACACGCAGAAAAAGAAAAAAAAATTCACATGCAGGTAAAAGAAAGGACGTTTTGTAAACACATCTTTCAACGTAATGTCGGGCAAAATATGGATAAATCTTTTTTTTTATGTTTGTGCCTGTAATCCTAATTGTTAACAAAGCAGTGAGTATTCTTAGGAAAAGTGTTTGGAACATAAATTTATACGTGCTATATGTTTCACATTCAAATTTTTGTTTACATACAAAATATAAAGTTTACTCTATACATAAGATCATCATCGTTTTTGGTAATTTTTTTGCGAATTAACGGTTTATTTTAAGGTAAAAAATTACTGAATTATTTCAGTATCTCTCTTTCGTTTTTACTCCTGCTACAGAAAGATCTTGGCATAACGTTTTATTGTTGTCCGTCTGTCTGTATTCTGTCTTCTGACTTTGCGTACAATAAACGGGAAATATTTTGCAATTGTATTTAGTCTACCATCGTTACGTTTAAGATATATGTTTTGTTTTCATTGACCAGTTTCTTGACGTTTTCACATCCTCTTTGCAAAAGATACAATAAACTGCGTATAACAACAACATAAGGGTAAAAGGAGGGTAAAAAACTGTGCTGGATTCGAACTTTAAGATCTGTCGAGAAAGAGGAAAGAAGGGAAACTTATTTGTGCTGGTGAGTCATATTTCGACTTCTTGTTAAAACACTTATAGGGGGATAAAAATCAATAATATATGTAACTCTAAGTTAAATATTCAATGTACATGTATACTGTAATTAATTTGTCAGAGAATATTGTTTAAAACTAGGGGTTAAATTTTTGTACAATATTTTGAGAGGGTAGCACTTTTAGCTAAAAGGCAAGTCTACCAAGTGGCCCTCTGTTAAAACAACAATAACAAATATTTACAAAGACATACAACATACAAACATACAAATTCGTAGAATATTAAAAATAGCGGTCATGGATGCAATAAACTTAGTGAATACGATGATGTTAAAAGTGATGAAAACACGAACTCCGTTAAAAATATTAATAAGACATATATGATTAGTAAGATAATTTTGATATCCCTTTAAAATTTTAGTATAATCAAAGCATAAAAGTATTTAAAACTCATTACTTTGGTGATCATCGCACTTTCTAATGATAACCTGCGTAATGCATTGTTCGAGAATCAGTTATAGGAAAAATACTGTTGCAATTGGGGATTCTTTAACATAAGAAGTATTCTAATTTTAAGCAACATGTTTGTTCCCAACAGATTTTTTATAGGTAGTAAACAAGCTTATTGCATTTACACAAAGAAATGCTTTGGTTCTAGGCTCATCTATAATTTAGAATTTAATGAGGATATAAGTAGAATAAAGGAATCAATCAGCTTACTAGTAAAATTTCCAAAGACGTTACTAGGATATTAAATGTAACCCCTCAATCCCGTTTTAAATGCAGACAGGGAATTCGATGTTCTTAGTGCTGGAGGAAGAGTACTCCACAATTTTGATGCAGAGGATGAAAAGGAGGGATCACATAGCGCAGTTCTAGACCTAGGTATCGACAATAGGGCATTCGAAAATGATCGCAATGGAAGTGAATGAATTTCTGATATTGGCTTAAGCAAGTCGGTGATATAATCAGGCGTTAAATTATTCAGTGCTTTAAATGTTACAATGACTTTATTAAATATAATACGTTTTGCTACAGATAACCATTCAAGTTCATCAAATATCTGACCTAGATGGTGTCAAATAGTCAGCTTGTATAATAATGCGAGCAGCTCGTTTTTGTAATTTGGAGATCCGTTCGATGTTAAAACTCGGAGTTGCACCCCATGTATTTGATCCATAGTCAAATAGTGGCAAGATATAGCTTTGATAAAACAAATGTTTTTGAATATGAAATGGTTAACGATAACTGCTTAAGAAGAGAAATTTTCGTTGATATAACGGAGCACAAGTAATATATTTTGGGTGTCCACGTAAGATGCTCAACAATGATGAAGCCTAAAAGTTTTTGACAAGACACTTTTTCAATTCTATGGTTGTCTACGGGCAGGACAAGTTCATAAGTATCGTTAACACGCTACTTAGGTCAAAGTATCATGTAAGTGCACTTGTTAAAATTAATAGGGAGTTTATTTTGCAATAGCACAGAAGTCATTTAGCGTTAATTCATTCAATTGATTTATATTCTTTCTTTTTATATGAGGTGTCGCATCGTCGGCAAAATGATCAGCGAAGCAGCTATTCAAAAGTAGGGGAGAGTCGTTAATAAAGAGTAAGAATAATGTTAGCCCCAAAATTAAACCCTGGGGCCCACACGATTTTTATAAGCCAAAGCTGTAATAGATTGATCATTTAGAACTGTTTGCTGTCAGAATTTAAGGAACGAATCAAACAATTTCAGAGAAGAGGTACTAAATCTGTATGCTGATATTTTTTTTATTAAGATGTGATGGTCAACCAGGTCAAAAGCTTTCCTAAAGTCGATACAGACTGATCCGATTATATCTCTATTGTCGATACATGAAATCTATTGGTCTATTAATTTAACAAGTGCTGTCTGGCAGCTATGTTTTTGACGAAAGCCTGATTGGCTCTCATGAATTAGATTATATTTATTTAAGTATGAAGACAAATGTTTATTTACATTTTTCTCAAAGATTTTCGAAATTGTTGGCAAAATAGAGATCAGTCTATAATTATTTGGGTCGGATTTGCTGCGGCTTTTGTATATAGGAAATACTTTAGCAAGCTTTAGCTGATCAGGAAAACAGCATGTGGAGATACTTTTATTTATAAGAAGAACTAAACTGTGCGATAAGACAGGACTTTAGGTCCGAGGCCATCTAGTCCTATTCCTTTGTATGGGTCGAGATCGTTAATTAATTTAGATACCTGTTCAGGTGTAATGTTAGGGATACTAAAATGTACACCATTAGGTACTTTACTATTGACGATTTTTTCTAAAATGGCGAAATTAGTTTTTGGAGTCTCGTTATTCCCCAAAATATGAGAAATATTGGCAAAATACGTATTGATGTTTGATGCAATATCATCAGTTGAAGTGTAACGTTCGTTATTTATAACAATTTCATCTGGTAAATTCCTATTCCAATGGCTATCTTTATTGTTAACTTTTCTTAAGTGTTGCTTACTTTGTTTCTATATTTTTTGTATTCTGTTCAAGATTTATTATTTTTATATTTATCTCTCAGAGTACGGGAATATGCAATTTCATCATTGTACCAGTCGGGTAAACGCTTCACTTTGACCCGCTTGGTTTTAATTGGTGCGTGAAGATCTAAGTTTCTTAATAGTATACTGTACCAAATAGACAAATCTTCATTAATATCTGTACTAGATGGCGTAAAACTTTTAAGGTTGCAAGTTAGGTTTGAAATAAACGAAAATTCGTTGAAATTTCTAAAGCAACGATAGGAGTGCGTGATGTGACAAGATTTCTTTATTTTACAATTGATTTTTCTAGTAAAAATATACTTGGAAATGATCGCTTAAGGAAAATGTTGATACAAAACTTTCTGCTATATTTTCAGGGTTGGACGTGCAAATATGATCGATAATTGTAGAACTAGTCTCGGTTACACGAGTTGGATCTTTAACGAGTTGAGATAGATTAAATAATTCGATCTAATTTAGCCATTTTTTGTGTAGAATCGACCCTGACTAAGTCAATATTAAATCACCCTTAATAAAGAGTTCAAGGTCGGTTGTCTGCGCTATTGATAGCTCCCGTTCAAAGTGATCGATCCACTCAGCATTTGATGCAGGGGGTGATAAACACTACCAACTAAAAACGGCTTTGAATAGGTAATGCTATCTCTACTCAAATTGTTTCAATATTAGAAATCTCATTTTCAGATTTACGCTTACAATTTATTGTGTTTCTATGATAAAGAATAACTCCGCCTCCGGTCTTATTATGTGTTTCTGATCTATCTTTCCGTATAAAATCAATAGATATTTGTTCGTCAGATATAGAACTTGTCAAAAATGTCTCACACATGCCAAAATTGTCTGGACAATTTTCAAGCGCTAGTAAGTCAGCAGTTTTAGGAATAATATGCCTCATGTTTAAGTTAGAAAAATGAAGTCCATTTGAAGGAAAAATGAAATCGGAAAATTGAATTGAGTTTGAATTAAGTATAGTTTCTTCATTATCAGTAAAACTGACTTCACTTATATAATCATTGCTTATCGATCCATAATGTTCTGTTGTTACTGAACTATAAATGCTTGAGTTTCAGGACTGGTTTTCAAATTGGGTAATGTCAGCAACACCACTGCGAACGGAATCGTTTAATTCATATTCGTTCATGTCGTATTCTATATCAACATCTACACTGAGACAGGAATATCTATTTTGAAAACAAAGTGTTAAATCCTTATCAGTATTTGAATTTGCCTCCAGAGAAGCTTTAATGCACCCATTAGTTTGCTAATTATTATTCTGATACCTATTCGCACCGGTGTTTCTGCCATTAAACCAGCATTCATTTGTTCCATGTCCTCTCACTGAACAAATATGACTTATATAATATACTTTTTACCGTTATCAAATGAGCCATAATTATGTCAAATATTGGTTCCTATATTGTCTATTGCCTCGATAATAAAAACCAGCATGCCTAGGAAATAAACTATTTGATGTCAAGTTGCCTGTTAATTCAGGTCGATTTCTCGAAACTGTAATACGATGCACTAAATCAATGTTACTCAATAAATTTTGAGTCCCAAAAGTATTTGGGTGAAGTTTATCCTTGTGGAAATGAGCGTCCGCGATATCACCGGAAGCAAGATGAAAGACACGATAATGATCAACAAATCAATATCACGAATTTGGCACGAAGTCTTTAAACAATAATTGTATGGATCGAGATCAACACTGGTCCTCGATAGTAGGCCAGACACAATTAGTCGCCTGTTTTCACGTGTTACACTGTCTAATAGTGAGGCATAAGAATCACGAAAACTGTTTAAATCAAGACCTTCGTCCGCATCATTACCTCATTCATGCATAATAATGGTTTCGCATTTATCTGTCATATTGTTTTAGTTTATTTTGCATCTGCATTTGTTTCTCCGGGAAAAGATCTGACAGCAGTGTTTTTGCTCAGCTCACTCTCATTTTAACACCTTTTAGAATAGAACTTCCTACAAGGAGAGTAGTTTGGTTTATTTGTTTTCGTGGTCTTGATGATTCTGTGTATTCACTATCGGCTAGGGTTTAATCTTGGATAAGTTTTTGATATGCATTTTTGCCGGTTTTACCTGATGTAGCATGTTTAGTTTGAATTGTAGAATAAATGGGCTGTTTGTCACGTGCTGAACGACTTCCGGTACTTTCGTAAGCACTTACAGGTCTTTCATTTTCACTTGACATTTTATCTTCAGTAATTTCAGCACTAGAAGGAATAGGTAATTGCTTCACTAGTTCATGCTTTGATTTAATTTTGTCCGTAATTTTTGTTGTTTTATTAAGTATTTGGCACGTTTTTTAGTCAGAATTGGTTTTCAATGTGTTGGATGCTTCACTTAAAAAACATATAGTATCGGACATTTTTTGTCGTAGCAATTCATTTGTTTGCTTAGAGAGGTAAGTTTATCAAAAATACCTTCGATAGTTCTGTTCACATCAATCGATAGAGTGCTTAGAACCGAAATCACAGACTTTATCGACTCTTTTAGATGTTTTATATGATTTGATGTCATCTAAATCACCTTTAAGATCTCTGAGCACTTGACGACATTTCATACACAACCATACGCCAATTGGCTCGTCTTTGTCTAGATCAACACATTGATCATGGTACCAGTTCATACAGAATGAGCATCTTGTCATATGATAGGATTTTTTAGATTTAGGTTTAATAATGCACAATTCACAGCATTCCGAATTCTGAGTATCACTGTCAAATTCGTCCATTGGTTCGTTTTATTGTTTTTGCGGATGTTTGCTTTAATAATGTGATACTGTCATCAAGTGATTGCGTATTGACCGAATTATGTGTATTTGTCGAATGGGTGCTATCATTATCATCTTCATCATTCTTGTTTAGCTCATTCAATTTTCATAACTACGCCTATTTGATCCTTCGTCATCCTCATCGTCATCATTTTCTTCTAGATGGGCATCAACTCGATAGGTTGTGTCTACAGGTAAAATGGCCTCTAGGACAGTCGCGGAAGGTTTAGAGTTATTCTTCTTTCTATAAACTAATGTGTTTTTTTTCACTTTCTTTGGTAATAATTTCTGGTTGATTGCATTTGATATTGAATGGGCTGTTTTGTTTAATTGAGCTTTGGAAGTTAATCAGCCAGATCATCCATAATCAATTTTTGATAAACAGCCTTCTTGAAACCTTTTTGCTTTCGACGTATCAAGGTATTTCTGTTTAACAGTTTCATCGGCTTTTCGTAATTCTGGATTTGAAGCCATTCTTTTTATATATCACCAGCTTTTTGTACAATGCATCCAAAAATATACCAAAATAAGAGATGTAATACCAGATTGATTTGTAGTATGGTAGTAGTTATTCCCTTGATCCGACTTAAATCCGTTACTATTGACCAAAATTATCACCACAATATACTCGGCATTAGACAGTAAACCTTTGACCACAGGTTCTTTCTTTTACAGATCCACAATACTAAGACAATCTTCTCTCCCAAACTAGACCTGGTTTTGACGTCCCCAAAATAATAGGTTTGGGAAAACATTGAGGCAACAGGAGGAAATCCTGCATTTTCGCCTTTTGTCTCAATATTTTCTGTGCAATATCGTCTACAAAATCTATCATAAACAACACCAATTGAGTTGTTTGAAGCAGCTTTCAAATCTGACCACCTTAAAGTTTGTCGTTTAGGAAAGGGTTATTCCTTTTGTTCTAAAATAATTTACGTACTTACATTACACTTCTTCTGCTGCTGTTCCTTCTTGCTCGTCCTCACTAAGGGCGATAGGATCTTCTTCTGAGCTTCCAGCCGTCGATGAAGTATTAATTCTTCGAGTCAGCTCTGTTTCAATAGACGTTAGACACTCGTCGCAAGTGTCTTTCGCCGTGAAAACTCGACCTTTTTTTACACAGACTGCATGTAAACATCGGTTTCACGATTGCCACTGGTTTTGACATATCGATATTTTCTATTTCAGAGTAATACAAACTTTGCCTGATATTTATATACACCAGCATCGTCGTTTCCTCGTACTTGTCACCAATTAGAGATTTGACCTTTCCTCGATAAAGGTCCGCCATCTATCAACGTCATATCCATACGTTATAACAGAGTCAGTCATCACTCCTTAAAGGTCAGCTAAAGGTCTGTCATCTTTCAACGCCATACACATCCGCCATCCGTAGGCGTTTCCTCGTCCATCAATCAACGTGTCGTCAGTGTGACCAAGCATCTCGCTTCTACGACATCACGACTAGACGTTTCCTCGTCCGTCCATCAACGTGACGTCAGCGTGATTAAGCATCTTTCTTACGTCATCATGACTAGGCGTTTCCTTCTTCATACGTCACCGAACAATCAAATAGGAGCGAGTAATCAATACGGTATTGAAATTGTTAAATAACACTACTCCTTGGTTAAAGTTGATGTTTAATTTAAATTCTTTGAGTAAAGAATTGAGTGAGGGCTTAAATTCCTCCCTCCCTCCCAAACTATAATTGCTGGCAATAACTCATAAACAACAAAAATTATTGTTGTTGCATTATTTTTCCAAAGAAACTGTAAAATTTCTTCAAATACTGGTCCGCACATGCGCAATTACATCTCATTTAAGCCCTCACTCAATTCTTTACTCAAAGAATTTAAATTAAACATCAACTTTAACCAAGGTAAGTCTCGTTTAATTTTTTAAATTTTAATGAAACTTTTCCAGAATGAAATTTGGGTGACCCTCTTCAAAAATTGTAAAGGATTGCAAGATTCACACAATTTTGATTGGCCCATAAATATGGGCGTGGCAGGGAGGGGCTTATTTTGAGCTCAGTGTCTTTAAGCATCTTCTCCTAAGTAGCCAATTGGCGGATTTCAACCAAACTTCACAGAAGTATTTCTTGGGTGACCCTTCTCAAAACATGTTTAAGGAATTTTGATTCACCCCCAAGTATGGGTGTGGCAGGACAGGGCTTGTTTTGAGCCTGGATGTGGTAGGGTGCATATGAGGCCTATTTTCAAATTGATTTTTTGGTGGACAAATAACAGTCAGGTGAGCGGTTTAAGGTCATTCTTACCCTCTTGTTTAAATTCAGGCTGATTCCAATCTTTATCTTTGTTCAATAGAATGATGATTTTAATGAATATCGAAAAATAGTAAAAAATAAAATAAAACGTAATTGCGAAATCTCGCGAGTTCCTCATTCTCCATGTAGGCCGCGATTACGAAAACGACCAGACCATTGGAATTTTTCAGAACAAAGAATTTACTCCAATTTGCTCCTCTCTATCCAGGTGCATCATTGGGTACCTGTGAGAGTTGTATGTTAACCCTTTGCTGTTTAATCCCTGCTTTTTACGTGCCTGTGATTTTATGATTGAGAAAACATTGTGAAAAAAAGAAGAAATTGCTTCTAACAAGCAATTTCTTCTTTTTCCACAATTTTTTCTACCCTACTGAATGGTTATTTTTCAAATTTAATCCACTTTTAATTTTCGTCTGCAAAACCATTGAATTGGGACAGGTCCAAAATTTTGTAAAACAGGAAAGGGTTAAAGTGCTGTGGCAAGCGAAGGCGCCATATGTTAACAGCCGAACTACATTTCGGTAGTCGTTGGTAAAAGTGTAAAGTTGTGGGAATACGTATACCAAACTTTAGCTTTATTTGATAATTGTTGTCATGAGCTAGACAATAATATATATTGGAAATTTCGTTCTAAAAAGCAATTTTTCAGTGCTAACTAAAATTTCATGATACCGATATGATCTTGAAAGCTTTACCTGGAAGCTCTAAATGCAGTATTCTATTTGAATATTTAATGTAACTTAGCAATCCCGCCTAAATGTTATAAACGAATACTAAATGTTTTGAAAAATCAATAGCATCATCTAATTCATGTTCAAAAATCGTACCGCAATATTTCATCTTACTTAACAGCCAAAGTCTTTGAGCATTATTTTGCCAAGGTGGACTGCAAACCATAGGGTTAGATGTTCGACCCAGTCACCTGACAAACAATATTTCCTCCCTCACAAAGATCACCCTTCGTAATTCAGAAAAATAAGCCTTTTGCATTCATTAATTTCTTAGAGTTTTCAGAATGGGTGGATTTTATTAATTGTATTATGAAAAATTTCAACAAATGTTCATGATCTCCTCATTCAGTTCGTGGTCCTAAATCATTCAAGAGCATATCGTGCACATTTGGAGAGAAAGGCAATGGATTCTAGCCACTGCTACGCATTTTTAAAGCTGTGCGGAGTAAGACTCTGTCTGTAATGTGCCTTGTCAAAATACTTTTAACGCCTCCGATGGGGCTCGAACCCGCAACTACCAGATACGTGTCGAGCACGGTATCCACCCTGCTAATGAGCAAAACGACTCGTGCATGAAATCAGAATTCTTCAACTTTAATATTGATCACAAGAATAACAATGAAACGATGCACTGTCACCTAGATATATCATTTGATAATATCAATTAGGATATGCACTTAGCGCGTTTATTATCCCTTTGCTGTTTAATCCCTGCTTTTTACGTGTCCGTGATTTTATGATTGAGAAATCATTGTGAAAAAGAAGGAATTGCATCTGACAAGCAATTTCTTCTTTTTCCACACTATTTTCTACCCTACTGAATGGTTATTTTTCAAATTAAATCCAATTTAAAATTTCGCCTGCAAAACCTTTGAATTTGGACAGGTCCAAAATTTTGTAAAACAGGAAAGGGTTAAAACATGTACCAGTAAAATTTGAGGTGATACGTTAAGGTTTTGGACCCGTAATAGTCCCGAAACATTTTGGTTCACATTATCCCTCACAATGTTAACCGAGGTTTCCTAATGAAATCATTCGGAAACCTCCCTTAACATTGTTCAAATTCAAGACTTTTGAATTGCTGCAGAACTATTACGGATCCTCTACCTTTAAATCTTCAGGAAAAATGTTAAAATCAACATCAAACCGATTTAAACAAATATAAACGATAAAAAGACAAATTGAATGTTCGGTTTAATTCATACTTTCGGAGATTGTTATTGAATCCCAAAGCTCATACCTTGACCATTCCCTTATTTGCGAATCTTAATCTATTTTACCTCTCCCCCCCCCTTTCGAAGAAGAGGGGTATATTGCTTTACACGTTTCGATCCGTCTGTCCGTCCGTAGACCTTTTTTTTCTCAGGAGCATATCTCAAAAAGTATGCAAGCTAGAACCATAAAACTTTACAGATGGATATGTCTCATTGCGAGGAAGTGCAGCGCATAAAAACCATAACTCTTCTCATAATATTTTCTGAGTTATTGCCCTTTTTTGATTTTTGTGTGTGGCGGGGGTGTCATAAATGTTTTACAAACATCTCTTGTTATTTTTCTTTACTCTATATTCATTGGTTCCTTTGAGAGGTGTCGTTCAAACAAACCAGCATGAATTTGCATTGATTTATTGTCATAAAGAAAATAAGCCAAAGTGGTTTAAAATTGAATGAAAATTAGACTTATGAAAGCAGCTCTCTTTGACTTAGAACAAATGGATGTTTTAATTCTTAATGCGCTTTACATTTAAATTGCACAATTTCGTTCTGTTTCTAAAGCCTGTTATGGAATTTTGGTGTTGATTAGGAAAATATTTTTTGAGCTGTGATGATACTATATAGCAATGGAAATATGTTGATTAATACAATTTAAGAGCAATTCCACCTAACCACCAGAAATACGTGGCCACGCTTAGTCATGGATTTTGATAAAACCGAAATATTTGGATAGAGTACCAAAAAGTAGAAATGAAAAGTGACGTTTATTTTTCTATATTCTTATTCGTTGCCATGGTAACCGCTCATTAAGATTTTAGCCTGGAAAGTACTAAAGTGATAAATATATTTTCTTAAAAATGTTGATTTTTAGTGTCTTTAAGCTTCAGAATGACTACGGTTAATTTGCCTTTCATGACATCAGTGGAGAGTATTATGCTTGATGAACAAATATTGACAATTTTTTCTATATCAGAGTGTTTGATATCATTTTTGTATAATTTTAAATAAAGGTGGGATCTTCGATTTTTCAAATTCCAAAGAATGACATTTTTTTGCTATTTTCAAAATCGATTTTCTTAAAAAGGCAGGCTGTTTGAAGGTATTCACATGATTTTGTCTAAAGCATAAAACTAGCAGAAGACAATAAGACATTAAAATTTCTGGGCACTCCACAAATGGGAATTCTCGATCTGGCCAAAAATGTGTACAAAACACTTTTTCAGCTTTTCTTCTAATTTCATCTTCTTTGATTATTGTACAACTCAAACCATAAAAGGTTAGATATTTAAAACAAAAAACACAACAACACAATAATATTTGTATTTTAAAGGAAAATATACCATTCTTAAGTTTTTTTTTGTTTTATTTTCATTACTATAAAATCTATTTAAAAGATGTGAGGGTCCAATTACCCCACCCACTTAAAAATAAGGGTAAATTGGTATCAACTTTATTTGATATTTTATTGTCTTTTTTCCATGCATATACCACCAGACTATTAATTAATCAAGTTTACAACACTTTGTTTACCATTGTCTGACTGTCTGTCCGTCTTTCTGTCTGTCTTTCCATCTGTCTGTTGGTCTATTTGTCTGTCTTAAAAACTTAACAAAAAAACTTACGATGGACAAGAACTTTCAGCCTACGCAGGATACAATGTTCATATTTGGCATGATGATATATCTCAACAAGCCGCATCTACTGATCTCACAGTCAAGCTAAAGTCACAAGGTCAAGGTCATATACCAAGGTCAAATGTTTTTGAACGTTTGACTTTGGTATATGACCTTGACCTTGTCACTTGACCTTGACAAAATTGACTATTATTTCCAACCTTTCAAGATACAATGTTTATATTTGACATGATGTTACATCTGAATGATACGCATCTGCTGATGTCACGTTCAAGATCATATGATAAGGTCAAGGTCATATTCCAAGGTCAAACATTTAAAATCTTGACTATAAAACTTAAAATTAAAATAACTTCAAGCCTATTCAAGGTACATTGTTCATATTTTGCATGATGAAAGATCTTCATAATACGCAACTGCTGATGCAGGGTCAATGTTATCTTTAAAGGTCAAGGTCAAATACCAAGGTCAAATATTCAAAATATTGACAAAAAACCTGTACATTGGCAATACTTCCTACCTTTTCAAGGTACAATGTTAATATTTGACGAGATGATTCATCTCAATGATATCAATCTGTTAGGTCAAGGTTGTGTATTATGGTCAAGGTCATTCACAAAGGTCAAACATTTAAAATCCTGATGAAAAATAATCAATATAGAATTTGATAATTATATCCAGCCTATTGAATGTATATTTGGCATTGTTATAGAAATAAATGATATGCATCTGCCTTCTCAAGGTCAATGTCATGTAACAAGATCAAAATCATGTACCTAGGACAGGCATTCAAAAACTGGAGAAAAAAATCTAGCCTTTTCAAGATACAGTGTTCATATTTGTACAATGATACACAACCACTTGTGTCAAGGTTAAAGTCACGCGACTAGGTCAAGGTAAGGTCAATCGCCAAGGTTTATCAATCAAAACACAAATTTAGCTATTACTTTTAGCTTATTCAAGATACAATCTTCACATTTGGCATGATGATAGGTATCAATGACATGAATCTGCTGATATCAAAGTCAGGGTCACGTGATAAGGTCAATGTCATATATCAAGATGAAAAAGTCAAATACTTAATTTACCAAACTAGAGCTGCTTTGGCGGCTGATTTGCTCCACAGGCCTGAATCTATTGATATGATTAAACGAGAATTAAAGCGTTTTAAGTATTTTCCTCCTTTCCTTTTCTAAAAGAATGATCAGTCACATGGTAAAATATTTCTGAAGAGCAAAATTGATGATTGATGAAATGTAGAAGATTAACATTAACCAGAAAAAAAATACTTTTCATCCAATTACAATGATCTTTTACAGTCTGATAAATGGTAACTAGATGAAGATTTTAGTGAAATTTGGTTGATATCCATCTAGAAGGTTTTGAAAAAAGGATTTTCAAAATTTCCCTATTTAATATTATAGAGAAATGACCATCGCCCATAAAAGAAATTTTTTTCTCATTTAATCGCAATAATTTTTGTTGTCTGCAGCTACTGAAACAAAGGTTAAGGTCAATTGACAGAGGTCACGGGCATCAGTCAGAGCCAAATTTCTAAAAAGGTGTTGTTCTCGGGGGACTTTCACAAACCCGTCATATTTCAATTAGGACCCAGCATTAAAAGATGTGGGGTATTTTATTTTATCCTTGTCTGTTTGTCTTTATGTCTTATGCCTGTCTTACTCAAAGAACTAAGCATTGCTAATTTCTTCAAGCAAATTCAAGACATGCATCGGGTATCATGGTAATAAAAACTCCATAACACAAACTGTAAACAATCTAATAAACATGCATACTCTCATAAACTCCAATTTCCTTTTCTGGACATTAAGATAGACCATTGTACGTGATTTTTGGGATATCGTGTACCCTCTGTATTCTAAGGCTAAACCCACAGCTGAAGTTTGAAGTCAAAATCAATCTTATTAAAAATACATTTTCCTCGCGTATGTCATCTTTATTTTTGAGAAGATGTGCGATTCTCGTCATATTATGTATTATCAAAATAAATCACAAAAGAAAAATATAAGAATTCAATACATTTCTGGATCCATCAAAAACTAGATTTCATTATCAAATTTTCTCAAATATTAGTATCCTAATATATCAGTTTGAAGAGACGCGAGTTCTAAATAAAAATAATGACAGAACTGTTCAATATCTAATTGTTAACAATACAGTCATTAATCATTTAGTACGCTATTTATCAAACTTGAAAGTGGTGCAAAAGCTTTTTTAATAAACAAAGAAAGATTAACTAAAATCTATTTATTCTTGTTTTTTTAAGGAGTATAGACAATTTATATACATTTCGACGAAGGTAAAAGTATCTCCTTAATCTTTTTTTACATGTATTACACAATTCGAAATAAGCCTTATTAAGGCAGATTTCTCTCAATTCTACCATTGCCATACTTACCAGTTTTTAACTCGAAGTGAGTGAGATAAGTCTTATCCTTGAAATAAAGAGTTACCCTGTTCAGTCGCGAGAGCATCTTTGATTTCAATTAGTGAATGCAAGTTTAATGTGAAAGGTTTATTAGGGAAGGCCTGAGATAAACACCATGAATGAATGTTGTATAATCAAATTTGTCTTTTCCTAGACATATCTTTTTCATTCAGAGGTGGATTTCAATGTAAGTTAAGAGGTTTCCTTTGATAGTTTGTTTGGCTACTAATCTGACCTTTTTATACTTTAGAATACAGACTGGAAAATTATTTACTATCTCCTTTTCTTTAAATGGTGTGTGCATGGGTAGAATTATTTCAACATCATGCAACAAGTTTTAGACTTTTACCAAAGATACCATTTTGTGACTCGTAAGAAACTTCACGCCAATGAATAGGTTTACAGACAAACAAATAATTATAAACTTATTCATTTTTGGGATATAGAAAATTATTGTAAAACTGAATTCAAAACATTCTTGAATATAAAGTATTTGTTAAGTTGGTTAGAATATTATCTTTGATGTACATAATAAAAGTTTCAAATTTCTTATGTTTTTTGAGTGGGTGGGGTAAGAAAAGCTCTAATTCAAGTAGAGCATGTTTTTTAGCAATCATGTGTGTTTCACTTGCATCCCTATTTTTTCTGTGGCTATAATTATGTATGCTTGGGTAGGGTAAATTAATATCATGCAACGAGCTGTGGACCATCAGCTAACAGCAATTAAACCATGTTTAGGCCCTTATGACGGTACTGGTTTAATAAACTTGGGAAATAAGTTCTTATAACTTAGATCAATCCCCCTCGATTCTGCTTCCTGGAAAATTCACCAGTACTCGTGCTGAATTCGTGGGCCAATGATAGAAACAAGACCGATAGCCGCTCCTGGGAATCAAACCCAGGACCTTTAGGTCAAGAGCCCGACGCTCCACCACTAGACAAGGGATACCACAAGACAGTATGACAATATTCAAAGTACTCGAAGTTAGGCAGATTGATAGACAAGCAAACAGCTTAATTTCAATTATTTCTCTTCCTAAGGCACAAGAATCAGAAAATGCATTTAAAAAGGTCCATATGTTATATTATTTTAATAATGTTAAAAATATGTTTTAGATTAACAATGTACAAATTTCCCTTGAATTTTGAATGGGTTGGGTTAGAAAACGCTGATTCAAGTACTAAGTTAAATAATATGTGTTTTACTTTCACCCTCGTTTTCTATCATGCTTTAGCAATTGGTACAGTGATTTAGTTTTTTCATCAGCATGCAATGTACAAAGAATGTCATGTTTAAAAGTAGAAACATCTTCAAGATCCAGAATCTGGATAGTCAAATGGAAAGAAATGCTGAACTGAAAAACTGAATTTTGATTGGCGCTCATTTTGAGGTGTTGGAAAATGAAAAAAAAAAGTTTGTGAAACACAAATGCCCCGGTCACATTATTTTTTTTTTTTTTTTTTTCAAAATGATGACCTTTACAGATGAGGTGAGACCTTGTAACATGACCTCAAACCTGATACCTACGGGTGTACATCAGTGACATCTTTCAACATGCAAATTATGTGAACGATATCTAAAATAGGCTTGAATGAATTGATCATGTTAAGTTAAAGCATAAAATGTTTAAGAAGATTGACCTTGGTAGATAACCTTTGAATTGTCATATGACCTTGACCTTGATTTCTACAGATGTACATTATCATGATCTATCATCATGCCAAATATGAGGCTTGTGCCTTAAAGAGGCATAAAGATATTGGCAATTTTAATTTTCTTGTTAACTTTTTGAGTTATTTGACCTCGACATATGACCTTGAAATTGTCACATGACCTTGATTTTAATATTTGCAGATTCACATCCTTAAGATCTATCATCATGCCACATATGAAGATTGCATCATGGAATAGGCTTGAGGATATTGGTAATGTTAAGTTAGTTAAGTATTTGGGTTATTTGACCTTGGCCGATGACCTTGACCTTGTCACTTTACCTTGTTAAATGACCTTGACTTTTGTATCAGCAGATGCATATCATAAAGATCTTTCATCATGCCAAATATGAGGCTTGTATCTTGTATAGACCTGAAAATATTGGCATTGTTCAATTTTTTGGTTAAGTTTTTGAGTTCTTTGACCTTGAAAGGTGACCTTGACCTAACCACATGACCTTGATTTCGGTATCCGTGGATGTGTATCACTGAGTTAAACCATCATGTCAAATAGGAGGCTTTAATCTTGAATAGGTTTTAAAATATTGGCAAAATGGACAATATACATGTAATTGACATGAATTTCCAATGTATTTTGAGTGGGTGGGGTAAGAAATTTATTAATTCTCATATAGAAAGTTTCTTTCCAGACAATATGTTTTTTACCATCATCATCATTTTCTGTGGCTTGAAATATGTAAGTTTGGTGATATTGGAAGTAAGAAATATGAAATTAAGATAATATAACTTGGATAAATGATATCACAATAAAATTCTACAAGATGGTTCAGTACTCATATTTGACAGCATGTCAAAATTTCTTTTGTTGAGTGCCCAGCGATATTTTTGTTTTGTTTTTTCCTACTGATAATATGGTCTCCTAAGATATATACAGCTAAGCTTGGATTGCCTGGCTTTTGGAAATAATTGATTCTTAAAATGGCTAAAAATGACGATTTTCCAAAAATCTCAAAGATGAGGAACCCTTCTGTCATTTCACAAGTTATAATTTAATATAGGATAAACTCTTCATATTGAAAAATACCAGCATTTCTTCATAAAATGATGCCAATCCAACATCTAAAATGAAAAAAGATATATGCCTAAAATTTTCAGAGATTTTAGTAGTCGAAGATTGCCATTTTTTCATCTAAATTAGTCACTTTTTTAACCAAAATCTTATTTTGCCGTTGCCATGGCAACGGAAGACTTTACAAAGGAATGTCATATCATTTGTTTGTTTTTGGGTGATAGTCAATAAATTCTGAAAGAATGAGGCAAATCTGAGACGGTGCGTGCCGGGCCCTTCTTTACATTTTCTGGTCTTTACATGGAATCTCTCTTAATTATTTTAAAACGTATTTATAGGTTTGGGCGGTATCAAGGATCCCCCACAGAATTTTATGATAATCATTTTACGATTCTTTATATTAACCAGATAAAGCATGATTGCTTGATTTATTATCTGGGATTTAACGTCGCTTTCAACATTATAACAGTTCTATCGCGGCGGCTGATGAACCTACCCTTGGACTCTTGTTGTTTCTTCTTCCAGTACAACCTCAACATTTTATCCGAGCCACTTCTATTTAATCATTCACCCATACATGGGAGACAAATGGAGCTTACAGTTAAGCACATCGTGGAATTGACAAGCTGGATGATATTGGAATGATTTTTGGACGAAATTGAATGAGTGAGAGAAGTGAGTTTTGAATTAAATTAAAGGAAGGTAATCCAATTTTCCCAATCTTGTTCAAGATGAACAAAATAAGTGATATTTATACCATTGATAAAATTTGTAAACAAGTTCTATGAATATCTCTTTATGTCTTCGTGAACTAATCAAACGCCATCAAAATTCAATTAAGTTAGGGAAATCGTGAATTTTTTTCCAACTTTATTTTTTTTTAAATTGGTCGTTGGTCCTATTTTTTGGAAATTTGGGAGCTGGTTTGAGCTGGAAAATGGTTTGAGTTGGTGTTATAAATGAATGAATGGAGCACTGAGTGAGCTTTTAAAAAAATGATTTTGAAAAGGATTGATAGGATTGAATGTCAGTTTCACAGTGATCTAAACTGTAATTACTATGACTTTGGTCAGTTTTTTGGTGAAGGTTTCCCGAGCCGGGATTTGAACTCACGACCGAGATTAACAATGCAACGCGTCATCGATTGAGCTACCCGTACTCGACAATCGTTACATGACGCCCTCTTGTTAATTCCCATCAGTTCATTAGTGTGTCGAAATGCACCTGAAAAGGGCGTTTAAAAAGACAAATCTTTTTCAAATTAATTCCGACGAAAGTCATCTTGTATTCACTCGTATATAGTATAATTTCACGCTTTTAAACCAAAATGACTCAAAAACTTGACAAATGACGAAAGTTTTTTCTTCACTATCATTTCAATTTCAGAAAACTTTAAAACTCCTTTGACCAATATCGCTGAAATTCCAAGAACTTTTAATAGGAAAGAAAGAGAATAAAATGGTCAGACCGTCTTTAACTCTACTTGTAAACACTTTTGTGATTGTGATTTTGATCAACATGTGTTACGGATATAACAAAATGGAAAACTTTAAACCTGACATGTGCTATCACGGGTCTTCAGACGTCATCAAGCGTCCGATGTCCTACCTAAATTGTACAAACGAGTGTAGATCAAGATCGACATGCGTGGCCATCAGTGTATACACTAGGATGAGCCTGTGCAGACTTCACTTCGACAGGAGTTATACACCACTAACATGCCCGATGTATATGTTTTCTGAGAAAAAGGATTGGCTGGAGGTATATAGAATTATATGTCGGTGTCATAAAAAAATCTCACCCAGGTTGGGAGAATTTATCTTGACGCGGCTTTGCCGAGTCATGATAACTTCTCCCAACCTGGACGGCTTTGCCGAGTTACACTGAAACGAACTTCTAAACGGCCACTAAGATTTTGCCGAAAAAGTAATATTTTCTTTCGTATCTGAAATCGGAAGTAGTCGAATTCTATTAGAAAAATCATTCGCGAAGAGTCTTCAATGAACTTCTAGCTGAAAAAATGTAAGGAAAGCAAAGAATTTGAAGGAAGTACAATGGTATCCCTGATTTCAAAATTAACATTAGTGGGTGGGGTAATTTGAACATTTTAAGCTTGTATGAGAAACAAAACAACCACAGTGTTATTTTCTTCAATGATTTGATATTTGGCACGCCTTAGCCATCGATGTTTTCCCCTTTTAGGATTAATTTCCAAATAAATCTAATACCGAAATTTTGAAATTTCTCGAAAATGTGCACATTTTGTGACTTTCATAAATGAGGGTTCTTGTGATTGTCATTTTACTGCAAACACCAATGACAAAAAATCGAATCCATTCTTTTTTTGAAATACGCCAAATTAAATTACCTTTCATATAAAAATAAAAGATACTTCATTTAATGACTATAAATATGTTAAAATATGCCAAATACAGGGTGGCCGTTTAGAAGTTCGTTTCAGTGTATAATAAATTCTCCCAACCTGGACGGCTTTGCCGAGTCATGATAAATTCTCCCAACCTGGACGGCTTTGCCAAGTCATGATAAATTCTCCCAACCTGGACGGCTTTACCTAGTCATTATAAATTCTCCCAACCTGGAGCGCTTTGCCGAGTCATGACAAGTTCTCAACGGCGAGACCGGATGACATTGATATTTTAAAACACTAATGCCCGCCTGCAGGCTACTGTCTGGCTCAAGCGGTAAAAACAAGTTGAATCTGAGTTCAGATAAGCCGGACTTGAACCCGAGATGATCTCGATTTCATGCCCATTTGTTATAACGGTTTTGATCCCGGGTTCAGAAAAGCCTAGGTTTGGGCCAGAGTTTGCATTGTTGTGAGTTCTTTTCTCGTTAATGGCTCGTGTCAATCCGATAAATACCGCTAAAGCATTATAGTTTGCACGTGTTTCAAAATTGAAATAAATTATTCAGTAAAGAATAGATTTAGTGACGTCTTTCTACTTAGCAAAAAAAAAAAAAAAAAAAAAAACGGTTTTACTTATCTGGAGTTGCAAGGTTTGAAGTCGCCAATGACTATGTATACGTTTCCAATATATCCGTCGAAATATTTTTTTCTTTGTGATAAAAAAAAACAACAACAAACAACAACATCGAAACAAAAGGTTGTGGATACAATTCACTGTGGTACCGCGTAACGTTAGGTTGAAATTCGATCCTTCAGATATATCAATAATCATTCATATACAGGAACATTTCGAATTGGACAAAACTTCCTATCCATGCTAGTTAATGCAATTTACGACGTCTGGTCATAGTGTTTATATTTTTTTTCTACAAACATAATGCCGTATTTGTCCACTCTAAACTTATGGATTTTCAAAATTAAAACGACTATATTATGGAATTTTGAATACCACATTTAATAATGATTCATATTGAAATTATATAATGTAGGGCTCAATCAAACCACCTAAGGAGTAGGTTTGGCTGAACCCGGGATTTAAACGGTTAAATCGATACCGTTAATCAGTGTGCAAGCCAACTGAGGCTCCGTTGAGAAAAAGACTTGTCTTGGCCAAATCAGGGGCTCAGCAAGTGAGTAGTTCCGTTATCCGTTTTGATCTCGGGTTTAAACGTAGCCTGCAAGCGGCCATAACATACGATATTATTTATCATGCAACGATTTTCCATTCGATTAACTTTTTATTTAATCTAAAATTTCAAACAAATTCATGTGACAGTCGTTCTGATTAAGATCATATGTAGGCAAATTGTTTCTACAAAAAGACTGCCTTATATCATTTTATGTTATCAGTTAGGTAATATCAGGTCAATACACGCTTAATAGCATGATAAAATGCACGATTATGTTCTTCTTTTAGCTTTTGATTTGAGCTATTGTGATCTTCATGCGTCCGTCGTGCGTTCTCAATCGCCCGCCGTTCGTCTTCCACACAATTATTTAAACATTTTCTCCCCCTTAACCGCTTGACTAATCTTGGCGAAACTTTTCATAACTGGGGGAATCAAGAAAATTTAAGTATATTCTTCACTATACCTAGAGGTAAGGTAACTTTCATATTTTGTATGTTAAATTATCTAATTTTGTCAATCAAGTTTGTTCATGTCCTAACCCTGGGCTCGTATTTCGAATCCGCCCGGACCAGGGATCTGTTTTACTAGGCATCTAACGAACTTTTTTTGCGTAAGTCAAAAGTTAAAATTGCTTCTACAGTAGTAGCTAAATACGGAACTCTACCATGCATGACAAGAAAGAATTCAACATTGAATGACAACACTAGATACGATTTGTGATTTTGACTTACGATTAGTTTTTTCGTAACAAGTTTAGCAAAAAGGGTCCCATGTGCCTGTTTTACTAAACATCTAACGGTCATTTTTGGGGTAAGTCAAAAATAAAAGTTGCGTGTCTAGATTAGTAACTGAATGTGGAACTCCCACATGTATAGTCTCGTTGGAATCGTCTTCTAATGATGATTCCGATGAGATATTGCAAGGCAGAATCTAACAATGAAAGAAAACACCAGACCTCATTTGTGATTTTGACTAACGATTTTTTTTTATCGGAAGAAACTTAGTAAAACGGGTCTCCGATGAACATCCACCTCATTTCTCTGCTATTTACTTTTACCTACGATAGTAACCGTTCTGTTTATCTCAAAATTGGGCACCATTATCAGTTTTCACCAAGCGCACGAGAACGTATGTAAATTTCGCTTTTCCATCGTGTCTGTTTAGCATACGTTTTGTGTCCTTTTATCAGTGGGACCGAGCCTTGAGCAGAAAGTAGCGAGGAGCAAGTTTTTTTTTTGGTAAATTGCAAGAATATGAAGAACAGTAAAACCCCTTTTTAAAACCAATTGGGGTACTTTTTGAAAGTGGTCTTAATAGCGGGGTGGTCTTAATTCTGAGGTTTAGTCGGAAGTGAAATTTTCAACACAAATTATTGCTAATAGAGAACACTAGATGTATGTCATTTAGTATATTCTTATTATGACATCAGTATAACCCCTCCTTCTGACCTCCCTGGAAATTTCCAGATATTTCTCAAAATCTAATTACTTGAATCTAACAGAATATATTCCACTTAAAATAGACACGCAACTTTAATTTTTGACTTACGCAAAATATTATCGTAAGGCCTGTTTTATTAAAACATTTTCTGTTTGATTCAAGTAATTAGATTTTGAGAAATATCTTTGGAAATGTAGTGTGGTAAAGGCTTGTCTCAGGTAACAGACATTACAAACTTAGCAGCTAATTCAATTTATATCATAGAAAACCACTGAAGGTTGCGAGTCCACTGTTTGCTCGGAAAATAACCAGAAATGCGAAGTAGAAAATAACCAACCGTCATGCAAAAATAGTGGTAAGTATACATTGTATATTAGTAAGTGATTCTTTGTGTGAAAATGGTTCATCTGAGAAATTAAGCAAAAAAAAAAAAAAAAAGAATCTCGAGTAGGCACCAGAATTTGACCAGAATGTAGACAAATGTTCCTATTAGGTACTACTACAACCTTAAAAATAAAACCCGGCCTCAAAAGGCTCTTTTGAAACAATCAATTTCCGTTTATTTGTCAACATACCTGTCAAACCGGTTCGGCCTGTTTTTAAAATAGATGTTAGATATGGTGCAACATCACACCATAATATTGAGAAATATTTCCCGCGATTTATTTTAAATAAGTTTAGTTTTACGAATTCAATGATCTATAATAAAGTACTTTATATTGATCATTTTGTGAAATAGATATTGATATATTGCTAAACACCCCCACATATATATAAACTATTAATTTCAATTTATGTTGTGATAACACACCATACCTTACACAGATCTACATGTTTACAAAATTAGAATGACATATATAACATATGTGTTTATAAAGTCAAAATAAATTGCTTGCATAACTACGTTTTGGACCCGAGTTTTATACCAACGGTTGTAGTAGTACCTGGGTAGCACTTAAGAATGAACTTTGTTAAAATTTTATCCAATAGTCATGCAGCTCCTTGTTCTGTACAAAACGACCCCTTTCCATAGTGTTTGCTATGCCGCTATAGCTTTGACAGTCTTATATTGCTTAACTACTTGTGCTCATAAATAGCTCCATTTTCAAATATAATACAACTGGACATACTGCTTTTTCTTGGCAAATGAAGTGCCCTTAAAATTGTGTCTCAAACACTTTACATGAACCTTTATGCGAACATTACAAGAATTGGAAACGTGTTAAGACGCGCAATTTTGCACGAGATTACTAAGCAACGTTTGTTTATTTTGGCTTCGCATAGATAACATTACAAAGGGTGAAATGAAAGAAAGCAGGATAGAATCTTAAATATTTTTGTTTTTCACTGTCTTTTTGGTGAGATTCGATAATTTAACGTTTTTTCCTGATAATATAGAGGATAATCGTTTGTTTCAGTGTAAGATCGATTTATATTCATCGAGTGAACAATAAAAGCTATATTTTACACGAGTGGCGGAGCCACGAGTGAAAATATAGCTTTTGTTGTTCACGAAATGAAATATTAATCGATCTTACTCGAAAAACAAACGATTATTCTATTTCTTTATTGCAAAAGTGAGACAAAATGTGAAATTTCTAGTACATATGTTCATAAAGCGCGTCATTTTGCGCGTGATTGCTATGCAACGTTCATTGTCACGTCACTTATTTCGCCCGCATAGATGGCGTCAGATAGAATGAAATGCACAAGAGCAGGGTATAAGTTTGTGATAATTTCACTGCCTTTGCGGTGAGATTATCAAGTGATAATCTACCGTTATTTCTCGATAAACCACCAAAAAGCATTAAAGAAATATGGTTTATTCACGTTTTAAGGGCGTTAGCATTTGAAGATATACAAAAATGGAGAGTCTCGGCAAATGTTAACTTCCGAAAGCTTGAATTGACGCTATTGTTGCATGAAAAGAAAGACTATATAGTATTAACTATTAATTACATTCCTAGCAGTGAAACGTTACACGTAAGCCCGTAGTAAATGTCATAGATCAGAAATCTCGACAATTAAAAATGTTTTGTCGGTCGTTTACCATCTTTTAAATCTTTTATTCCTAACTACGCTATTATCGACTGATTTATAACATATATAGCTAAATCAATCATATCTGTCGCTGTTCAAATCTTGTTTCATACTTTCCCTTTAATAGAATGCCAACCGGTCATTGTGACACAAATCATTTGTTTCCCATCAATGGGCATATGATACGGTCAATTACGTGAAATTGACTGTTTTTCTGACCAAAACCATTCTTAATCGCTCACTCAACGCTTCTTTCATTAATTCTAAACACTCACTCAAACCATTCAAAAACGCTCTAAAATCACTCAAAAAGGTATGATCACAACTAGTTTCAAAATGAACATGAAAAAAAGCGATAGAATGGAAAGTATATGCTTCTAATATGTTCTTGAAGAAATAGGAAGCTATCATAAAACTTGGATACATATTTTATTAAAGGGGGGGGGGGGTAATAAAGATTACTATTTTGGTTCATCCTGAACAAAAAACTAACGATGTTCGATTACCTCCCTTTAACTTCATTAAAAATTCACTCACCACACTCATTCGATTTCATTTCATAATCATTCATCATGTCAATTTCACGATGTTTTTTACTGTAAGCAGTACGCCTTATTAGGAAGAGAAGCTCGTGGCTTATAGCTGGCTATGAAACTTAAAGGGAATTTACAACAAAACTTCTTCATCAGGTAGTAGTGAACATTTCAAACTCACTGTTGCGTGCGAAATGTGCAACGGCATTCCAGTTTCAATCACTTAACAAGAACTTTTGCTTCATTTGTATTTCAATGTATTACTCAGATAAATTTCTATTCGCAGAATGTTCGCAGATACATTTCATTGGACAAGGTAATGTTAACGGAAATGATGTCAGAATTGGAAAGAAAGTTTCTTTCTCTTGTAACCCTGGTCACAGTATCTTTGGATCCTCGACACTTGTCTGTGAGGAAACTGGGGAGTGGAATGATACAGTACCAGTTTGTGCAGGTACCACAGAAACTCGTGTAAGGCGACCACTTAAGGGACCACCAAAAAGCGGTCGCTTAATAGAATGGTCGCTTAATCCAATATTTCAGGATAGATTAGTTAAGTCATTTTGATAGCATAATTAGATTGTCGCATAGTTCTTAATGAGTTTTATAGTATTAGAGGTAATTAGAATCTTGTCAATTAGACAATTCTAATTGGTCTTAATATAATATATAATGTAATGATAAAATATAATATAATATATAATTTTCCTAATTAACATTTTATTGTCCAAGAATGTCCTACGGTGAAGGGACTTTCTATAACGGTCGCTTTATAAATATGGTCGCTAGATAGAAGTGGTCGATCGAGCAATTTCGACTACACATGGGCCCGTGTGTGACTGTGCCTAGCAATCTAGAAGGAAAATGACGTCACAAAAGAAAATATTTTTCGGCTGGGGTGGATAATTTTGATAAACGGATTTTCAAATAAAACCATTATTTCAATCTCCTTATCAAAAAGCTAAAGCTTATTCATTCCACGATTACTTTTTCAGCAACAACTACACCTTCAGCATCAACAACTACAACAACTAGAATACCATTGACAACAACAACTAGTACACCTGCAACTACTATTTTAACAACAACAAGTACAACACATACAACTACAACATCCACAGCAACAACTACACCAACAACAACTACGCCAACAACAACACCAACAACAACTACGCCCACAACAACAACAACAACAACAACAGCTACAACCACAACAACAACGCCCACAACAACAACGCCCACAACAACTACGCCCACAACTACTTTATTAAATACTACAATAAGTACTACGCCCACACCAACAACTACGCCCACAACAAGTACATCAACTACAACAACTACTACACCTTCAACAACTACAACACTCACAACAACTACTGCACCCACCACCACTACTACGTCAACAACGACAACTACGCTCACAACAAGTACATTAACTACAACAACAACTACTACACCCACAACAACCATTAGAACCAACAAGCAATATGGAGATGATTGTGGACCTTTAAATTTATGCTCGCTTACTTTGAATCTTGCCTGTAGACTTGATATATGCCGTTGTATGATCGGATATGTGTACAACCCCCAGTCGAAATCATGCGTCAAAGGTAAAATTAAATTTCTTTTAAATGAGCCTGTGCGTGACATTTCAAACAATTTTACATCTGCGTGAGGTACAAACATTTAGCATCCCAAACTGTTACTTACTGCAAGTAGAAGTTGTCGAACTGTCTACAGATAGTTTAATAAATTAACTATCTGTAAATCGCACAGTAATGACTCTGGTTAGACTTTGCGGATGCACAGGCTGGGCAGAGTCATTGCTTTGCGCAAAATTGAAATTTTTGAAAATGTCCCACACAGACTCAGATTATAAACTGTTCTTAATACTTTTAACGTTTTTTTCGATCGTTTTCGTCAGTAATTAGTAACAAGAGTAAAAAAAGGTATTAATCATAAACACTTTCCCGCACCCAAAGATCTATCTCGAAAGCTTTTGTGTGAATTATACATTTTTCTCTTTAATGTTAAATCCTCTCCTAATTCGAGCGTAGGAGCTCCCATGCGATGCTCTTGCTTTTGATTCCACCGACGTCATAGCGCAGTTGGTAGCACGTCGGACTGTCATTCTAGATGTCCTGGGTTCGATCCCCGACGGCGGCACTCATCCTTCCCGACTATTTGTCTCTAACCAATGGGTCGATAAATCGTAGACCTTTATGGGATAGCAGCTGGAGGGTAGGAAATGATGTAGTGGTAGTACTGGTGTGAGAAATACCAGGAATCCATTGTTAGGTGCTCCAGCCGCGGTTTTATAAATCCGAAAGATTGTTGAAAGCGGCGTAAAACCCAATTCTAATTAACAAACAAAATTGTTTCTGATTCCAGAATGTCCAGAGACCGGCTACGGTACCACATTTCAGACGTATGTCAATAGATGGATTCCGTCGCTTACCGGTCAAATTGGAAGTACAAGATTTTCCGCTTACTCTGAATGTCTCCATTTCTGTATAGATAAAGAATGCAAAATTGTGTAAGTATAAGATTTGTTGCAATCCTTAAAAAATAAAGAAAAATAGGTTGAAATCGCATTACGTAAGTAAATGCTTTGCACTTTGTTTCTGCATAAAATGCAATGGATATTTTGGGAAACCCCCGACCGTCGATCTTCAAGTCCAGTGTTGTAGAAACTCGAAAACCCCTTGTTTCTCTACCATAACATTTCTCTACTATTTGATCGATTAAGATTTGCAATATTTTCAATATTTTTTTTTATTACAAGCATGTAGTTCTGATTCTGAGATATTCTACTCTATCAGTAATTTGGTAGCCAAAACGGAATAAGGTATGGAGTTTAATCTGTAATCAACTGATCTATTCTATTCAATTGAGAACATTGTTATTTTACAATCGCCAAACATAGCCAAATCGTTTGCAGGGGTGAACCTTAATGCCCGCTTGCAGGCTACGTTTAAGCCCGGGATTATAACGGATAACGGGACCACTCACTTGCTGAGCCCCGGGTTTGGCCAAGGCAAGTATTTTTCTCAACGGAGCCTCCGTTGGCTTGCACCCTGATTAACGGTATCGATTTAACCGTTTAAATTCCGGGTTCAGCCAAACCTACTCCTTAGGTGGTTTGGTTGAGCCCGACTTTTATATTTATATATGAATAATTCTTGAATAATGTATTGGTAATGTAAAGTCGATTAATTTATGAAATTATTTACTACTGATTTTCAAAATTAAGTGTCGGCAAAATATTGCTATTTGTGAATAGAAGAGAAGAATATACTCTGACGAGATTGCATAAACTGCATATACTGTCATAAATGATTTTAAAAATCGCAGTTAAAAAAGTCTTAGAACTTGGTTATCAATTTAGAGTTATAATAATGCTTGGTTAGAATTTTTTCCATCAGGGAAAATAATAATTCATAATTTCTTGTCAAATTAGGTAATAATTCAAATGATTAAAGCATGATTTTCAAACAATCATGTGTATAGTTCGACGAAAAGATAAGAAACAATTACAAATTATCGTTGTATTGGTAACTAAAATATTTAAACTACTTGTAAAAGTAAAAGTTCTTGTTCCCTTCGTAGAAAATCGTAACTACATGTATTTCCTACTGTAAAATTAACTTGGTTTCTAATACACCTGCGATCTGGTACGTTTTAGCGGACGATTTTCGCATTGACACGAGCTATTAACGAGAGAAGAATTCACAACAAAACAAGCTCAAACCTAGGCTTGTCGGAGCCCGGTATCAAAACCGCTATGGCAAATGGTCATGAAGTCGTGATCATCTCGGGTTCAAGACCGGCTTATCTGAACTAGGATTCAACTTGTTTTTACCGTTTGAGCCAAGCAGTAACCTGCAAGCGGGCATAAGAGTCCCAGTCGGACTATTTTTTAAACATATTCTGCTATCTCTTCAACATCACGCAGTAAGGAGTGACAAGTAGTCAAGCAATTATTTCCATTGGTATTTAGTCGCCGTCGATGCGCCAGTGCTATCATTTCACCCTTTCCTAGCCCCAAGCTTCTATCTATCTAGGCTTTACGATTATGCACCTATAGGTAGCATTCGGAACACCACTCGGCCAATCTCACGATCAACCTCGGATGTACATAGACGGACTATTTTTAAAAATTACGAGACCTTGGAAAAACTTGATGACGTCAGTTAAAATGGCGTAAGCTCTCCAAACTTTGAGTGAAAACAATTGACGTCGCCAACGCTACTCGTTTAAGTCACTGACGTAAAATCATCGTATCCTTACAAATAAGAACACGACTGAAAAATCTTTATTTTTGAGAATAATTCGTCATTCTCAAAAATTAAGATTTTTTAGCCGCTGTTTACTGTAAAAATGTCAATCTAAAGATAGCGCTGATTTGTCTTACACTGTTTCCGCCTAACAAAATGCACGATTTCGTTACATACCCATCCGCCTTACATACATCCGAGGCCTGTTGTAGTTTACGGAAATGGCCGAGAGATGATCCGAATGGTCTGTTGCAGTTTACGGAAATGGCCGAGTGATTTTCCGAATGCTAGAGGTAGAAGAAAAATGTCGGAAAGAATACGTGCCAAAAATGAAGATCGAAACCATGTGTGTCAATGATTTCTAAATGACGTTAGATAAATGACATTAGTCCTCCAAATTTTAAGTCAAAATATGCAAAGTTAACAACGCTTCTCGTTTAGGCTAATGTAGTGAAAATTTCGTTTCCTTATTAAATTAGCCGCAAAGTTTTATAAAACGGCTTTAAAATCTTAATTTTTGAAAATGCTCCATCCATGAAGTCTCAATTCGACTCTAAACAATATAAATATTAGAACTCGCTTTCGATTGAAGCCCTACATTTTCTTATACTAGTTTTTTTCTAACAGAAAGCACCAATTAAATGCAATACCCATCTGCCATTCGGGAAAATTCAACGATTCTAAGGAATAGACCATGGGAATAATGATTGCGCAATTAGGAACACGAAAGCGCGCCATATCCCACATTGGTTAACATGACGTCACAAGCATCAACGATCCTGCTAAGGATGACGATGCATAAAAATCATAGGCATATGTAGGACATGCCAGCCTGATTAGCTCAGTCGGTAGAGCACCGGACTTCAAAACAGTTGAAGGTCGATCGCTTGGGTTCGATTCCCGGGCTAGCACACTGACAAACCCTTTCGGATGAGACGTTAAACCAAGGTCCCATAAGTCGGTGCTTTACACCAAGCACGTTTAAAAATCATGGTCAATCTTAGCAGTAGTAGTCGGCACTATCCCCAGTAACAACTAACAGTCTTCTGGAGGTGTCGCTCATATGGGCATATGCTACGGTACCGACGATAAATGAACGGAAATAAACAAACAAACGAACAGTTTACCGCAAAGGCCGATAGATATTCGGATGCTTACAATGTTTGTGGTTGTAGCTATGACTTACATCTCTTCGTTTTTCGTTTCAGACTGTCAAAAGATAGTGATGGTAAAATCTTATGTTCGGTGTATAATGGGACAATTTCAATATTCAACGCTAATTTTGAGGAATCTGAAGGCAAAAATACTTCGCTGAGAGACTGTGCGTCGGATGACGATGATTTCGATTACTCTTAAGGGCATCGTGAAATTGACAAGTTGAATGATTTTGGATTTTTAGCTCACCTGAGCACGAAGTGCTCAAGGGAGCTATTGTGATCGATCGTTGTCCGGCGTCCGTCTGTCCATCTGTCCGTCTGTCCATCTGTCCGCCTGTCCGTCTGTCCGTCACGGCGTCAACTTTTTCTTTAAACGACATCTCCTCCTAAACTTATGGGTCAAAATCAACCAAACTTGGCAGAAATATACCTTGGGTGGTCCCTTATGAAAATTGCTCAAACGAAAAGGATCCGTGCCATATCACGGGAAAAGGGGCCTTAATGACAAATTTCTTGTTTTCACTCTAGAAGCCACAAACATTGTCCAATCTTCATGAAACTTGGTCAGAATATTTGTTAGGTCATGAGGATGAAGTCTATCGAAAATGGGAAGGATCCGTGCCATTTCACAGGAAAAGGCGCCTTAATGACAATTTTGTCAACAATATCTTTAAACGACATCTCCTCCTGAACTTATGGGTCAAAATCAACCAAACTTGGCAGAAATATTCCTTGAGTGGTCCCTTATGAAAATTGCTCAAACGGAAAGGATCCGTGCCATATCACGGGAAAAGGGGCCTTAATGACAAATTTCTTGATTTCACTCTAGAAGCCACAAATATGGTCCAATCTTCATGAAACTTGGTCAGAATGTTTGTTAGGTCATGAGGATGAAGTCTATTGAAAATGGGAAGGATCCGTGCCATTTCACAGGAAAAGGCGCCTTAATGACAATTTTGTCAACAATATCTTTAAACGACCTATCCTCCTGAACTTATGGGTTAAAATCAACCAAACTTGGCAGAAATATTCCTTTGGTGGTCCCTTATGAAAATTGCTCAAATGGAAAGGATCCGTGCCATATCACGGGAAAAGGGGCCTTAATGACAAATTTCTTGTTTTCACTCTAGAAGCCACAAATATGGTCCAATTTTCATGAAACTTGGTCAGAATGTTTGTTAGGTCATGAGGATGAAGTCTATCGAAAATGGGAAGGATCGGTGCCATATCACAGGAAAAGGCGTCTTAATGACAATTTTTTTGTTTAATCTCTAGAAGCCACAAATATGGTCCAATCATCATGAAACTTTGTCAGAATGTTTGTTAGGTCATGAGGATGAACTCATTTGAAAATGGGAAGTATACATGCCATATCACGGGAAAAGGGGCCTTAATGACAATTTTCTCATAAGAGCTCCAAATGCCACAAATATAGTCCAATCTTCATGAAACTTCATGATCAAAATGTTTGCCAGGTCACAAGAAGTAACTCTGTTGAAAATGGGAAGGTTCATACCATAGGAAATGGAGTCTTAATGATAATTTACTTGAAATATCAGGTGAGCGATTTAGGGCCCTCAGGGTCCTCTTGTTTTTAATGAAATTGAACGAGTGGAAGGAGCGAGTATTGAATGATTTTTCAAGGGAGGTAAAACATAATCGGTTATTTCGTCCAACTTGACGAAATTAGCGATTTTTTTTACCTCCCTTTAATGAAATATCTGCACTTTTTTTATTTTTTTCTTCATGGACAACTCAAACGTTTTATAATCAACACTAGCCTTTAAAATCAATTAATTATTTGGCCAATTTGAAAATATTGATTTTGAACGATTTTCAAGCGTTTTTTTTAAAAAAAAAACATTTTAGGGAGTTTCTGAGTACATAGAGTTGGTCTTTAGAAAGAATGATTTGAGCACAGAGCGAGTGATTTTGATGGCTTTGATAGGAATGATTGTCAATTTCCCGATGTAATTAACTGTGTCAATGACTCGATTTTATATCATCCATTCTTTGGGAGGAATCTGAAGGAAAAAATACCTCGCTGAGAGACTGTGCGTCGGATGATGACGATTATGGATACACTTAGGGACATCAGGAAATTGACAAGTTGGAATGACTTTGGAATTATTTTGAAATGATATTGAACGAGTGGAAGGAGCGAGTATTGAATGACTTTCCAAGGGAGGTAAAATATAATCGGATATTTCGTCCAAATGGACGAAATCAGCGATATTGTTTTACCTCCCTTTAATGAAATACCTGTACTTTTTTTCGTTTTGTCTTCACGCGGACAACTCAGACGATTAAAAATCAACACTAGCCTATACAAGCATGTAATTGATCGATCGGTTGGAATAAATTGCTGATCTTGTTAACGGATTTGAAGCGTTTTTGGACTATTTCGGATCTTTTTATGACAGATTTGACTGGGTCTTTGAAATTAATGATTTGAGCGCAGAGTGAGTGATTTTGAATGGTTTGGATCGGAATAGGTGTAAAATTCACGATGTGATTAACTGTTCCAAAGTCTCAATTATATGCTACCCATTCTTGGTTGTGTGCCTTGGCATTTTTCTTCAGTTGAACTTATTTATACATCCTAGAGAATATTAGTCATTCTTATTGTTTGTGTTATCTCACTGTTTTGGTCGCCTTGACAGCAAACGCACCGTCATAGCGCAGTTCGTAGCGCCAGACTCTCAATCAACGGGTCCGAGATTCGATCTCCGACTGCTCCCTTTCCGATATTTAATGCACCCGCATAGATAAGATCGGGGTCATATTGTTTTACCGTTGTCTGTCCGTCTTTCCGCCTTTGACGCTTATCGGTCCTTCTGCATGACAAATTCAACAAGGATCCTTAAAATTGCAAATTATTTCAAGCATATTCAAGATACAATATCCATTTTGTGCATCATGATAGTTTTCTATGATATGCATCTGCTGGTAGCAAGGCCAAGGTCATGCAACAAGGCCAAGGTCATCTTTTAAGGTCAATCCTTCGAATAAATTTGCTGTTTCGAGGGCATTCGGGTCACGTCAATGAATGGATATCGTAAACCGATGTGTGATGAGCAGCTGCTGGATCTTAGAGGCTGTGACGGTATTAAATCATGCAACGAAGTCCGTACAGTTAACAACGTCGTGAAATAGGCAAGTTGAATGATTTTGGAATATTAATAATGAAATTGAATGAGTGTGTGGAGCGAGTTTGGAGGGAATATAACGGGAGGTAATCCTATATCGCAACTTTTATTCAGGATAAACAGAATAAGCGATATTAATTATCTCCCTTTATTAAAATATTCAAACAGGTTCTATAGATAGCTTCCAATTTCTTTAAGAACCTATGAGACGCGAATAATTTGAACTTTGTCAGTGAAATCGCCACTTTTCAAAATTTATTTTGAATGACGTTATTGTTTCTATACTTTTCAAAGGGTTTGAGCGTTTTCGAATGGTTTGAGTGAGTGTTTGGAATGAATGAATGGAGCGCTGAGTAAGCGATTTAGAATGGCTTTGATTTAGGTGAATATCAATTTCACAATGTAAATAACTGTATATGGCTGCCAATGCAAAATATAAATGGAAAACTAGACAATACTTTTCTATTAAACCTGAAATCAGATAACTTTCAAATATATGACACATGTAGCGTCATCTAGCACTGCACGTATGGTCTTATCTTTGTCTATACCGCTTGTCAATGCATGAATAGTCTACGTCCAGCGAACAAGGGTTAGACATGAAATATCATCTAGTAGGTTCAAATGTCGTAACTACCATTAGGCATATTACGCAAGTACGTAAAACAAATTAATTATCTTTCGAAAAATATAGCTGATGAATGATTGATAAATGACATTTTATGGCAACATAAAAGATTTTATGTTCCGAGTCGGCATTATTTGGTCATTTTAGTCTGTACCAGTATTTTGTCTACGATAGGTTAAAAATAGCCGACCAATGGTTGCTCTGGGATCAGTCACGTGAGGATCAAGGACCAACCATTGCTACATAGAAATCCTGAAGATGAATGTTAAGTTTCAATTGACAAAACTGTCTGCGGTATAATTAAACGAAATTTCTTTGAATATTATCTTCTGTACATGAACTTCACGGAACTTCACGGATCCCAGCAGAATCCCAGCAGAGCAATTTAAATTACATTCTAGTGACTATTACTCGTCTTTGTTTTTGTAACATATTATTGAAATATAAAGGTTAGAAAATTTTAATTATTCAAAATGGAAAGAATAAACAAGCCACCATGTCGCTGTCAAAAATAAACAAGGAATACAACAAAATTAAGCAAGTGAATAGGGACATTAGACCCAGAAATTTCACAGATACTTTCATTATTTCGGACAGTAAGGGAAGATATCTAGCACGACATTTATTACCTGAACACAATGGCCTTCTGAAGATAGTTAACAAATCAGGAGTCACAGTAGATAATCTCCAATTCCAACGTGAAGTTGCGAGCATAACAAACTATTCCAGTAAACCACTGATCCTGATATGGTTTGGCACATGTGAAATTACTCAAAAAAATGACCGCTACATAGAATTACGTGATGACCCGTACGAAAATATTGATAGACTGATAGTGAAATATAGATATTTAAGGTCAACCCTACAAAGAAGTAATAGAGGTGCTGTGGTTATCTTCCTTAATTGCCCGTATTATTCCATCACGAAGTGGAACCAGAATAAGGGCTGTCCTACCCACCTAATTAATAAATATCTTGAACAAGATCGTGAGCTACATAAAGTTATCGATTACTACAATGACAAAATTGACCGTCTAAATAGTATAAACACACCAAAGATAGAGCAGGACTTATTGAAATCAAGCAAACGTAGAACTGCACGACACGTGAAGTACACAAAAAATTTCAATCTACTTCTTGATGGTATACATCCCGGTCCAGATTTGGCAAAATTGTGGATAGAGAAATTTATAAACCTCAAATACCGGTACGAAAACTCACAGTCATCATAGGATTCCTTGAATAGGGAAGCCCTGTTCAACATATTAATATAAAAATTTGATAAAAGAATTTGCTTTAAAACTTATGTACAGATTAGAATCTATCCTCAATATTCATCACGTTTTTTGAATAGGGAAGCCCTGTTCAATTCGGTAATCTACAAATCAGCAGTTGATACAGAATAAATCCTAAAGTAATTTGAATAGGGAAGCCCTGTTCAAATAAACCAACTAAAGTTACAAACTACATTTGAAAGAAAAATTCCTAATTGTTATTCTGGATTGGAAAACCTGAATGGGGAAGCCCTGTTCAGACAATAGTTTCGAAAAAAAACCGTAAATCTACAATACAAATCCTGGAATAGGGAAGCCCTGTTTCATTCTCCCAAAGACTGGAAGCCCTAAATCCTATATTGATAGCAAATCAAATACTGAAAGAAAAATATACAAAAGGCACCTTAAGATTGTCAACCCTTTGAATACATTTCCTGTCTGTCAGAAATCATTGAATATAGAAAACAAATTCTACTTGAATAAGGAAGCCTTGTTCAAAATGGCATACTCAATTACAAGTTCCACGCCAAAGACAAAACGACCAAGACTACCAAGTGAAAGTTGTCCACAATGCGAGAAAATATTTAACAGAGACACAGAAACCTTATGCTGCAGTGTATGCGAATTAGTTTTTTGTATACCATGTACAAGTATTTCCAAAGCCCTACTTTCAATACTAAAGGAAGAAGAAAATGACAATTTCAAGTGGACATGCAACAATTGTAAAAGAACTTTCCCAACCATGAGCAACATTTCAGAACGCATAAAATCTATTGAAGAAAAAACAGAATATAGGCTTACTCAAATGGAAGACAACATTCAAAAAATGAAAATAGACATGAAAGACAACATAAAAGATGAAATAAAATCTCTTAAACCAGATTTGGCACAAGAAATAGAAAATGGTATTAAGATCAAACTACAAGATCAAGTACGAAAAGAAATTCTAGAAATAGAAGATCAACGTAGGAGAGCTCTAAACCTTGTCATCTTCAATCTGCCAGAAAGCTCCAGACAAGCATCTATCTTGCGAAAAAAACACGACGAACGAAAGGTGTCGGAACTGTTCAACCATATGAGCATTGACGATGTAGAAATAAAAACTATGTTTAGACTAGGTAACATCCAAGATGGTAAAATTAGACCACTAAAACTAATCTTGAACAACAAAGAACAAAGAAAAAAAAATACTTGAAAATGCATCAAAAATAAGACAGTCCACAGAGGTTGAGTTCAGAAACTGTTTTATTGTCAAAGATTTAACTCCTGGCCAGAGAATCCTCAATAAACATAGGAGAATCATGAAGCAAGCATTACGACCCATGAAAGATAGAGAAGAACAAACTCAGGAAGAATATGATGAAGAAACAATAGTGGATGAAACAATCAAGGATAAAACTTCAAGCCAAGCAGAGGAACAGAGTGAAGGTGTTGATAATAAAATAGATTCTGAAAGAAACCCAAGATTAACCAAAGATGCATTTACAAAGCAAAAATCATTGATTCAAGGCTTAGATATACAGATCAATCAATCCCTTCCTTTTGATGACACCATAATTGGAGGTTTTAACAACAGTAGCCAAATGAAAACAAACACATCTACTTCTCACTAGGATCCAAGTTTTATTTTTAACTGTAAAAAGAATGATATTAGATTTTTTAAAACCTTGTATGCAAATGCAGATTCATTGTCAAATAAAATGTCAGAGCTCAAAGTACTCATTACAAAAAATGATTACGATATTATTGCAATCACAGAAGTGTTCCCCAAAAATAGTGAAAACATTGATTACGATTCACCACTTTGGAACATTGAGGGTTATGTTTGTCACAAACCTAATAAAAAAACTTTTTCTGGTAGAGGATGCCTAATTTATACTAAATGTGACCTACCCTTTTATGAAATTACAAATATAGAGACAAAGTTTATAGAATATATTCAGATTGGCATAAACATTAATCAGAACTCAAAATTACTTTGCTCATGTATCTACAAGAGTCCAAACGCAACAGATCAAGCAACTCTTGATGAGATAGAACACTTGATTACCAAAAATAAAATTCAAAACACCAAGTTCGATTTAGTACTACACATGGGCGACTTTAACCTAAAAGACATCAATTGGGAACTGCAAGCAACAATACAAAATCCTAATAGATTATCAGCAAAATTCCTAGAAATAATTGAAGATGCCTATCTTACTCAACATATCAACAAGCCAACCAGGTTTAGAGAGGGAAACACACCAAACATACTAGATCTTATTATAACAAATGAGGCAAGACTAGTAGATGACATAGCCCACAATGCGCCAATAGGAAAGAGTGACCATGAAACAATAGAATTTAAAATAATAACAGAATATAACAGTCAACCGAAAGACACAACACCCAGACTTAACTACTACAAAGGCGATTATGATACAATACGCAAAGAACTAAACAATATTGACTGGGAAAAAGAACTCAAAGATGGAAGTGTGGAAGAGACTTGGCTGAAGTTTGCCGAAATACTTGATAAAATAACTAGGGAAAACGTGCCAGTGTGCAACTTTAAACCAAGACCCTTCAACACTCCATGGATGAAGACTGAAATCCTAGAGGCAGTTAAAACCAAGCGAACCAAATGGAAGAAATTCCAGTACTGTAGAAGTGAAACAAATAAAAACAATTACGATCAAGCAAAATATGATGCAGCAGAAAAAGTGCGAGACGCAAAAAAAGAATATGAAAGAGAAGTCGTCAATGGAATGAAAAATAATACAAACAAATTTTGGCATTATGTAAGATCACAAACAAAAATCAAAGACTCTATACCATGCCTAAAAAATACTAACGGAAATATAATCACAGAAAACGCTGAGAAGGCCGAAATACTAAACAATTTCTTCAAAAGTGTATTCATTAAAGAAGACAACACAAACATTCCAAATTTTGAAAACAGAACCAGTCTGAAAAAATCAACAGTATCTTTTATCTCCGAAAAAATTGCAAAACACTTAAGTATCTTGAAAGATTCAAAATCACCGGGTCCTGACGGAATACACCCAAAACTACTAAAGGAGTGTTCAAATATCCTTGCAAAGCCCTTGAGAATAATATTCGAGAAATCAATGGAAAGGGGAGAAATACCAACATCATGGAAAATGGCTAATGTAACTCCGTTACACAAGAAAGGTTCTAAGCAAGATGCAACAAAATTATCGGCCAATAAGTTTGACCTCGGTGGTTTGTAAAGTTATGGAAAAAATCATCAGAGATGATATTACATCATACATGGAGAGCAATAATCTTTTTTCAAACGACCAACATGGTTTTAGGCAAGGTAAATCATGCATCACGCAGTTAATCGAGGCAGTCGACGACTGGACAGAGGAAATAGAAAACAACAACAGCATAGATGTAATTTATCTTGATTTCCAGAAAGCTTTTGATACCGTCCCACACGAACGTCTATACAAGAAATTGCAAGGTTATGGAATACAGGAAAAACTACTAAAGTGGATCAAAATGTTCTTGACAGACAGGAAACAAAGGGTTATACTTAATGGAGCTTATTCAAATACTGCTGCAGTAACTAGTGGCATCCCACAAGGAAGTGTTCTTGGGCCAACCCTTTTCAACATATTCATCAACGATTTGCCAGACTGCACAACGAACACAACAAAATTATTTGCAGATGATACAAAGATCTACTCTGTTGTAAATAATCAGATGGACCAAAGAAGCTTACAAACAGATCTAACAAACCTTGAAGAATGGTCTAAAAAATGGCTAATTAAATTTAATCAAGACAAATGTAAACATATACATATAGGAAAAGAAAATAATTATAAATACCAATTGGCCGGAAAAGAAATTTCGAAAGACAAAACCGAAAAAGATCTAGGAATTGACAAGATGGATAAAAATAAGCTTTTCCCGTCCAGTCTTACACAGAATAACACCAGGGGCCATGAGTGTAAAATTTTCAAGAAAGTGTGCAAAAAAACCATTCGCAAACAAAGTTTTTCACAACGAACAGTAAATGCCTGGAATAAACTGCCAAGGGATGTTGTCAGTATTAAAACTGTAAATAGTTTTAAAAGTGCTATAAATAATTGTTTTAAAAATCACCCAGTAAAGTTCTCTCCGGATTGTTACGGGTCGGAAGCGGACAACCAGAGAAGACAAGAATCTCAAGAAATGGGCCATAGAGGCAATTAGCCTATATAAGGTCTCTAGGAACAGGTAAACAGGTAATTGCTTGGCTAGCCATTATTATATTATTTTCTACACGGGTGACACCTTACAAAATTTATTCAAATCTTTTCTGCAAATATTGCATTAATCTCGGATTCGCGAGGTACAACTTTATTACCATTCTGTTGCGTAGAGTTCACATATTTTTATGGACATATATTTCACGATTTCTGTGCGTGTTTCGTTGCCTTAAACGGGCTGCAAAGGTTTCATCCGGGCGGACTGTTTGTGTGTTGTGCATTGACCTAGATTTGTGTTTACGCGTCATGCTGCTGATCCAAGATGGCGACCCCATGGAAAATTCAACTTTTCGGACATTCATTTGTTTCGAGACTCCGGCGTTTCATTCGACAGGAGGATGGTCTATCTCATCATTTGTCTTTAGTGGAGTTGCCTCTCATCCAATATACGGGCTTTCCAGGGGCTACCTCTGCTACCTTAAGGTCGAAATTGGACTTTGTTAAGGCCTTTGACCCCACGTCCTAGCCTTGTTCGTTGGTACGAACGACCTGTCTCGCCAAGAACTTTCGTGCAGGGACATTCTTTCTGAGATTTTGGAATTAGTTCGTCTGGTATTAAACTCTACAAATGTAAAGCGTGTCGTCGTCTTCCAGATTCCACATCGTTGCGTTCCACGAGTCAGAACACGGTTTCCAGTCAACGTACCATGGTTTAATGCCCGTGTTGATGAGATAAACATTATGCTTGCAAATGCTCTTCGACAGGAATTCCCAAGCCAGGCTTTCCTCTGGAAATTGAAAGGGTTCTGGTCTGATGATGCTAAAGCCAAACATTTCTGCCCGGATGGCTGTCACCTCTCCCGTTCTGGCCAGCTGAAGCTGATTTCAAATATCCGAGCTGCCCTTGTCGCAGTGATGAGACGCACCATTCACTAATCTTTCAGTTATGTATCATTAATGTTTTACGTTTTCCTTTGGTGTTGTTTAACACCCACTACTCTCCTGGTCATTCTGCCTATCTTTCATTGCACACCCTCTATGTATATATCTGTATACGTATGTATATATATATATTTATTTACATGTAAGTTTTTCAAGTTACTGGGCTCTATGCCTCTGCCAGACTACCCTTTTTGTCCTCTTGTTTTTAAGAACATACACCAATATTTTCTAGTGCGGTGCGGTGCACCTGCTCATATCCCTTGCCAGTGCGGTGCAAGGTTTTTCTCTATTTGGGGTGCGGTGCACCTGTTTATATTTATGGTGTGTTGCTTCTCCCCCTTTTTTGCCAGGGCTATTTGGATGCAATATACTTGCTTTTCTCTCCTTGCACTTTCGGGGATGGCCCTCCTTCTAATTTCTAAGTTGCTGTGCTTTTTTTTTTCTAGATTTCTGTTTGTCCTTCTTGGCCTCCTGCTTTTAAGTGCTAACACCAGAAATTCTTTACTGTGGTGCGGTGCACCTGCTCATATCCCTTGCCAGTGCGGTGCACGGCTTTTTCCCTCATTTATGTGCAGTGCACCTGTTTATTTGCGGTGTGTTGCCCCTGCCCCTTTTATTTCGGGGCTACTTAGAGCGATACACTTGCTTTTCTTTCCTGGGTGCGGTTTTCATAACTAAATTCAGTCCGATTCTACTAGAGATTTCTTGTCTTTGTATTACTCTCATTTTTGCCCTCCGCTTACATTTTAAGGTAGCATTATATGTTTCTGTGTTTTCCACTTGTCCGTGGACAATCTGGTTATGCAATGCTGCTTGCCCAGGTATTTTCGTGGACAAAATGGACGACTTGGGTAGCCTTGGGCACCTTTGGAGCTTTGCTCCTATTTAATTCTAACCCCTTTTACTCTGTGGGGTGCACCTACTTTTGCATGTCTGCTATTATACCCTATGTCTGCTAAAAAAATCAACAACAAAAACTAACGTTTTTAATAGGTTGATCTGTATGGCTCATAATTGCTCCCTTGTGGTTTGTCATTTCGCCCATTCCTGTTTTACAACATTTTGGACCTGTCCAAATTCGAAGGTTTTGCAAACGAAAATTTAAAGTGGATTGAATTTGTAAAATTACCATTCAGTAGGGTAAAAGTAGTGTGGAAGGAGAAGGGGTTGCTTGTCAGAAGCAATTTCTTCTTTTTTCACAATGTTTTCTCAATCATAAAATCACAGGCACGTAAAAAGCAGGGTTTCAACAGCAAAGGGTTGAGAGATTACCTTATACTTGCATGCTTTCAATACTGCAGCTTTAATCGCTTGCCAGTTATTTACCTGGTTTCATGGGTATACACCACCAGGCCAAAGAGAGTCCCACTATGCATCGTCATCATCTCTATTGGGGCTCTATCTGGTCTTGTTTGGTATGCGCGGGGATCCTTCTAGGGTGAAAATCGGTGCCATTTTTCTCATTTTTACATGAAATCCATTTAGGTTGGAAAAAAAAAAACAAAAAAAAAAACAAAAAAAAAACATGGTTTTAGTTGCTATTGCAAACACCATATTTCTCATCAGTTATTCAAGAAAAAAAATTTTGGGCACCGAATTTTAGGATCCCGAATTATCCCTGCGTCGCTGTTTTATGGATGAGTTCTATGCGTTCTTTCCCTATTTTCAGATGAAACGCAGGACCCGGCCGGCAGCTGTTACAACATGTTGCCAGGACTACGAGGAAAGCGCTCCGGTGGCGAAGTCCAGCAAGGGCCAGAATGGTCCCCTTTCCACGAGCCGTCGGAGCAACCAGCCTCTTCCACGACAGTCTCCCGCCACGACGACACTTAGAAAGTCTTCGGCTAATGACATTGAGTCTGCCCCCCCTGAACAAACACATACTGTAAGGGGCAAGAATCGTCCAAATTCAACCAGCCAGCGCGGCAAACAGCCTGCACAGTTATCGGGACTCTCTCGAACGTGTGATTCATCCAATGAACGACAGGGCACATTCTCTTTTGTGTATGAGAGTGCGTCTGACAGTGACAACGATCCATTCCCTCCACCTTTGCTGTCTCGATCTCGAACAAACATTCTATCCATTCCTCCTAGTTCAACACCAGCAACTGGACCCTCACAGATGGTTGCCACAGACTCGTCCGACGACGACTCTCCAGAGGACGGACATTTGCGATACATCTTAGGTTCAGGTGCGGCCAGCTATCCTGACGCTTATGAACCCATCAGCTCGTCAATTTCTTCACAGGTCCCCAAATCTATGAAGAGGGCCATCTGTGACAATAAGTTTATTGACCTGGCTGGCCTCCTTCCGGCTGCTATTCCCAAGCCCCAGGACCTGTCCTCCCAGCCAGTTCCAGTTGGTCTGGCAGAGGGTGCACGCCTTGCGGTTCTTCCCCAAACCAAACACAAAAAAATTGCCAACCTAGACATGTGGGTGGCAGCTTTGTTCGATTTGTTGCTATTTATGCTGCAAAATATCCTTTTGAGACACCAAGTCTCATGAAGTATATTGAAAATTGTACGTGATATCGCTCGTAGGCGAGATGGCTTACAATTTTTATATTATGAAGCCCAATTTCGGATGGCAAGGCAGACTACTCCTCTGCCCTGGGATCGCATACATTCTGAATTTTGGCTGTTAGCTTGTACTACATACGAGCAGAAATCAAATACCCCCTATTCTAAGTCTGTCCGCCCGTTCAAGCCTAAGGCAAGGTCCCATAGCCCTTTTGTGCCAAATACTTGCTGGAACTATAATAAGGCCTCAGGTTGTCAAAATCTAAATTGCCCTCATCCCCATGTTTGTGGTTTTTGCAAGGGTAATCACTCCGGTCAACGTTCACCTTCTTGCTCCGTTTCTAGTTGGCTACCGCTTCCATGACTACCTTGTCTCTGGCTTTACCTCTGGTTTCCGTCTTGGTTACACTGGCCCAAGGTTACCAATGGATTGTAAAAACTTGCTTTCTTGCCATACTAACCCTGTGTTAACTGCACAAAAAATACAAGAAGAAATTGATCTCGGCAGGGTTAAGGGTCCTTTTGACTCCCCACCTTTTTCCAATTTCAGGATCAGCCCTATTGGTCTTGTCCCTAAAAAAAGAACCTAATCAATATCGGCTCATTCATCATTTAAGCTATCCCGAAGGACAGTCCGTTAATTCTTTTATCGATAAAGCCTTAGCCAGTGTTTCTTATGCTACTTTTGATGATGCTGCAAAGCTTGTTATCTCTTTGGGTCCAGGCGCTCTAATGGCAAAAACGGATATTGACTCTGCTTTCCGTATCATCCCCATCAATCCGGATGACCATGAATTACTGGGTTTTCAATTTCAGGGCAATTTCTATTACGATTCCTGCCTTTCTATGGGTAGTTCGAACGGTTTAGTTCCGCTATCCAATTTTTGTCAACCAAACAACTGGGTATTTGTCATATGGTGCATATTCTAGACGATTTCCTATTCTTAGGCCCCCCTGGCTCTTCTACATGCCATAATGATTTAAAGACTTTCCTTCACTTCTGCTCTTATGTTGGCATTCCCTTTAAGTCAGAGAAGACGGTGTGGCCCGTCCCAGTTATCACATTTATGGGGCTTGAGATAGACTCCATTGCAATGGAGGCCCGCCTACCTCTTGATAAACTAGACAAACTCCGCTCTTTATTGCGGTCAGTCAAGCGTACCATTAAACTCAAGGATTTGCAATCACTCCTCGGCTATTTGAATTTCTGCTGCCAGGTTGTCCTTCCTGGCCGCTGCTTTCTCCGTCGGCTTTTTGACCTCACAAAAAACGTTACCAATCCTAATCACTATGTCACCCTTACCCGGGAAAACCGTCGCGATATCAGTGCCTGGCAACTCTTTGCCGACCACTTTAATGGTAAGGCCCTACTTTTGGACCAGCGCTGGCTCGCCTCTAGCCCAGTCCATTTCCAAACTGATGCATCAGGTGCCCATGGCTTTGGCGCCATTTTTCAGACGCACTGGTTTTATGGGTCATGGCCCCCGTCCTTAGCTACTGAAGGCATCACATTTAAAGAACTCTTCCCCATCGTATTGGCACTGGAAATCTGGGGTCCCTTCCTTCCCAATTCATGCATTCGGCTTCACACTGACAACAGCGCAGTCTCCTATATCATCAATAACCAAACTGCCAAGTTACCCCAAGTCATGGCCTTGGTCCGTCGTCTTGTTCTAACATGCATGCGCCACAATATCTTAGTTCAGGCCGAACATGTCCCAGGCCATCTCAATGTCTTACCAGATCTACTTTCTCGACTTCAGGTGCTGAAATTTCGAGAGCTGGCGCCCAACATGGACTCCTCACCAACGCCGGTGCCAGGACACCTCCTACAAATTTGAACCTCGGTGTTCTCTTGCTATTGAATGTTTCTTTAGCTCCTTCTACAGTGTTATCATATCGCAATGCATGGAAGCAATACACCCGGTTTCATTCGGTCTATTACCCTAGTGCGGCCCTCCTTCCGGTAACTACAACTCAGTTGTCGCACTTTATCGTCTCATCTCAGCCCTCCCTAAGCCCATCATCTCTTACCTCCTATGTTTCTGCCATTGCCTACATTCATAAACTGTGTGGTTTTACTAATCCAGCAGACTCCTTTATTATCAAAAAGCTGCTTTATGGCCTCCGTCGGAACAAAACCACAGACCGCCGCCATGCTATCACTCAGTCCATTTTATCCCAGCTTTTGCATGTTTTGCCCTCTGTGTGTCCGGATGCTTATCTTGCTCAAGCATTCAAGGCTATTGTCTTAGCCTCCTTTTTTGGCCTTTTTAGGGTCGGGGAATTAACTTGGTCCAGATCAGGCTACTCTAATGTTGTCTTGAAGCAAGATCTACAATATAACTATACCCATTCTAAGGTCAAGGCCATTACAATTGTCCTACGGGCTTTCAAACATTCGGCCGGCTCAGCGGCTCAGGTCACCCTATCCAGACTCTCCCCCAAATATCTCTGCCCAGTACGAGCACTACTTGGTTACCTTGACAAAGCTGATGGCCTCCCGGGTCCCTTATTCCATCATCCCAATGCAACTCCTATTACCACGTCCGAATTCCGTCGAATGTTTCGGAATTGTGTAGTGGCTAGTAATTTAGACCCTTACCATTTCACATGCCATTCCCTTCGTATTGGTGGGGCCACACAAGCCCATCTCCTCCAGGTCCCTTCGTCCCACATTCAACGTTTGGGCCGTTGGAAATCCTCTGCTTATAAAAAATACATTCGCCCACCCACCCTAACAAGCGTCCCTACATTATAAGCCGGTTGCATTGTTTTTACGCTTCATACCTGTTAGCTATTTCAGCGAGGACTTGCTGGTTCACCCTCAGCGACAATGATCTTTGTCAGTGATGGTGTGGTTAGCCATCGCTGTACCTCCAGGACAGCTCAATTCCTTCGTTAGAAGCGGGGTTTTGAGTTTTGTCGGTCCTCAGTCCGTCCCCGGCTTCACATGTGTATATATTTTACTATCATTGCATTCTACTTCTGTGTATATACTTAGGCTTACCATGTATTGTTGTATATTTCATGCTTCCTCCTATAAACTCCGTCTGAAGCTGCACCTATTCTGCTCTACCTGGGTAAGCGCATACCAGATTTTGGGTGCATTCAGGTCGGCCCTCTCTTGATTCCTCCGTTTGAAGCGGGGCTTTGAGGGTGGGCCGGCCAGGGTTGTTCACCTTGCCTCACTGCGATAATTATTTGCCTTGAATTCTCACATACAATATTCAGTACGCTTTGTTCTATGTCACATGCCCTCTATTACGCTCCTCTCAAAGCAATAAACCTCGCGTCACATGATCTGTTCTCACTGTGCGCAGGTGTCTGTTCGGCTTTTCCCGTTGCCCAATCTGGTCGACCCTCTCTCGATTCCTGTGTTGCAGCAGGGCCTCGAGATTCGGCCGTCCTCAGCCATTCCCCTAGATTGCCATATGTACATTCATTCCTATAGCTATTTTTTTGTTGTTGTTGTTGTTGTTGTTTTCCTGTTGTTGGTTTTTTTTTTTTTGGGGGGGGGGGTTATATATATATAACGCCAGCAATCATTAGCGGGTCATCTAGGACGGCCCTCTCTCATTTCCATTGTTCGAAGCAAGGCTTTGAGTTAAGGCCGTCCCCAATCCTTACCCTGCAAAATTGCTTGTACGTATGCTCTTGTGTTGACCATTACTTTCCACCTCTATATACGTAAGCATCTGAAAACGATCTTGATTTTTCAAAAAATTAAAGACTAGCTTTGCAGTTCCTATTTGACCGCGCAGCCGTACAGTGACGGCCCTCTCTCAATGTCTTTGTTAAAAAAGGCCTTGAGTTTCAGCCGCCCCTTTTTCATTCCAATCTTTCTGTCTGTCTGTACAGATGATCTTCCTCCGAGGTTGGCTCTCCAGCTGGGCAGGCGCCCAATGTTCCTAGTGCGCCTCCAACAGAGGGGGCGCCCTCGTCCATGGGTCGTTCTGGCGGTTCTTCAGGGCTTGCCCAGCTTTTTAAATTGATGTATTTTTTCATTCAGATCTTTTATATTTTGTTGCTAACATTTACATTTAGTATATAATGAGTTTTTGACATTCAAATAAATGTCCAATCACGCAAAACTTTGGCTCCTTTGTATTTTTCTGCCGAACCGCAACATAAATGACATTTTATGGCAACATAAAAGATTTTATGTTCCGAGTCGGCATTATTTGGTCATTTTAGTCTGTACCAGTATTTTGTCTACGATAGGTTAAAAATAGCCGACCAATGGTTGCTCTGGGATCAGTCACGTGAGGATCAAGGACCAACCATTGCTTGGCTAGCCATTATTATATTATTTTCTACACGGGTGACATCTTACAAAATTTAATCAAATCTTTTCCGCCTCCACCCCGCCTCCTTTCCTGGCTGTTCTTCAGGGCTTGCCCAGCTTTTTAAATTGATGTATTTTTTCATTCAGATCTTTTATATTTTGTTGCTAACATTTACATTTAGTATATAATGAGTTTTTGACATTCAAATAAATGTCCAATCACGCAAAACTTTGGCTCCTTTGTATTTTTCTGTCGAACCGCAACATAAAAGGTTACTACAGTTACAGTGTTTTGATTATTCACAAACGCTAAAAACATATAAAGGGGAGCGGAATGGAGGGCATTTATCTTTTGTCATAGTCCACATATCGCCATCTTGTCGAACCAAGGGTTACGAACGTTTTATTTATCTCGCTTATTTTCTTTAATCCATGAATGGAGTGTTTATCTACACAGTCGTCGGAATACAATAGGTTGCCATAGGGATTAAAAGGTAGGCCTACCGATGCCGTCAAACTTATAAAAAGCTCTCTGATTGGTAGTCATAGAAATCGCTTTTGATTGGCCGGCTAAAAATAGTTCGTACAGAATTTACCCATTCATTCAGTCAAGGGGTATTCGAGAAGAAGCTATCGATTCGATACCCCTTGCCTAAGTGAAGATGTAAAATTCATACATCATGTGTTTTAGTCAACGTGCTTAAATGACGCGCTTCGCTTGATTTGAAATTCTCCAAACGTCAATATCCGTACTTGTTTATTAATTTTACATCCAGATAAAATTGATAATTTCTACACCCAGAAAAGGGTATTTAAATTAATTCAAAATTGTTATCGTTTAATAATGTACATAATTTCTTTCACGTTGATTTGTCCATGAATAAAGTCTGTCGGTATGTGTGTGTGGGGGGGGGGGGGGGGAGGGGGAGGGGGGGGGGGTGCTGGTCGGAGTTATATGCAAAGCAAAATCCTTGGGCTCCGCCCTCAGTTATACCTTTTGCACATAGCTCCTCCTCCATCAGACTTTATTCATGGACACATCAACGCGGAAATGAAATAATTTCATAAATAACTTTGATATAAAAAAATGATGGAATGTTTATTTTGTTTTACGCCGCTTTCGGCAATCTTGAGCAAACACCCCAAGATGACCCTCAAAAAGTTAAAAGCAACCAAGTAAAAAAAAAATATCGCTATATGAAAACGCTATTTCACTGACGTTATTAAAATTGTTAGGCATCGGATTGGTTCAGGAAGAACTTGAATATATCTTATTAAAGGGAAGTAATTCGATATCGTTTTTTTTGTGTTCATCCTGATCAAAATTAGCGATATTAGAATTCCTCCATTAAAGTTCACTTAAACCTCACACATTCCAGAACCGTTCCAAAATTATTCACATAGTCAATCTAACAAGGTTGTTAGCTGTAAATAAATCAAGGTATTATTGAACGGTCTTGACATACCGAATAAATGACAAACGACTTTTTTTAAACAGAAATTAAAGAAACTCAACCGATTGACTTTTATCTGTTTTGAATGTCGAGCAAAACAGGATAAGAACGTTAAAAATGTATTTTTTGAATTGCAATTCGGCATCAACATATGTGATAATTCTGTTTTTGATATCGCTTGAAATATGTAAAGAATATCATTATTACTTTGTAGCAAAATCGCTAAACTAGACGCTCTTAGCCTATTTATTCTGAAAACAAGAGCTGTAAGTGGACAGAATTATTTGGCTTTTCAATGTGGTTGATTGTTACATCGAATTATTGTCGACATTTGAAGACATTCCATTGAATCAATGAAATTATAATGAAATCTTAATCTGATTGCTGAAATTATGGTCATCGAAGCATGTGCAGTGTTCTAGCAACATCTTTGGCCAAAACAGAAAACCTCACGATGACAGACAATGCTTGCTAATTAAAACTTTGAAAAGCTTTTATAAGTCCGAAAAATATATAAAAAACAAAAGTTCCTATAAAAATGTTGGAGAAATGAAAATTTTCCTTGATGGTGATACAATGGTATATCCGTTTTAATATTTGATATTTTATGTCATCGCTCTCCATCTAGACAAAATCAATATTCAAACTTTTATTCCACGCTTCTAGTTGTAAACGATTTCCGAGATTTTAACATAAAATAAAAGATAACATCTTAAAAGCTTAAAACACTAAAATTGCTGTATACTAATGAAATATTTTAAAGCTATTAATTGGCATGAATAAACCTATCTGAAAGCAGCAAAGTATTAGAACTACAAAAACATTTGGCTTCGGCTAAATAATCTATAACTGTCAACACAATGCGTTACTTAGCTTCAAACTTTTTAGATTTCCATTTTAAGAAAATATTCATGAGTATTTTTGTCTAGTATGGCAGAGCCTGTAAACCGGTTCATTACATTTAAGATCGAGGTATAGCGTCCAATAGGTTCAAAACCTAGACGCGTCCAATTTGAATTATGTCATTGAAATCACGATTTTTCTCTATCCAAATTTATTTTGAATGAAGGTGTTGATTCTATATTTTTCAATGGGTTTGATCGTTTTTGAATGGTTTGAGTGAGTGTTTGGAATGAATGAATGCAGCGATGGGTGAGCGATTTAGAATGGTTTTGATTGAGATGAATGTCAATTTAACGATGTAACTGACTGTACCTGTGTTGTACCGCCGAGCAAGCCAGTTTAGAAGGGCTGGGTTTGTCTACTTTATTAATTGTTTGCGTCCCTTGTAAGTTTCCTTATGAACAGACCTGCACACTAAAAGGTTCATCAATTTTGAATTATTTCATGCATCTCTTATATAATTAACACATGAATAATCATTGACATAGTGTTCCGAACCTTTTAACCCGCATGCTCATTTAGATTGAAGAGTCAGTGGAATATATTTATGTTAATGGTTAATTTATGGATTAAAACAAACAAACAGAAAATACACATTCTCTTGTAGCTTTTATATAGTGTTAAATCCACAGTCATCGTTAAGAGCAAAAATATTGCCATTTCGTGAATATTCTTTAAATATTTTTCTCTCGATTTAGTCTAATAAAAATGGGTTACATAAAAATGCAAATCAATCGACAAACGGCGGCTTTTTTCGTGAAACGCATGATCTGGCGTATAAGTAAAATATGTAAATGAGATTTTTGTCACGTGAAATACGCCCACGTGCAGGAGCGGGTATAAGAGCGGCTTCAAATTGGAGTCCGAAATGTTGCGGGTTATAAATATTCGTCAAGTAAGGCTTATATTTAGATCATTGCGTCATAATCATTGCATTACCGAATATTAGAATAACAAATTCAAGCTTATCTTTGAGAATAAAATTCTAGTATATAGTCGCCTGAGAACATTGTCTTGCGTTTTGGAAATGTTCACGAACATAGACGGGGGCTTTAATATTATGGAATAATTTTAATTTGAAAGCTGATGATTTATTTTTTAACATTTTAAAAACTTAACGTTGAAAATACTTTATTAAGATTTCGCTGTAAAGCATTTTAAAGACGGCCGTTTTGACATCTCAAAGTCAGGCGATTGTTTCAAATATGATATTCCATAGCCTGTAGGAAAGAATATACAACAAGGTAGAAAGATCATTGTTAAAATCTACCAATGACCAAACAAAACAGGTCGATGTTGACAATCTATGCAGCCCGGTCAGAATGACTATCTGTGGACATTTAGTGTCTTGTTGATACAGTAAACAATATCGTGAAATTGAAAAAATTAAATGATTTAAGAATGATTTTGGAATTATATTTAATGAGTGAGAGGAGCGAGTTTTGTGTGAATTTAAAGCGAGGTATTCCAATTTTGCTTATCTTTTTTTTAATCATCGATATTTATTACCTCCAAAAAATGAAATATACATACAAGCTATATAAATAGCTTCATATTTCTTCAAGAACCAAACAGATTCTTACAATTTCAATTATGTAAGTGAAATGGCCAATCATTTATAATTATATTCATTTTGAATGTTGTTGATGATCTTATCCTTTTTTTTAGCTATTTTGCGCGTTTTCGAAGGGTTTGAGCGTGTGTTTCGATTGAATCAATTGAGCTATTGGTGGGCGATTTAGAATGGTTTTGATGGAGATAAATGTCAATTTCACGATGTAACTAACGAGTACATGTAATGACAATTTATTTAATGCAGTTTCTGGATGGCTTATTCTGTCGACATGGTTTTCATGGCATTTTTTAGGTATCACGTCTTTCACTTCAGGGATACCATAGGCGTAACAAATTCATACGCACTCAGAAGGCAACCACAAAAGAATGTATATAGGATAAACGCGATATATGTGAAATGGGACAAAAGAGGACTGTTTTCTGTCTGCTCTCTTTTCAGTTAAGATTTGAGTGTTTTTGAATAATCAAAACATCGTAACTACAATTTAAATAAGCTGTAGTTTCGATGTTAAGATAATTCATCGACGTCATTTATTTAAAGAAGATTTATTTTATTACGAAATTGCGTTATGTGCGTAATGGGAGCTACGCCCTTGAATACTTAAAGACGGAAAAATGAAGACGAGATTTACGCAAAATGTATTTTTACTTGAAAATGCTTTTGTTATGTTATGTGTTATAATTATGTGCTTTGGATATAACAAACTTGAAAACTTTAAACCGGACAAGTGTTACTACGGACCTTCCGATGTTGTACAGCGACAAATGTCGTATCTGAATTGTACAAACGAGTGTCGATCGAGATCGACATGCGTGGCTATCAGTGTATACACAAGGATGAGTTTGTGCCGACTTCATTTCGATAGGGGCCCTACACCAATCACGTGTCCGATGTATATGTTCTCCGAGAAAAAGGATTGGCAAGAGGTAACCAACCCTGCGTTCTGGATCTCAAAACGGGCAAACCGTTTTCCAATTATACTCTGCTTTGCACGTGCACTTGCGTGCAAAGCAGGTATAATTGGAAAACTGTCTGTTGACAATATTGAGTTAACATAAAGTTGACTATATATTTTTTAAAACTCAATATAACCCCAGTTACAGACCCAAATATTCTTTGAAAAGTTGGTATGGCGAAGCAAGTCGGCCATTTTAGAAAGGTCGGGTATTTTTTAAAATTCATTATTTAGTTGCTCAAAATGGAAAAATAACATAATTCTAGGGTTCCCCCTCATTTTTCTCGTTAAGGAAAATCAAACAATTTTTTTTTTCACATAAATCCTCAAATAGAGATTCGCATGCACGAATTAATAAGAAGGTACGAATTGATGAGAATCGGAGGTACTACAGTAAATTGACATTCAACTCAATCATAACCATTCTAAATAGCTCATTCAGTGCTCTTTTGATTTTATCATACTAAACACTCACTAAATCCATTCAGAAGCGCTCTAACCAATCGAAAAATATAGAAACAACAACTTCATTCAAATTAAATTTGGAAATAGAAAAATGGGGATTTCACAGACATAATTCAAATTGTAAGCGTCTAATAGGTTCTTGAAGAAATAGGAAGGTATTTATAGAATTTGTATGTTTATTTTATTAAAAGGAGGTAGCCTTTATCGCTATTTTTCCATCTTGAACAAAATTTACCATACTGGATCACCTCCCATAAAATTCACTCAAAATTCGCCCCATGCACTCATTTAATTTCATTCCTAAATCATTCAAAAATCATTCACCTTGTTAATTTCACGATGTTGTTAACTGTATGTGTTTTTTTTGTCTAAGCCCTCGATAAGTATTATAAAAATCTTCAAACTATGTATCGAGTCACTTTGAGATCCTCTGCAAATTCTTTGTCAAAATTAATAAATGCATTTTGAACGCTTTGTGTTACCCATTGGCCTGTTTTACAAAACTTCTTACGAAAAAAAATATCGTAGGTCAAAATCACAAATGAGCCTGTGCGTGAGATTCCCAACAATTTCAAATATGTGCAAAGCAAAGACTGACCAGCCTGTGCATCCGCACAGTCTGACCAGAGTCTTCACTAGGCGCTTAAAACATAGAAAGGGTCTCCAAGTATCTGTAGACCATCAGGTCAATTCATATTTACAATTTTTGGCTGTCTATGCCTCTCGGTGTTTGTACCTCACGAACATTTCAAATTGTTGGAAATGCCACGCACAGGCTCAAATCGTACCTGGTGTTTTCAGTCATCTTTAGACTCTACCTTGCAATTTCTCGTTGGAATCGTCTTTCAATGGGCTGATACGTGGTAGAAATCCATATTACAAGTGTAGCAACAACTTTTGACTTACGCACAAAAAATAAATGATCGAAAGATGTTGAGTAAACTATCCATTCCTAGGTGAGCGATTCCTTGATTTCATCTTTCTTGTTAGGAGATGGAGAGATTATTTTTTTCATTTTATGGAAATATGAAAATAAAAACCTTACCACACTGTATGAATATTCGAAGAAGAGGATTTTTGCTTTATACCTACATGAAATTAAATAATATATTCTCTTCATATCTAATATTCTAATGTCATGAAGTAAAATGTTTAAGATTTTAGCCATCCTGGGTTAGTTTTTTATCAACGGTCTACTTTGTGCGCAAGCTTATAAAATAGGTGCGTACACAAAATTATTTTCATTGAGGAACGAAACTAACTTTCAAGCCAATCATAATCTTGACGGGCACAACTTAAATGAATTTATTTTACTTTATTTGATAGAAAACGATAGAAGGCTGCGAAATAACTTCTTGTCCAGAAAATAACCAGAAATGCGAAATAGTGGACGGCCTTCCGTCGTGTATTAATAGTGGTAAGTATTTTAAACCCGCTAAGTGAGGCAGGTCGGTGGTCAAGTGGTAAGACGCCGGACCAATAATACTAAGTTCCAAGGTTCAAATTCCGAACGCTGCTGGAATTTTCGAGGATACCTGATAATTCACCAATTTAGAAGTGAACTGGTAAGAAACCCAGAAGTAGCTTTTTATCTTTAATATTTCTTTTACTCAAGGATTACACGACAAAAGAGCGAATGAGGCAATGGCATCTAATCACTGCTACCAGTTTTTACAGCTGGGTGGCCTTGGGCCCTGTTTGTAAAGTGTACTTCTCAAATACGCTACCCGCCTCCGCCACCAGGTTACGAGTCGAGCGCGCTAACAGCTCGGCCAACGAGCTAGACATGTGTTTCGGTGCTTTACAGTTGCATCGTCAAAGAACTTATTTTCCAAGCAGAGCTAAGGGCGTATCAATCTGGATCTCCTTGTATGCGATTCTTTCTCTCTAGTGGTCCATACCATTTATGTCTAGCGCACAGAGTGGCCTTAATTCTGGAATACAAAAAAGACCGCAAAATTGATCATATATAGACCAAAAAATATAGAGTCTGGTCAGACTGTCTGACTTTTCTGTCTTCTCTGAGTCGAAACTCGTCGATGCCGGTAGATGTCATTTGCAATAGTCCTTGAACAGTAGGTATGATAAAACAATCTGAACATACACACAAAATCTCCGTGGGAAAATCGACATTTGCGCACTCATGATATCTCATGAACTCAAACGGGTTCGGATGAGTATTACAGAAATCGTTAGGTAACCTATGTTACTTTTTGTATGACCCCCAAACACGATTCTCTTTGTTTGTTGCTCGAAAAGCGAAGAACGATGAACCGCTATATCGATAAATCTCTGTTAAAAGCTCAATGAATAATTCAAAATTATGTAACTTGTATAAAACCTTTAGTCTTTGTCCTACATTATAATCCAATTAAAAGGCTGGATTTTCAAATTTTTTGAAGGTTTATTTCCATAAACTTTCCAGCCAAGGTTTATTTTGATCATTATTTCATTTAAACGTCGAGGTTTATATGTTATTCCACGCATGCGTACAGACTAGAAACTACCCCTATGCAATGACCAAGTGATTATTACAGGTGAAAATCGTAAAACTCGTGCACATGTTGTATAACGAATATCCTATGTAGACTTTGATCTGGCATGGCGTGGATTACCATGTCAAATCTGTTATGGAACGACGACTTTTCTACTTGCCTGTACATTTATTTAAAAGTAACGCTAACTAATAAGATCTAGATCTAATTGAATAGTGCAATAGATACTATACTTCTTTCTTAACGTGTATTCCAATAAACTTCTTGTTTAATTACTTTAGGCCACTTTCTAAATTTGGCCAAATCTCGTTTCATGATCGGCTATAGATGAGGCGTATTATTGTCCACCAAAATAACAAGGACAAATTAATTTAGTTGATGACACAAGAAAACGCACACGAAGTGGGGACATTGCATATTCATACATTATATCCAAGGTTTGGTGGACTGTATAACATCTTTTTTTCTCAACAGAATGGTATAATATGCTCAGTCGTTAGTCCTTAGATTCCCCTTCATACATACGTTCGTAAATAATTACTGGCACATTTAATCAATAAAGGGACTTTTTATTACAAACGATAATACGATTCCGTTAAGTATTTATTCTTTCGAAGTAACATGCATCACAGAGCGAAAAAGTATCAGACTATCGTTCATCTATATTGTCGGGTAAATAAAACCAAATTATACTTCATATTTATCTTCGGTAATGGCTCTTTATAAAGACTCAGTTTTTGCTTGCATATTTCAACAACTCCATATTTGGAAAAAAGGGGCGTTTACTTGTAATAAATGTATCTGGCTTATTTCCTTTAAATCGTGCAATATGATGTCAATAATACAAAAGGCGGGAAAAAGACTAAGTCAGTTAAACGCTAATAATTGAAAATTAAACGATTTAAACAGCCTCAGTCGGTCGCTACGCTCCCTCCTTTCGGCTGTTTAAATCGTTTAGTTTTCAATAATTAGCGTTTAACTATTACTTAACCAACAGCATCGTCTTGTTTAATGGCGTTTTTGCAAGAAAATTAATTTTCGTCGCTATATCGATTGAGCCAAACTGATCTTTTACCTTAACTAGAATTGTGTTATAATTAAGTCCACTAATACTAGATCAATTCCATTCTATATAACACTCGAGCAAGACTAGCTCTGCGCATGATCTCAAAACAATGCGGATAGTTTACTAATTTTATCCCGCTTTTCACGTGCAGTTGCGTGCAAAGCGGGGAATAATTGGCAAACTGTTTGCACTGTTTTGCCATCCTGAACGCAAGGCAGTTTCCTCCAACCAAATATCATGACATATCCTTTGTATATGTGCTGCGGTACAATGACTTTGTCTTTCCAGAATGTCTACAGATCATTTACCTCGAACAAGGAACTGTTTACGGAAATGACGTCAGAATAGGAAAGAGGGTTTCTTTCACGTGTAATATTGGTTTCAGTCTCATTGGATCTTCAACGTTGGTATGTGAAGAAAATGGACAATGGAATGACACAGTACCTGTTTGTTCAGGCAAGCACTTCCTTCAGAATTACAAAGCTGTTCAACTGTTTGCCAATTTTACCCCGCTTTGCACGCAAGTATACGTGCAAAAAAGCGGGGTAAATTTGGCAAATAATTTGCTTCCTTTTTCGTTATCCTGAATGCAGGGCTGGTCCAGACTCTCAAGAGACAGAGTTTTTTAGGGTAACCATCATTGCTGGATCGCCGCCCGAATCGGGAACCCTTGGTGATTCTACGGAATAGACCTCGGAAATAATACGGTCGCAACCAATCAATCGCTTTATTTCGCACGTGGGTTTATATGACGTCACAAACATCAACGGTCTCGCTAAGGACGACGTTGTACAAAACAAAATCAACGAAATAATAAAAGTGGGCATATTATAATTTGATTTCAAAACGCAGTATTTAACTGCGTTTAGTCATCATATTCAAATATGTCCAAAAGATTTCCACAGACGATCGTAAAGCATTAACAAAATTTGTTTTTTCTTCAAGCCTATTAAATAACCGAAGTACCACCAGAAGCCGAATTGCCTAAAGATGATGCAAAATAACTACACTTTCGTCCGAGGTAATTTCCAGTTTACGGAAAAGTCCGAGCGATGTTCCGAATGTCGCTGCCTAGCACCTTGATACTCGCATTAAACATTGACGAACATTCCTTGTAAGCATTCATTTGATTTGTAACTTCCTTATTTTTCAGAAATTATTGCAGCCCAAATGAATACTGGACAAGGTAACGTTCCGGCAGGCCCACCGGCAGCGCAAGATGGAGGTGGGAAACAGGACAGCGGGACAGAAGGAGGGTCAACAGGGACAGAGGATAGCGGAACGGATAGTGGATCACCAGGAACACAGGAAGGAGGTGGGACACAGGAAAGCGGAACTGATACTGGATCACCTGGGACACAAGAAGGAGGTGGGACACAGGAAAGCGGAACTGATACTGGATCACCTGGGACACAAGAAGGAGGTGGGACACAGGATAGCGGAACGAATACTGGATCACCTGGGACACAAGAAGGTGGTGGGACACAGGAAAGCGGAACTGATACTGGATCACCTGGGACACAAGAAGGAGGTGGGACACAGGAAAGCGGAACTGATACTGGATCACCTGGGACACAAGAAGGAGATGGGACACAGGATAGCGGAACGAATACTGGATCACCTGGGACACAAGAAGGAGGTGGGACACAGGATAGCGGAACTGATACTGGATCACCTGGGACACAAGAAGGTGGTGGGACACAGGATAGCGGAACTGATACTGGATCACCTGGGACACAAGAAGGAGGTGGGACACAGGATAGCGGAACGAATACTGGATCACCTGGGACACAAGAAGGTGGTGGGACACAGGATAGCGGAACTGATACTGGATCACCTGGGACACAAGAAGGAGGTGGGACACAGGATAGCGGAACTGATACTGGATCACCTGGGACACAAGAAGGAGGAACAAAGGATAGTGGAACGGATGGAGAACCACCAGCGACAGATGAACAGGCATCTGGTGCAAACTCTGGTGGTACAGAAGCTGATTTAACTGATTCAGCAGATAGATCAAATACTGATGCTGAAAATTCCGATGCAAATCCTACTGAAAAACCACCCACAAGCACAAACACACCAACAATAAACACCACAGCTACATCAACAACAACACCATCTACACCTACAACAAAGCCGACAACAACAACAACTACACCCACAACGACAACAACTACTCTACCAACAACTACTACGATAATGACAACCACTACATCTACATCTACAACTACTACACCTACAACACCAACAACAACACCAACAACAACCACGATTGCAAGCTTACAGTACGAAGATGACTGTGGACGTGATAAACCGTGTCCTCAGTCTTCGAATCTGACCTGTCGATACGGAAAATGTCGATGTACGTACGGATTCGTTTACAACCCTCAAACAAACGGATGTGGCAAAGGTAAAATTCGAAGGATGCTTTACTTCTTTAACTTATATATTTTGTTCGTTTATTTAATTAATTTATTTTCCCATTATTTGAAATCTTAATAGTTATTTTTACGTGGAATAAATAACGAGTTACAAAAATGAATGAATGATAGTTTAAAGGTAAGTTCAACTAAATGCCAAAAGTCAATTGCGAAGTTAGAGAAAATTGCAGTTCTATTAATAACACAAATACTTTAAGAAAACGCTTTCGACTTTCGCAAGCTCATATCACGACTTTTCAAATAGTATACTCAACTCACAAATCGTTTTGCTATAAGATTATTGTAAAACGATAAAAAAGGCGCAGGAATGTCAAGGTCGCCAAATAAATAGACTAGTTTTTCATGGAGGGCTCGAGTCAAAATCAGCGTATACAATGTATCTAAACTTCAACTTGATACCAAATGCAATTTCATCTATGTGTAGGTAGGATGTGTAAAAGGTAAGATCAGAGAAAAATGCAAGAGTATTTTTTTTCTTGAGAGATCCAAGAATCTTCCATCTAAATGGACCATGACCTAAATAAATTGAGCGTGTGCGGGAGATTTCGAACAAGTTCAAAAATGGGCAAAGCAAAGACTCTGATCAGCCTGTGCATTCGCACAGACTGACCAGAGTCTTCACTATACGCTTAGTAGATAGATAGGGTCTTAGAGTATCTGTAGGCAATAAGGTAACTTTATTTTTAGAGTTTTTTGGCTGTCTATGCCTCTCAATGTTTGAACCTAGCCAAAATTTCAAATTGTTGGAAATGTGACACACAGACTCAATAATGATTGATTACAAAAAAAAAAAAAAAAAAAAAAAATCACAACAGATTAATGTCTCGGCATAACTGCTGCCGGGACTGCGAATTTCTTATTACTATTTTAAACTAAAACCACTCAGAAAGGAGAATGCTTGTGAGAAAAAAATTGAATTCCGATCATAATTTTGGCGAACTTCTTATAATAAGCTAAATTTCAACTCTGTCCTTCACTTTTGAAGAAAATGAAAATCATATCATTATAGAAATTGTGATTGTCAAATTATATTAAATCCGTTATATAATCGGTGTGTGCTCCAAATAGCTCATTTTTTAAGTTTGACATTGCAATATGACATTGAAGCTACCAAAAGATCAATTTCAACTGGCAAATCCACCCGTGCAAATAGTTCAATTCTATATATAATCTAAACTAAGATATTGAGCTTGAGCGCGACATTACCAACAATTTGAAATGTTCATGGGGTGCAAACGTTGGCAAGAGTAAACATCCACATACTGTAAATATAAAGTTACCTGAAGGTCGAACGCTACTTTGAAACCTTATCAATGTACAAAGCGAATAGTGAAGAAACTGGTCAGACTATGCAGATGCACAGGCTGGTCAGAGTCTTTACTTGGCTCATATTTGAAATTGCTAGAAATCTCGCGCACAGGTCCATTTCAAAATTAAATTAAATTATATTTAAAAAAAAATAAGTTCACCCATAAATAAAGGAGACAATCTGCGGATAAACTTACCTGTATAGACCCACAATTTTGAGTGAGTGATCAAAGGTCAATTTTGTCTATACAGGAAAAGACAAAATTGACCTTTGATCTCTCACTTAAACTTGGATCTATACTTTTGACAGTTGACCTTCAATCGTTATATTGATCGTTGAGTTATTTGTAAAATTTATGGTTGAGAACAATTGTGCCAGCTATTTTGAAATCCATCAATAAATGTAGGACCTTTGCATTGGACGAGATCATTTTTGACGTTTGGCCTTGACATGGGATATTGGAGCTAAAATTGCTTTGAAAAAGAAAATCTGCTCATGACAAAGAATAATGTGCCATTTGTTTGAAATCTATGCTCAAATGTAGGACAAATTGTCCCTAAAACGGAAGGACTGACGGAAGAATTAATGGATAGGCGCACTAACTGACACGATTACTTGCAAACGTGCAAATACAGAATATAACCAGAGTCAAACTCATAATCAGATTTTAGTATAAAAGGTTTTATTTAGAACAACCTATATATTCAAACGTTCGACAAGGCAGCAACTGCCTGTAGTTATAACAAGTTTGGATATCTGATTACTGAATTATCAAGCATGGAGTATACCGGTAGTTTGATTATGTTTACATGATGTTAAATGACTGGGTTAGGTTGATACTATTAATAATTGCAATCCAATAAAACAAAGAACTCTGATTGGCTTAAATCGCATCACGTGGGGAAATCCATTGCACTTTATTTCTGTTTAAAGTGCAGTAGGTCTTTCGGGAAACCCCCGGAATTCGATCTGCATGTCCTGTGTTTTAGGAACTCGAATTAACCTAGTTCCCGATCATCAACGCAACATTGCTATTCAATCTATTATGAATTAATATATTTTCGAAATAATTTACGATAACAAGCATGCAGTTCTGATTCTGAGCCGACCTAAACTTAGAAAACAGCGAGTCGACGAAGACCTTCAAGCAACCCTCTCAACAAAGACCGACCACGCCGTTTTAGTTCAAAAATACAGACTAACTTGGCAGAAACAAGCTTATTTGTCATAAGTACCTCTTCGAATTTTAATGTTGTCTTTTATTTGTGTATCGTTTGTTTTACTTGATGACATTTCACTTCGATAGCGAGATAAACAATACACGTGTAGGCTAATTTATACGCGCAGAAAGTAGATTTGTAGCTTTAATGTTTGGCTGAGTATTTAAAAAGTTTCTTCGATCTAGATGATTGCAATTATAAGGGACGAGTGTCTTTTTAACTGCGTTCATTGGGGTATAAAGTGCAATTGCCTTAGCACCTGGCTTAATCATAACGCCCTATGGGCGTTATTTGCCATGTGCTAAGGCAATTGCACTTTATACCCCAATAAACGCAGTTAAAAAGACACTCGTCCCTATATAAGAGGTGTAATATTTACAGTATTTTAATTCAGAAATTATCCTTTTTTAAGAAAAGTGTATTAAAGAATAATGAAAAATGCAAATTTTAAGCCAGTAAAGCGTCAGCTTTGCTAACTTTAGTTAACATTTTGAGGAAATGTACAAAATTTTGAGGAAGCCTCAAAGTTCAAATGAGTGCAAACTGCCCTCGGCGGCTTAACCACAAAATACATGAATGCTTTCGCCATAAAAAAAGTAGTTCTCCCGTAATGTTAAACCGATTCAAGGAAAACGTCCTGATATTTGACCCCGGACGATTTACAGATTTACCTAATAAAGGATTAAAGTAAGTCCACACGTGCAAAAAATCGATAATCAAGACGAACATACATATAATAGCCGACCAAAACGTGTCTTGTGTAATGCACGGGGTAATACGCTGTCGCTAAATGATTACACAATCTTGTCGGGTTAGCGACGCGTCATTACCGCTTCTGTCATTACCTTCCTTTGTCGAATGCAGATGGCGAGGAATACCTTTGATTGGCCAATTGAAACAAACGAAATTCAAATCAGGGAAATATTCGTAAGATCAAACATAATTTATACAGCTCTGACCGATAAAATTTCGAAATATCACTTTCTAAAAGTCTTAAAATAGATCTACGGGTATTTTATCCGAAGTGAAAATAGACGCTACCGGAAAACATTTCCGAAAGGTCAATTGACTATCCTCGTTTATAAACGGCATTTTCAGAGAACACGGGGAAATCCCAGTGACGTTTGAGTAAGCCGCATTTTCTAGGCCCGACGCGCAAGATACATCTAAGGACCGATTCTTATTAGAAACTCCTCATATCAGTTACCATAATTTATTTAATGAAAGTAATAAAAGGTGATTTTGCAACCAAAGCTCGTACCTACAGCTTAAAATTAAAGCTAGAAATTCCAACGCTTGGAATTCGTTTATTCTAAAAGAACTTGCCAGAATGATGTACTTTGGGAGCAAAATTTAAACTTATTTTTAATAAGGAAACAAACAATTAGAAAGTGTGCAGGAAAAGGAAAGGTTGTGTGTGATGGGGTAGGGGTTAAAATTCCTTACTTTGTAAAAGAAATCCTGAAATTCCAATAGAATAGAATTACAAAAATTCCTGATTTTGACTCTTATTGAGAGCACTGTAAGTCTACAGTCTCGGCCTCCTCATACTTTATTAAGCTCGTACGGGCAAATCGGGCTTCAGTATTGTGAGCTGTGCGATAATTAGATATCCCTCGTACGTCGTTCGTCATCAACTTTCTTTAGTGTTTATATCATAGGGGCGACAATTCATAAATATTGGATAATAATGTTTGCCAGGTCATTAAGATGAACCGTATAAATTAAAATTGAAATTTTCCATATTAAAACACGAGGAAAGCATACCTGTTGACACCTTCTTTGTTTATATTCTAAGCGCCACATATTTAGCGCATTTGTGTTAAAACTTATTCGGTTTGTTAGTCAAAATGATAAAAACTTCTGAAAGAGCAAAGTTCATCTGAAAAAATACCAATGTAGGGACATGAAAATTTGGTTTACCCGTGATGAACAATGACCAAAATACTTATTATGTCAGAAAGGGTACTCAATTAGAAAATCAGAACATTTGAACAGAAAAAAAGGAAAGAAAAATGGGAATTTAAAAGAAATATTTCACACTCACGGTTGTACAGCGCATTGGAATGTGAATTTCCAAAAAAAGTCACATGTGTGCAAAGTAATGACTTAGCTTGACCAGATATTTCACTATGAACACTTCGTTGTACGATCACTTGGATGAACTATATTCAAATAAGTACTCATTCGAAAGTTATCTTTTTATTTAACTCCTCGCTTAATTTTAACCCTGATTTTGTATCATAATAATTTTGTAAAAGGAAGATTACTGAAATTTCTATGCTTTGCTTTTCTTTCGGTACTTTCAGTACTTTGATTTAATCCTGCTGAATCTTAATTTTGTTCGGATGAAATTCAAGTCTTTGGTACACTACTTTCGGTTTTTTTTAAACCGAACAGTGTTGTAGGCAAATTCATGGGGAACTGATCTTAATCTACACAGCTTGCCAACGTTTTGTGTACACAACATAAGAATGATTTAGGGAGCGGAACCGTAATAGATCCGCAACATTCCGTCACCCATGAACTTTCATAATGTTGACCGAGGTTTCCTAATTAAAATCATTATGGAACCTCAGTTAACACTGTTAAAGTTCATTGCTTCCTAAACGTTTTGGATCTATTACGGGTCCTCTACCTTAATTAGTTTTAAACAAAAAGCTCTCGAGTTGTAATTTGTGTCGCTGAATAGACCTGCAACTTAAGGTATTCTATTAACCAACAATTCAAGTGTTACATAATAAATCCGCCTTTGATAAGTTTGTACCAAATAGTTTTTAATCCAAAAATGTTTAAAATCTTCCAATCTTAAAATTCACAGTGTTTACCGTTAAAACACACACACACACAAAAGGATAGAAAAAGTATGGCATCAACTGGGATTCGAACTGCAATCCCTTGGGAGAGAAGCGGACGTCTTACCAATGCGCCACTCCTCCAAATAGTAAATTGTCGATACTATTGAACTAGATCATAAACCAGACGAAAAATACATATATCATTTCAAGTGTCAAAATTGTGTTTAAATCGAAGCTTCTAAATCCAAGTTACCAAACATGTTCAAGATAAATCCAAATAGCTTAAATTTTATTTCAAATGAGCACCTCCTTTCTTCGTGCATTTTTCTAAAGTCACTTTTATTGGTTTTGTAATTGTTTAATGTGTAAAAAAATAGAATGGTCACATAAAAACAAACCATTTCATGTTGCAATTTAACTTCTAAGTTTCAATGTCATGTGACTGTCATGTAGTTGCTGCTAGTATAAAGAGTTGAAATTTTGGGTTAAAAATGGCATATTTCTTATATTTCTCCATTAGCCGAATTTCCAGTCCAGAAACATGAAACTTCAATATTAATTTCCAAATTGTTAGTTTTTAAAAACTTGTTTTTGTGTCTAAACAGGAAGAAATGTAGATAGACAATCACATCAGGAATCTTATCTCAATAATATCTCATTTACACAGTTTATTTTTTGTGTCCTTCTTTATAAGTAGCCTATCTTTTTTTAAAAAGGACGAAAGCATATGTCACTTAATTTTCATAAGCAAAAATCCTAACAAAAATCAAATTGGATAAAAACCTGTCAAACTTATCTATCTAAAATTAGAAACATGGGAATCATCAAAAAAGATAATATTTTTAACATCTATGCAATATTTTCTATTGATTAAAGTTTAAGTAAAAATGCTGATGAAAAATCGTTATTAGGATGAAAACCCATACCACGAGGATATCTATTTTTCAGAAACCTACGGTTACCGAATACATACATCAGTAGAATTGGTCTCCTTCTATTCTCAGTCCCCTTACAGTAAATACTGACAACCGGCTGGCCGGCTACGCTATCGGATACTTTTCGTCGTTAAATCACGATGTCGCAACGTTTTTCTCTTAATTGACCTTCTTCTGGCTTTAGTAAGCATACAAAATTTTGAGGAAGTCTCAAAGTTCAAATGAGTGCAAACTACCTCTGCCAGCTTAACCACTAAATCAATGAATGCTTTCGCCATAAAAAGTAGTCCTCCCGTATTGTCTGCAGTTCCCAAACCCTTCTCATACTTTAAGCTCGTAAGGGCAAATCGGGCTTGTAGTGAGCTGTGTGATCATAGTTATCCCTCGTACGCGGTTCGTCATGAGCTCTCTTTAGTGTTTATATCGTAGGGCGACAATTCATGAATAGTGGATGGTAATGTTTGTCGGGTCATCAAGATGAACCGTATGAATTAAAAATTGAAATATTCCATATGAAAACACGAAAAAAGGATACCTGTTTACACTTTCTTTGTTTACATTCTGAGGGCCAAACATTTAGCGCATTTATGATGAAACTTGTATGTTAGTCAAAATGATAAATCCTTCTGAAAGAGCAAAGTTCATCTGAAGATACAAACGTAGGGACATGAAAATTTGGTTGACCCGTGATGAACAATGACCAGAATACTTTTCATGTCAGGATGAGGACTCAATTAAAAAATGAGAACATTTGAACAGAAAAAAAGGGAAGGAAATTCGGGATTTATGAGAAAATTTTCATACTCACGGTTATACAGTGTATTGGAATGTGGATTTCCAAGAATGTCACATGTGTGCAAAGTTATGACTTAGCTTGACCAGAATTTTCACTATGCACACTACATTGTACGATCACTTGGATGAACTTCTCAAATAAAAGCTCATTCGAAAGTATGCTTTTTAACTCCTCGTTTTATTAACCCTGATTTGTATCATAATTAATTTTTAAAAGGGAGATAACTAAAGTACCTATGCTTTGCTAGCTTTCAGTACTTTCAGAACTTTGATTGTACATGTAATTACTACCTAAATTAGTTGTCATGAGCCCGAATATGACTTTTTATTGTAATATTGGGGTTAAAACAATCAATGACCTATGTGTCTATCATTTCTACACTTAACATTCAAACAGAACAATTTAAATCAAACTTCCAAGTTGATTTAATTTAATTTTATTCCCGACTAGTTTCGGTTTAAAACAAACCTTTATATGTATTTTAATTAAAACTTGATCATATACTCTACCGCTCATGTATCCCGGTTTCAGAGTGCCCTGAGGATGCTTACGGTAACACATTTCAAACGTTTGTTGGTAAAGGACTTCCGAAGAGCATTGTAGAGGAAATGTATCTCGTCACCTACCTAGGATCCGTTCAACAGAACTCCGAATGTTTCTATAATTGTACAGAGGATGTAAGATGCAATGTAATGTAAGTTCCAGAGAAAAAAATGTGAGTCGTCAGTGGAAAATGGGCCATCTAGGTACTACCGAAGGGGTCTGAATTAACCTCCTTTCACCCCGAAGACCAATATCATAAACATGTTTATAATATTGGTCTGTAGAGCGGTGGGGTGAAAAATTCGGGCCTATATGGGTACTGCGTAAAGTGTCGAATACAGTCAAGTCTCGCTCTTCGCGTACCCTAACTAGGATTGCAGCTGGCTGACTTTCTTAATTTATAATGAACATTCTACCTCACTGCATAAGACTTTTTTGAAATGCGACATCCAGTTGGCCTCTACTGGAACCAGTCTCTTTTACACTCATATATTTTGCGGAGTTCCTAGAAGGCCCCTTTTCGCATGACGGGTCACAAATATTCTATCGTAGCTTCATCCACCAAATCTGTTGAAATTCTGGCGTATTGACCGCTAACTGGCAATTTATTTTCTGTACAAACAAGAAAAAAAATCAAGAAGAATCCCGTTTGTCCTTATGCACTATAATATAAACTAATCGCACAAAATTTCAACAATCTTTAATTTCATCACCTTCACATTGATGGTGTCTGTGGTCTAGAAGTAGAGCGTCGGCCTCGTGACCCAAAGATCCTGAGCTCGATTTCGGGGAGCTGTTACAGTTAAAAACATCGTAAAAATGACATTCACATGAATCAAAACCATTCCAAAGTGCACACTCAGCGCTCCGTTCATTGATTTCCAACCACTCACTCAAACAATTCAAAAACGCGCAAATCCATTGAAAATTAACGGTACGATTTTGACTTACGGTCACTTTTTTTGAATCAAATTTGTTAGTAAAGCGGGTCCAGGTAACTAGTCCAACTTTTGATATCCATCTATTTGAAAGTTTAGCACCTGACCCTCTATCTATCCGTTCATACTATACAAAGTATAATCTCCAATTAGCCTCGCTTCAGATTTTATCCATACTTTCAAGATTTATTGTGTAATGTAGTGCCGAAAGACAGGATAATTAAGAAACGAAAAAAAAGGGCCACCATTTTGCTTATTTTCCGATACCTCGGACAATTTGATGTTGTAAACGTAATTGAGCCAGTGCGTGACATTTCCGACAATTGCATGTATGCGTATAGCAAGGTCTCTGGCCAGCCTGTGTGGATGCACTAAGGCTGACCAAAGTCTTTACTATTCACCCTGGGGATGTAGAAGGCCTTTACCCCTCTACAGTGGATCAGAGAATTTTCTTTTCGCATTGTGTTGCTGTCCAGGTTGCCCAATGTCTGTCTTTTATACCCATGTGAATTTTGTTGGAAATGTCACGCACTGGCTCTTTTTTTTTCTTCAGGTTGATAGAGGAGTATGTTGACGGTTTCCAATGCAAATTGTTTAAAGGGGAACTTATCGAAATCGACCAGTTTTCTTGGATTACAGCTTACAACAAAAATGTATCATTGAGGGATTGTGCGCTTGACGGAGGCGGATAAATATTCAATGTACAGTTAATTACATCGTGAAAGTGACAAGGTGAACATTTTTTGAATGATTTCGGAATGATGTTGAATAGGAGTGTGGAGCGAGTTTTGAGTGAAATTAAAGGAAGGTAATCCAATATCGCTAATTTTGTTCAGAATGAACAAAATTTGCAATAAGTATTACTTCCCTTTAATAAAATATACATTAAAGTTCTATGAATAGCTTCCTATTGCTTGAAGAACCATTCAGACGCTTAGAATTTAAAATGTATAGTGAAATCGCGATTTCGTTCTTACTTTCTTCAATTTGAAGGCAGTTGTTGATCGCTTATCTTTTAGTCATTTTGAGCGTTTTTGAATTGTTTGAGTGAGTGTTTGGAATTGAATGAATGGAACACTGGGTAAGCAATTTAGAATGGTTTTGATTGTCCTGATTTTTCTGCTGAATTCAAATTTTACTAGAAACAAATTGCAAATTTTCGGGAATATTTTGATCGGTCATGCACACGTTTCATGGCACAAAAATAATGTATAAACCGGACAGTAAAGGCTTAGGTCGGCGTGCAAATCTGTTCAGTCTAATCATTGCCTTTACTGACTTCCAGAGCTTGGTGTAGGCTGCAGGAAAATGCCGAAGGCAGCATGATCATTAAAAACGTTAATTAAACGACCGTTTAGGGACGGCCAATAAAGCTGTATTTATTTCTTTAATTGCACGCACTTTGGCTTAAAGAAGAGATTGTTTTTAAATCGTACTGCGAAGCAGTAGATTTATATCTACCGTTTTTCAGAAATCCAGTCTGTTTGACCCAGTACATTTTTACCATTATCTTCTGAGCAATGTGTTCAAACCAAATTATGTGTTTTCAAACACCGAAGAAACGGCCTTTTCAGTCACAATCTACAAACTTTGTTTATACCTTATTTACTTTTCGACAAATAGAGAAGAGGCTAATACAAAATTTGATGTAATTTTCGCTTTTAGTAATTACCAGTTAGTATTTTCAGTGTTTATAACAAGATTTTCGGTTGAGTAAAGGAGTTGAAACGTACAATAGGTTAACTGTATAATAAATTTGTAGCACTTACAATATTACTGCTCTGAATTTTCTCGAACGGTCATTTACCAGTTGTAGGGCTGACAACCAATCAAATTCTGTTATGATTATCACGCGGTCAAAACCCACGCGTAAATTCAGGCCACGTGTAAATTCAGATGGACATCGTCTGCTCGAAATGTGTCAATTAACTTGTTTGTCATTAGTCAACAGTCGTCTGCACTCAAACAGGGAGCGTGGGAAGTTTACTTTTTTTTCGCATGTGTTAACAAATAGAAATAATTTTGTCATTTTGAAATATTTGATTTCAATCAACACTCTGATCACGCTCCAATCCTGTTTTCATTAAATTCAAATTTGAGTATGAAGAAAAATTATTCAACAACAAATAAACCGACAAAAACATATGATAAACTGATATAGGGGTAAGTTCATATCGGACTCGGTTTCGACCCGAGTTAACCAGGTTTCCATCAGAACGGCCTCGGTTTCGACACTAGTGATGTCATTGTAACCTTTCAACCTCGATGCTTCTGATCCTGGGTCAGGCCGGTGTTACTTGGGTTCCAAAATGGCGTCGAGAATAGTGCACAACAATTCGATTACAAAAAAAATAAATATTCTCTATTACTTTAAATAACAAATACTTTTTTCTTATTTTGTATAGTATTTTGCACGAGTTTATCACATTTCTTAATGGGATAACGATATTTCATGGTAAATTAATTATTGTAGCAGTAAATGAGAAGTTTGTTTACTACCACCAGTGGGTAACTCCGTTCACATGAATGTCTTTTCTGCGCATGCATATTACAGTCAATTTTAGATTATTACATCATCTCACGCGTCTCTCGGGCTGCCATTTGAATTTCCCCTAGGATAGCAGCAAGAGCGATCTATTTTTAGAACAACTCATGAATAATCATACAGTGCTGCTAGATTTAATCGATTGGTCAGAAACCAAAGATATAAATAGCATAGTTGGCGATTTCACGTGTTTCTTGAGGGAAAATGCATTTAAGGTATTTGGGAAAACCCAATGCTTGAAATACAAACATGTTGGTAATCAAAATTGTAAATAGTTTAATGAAAAATGTTTGTTGCTAAACAGGCTTTTAAACTCTATAGAGAGAGGAATAATATTAACAGACAAGCTTTTAGCTTGGCGCGTGCTCATTATAACAACGTAAAAATCTGCTAAGAAATAATTTTGACTAGCAGAGGGCTATCGAATCAGCAAACTTTCAAAATAGGACCCACGAGGTTGGATGAGCTGGCGATGTCCTCGAAAAGATGGATTGTTAAGACAAAAAACTCACAAATTTAAAGATTTTACCAACTCTTATTGTCCAAATTTGAGCCCTTTTGATTGGCGAACTATTGCACTATCCCAGCCTCTCAATGATGTACGATTTACAGTGCTGACAGCACTTTGATTGTAAAGTGGAAATATTACCGTATTTTTCGGACAAAAAGCTGCACCGGCGTATAAGCCACAGCTGCCTTTTTTCACCGCTTAGGTAATAAAAAACATCAGATAGACAACAACATCGTGACATTGACAAGGTGAGCTTTTATGGAATGATTTCGGAATGATTTTGGTTGAGTGAGAGGAGCGAGATTTGAATGAAATTTAAGGGAGGTAATCCAATATCGCTAATTTTGTTCCGGATGAAAAAAATAGCTATATTTATTATATCCCTTTAATAAAATATGCATAAAAAATTCTAAAAATAGCTCCCCATTTCTCCAAGAAACAATCGGACGCTTAAAATTTGAATTATGTCAGTGAAATAGCGTTTTTTCTAGCATTATTTATTTCGAATTTAGTAAAGTGATTCTATCTTTTTGTCAGTGGGTTTGGAGCATTTTTGAATAGTCTGAGTGAGTGTTTTGAATGAATGATTGTGAGTGAGTGATTTAGAATTGTTTTGATCGAAATGAATGTCAATTTTACGATGTTTTTTACTGTATATGAATTTCACACCTTCGGTTCCATAACATAGAACAATACAGTATCAAATGATCAAGATACGTACTCGCACCTTTTTGAATGAATGTAAAGCACGAAAGGGATGTTAAATCACAACTACTCTACAATTTTTTACCCATATATTCCAATAATGAGCATTCGTAAATTATTTTCCTAAAAAGGGTCATTCTAGATGTTATGGGCCAGCAGAAGTCAAACAATCACGGTGTACAATTTGACATTTTTATTAACAAAATCAAACAACAACTAGAGGCGCTTGAGCGCCTAATTCGCTCCACAGGCCTGAATATCCTGACAATGGTTTTTAGAGGAGGATAAGGCTGTTTAAACAAGAATTGGAGTGAGTGAATGAGTGAAGTGTTTTAATTGTCACATGCTGAAATATTTCTGCAAAGAAAAAAATCATCAATGAATATCATTTAAAAATTGACCTCTGCCTGTTACACATATACACATATTTTTCATTCAATCGCTTTGCTATATCTACTACCTCCCTTTAATAAAATATACGTAATTTTCTGTTTGTGTGTCTTCATGGACTTATTAGACACTTTAAAACCCACACCAGTGTGTATATAATGTTGATCGTATTGGTCGATTACGGAATGTTTTCTAAGGTTTTTGGAACGCTTTTGATCGATTTGAGTGTTTAGAATGAATGAATGGAGCGCTGAGTGAGCGATTGAGAATGGTTTTGGTTATCATGAATGTCAATTTCACGATGTAACTAACAATAGTACGCCTACGTGGTATGAGCAACTCGAGGTTTGGAATAATGTTGTGGTTGTACTGGTAGAAACGATAGCAAAACTATCGAAGGTGCACCTTTGGTCGCGGTTTAACTGCAAAAGTGTTGAAAGTGGCGTTAATCCTCCTTACAAAACGGTCACAAAAATATTTACTTTATTCTGCGTAATTAATGAACTGGCAGGGCGGGGCTTAACCTTGACGTAATTTGGCGAGTTTACTTTTCAATAGTTTGGGTTCTTTCAAATTTTAGTCGGTAATCATCGTTAACGCTTGCAAATAACTGCATCTTAAAACCTATAGGTTTCACGTGATTTGGGAGAGTGAACACATTTCATCGTTTGGTTACCAAGTCCGCCAACTCTCGTAACTTCAGCTTAATCAATCTGAAGTTACAAGGATTTGGTGACCAATCTACGATTTAAGGTCTCGAGTTATTTATGTCGACTCTCTTTAGAAGTAGGTAATTTTAGATAAAAGCTGATTTCCTTAAACCTTAAGTGCAACGACCCGTTACTAAGGCTCTGCCCTGCCAGGGCAATAATCATGGAAAATGCGACTCAAGCACATTTGCATATAGGTGTATTTTCAAAACTGAGCTCTGACGTAGGCCTTGAGTCCATTACCATAGGTATATCGGGTATATTTAAAAAGCATATAATAGGAATTGAACGTGATCCCTTCACTTCAACTTTGAAATTACGTGCACGAGTAAATCTTACTATCTGTAAGACAAGCAATAACTTTCATTTAAAAGGTAAATAGTATCTGCATAATCTGCCTGTTTAAACCTGCTTTATCTATTTCGAAAGAATAGCACAGGAATTTAACAGTTAGAAGTAGATCTCACGGCTCACCGCGCAAAATCTACCTATAGTTATTTCACTCTTGTAATAATACCCGTGTCTGATCAAAAATACCAAACGAAGAACTTTATTTCAGTCCCGTATTATAAATACAAAAACAGAATGATACTTTCTAATGTTAAACTGAAGGCAAATATTTTTACACATTCACACGAGAATAATTGGCCAAAATGGGACGGATATGCACTATTAGAAATTTTAGAATGGCTACTTTGGAACAAAAAGTGAGTTACTCGCCCCCACCCTTTTTCGTCGACGACTTCAACTTTATTTTCGTGTAATTGCAATTCAATTAAATAAAGAATTCTGATTTGTTTAAATCGCATCACGTGGGGAAATCCATTGCATTTATTTCCGTATAAAATGCGATAGGTCTCTCGGGAAACCCCCGACTTTCGATCTGCAAGTCCTGTGTTGTAGGAACTCGAATGGCCCTCGTTATGTTATGTTTGGCCGACTATTTTTGTGGTGTTTGTTTTTTTCGACCTAGAAGATTGCAATAATAAGGCCTGAGTGTCTTTTTCATCGCGTTTATTATAGGGACGAGTGTCTTTTTCACTGCGTTTATTGGGGTATAAAGTGCAATTGCCTTAGCACATGGCAAATAACGCCCGCGTTATGATTAAAGCTGCTCTTTCACAGTTTTTCATAGAAAAAATACAAAACTTGTTCTTAGATTCGGAAATGTGAGTATTTTTAGACAATTAAGAATGGCCGAGGGACATTGGCACTAAAACACCATATTTCAATAATTTTGTAAAATATTTTTTCGAAGTGGCAAGATCAGAAAGGGATCCAGTCTATTTATTTCGAGTCTATAAATAACAAAATCATTATTTTTCGTGAATAAGTCTTTCATTTTTGCTTGTAGTGATATGGAGTTTCAAGCGGTCAAATACTTTTACCTTAATCTTTGATTGAATAAGACATACATGCAGAATGCACATGCGTAAATAGTTGGCTTGAAACTAAAGAATATCTTTTTTAGGGTTAGTAGTTGCTATATTTTTCAGAATGAATTTTTGCTAAATTCAGGAATATTGATCTTTCTTTCCATGATTTACCAGATTGAATCTTATTATTTTTTAGGCTTCAACATAATGAGGTCATTACTTCCGATTGATTTTATGAAAATTTTCAAAAATTACATTTTTTCCAATCTGTGCAAGAGCAGCTTTAAGCCATGTGCTAAGGCAATTGCACTTTATACCCCAATAAACGCAGTGAAAAAGACACTCGTCCCTTATAATTGTAATCATCTAGATCGAAGAAACTATTATTATTGATCTATTATGACCTGGCACTCATTAAATATTCCTTTTGACCCATATTGATAGTCGGTAAATGTTTCTTAATATAGACTTATACTCGTGAAGGTAAGATGTAAAAAAAATGTATCACTACTCATAGTGTATACGGAAATTTAGCGGTTGTGGTAAGGATGCTTTCCCACAACCAGGAGGTTACGAGTTCAAGCCGGTCCTTGACCAGATTTTTTTTATTTCTTTTTCTTCAGTGAAACACTTTTTTAATTATCTATTATGATACGTTTGATATTTTGAACTGTGACACAGAAATCTTTCCGCCAGTCTCAAAAGTCCTGTCCATAAATCACTGAAAATAGTATTAATTTTGGAATGTATCTAGATCTGTATTTATTAGATGAAGAGGCGCCTTTTTTATATCGTGACGGTATAAAATTTAAAACATATAAAGAGTTTGAATACGTAAATCGAATTCCTGTTTAAGTATGATTATCTTATTAACACCAAAAACTCGATTCTCATCATATCTTATAATTCAATATCACGAAGCAAATGATTTTTTTTAACTACTTTTTGGTGAAAGCTAACTAAATACTTATATTTTTTTTCATTGAGTCATGAAACTTATCTTACACTCGATCAGAATACAACAGTCTTGGTTGGTGCACAAAACCAAAATGTAATAAAAAAACGAAAAAAAAAAATTTGTTGATGTTGATCACAAGAATTAAATAAAATTTGTGTCTGTGTCGGGATTTGAAGTCGACCCGTCAATTTTTCGCTGTTCGGGGAAGGCGCCTGTAACCAATGTACCACCGCGTCTCTTTAACGAATATTGGAAATTATATAAGTAAAACAGTGAAATGAAATTGAGTAACGCTGCGGGAATACTCGAGCACTGACGGAAGGTAATGAGTGCCAGGTCATTTTAGATAAATAATAAAATACTCAGCCAAACATAAAGCTTCTCCGCGTATAAATTACACGATCTATTTTTAGATCGTGTATTGTTTATCTCGCTATCGAAGCGAAATGTCATATAGTAAAACAAATGATACACAAATAAAAGACAACATTAATTTCGTAGAGGTACTTATGACAAATAAGCTTGTTTCTGCCAGGTTAGTCTGTTTTTTTGAACGAAAACGGCTAGGTCGGTCTTTGTTGAGAGGGTTGCTTGAAGGTCTTCGTCGACTCGCTGTTTTCTAAGTTTAGAACACAGGACTTGCAGATCAAATTTCGGGGGTTTCCCGAAAGACCTATTGCATTTTATACAGAAATAAAGTGCAATGGATTTCCCCACGTGATGCGATTTAAACCAATCAGAGTTCTTTATTTTAGATTGGATTTAGATTTTAGATTTGGATTGCAATTATTTGAGTATAAAGTGCAATTGCCTTAGCACATGGCTTAAACATAACGCATTACGAGATAGAAAAGATGATGGAGATTCAAACTTCAATCAATACGAAATTAAAATAAAGCAAAATAAAATAAAATAGAATAAAAAGAATATTATACTGATTGAAAATTTCTTCAGTAGTAAGATCGATTGAAAGTCCTTGATTTAGATAAAAAGTTCTAGTCAATAATCGGAAAATAAATATAACTATTTTAATCAAAATTATATTTTTGAACCACCATACGAAAAAGGCCATAACAGCTCAAAATTAGACGAGTTTCAAATTTTCATCCTCCCTTACTGTTTGTTAAAAGTTTTAACAGGAATTGTAACTTATCCTGCGCTAAATCAGAATTGTCTATAACGTAGGAAAACATAATTATAATATGACCTACGTCGCCGGAGTGGAATAACCGCGATGAATATTTTTGATATTACACGGGTGTTATTACACTAGTGGAATAATTATGCAAATGAGCTCGGAGCAAATAGCAACGCTATTTTGTAACAGCGAAAATGACGTCATAATCTATGTTTTGTGACGTCATTTTTAAACGGCGTTATAAGTTTCGCGGAAAATTTAAATGTAGAATTTCTGAATTTTGACGATTTTCGCCTAAATTCAGGTCATATTATAAACAGAATATAAAATTTGTGCTCATAAAATACAGAATTCATTAAACTCGTCATCTAAAACAGATAAAAACTCGGCGCAGCCTCGTTTTTATCTGTTTATAGATGACTCGTTTAAAAAATTCAGTATTCACTGCCCACTCATTCAATATCCTCTATTTATTGAACATATTTTCTGTGATTCGGTGTACTCACCCCGCAAAAGCATGCACGCGTAACTATGGAAACGAAATTTGAGATCCCGAAATAAAAACCTTTAGAATAGATAACTTCCATGTACTTAAAAGATACTTAAGTGCAACACCACCAAAAGTCATATTGAACAATCTAGAAATGCGAAAGTTAAGCTTTATTATACGAATATCTGCATCAGAATTATATTTTGTTATTTTGGGTAAACAGAAGATCTAGTGCAGATGTAATTTTACAGGTCCCATAACGGCTAGAAGTATTTGTTATCGCCCGTATCTTACTTTGCTTTATCTTAACTTTGAATGGCATTTCAAACTCACACCAAATTATTCATTTGCATAATTTCATTGTATATGCGCTGGAATCTTCGGAAACCCATGTTTCTTTGTGTCATTAAAAATATAACCTTTTTGTTATTAAATATTTTCACAATTATTGTCAGTAAAGTTAAACAGCGTTTTAACAAACGAAATATACCGTTTGCAAATGTTTGTATGAAGATAGATAAGTAAAAACGAAACGCTATATTTAAGTCGACGTCAAAACTACGAGGGATGTTCAATTTTTATCCGGATTATGTCAATTAATCATAACTGATTTATCGCTATGTAAAAAAGTATACTCATATTAACGGGATACTTTATATGATTAAACTTGCCAAAGCTTGAAGCAGTTGGGCGATGTATATTCATTTCACACGAAAACAAAAATACATGGGTATTAGGTGGCGGCGCACAGTACATGACGCTAGCGACGTTGTCGAGAATTGAGTCATTTGATGTTGTATAATTTAGCTTGTCACGGCTCGTTATTCATGGAAGAGGGATGAATTCAGTGTTTCTGTAGTTTAGTTGTGCTTTTATGGTTTGTATAAAGGTAAAATCGAATGGTGCAAAATAAAATTTCTCAGAAAGGTATCATTTAGGAAAACGCCCATATCTTCCAGAGACTCAGTAATTGACATCCCTTCAGTTGCTTGGATAAGTTTCTCTCTGTCCGTTCTTCCTCCTATCTCTAAGGGCACATAAGCGTCTTCACCGATGTAAATAAAGCATTTGAAAGAATTGACCATTCCCTTTCAGTGTGACAAGTTATTGATTCATTTCTTTCGAAATTTTAGTAGATTTTGAATAGAACAATGAAAAGATCAAAATTCTGAGCATTCAGTTGACGTCGTCTAAAACGCCCCGAAACACTTACCTCGCTGCATCTTAAACGAACTTTATCGTAAAAAATTTTTAGTTAAAATTACTTCAAATTAAGACGAGGCATTTGTAATACTTATTCAAGCAACTCAATTAATTTTCAAGTTATTCAACAATTGGAAAAGAAAGAATATTTTCAAACGAAGACAAAATATAATTATTATTTTTTTCTGCTACGCCAGATTCTCGTTACCATGTCACTTTATATGACAGATGCGCGCGCGCCATGTTCGATAACTATATAAATTTGACAAAATCAGATGTGGATTGAATTCCGACAGCGAATGATACCAAATTTATTTAATTGCCTCGAAATTAAAATTTTGAGAGGCAAAATCCGGTTAATCGTATTTTTGCAATGCAAGTATAGACCGTTCAATCTTTTATTTCTTAAGACTAAGAATGCTGATTCAAAACAATCCAGTGTAAAACACCAATTGCAATGAAATATGTACACACGGTCTCGCAGGTTACAAAAAGTTATCCTTACAACAATTAAGTTTGGAACTAACTTTATGGAATTAAGTTTTCCCATCAAAGAAATGTTGTTTTGTATTTTTAGGTGCCATAAGAATGAATATACGGTCTATTTTTGTGTTTTGGTTACAGTTTATCGCAGGCAGTAAAATTTGGTATCGAATATTACGGTCTCGATGATTACAAAACGCACCACCTTTCTTCAGCATAATTAACACACTGAACGTTATATGCAATATTTATGGGTGATAATTTTTTATACTGGTTATGTTATAGGTTTTGACTCTCTCATACGTTTCGATTTTTTGTTGAACATATTGAAAAATATAGTATCGAAGATTACATTAGCTCATTACAAGAAGACCCATTTATCTGAATGTATAAGGAATTCTGTGTCATTTTTTTATTATAAATAAAACGCACTATTTTTGAAGCATAGATTCAAAGCTATTGTCAAGGTGTGTAACTAGTCGTTCAACGTCAAAAACCGGTAGTTCGTGATCTAATCGTCAATCCATGTGTTGACAACGTAAACATACATTTAACTAATAAACATAACAATTTGCATATTATTGATATTGGCGTCATTATAAATTTAGACAAAAAAGAATTAACCCTTTTTTCCGAATAAAACAAAGGGCCAGAAAGGACATTATATGATTTTTTATATCCGTTATAGCTGCTGTATTCTTGACAAAAACTTTGTGTTCTCAGCGGACAACTTCGCTGGCTCTTACCTCTGGTTATCGCAAATAACGCTCAATCAAAGCTCAAAGTCAAGTTTATTAAGTAAGAGCCCATTTCCTCATCTACATTGACAAAAAACATATAATTAACAACAAAACAAATGCAATTGTTATGGCATGACAAAGGTCAATATTGAAAGGTCTAAGCCATTGGTGAATATCTATCATTTGATTATCAAAAGCATGAGGTATGAAGGTCCTTGGTGTAGGAATTAAAATAAATGAAATTAAAACAAATAACATGTAGTGACATACAGTCTGAAACATCGTGAAATCGACAAGGTGAATGATTTTGGATTGATTTAGGAATGAAATTGAATGAGTGTGAGGAGCGAGTTTTGAGTGAATTTAATGGGAGGTAATCCTTTATCGCAAATTTTGTTCATGATGAACAAAATTATCGATATTGATTACCTCCCTTTAATAAAATATCTCTTCAAGAACCTATAAGTCGCTAACAATTTGAATTATGTCAGAGAAACCGCGATTTTTGTCTACCAAAATTTATTTTGAATGACGTTGTTGATTCTATATTTTTCAATGGGTTTGAGTTTTTGAATGGTCTAAGTGAGTGTTTGGAATGAGTGAATAGAGCGCTGAGTGAGCGATTAAGAATGATTATGATTGAGATGAATGTCAATTTTACGATGTTTTCAACTGTATATACAAATTTTTGACGTTTTGTCGAGTCACGTGATTCTTGCCGTAATAAAGGGGTATAATTCTACCAAATTTCCCCTTTATCGGAAAATCGCCTACCATCACAACAGAATACGAAGGTTGGCCAATAAGATACTCGATTGGTAATAATTATTTATTCAATGCAGTCTTGCGAGATGCTTACATTTTAATGTATTTTCCAGCATCACGTCAAGCACTTAGGGGATAATTTGTTTCAAATACAGAAACAATGACGACAGCATTTACTCAAAATCTTGTTTTACTTGTAAGTGCGTTTGTTATGTTGTTTATGATAATTATGTGCTCCGGACATAACAAACTGGAAAGCTTTAAACCGGACAAGTGTTTTTATGGACCTTCTGATGTCCTACAACGCCAAATGTCATACCTGAATTGTACAAACGAGTGTCGATCGAGATCGACATGCGTGGCTATCAGCGTTTATACAAGAATGAGTCTATGCTACCTTCATTTTGACAGCGGTTATGCACCAATTACTTGTCCGATGTATATGTTCTCCGAGAAAAGAGATTGGCATGAGGTAACCATGTGATTGCTTTGTAATAATAATAATAATAATAATAATAATAATAATAATAATAATAATAATAATAATAATAATCTCCCATCGTACTTTTTCATTCTAAAATCATTCAAAAATCCTTTATCATATCTATTTAACGATGTTGGGAACTTGAAAAGTATCGAAAGGCTTAATAGAACATTAGTATAACATCTCTTGAATGGGTAGTTCTACGGTGAAACAAAATAAAACTTTGCACTTTTCAAAAAGTCGTATTGGTGCCCCACTCAGAGTTATTCCCTAGTATTGCCCCTAACAAAATAAGTGCGCTGTAAAGGTTCAAGGAATATTATAAGTCAATTTTATCCTGCTTTAGCACAGAGATATACAAATAGACAACTGGAACAATGTAGTCAAATGGACAAATTTAAACTATCGAAAAAAATCTTTTTCAGGTGAAAAAATCACACATAAGTGTGATAAGATTTTTATCTTCATACCTTCATTCAATTAAAAAAAAAACTGTTCATACCTTATGATTTTATTTAAATCATTAAGTAAAATTGTAAGGATTTTCCACTATGAGAAAATTTTCAATGGTCTGCAAGGTTAGGAATTAGTTGTGTATTCAAAATTGTTTTCATTACGGACTAAAACTAAATTTTAAGCCATTAGATTGGGGTAATCATGATGTACAAAACTTAAAATAAATTTTCTACTTTATTTATCAGAAAACTATAGAAGGATGTGAGTCAACTACTTGCTCACAAAATAACCAGAAATGTGAAATAATGGACGGTCTTCCGTCGTGTATAAAGAGGGGTAAGTATCTTATCACGCTATGCAGCAATGACCTAATATCACCTGTCTGATAACAAAACATAACATCAGTCAGTCTTTTTTTTAAAACAAATTGCACACACATCACCTTAATGTCTTTGATTGTTAAGAGTTAAAAATTAAGCACTGAAAAATGATTGCATGATGTATAGACTAACTTTTAAGTGTCTTAAAATATCAATGTTATATGATCTCGGCTGCGAGATATCATCATAATTCGGCAAAGCCTCGTCATGATAAATTCTCCCAACCGCGACCAGATAACATTTTAAGACACTTAACATGTTAATCTATAGAAAGACCCACTAAGAGGGGCAGGTCGGTAGGTAAAACACAAGACTAATAATCCTAAGGTCCATTGATTGAATCCCGAACGCGGCAGGATTTTTCGGGGACACCTGTTATCCCGGACCCAGTAAGAAGTGTTTTTGTAAGTAACTCAATGGTATATGTGTATTTTAATCAAAGCGCTTAAAGCGCTGAAGTCCTAGTTTATAAAGAGGCAAGGTGACATTTGAAGACATGCACTCGAATTTTTAATCTTTTTAGGAAGGCTCTTTAGGCGAGGGAAACCAATGGTTCCATTTACCTATAGGGATCGTAAGCCACAATCCCAATTTACTTCAAAGGAAAAATGTCGAACGGTATGCTCACTATATAGCGCTGAGTCCGTCAAAAGATACTGATTCACAAGGTACAAATTACTACGCCCGATACTGCTTTGTAGACAGGCACAACTCGCGTTTTTTTATAATTTTAGTTGAGTTAATGGTTTGCTACTAGTCAGTTAATTTACCAATTCGATCATTCCGTCTTACAATCGTATTAATACTGTTTTTCTAGGGTCATAAGATCGTCGGCTCTTTCTTTGAATATTGATATTGAATTCAATATCTGAGTTGTATTTCACTGTGGGAAAACAAGAAATAGATGGGGTCAATTTCTCCCTTTCCCACAATATGGTCCACCCTATACTCAGATCACTTTTTTTTTATTTCTACCCTAGATATATATCAAATTACACTCATGATGATGTATTGTCTGCAACCTGTTCCAAGTTAGCCCGGTCTAAAATCTAAAAGGAGAAAATGTTAGTGAGCAGCATTTTCTTCTTTTCGCTATTAAAAAGGTCATCCGTCAAGATCAAATAAAAAAGCTATGTATGTTTAACATAGCAGTCATTTTGGCAGTGATAAGTAAGAAAATATCTGGTTTACATGATAAGTACAAGGTGAATAATCAAGGTTAAATTCCAGAAAATTGACCTCGTGTGTTGTTTCGTCTATTTCCCTCACCTTCGGTACTATCAGTACTTTGATTTTATTACAGCGTAGTCATATGCAAGCACTTTGTTGAACAAAAATTAATGACGTATAACTAGACCTATTTTTTATGCGCGCATGTGCACAAAAAGCTACGTAGTACACATGTTGTTCGGTTTTTGACTCGATTATCTTTTTTCCTAGGCGATTACCAGGATACATGGTTGTTTCCAATGGCCATATAAACCAGACCATAAACCGAGCTGTGGAATCTACGAGGGTTGTCCCAGAAATTCGTGATCTTTTCCGATTATTCCAGCGTCCAAATAAAGTAAAACTCTTAAGTTGTGTGACAACGCACGTTGGCGATTTCAGTAGCTTAATTGAAATAATAACGTCTGATTGGTTCTTGAAGTGATAGAAAGCTATTTTTAAAACTTATATGCATATTTTATGAAAGTGGGATAATAAATATCGCTTATTTTGTTCATCCTGGACAAAATAAGCGACATTAGATTACCTCTCTTTAATTCAACTAAAAGCCGACTCACCGCACTCATTCAATTTCGTTCAAAAATCATTCCAATATCATTCACCTTGTCTTTACTGTACACGAATTAGTGAGAGGTTGATGACGCGTGTGACATTGACTTTTATCAAATTCTGGATAAAAGTTGCCTGAGCCGGGCTCGAACTAATGGCCACATGATTAACAGCCCTCTATACGCCACCGGCTAGCCGGCTAGTAGTCACACGCGCTTTGGTGAAGGCTTTTTCACTTTTTGAATGACCCTCGTACACGATTGTCTAAGTCTTCGCTCGAGAAAGTGAAGAACGGTGAACTGCTCTATCGCTAAAATCTCTGTTAAAAGCTCAATGAATAATTTAGAATCGTGCAATTTTTATATAACCTTTTACTAGACAACCTTCTTTTGATCAATTGCAAGTATGTTCAATTGGTTGGATAATATTCGTGCTTATGACAAAACGAACTTATTAAACTTTCCGGCTTATATACATACATGTAGAAAACGTGGCAATTTCTGTTTTATCTACATGTATTTATAAATGACTGTTGACCCGTATCATGAATGCGGGATTCCACGATCACTCATTCAATATCAGTCTATAATCGAGAAAGGCTCGTTTTTATCAATTTATAAATGACTCGTTTGACATTCAATATCCTCTATCCTCGGAAAAGACCCTTTTTTCATATTTGACTCGTTTCATATATTCGATATTCCGTGACCACTCGTTCAATATATTCTATTTATCACATAGCTAACTTTGCAATCTGTAACAATCAGACGTCAGAAATATCATTGTCTTACACATGTGTAAGATCAAAATCTAAATGACGTCATTATGACGTCATATACCGCACGTTATCGCGGTATTTCTTTCATCTGTGCGTTCCGGATATTTGTTCTCTAACGTACATTCCTGCGCTAATGAGATAGAAATGGGGTCCGCATTGGAATTGAGAGATAAGATCTCTTTTTAGCGTTAACCCAGGTTAGGTGGTGGCAGACATGATTTATCTTACATACTGTGATATATAGAATATCTATTTTTTATCGAAATCAGGCGCGTAGCTAGCCTATAAAGAATGTGGATTCAAAATAATCTAGGGGGTTCAGGGGGCATCCCCCCCCCCCCCGAAAATAAAATTTGTAAATAAATGGCGCAATTTCGGGCCTCCGGATAGCTTTCTTGACCAACAAAAAATCCACTTATTTTAGAATAAAAATGGAGATAGTGGCTTTCCTTTCGTTTGTTTCAACTAGTCTACATTTCACAGCAAGTCTTACTTGGGGCGTTTGCTAGCCGATTTAGGAATATGATTTGCAAAGTATTATAAATCAAAGTACTGAAAGTACTGATAAGTTGGAATGCGTTCGAGAGACGGTGACCTCAAGAAACTAGCGAAGCTGACGTCTCCCGCCAACCACAGGTGATCACATAATACGTCTCGTCATTTGGCGTATATAAATCAATGTATTTCAACAGCGAGAGACGCTTAAACCCCTTAATCGCTAAACAGGCCCGAATCTAATGAAAGAAAAAATATACCAAGAGGGCCAGAATGGCCCTAAACCGCTCACCTGAATTCGATTGGTCCAGTGGATCTTATCCAAGAAACTTTCTGGCAAAGAGTCATTCAAACTTGCCTAATTGTTGAAGAGGAGATATTATTCGAATTATAAGCAGTCATAATAGAATTTGAACAACCCATTCATTACAGAGGAGACTCAAAATTAGCCCTACCCTGCCACGCCCATATCTATGGGCTTATGAAAATTATGCCAACAATATTTGAAGATTCAAAGATTTTGGGCTCAAAATAAGCCCCGCCCTGCCATATCCATATTTATTGGCCAATTACAATATAGCGACGATTTTGAAAAGGGTCACCCAGGGAACATTCTGGCAAAATTTCATTGAAATTTGCCCAGCGGTTTAGGAGAAGAAGAAGTTTTAAGAAAGGTGACGACACACGACGGACGACGGAGTCAGGGTGATCCTAAAGCTCCCCTTGAGCACGTTGTGGTGAGATGAGCTAAAAAGGAAAAAATGATACGGACCATACAGCCGACTAATGGACGCACAGGCGACCTTATACACTCAAAACAGTTTTAATATTATTATTTCAATAAACTTCTGCCCCATTTGAGTTATCAAGTACATTTTAATTAGAGGTGTCGTAAAGTGGACCTCAACAAGTGATTTTTCCATGGTGAAAAGCTATTTTCGCAGGGAAGTCTTTTACTTCATGAGTTGGAATCTCAAGAAAATTTTTGGACGAAGTTCAATTGTGATTTCGACCTTTGTGACTCCAATATTGGGCACTTTCTCGGGTCATTGACAACATTTGTGTCAAGTTTTATGATTCGGGTCAATTGTTCAGTTAGAGTGGAAGCTGTTATCTGTTAAAATTTACTGATGCCCGTGACATTTATGACCCCGAAATAATAGCGCATTTCTTTGGGTCATGGGCAATATTTGTGGAAAGTTTCGTTATTGTAGGTCAATTGCTTCTCCGTTTATTTAGCGGAAAGCAAAAGGTCAATGGAATGAGAGACAGACATAATGAAATCAATATAATTATGCTCCTCTTCTTCTGAGTTGGGGGTAAAGTTAATAACACCGGGAAATTGATAAGGTGAACGATTTTGGAATGATTTAAGCATGATGTTGCATGAGTGAGCGGAGCGAGTTTAAGGGAGGAAATCCAATGTCGCTTATTTTGTTCAGGATGAACAAAATTAGCGATATAACCTATATAAAAATGTATAAAAGTTCAATCAAAAGCTTTCTATTTCGCCAAGAATCAATCAGACGCTTTAAATTTCATTTATGTCAGTGAAATCGCGATTTGGTTCTTGCTTAATTCATTTTGAATGTACATGTTGATCTTACTTTTTTAATAACTTTGAGTGTTTTTGAATTGTTTGAGTGAGTGTTTGGAATGAATGAATGGAGTGCTGAGTGAGCGATTAAGAATGTTTTTTATTGAGATGAATGTCAATTTAACGATGTAACTAACTGTTTGATGGTGCTCTTAAACGTGTTGATGTGTAAGAATGCGACGAAAACAAGTTGAACTAGTTGGTTTGTTTCAAATGGCAAATTGTCTTGGTGTAGGAATGCAATTGGGCAAAGATATTCATAATTCAATTAAAGATGTGGGGGCATGGGTTTTATTGGATGAGTATTGGGTTTTTACAATAAAACATTCATGTAGATAACTGCAATATGACGGAATACAAACGACAATATGTTGCAAAAATATTTATTAACTTTAAAAGTGTATCATCACTTTAAGAAAATGTATTTATTTCGTAGCTTAGACAGAAATTTACAATACAACACCTTGTCAAAAGTTAAATGTGTAATAAGGTCGTTCAGAAAGAGAAACTATACCTTTAAAAGAAGCTATAACATAATTCTACGAAAAACAGGTCGCGACCTTACCAAATAAGCAGATCACTTGATTGGCTAGTGCTATTGCCACAATACTGAGAAAACAGATCGCGACATTACCAAATTAGCAGATCACGTGATTGGCTAGTGCTAATTGTCAACTGCTGACTTTATTGGACTTGGCTTATCACATGATTTCCAAATATAGTAATGCAAACATGTGACACTTATATATTCGTACGCAACTTTCAATGAATGTCGTTTAAAATATAAATTAGCGTGTTAATAATATACGCGAAGTGATACTTGTGTAATTGTACAGCATTATTACTTTTCGATGAAATCAACTGTATGTCTGTCAAGTTGAGATGTACAAAATAGGCCGAAGTGTATTCACATCCTGTTCACGTGATATGTGTTCTCAAAAAACCCGAAATGAAATTATCTTGTGTTCATTTTGCGGTTTTGTTAAATCTAAGTTGGAATTGCTCCGCATTCCAACTTAAAAAGTGTGGTAATTATGAGATTGGGCAAACGCGGCTGAATTTCAAAATAATATGGATTCAGCTGCGTACTCGCGAAAAGGCAGCCACGCGCCTGGAAATGTATAATTACATTTTATCATGTATTGCCAACCGAATTAAATCTATCTATCTATCTATCTATCTATCTATCTATCTATCTATCTATCTATCTATCTATCTATCTATCTATCTATCTATCTATCTATCTATCTATCTATCTATCTATCTATCTATCTATCTATCTATCTATCTATCTATCTATCTATCTATCTATCTATCTATCTATCTATCTATCTATCTATCTATCTATCTATCTATCTATCTATCTATCTATCTATCTATCTATCTATCTATCTATCTATCTATCTATCTATCTATCTATCTATCTATCTATCTATCTATCTATCTATCTATCTATCTATCTATCTATCTATCTATCTATCTATCTATCTATCTATCTATCCTATCTATCTATCTATCTATCTATCTATCTATCTATCTATCTATCTATCTATCTATCTATCTATCTATCTATCTATCTATCTATCTATCTATCTATCTATCTATCTATCTATCTATCTATCTATCTATCTATCTATCTATCTATCTATCTATCTATCTATCTATCTATCTATCTATCTATCTATCTATCTATCTATCTATCTATCTATCTATCTATCTATCTATCTATCTATCTATCTATCTATCTATCTATCTATCTATCTATCTATCTATCTATCTATCTATATATCTTCTTCTATATTTCGTTTGAGATAAAATGATTTTTTCCCTTATCTAGGATAGAAAAGTTATTAAGTTCGTCAATGAACGCTCAATATCATTTGAATCTGTGTGTGGCATTTCCAACAATTTCGCTTGTGCGCAACGTTTAGACTCATATCTGCCTGTGCAGCCGCACAGTCTTATCAAAGTCTTCAATACGTGTGCAATAGATGGATAGGGCCTACGTTCCTAAAGTCGCTTTTCTCAACCCAAGATAAATTTTAAAGCACGACATGATTGTCAAGGCTGCTCAACTCCTTTCATTCTCGCGCACATGAAATTGTTGGAAATGTCACGCTCATTCTCATTTCTCAACATTTCTTCCTACTTGCCTCAAAATCTAACATGATAGATCCTATACCAGTTCTACAATGATCTTGTCTTTCCAGAGTGTCTACAAATAAAGTCCCTCGTGCACGGAACTATTTACGGAAATGACGTCAGAATCGGAAAGAAAGTTTCTTTCGCGTGTAATTCTGGTTACAGCCTTATTGGATCATCATCGTTGGTGTGTGAGGAAAATGGACAATGGAATGATACAGTACCTGTTTGCGCAGGTGAAAGCTCTATATTTCTTAATGCTTTTCAGTAAATGCTCGAGAAAAACCGTTCCCACTTACCATTTGATTACATCGCTGACAAATAAGTGAAATAACCAAAGAATTATACCATGTTTTCATTTGTTTCACCCTGTTTGACGTTATCTTAGCACAATAAAACTAAAAAAATAAATGACTTCATGAAAAAGATTTTTTTTCAAGTTTAAATTTCCTTTTGTTGTTTTTATTTTGCTTTTATTCCAAATCGAGGTCTTTTGACAATTTATTTTTGTTCTATCCCTTCTCCGACCATCCCTGCGTTCAGGATCACAAAACGGTGCAAACAGTTTTCCAATTGTACCTCACTTTGCAAGCAAGTGCACATGCAAAGCGGGGCATAGTTGGAAAACAGTTTGCACCGTTTTGTGATCCTGATCGGTTTTTAAAGATCATTTGAAATCCAGCTTACTTATTCAGTTTATATGATATTTCTTTACTTTCTAAGCTATTAATGCAGCCCCGATAAATAATGAACAACATAACGAGCCTGCTGGTCCAACTTCAGCACTAGCGGGGGTTGGGACTCAGAATAGCGAAACGATAAGTACACCCGAAACTTCAACAACTACACCAACAACAACCACGACAACACCCACAACTACACCCACAACTACTACACCTACAACATCAATAACTACACCTACAACATCAACAACTACACTTACAACAATCACGACGACAACATCTTCAACATCAACGTCTACACCTACAACTACCACAACTACACCCACAACGACTACAACTTCAACATCAACAACTACACCTATAACACCAACGACAACACCCACAACGACTACAACATCAACAACTACACCTACAACATCAACGACAACACCCACAACGACTACAACTTCACCTACAACAACTTCTACAACTTCAACAACTTCCCCAACTACGACTACTCTCACGACGACAACACCAACAAATACATCAACCACAACATCAGCAACGACAACTACACCAACAACCACGGTCCGATCACAAGGGACAAATGACGAAAAAGCTGATCAAACAACCACAGCACAAAGAATCGAACACGTAGATGATACACTCGGTTTTCCTTTAGAAACAGTTATAACTGATCATCTAGATTACGTTCTAAGTTTGGACACGAGAGAAGCTGATATAGCATCAGGAGCAAGTGAAAACGATTCTGGAAATGATGCTGCAGATTCTTCTCAAACAACACCTGCGCCTTCACCTTCACAAACAACCACAACTGCATCAATATCTTCACAAGCAACCACAACAACAACGACCACGTCAACTACAGCTTCTTCAACAGCAACAACAACAACAAATGCGACTTCGAATCCTGCAACAGTGACTACAACAACTTCACCTACGTCCACAACTTCAACGACCACGCCAACTACAACTTCTACAACGGCAACAACAACACACACAAACACTACACCTACAGCAATAACTACAACAAATTCACCAACAACAACTTCAACTACATCCACAACAACAACAACCACGCCAACAACAACAACTTCAACTACATCAACAACAACAAGCACACTACTGACAACAACAGCATCGACAACAACAGTTACGCCAACGACAACAACAACAACGACAACAACAACCACGCCAACAACAACCACGGTTGCAAGCTTACAGTACGACGATGAATGCGGACGTCATGAGCCATGTCCTCAGTCTTCGAATCTGACTTGTAGACTTGGTAAATGTCGATGTACTTACGGATTCGTTTACAGCTCGCAAACAAACTCTTGTGGCAAAGGTAAGATAATCCCTGCGTTCAGAATGACAAAACAATGTAACCTGTTTGCAAATTATACCCCGCTTTGCACGTCTACTTGCGTGCAAAGTGGGGTATAATTTGCTAATAGTTTGCACCGTTTTTGCCACCCTGAACGCAGGGCTGAATATGTGATATATTAAAGGTCAAAGGACTATCTCGGAAAAAGCAAAAATTTCCAGATTGATCAGGCTTGAACCGTTTTACTTTACGTTGAATTTCTGAATCCAGAATATATAGGCCTACATACCTCCTTACTAGCTATTGATTCGATACCCCTTGACTCATGAAGATGGTAGTTTTTCTTTAATGGGAGATAATAAAATCTCGAAAGTTTTCTCTAAAGCGGACAAAATAAGCGATATACATGTAATGTTTCTTCCCTTAAAACTCACTCAAAATTAGTGCCACATACGCATTAAATAGCATTCCGAAATCATTCCCAAATCGTTCAACATATCAATTTCACGATGTTTCTTACTGCACATATATCTATAGTGATATGAATCAAAATTTGACAGACGACTTGCATCTACCATTTTGTCGGTTTTATTTTTTTCTAATTTAGATTAATCAATTACAAGTTCACAAATGTTTAGACAGGTCCAGATTGTAAAAGGTTGCAGATTACATACAATATGTGGGCAAATGAGTAAAATTTGAAGCAGAAAGGAGAAAATGTTAGTTAGCAGCATTTTCTTCTATTCCCTATTAGCAAGGTCATCCGTCAAAATAAAATATAAAAGCTATGTATCTTTAACACAGAAGTAATTTTGGCAGTGATAAGTAAGAAAATATCTGGTATACATGATAAGGATAAGGGGAATAATAAAAGTTATATTCCAGAAAATTGACCTCGTGTGTTGTTTCTTCTATTTAGTTCCCTCGCCTTCAGTACTATTAGTACTTTGATTTTAGCACAACGTAGTGATATACAAGCACTGCGTTGAACACACAAAGCACTTCGTGTCGAACAAAAGTTGATGACGTATACTAAACCTATTCTTTGCGCGCGCATGAGCACAAAAAAGGCTACGTAGTACACACGTTGTTCGGTTTTTGACTCGACTATCCTTTTTCCTATGCAATTTCCAGGATACAGGGTTGTTTCCTATGGCCTGCTAAACCAGGACAAAAGCGAACAATTGTAAGAACTTTGTAAGACAAACTATCCTGAAGCTTTTCGTAATTCTGCGTTTTTCTGATATCTAGAGTGATTCTCTGCCGAACATTGTTTCTGGTTTCAGACTGTCCAGGCGATGCATACGGTGACACATTCCAGACATTTGTTAGTAAAGGAATCCCCGAAACCGTTCAAGATAACATGGATCAAATAACAAGATTAGATAGCATGACACACAATTCCGAATGTCTCAACAATTGCACAGCGAATGGATACTGCAATGTTGTGTAGGTTAAAAATTACTGGTTTCTGTATTTGGTTTCGTAAGATTATCCAGATATTTCGACAGATCATTATTTGATAATCTCTCGTCAAATCAGTGAAACTATAAAAAGCTTGTTCTCTACATTTCATTAATTTCGTTAATTTCCCCCTTTTTGCATTTTACTAAGCGGAATCCGGGAAAGAAATGGCGCTTAAAAGGAATTCGTCCAAACGTTGTCAAAGAAATAAGATGGAAAAAGCGTTTGTCTTTGTTTATCTTTCATGTCGTGACCGGCAAAAGCTATATTTTTCACTCGTGGCTTTGCCACTCGTGAAAATATAGCATTTGATTTTCATACAAATAGATACCAATCGCTCTTACAATCAAATAATATCTATCCTTCGGGGTTTTTTTTATTTTCATGAAAACATTAAACGATAGAGAGGATAATCGTTTGTTTCAGTGTAAGATCGATTTATTTTCAATTGAGTGAACAACAAAAGTTATACATGTATTTTCGTGGTGAAAATATAGCTTTTGTTGTATACAACAGTTTGTTCTGCTTTAAGGTTTCTGTCTAATAAGGATTTGTAATAATTGAAACACTTCGCTGTGATCGTGTTTGAAAAATGCCAATTTATTTTCTTAGTATAAAACACTGTTGACTAGTTAAAAAAAACCCTCTAATTGTTTTCTTTTTCTCTTTCAGTGTGACTATGAGATATAAAAGCAAATTCCAGTGCTCATTTTTTCATGGGGAACTTACTGAATTCGACCAGCAATCATGGACAGTCGAATATGATAAAAATGTATCATTCAGGAATTGCGCGGCTGACAGAGGCGGATTAGCATTTGATTAAACATGAATTATATTTCCATTCAGGAACGGTTTCTACGCACTTGCGTAATGGTAGCTACGCCCATGTATGGTTATAAGCTGCTACGTGTTTTAGATTAAACCGTTATTCATTGTATCTAAAAGTATTGCTCATATGTGTGGGCATATAAGAAATACCATTCCATGGATAACGGAAACATGTGCCTTTAAGCTGACCCGTGTTCTTGATGAAAACGATTTCAAAAAGATATAATTCTAACCCTGTCCTCTAGATGAAAACCTTCGCGTAAAGATTTTATTACATTGTAATAAAACCAAGACTACTCATATATTTATGTTAGGATATAAGAAAGAAAACTAATCATATAACAGACAACGAATGGCTATAACCTAATCTATATTTGTGTCTTAGTGAGTAAGGTGAAAACATTCGCTAAAAGACGTTATTCATTGTATCTTTGACTTTTGTTTATATGTGTGGGGACATAAGAAACATCATTCATGTGGATAATAGACAGCATGTGGCTAAAAGCAGTACTATGTTTCACGATGAAACATTCGGGACAAATTATAGGAACGCCAACTTGCCATGCACGCGTTCACACGTTTTGAACATTAATGAATCATGAACACATATTTTCTTGGTGTAAATAGATTTCCGCTGCATGGTGAGGTTTACAGAAAAAAGCTTTTCGAAACGGGCACAGCCTGCTTGAAAAGCTATTTTCTGTAAACCTCACTATACAGACTCTATCTGGCCTAGTGTTCGACAGCCAATGGAATCATGCAACTGTACTTTACCACGCCTCCTACGCTAATTTTTACGATCGCATCTGGCCGCCACCATAGCGCAGTTGGTTAGGCACAAGACTTCCAATCCGGAAGTCGTGGGTTCGATCCCCGGTGGCGGCAAATATCCTTTCCGACGTTTGTCTTTCACCAATGGGTAGATTATCGTAAACCTATGTGAAATAGCAGTCGGAGGCTAGGAAAGGGTGTAATGGTAGTACATGTGAAAGAAATACAAGGAATCCATTGTTAGGTGCTCCGGCCGCCGCGATATAACTGCGAGATTGTTGAAAGCGGCGTTAAACCCATTCAAACAAACAAACAAACGATCGCATCTGACTGAAATGACATCATTCTCCTATAAATAGTAACAATTAACAAATAGCTATATTCTATAGGCTCGCACCATTGAAAGCATTTCGCGCCATAATGATGTGTTATGTCTCGAGACAATTTAACCTGCCTGGGTGAATGCAGTTGGCAAAAAATCTATTAAACCTTATTTGATACCTGAATTATATAGTATCATCTAAAGTGTGACATTGATATTACTCTGTAGATTTCAGGTGAGCTAATAGGCTGCAGTTATGATGTTTTGACGTCCCACTCTCGTTCAACCTTTTGTCCAGAGGTACAAAAGAGGGGATAACTCCACTCTATAATCTTTATTTTTCAATAAACCCCTATGTTGTAGATACCCATTTGAATTGTCTCGTCGAGACAATTCCAATGAGTATCTGCAAGATAGGGTTGGATCAAGGACTAGTGAAATAATTCAATTTGAAATTCAAAATTTCCCCTCTATCTGTAGCCCTGTTTTGTTTTTTCGCTTCTGCATTACATATTTTGAGACAAATGAGGGTTGTGCCATGCTGGAGGTCATACTGAATGATAATTCAAACTAGAATGGTTGTCCAGAGGCAACACATTTCTAGCCGGCAAAGATTTGACCTTCAAATATGACCTTCACCTAAATCCATTACATTTTCAAATATCACTTCAAATTTTTGAGAAGGACATCTATGTCAAAATTCATAAAGGTAGTGGACCCAAAATAATTCCACAACCTTTTGGAAATTATCACTTTTACGGGGGGGCTACTACCTTAAAAAGTGTAATTTTACTCCTGACAAAATATTAATCTAGCCTTAGAGTGACCGTGGCCTTAATAATACAGAAACAAGGTGGCAAATTGTCACAAGACACGCCCCTGCTAGATGTCAAAGTGCATGTATTAAAAACAACATAGGGAAATAACTCAAAAATGAAGCTAGCTAGAGTTACAGCTCCTGTCAACTGCACTCCGAATTCATCAGAGGCACATAAGTGCCAAAATTCAAGTCACTTGGACATAAGGTATAGAGAAATGGACGCAGCACGCCTACCAGAGGCCAAGGGTGATCCCATTACATGTCCCATCTTTCGACAGACATACAAAAATCCATTAAGCACTTCTGCTGACTGAGAGGAACACTAACAGAATAGTTTGAGTTACACCTCATCTCTCAGAATGTATAAGAGCACCAACAACAGGTGCCTATGCTCGGCTGTTGATTGCTGAATGGTGGAAAAAAATCCAAGTCTAAGAAGGGGCATAATTTGCACAAAATGCATCTAGATTTATCCTCCTTGATAATATAGGTTGCTCTTTTAATGGTAAACATGTGTGCAAACTTTCAAGTGAATGCCTTCAGTAGAACCAGAGATATCAAAAAGTCAAATTTTATGCATGCTGACAACGACGACAAAGAGTACGACAACACCAAGGCTATAGCAATACCTCGGGTTTTCTCCAAAAACAGCTGAGCTAAAAATGTGTTTTGAAGAAACTACCAATTTTTGGGACGATTTTGTTAGTCAGGTACCATTTTACCTGAAATAAGTAATAAGAAGAGGTACATTATTTTGAAATCCACCCATTTATCTTAGAGTTATGGCCAGGTTAAAATTCAAACAGATGTTTGAAACAGTTTGTACATTATACGCAATTTTGCCCGAAATGGAAAGGTGTAAGTATACATTCTAAACTCATTTGCACTTGTATTACCCTAGTCTAATGGAAATAAGACCTGTGATATATAAAATATTCAATGAGTTTAGTGCAATTCAATGCCTGAGATAATTTTACAGTTATCTTTACTGCATATATCCTTGAGAATAAGAGGCATTATAGAAAATAATTTCAAAAAATATTTTGTATGTATATTTATTCTTTTTTTTTGTAAAACATTGACAATAAGTTTCAATCGCCTTGGAACAAAAGAAATATGCACAACACTTTTAATATGAAAAGTAATAAATCTATCGAGTGGGAGCTCTCAGTTGGTCTATTTTACTGTTTGTCCGACTGTTTGGAAATGGGGTGGGGTTATTTGAAGCCAAGTAGGGTGTGGGAGATGGCATGGTGGTTGAAAATGAAGCAAAATATTCCGCCGAGAATGCAATGACATCATCTGGTTTCCGTAGCAACAAAAACTGCATATAGTCGGCGAGTAGAGCTTTCAGCTCAGGATGTTGTCGCATGTATTTTGAATGGTCTGATTTAAGCTCCTCCTGCAAAAGATACATAGGTGTAAGTAAAATTTTGAAAATTATACACACGCAGAAGGCAATGAGAAACAAAGACTATATAAGATAAAGGTGATATTTGGACTTTGCCAAAAGATGAATATCATCTGTCCGCTCCCCTTTTTATGGTTTAAGCGTTGTTGAACAATCAAAACATCGTAACTACAGCATAAACAAGCTGTAGTTTCGATGTTATGATCATTCATCAATGACACTTTTTTAAAGAGGATTTATTACTATTACGCACCTGCATAATGTGCATAATAGGAGCTGCGCCCTTGATATACATGTTACCCATCACACAAAAAGTGACCATTTGGGAAAACTGTAAAATGAATATTTGAACAAGGGATTTGCGCCAGGATAGGTCAACCAAAGGCTGCATTCAAAAATTGTTTCACAGGAAGGTAAACTGATCATTCTAGATTCAGAAAATATGCAAAATGTGAACAGTTTCGATCCTAGTCAGTCTGCGCAATCCCCACAGTCTGACTAGAATCTTAACTTGAAGCACTACCCAAATGGTCCCTTTTTGTGTGATGGGCCACATATGATTTATCAATGTATGTCTTATTTCAAACAAGAGGCAAAATGGCATGTATCCCTTTAATTTACTTTTATATTTGTCACACAAAAAGAAAAAAAAACGTTTCCATTGTAATTTATAAGGATCCCATGAATATTTCCTTCATTTATTTCAATGTAAAACCCTTGCCATACTGTTCACAGCACAATAATGCTGTACACAGAGAATAAGCATACAGTATAGATCAAGATCAGCTTTCAACAAGAGCTGTCAGAGGACAGCGAAGCTCGACTATTCCTAGTGCTGGATAGTAACAGCAAATCAATATCGACATTGGAAATTCAATAAAATGAAAGTCAAAAGAAAAGAATCTTTGTCTAGAGGCTGATATTATTGTCACAGAAGCATGTGCAGAGATTCAAAGCAATAGCTTTAGTAGGAACAGATATACAACTAACATAAAACATTTGCACGTAAAAACTTAACCAAGATTTTCTAAGGCCAAAAAGGGTTAAAATTCCACTAAATTAAATATCAGAGTAATGAATCTTTTTCTGTGGGCTAATATTATGGTCAAAGAAGCATGTGTAAAGTTTCCAAGCAATAGCTGTAGTAGAAATAGAGATATTACACAAATACAACATTTGCACGTAAAAACTTAACCAAGAATTTCTAAGTCCATAAAGGGTTAAAAATCCACTAAATTCAATACCAGAGAAATGAATCTTTATTAAGAGGCTGTTGTTATGAACATTGAAGCATGTGCAAAGTTTGAAAGCAATAGCTTTAATAGAATAAGAGATATAATTGATGTACAACATTTGCACTTAAAAACTTAACCAAGAATTTCTGAGTCTGAAAAAGGTTAAAATTCCACTAAATTCAATATCAGAGTAATAAATCTTCGTCAAGGGGGTGATATCATGGTAACAGAAGCATGTGAAGAGTTTCCAAGCAAAAGCCTATGTAGAAATAGAGCTATAACTGATGTACAACATTTGCACGTAAAAACTTAACCAAGATTTCTAAGTCCGAAAAGGGTTAAAATTCCACTTAATTCACAAACAGAGTATTGAATCTTTGTCTAGAGGCTGATATTATGGTCACAGAAGCATGTGCAAAGTTTCAAAGCAATAGCTTTAGTAGAAATAGAGATATTACAGAAAAACAACATTTGCACGTAAAAACTTAACCAAGATTTTCTAAGTCCGAAAAGGGTTAAAATTCCATTAAATTCAATATCAGAGTAATGAATCTTTGTCAAGAGGCTGATATTATGGTCACAGAAGCATGTGTAAAGTTGCAAAGCAATAGCTTTAATAGAAACAGAAATATTACAGATAAACAACATTTGCACGTAAAAACTTAACCAAGATTTCTAAGTCCGAAAAGGGTTAAAATTCCACTAAATTCAAAATCAGAGTAATGAATCTTTGTCTAGATGCTGATATTATGGTCACAGAAGCATGTGCAAAGTTTCAAAGCAATAGCTTTCATAGAAACAGAGATTTTAAACACTTGCACGTAAAAACTTAACCAAAGCATTACGCCGACGCCGACGCCGACGCTGACGCCGACGCCCGGGTGACTGGAATAGCCCCCCTATTCTTTGAATAGTCGAGCTAAAAATGCACAATTTGAGCTTAGTCTATAATCACTGCTTTCTTTTTCATTAGTTAGGGAAAAACTTGTGCCAGTCTACCAAAAATTAGATACTTTTGAAACTAAATTTAAGGTCAAAAGATGAAGAGTTGAAAATTTTGACAAAGCTACACCTAAGGAGCAGATCCTTTTTAGTTTCTTCAAAATAGTTAAGCTGGTTTCAGAGAAGATATTTGAAGAAATCATAGATGGACAGATAAGATAATGGATGAACAACCAATAATCGATAGGACCCTTTCACTTATGGTTGACTTAACTTAAGCTATTAATACATTTCAAGGGTCAGCTAATTTGATTTAAGCTTATACTGATTTATTTATTCTAGTTTGATTACAACAAAATCAATCATTATCATTGTTGAATGCGGCATATTTGTGCTGAGTAAAAGATCAGCAGGCACATGTGTACACTTTAATCTGAATCTATTCTTCACGATTATTCTGTTTGAATCAGAAAAGTTCAAAAATTCATTTTTTCAAAATAAATATAGACTTACAATGAGAATGTACAGTGCTTTCGGTGCTTTGATTTTAATGCAATTTTAACAAGGTTTTTTGTGTACAGCATGACAAGGGTTGTCCTTCATGTGCTGTTCAGCACTTAACTCTGCTAACACAAAGCTTTTGCAGACAGTATAGATCAATATCAGCATGCACAGATGTGAAGTCTGATCTTATCCTACCATAACTTCTTTCTACGGAAAAAAATATGGAAAAAACTTGATAAATTGACAATTCTTTAATTGAAATTTAAAATCAGCAGGACAAGGATTAAATCAGGACAAATCAGGTAGTTAAGAGTAAGATCAGACTGCACATATGTGCAGGCTGATCTTTGCCTTAACCTCCTGCAAAAGCAAGATTATTCCTGCTTCATTAAGTCTTGAGTTCTTACCTTCCTGTCCAAAAACTGTGAGTATAACTGGGCATCGTCCTCCCATTTTAAAGGTTGTTTCTCAAATGTTGGCTTAGGTGGTTCTTCATCTAGGATAACAATGTAGGAAAAGATCAATGAAATTGTCTTGATATAATATGTGCTTCCAATTATTTCAACACATTTAAATGACAACAAGAGCTTTGTTTATAAAACATTCACCCCTCCTAATGCCACAATGATACAGACATTTACATAGTTGATAAATTTAGCCCATTGACGAAATGACCTAAAATTTGAAAGGCATCTTTCAATATGCAGTGAATTGCTTCATTAAATACGATGTCAATCAGTCAAAAGTCAATATTGCTGACAATTTGATAATTGTCTGGTTCACTCGGTCTCAGAGATGATAAAAATGTTAATGTTCAGAATAATTAGATATGTATTTAAGGTAGTGGACCCATAATAACTCCACAACTCTCCTTATGATTTTTCATTGTCTGACTGTCTAAAGATACTTTGAGACCTTGTCTATCTCCCAAGTGCATCATGAAGTTTTTGGACAGACTATGCAAATGCACAAATTGGCCAGAGTCTTTGCCTTGGGCATTTTTTAAATTGTTGGAAAAGTCACGCATTGGCTCATTTATGTTTTGTTAATTTTGGTTACATCTCTTCTGATTGTTGAGAAAATAGTTTTCAAACCTCCATGTAACCTTTTTTCAAGAATGACACTTCTATATATACATGCCAATAAAGTGTGGTAAGTTCCATGAAAAAAACAGTTTCAAACTAATGAAAGCTTTACTCTTTTTCCCTCTTAATATTGATGGAAATGAGACAGAAAAAATATTTTTTTGGTTGAGGTATTTAATTGAAAATCCTACCCTCCCTATACAATACAATACAATACAATACAAAACATTTTATTTGCTATATAATATACAATTTGCACACATAGCAAAATAACAAAAACATGAAAAGCATTTGCCAACATGATGTAGGAGAAAATAGTGAAGAAGTATAGATACTACATATTAATTCTACCAAGTTCTTGTTCCCGTGATTGATTTGCCTCGTAAATAAACTTTGCCAAATTAAAAATAATTTTCGGGCTGTCAGATGACATCAAACATTCAAATTTAAAGATATTAGGCCATCTACAAAAGTAAGGTTTAAAATATTTGATACGGATGTCACGGTAGAAGGGGCAAACGAGCAAAAAGTGGAAATCAGTTTCCGGTAATTTTTGATTACAAAGCTTGCAAATCCTTTCTGAATGAGGGATATTATGATGTCTGCCCTTTTCTATTTCTAAATTATGTGATGAAGTTCTGAAACGAGAAAGCGCGCATCTGTATTTATTATTTGAAATGAGGTTAAGATAACGTTCTTGTCTGAAGGAATGTTTAAAGATACAGTAATAAGTTAATCGTGATGAATTGTTTATTTCTGAATACCATGATTGATAATATTGATCATATATGCGTTGTTTTATTATCTCAAAATTGATAAGTTCAATTGATTGATTTAACCAAAAGTCGTTAAGACCAAGTGACTCTAAAAGTCGTTTGAGATGATATGCCCAGTTTAATTGATTGTAGGTTTGGTCATTATTTGCATCATCTTTTTGCAACAAGTAAATCTGTTTGACTAAACTATTTGTTGGTAAATTAAGGATTTTTTTCCAATAACGTACAATGTTACATTTGCGAATTATGAAAAGTGGTACTCTACCAAGTTCTCCATAAATGCTAGATAAATTTGTAGACTTTCTCACTGATAGAATATTTCGAAGAAACTTTGTTTGAACTTGCTCAACATCTGTGCCTGTATTGTAAGACCAAATTTCTGAAGCATAGTGCATTATTGGTAAAACTAATGAATCGAACAATTCGCATTTCTTTTTTACACTAAAATCAAATGTATTAAATGTGGATAAAAGTCCGTACAAAGATTTAGCTCCATTTTCAGCTAGTTTTTGCTGTGATCTTTGCCAATTTCCATTCTTAAATAAATTAACTCCTAAGTATTTAAAACTAGAGACAATATCAAGCTTGCGACCATATAGGTAGAAATCGTATGTTGTTGGTATTCTGCTTTTTTCAAATATCATGATCTTTGTTTTATCAGTATTTATTTTCAATTGCCATTTATTACAGTATGTTTCAATGTCTTTGAGCAAAGATTGAAGTTTAATTGGCGACGTTGAAAAAAGTGCCTGATCATCTGCAAATAAAAGTAGGAAGAGTTGTAACTGGCCAATGGTGAAGATATCATCGACGTTATTATCTACATTAACGTTTTGTATTACGTCATTTACGAACATGATAAAAAGTAAGCTGGAGTTCGAGTCTCCCTGTTTGACACCACAAAATGAGTCGATGGGAGAAGATATTTGATCATTGAGTTTTACAGCGCACTTTACGCATGCATACATTGCTTTAAGAGCATTGACTAATTTAGAGCTTATGCCCTGACATAGTAGCTTTTGCCATAGTAAAGCGCGATTTATTTTGTCGAAACATTTTTCATAGTCTATGAAAACAGTATAGAGTTTTTTATTAGAGCTTATTGTTTTTGCAATTATTGAATGAAGTATGTAAATACAGTCAATAGTGCTTTTACTCTTTTGATAACCAAACTGGTTGTCAGATATGTTATTGTGTTTTTCATTCCACTTCATTAATCGATTATATAACAATTGTGAATAAACTTTAGACAGAATACTGTTCAGTGTTATACCTCTATAATTCTTGGGATTAGACGAGTCACCTCCCTTGTGTATCGGTACAATATAGCCTATTGCCCAATTTTCTGGATAGATTGAATTTTCATACAATTTATTAAAAATCTCTAAAAACACATTTTTAAGAATTTTGTAAGATGATTTGATTATTTCTGCCGAGATGTTATCAGGACCACATGCTTTTCCATTATTCTGACTGAAAATTGCTGCCTCTATCTCCTCTGCTGTAAAAGGGGCATCCAGATCTTGATCGACAATGAATGGATCGTTATTTTGGTTTTCTGAGGTGGGGTTTGTTATATTCAAATCTGAGAGTAAGTTCTTAAAGTGCTCATAGAAAACATCTATATTTATATCATCTACAGTGGTATAGAAATTAAGTCAATTGCTTAAAGTTTCGACCCTCAGTCTGCGCAGCCCACGCAGTCTGATCTAGGGTCGACACCTTACACACTACGTAAATGGTCCCTTTTTGGTTGACAGGTTACATATATTTTTTTCACCTTTGAATTATGTCTTACCTCTGATGATATAGGGTGGTACAAAAGCTAATTTCATAGTTACTGGTGATCCCACTTGGACTCTGTTAGTCAGGTGTCTGCAAAAATTACATTACAAAGATTGACAAGAGGCTTTAAGGGACCAGAAATAATCATAATACACTACTTGATTTCCTTGCAGGATACCAACAGAGTCATTTGACTACTTTTGAAAAAATACACAGTCTTTTGGAAAGCAGGTAGATTGATTGAATGGGGTTTTACGCCGCTTTCAACATTTTTTTCAGTTATAATGCAGGGGCTGGAGCACCTAAAAATGGATTCCTGTAATTTTTTACACCAGTACATGTACTACCATTACATTCTTTTCTACCCTCTAGCTGCTATCCAACATAGGTCTACGATCATTAACCCATTGGTGGGAGACAAATAGTTGGAAGAATGAGTGCCGCTGTTGGAGATGGAAAGCAGGTAGAAAGTGACAGGTAGAAACAAAATATTCGAAGAAAATCGTCTAGACTTTCACATAAAATCAAATCTTTTGGTGCTCATAGAAGTAATTCAAGTTAAAATTGATAATGAGTTCTGTCTCTCATATTAGAAACGTAGTATAAAACTTAGCTATGAAAAGAAATCCAAGAATTGCCAAAAGAATGCATTCTTAACCTTAAACAACAGATGTTGTTAAAACACTTATGTCCCCCTTAAAAGTAGGTCAATGGCCTATTCTCTGTCAAACAAAGGGCAATAACTCACAAAATATGATGAGTAGAGTTATGGTTCATGTGCGTTGCACTTCTCCTAAGTGAGGTCTTTTTACCTTTGAAGTTTCATGATTCAAGCTTGCATACTTTTTGAAAAATGTTCTTGACAAAAACCAGTCTACCAATGGACAGACCAACTGACTCTTCTCCCTTGATAGTTTACATTCCTCTTGGTAAAAGTGTGCCAAGTTTCTAGTGAATGCCTCCAGTAGAACGAGAGCTATCAAAAAAGTCAAAGTTTTTGCACAACAACTTGACAATGACACCATGGCTATAGCAATACCTTGGGTTTTCTCTGAAAAAAAGCCAAGCTAAAAATGAAATGAAAAATACTTCTAGGGGTTCAAAAGAGATAAATTTCAGATTTTCGGATGTCAACACTCAGCGCACCTACCCATCTTCCATGAAATACGACTGCCATGTTGTTGGTAAATCAACTGTTGAATTAATGGTTCTCTCAACACCCAAAACTTTTAGTTCTGTTTTATCAACTGTCTGAGTACGCTCTTCTAGTTTTTTCTAAAATATACACAAAAATGTACTAAAGTGGTTCAAGCAGAGACTTTTGCAAATCTGGGCCTGAGGTAACAAAACTTTTTTCATGCTCGTAAGAGAATTTTCTCAAAATTAGAAAATAAATAACATTTTTTTAAATCTATGAACATTAAAAGATAATGTTATTTGTAAAACTTATTAATATTGTCTTTCATGATCATATATTTATATTAGTATTGAAATAGAATTAAAGAATTAATCTCAAGTTGAAATTTGGGAAAATTCTGATTTGAGATTGAAAAAAGTTTTATAACCTTTGGCTTTAGGTTATAAACCTATTTATTTTACATTTATTGGGAAACAGGTTCTTACAACTTAGATTAATCCCTCTCAATTATGGGCCCAGATAGAACTAGAACTGTCTCAAAGCGGACTTATACCCCCCACCAGCGCTTTGTCAAAATGTAAGTGCTATAAGTGCAGGATGTGTTTGTAACAAATATGGAGGTCATAAGCAGTGTTTGCATAAAGATTCATGATTCTAGGTCGCTTGGTTCTTGAGTTAGAATCAAGAAAAAAAACAAGATGATGTTACTTACCAAATTTGGTAACTCCCCTAATGGTTACTGAGTTTTGCAAGTTTAAATTTTGACTACTCCCCCCCCCTCCTTAAAAAGTTCAAAGTAGCATAGCTCTGAAACTAATGACTGGATCAGGATGAAAATTGCAGGTGCACAACTTCATATGATGGGAAATAACCTGATAAAATTTCAGCAAAATTGGTCCAAAACTGTGGGAGGAGAAGAGGACACAAAATTATGTCCCCCTACTTAAAAAGTTCAAAGTTCAAAGTGGTATAATTCTCAAACTAATGACTGGATTAGGATGAAAATTGTATGTGCACAACTTCATATGATAGGAAACAACCTGATAAAATTTCAGCAAAATAGGTTTAAAACTGTGGGAGGAGAAGAAGACACAAAATTATGTCTACGGACAGACGGACAGACAGACACAAAACCTGATTCCAGTATACCCCCTCATAACTTCATTGTGGGGGGTATAAAATCTTCTTTGACCTCTTTTGGCTAAATTCAAATTTTGTTTCCAAATTGCCATTAATGGTGATAATTCAACCATGGTTTGACAGGGTTTTTACCACAATAATCAAGTAAAATCAGGCAGCCTTATCTAAAATCAGAGTGAATGTCTATGCAGACTAATTTAAGTCTATACTGTCTGCCAAAGTTTTTTGTTTATAGAAAGAATATATTGTGAACAGCATGATACAGGTTAAGGTACAGATGCTTTTGTTAAATATAAATGAATGTATGTTCCAGTCAAAAGATATACATGTATTGTTGAATCAAATCTATGTTGCATAAGAAAAGCTGGTTTCATGCATTAAGACCTTTATATTTTTCAAAAACCATTCCTGTTAAAGATTTTGTTGCAAGTTTGACTTTTATGAGTGACATTGTCATTGACAGACAACCTTGACATTTAATACAATTGATTAGATATACCTTCAAACCCCAAGTTTTGTATCTCAAATGGTTCTTAAGTTATAGCAGGAAAATGTTAACCCTTGTCATGCTAAATACAAACTTTGGCAAAATTGCAAGTGTTCAGGCTGATCTTTGTCTATACCTCCTGTCAATGGAGGAATAATCTGGATTCAGCAAGACAAGGTTTAAGATTTTGGAGATACAGACAGTTGGATTGACAAAAAAATTGCCACAAGAACTTAAGAGCACCGCCTATGGGTGCAATGCTCAGCTGAAGTGCTGGAAAATGAAAAAAAAAATCTTAGTTGAAAAGGGGCCAAAACTCTTAAAAAATGCTTCCTGAGTTATTCTTGATAATATGGATCACTCTTGTGATGCTGAACACAAATGCCAAATTTCATGAAAATATCTTCAATAACAACAGAGATATGACATAGGTTAAAGTTTTTCACACCAGAACCAATGCCAACACAAACATGAGCACAGCCAAGGTGATCACAATACCTCTGGTTTTCTCCAAAAACAGCAGAGGTAAAAATGCCAGTGACTTTCGACATTGGATCATGAAACGACTCCAGAGAGTATACAAGGTTCAATCCTTTAACACTTACATAAATAGCGGGACAGAGGTTGGTATCCGAGTCAAATGAAATCAGCTGAAAATTATCTGGGACTCCCTTCTCTATCAACAATCTGTGTAGTAATAAATTTGAACCTGAAATAGAAAAGAAACATCATTTTAATATAATACAACTTTAGTTGTTTCCATCTAAGTTCATGCATTTTGATTGGACAAAAAGTTGGTTTTATTACCAAATGAAAACAACTTTCAGTACACAGCTAATTTGTTAGCTTTCGCAAAATTAGTCCTTAAAGAAATCTGTTTCTTAACTGGAAAATCTATACATTTTTGTGGCATGATATCAAATCATAAGATATAAAGATAATATTCATTGATTTCATTAAGGTATGAAACTAAAAACCTAATCACACTTATTTACAAATCCGCTTTGTGTATTCATACAGTGTGATTGGGTTTATAGTTTCATACCTCAATGAAATCAACAAATACTCTCTTTATCTCTTAAATGATTTATAATTAAAATATATAGAGGATGATAGTTTGTTTCAGTGCAAGATTGATTTATTTTTCATTGAGTGAACAACAAAAGCTATATTTTCATAAGTGGCAGAGCCACAAGTAAAAATTTAATCTTTTGTTTTTCCTGAAATTTGATATCAATTAATCTTAATCCAAAGACAAATGATTATTCTATTTCTTTAATGCAAAAATGAGACAAAATTAGAAAATTTAAATACAAATTTTCTTAAAATGTGTCATTCAGGGCATAATTACTATGCAACATTCATTATAATGGGCTGCGTTTAGATAACATCAAGAAGGGTGAAATGAATGAAAGCAGGTTTAAAGTATTGGATAATTTCACTGGTTAGGTAGTGAGTTTATCATATGATAATCTATTGTTATTTCTCAATTATCCAACAAAGAGCATTTGAGAAAGAATTTTTTCTCTGCCTGTAAGTGATATATTACACATGTAGTTGCAACATTCACTGACTCCAAATTATGACGAATTTATAATTCTGTGACATCCTCATAAGCAACTTTTTGACACTTAAACAAGGGGTTTGACCCCCTAAATCCCATTTTGACACTAAAAATTTACTACAGGAGACCATTTGGGCCAACTGATTTCTAATTTCTTTAATTTATCTTAAATACAAAATAACAAAATACAAAATAATTGTTTTCTGCATATTAGTGTCAGGGTTCTATATTCATTTATATAGAACTTTTTAAACTTTTTAAACTATTACAGGCTGATGAATATATTTTTTCTCTTTTCTTGACCCCTTCAAATTGAGTTTTGACCCAAAGAATTTTGTTCTTAAAGGACCAAAGACTCTTGAGTTTGAAAAACTAGTACAAGCCCGTATCTTGTCCAAGGCCACCCTCAGACAAAAGTTATTTTCCTTTTTTGTTTTGTTTTGAGTGGATTTGTTTCAATTGGTTTGAATGACGTTTAATGCCACTTTCAACAATATTTCAGTTATAATGTGGCAGCTGGAGCCTCCCTTTGCTATCCCAATTGTTTACAATTATCAACCCATTGGTGGGAGACAAATAGTTGGAAAGGATGAATGCCGCAGCCAGGGTGTTTTGTTTGGAAGATAATTTGAGAAAAGTAATCAAATTTATCTACCGTTTAATTACACTACAAAATAATGCCTGTAGCTTATTTACCATTTGAGAGGTCCAATTTGTTGTTTGGTAAAAGTTTTAAGGTAGTGGAACTGTAAAAGTTCTGCAACATTTCAGAACTCATAATCTTTCCAAATGTTGACAGAGGTTTCCTAATGAAAATCATTAGGAAACCTTGGTTAACACTGTTAAATTTCATTACTTCCGAAACATTGTGGAACTATTATGGGTCAACTATTTAAAGGCAGAAATATTGACAATTTGAATTGACTAACCTTCTGATATAAAACCTTTCATTAGATCTGCTGTCACAGTTTTTGAAGATCTCTGTATATCCTCCCCCTGTGTTATGACCCGGTTTATTACAAAATCATCTTCCTGTTTAGCAATGAATGTCTTTCTGTCTAATGGACAGTTTTCAAGCTAAAATAAAAGAAGGGTTAAAATGATTAATGAAGATTTTTCTCTTAATCAGGGCTCCAAGATTCATTAAACTAGACCTTTAACAAAAATTTACTTTTCAAACAATTTGATAGCTCAGTGTGATACTGTTGTAACTCCCTATAAACATATAGGGAGTTACAACTGTTTTGCACTGAGCCATCGATTTAACACCATGATGATACCATCATTAAGAGAAGCTTCATTTTTCTTACTTAAATGATCAAAAACAGGGCTGAATTTGTTGAAACACAGAGCTTATCATTTTGATAATTTAACTTGTTTGTCAGTAAAATTATCGAGCAAAAATGAGCAAAAAAAATCATTTAGGCCCCTCAAAAAGTATGTAAGAAAGACTTTCACCTTGACATATTCATGATGCTGTTGTTCCAATGTTTCTAGATTGTTCCCAACATAAGCTGTAATTGATGTACCACAAGGCACCCCATCTATGGCCCCATGACTGTTTGCATGCACCAGAAAACATTCCTGTCCTTTATGTTTTGTAGGTTCTATAGACACAGAGAATTCTCCGAGCTCTTTCCCAGTGTCGGATACTGTGTTTAAACTGTCTTCAAAAATCAGATACTTGTAGTCTTCTTCTGGAACTATAGTAAAAGCAGAATTTGAAATGCGACCTGTCATGCAAAAAAGGACCATCTTGGTAGTGCATAAAGTAGCAATCCTTGTCAGACTGCGTGGCTAACTAGTGGTGAAACTTTTTGCACTTGGCACATTTTCTGAATCAAAAATGACCAATCCAGCTTCTAGTGAATTTATTTTTGAAATGCAACCTCTGATTGACCAGCACTGGAACCAATCTCTTTTGAAATGTTCAAAATATGAAGTTCCCAGATGGTCCATTGTTTGTGTGACGTGTCACAAATAAGAATGATACATGAAGCTAATAATATATTTGTCACCCTAATTTTGAAATTGGAAAAATAGTCATGAAGAAAAGGGTTTCAATATATGTGGAAGTAATGTCACATCAGAAATAAACAGAATGACCTTGATTTTAGTATCTGCAGATGATTTAAAACTTTTGATCTTTCACAATCTAAAATATGGCCAAATTTGACAATTCTGTATTTTTACATTACATTTGCAGACAGATGAACATAAATACAGTAGACTCTAGTAAAATAAAACCTTAGACTTGAAGGGATTTTAAAAGAAGCAATTTCCTAATATTCTTTAGTTATATATTACAAGGTCACTTAAATTTTTCAAAAAATTCAAAGACTTAAAACCCTTACCTGAGACTTCTTTCAAATTAAACTATTATTAAATTTTGAAATAAGAATAATTGTCCCTATGCAAAACAAATCACTGGCTCAATGCAAAACAGTTGTAACTGCCTATAAACATATAGGCAGCTGCCTATAAACATATAGGCAGTTACAACTCTTTCATGCTGAGCCATTGAAATGCCAGACTGTAAATACTAACCGATATTTTCAATAAACTTCAATGCTTCAGGTGATGCCGTGGCAGGAGGGGCATCTGACTGACCAGCAGCCTGGATGTCTCCACCAGATGTTATAGAACTGAAAACAAAGAAAAAGCAAATCTTTAAATCAATTGAGCCTGTGTGCGAGATTTCCTACAATTTCAAGTATGCGCAAAGCAAAGACTCTGACCAGCCAGTGCATCCGCACAGTCTGACCAGAAACTTCACTATGCATTTAGTAGATGGATTAGGTCTCAAAATAACTGTAGACCATCAGGTAAGTTAATATTTACAGTATGTAGCTGTCTTCGCTTCTCAGTGCTTGCACCTCACCAACATTTCAAATTGTTGGAAATGTCATGCACAGGCTCAATTCATACATAAGGGATAATTAGGTTTCAGTACAAAATTGGTTTATATTTCATTGAGCAAACAACAAAAGCTATATTTTCACGAGTGGCTTTGTCACAAGTTAAATTCTTTTGTTGTTCACAAAATGAAATATCTATTGATCAGATCTTTTTTCAAAAAAGAAATGATGATTGTGTTTCTTCAATGCAAAAATGTGAAGATTTCGGGACAAAGCATTTATTGCTATCCAAAATTCAGAATGACTCCACTTCATGGGTTCTGCTTGGATAACATCAGGTAGGGTGAAATAAATGAAAGTGGAAACAAGTTTTCAATAATTTCCCACAACCCCTGTTAGATTCTGTAGTGCTATATTTTTCATAATTGAAATAAACAAGAGGCCCTCCAAGGCCTGAGACACTTTACTGATTATCAAGTTTTTCCTCATTTTAATCTAATTTTTCAGAAATTTTATTGCTCTAAGGAGAATGTGACAATGATCATGCACTTTTCTCCTTTTCAATTTGTTTTTTAGCAATTATTCTGTAGTGGGCAGTGGAAAGAACGGGTTGGCCTAAAATACAAAATGGACCACCAAGCACGAAATGGGGCGAAATGGACCTTCTGTCAGCAAAATGGACTTTTATAATACCTTTTGGGTCAATATTTTGATATTGATAAGTTAAAATACCTTCATATAGGAATTAAATGAATGTTTAAATAAAATTTACAAGGTAGTATTGTAATTGAAGAGATTTTTTTGTCTTTTTCACCATTCTACTTTGACTTACACCTGACGAAATGGACAGGTCGTCGCCGCCGCAAAACGAACTGTATTATTTGCAATAAATTACTTAGATTATTATATCTATCTAAAATGACTTCATTTGATAATATTATGGTGTTTCAATGAATTTATACCAGATAAAATTTGACGTCTAAAATTCCCTAAAATAAGCCCAACATGGGGTGCATAAAGGACGATTGAGCTGGGGGATGTCGAAATGGAGTTCAAGTTTTGGCCTAGGCACTATTCTATGAAATCAACTTACAGATTTTATCCTTTAATTTAGATAACCATAGGTTTAATATAGCAGGGAGTTTGTTTGTTTGTTTTTTGTTCTTGTTGTTGTTATTTTTTTACGCAAGTCTATTTAGTTGCCAATAATCCATTTCTTCAGCAGGCAGATATCTGTCTTAAATCTAAAAGTTTAATCAAGACAACTACAATTTGAATTAGATCAATCACCATTAAGACATAAGATAATATCATTTTAGACAAACAATCTACCATTTGCTTTTTTTGCAAATATATAAGTTCATTTCCCGTGAGAAGGTCCATTTCGTGGTAATGGTCCATTTTGTATTTTAGGCCAACCGGATAGAACCACAATCAGTTGCCTGGTTAGTTTAGTTGATGGAGCAAGGGTACTAGATTTCCAGGGACATGGGATAGGGTCCCATTCATGTTAGGCAAATTTTCTGCCCTGATTTACTTTGATCATGGTGTCAGAACTAAAAGAAAAATACAGGTATTGTCCATTTTGGCCTGTGTAAATAAGTTAAAGTCAGGTACGCAATTACACCCTGATTTACTTTCATCCTGCAGAATTCTTTAAGACCCTACAATATCAAGAAAATATGACAACTGACAATCTTTCGCGTTTGTCACATTAACAGTCTTTTGGAACTGACCAAAAAGAAAAGGAAGTGGCTAGCCGTACGGGTTTGTATGACTAGTCTTGTAGGCTAAACGTACGGACCCATACGGCTATCCCAGAGCTTTTTTTCTAGAATTTGGGAAGAGGCCTTAGCCTGTTCATTTTTGGAAATTTCAGCGCGGTTTTCAGAAGAATTGGGAAACATTAGATTGATAAAATAAAGTAATAAAAGTACATTTCTTGCATCATTTGCAAAATTTCATGATATACAACTGCTTAAGTGGCCTTGTCAGTCATAAAACATATGTAAATATGAAAGAAAATGTATTTTGAACACAAAAAATTAATATTTTGCTAAAATTATCTCTCACTTTGGGAAATTTTTCTGCCACAAATGGGAAAAATAAAGCCCTTTTTGAATTGGGAAGTAGCCTTTAATAGGCCTCTGTTAAAGAATGAAAAAAAGCCCTGTATCCAGTCCTCACTGGATAGGCTAGCTGTACGGGAGTTTTTCAACCAATCAGAATACTGTATTTGATTTTCGATTATATACCATCTGCGGGTATGTCAATTTTTTCGTATTTTGATTTTAAACTACAAACAAATGGTCATTTTAAATGTGTAATTTCTGCAATGTTCCAACGACAACGAAAATTTAAATTTCCTTCTCTCTAGCCTTTTCACACAAAAATAATAACATTGTAAATTGTAATAAGAGTTTTGTGGAAGATCGTATATTAAGAATTATTCAATGCAGGGACTTAGGGTCCGTGTTCAATGCGACATTTTGATTGCCCAGCGAATAATTTTCTTATCAAGGAAGATATATTTTTACGCTTTTGTCGTCCGGTAATAGACTTAAACTTTTGTAATATATTTATTTTATATACTTTTAAGCCACATACAGACAGAACGGACAAAAATCGAAGTAACATAACATTTATTATTCATTCCCGTTCTGTATTCTGATTGGTTAAAAACCCCCGTACGGCTAGCCTGTCCAGTGAGGACTGGCTAGCCGTACGGGTCCGTACGTTTAGCCTACGAGACTAGCCGTACGGACCCGTGCGGCTAGTCACTTCCAAAAGAAAATAAAGACTACGAAAATTCAGACTTTATCTGTAAATTGCAATTAAACCCACTTGTTTCTTTGGTTACCTTTATAAAAATGTCATTCCTAGTAATTAAAAAAAATGCCCATGCAATTACCTTGTTGTTAAGCTCATTTTTTACAAACAAACTCAAAATATAAGGAAAACAAGAAAGTTAAAATATCTTCATTTTGCTGGAAAAAATCACTATGGAAATACTTCCGGTAAGGGAAACAACTCTCGCCTATTGAATCAAAGAACTTAAAGTAAATCACTCGATGGGACCTATTAACTTGGTTGCCCGCCGTATGAAAGACAACGGTTAGTGTAAAAATTTACGACAATCTGATTGACTGTTGATAAATTCATGTCACAACTCTTAAATTGTCTTAAAAATCTCAATAAAAAGTTAAGTTAATAATGTAATTAGAAATGGAGGTGACGGCCCGGATACATGACTCGTCCGACAGGACATGGATCTCATTTTTCACCTATTTTTACCTATTTACTGATTTCATGTGCATGTTTATGATCAACCCAAAACGACATTTTTTTATTTATTTCGTTCTGATCAATATTAGTCTGTAAACGAAATCCTTTTTGTCATATTCGTAATTTTCCACGAAAGTCTAAGAAGCAACATTTGTTTGTTCTTGTATTCTTTTTCTCCTCATTTTACAAAAGTTTGAGTTTATCAAAATGACTCTTTACTTCTCGCCGATAGGCTTTCTTACATACACTCTTCAAAGAAACAAACTGAAACACCAAAGATAAACAATTATGGCACATGCTTCTGCATGTAATTTTTTGTTTCTTAAGACTTTGAAGAAGAAAATGTTGACACTAATCCATATCTTGGTGTAAAACTAAGCAACGACTTAAATTGGACTTGCCACATCAATAATATATGCAAAAAAGCAAATTCAACACTAGGCTTCTTAAAGCGGAATCTCAAAAACTGTGCACTCGACTGCAGGAAACTAGCCTATACTTCTATGATTAGATCAACACTTGAATATGGATCAACCATATGGGATCCTTACAGTGTCAAAGACATCAACAATATCGAAAAAATCCAAAGGCAATCAGTACGGTTCATTACAAAAGACTACAAATCTAGAGAGAGTGGTTGTGTTCAAAACATGCTGAATAACCTACATCTCGACAGCCTTCAAGATAGACGACAACAGGCAAGACTTATTTTATTATTTAAAATCATCAGGGGTACGGTGCCGGCAATTAAAAAATCAAGTTATTTAACCCCTATCTTAAACAAAAGGCGTATCAAACCACGACAATACTGTGACACTCAAACAAAAAACCTAATTGAAAAATACCAAACAAATCATTCAGACTGTTACCAAATCAAACAATCTAAAACCAAACAGTATAGAAATTCCTTCTTTATAAAAGCGGTGCAGGATTGGGACAGTCTTGAAGAAAGTGTCGCGTGTGCCAAAACAGTAGAGAGCTTCAAAACAGCTCTCACGCATCGCGACTAGCGACCAACACTCCCAGATCGACGCATCATACCAGAAGTGGTCCTGCGCCGTAACATTACAGATACAGATACAGATAAGAGAGTTAGAAAGCATATTTGCTAGAAGTTAAGAGTCATTTTGATAACTTCGAAAATTTTGCAAAATGATAAGGAGAAAAGATATAATACAAAAACTTTCATCGAAAATCACGACTATGAAGAAAAGGACTTCGTTTATGATATTGATCAGAACGAATGAATGAATAAATAAATAAAAATAAAAAAATGTCGTTTAAAAGGATAGAAAGTGTAGCTACGGGGTTTTAGAGGCTCAGTCATGATAAGTACATTGCATTTCAATATTTTCGAGTAGTTTCTGTACACTTCTTTATCGATATTCCGTAATGCTTTTTCTTCTGATGCCAGAACTACAGATATAGGGGGTAATTTGAAATTTAGATTAACCCTTTGCTGTTTAATCCCTGCTTTTTACGTGCCTGTGATTTTATGATTGAGAAAACATTGTGAAAAAAGAAGAAATTGCTTCTGATAAGCAATTTCTTCTTTTTCCACACTATTTTCTACCCTACTGAATGGTTATTTTTCAAATTAAATCCACATTAAATTTTCGTCTGCAAAACCTTTGAATTTGGACAGGTCCAAAATTTTGTAAAACAGGAAAGGGTTAAAGTATTACGATGATCATAATACAAATGTACATATACCACAAACCGAATGTTGCTGGTACGAATTCGGGAATGGTCTGGTGAAAACAATATAAAACAAAGGATTTGATTGAGTAGCATAGACTTGAGACTGGCTTTATCTCGTCTTATCTGTAGCCTACCTCTAGATATTTTTTTTTCAAATTCATTCCTTAGTTTCTTTTATCCGCTGATGTTTTTTGAAAAAAATATTTTTTTAAAAATGACAATGGGCTAATCATGCAATTGAAATGCACTTGAAAACAAACAACGGTAAAAATGCTTGTAAATTTGGAGATATGTTCTGCGCCGAGTAATTTCTCCGTTATCTCCATTTTTTATCATATTATTAACTTTATTTCTGAGTGAGATTTAATAGAGACGGCGGGCAAGAGTTTACTATTGTTATGGTAACGTATCCGTCGTGCTTGCGTTCGTCTGTCCGTCCCCGCGAAGACTTTTTCTTTAGTAATCTTCTCAGCCTCGTAGACTAGTCAGCACTGATGCAGAGAAACCGGGCACTCATGAAAAAGTCTATTTCGTCACGGACCTATCGCGATTAGGAGGATATTTAAGGTAGTAGACCCGTAATAGTTTTGCAACGTGTCAGAAGTAATGAACTTTAACAGTGTTTACCGAGGTTTCCTAATGATTTTCAATTAGGAAACCTTGGTTAACATTGTGAAAGAATATGTAGTCCAAAATGTTGAAGAACTATTACGGGGCCACAACCTTAACTTAGTAAACTTTTTATTTTGTCCCATTCCCATAATACTTGGTGGACGCGGTCTGGCCTATGTGCGAAAGGAACGATCATTTATCATATGTAATGTACAGTCATTCTGTGAAAGTTTGAAACAGAATTGATGAAAACTTAAGATTTATTGCAATAACGAGGGGAAATTTAGACAAACATTCAAATGACCCCCTTTCCCGGCCAATTTTCTTCAGGTTCAATCCTTGCTGGGTATTCAGTCTCATCTTACAGAATTTTTATGGGACTGCATTGTGGAGAAGTTTAGATTTACCATTTTACTCACCCGAGTCTCAGGCTTTGACCCATAGACCATCACGCTTATAAACCGTACATCCATACCATAGGATTGTTTGGTTTTATAAGATTTCTAACACTGTCCTTTTGTTCCTCAAAAGCCTTTATGATTGGCCATAACTTTTGATTGTCAAAGGACAGAGCCTTCATATTTCACATGCGTAATGCTTGTCACGGACAAGACCTTTGTGTTGGTACCAAGGTCATGTTCATTTATCAATGTAACTTTACAGGGTCATATATGTTGAAAACTTCTGAAAATGGCAGTGGCAGGGACATTAGAGTTTCATGAAAACACCTTGTTTAGAATATTTATTCATTTATATATAGTCGACAATGTACACTTGAAACGTAAAATGAGCCTGTGCGTGGCATTCCCAACAATATCAATAAAGCGCCAAGCAAAGTCTCTGGCCAGGCTGTGCATCCGCACAGTCTGTCCAGAATCTTTACTATGCGCTTTATAGGTAGACAAGGTCTCAAAGTATCTTTAAGCAGACAGCCAATCTTCCAGTTGCACTATGTGACTGTCCAGGCTGATCAAGGTTTGGAAATTAAGCACATGTCAAATTGTTGGAAATGCCACACACAGGCTCAAATCGTCGCAGAGAAACTAAATACTCGTTACTTCAAGTACTTCCAAGCAGCTGAAGTTTCGAGAATTTGGTAACACAACGATGAAACCGTGTGTTCAATTCTACTGAGTACCTCGATCCTTTCGGTTTAAGGATACAGATATATCACTATACACGTTAACGATAATTGCCGACATACTTAAGGCAACTTGCCCACAATATTGAAAATCAAAGTGCTGTCAGCACTGTAAATCGGGCATCATTGAGAGGCTGGGATAGTGCAATAGTTCTCCAATCAAAAGGGCTCAAATTTGGACAATAAAAGTTGGTAAAATATTTGCCCAATTTGTGAGTTTTTTGTTTTAACACTCCATCTTTTCGAGGACATCGCCAGCTCATCCAACTGGAGTTTGCAGAATTGTATCCACCCAACTTGAGAGATATGTCACAAAACATTTTCCATTCAACCTGGGACTGAACCCAGTTCATCTAAGATTGATAACCAATATGCTACCAGCTGCGCTCTACGGTCAAACGTCAAGGAGGTAGAACCGGCATCAATTTGATGCCTGAGGGAAGCATTTATATAGAGGCAGAAAACGGCAGATTTGGCATCTTGTCGAACCAAGGGTTACGAACGTTTAACTTATCTTATCTATTCGAGAAGAAGCTATCGATTCGATACCCCTTGACTCGTGAAGATGCAGATTTGGTAGAGATGCCAAAATTGCACATGAAATTTCGATAAAGTTATTTAGCCTTGGTCCAGTGGACTTGAAAATGCCTTTTTCGCGCAGAGTGCTAAAAGTTAGAACACAATGGGGAACGATTTTATCCAGTTAACAATGACGCAATATCGGACAAACAATATTTCTTGGGTGTTGTTATAAATCTCGTAACCACGGCTTCAGTAAAGCCGTAGTTATGACATTTTATATCAGCACCGACGGTTTATTAAAACGTAACGGCAATCCTAGGCCTTAGCGCAATTTTTAACGCACCTGCCTCTCGTTCGAGAGGTCCCGGGTTCGATACTCGGCCGCGGCAAATACCCTTTCAGACACAAATGTCGTCCATCAATGGTTTGATATCGCGAACCTATGTGATGGAGCAGCTGGAGGCTGGGTAAGGGTGTTGTGGTAATACTGGTATAAGAAACAATAGGAATCCATGGTTAGGTGCTCCAGCCGCTCAATATGACCACATCAGTCGAAAACGGTGTAAACCGTAATAAACCGATCAAAATCAACGCAATGGCAAAGAAATATGTGCTAAAAATAGACTAGGATTAAACCATGTCAACTATAGAAGCAGACGATTCCAACAGACGACAAAATGAAGAAAGAACTCGAGACGAAGGAAAACGGAGAGGAAGGAGGAGTAAGGAATTGTTGTTGTTGTTCTTTTATGAAATATAAGAAGTTGTTTCCCCTTTTTCACAATGTATCCCCTCCGCAGGAATAGACATTGATCACATTAAACAAATTAGAACAGCACGAAGATAATTTCAATTCCTTTACTTAACCGAAAAGCTTGTAAAAAACGCTGAAAATACTTATTGGTAATTATTAAAAACGAAAATTACATTAAATTATGTATAAGCCTCTTCCTTTTTTGTCGCAAAAGTAAAAGAGATAAAAAAAATGTAGATTGTAACTAAAAAGGCCGTTTCTGCGCTGTTTGTCTTGAACAAATAGCTCAGTGGATAACACGCAAAATGTAAGTGTCCAGCCTCGGTAAGCCATTACCATTACCATTTAATTCCCAAAAAAGCTTTAAATACTTACCGTGTTTCTACACACCGTACAACCGGTTGCGGCGATGACGGGTGAGAGTCAACGATGACAGCATCGGAACATTATGCAGAGGAGACGGTAGGTCAAATAAATTTATTCGTGTAAATAAACGATTGAAGATTTGGTACTCTAAAGCAGAGAAATGATCGTCTATAGAATAAATCTTTTCTCATATCCCTCCCAAATAAGGCCACAATCATTGATTATTTCGGAGGTTTCCCATGAAAAGATACGAAATTCGACTTTATGCTCTCATATTTCGCCTATCTCTCAATAAATGCTATTTTAACTTGTACACAGCTGAAGTCTTATCATCCGCCGATATTTCTACCAAATTTGAAGCCATAATTCAAAAAAAAATAAATAAATAAACACACAGCGGGTCCCCAAAGACGACATGTAGTAAGAAAAATGTTGCCTCTGTAGACAGTCGGAATTTTACGGGGTTGACGTAGATGACAGAACTGAATTATTTGTGATTGCCGATGTCGACAGACCCATATTCAGATTGTCGCATTAAAATGATCTTTTTTGGTGTCGTATTTTTCAATATCATATACCATTGTTAGGTGCTCCAGTCGCGATATAACCGCAAAAATGTTGAAATCGGTGTTAAACTCCATTCAATCAATCAATTAATATTCCTGCTTACCTTCTTAAGTATTCGAAACCCACTTCCTTATATGGATAAACAATAAGCAAACATTACATTCAAGTAACAATATATACCCAATCGTGATAACAGAATAGAATGAGATATATGCATAAGGTTAGAGACTCGCAGTACAAGGTCCGAAGATCGAATCTCCCTCTCACCTTTTCTTATATATCTACATGAAGTTATTTCCTATTGCTCAGTGACCTATACATAAAATGAAATAAGCTTTTAGAAAAGTAACGGATAGATTTTTCAGTTTTCATAATCCTCCTTTTCTATTCCTGGCTATGTTAGCAAGATTTTATTTTATCTAAAATAAAAATCATTCTTGTGAACTCGTGGATATCATCGAAAGTTAACGAAAGATAACGAAAGACAGGCCAACTATGTTTTTCAATAGAAATGCTTTTTTAACTCGTCGAATGTATACTAAGTCACTGGAATTACAAGTAAAAAACGTATACGAGATATACAGTCTGATTACAACTGTTTTTCTTGGTTTGTGAGTTTTTGAAATCCTACATTAAATCCCTTGAATTATTTATCGATATGACACATCATTTGAAAAATAGTGGACATGAATGTCAGCATGTATGTCGATCAAAATTGTTTTAGTGTGATATTGAAAAATACGACACCAAAAATGATCATTTTTATGCGAGAATCTGAATATGGGTCTGTCGACATCGGCAATCACAAATAATTCAGTTCTGTCATCTACGACAATCCCGTGAAATTCCGACTGTCTACAGAAGCAACATTTTTCTTACTACATGTCGTCTTTTGGGACCCGCTGTGCGTTTATTTTTTTTTTAATTATGGCTTCAAATTTAGAAAAAAATATCGGCGGAGGATTAGACTTCAGCTGTGTACAAGTTAAAATAGCATTTATTGAGAGATAGGCGAAATATGAGAGCATAAAGTCTAATTTCGTAACTTTTCATGGGAAACCTCCGAAATGATCAATGATCGTGGCCTTATTTGGGAGGAATATGAGAAAAGATTTATTCTATAGAAGCGCTGAGCACTTAAACGATCATCTATCTGCTTTAGAATACCAAAGCTTCAATCGTTTATTTACACGAATAAATTTATTTGACCTACCGTCTTCTCGGCATAAAGTTCCGATGCTGTCATCGTTGACTCTCACCCGTCATCGCCGCAACCGGTTGTACGGTGTGTTCTAGCTACATATTACAATACATAGTACAAATCACACATAGGTTAACAAAGATCGATACATATGTAAAACAATAGTCACAGGATACGGTGGCTTCAATATTAGGATAAAATTAAGTTGTGTTTGTTTCTTTTTTTTTTTAGTTTCTCATTTTGTTCGCGAAATAAATATATTTAGATGTGTGAATAATTTCCTTTTTAGAGCTTGATGTTAAAAGTGTTTTAAATTTGTATAAATATGGCCAAGTGTAAAAATATTACTTCATGTGCCTTTTCCTTAATTCTGAGTATTTTGGGCAAACCAATCGAAAGTGATATTCGTTTTCAATACAACTCATATTGCAGTTTAAACATAATATATTTTCACGAGGGATGTTTGTATATCTACCTTTTTCGATGTTAAGATCATGTGATGAGGTTCTAAATTTTGTTAATGCTATCTTAATATTTACGTCATTTTCATTATCTAGATACTTTTCAGGTACAAGGGATTCCTTAAATAGGTTGTAGCAGGCCAATTTAGACGTATTATTAATTTCTGAGGACCATGACTTAACAAAATGATCAAATAGTCGTTGTTAGATAGATGCGAGATTTATGTGGGGCATTCTTTGATTAATTCATAAGAAAGATAACCCATTATCCTGCAGTATACTTTTAACTTGAAAAGCCCAGTTATTTCCCCTGTATGTTTTTCCATTTTCACAGTCCGATTTTAACATATTGTAGGTTGATTTCAGAATGCTGTTTTCATTTTGGGTGATTATGTGCGTCCAATATTTAATCAAATTGAATTGATTTGAAACGCTTTGTGGTGTCTTACCTCTTTCTACATATAGTGTGGCTAACGGGGTCGATTTTACCATTACACCCTTTCCTAGCCTCCGACTGCTATCTCACATAGGTTTACGATTATCTACCCATTGGTTAGAGACAGACGTTGGAAAGGATATTTGCCGCCACTGGGGATCGAACCCACGACTTCCAGATTGGAAGTCTTATGCCTAACCAACTGCGCTATGGTGGCAGCCCTTGTAGGATGGAACCAACCAGACTATCAAATAGCTTACATTGTTGCGACAAGGGTAATTCTAAATTAAGTGAAATTCTGCTGATGTTATGAAGAGAAAATAATGCTTGTTTGGCAATATCTTTTTGTGTACGAGACCATAATCCGTTAAAGATAGATCCCTAAATATTTAAAATATTTGACAGTTTTAATGGCGACATTATTAACTCGGAATGTATAACTAGTATGTCTTCCCTTCCCAAAAATCATTGCTTTAGTCTTAGATGTGTTAATTTTTTGCCAGATAAAGTACAATATGCTTGTAAATCATTCAACATGGATTGTAAAGAAGTTGGAGATTTCGCGAATAACACTTGGTCATCTGCATACAATATCAAGAATAATTTCACATGGTCCAAAATTAAAAATTTCATCAAGATCGGAATTTATATGTTCGATGACGTCATTGACGAACATCATGAGAACTCATGTTCGTAACGAACACAAGCTTTTACTGATGTGTAAATAGATTTTAAAAGTTTTACAAAATGAGTGTTTACGTTTTCCTGATTAATACTGTCGAAACACTTTTCGTAGTCAATGAACACGCAATAAAGTTTATCACAAGACGATAACACTTTTGATATAACCGAGTTCATAATGAAGATGCAGTCTAAAATGGATTTTCCTTTCTGAAATCCAAATTGGTTATCATTAAGTTTTTTTTTATTCTTTTCTGTCCACCTAGTGAGTCTATTTAGCAGAATTTGAGAATATACTTTTAAAAATATGTTTATTAAGGTAATACCTCTATAATTTTCCAAAATATTAGGATCACCCTTTTTAAAATAGGAGTGATTATTCCCCCTCCCCATTGCTCCAGGTAGTCGCCCGTTTGAAACATGCGATTATACAAAGCAAAGAGGAAATGTGCAAAAATTTCGTAAGACACTTTAATAATTTCACGAGGAATTTTATCGATACCGGGGCTTCTACCGTTATTTTGCATAAATACAGCTTTCTTAATTTCTTCTTCTGAGAAGATCATGTCTAATTCGGGATTAATTTCACTGTTTTGCATATCAATGTTGCTTTGTGGATATTGTTCGTTTTGGGTGTTTTCGTCTGGTGTATCAAATATATTTTTAAAATGATCAAACAATTGTTCTATGGAGAGAGAATCTGGTGGATTTTTTGGTTTTGTATATGTACCTTTTATCTTACACCAAAAACCTCGTGGGTCCGATTTTGAAAGTTTGCTGATTCGATAGCCCTCTGCTAGTCTAAATTATTTCTTAGCAGATATTTTTATGTTATAATGAGCACGCGCCCGGCTAAAAGCTTGTCTTTTAATATCATTCCTCTCTCTATAGAGTTTAAAAGCCTGTTTAGCAACAAAACATTCTTCATTAAACCATTTACAATTTTGATTACAAACATGTTTGTGTTTCAACCATTGGGTTTTCCCAAATACTATACATGCATTATCCCTCGAGAAACACGTGAAATCGCCAACTATGCTATTTATATGTTTGGTTTCTGACAAATCGATTAAATCTAGCAGCACTCTATGATTATTCATGAGTTGTTCAAAAAATAGATCGCTCTTACCGAGTGCAGACGACCATTGACCAATGACAAACAACTTAATTGACACATTTCGAGCAGACGATGTCCATTTGCATCTACCACGTGGTCTGAATTTACGCATGGGTTTTGACCGAGTGATAATCATAACAGAATTTGATTGGTTGTCAGCCCTACAACTGGTAAATGGCCGTTCGAGAAAAAAATCAGAGCAGTAATATTGTAAGTGCTACAAATTTATTATACAGTTAACCTATTGTACGTTTCAACTCCTTTACTCAACCGAAAATCTTGTTATAAACACTGAAAGTACTAACTGGTAATTACTAAAAGCGAAAATTACATCAAATTTTGTATTAGCCTCTTCTCTATTTGTCGAAAAGTTAATAAGATAAAAAAAAGTTTGTAGATTGTGACTGAAAAGGCCGTTTCTTCAGTGTTTGAAAACACATAATTTGGTTTGAACACATTGCTCAGACGATAAAGGTAAAAATGTACTGGGTCCAACAGACTGGATTTCTGAAAAACGGTATTAATAAATGCGGACTGCTTCGCAGTCCGATTTAATTAAGCTCGCCGAATTACTTCGAACAATAATATCTGAATGAAAGCCTAGAAAACGGAAACCCTATTGTATATAGCTTGATTTTGCGCGGTGAGTCTTGAAATCAACTTTTTACCACTAGATTATCGTGCCATTTGTTCTAAATAGATAAAACAGTTTTAAATAGCTCATTAAGAAAGTTCAAAATTTACCGTTTGAACCAACGTTATTGCTCGTCTTACAACGTAAGGTTCACTCAAACATGTACTTTCATAATTGCAGTGGAGGGATCAGGTAAAATTCCTATCATTTGCTTTTTAATCATACCCGATTTACCTATGATAATGGACTCAGCGCCTACGTCAGAGCTCAGTTTTGAAAATACACATATAGTTATTCTTTTGATAATGTAAACATTTTCTTCATTGAATGAAGAAATGCACCATAATACGAATGACCTGTCTTATTTTTTGTTACACTATCACTATTTCTCGTGTTTATTTAAGGTTCGGCATTTGAAGTCCTTTTAATAGCCGGGTAGTTCGGCATAATCCCTCTTAAACAGCCCTGTCGGAAGCGCAGGTGCGCGAGGTTTTCAGTCAACCAGTCTAGCGCTTCCGGAAATCCATTTCCGGTGTGACCGCAAACTTCAAAAACTTTCCACGTTTTATCAGAAAGAATGTTCCTCTTTCTGATGTCATTCTCGATCTCAGTCGCTGACATTGGATTGTCTAGATCTTGTTTGTTTGCCACAATAAGATACACGGCATCGCTTAATTCGTCCTCGCCGACTGTCATACTGAGAAAGTCCTTAATAGCCTCGTCGTATCTATGAAAATACAATGTAATATAATAAATTTATTTTGTGTTGTCGCCTATATCCTATATATTCTATGCTGGTCGCCTTCTGAGTGCGTATAAATTTCAAAATCCTAGTTACGCCCATGTGCTTTAATGTTTTTTGTTAGTAATTGAACAGTCTTATGATCACAGAAGTATTATAGTAAGTACAAATTTAAAGATTCTGTTCACTTATTGAAACGAAAACCTACCGTTCTCTATCAGAACTGTCAATTACAAACATAATAGCATCAGTATTTTGGTAATAATGCCTGACTAACGGTCTCATTTTGTCTCTCAGCCCTACATCCCATGTGACTAGGGAGAAATCATTATGTTGTATTGACTCGACGTTAAATCCGATTGTTGGTATCGTCGTAATAATTTCTCCCAGCTTCAGTTTGTACAAAATGGTGGTCTTCCCCGCTGCGTCGAGTCCCAGCATCAAGACTCGGACCTCGCAGTCACCGAATAAACGAGTGTATAAAGAGTTGCCCATTTTGTTAGATGAAATTAGTCTTCTTCATATTTCAATCCCCTAGAAGACAAAAGAAGATAAAAAACATAACAAATTTCACTATTTTCGACAAATTTTCAGACAGAAATATTGGCAAAATATCGTTTTAGAATTATCGACGGGACGTTTTTTCGACTCGGTCTTATATTTTGAAACTAGATTCTAGTCTTGTGATGTTAATTCAAATCAGTCATAGTAAACTAACAGGCATATCGTCAGCGAACTACGAGTAGTATGACACCCAGTGGCGGATCAAGAGATGATTCGAACGAACCCCCTCAGAAGCAATTTCATTTCATTTCCATGGGGAAATTAAGTAATACGCAATCAACAAATAAGCTTCCAAGGGCTTGACGCAGTTAAATACATCGTGAAATTTACAAGGTGAACGATTTTGGAATGATTTCGGAATGATGTTGAATGAGTGGGTGGAGCGAGTTTTGAGTGAAATCAAAGGGAGGTAATCTACTATCGCTAATTTTGTTCAGGATGAACAAAATTTGCAATATAGATTATTTCCCTTTAAAAAATATGCATTAAAGTTCTATGAATAGCTTCCTATTGCTTCAAGAACCACTCAGACGCTTAAAATTTCAAATATGTAGGCCTAAGTGAAATCGCAATGTCCTATTTTTAAGGGTAGTTGTTGATCTCCCATCTTTGAGCGTTTGTGAATGGTTTGAATGAGTGTTTGGAATGAATGAATGGAGTGCTGTGTGAGCGATTAAGAATGATTTTGATTGAGATGAATGTCAATTTCACGGTGTAACTTACTGTAATTAGGCCCATTAGGCACTCTCTTAATGATTCGGAGTCCCTGCTCAAATGTTGTTCAAATATTGAAATTTTCTATGTGTTGGATAGATATGTACCTTTGGGGATCAACTTCAGAAAAGAATTGAAGACTGTTTCTTACAGTCTTCAATTCTTTTCTGAAGTTGATTTCTAGAGGGTCCTATGGACATACTCGGATAATTAAGAGAGTCCTGGCTACTTATTTCTCAGTTTCAGACTCGGAAAATCTGCGTGTTCATAAACCCTGCAGAGTTAGTATGGCTGTTTTCGGAGAAAACCGAAAGCATTCGAAACATTTTTTTTAACTAATTTGAGGCGTTTTCTTAATGGTTTGGGTAAAATTTTGGCACGAATGTTATTGAATATTTTTGATCGAGTTGGGTGTCAATTTCGAGATGTAACTCCCATTGTACAGTGTTATTGTTTTCGTAATTCAAAAACAGACATTTAATCGGAGAATAAGGTCAATGTTCAGTCGAATGACAGGTCTGTACTTGATCTAAACTTTAAATATTATTAATGAAAACTAAATCTGGTCTCCAAGACTAAATGAAAGTAAGTTTAAGTAACCATTTTAAATCTAAGGTTATAAATACCTTGTGATTTGACGAAAGAGTAAGACTGTCGTGAAACTAAATATCCTTCGATACACAAGCTTAGTTAAAGTGAACATGTAGGTTACTTTATATTGTATTTATATGTTAATCCCTGTTACTATTTATTTGTCACGTTTAAATATAGACTGACCCGGAACTAACCCGTAGGTTTTGTATGTACATGTCATTGTCGAATATGCGATGTCGTCGTTTGTGAAATATTTGACGTGTCTTTTTGTGACACTAAATACAACTAAGAGGCTAATAGGGCCTATATCGCTTCGCCGTTATCTTTTATATCGATAACTCAGCATAAAACAGTTGTAACTGCCTATATGTTTATAGGCAGTTACAACTGTTTCACGCTGAACCAAAACTATTGCAAATTAAAGCCAATCATCATTTAGTTACTGCGAACGATCTAGAGTAATACTTAAAATTATCCGCGAGATGTTTTCAGGTTAGCCTGGCCCCCAGGCTGTAAATTAGTGTTGAAGAAGAAATAAATAAGTTACACTACTCATGATTGACTATTTCAGTTTCGAATTACCTCCCATATTCTCAAAAACTACCACTGATCGGCCAGTCAGACTCAGGGGAATATAAGCTGGTAAGAAATTATCTTTTCCGAGTTGAATTTTGCTCTTTTCACAATACTTCAAATCAGGGACGGGAGCCAGTCTATTGTCAGGTGAACTCTGCCCGTTATTTCAAGCCGTGCTTACCGTTTTGGCTATCTACAAATAAATGAATCGCTTGTCCCGCCCCTAGACCTCTGTCATTGTAACCTTCTCAATCTTTGCAAACATTATTTGTTGGCCAAAATTATGGTCGTGGACGTACAGAATACAAATCCGTCCTCGCGACATAAAATTCGTAACGAACTGAGGTTTAAAGTGCCAATCTAGAAAAAAAAGTTTGAAACAAAATGACGGATAGGCCTAATGTCCGAGGTCAACAGTCACCCATGTTTTAAATCGGTGATTTGGTCAAATGATTTTTTATCAAAAAGTTGGTTTTATTGTCTTTTTCTATGCCAGGAATATTCAACCGACTTCAATCTTTTCGGCCCATTTTAGCCGAAATTCGAGGCTCCATGAATCCATCAGTGGGCGAGCAAAAGGTTGAAGACAAGGACGTAACTCCAATTACGCACATTACGCAAGTACGTAATAGAATAAATTCTCTTTCGAAAAATGTCGTTGATGAATTAACAAAACATCGAAACTACAGCTTATTCAAGCTGTAGTTACGATGTTATGATTATTCACGAACGCTCAAATCATAGTCTAAAAGGGGAGCAGAAGGAGGACATTCATCTTTCGTCACAGTCCACACATCGCCTTTTTTCCCAAATATTTCATGTTGATCTGCTAAGTGCGTATTAAGTTCAAAATCCTAAATACGCCTATGGAAGACGCTATTAGACAAAGCCTTGGTTACGTCATTATGACCACTTGACAGAATTCAAGACTTTTCTAACCTGAAAACCCTAATTATTAATGCCATCGCTCCTAATGGATCTGTGAAGCGTACGGGACAAAAACGCTCGCAAAATGATTACGGAGTTTATGTTTATTGCACCATGAACGCATAACCGTTTCCCTCCTACCTCTGAACCAGAGGGAAAATCTAGACTTTTTTAAATCTTTTTTAATCAAGCGAGGGTTCTGTCATGACGAACAAGAGCACCACATCCGTTTCCTTCGCTCGGCTGTTGCGAGCTGGATAGTGGATTAAAAGTCCATCCTCAAAAAGGTGTAAAATTTGTACAAACTTAATTTAAAGTTATGCCTCGATTCTACGAGAGTTTATGTTGCTTATTTGATAGTGAACTATTATCCTAGGCTTCAATTCCTATAGTAATACCCGATATATTCCTAATTGTCAGTCTCAGCACGCCGAAAACAACACCTTTGCTATAGCAGAGTCTCCGTCCATTTTGATCTCGGCTATATTCGGCGAAAATACGAGGCATTTCTATAGCACAGTGCCTCGTATTTTCGCCGAGATCAAAATTGGCGGAGACTCTGAAATATCTGAATGAAAGGTTATACCACTTGCCAAGTTGCACAACCTTTGGCAAGATTCCAGTAACTCCGAACGAGATACAGGTTGACAGAATAAGGCAGCGATACGGTTAACAACATCATGGAACTGACAAGGTATTCTGCGTTATTAATGAACTGGCAGGGCGGGGCTTAGCCGTGGCGTAATTTGGCGAGTTTACTTTAAATATTTTGGGTTCATTGAAAAGTTAGTAAGCAATAATCTCCTAAAACCAAAAGGATTCACGTGAAAGTGAACACGGTTCATCGTTGGGTTAGCAAAGCCTCGTAGCTTCATCTTGGACAAGCTTAAGTTTAGAGATTTTAGTTTCCAACCTACACTTTGCGGTCTCAAGTTAATTATATCGACTAACTTTAGGAGTAAATAATGAAGAATAAAGGCTGATTTACCTTAACCTTAAGTACATCAACCCGTTACTTAGGCTCCGCCCTGCCAGGGGAAATACCGTAGATTATAAATGATTTTTGAATGATTTAGGAAAGAAAATTAATGAGTGCGACGAGTGGGTTTTGAGTAAAACTGGACCGTTGCAAAGCCAATTAATACCCCCTACCAATGTTTGTCAATAATGAAACGCCTTTTTCCACCAAAAGGCCATAATCTGTCAAGTCAATGGATGGTTTTGTTTGTGTAAATGGGGTTTTACCCCGCTTTTAACATTATTACCGTCATATTGCGACTGCTGGAGCCCCTAACAACGGATTCCTGGTATTTCTCACACCAGTACTACCATCCTTTCCTAGCCTCCGGCTGTTATCTCACATACGTCTATGATAATTAATCCATTGATAGGCAATTAGTCGGAAAGGATGAGTGCCGCCATCAGGGATCGAACACGGGACCTCTAGATTGCCAGTCTGAAGCGCTACCAAATGCGCTATGACAGCGGCACTCAAATGATCTTAACCAAAATTTCACTTGCACAACTCTGCTTGATACTGATCACACCTGTAAAGTTAGAAAGAAATCCGCCCATCAGTTGCTGAGAAATTGAACAGAAATATGCTACAGACAGATGGACTGACGAGTGGACAGGCAAGCTGAGTCGTATATGCCCCCAAAACATAATTTAGGGAGTATAATAAGGTAGCGGTATGGTTAACAAGAGCCATGACGGACATGGCAAAAGTCCCCTACCGGCTTTGTTTGTCTCAATGTTTTCCCAAGCCAATTCTATCAGGGACGTCAAAACCAGGTCTTGTTTTGGAAAGGGTTAAACAAGACTTACATGAGTTGTTGTCTCTGCTGTACCCACTATACAATTCATGGAAGCAATAGACAGATGCAAGAAATAGTATCAACAAGACTTACATGAGTTGTTGTCTCTGCTGTACCCACTATACAATTCATGGAAGCAATAGACAGATGCAAGAAATAGTATCAACAAGACTTACATGAGTTGTTGTCTCTGCTGTACCCACTATACAATTCATGCAAGCAATAGACAGATGAAAGAAATAGTATCAATAACAGTTACCTTGTCTGATCCAAGATGTTTTTCTTCAGTCTTGTTGGTAAGAAATGAGAACTTTCACTGGATGTGATTAATACTGCTGCATCACCACCCTGACTAACATGGCTTATAAATTTTTTTACATTTTAAAACAGGTTTCATCAAGTTAGCTTGCTTAGTTATTAAGTTATTGCAGGATCCATTTTTTGCCATATTTTCAATATTTCCGTTACCATAGCAACCGCACTTTTTGTCAAAGAACAAAGATAAAATGATGTGCATAATCTACACATTGCCATCTAGTCATATACCAAGTCTCATCAAATTAGCTTGCTTACTTATTAACTTATCGCAGGATCCAATATTTTTTGCCATATTTTCACTATTTCCGTAACCATAGCAACAACAATTTTAGTCTAAAAACAAAAATAAAATGATGTGCATAATCTACACATTGCCATATAGTCATATACCAAGTCTCATCAAACTAGCTTGCTTAGTTATTATCTTATCGCAGGATCCCATTTTTGGCCATATTTTCACTATTTCTGTAACCATAGCAACCTCAATTTAAGTCGAAAAACAAAAATAAAATGATGTGCATAATCTACACATTGCCATCTAGTCATATACCAACTTTCATCAAAAACGCTTGCTTAGTAAGTTATCGCGGGATCCAGATTTGAGCGGACAGACGGACGGACGGACAGACGGAGGGCAAACCTATAGTCCCCTCTGGTGTGAACACCGGTAGGGGACTAATAACATCATGAAATTAACAAGGTGAATGATTTTGGGAGGATTTTGGAATGAAATTTAGTGAGTGCGACAAGTGATATTTTAGTGAAATTAAAGAAAGGTAATCAAAGGTATTTATAATTTTGTTCCAGGATGAGCAAAATATATATTTTAATACCTCCCTTAAATAAAATAAGCATACAAATTCTTTAAGTAGCTTCCCATTTCTTCAAGAACCAATCACACACACTTATAATTCCAATCGTGATTTGTTCTAGCTATGTTTATTTTGAATGTAGTTGTTGTTCTTTTCTCACTAAGTGCGATCGCAGCGTTCATAAATAAATTGAGGTTTTGGGATTAATGGAGTGCTGCATGAGCGATTTAGAATGAATTTCAATTTCTGGATATTATTAGGTGTAGCCGTCATTATTTGTTAGGTTTGTGTATCTAACCATTTCAAACAATAGGTGTTTGTGGAACACTAGCACCACTGAAACGACAAAATATTTCTAAATTTGACCTGATGAATGACCGTGACCTTGTCATATGACCTTGACATCCACTGATGTGTATTGATGAAAGGATCCGCATGTCATAATAGAAGAACTGTAACATAATAAGTATTGAAATTAGAGGAAAATATTTAGTTTGCATGTCAAGTTACTGTAAGCCAGACATACGGACAGAAATAGGTAAACGATCGTAATGAAAGTGCATCCAAATCCAAATATGTCCATAACTGTTGCGTTAAAGATTATTGATTGATTGAATGGATTTTTACGCCATTTTCAACAATTTTTTGGTTATATCGCAGTGGCTGGAGCACCTAACAATGAATTCCTGGTATTTCTCTCACCAGTACTACCATCATATCCTTTCCTAGCCTCCAGCTGCTATCTCACATAGGTCTATCATCATCAACCCATTGGTGGGAGACAAATAGAAAGAATGAGTGCTGCCATTGGGGACCAAACCTTGGACCTCTATATTGACAGTCCGACACACTACCAACTGCGCTATGACAACGGCTTTAGCATAGATTAACTGACAGACAGACGGAGATGATACCAACATACATCCACCTCCAGTGGCATATAAAACAAGAGATGTTTGTAAAACATTTATGACCCAGTTAAAGCAGCTCAAAAGCCTATTCTTTGTCTATCAACAAAGGGCAATAACTCAAAAAAAAAAAGATGAGTAGAGTTATCAGGGCTTTTTTCCTTCTTTTACTGGGGTCTATAAAAGGCTAAGTACTTCCCAGTTCAAAAAAGGCTTTTTTTTCCCTACTTATGGCAGAAATTTCCCCAAATTACTGCTTATTTTAGCATTATATCAATATATTTCTTCAAAATTTGTTTTCTTTAATATTTCTATCAAATTTATTGCTGATAACACCCTTGAAAAAAGTTGTTAATCATTAGGTCTTGAAAATTAAGCATCAATCTCACTTTAATCTCTTTCTTTAATTACACTTATGCTTCCCAATTCTTCTGTAAACCGCCCTAAAATTTCCCAACATGAACAGGCTAAGGCCCCTTCCCAATTTCTAGAAAAAATGCTCTGGTTATGGTTCTTGACTACACTTCTTCTCAATGGGATCTAACCACCTGTGAAGTTTCATGTTTCCAGCTTGCATACTTTTTGAGATGTGCTCTGTACAAAAAAAGGTCTATGGTCAGACCAACAGACAGACGGACAGACCGACTGACAGGTGCAAAGCAATATACCCCCTCTTCTTTTAAGGGGGGGGGGGGGGCGTAATAATTTACAAACAACAAGTCACACAAAGATCAAGTCTTTACCATTTATTTGGCCATACAAAACAAAACAAGCAATAATTCATTGTGCAGTAAAGAGACATATTTTGAAATACAGTTAGTAACGATGGCGCATGTACAATAACCAGAGTTTGGTACCTGCAAATTTCAACAGCAATCTGATTAACCTTTACACTTATTGTCTATTTTCTACTTTTAAAGTTGTTAAGGAAAAATACTTATGGAATTTTGTAGAAAAAGAAAATCTGGCAAGAAAAATCCTCATTCACCTTATACCTTTCCAGTAAATTTCTTTGATGTAACATCACTGTGATTCTTAACTTGAGAAAAATAAAATATTGTGGAAAAGGAAGAAATTGCTTGCAACAAGCAATTTCTTATTTTCCTACAATAATTTTTTTCCATGAGAGATTGTTACTTTTCAAAGATCACCCGTTTTCATCTTTTTGTGTGCAAATTCCTTTAAATTTGGAAGTTTAACATTCTGAACTTCTGAAAATAGAGGAAGGATAGAAAGCCTTTTTGTTTGTTTGTTTGTTTTACACTGCTTTCAACAATCTTGTAGTTATATCAGGGCGGCTGGAGTTCCCAACAACTGATTCCTGGTATTTCTCACACCAGTACTACCATTACACTCTTTCCTAGCCTCCCGCTGCTATTCCACATAGGTCTTTGATTACCAACCCTTCATAGAAGAAAGGATGAGTACAGCCGTCCGGAGTCAAACCTAGGACTTTTTTAATGATAGTCCAAAATTGAAAGATTCACTTTTTTTTCCTTTTATATACTTCATTAGATCAAAGCTTGTTTCTTTCATTGTCCCATACATTCAGCGCAAGTTCTGCTTCATTCTGCGGGAAGCATAATTGAGAGGGATTGATCTAAGTTGAAAGATCTTATTTTCCAATCGATGTTAAATAAAGGGGTTTAAATCAAATTAGATCTCACTCTTCAGCTTGACATTTTCTTCATTCAGTACCATCAGATGTCTTCGTTCTTCGTTTAACAAAGATTCCACATTTCTTCTTAAATCTTCAACTTGATAACCAACTTCCCAGATTTCATCATTCAAAACATTCTTCAAATATTTTCATCCCCAAAAATCTTCAAAATTTTCGAGTCTTCCAAGACCATCTCAACTTCCCAAACTTTCAAAATTCTTCAAACATTTTCTTCATTCTTCAAATACTAGAATGAAAACATTGAACTTTTTTAAACCTTACCTAGGCTGTGAAATAATATCTGACTTACTACATGTAGCGTAAAAAAGAATCCAAATCATACTTGACATTTATTATTAAGTAATCTTCAAATATAAAGCAAAAGAATAATTGCAATTCCAAATATGGTAACAGTTTTACCATAATATGCATGTTTAAATGTCATTTAGTAGATTGTTGAAATGTGATTGATGAATTTTCTTATTTCCTTATAAAAGTAATTTTCTGCAAATTGTTTTTTTATTCATCTAATATTTTGGTACTCTGAAAATTAACTTTTTCCCTTAATTTGACAAACCATTTTTCTTCCTTTCACAAGAGGAACTATTTCCAATCTTCCATCTTGGCATCAAACCCTATCTAAATCATTCTTCATCAAATCTTCATTTTTCTATCTTCTATGCTATTTCTAATACAAAATGAAATACTATTAAGTGACCATTGGAAAAATGTTCTATTAAGAACTGAATTTTCTAATCTTTAATATTCTGAAAACTGTTACTTTCATTTGTTTAGATATACCACTACACACATAAATATATAAGTATAGTAATCTTTTCATAGAAAAAGCCATTTCTGAAGGCTTAAGCTCACATTTAAAGTTTGAAGATAATAGCGAAAATATTCAATATGTTTATCAAACCAATATGTATATGCTTTAGATATTAATTTCTGATGAAATAACTCATAAATTTGTCATTCATCCTTGTAATTAAAAAAGCTTATTTTTTATTAAGAGTTTCAACACGTTTTTTTTATTCCTTTGCATTTGTTTATTTAATTGATTATTTTTCTAAATGTTCTACTAAAATAGCAATCAACAAATTCAAAATTGAAATAATTCTTACCCATAATAAAAAACAAATATTTCATTCTAGTGTTTACCTTTTCCTTGCCATTTCTCTTTTCTTAATTAAACTTTTTTCCTATCTTCATTATTTCTCGACTTATTCAGCAAGACTCTCTCATAAAAAATCTTCAACCTTCTTAATTTTTCTTCAATTTTTTTCTCCAAACTTCTAAAATTTCTTTCTTCAATATATTTCTTCAAGCTTCAATTCTTGCTTTTTCTTTCTTCCTGGCTTTATAACACAAGAAAATGACACTTAACCTTTGTTCAGTTGTACAAAAACCATAGCAACTTTGTTCATGCATATTTGTTCTATATGTCAATAAGAAATGTGCTCTTTCATAAAAAAAACAACAAAAACATACATGAATTATCTGAGCATGTGCACAGTTTTTCTTAAGGATTCCCAATTGTGATTATTGAAACAAACCTTGGCAGTTAAGTTTTAACCAGAACTGCCATACTGCAAGTAGTTAAATGAAATTTAAACTAATTATCAAATTCAATGGCTAAATTTGGCAATATTCTTTGCAACTTCTCAAAACCATTTTTTTCTATTCTACCAGAAAAAGTGCTTGAGTGTGTTTGTGAAACACAAATGCCCCGGTAACGGCATTTTTTTCAAAGTTTGACCTTGACAGATGACCTTGACCTTGTCACATGACCTTGACTTTGGTACCAGCGGATGCGGATCATTGAGATCTATCATCATGCCAAATATTAGCTTTGTATCTTGAATAGGCTTGAAGATATTGGCAAGGTTAAGTTTTCGGGTTAAGTTTTCTGACGGACGGACAGACAGACAGACAGACAGATGGACAGCCAGACAGACTGACATGAGTAAAACAATATGCCCCCGATCTCCTGATACGGGGGCATAAAAATGGCAAAGAATTTCTGTGCACAATTTTTTTTCACAACAATATCCCATCCTTTAAATGACAAATGACAATCATACTAAACAAAACCTTCCAAAAAGATGTAAAGTTTGACAAAACTTTTGTTTGTGATAATGATATATAATATAGGATAATAATGCATCTTTTGATCTACGATTCTTTGAAAGTACAATTCTTTGAATGCCTGCATAATCCATTTATATCAAATATCATTCCTTATAATTTCTTGGTGACAACAAATAAACATCAGTTGGTGACCAAACCTCAGAACTCCAGCTTATTCAAGCTGTAGTTAAAAGTTTTTGTTTGCTCATGGACTATATCACATGAATAAAGGACTTTTAAACATGGCATTTTTCTATAATTAACCTTAAAACCAACCATGTGAAACCCTAATATTTGGTTATGAATTATATAAATGGTTAAAGTGAAGGTTTAACAGAAAATTACAAACAAACCAAAAACATAAAATGACTACTGAATGATGATAACAGGAGCATGGTGATAACTAAAGATGATGATGACGATGATTATAATAAGTATGTGGGTGTTTTAATCCTAAAAGCCTTTCTCCTCTACCTGTCTCAATAATATGATCGACCTGTGAAAGAAACAGACAGAAAACTACGAGTGAAACAAAGCTTTTATAAATAGCTGTATGATTAGATTGATGAAACAACTTCCCTTTTATCATTTTACCTTAATAGTTCCAGAACATTTCGGAACTCATGAACTTTCACAATGTTGACTGAGGTTTTCTAATGAAAATCATTAGGAATCCTCTGTTAACAATGTTAAAGTTCATTACTTCTGAAACTTCATGAAACTATTATGGGTCCACTACCTTAATATCTATAGCATGTTTACACTAGGTGGTTGTCAAAGGACAATTGCTGTCAAGCCTGCAAATATTGACATTAGCTCTGGACAAGGCAAATTTTCAAAATTTGACCTTGGGCTGTGACCTTGACCATGTGGTGTTACTTAAGAGATTTAATGCATTTTGCTGCGGATTTGGCAATTAAATGTCGACTTTCAAATACTCATCATCTGTGCATTATGTAGGTGAAAGTCAATGGCAATTCATCTGGTTATGCTTGGTCACAGGAGTAAATTGAAATGTGTCCTTAAACATAGGATCTATGTTTCAGACATGCTCCAGGGGTGTGGAAATAAAAAATTTCTCCACTTGTCCATGGACAAGTTAAATCAATTTTCTACTTGCCCAGGATCAAAATGAACTTGCCCACAAAAAATGAATTGATAAAGTTAGAAAAAACATTGTTTTTTTAAGTGAAGACAAAACCCCTTTGATACAAACAATAGAATGACTTTTCTCCAAGATAATTTCAGTACTGCATCAAGATTTGCATGGGTATTTACTTGTCCACAGACATGTGGCATAAAAAAATGTAATTGCCCCAAGTGGAAAAGCTCATGTTGAGCAAGTCCCACGTGAATTCCACACCCCTGTGCTCAATTTTTCACTTTGATTCACCTTGATCAGTAACTTTGGAGCTATATGAAAATTTCATTCACACACAACTATTCTTAGTTCTTTCATCTTAAGTCTTTCAGTTACAAGAGTGGACTTGTAAAAAATTCTTTTACGAAGACAACTGAATTGAATAACCATACATATGTGACCTTGGATCTTAACAATTTTTTTTACATAAATTTCAATATAGCAAACACCTCTATTATATGAAACAAACAAAGTGAATTGAGCCTGTTGCCTATGATTCCAAGAATGTATGGGCAAAGTAAAAACTCTAATCAGAAGAGCTGAAGCGAGAACTCCAGTATCCAGGTATCTAGCAGGACAACCTTCCTACCTTGGTCCTGAATCATGACCTGTTCCATGATTTTTGTATAAGCAATATGTACCTTTGGGGACTAACTTCAGAGAAGAACTGAAAGTCCTGGCTAACTATTTTCGAGACACAGACACCTGCGTCGCTTAAAACACAGTCAGAATTTGTATGTTCAATCTACTTCACAGAAAATCTGGATCATTCTTTGTATTTTGTTGACACAGCAATGAAGAGACAGTAATCATTGGGCACTCAAGTACCCACAGGGAATGGGAATTTTAAACCTCTGATATGGTAAACACTAATTTCATGTCATCTTTACTATTGAGGGTAAAATTCAGATTTAGTTTTGTCACAATTAGATAGAGAAATTTACTTACGAGGAGAATATGACCGCGACCTTGACCTTGAATACGAATAACGACTCCGTTTTCTGTAATATGGTGACGGAGATCTTCCCCTACCATAGTCTCTGCCTCTGTCATATTCTCTACCACTTTCTCTCCTGTAAAACAATGCTCAAGCATTAGTTTGCATTTCATGTTCACAAGATATTAATTCTACATAGGTACAGATAAGAGGGGGTAATGCCAGTCTAAAATCGTTATTTCTCAATGAAACTCAATCTTGTTGGTACTTATCAGATTGTCTTCAAGAGACGATTTCAATGAGTACCAACAACATCGATTGTGATTAGCTATAATTATCAAAATACTTTGATCTAAAATCCAAACTACTTCCTATATTTGTGCCTCTGTTTTATCATATTAAAGTTTACTTATCAATGAGTTTCTTGAGAATCACTAGAACATGAGATGATTGTAAAACATTTATGCACCCCCCCTCCCCCCCCCCCCCAAAAAAAAAATTGGGTCAATAGCCAATTCTTTGTCTATCAACAAATTACTCACAAAATGTGATGAGTAGAGTTATTGATCTTGTGCGCCACACTTCTCCTCAATGAGATCTATCCACCTGTGAAGTTTCATGATTTTAGGTTGCATGCTTCTTGAGATATGCTCCGGACAAAAAAAAGGTCTGCAGACAGACGGACAGACTAACCAACCAACAAGTGCAAAGCAATATTCCCTCTCTTCTTCAAAGGGGGCATCATAAGGCTGGGATTTTGGACATTCCCTCTCAACAAGTGGAAAGTGGAATGGCCATAATTCAAATCCCATGACCTATAATTTCTATCAGATCACAACACAGCTTTCCTTAGCAACGTGGCATTCAGATCTGATTTTCACACTTGATCCTGTCATGTGACAGCAGAAGATCTACCAAAACATTGATGCAAGTTTATTATTCATTTTTCATTCTCTAAAAAACAGATAGCCAATATAAGCACCTGTGTGTTTAAACATTTTTCAACAAATTATCACTAGAATCCAAGAAGTTCTCATTTATTATTTCCAAATTGTCTGAGCACCTATTGTATGTAAAACATATGCCAGGCTTAGGAATTAGGAGAAACTTGTTTGTATGATTATTTAACACTATATTGTAACACAATATTATTGCAATTACATTGCTGTGGCTGGTGCACCTATCCATTGTTTCTTGTTGTTCTCACACCAGAATAGCCACATTACAGTTCCAAAGATTTAAAATGTTCATGAGGTGTAAATATTGAGCAGCGTACACACCATAAAGTATAAATAAGGCTGATATGGCATAGAGCTATAAATATAGAGCAACTGAATGGTCTACAGATAATTTGAGACCTTAAGTATCTATAAGATACATAGTAAAGAGTCTGGCCAGACTGTGTGGATACACATGCTGGTCAGAGTCTTTGCACTGTGTATATTTGAAACTGTTGGAAATCTCACACACAGTCTCATTTCACCTAAGCCATTAGCTGCTTTGTCCCACATAGGCATACTATATATCAATCATCCCATTTGTGAGAGACAAATGACAAATGACAGTCACATAGATTTTGTCAAAGGTTGAATAAAGTTGGCCGAGCCAGGATTCAAACTCATAACCCAAAGATTGACAGTCCTATTTGTTAGCACTGAGCTAGCCAGGCACAGCTTAAATCCCAATGATCAATTCAAAAACAGTTTTAATACTTACGCAGTTGGTTTTCCAAGATATATTCCTGGTGTTGGAGTATGTGCCCGTCTTGTGATGGAGTAATCCACTCTTATTCTTCTACCGTCTATCTCTATACCAGTACATCGATCTTTGGCCTGAAAATCGAAATTTTGGTTCAAGAATGAATGGTTTTATAGTATGACCTACGTTGCAGGAGTGAAATAATCCCATTGAATATTTTATTACATGGGTGTTATTACACTTGTGGAATAAATATGCAAATGAGGTAAGTAAGAAGAGCATTGTTATATTTTTGTTATGAAAATGACCTCACAATCTATTTGATGATGTTGTTTGGCAAACAGCTTTAAATGTTTCGCGGAATTATTGATATGTATAAATATCTGAAATTTCTTTGTTACATCACAAAAAATCAGGTCATAATCATTATATAAAGAATATTAAATTTGTTATAATTAAATACAAAATTTATCAAACTCTTCATCTAAAACAGATAAAAACTTGGGACAGCTTGAACTTGCCGCTATCTTAAAATTTCTTTCAAATATCCTACCTTCTTATGATGGAGAATATTGTCCAGTTCTTCTGAAATTCATCCTTTGTTATGACAGTAGCTCAGGGAAAGCCTAATTTTAGCATTAAATTTAGACCTTCACCTGTGACCTTGACCTTAGAGCCATCTGAAACTTTCTTTCAATTAGCACATCTACCTTTTGTGGAGAACAATATATGTAATGCCATTTTAATTTGAAATCCATAGATTGATTGATTGAGTGGAGCTTGCAACATTCTTTTCAACTATTATAGCGAGCTAGAGCACCTAAAAATGGATTTCTGGTAGTTCTCTTACCAGTACAACCATCACATCCTTTACACACCTCCAGCTGCTATCTCATGTGGGTCTACCATTATCAACCAATTGGTGAGAGACACTATTTGTCAGAAAGAATGAGTGCCGCCGTCTAGGATCTAAGCATGTTTTTAACAATTTAATGTTTCTTCATTTAAAAAGGGAACAATGTCACATCAACTTTCATTACAATGGAAGATATGCTCCAAATACCATATACCACTATATGTTAAACCAATATAACAACAAGTATCTGGTGTTGTATGCAACACATAAAGTCCCCTACCGGCTTCGTTTGTCTCAATGTTTTCCCACGCCAATTCTATCAGGGACGTCAAAACCAGGTCTTGTTTTGGAAAGGGTTAAACAAGACTTACATGAGTTGTTGTCTCTGCTGTGCCCACTATACAATTCATGCAAGCAATAGACAGATGAAAGAAATAGTATCAATAACAGTTACCTTGTCTGATCCAAGATGTTTTTCTTCAGTCTTGTTGGTAAGAAATGAGAACTTTCACTGGAGGTGATTAATACTGCTGCATCACCACCCTGACTAACATGGCTTATAATTTTTTTTACATTTTAAAACAGGTTTCATCAAGTTAGCTTGCTTAGTTATTAAGTTATTGCAGGATCCATTTTTTGCCATATTTTCACTATTTCCGTTACCATAGCAACCACACTTTTTGTCAAAGAACAAAGATAAAATGATGTGCATAATCTACACATTGCCATCTAGTCATATACCAAGTCTCATCAATTAGCTTGCTTACTTATTAACTTATCGCAGGATCCAATATTTTTTGCCATATTTTCACTATTTCCGTAACCATAACAACAACAATTTTAGTCTAAAAACAAAAATAAAATGATGTGCATAATCTACACATTGCCATATAGTCATATACCAAGTCTCATCAAACTAGCTTATTATCTTATCACAGGATCCCATTTTTGGCCATATTTTCACTATTTCTGTAACCATAGCAACCTCAATTTAAGTCGAAAAACAAAAATAAAATGATGTGCATAATCTACACATTGCCATCTAGTCATATACCAACTTTCATCAAAAACGCTTGCTTAGTTATTAAGTTATCGCGGGATCCAGATTTGAGCGGACAGACGGACGGACGGACAGACGGACAGACAGACAGAGGGCAAACCTATAGTCCCCTCCGGTGTGAACACCGGTAGGGGACTAATAAACAAATGTCCTCAATTCTATAAGAGTACTCATTCAGAAAAGTAACAGAGTACTTGATTAGTAAAATAGGCACATGTTACCATCCCTACTTTATACTTTCTATCATAAAACTTACTTCAATGGCATCGTCGACAGATCTAAAATAGATAAAAGCAAATCCTCGCGACCTCCCACTTTGGCGATCATGTACAACATTAACATCGTCTAGAGTACCGTATCGTCCAAACACTTCTCGTAAATCTCTCTCCTGGGTGTAAAGACTCAAACCAAATATACCCAAACACTTTGATGGTTCTGGGTCATCCTGCAAAGCATAAAATGAGTAACATAAATGGGCTTGTGTTTGATAGAGCTTCGAGTAATGGGAAATTTTGGATCTTGAATCTACGAAGTTAAATAATGACATCTTTAATCATATATTTGGATTTTCATAATGAAAAAGCTAGACCATATTCTTAAGATTATTCAATAAAGCAATCAAGATGACCATCACTGAATATGTTTGTCAAACAAAATCTGTTGAAAAAACAATAATTTCAATTAAATGGCAATTTCAGGGTTTTGACACTAAGGGGAGTCCAAGACTTTTTATTTCAAAGACAGGACTCCCATATTTTGCAAATAAGGAGTCCCAAAGACTCCTTTATCACCTGAGAATATCAATTCACCCATCCATAGCAACTCATTATCACAACATGTTCTCTATAACATTCCCTTACAAAAGAAAACCTAGAGTGTCCACAAGGTTTTTCTAAGATTTGACCTAGTGCCCTAGTTTTTGACCTCACTTGACCCAATTTCCATCTTGTCCAAGATTTTCTCAAGATAATAATTCTTACCAATTTTCTGGTTGATTAAGCTAAAAATATGGCCTCTAGAGTGTCCACAAGGTATTTCTAAAATTCGAGCAATGTGACCAAGATTCTGACCCAACTTGACCCAATTTCAAGCTTCCGCAAGATTTAATCAAGATTTTCAGGTTGATTGGGCTACAAATATGTCCACAAGGTTTTACTAAAATTTGAGCCTGTGATCAAGTTTTTGACCCCACTTGACTGAAATTTGAACTTGTCCCAGATTTCATTAATGTAATCATTCTGACCAAATTTCAGGTTGATTGGGCTACAAATATGGCCTCTAGAGTGTCCACAAGGTTTTACTGAGATTTGACCCAGTACCCTAGTTTTTGACCCCAATTGACCCAATTTCAAACATATCCGAGATTTTATCATGATCATCATTCTGACCGATTTTCAGGTTGATTGGGATTTAAATATGGCCTCTACAGTATCCACAAGATAAATGTTGACGACAGACATCAAGAAAACCCAAAAGCTCACCTTGAGCACTTTGTGCTCAGAGAGCTAAAAAGATGAGAATAAAAATGGCGGAAATAAAGGAGTTTGACAGTGCTTTGAACTTGAAATGATTTATTTGATTGGTGCATCCATTTTTCTTATTGACAGTGGCCAATCTGTTAGTTATATGTGCTTCAAAATTTTTCCACTCTTTTAATTTCAAATCCATTCTAAAAAATCCTTCAGAACTATATCCTCCAAAAAAAGAATTTTTGTGCCTCACTTACCCTGTTTCCAAAATGACGACGTCTGGAAGACATAGGTGACCGACTACGGGTCCTGTCTCGTTTACTTCTTCTGCTATCATAACCTCGACTGAAATAAAGTATTAGGATGAAGAGTCAAAGATTTCTTTTTTTATTGAATCTAATTACTGTATGCTTGTCATAAGCAATTTCATAGTTTTTCACAATTCCCAATTACCAAGTAATTGACCTTTATTGCCAGGAATAAAGCATTTTATCTCAAATAATCTTAAACAATCCAGTGAACAATGAACTCTCTATTTTTTGAGTGGCTTTTATTGTTCACAAAAATCTTTTTTTTTTTCTTAATCTCAGGTTTTAAAACCATTTACTCTTTAAACATGCAAGAGGGAATTGGGCATCATCTTATCTTCCCAATACAGACATATTCAATGTTCCGTTGCTCTAAATGAACCAATATTAAGAATAATATCTCCAAACAGTGACTTTACATGGGTTAACATAGAAATCAAACTATTCCATTGGAAGCAATGCAAATTTTGAAATCAAACTAATCCATTAAGAAGCCATGTGATATTTAAAATTGAAAAATAAAGTATGAAACCTAGCCTACCTTCTGCTTCTCGAGCTGGAATAAAGAATAAAGAAAATACATAAATGTACTTTATTTCAAGTGAATAATATTTGAGCCTGTGCATGAGATTTCCAACAATTTCATTTATGTGCATAGCAAAGACTCTGACCAGCCTGTGCATCCGGTCTCAAAGTACTTATAAACCATCAGGTAACATTACATTTACAGTAGGAGGCTATCTACGCTGCTCAATGTTTGCAACTCACACACATTTCAAATTATTGGAAATGTCACGCACGGGCTCATTGATTCTGCAAGATGAGTTACTTATTCTATATCCTGGGCTACAGAAAGAGGGCGTTTTAAGGATCTCAAACTAAATAATTTCAATGATACTTGCACAAATCCTATAATATTGTAGGTAGTCTTTGGAATCATTTCAATGGACGCCATAAGTACCTCCAACATTGGATTTCAAAGGGAAACAAGAGCCATGTCAGACATTGCCATCCCCTGCAATCAAAGCTTGATAGTAATTTGAAGCCTAATAGATTAAAGATTCTTTAGTACTGAGCTTCCTCATCATGAGTTCTACCATTACACAAAGAGTAAGAGTTTAAAATAACAAAGGGCAATCACTTCAAAATTATGCAAGCAACGCAGACCATTACTTTATCCACTTCACCGAAATGGCGGCAGATAATAAAGATTTAAAACTTGCAATATCCCTCTTTATAATACGACATACGTCGCTGGAGTGAAAAAAACCCATTGGATATTTTTGATATTCAAGGGCGTTATTACATTAGTGGAAGAACTATGCAAATGAGCTAAGATTGAATAGCAACGTTATATTTTCGTTATGAAAATGACGTCATATAATGCTCTTGATGTTGTCATTTCGCAAACAGCGTTATATGTTTTGTGGAATGATTTGAATCAATAAATATTTTTCTTCGTTTTATAACAAAAATTCAGGTCATATTATAAATAGAATATTGAATGTGTGCTAATCAAATACCAAACAGAGTGGCCTCGTGTTTTATCTGTTTATAGATGACTTGTTTAATAAATTCGGTATTCAAGGACTACTCATTCAATATCCTCTATACTCGGCGCAGCCTTGTTTTTATCTGTTTATAGATGACTTGTTAAATAAATTCGGTATTCAATGACTACTCATTCAATGTCATCTTTACTCGGCGCAGCCTTGTTTTTATCTGTTTATAGATGACTTGTTTAATAAATTCAGTATTCAATGACTACTCATTCAATATACTCTATACTCGGCGCAGCCTCTTTTTTATCTCTTTATAGATGACCCCTGAAACAGAAATTTTCAAGACTTGGACCTTAAGTAACAGATGAACTTGACCTTGGTATCTGTAGATGCCAATCATCGAGATTTATCATACCAATTATGAGAATTGTATTGGTCAAGTTTAAGACAGGTGGAGAACAGTAAAACAATATGCTTCTGATCTTTGGATGCAGACACATAAGAATATTGTTTGAAAGGCAACTTTTTCTTCAAAAATGAAGGACAGGTAGTAGTATTAGTAGTATATTTATATATAGGAAAACAGGCCAAAAGGACGAGCAACATGGTAGCTTCTACCAGTTCTCCCTTAAATCCACGGGTTCTGACTGTAGGAGTGGAGTAAGTGTCATTCCCTGAGGTTTGTCAAAAAATAATGAGTTGCACTTACTGTCTGGAACGTTTTGGACTTCTGGAATATCTGTCTCTGGAACGACTTCTAGATCTACAATTTGAAATACACAAGTCTGTTAATTATCCAGGTTTTAATGTTTTGAGAGTACCAGACTACTAAATAAGTAGCCAGGACCCCATAAACTCTGTAATGTGTGTCCCATTTACCTTCTGGAGATCAGCTTCAGAAAATAACTGAATTCAAATTGGTCATGTATTAACAGAATTATTGATTATTTTCTAAGATTTTTGTATCATGTGAATCTTTGATGTGATGATGGGTCTTTTCTTGAATCAGTTCTGATTAAGGTGGAAGATTACAAAAGTGTTTTTTGAGACAAGAGGACCCTGAGGGCCCTAAATCGCTCACCTGATATTTCAAGTAAATTATCATTAAGACTCCATTTCCTACGATATGGCATGAACCTTCCCATTTTCAACAGAGTTCATTCTTGTGACCTGGCAAACATTTTGATCAAGTTTCATGAAGATTGGACTTTATTTGTGGCGTTTGGAGCTCTTACCAGAAAATTGTCATTAAGGCCCCTTTTCCCGTGATATGGCACCGATCCTTCCCATTTTCAATAGACTTCATCCTCATGACCTAACAAACATTCTGACCAAGTTTCATGAAAATTGGACTATATTTGGCTTCTAGAGTCTAAACAAGAAATTTGTCTTTAAGGCCCCTTTTCCCTTGATATGGCACAGATCCTTTCCATTTGAGCAATTTTCATAAGGGACAACCCAAGGAATATTTCTGCCAAGTTTGGTTGATTTTGACCCATAAGTTTAGGAGGAGATGTCGTTTAAAGATTTTGTTGACAAAATCGTCATTAAGGCGGCTTTTTCTGTGAAATGGCACGGATCCTTCCCATTTTCAATAGACTTCATCCTCATGACCTAACAAATATTCTGACCAAGTTTCATGAAGATTGGATCATATTTGTGGCTTCTAGAGTGTAAACAAAACTAGAAACCCATGAATGGCTTGAGTCGCTCCACAGGCTTGAAATTCTTGTAAAAGCAAATAAATGTTTTGACTAGATTTTTAGATATTTGGGGTTCTACTGATGTTGAAAATGATTTTCAAAGTTTCAACTATATAACAGATAATGAAATGACCTCTGCTATTAAAAGACATATTTTCATCAAATCAAAATAATTTTTGACTGCATGATAATGGGTCACCCAAAGATCATACCAAAAATGTTTGATTGATATCCATCATTTACATTCTGAGAAAATGTTTTTCATAGTTTCCACTATTTAACATATTGAGAATTGACCTCCACCCATAAAATGTATATTTTTCATCCAATCAAAATAATTTTTGGTACACTGATAAAGGGTCACTCAAGTATCATTCCAGTGAAATTTAATTGATATCCAAAAATCAAATTCTGAGAAAATGATTTTCAAAGTTTCCAGTATTTAACATATAGGGAAATGACCTCTGCCCATAAAATGCATATTTTTCATCCAATCAAAATAATTTTTGGTAAATTGATAAAGTGTTACTCAAGGATCATTCCAGTGAAATTTAGTTGATATCCATCAGTAACATTCTGAGAAAAAGATTTTCAAAGTTTCCACTATATAACTTATAGAGAAATGACCTCCGCCCATAAAATACATATTTTTCATCCAATCACAATGATTTTTTGTAGACTGATAAAGGGTCACTCAAGGATCATTCAAGTGAAATTTGGTTGATATCCATCTGTTAGATTAAGAGAAAATGATTTTCAAAGTTTCCACTATATAACATATAGAGAAATGACCTCCGCCCATAAAATACATATTTTCCATCCAATCACAATGATTATTTGTAGACTGATAAAGGGTCACCCAAGGATTATTCATGTAAAATTTAATTGGTATCCATTGATTAGAATCTGAGAAAACTCACTTTTTACCATATTTGGAAACAAGCCACGCCCATTAAATCCATGTTTTTCATTGGATCAAAATTTCTTCAACAACTTTGAAAGAGGGTCACCCAAGGATCATTCCTGTGAAGTTTGGTTGAAATCCATCCAGTAGTTTCTGAGGAGAAGATTTTTAAAGAAAAGTTTACGACCGGACGGACGGACGCAGGACGGAAACAACGCCATCACAATAGCCCCAGTGGCTTTCAGCCAGTGGAGCTAAAAATTGTCATTAAGGCACCTTTTCCCGTGATATGGCACAGATCCTTTCCATTTGAGCAATTTTCATAAGGGACCACCCAAGGAATATTTCTGCCAAGTTTGGTTGATTTTAACCCATAAGTTTAGGAGATGTCGTTTAAAGATATTGTTGACAAAATTGGCATTAAGGCGGCTTTTTCTGTGATATGGCACGGCTCCTTCCCATTTTCAATAGACTTCATCCTCATGACCTAACAAACATTCTGACCAAGTTTCATGAAGATTGGACCGTATTTGTGGCTTCTAGAGTGAAAACAAGAAATTTGTCATTAAGGCCCCTTTTCCCGTGATATGGCACGGATCCTTTCCATTTGAGCAATTTTCATAAGGGACCACCCAAAGAATATTTCTGCCAAGTTTGGTTGATTTTGACCCATAAGTTTAGGAGGAGATGTTGTTTAAAGATATTGTTGACAAAATTGTCATTAAGGCGGCTTTTTCTGTGAAATGGCACGGATCCTTCCCATTTTCAATAGACTTTATCCTCATGACCTAACGAACATTCTGACCAAGTTTCATGAAAATTGGACCATATTTGTGGCTTCTAGAGTGAAAACAAGAAATTTGTCATTAAGGCCCCTTTTCCTGTGATATGGCACGGATCCTTTCCATTTGAGCAATTTTCATAAGGGACCACCCAAGGAATATTTCTGCCAAGTTTGGTTGATTTTGACCCATAAGTTTAGGAGGAGATGTCGTTTAAAGAAAAAGTTGACGCCGTGACGGACAGACGGACAGATGGACGCCGGACAACGATCGATCACCATAGCTCCCTTGAGCACTTCGTGCTCAGGTGAGCTAAAAAGTGAATAAATTTTGGTATATATGTAATCTCTGAGCTAATGCGATCTCAAAAGTGTATATTGTTTGGCTCTTAAGTTAGAAGTAACATTGCGATGACATTGTAAAAATGGCGATTAAGCACGCTTTCTACAAATGACCCTATTCCCATTTAAATGCGTAGTGTGATTCAATATAAAATGTTTTCGTCCCGTGAATTGCACAATTATTGAATGGTCGTAAATGAACCCAAATGGTATATTAAAATCTTTGTATCTACATATATAGATGTGTGAGTTGGTTGAAATCAAATTTATTTTTTACAGTTCTAAAAACCTCACTTTTAATGAAATTTTATAAAATTGACCAGATGAAATTTGTTTGAATTTGGATATTTATTTCTCAAATATCAGGTCATTGAACAGGGAAAGATTTTAAAAATTATCACCATGTGGAATTTTTTATAATCGAGATTTAAAGATTAATTATTTGAAGTTAAAACCATGACATAGACATTCAAATTACACCTATTATTTTCCTACCTACATTTCAATTATTTTCGATCCTTAAATATAAAAAGATCAAAATTCACATAGTCTATAGTCTTTGAAAAAAAGGCTCCGAAAATTTGATTGCTGTTGTGTTGTTGATCAATGATTTCAGTAAGTATTACTTAAACGTTAATATTTTTAACTTCATTTCCCAAGCTCCACATTATGACATTACCATTAATCACAGTAAGCGTTTAAGAACATGAAGGGTCATATGTGAAAAACGTGCAAAATCATTTTCACGACATCATGGTAACGTCTATTTTATATTGAACATTTTAAGATATAAAATGTTGAGATCGCAATAAGACAAAGTTTCCATAGATATTAATATTTATGCACATATCTCAAATAATGCTATTGTCCTCAACCGTCTTAAATAAGAAAGCATACAAGTTTTGAAATAATTTAAATACATGTATGTCTGGTTTCATGAAATAAGGTACCAGTTCTTTACATATATCTTTATTGGAAATAAAGATATTCTAAAGACTACAACATTTACAACTTTTGTATTAAATATTTAAATTTATTTAGTTTTTCTCTCTTATTTTTGTTTTGTTTTTAACATTTAAATTATGGTAAAAATATCATTACCAAGATTTTCAAGTATAAACTTGTTTGACTGTATGGGAAAGGGACAATGAAACAATACAAAATAAGTAACATGGAAATTTTACCTTGAATATGACCTTTTCCTTCTGTGTCTACGTGAACGTGACCTTGATCTCGACCTTGACCTAGATCTATGATGTGACCTAGACCTGGATCTTGACCTTGACTTTCTGTCCGATTCATGAGAATGTGATCTGGATTTTGAACGGTCATACTGAAAAAAGAAAATATTTTTAACCATCAGGATTCCTCTATTATAATAATTAGGACTAAGGATTACATCAGTCTTAACCCTTTCCTGTTTTACAAAATTTTAGACCTGTCCAAATTCAAAGGTTTTGCAGACGAAAATTTAAAGTGGATTTAATTTGAAAAATAACCATTCTGTAGGGTAGAAAATAGTGTTGAAAAAGAAGAAATTGCTTGTCAGAAGCAATTTCTTCTTTTTTCACAATGATTTCTCAATCATAAAATCACAGACACGTTAAAAGCAGGGATTAAACAGCAAAGGGTTAAGCAAGGGATTCTTTCAGAACCCTTCTATATCTATTAATTTACATGTTGTTATTTTTTTTCCAATTAGAATCCGTTTCAAGGATTTCAAGGCCAAGGCCCTAACTTAACTTTATTATTTATGTCTTAAAAAAAGAAGGTGGAATTTGAACGGGTTTTAACGCTGATTTCAACAATCTTTCAGTTATATCGCAGCGGCAGACTTTAGCTGCTAGTTCATGTAAAAAGTTTGAGACCCAATTTTAAAGGTGCTTAATTAGCCAAGAAAAAAGCAGTATGTCCAGGTATATTGTTTATCAAAATGAAGCTATTTTTGAGCACAAGCCGTTGAGCAACATAAGACCGCCATAGCTATAGCAGTAAAGCCAAAACATTGTGGAGAAGCGTCATTTTGTACAGAACAAGCAACTGCATGACGGTTGGATAAAATTGGCTCATATTTTAACAAAGTACTGTCTAAAGTACTAAACAGGTAAAACATCCAACAGTAAACTTCCCCTTCTTGCATAATATCACTAATTGAAGGGCCTCTGACCCCTTCCCCCAACCTTAAAAATAACCCCCGAATTTAATAGGAAGCTTTTAACAAGAGCACCAACTACGGGTGCCTATGCTGGGCTGTTGAGTGCTGGATGGTGGGAAAAAAAATATGTAAAAAAAGGGGCAAAATTTGCATAAAATGCATCTAGAGTTATACCCCTTGATAGTATAGGTTGCTCTTTTGATGGTGAACATGTGTGCCAAGTTTTAAGTGAATGCCTTCTGAAGAACCAGAGATAAAACAAAATGTCAAAGTTTTCACGCGATGACGACACTAAGGCTATAGCAATAACTCGGGTTTTCTCCAAAAACAGCCGAGCTAAAAATATCAACCCATGACCCCACAAATCACAAGCATGGCACTCTACGTAGTTTTGATTCTACCAATAGTTTGTGAGAACAGGTGAATTTTCCAGGAAGCAGAATCAAAAGGGATTAATCTAAGTTGTATGAACTTGTTTCCTAATAGATGTAAAATAAACAAGAGGACCATGATGGTCCTAGATCGCTCACCTGAGTCTCTTTGACCCCTTAGACATCACATTAATTAAATAGGCAGATGTCAAAACGGAGATAATTTCTACATAGGATCATTACCATGGAATATTTTCAGCCAAGAGCAAGAAGATTGTGCCTTTTCGATCTTTGATTTTATGTTATGAAGGATGCACCCATCATGCTTAGATGAGCTAACAAGAGTGCCATAGTCACAAAATACACCGCCACTTTGCTTCTGTTTCACGAAAATAATTGTAGACACTACTTATTTTGACAGAACCAAATTCAAAATGACCAAGTTTCATTTAAATCAAGACAAAAAGTTAGGAGGAGTTGCCTTCACAAGGCTGCAATTTCAATAAGCCCCAGACACAGTTTTAAGGGGGCATAATTCAGGGAAATAAATGAGCCATAAAATCCTTGATCCATGTACATCTACAAATTATGGTGATGACATTGACCAAGTTTCATTTAAATAAAGACAAAAAGTAAGGAGGAGTTGCGTTCATAAGGCTGCAATTTCAATAAGCCCCAGATACTAAGTTTTAAGGGGGCATAATTTAGGGTAAAATTAATGAACCATAAAATCCTTAGTTCATATAACATCCACCAAGTTTCATTTAGATCCAGCCAGAAACTTAGGAAGAGTTGCATTCACAAGGCTGCAATTTCAATAAGCCCCAGAGACTAAATTTTTAGGGGGCATAACTGAGGCATTAAGCCCAAGAGACAAAGTTTTTAAGGGGCATAACTCAGGCAAAAATCAACGAACCATAAAAACCTTCCTTCATGCGCATCTACCAATTGAGGTGATAACATTGACCAAGTTTCAAGAAGATCCAGCCAGAAACTTAGGAGGAGTTGTGTTGACAAGAAAAGTGGACCGACGTATGGACAGATGGATGGACGGACGGAGATGATGCCAATATACGTCCGCATCCGGTGGCATATAAAAAGGATGCGCCTGCATGGAGCCTAAATATGACCCCAGGGTCTTGATATGAACAGACTTGGTAGGGGCCCACTAGATAATGCTACATTCCAAATATGAAAGCTGTGTGCCCCCTGGTTTCAGATTTTTAAAGATTTTCATTCTTTCATTCTATGTATAAAGGGTTGCACCCTCGTGGAGCCCAAATATTATCCAAGGGTCTTGATATGAACAAACTTGTTAGAGGTCTATAAGATGATGCTACATACAAAATATGAAAGCTGTGACATCTGGTTTCAGAGGGGAGATTTTTGTAGATTTTCCTTTTTTTCCCTTCTTGCTCAGAATAGCTAAAGGGGATGTGCCTGGGCAAAGCCCAAATGTGACCCCAGGGTCTAGATATGGACAAACTTGGTAGAGGCCCACTAGATGATGCTACATACCAAATATGAAAGCTGTCTGCCTTCTGGTTTCAGAGAAGAAGATTTTTAAAGATTTTCGCTTTTTGGTTCTTTGTAAAAAGGGTTGCGCCCGGGCAAAGCCCAAAATGACCCAATAGTCTTGATATGAACAAACTTGGTAGAGGTCCACTAGATGATGCTACATACCCAATATGAAAGCTGTCCGCCTTCTGGTTTCAGAGAAGAAGATTTTTGAAATTTTTCATTTTTTCACCCTTTTTGTTACGGGTTAAGGGAAAGCTTAGGTTGGATTTCATTTATTTGAACAACTTTGGTAGAACTTGACCCAAGGAACATCCCTGCCAAGTTTCATCAAGATTGGTCCACTGGCTTAGGAGGAGAAGATGTTTAAAGAAATTGTGGACGACAGATGATGGACGCTGCACAACCGACCACGAACGTTGTACGATCACAAAAGCTCACCTTGAGCACTTTGTGCTCAGGTGAGCTAAAAAGTTTAAACCAGTTCATGATAAAAAGAGTAGCCTAATGTTCACTCGCCCATAGCCCATTCATTTTGGGCTGGGCGTGTGTACAGGTGAAAAAATGCCTATTCACCCAATGTTGACAGACTTCACGAAATAACCATATTTTTTACTGGACAGTGGGTCTGGTAAATTTAAACTTTTTACCAGACCATACTTCAACCAGGTAGAACAAGAGAACACATTGTTTTATGAAGCTAGATTTTACAGGTCAGTCGGTCCTGTATTCATGAACAACTTATCAGACTGGCACGATTTTTACAAGACATGTCAGTGGACTGGCGGTATTTCCTGAAGTCTGTGCTTATAAGTTTTGAACTCTGGCAGTCTGGGTCCTTCAGTGAAAATGGATACTCAGTCTTGTTCCCTGTAGCTGGCTACTACAACCATGTTTTTTTGTTGCTTTTTGTTTCTTCTTTTTTTTTGCCTAAAAGAAACAAGAGCCTCTTACCTCTTCTTGACTTTTCTGTTCTGGCTCTGGTGAATGTGCTTCCTGTTAAAGAATAATCAATTTTAATTAGCAAATTACAAATATTCATTCTTATAATATGACCTATGTCCCCGGAGTAAAATAACCCCGTTGAATATTTTTGATATTACACGGGTCATATTACACTAGTGGAATAACTATGCAAATTAGCTCAAAGCAAATAGCAAAACTATTTTGTAACTACGAAAATGACGTCATAATGTATATATTGTGATGTCAGTTTTAAACAGAGTTTTGCTGAAAATTGAAATGTTGAATTTCAAGAATTTCAACTATTTTTGGCACAAAATCGGGCCATATTATAAATAGATTATTAAATTGTGCTCATAAAATACAGAATATATTAAACTTGTCATCTTAAACAGATAAAAACTCGACGCAGCCTCAATTTTATCTGTTTGTCGATGACTCATTTAATAAATACGGTATTCCATGACCACTCATTCAATATCCTCTAATAAGATACCAGTTATCTGCCTAGGTTTTGAAAGTAAGGGAACAATATCCCAATAGTCTAAAATAACTAGGGACTTCTGAAATTTTAAGAAGTGGACAATGGTGCAAAAACGCTATCTTGGCATATCACCAAAATACTACGCCATATTGCAAGATTTCAATTACAATTAACAACATTGTAAAATTGACAAGATGAATAGTTTTAGAATGATTTTAGAATGAAATTGAATGGGTGTGTTGAGCAAGTTTTGAGAGAAATTAAAGGGAGGTATCCAGTATTGTTATTTTTCACTTAAAATCGTCACCAGCCAATAAAATCGTAGAATAAAAGTTGTATTAAATGGTGATTGTCTAGAACTATTGTTGAAATGTTTTCTAATGATATTGGAGCATTTCTGATCCATTTGAGTGAGTGTTTTGAATGAATGAATTGAGAGCTGAGTGAATGATTAAGAACGATTTTGATTCAGAAAAGGTATCAAGCTCATCATGTTTTTAACTGTAACACGTATACTTATATAAGCCAGCAGGACCCCAAAGGAGCTTTAAGAAACTTAGAAAATTTAGCTAATGTCACAGAATATTTCTTCTTTTGTGCCACCATACCTGTGCTGCGAGATTCTTTTGAGTTTTTAGTCTATATAGCACTAATGAGAAATAATCATACAAAGTCAATCAAAATTAATGTTTCTTATTTGTAAACAGAACATGTACTAAGTGACCATTCTTTTGAATGACCATTTTTTTGCAGGTCCTGTATGGCTGCTTAATACACTTTTTACTTTACTTCCATTTTTTTTCTTTATAACTAGAACACCTTCAATTCTCTTTAAATAAGGCAGATTTGTCATTCATTGACTTCAGGAAAAACCAAGGTTTTCTCTTGGAATTTATATTTTTGTTATGGCTTTAACACAGCTTTTTACAATCTTTCAGTTACGTTGTGGTGGCTTGAGCACCTTACAATGGATTCATGGCATTTTCATTATCAACCCATTGGTGGGTACCTGGTTGTGACTCGACCAACTGTGAACCAGGGCTTGAAAATTCTTGAAATTTCTACTTGTCCTGCTATATTAGAAAACATAGTGATACATTAATTTCATGAGTGAAATTTTGCAAAATCCACTTGTCCTGCTTATATAGACAAAGTAGGAAAAAATCATGCAGGACGTGCGGACGAGTAGAATTTTCAAGCCTTGCTGTGAACAGTTGACTGTATGATATAGTCTGTTTTTTCTAGCCTCCAGCTGCCCTCTCTCATTGGTTAACTATTATCAACCCATTTGTGGAAGACAAAATTATTAGTCAGAAAGGATGTTTGCGCACTGCTGCTATTGGGAACTGAAACTGGAACCTTTGTAATGATAGCCAGGTACTCTACAAAAAGTGCAATATAATGGCATTTTTTTTTCTTTCGTTTTTTTTTTTTTTTAAATTAACTAGATACCCTCAAGATAAACATTCTGACTAATTTTGACTATGATTGAGCCAAATTTATGACATTTAGAGCAGGAATTAGATTTGATCTTCTTACTTATCTATCGTGTTTTGATTAAAAAATCTTATGCCTGTGTCTTGTCAATTTTACCCTTCTTGTCGTTTTGACCCTTTAAAAATTACCAAATTCATACGCTTGTTGATCATCTGACTGTTCTATAACAGGTTTAATTATTTTAAACTAAGTTTCTGATAGCGAAATATCCGATGTTTGTTCTAACTTTTTTTAAATAGTTACCATAGAAATAATGATGAATATAACAGATATTAAATTTAACATATTAACAAAACAAAAACAGTTGATTACTTTCGTTTTGACTCCCGAACTAGACAGGAAAAATAGAAAATGTCACCTGCGCATGCTCAGGGCCTAAACATTCACGCCCCCTATCTAACCTAAGCTGCTTTGTAAAAATATCTCTGGACCCATAATTCACCTGACCAATCAGAAGGGTCGAATTGACAAGACAATCAAATTAGAACAGCTACCTAGGTTATTCTGGTGCAGAAAGCTTCACTTTCTATATATCCTAGACAATCTTTGAATATGTATTAAACTGTTCATATGACATTTCAAATTTTCATTACTAACAAGATGTGTTTGTGAAACACGAATGCCCCCCTAACAGCATTTTTTTTTTAAAGTTTGACCTTGACAGATGACCTTGACCTCGTCACATGACCTTGACTTTGGTGTACAGCTTAGTTTGTCAAATACTTTTCGAGAAAGGCAAAGGTTATGTTTTCGGGTTAAGTTTTCGGACGGACGGCAGACATGAGTAAAACAATATGCCCCCCGATCTCTCGATACGGGGGCAAAAACAGTTTAATAATATACATTATGATTGCGCATGCGTTATGTTTTATTTCTTAAGGGGTCGAAAACACAGGTCACAAGGCTAATTATTCTAAATTAGATACAATAACGTATCCCTCCTTTGATAATCTGATGTGGGAGGGATACGACGCGGTCCTTCTTTATTCTATGTTGCAGCGCCCGAAGTGATTCACTCTGGGCACTTTAAGGTCAATTTTTGGAATATGTGTTAATGCTATAATCACTATTTTACAATCTAAACCTACCCTGGTAATTTATTAATGAGTCCCAATAAAAATTTATCGGCTCAAATTTAAATATCCAAAGTATTTCACTTTTAATTAGTATCGCTGTCAGAAAATCATACTTTTCCCTTCAAAGTCAGCCATTTTGGGTTGATGTTATTGAAAATCTCATGAGTTCTCCCGTTTTCCGCCAAAATTCAGCTAATGAAAAATCAGGTTGCCATATTTGGGAGCCGTAGTATTTTTTTTAAAACAAACTCGCTTTGATCTTTATAAAATATGAAAATTGAATGAAACATTTTGTAAAGTCACTTAAAGTCACGTAAGGTAGTAGATAGATACAGGCTACTGGATGCTTCAAATTCGCAGAGGTTTTGAAAGGTAGGTAAAAATAGCTACTATGCTTTTTACCCAGCACCTGTTTTGACAGCATGAAATAAGTAAACAAATTGATGTCACGATAAATCACATGATCAACATAACTGTCATGGCCTCCAAAATTCGAAAACTTGAACAATTGAAAAAGAAAAACACTTTTTTAAGGACAATACAAGTGATGTATTGTCCTTTAACATTATTTGCTTTCAAAACTAAGGTTAGTATGACATTAGTTCTTAGATAACCTCTCAGTTTGAAATACAGAAACTTGATAACTGCAACAAAAACCAAATAGGGTGGAAATTGTAGCCCTCGACCGGCAGCATATCAGAGAGAGGGGTACATTATTGCAGCTAATTCTAGATCTTCATGACCTCAGATTATTTTTCATAAGTTTGGTTGGATTCTGCTTAATAGTTTGTGCGCGATTCCTGATACCATTTCAATCGAAGACTTCTACATAATAACTTCTTTAAGTCATTATAAATAGAAATGAGAGTAAATTTGCAAATTTGAGCAAAAACACGCGGTAAAGTAAATCGCGAAAACCGGTGACATACAGTAAAGTTTAAGGGTAAAGTTTAAGTGGTTTACTGGCAATGAATTATTGTACTAGACAGAAAACATTGGCTATGTAATAAAGTACAGTTTACTCCACATGCTACTTACGCCGTTTTCGCTCATTTTTGATGGTTTTACCGTTTATTTAATTGAGTTTCGTTTTCAATCGTCTCCTTGATTTTCACAATGAATTCTGGGAAAACAAAAGTTGGCTTGCTCGACCAGCTCGGAAAAATTCGAATGCATTAACTGACGTGATGGTCAGAAAAAGAGAATTGCAAAAGCCCTCCCAGAAAATCAAAATGAATCATCGTTTTTTATTCTAACTTTAATATAATAGGTTGTTGCATTGGTAATTTTGCTAAACGATGTATCTTGAACAGCTAGGGCTCACAAATTGATGTAGATCTACTTCCTGGGGGAAAAACAAGTCCGTCTACAGCCTTCTCTGTCCCCAATGAACGAAAATTGCAAAATGTATTTGACGCATTCAAAAAGATGCAAAAAATGGCGAATCGATTGGTTAGACAGGTACTACAGTCGAACCATGTGGTAGACTGGTAAGTCTGTTCCAGCTACGCTACTCTCCGATAATGTATCGATAGATTGAGACAGGCTCGCCAGTAAAACAATGCGGTTTTTATTATAGTCGACAATGGAACCAGTCTTTCATTAGGTTAAAGTATTTTGTAGCATCCAAATATGGGTGGGTATAAAACGCAGACAGTATAGAATATATAGTAACGCATACGATATAGAATAAAGAGGGATTGCAGGCAAGGGTATAAAACGCAGACAACATAGATAAAGAGGCAGTATGCTGTTACTCAGACGATATAAAGCAAAGAGCTTAAATTTCCATTCATTTTTTAACACTTTTTTTTTTACTTCGCTTAGTTCAAAATTAACTTTGTCGACGTAACTGAGAATACTTTTGTTATAAAAAAGATGCATGTATCCATTATCAATTTGATTAAACAATAAAATTTAATATAATTATTAATTTGTGTATCTATTTCAAAAGCTTATTTAAAAATTGCGATTTTTGCTGCGCTTTAAGAAATGGTAAATTTTTTAAGTTTTAAAAAAATCAACTTTAAACGTTATAACTGAGAACGCTATGGTTATAAAATAATATATGCATTTTTCATGATCACATATAATTTTGATTTCATCGATGCATGTTTTGATTTATTTTAATTTATCTTTTTTTTTTTTTTTTACAATGAAGATTACTAGTAAGTAATACGCAATTTGAAATAAGGCATTAGAACGTTTCTGAATTAATAGTCTAAACAAAATAGTGATTTACGTTAAAAATCGACTTCATCCAAGATAAAATTATTATGTTTTCAATCTTTACATTTTGTCTGAAAATTTTCACATGAATTTATAGATGTAGAGGTCCGAGGTTTGTGTGCACAAATTGTAATCACCATTCCTTGACATACGATCTTTCGATATAGGAATAGTATCTTTGAGAAAAAAGCTATAACAAGGTCCATAAATATACATATGTTTATTTAGGCTCTGTGCGTGTAAATAGATTAATAGTCAGAAACAGATCAGCCATCTGACGCTTTCCAATCAACTCAATTCAATCGAATCCATTTAGTCTCGACGGCGGCACTCGTCCTTTCCGAAAGTGAATACTTTTTATAAAAGAGAAACGAACAAGGTCAACACGAGAAACACAGAATCTGCTCGTTCCAATTATTCGTTCACTTGTTTTTACTTCTTTAACCATTATACTATATTTAACACTGCACGAAAAGACAGAATTTGTCGATACTGTAATACAAATTGAGTCGAAACCGAAAATCACTTTTTACTTATTTGTCCAAAATACTCCGATTTTAGAAACAATTATATAAAAAGATACTATCATACTTGGCCTACTTTTCAAAAATTTACGAACCTTATGACAAACAAATCGAAGTCTGTTGTTTCAAATTTAGCAAAATATCTTAATTGCGCATTTTCTCGTAGAAATTGATAAAATATGTTCACGTTTACTATACTGTTCTTCTGTTAATCCATGCACTTCTTATTTGTCTAACTTACATTGATATTCGCTGTAAATGTTGTAATATTGTTTAATGCAATAAACTTTTTGGATTGTAATGTATTGTATATTGCAAAAGTGCATTGGTCGATCATTATGCAAAGTAATAAGGTTAAGATGTGAGAAACATACAATTTTGCCAATGAATACATGAACTAACCAATATATTTTTTTAACCCATACCATATTTCAACCTATCCTAGAGAGAGAGGCAATGGATTCTAACCACTGCTACCCAATTACAGCTGGGTGGACTGAGGCAAATAGTCTATTAAGCCTCTTGCCCAAGGAAACGCCTCGTCTTCATCAGGACTCGAACCCACGACCGCCGGGTCACGGGTCAAGTGCTCTATCAATTGAGCTATCGAGGCAGACATAGTTAAACGCTACTGCCATTTAACAAGGTAATCTAGACAGGTGACAAACCGTAATATACATCAGTGATGTAAGGTGTTAACCACGCTTTTTAAATTCCGATTAACATTTAGACGCGCGTCCAGTCGGTAATTTTACATTTTGTCGGTAACAATTTAAAACGCTTTTAGATGGTAGCTTCCGAAAATAATGTAGCGACATGAAAAAAATTGATAATAAACGGAGTGTCCTCGTCATCCGTAGATGGACAAGTTTCAGTGAGTGATCACCTGAGTTGAAAAATTTGACTGTTGATCACTTTCTTAAACTCAAACGTCTCTGAATCTATATTTGACTGTAATCGAATATTTAGAGCAAAAATTGATCTTAGCCTGAACAGCTTGCTTCCCAACCGATGTAAAATGAAATCGGATTTGACAGATTAACAACTTTTCTTATATTTGATAACGTTACATTTCAAGTTGTAGTTACGAGCTTTTGGAATAAGACCGACTATAAAAATAAGTTTGAAAAAATGATAGCATTATCACCAGTTCATGTTTATATAAACGATCTCTACATTTTTAAATCCATGTGACAAAATGTCATAACGTTGAAAAATCATAATAATATTTCTTTTTTTTTTCCACCGTAATTCATTATTTTGTTTTGATTATTTATTCAGACACTCTCACAAGCCTTATTTCAAATTGCATATCATGTAATCGTCTATTTGTAAAAAAAATAATCTAAAATTTTCATCCATTAAATTGTATTGTTTAATCAAATTGATAATAATACATGCATGTTTTCACAACCAAAGTATTCTTAGTTATGACGTTAAAGTTAATTTTGAACTAACCATTTCTTAAAGCGAAGCAAAAATCTTAATTCTCGTGAATTTATAAGCGTTTTTATAAATAAAAAACACAAACGAGTAAAATAAAAAGCGCTAGAAATTGCTTGAAATTTAAGCTCTTTGTTTTATATCGTCTACGTAACAGCATACTGCCTCTTTACCAATGTTGTCTGCGTTTTATACCCCTGTCTGTAATCCCTCTTTATTCTATATCGTATGCGTTACTATATATTCTATGTTGTCTGCGTTTTATACCCACCCTCCAAATATTTCGAAATATTGCGTAAGTCCTACGATAGTAATGAGGACGAGTTGATATGAAATAAGGCAAAGCATAGAAAACGGACGAAAGAAAATAAACTTTATTAAGTGACATTTAGATACCTAAATAATATCAGAGACAAAGAATTACATTTATATATTTATATCTCTGATAATATTCATCTTTCGGAGCTCACAAACTGTACTAGAACAAGTAGAAACACCAGAACCTTTTACGGGTACCTGCTAAGGCACTTTTACCCCAAAACAATGTTGTTTCTGAGTCTCTGTACCAGGTTCTATAGTTTTCATGGAATATTGGCACTTCTTTATGACTGCCATAGACCTTGCCATCTACCTTTATTAAATCAAAAGTATCTCAATTTTTAAAATCGCAAGGCATTGCATCACATACGGTCTCCGCAAAGTGCGCTGTGACCATACAATGCCTTTCTTATGTATGTGTGGCCACTTCAACCTATGGTTGCCTATCTTTGACGCACTTTATATACTGTCTCGATCTAGGTTATCAAGATTTGTGATTTCCCTGTAAATGCTGTACAATTACGGGAAGGGCACATCATGTAAAACATGATATTTTTAAATAAATTTTCCTTGATAATCATCTGGTTTTAACCTATCTATTTTACATCTATTAGGAAACAAGTAATTACAACTCCGATTAATCCCTCACGACTGCACTTATGTGCAACCTAAGATTAGCATGTTTAAATAACAAAACATGACAAAATAGAAATCCCTTAACTATCTGATATTGTGATACAAATACATGTAGTTATCTGGTAAGTGTTGGCGGATATATGAGTTATCAGGTAAGTTGTGGCAGATCTATGCTACCATGAGAGACTATTATTTTGTAAGTAAAATATTTCTCATAAATACCAATTTTTCTTTCCTTTTTATCTTTTTAAATGTTCTCATTTTCTAATTGAGTCCCCTTTCTGACATAATAAGTATTTTGGGTTATTGTTCATCACAGGTGATCCAAATTTTCATGTCCCTACGATTGTATTTTCTGATGAACTCTACTCTTTTAGAAGTTTTTATCAGTTTGACAAACAAACTGAACAAGTTTCATCATAAATGCGCTAAATGTGAGGCCCTTAGAATGTTAACAAAGAAAGTGTCAACAGGTATCCTTTCCTTATGTTTTCATATGGAATATTTCAAATTTTAATTCATACGATTCATCTTAATGACCTGACAAACATTACTATCCAATATTCATGAATTGTCTCCCCTATGATATAAACAATAAAGAGAGTTGATGACGAACGACTTATGAGGGATATCTAATGATAACGGAACTCACCATACTGAAGCCCGATTTGCCTTTACGAGCTTAATAAAGTATGAGGGGGCCGAAACTGCATACTTTCAGTGCTCTAAATAAGGGCAAAAATCAGGAATGTTTTTAATTCCATGTTGGAATTTCAGGATTTTTTTTTACAAAGTAAGTCATTTCAACCCCACACACTCACACAGACTCACTTTCCTTTTCCTGTACACTTTGTAAATGCTTGTTTCCATATCAAAAATAACTTTAAATTTTGCTCCCAAAGTCTATCAGTCTTGGTAGTTTTTTAAGAGTAAACGACTTCCAAGCGTTAAAACTTCTCGCTTTGAATTTAAGCTGTAGGTACGAGCTTTGGTTGCAAAATCACCTTTTATCACTTTCATCAAATACATTATGGAAACTGATATGAGAAACTGTGGAGTTTCTATTTGGAATCGATCCTAAGATGTATCCTGCGCGTCGGGCCTAGGAAATGCGGCTTACTCAAACTTTAGTTACGATGTTTTGGCATCCGGCGATATTACGGAAACTGATGATAAATGCAGCTTTATTGTTATCGCACTGTCGTTCTAAGGGTGAAGAAAGTACTAGGTAGTGTACAAATAAATGTTCGAAACTTATATAAAATTACGCAGAATTATCCGAATAACAGAAGACAAGAAAACCTGGTCATTTGAAATCCCTCGTCAGACATGTTGCTGCAGACACTTTATTAGTTATACGGTTTCTTGCCGGGGTATATGACGATTTATTCCCGGCTGGAAAAATGATGTCACCCGAGCCGTAGGCGAGGGTTGACATCATTTTTCCAGCCGGGAATAAATCGTCATATACCCCGGCAAGAAACCGTATTACGAATTTATTATACTTCAAAGTTTTAGGGCTAAATATCTGTCTTTTGTCTATTTTATGCGTTCGTATAAACCGATTTCTTTTAAACCACCAATATCCCTTATTGCACCCCTATGAAAAGTAAACATGTACAAAGTGACGTAATATATTGTTGTGACGTCACACTTCTACACTCTGCGCTTTTGTAATATGGAAGCGTTTGTTGGCTGAAACTGCGAGAAACTTGGCACTTTAAATGGATAGATTTGTACAAATTTAAGGTATTTATTGACATCTATATCATTTTTTATTTGCACATTATTAACTGACATCCTTTTCAACTGTATCCTAGTGTGTATATTCGGGATGTGTTATCAGCGAATCGAGAGAAACATGGCTGCCATTACCGTTTTGATTTTTTGTCTAAGTTCACGTCGAGGCGCCTTAAGAAAACATTAGAGGTAATACCGGAGCGGCCGTAGCTATCAATGTTTGTCAGGACAGCATTAACCAATGAAAATGCTAGAATTTTCTTTGCAGTATAATAAAATATGACATCATTGGGATTTCCCCGTGCTCTCTGAAAATGTCGTTTATAAACGAGGATAGTTGATTCACATTTCGGAAATGTTTTCCGGTAGCGTCTATTTTCACTTCGTATAAAATACCCGTAGATCTATTTTAAGACTTATAGAAAGGGAAATTTCGAAATTATATCGGTCAGAGCTGTATAAATTACGTTTGATCTTACGAATAATTCCCTGATTTGAATTTCATTTGTTTCAATAGGCCAATCAAAGGTATTCCTCGCCATCTGCATCCGACAAAGAAAGGAAATGACAGAAGCGGTAATGGCGCATCGCTAACCCGACAAGATTGTGTAATAATTTATCGACAGTGTATTACCCATCGCGTTACAAATGACTTTATTTAGTCAGCAACAATATGTATGTTTGCCTTGATTATCGATTTTTTGCACGTGTGGACTTACTTTAAATCCTTTATTTGGTAAAATCGTAAATCGTTCGGGGTCTAATAACAATCGGTTGAATCGTTTTTACATTACGGGAGAACTACTTTTTATGAGGAAAAACATTCATGTATTAAGTGGCTAAGTCACCGAGGGCAGTTTGCACACATTTGAACTTTGAGGCTTCCTCAAAATGTTGTATGTAAACTAAAGCCAGCAAAGCTAAAAACACAGTTTTCCCCTAATACAGCACTAACAATATCAAATTTAGGGGCAAAAACTAAGTCAAAGCTCAAATGCCATCAAAGGTATATCAGGGGCCTCTTTCAAGAAAAATATCGTACGATTTATCTTATAAATATCGTACGATTATATTTAAGACGGTCGTAAACGGCTTTCACAAAAATATCGTTGAAAATCGCAGATTATCGTAAAGTTGATCTTTCACATCTGCACGTGCTGATCATATGATATAAACTTCCGCGTTAGTGGGTATATTGTCCGCTTTTTAAAATATTAAAAGGGGTAAATCAGCAAACTGACCATAGAAAAGCCATTTACTTGTATATTAATGCATATGTAACAAGGATTTTTAAAACTCAATTCGTCGAACTACACATTTCTCATCGATATCAAAATATCTTTGTCATTATAATTATGCAAGTGCTCATAATTGCATGGTAACTTTAGCTTACAATTTTGATTCCCTTTCCAATGAAAGTATACCGACTGTCGCGCCGAATGTGGAGCATTGGAACATTGGACCGCATTGTAAAAATGCAGATGTTCTAGTTAATGATCATCTGCACCAAGTTTTCGGTGTATGACTTTATCATCATTATATTTTATCATCATTGTTGTTTGGTTGGTTGGTTGATTTCTGGTGAAGTTTTAGCATGTGTAAGAATACAATATTTTAAAGGGGTAAGATGAAAAAAAGGCTCATCCATTTTTCTTATATGTAATTGTTCAAATCTGTATGGTTCTGTGCCTATATGGAAGGTATCGAAACGAACTATAGAAGGGTGGTATTGAAATGAACTCTAGATGGCTATTATATTCTATCGCTTTAATTCAAAATTACCGATAACTCTAACTTCGGTTCTAGTACAGTGCTCGTTGTCGTATCCGTGTAACTACAACAGTTACATGAAGCTTAGACATGTTTCATCTGGCTTAATGTTGCCGTTCAATTATTGTATCTTCTTGATTATTTGCTCAGTTCATCTTTGACGAAAAGAGAGAGAAAAAATACCGAGTGCAGCGGTTTTGTTGTTGATGATGATGTTATTGTTGTTGTTAATAAGAAATCCCCCTATTTATCAAGAATTGTATGGTTTTGGCTTTAGGCTGTGGATTTTTCCTTTTAATTTATGTCATACTTGAAGCATGAAACACAGAAATCCATATTGCATAATGCGAGAGTAGTTTTTTTTTTTAAAAGTAAGTAATTTATATATGCTTAAAAAATCTATTGATTTGGTATCTCCCACTTTCTGTGTCACTAAGAAGGGTAAGCAAACGTTTTCAGTCATGATCACAAAAGGGTCGATTCTTACGGTAAATAAACAACTGAATACCACTATGTAAACATTCTGCGACAACCGTACGATTATCGCAGAGTAAAATCAAACTTCGAAATGATGGTGCATCAGTTGTTTTCAATATATCTCGTTTATTACACTATATTGTACTTGGAAATTTGGCATGTGCATAGCTAAATAATTGTTCTAACATCCGCGAGAGCTAGAAAGGAATCCGAAAAAATTAAGGCTAATAGGGACAAAATCGTAAAATTTGCGACTGGTCTGAAGGTGTCGTATATTTTATCGTAGATTTCACGATACGACGCATTTCTTGAAAGCCAAAAAGTTTCTTGAAAGCCAATTTTTATCGTACGATTGCGATACGACCAAATTTCAATCGTAGGACCTTTCTTGAAAGAGGCCCCAGGATCATCAAAAGTCCACATGAAGTGGATGGAGGTCTATAGACGTTCCTAGTTTTCAGAAAATATAACAATAATTGACGTCTAAAAGGGGGGGGGTCAACAGAGAATTGGACTCTAATAGGATTTCTATACCAGTAAAAACTCTTGTTTATGGATATAACTAAGTAGATCTACTCCATCTGGATACTGAAGCTCTGGCCTCTTATATCATCATAAAATCTATCACCTTGTATTTCAATATATTCTGGATAATCAAGACCCGTTTTGAGTGAGCACTTACGGTTATTTCTGGTATGTAAAATTCACCACAGGTACAAATTAGGTAAGAAAAATATGAGTTTTTTGGTGAAAAGCCAAGAACAGAGCCGTCTTAGAATTTTAAGTTTCAAGTTTTTTTAGTTTTAAAATTCCTGTCCGGTTTTCCATTGACATTACCGGTCTTCTTTTGGTGTGCCAGGTTTTCCTTTGTCCTTCTTTTTTTTCGTTCCTTTGTGTTTTATTTCCATCCACCCGTTTGGAATTATTTATTACTCACAATCTATGAATTCGAAATCAGAAAATGTTATTTGGGGAAGACTTTTTCAACATAAACCTTAAGCTTCCTATGAAATGTTTATATTTCTCGAGCGTGGTTTAAAAAAAAACCCTTTTCCAAAGTGCATTAGGAAATCTTCGGCGATTACCAAAGTTGCGGATTTTTCCAGAATATTTAAATTAACTGGTACATGTACCCGGGACGTAGTAGCTTTTGTTCGTTGTAAGTTTCCCGCAAAAATTTGTTTCTGGATTTGCAATGTTTGTTTCGGTTTCTTGTTTGTAAAAAAATGCGGGATCAAATGTGGAATCGACCTTCAAAATTGTGACAAGTAATTTTTGCTGAATCAGTTTGTATCTTGTCTTCAGCGAGGGTGAGTTAACTGCTCTCAAAATCACTTTTTCGATTTTTTTTCACCCAGTCGGAAGTAGTTGTTGATTGCAAGTCAGCCGCCACCATAGCGCAGTTGGTTAGGCATAAGACTTTCAATCTGGAAGTCGTGGGTTCGATCCCCGGTGGCGGCAAATATCCTTTCCGACGTTTGTCTTTCACCAATAGGAAAGGGTGTAATGGTAGTACAGGTGAAAGAAACACCAGGAATCCATTGTTAGGTGCTCCGGCCGCCGCGATATAACTGCAAGATTGTTGAAAGCGGCGTTAAACCCATTCAAACAAACAATGATTGCAAGTCAATGGTTGACCTGTACACAAAATCAATATGGCCACTGAAAAGTCTTCTGGTAGTAGGAGTTGATTTATATTGTTCTTTGTTTTCCTTCTATATTTCTTTTGTTTCCTGTTTATATTTACCCGTAAGCTATAGGCGGTCTTCAGAACGGGCCGAACGCCCATATGAAACGACCTGAAACAGCCATAGATCTTGACCTCCATCATGGAATTTGTTTCGATCATTTGATGTTAAGTTCTAGATCTAGTCTAGCTTGAGTTACACATAAAACCCGTCCTTTAATGAGAAATCGATATAAACTTTAATAAAAACAAAGATCTGTGTCACTCAGGTACAGAGGTCACTTCAAGAATGCAAAACACACTGTAAAAAGGAAAAAAAAGAAAATTACTTGGCAGACATAGTTGGATATGGATGTGACACTTCTGGTGATGACGCGAGTTTTTCTCTGAGTTAATCGTTAGTCTGATTAGAAATAGCCGAAAAGATAACCGAGGTATTTAAGTGCCGTTAAAGATTTGCCGTTTCAAATGTTAAAAACAATTAACCAAAGATTAAATATTTGGATTAACAATTATTTTCGCGCCTATCAATTAATTGTCTAATACATATTTTGATTATGTTTTCTAAGACCACATCCAGTCAACACAGACAATCATAGTAAGCGTAATTATCCAATATGCGCCGACAGTCAAGCCCGGCAGCAGACCAAACATCGCCAACTTACAGAAGGCCGTTAACAGACATCAACAAAAAAGCCCTCAAAAGGACACCGAAAGCTTTGATTTCGATGTAAGCTTTCTTTCAATTATTCTTTATTAAATTTATCAAATAAGTTATTAGCTTTCATTATTTTTATCAACTTTTAAAATAGGCAATTGCGTTTTATTTCATATTATAACATTGCGTTTTTTACAAGTTATTATAATATCAACTTTTCCAAAACAACATTTTGTTTTTTTGTTTTTTTTTTTTTTTTTTTTTTTTTCATTGCATACGATACTTTTATGTCATTTCAGCTCATTTACGGATTCCTTCCGGAGAATTTCGCCAAGAAAGACATACGAGTCGACAACCAGCGCCACATTATCATCGCTACTGACCAATAGCTATAGAGATCCTTTCAACCGCAAAAGTATGGTATCTCGACGCTACATTTAAGACAATTCGTCAACCATTTGAACAGCACTTCTACGCTCTTAAAGACATTAAACACGTACCATAAGTACTGATGTCCTCACGCATGTAAAAGATTATAGAAAGGTAAGACGATCACTTTGATTAATCCATATTTACAATTGTTTTAACGGAGAATTAAAGTTACTTTCTCGCTATATTATTTGAGAGGGATATATGAAATATTGCTATCTATTTACTAGATAAATCGAGGTACAATTATTAAATGATCAATAAAAAAAAATAAAACTTGAATACCTTCAACATCCCTTGAATAGACGTATCGCAATTTCTCAGTTAATGATTTCTATTCCAGGTGTTGAAGAATTTAAGAAAAAATGTTAACAACCACCGCCCTTAGGGAATTCGTCATTGATTTCGAGGCAGCCAAAGGGGCGCAGTCAGGGTCCAGTTCCCCGAGTCATCCACGAAGGGCTGCGCCTTTTACTGTTCATAGGCTGTTTAGAGACATGTTCAAAGTCTTGGACTGCAGGTAATTTAATTTTTAATAACAACACCTAAAATTTCCAGTTATTCAATTTGAAAACAATATCTTTTCGCCTAATATGTTGTAAATTATACCTATATATAAAGTTTACTTGAATAAAACATGTTTAAACTAAACCAAATTTTACCAGCGAATATTCGAACTTTCAAATAAATATTTCTTTTACGACTTTTATTTCCTTTAAATTTTGATTTCCGTTTATGTTTCTTTCAGCCTCAGTATTGACAGAAAGAAAGTGTCCATAAGTTCGTTCAAAAACTGATGGCGTGATGCTTTCTACCAGGTGACTACATTCCTTCAGTGTTCAACAAACTTAAAGATTCTATCGACAGTCACGGAGCTCTATAGTTGACAGAGCTTCTAGAATATAAAGGAAATCCACTTTGTTGAACAGCAGTTCTTACCAACTGGATCTTTGTCAGTCCATATAAGATCAACAGTAACCAACAATGACGTTGAGGGGTGGCACGATAGGTAAGTTAAACATACATCTTGGTTCAATCATAATTATTTAAAAACAACAACAATATGTTTTATAAATACGTTATAACAGATAAATATAGATAGAAGACGTAATAGTGAAAAATTGCATTATTCTTTCTGTTATCGTTTGATAGTATATGTGTCTCATTTAGTTTTTCAAATTATCAAGAAAGTATGTCCAATTGATAATATAAATAATTTTCAATTCAATAGGGAATCCAAATGATCAATTCACGATAACGATGTCGACTACGATTTCCAAAAGTTAAATAGCAGTCTGTATCCTATACGGTATTATTGAATGTGTTCGTGTATGTACGCAACCAATAAAATGCCATTTTAATTTATTTACAGATTGAACAAGAAAGCTATCAATCTATGTCTATACATGCTAGTTAAACTATTAAAAGAAGAAGCAAGCCTACTGCCGCTCCAGAACAAGCAAGTATCTGAAGGGAAACTTAAAAAAATTCAGCCAAAAAACTCTACATCATTTCAAGCTAGTTTATTTAGTGGGTTGAAGAAATAAAGAGAGGGAGGTATTTTCGTCAGAAAATTGTTAAAATTGTGTGCGAGACAGGTGTATGTGTGCGATGAGTGAGTGTGCCATTTACCATTATCTGTGTTGAATTATTCCGGCATTATGGTTGGACGATGATCACATCTCATATGATTGCCTTGTTGAAAATTTCGAATTTATGAAATAGACAAATCTTCAGCAATAAATGTAAGGTAAAAATATAGTAAATAGAAAAAATATCACCGTGCACCCATTTTTTGGAAATTTACTTGTTTTGTGCTTTCGACTTTTAAAACGTTATTTTTATCGTGTCCTTTAATAAAATATTACGAATATAATGTAATTCATTCATTTTTGACTTCTTTTTTTTCATCGAACAAGATGCCCATGAGAGCCTGAGACCGCTCTTATGACTCTCTGAAAGCCTATGTCGTGATAGTTCTATTCTAGATATGAGCCGCCACCATAGCGCAGTTGGTTAGGCATAAGACTTCCAATCTGGAAGTCGTGGGTTCGATCCCCGGTGGCGGCAAATATCCTTTCCGACGTTTGTCTCTCACCAATGGGTAGATAATCGTAAACCTATGTGAGATAGCAGTCGGAGGCTAGGAAAGGATGTAATGGTAGTACAGGTGAAAGAAACACCAGGAATCCATTGTTAGGTGCTCCGGCCGCCGCGATATAACTGAAATAATGTTGAAAGCGGCGTTAAACTCCATTCAATCAATTCAATCAATCAATCTATTCTAGATATACAAAGAAAAATCCATGAAAATATATCCATAATTGAAGGCGTAGTTGTGTTGACAAGGAAAAACGCCCCTTTTCCCATGACGCCGCATAATTGCACCAAATGGCAAAGTTGTGGCTATGTTTACAGGAGATATATTTTGTTTCAGTTTCAAGACAATCCATGCATAATTGTAGAAGTTGTGAAAACCACGTGACTACATTGCGATTTCCGCACAAACGCCGAACGGGCATCTGAACGACTTTTGTTAAAGGCTTATAAAAGAATCTTACACCAACACCGTAGCAAATAGCATGGCTTTGAAAAATCATATAAAAGCATTGCAGGTTTTTATTTGACACAATTCTTCCCCAAAATGAGTAGATATGCCTTTCAATAGACTTTTTTTCTGTTTCTTAAAGGCCGAGGTGACACTTAGGAAAAATGTTATAACTTCTACATTTTTGATGGGTTTCAAAATGGTTTGGTACAGATGTTCCCCTCAAGGTGTAGAAGTGTCATTTTTAATTGTTATGTTTGCAGGTAAACGAGGATAAATAATTTGACATAAAGCCCCTTTTCCTATGACACAGCATATTATCTTCATATATCCGAGTCATGCACCTGGTCACTTCATAACGGACTTTCAATGAGAATTTAATAAAAGTATATCTATGAATAAAAGAGGAGTTGTGTGTTAACGAGGAAGTAAACATTCAACCCCCTATTGCTTGACGTGGAATTTCGCTAAATGGAAAAATAAATGTGACAATGGCCACATAATGAGAAATAATCGGTTTAGTTTTGTGATAATCTGTGTATAAATAAAGGAGTTGTGTTAATAAGATCGCATTAATATGTACATGGTCACATGATGTAGTGTTTAGGGTTTTTTTTCATAAATTTTCGTAAATAAATGAAGGAGATGTGTTTACAAAGAATATAGATAGATAGATAGATTTTATTGACTTATACAATAACATGAATCTCGTCATACAAATATATTAACAATATACAATTTACTTTCGGTAGAAATAATAGGTGATATCAATATTGATTTTGTACGTTTGTTTCGCAATAGCTTTTCTAAACGTTATAATTTTAAAAGTGTATTCTATGGATTGTCATTTGAAAATTCCATTGTTCCAAAACGCAACATTTACTTTTTCAAACATAGTAAGTGAAAAAAGAAGTATATATCGCGGAGAGTAACTGATAAGAGTTGTATTGTTTACTCAATACTTGTCTATTGTTTTCAAACGTTCAAGATCAAAATCGAATTATACATCAATTAAAAACAAAAAGACAGAAGTAATGAGCATAAAAATGTATCGAATATCTTCTTCTTAATCGGTTATTATTATTTATTCAGTATAGTATTGCGTCGGTCGAACGCGATTTTTAAGAAATTGCATAGTCGTCTAAGCGTTGATCTTTGAGTACTGTTTAGTAGTTTGATTAACTTGAAAGAACTCGGGTTTTTATAAAAGAAAGATTTAAGGAATTTAATTCGAATATCTGTAAGTGCTGGACATACTAGAACAAAATGGTACTCGTCCTCTAATTGGTTTGTTTGACAACAGGGACAAGTTCGTTCTGATCTAGGAATTCTATTATTTCCATATCTCCCCGTTTCAATTCTTAGATTATGCGATGATGTTCTTATTCTAGAGAGTTGGATACGCTGTGTTTTAGGAAAGTTCATTTGTAAATACATGTACTCACTGGTTTCAAAGGTAGGCTTGATTTACTTATATAAAATAGAAAGCACGCTACTTTTCTCGATATCGCTATACCACTTCTGTAAATATGTATCTTGTACTCGCCTTTTAAATAATAGCGCAAAACTTTTGAAGTTGTAATTTGAGGGGTTTTCCCAGACGTCTCTAAAACCGTAGGCACATAAGATACTTTTTAACTTAGTGATCCACTTAGTTTTCCCCTTTAAATCATCATTACACGAGACATCATAAATAGTTTTCAATAGTATGTTATCTGTTGAAATTAATTTTGACCAATATTTTATTATTTGAACATATCTATTTACGAAAATAGGGTATCGACCTAATTCCCCATAGAGCAACTACAAAATCCCCTTTTATTATGAAACGCATGAAACTAAAAAGCAACAAACGTCTATAGTAACTGGAAATGGAATATTCTGTGAAAGTTTCACATGAGTGTATGCATTTATAAAGAGGAGTTTTGTTAACAAGAAAGTTTACTTTAAGGCCCCCTTTTTATATGATACAGTATAAAATCACCAGACCACATCGATTTGAAGTTTGTACTTCAGAGTATTTACGAGGATTTCTAAATGAGTTTATTTATACTGAGTTCCATTAGAAAGTGTGCACTTTCACTTTTTGCATTTTTCTTGATTTTTACAAAGTTGGAGGAAACATTTGGAGTAAATTTGATACCATACTTGAGTCAAGACCTTTTGAAATTAAAAGTCAAATCAGTTTTGAATAAAGTATCGCATGCTGCATACGCGCAGGCAGAACTTAAATTGTTGAGATTTTACCTTCTTACAACTTTTTCTTTGGTAAGAGCTATGTGTTGCATTATAGAGTTTTAGAAGTCATGCCAAGCCAATTTCAAACAAAAGTTTTAATTCTTATGCAGACGTTACGTATACGTCAGCGTTAGACATTGCTACTTTGCTAGTAGCCAGTCACTTTTTGTTGAACTATGCTATGGCGTTCCATGACATCTTGATTTGCTTAACAAAGGCCTTACAGCATGAAGACCTTAATTTCTATTGGAACACGAATGCTCAATCAATTTTAATGGCGTTCTAAACTTGACAAGGTTCGATTTTGTTCAACGTCGTTTATTGGTAGTCAAACAACGCTGTAGCAACCTATACAATTGTATTGAAGATGTGATTTTATGCTTAGGAAAGCCGCAAAGATTCAGCTGAATAAATTTTCAGACCAATTTTTCGTCTAACGCGTAATGCACATGCAAAATATGCAAAATCAAATGTCTTAATTTTGCAGAGAATTTTTGCTCATCCCGCGATTCTTGTTTTCATATATCGTTTGCTCATAGTCTTGGGGATATTCATACGACGTTTCATGACGATAGATTGTGTAATTTCAGAGATATTCAAAGTTCAAAAGTGCACACTTTCTTTTGGAATTAAGTATATATTCATTTTGCCCCTTTTCCAGTGACGCTTTACGGATAGGGCCTGTTTTCGAAAGAACTGTAGTGAAAGTGAAAGTAGACTATCTACTTCCGCTGTTTACTACATTCTGATTAGTGTATCGCCCTTCTGCAAATGTAAGTCGTTGAGAGTGGACGTATTTTCTTACCGCCACTAAAGAAATAGACAACCTTTTCTTAGGACTTCGAACTGTTCAACCGACTACGAGCTAGACCAACGGATTGAACCGTCCTACTTCAGCAAATACTGGTGAGTTGACACTTTATTGGTGTCAGAAGGTTTTGGTTTTTTTTGTTTTTTTCTTAACCCTGAAACCTCCCGATTTAGCAGATTATAACTTCACGTGCGCTGGAAGCCATTTAGTTATATTCCGTCAAATTAGAAGATTTCGTCAGTAAACATCCAGTCTACTGCTGAAATTTCATGGGTTATCGCTGCGTTAAACCAAATTGTTGCTGGCCGTGCACCCAATCTTCAATTTGTAAGCATTGTATACCTTTCGCCGACTTCGTCTACTTGAATTTCAACAGTCATCAATCTCTTCAAGTATACAGCCTACCCGTTTGTCTGATTAAATACTAAATTTATAAGGGACCCATTGACCTGACAATGTCTTGGAAACAGGTTTCTGTAAATTTTGCAGACAGGGAGACCCTAATGGAGATTCCCAATGTTGGGCATACAGTTGCGGATCTCGTCCTCAGTCAACGGGAGTCAAAGGGCAACGTCACTCTGCCGTTAATAGAGGCCATGACCAGAAGATTCACGGAAACGGAACGCTCTGGTTTGGACTTCACGCTTAACCGTAGAATAGGTAAGCCCATAAGAACATCGTCTCTACCCCCAGAGCGTGTTAAAGAGAGAAATACAGCCTGGTTGGACTCTTGGATTACTTTTTCAAAATCCCCTGTTCAAAATTCTAGCCATCCAACCATGAATTGGACTGATGGTGACGTTTTTGACTACATCGATGAAAAATACAGGTCATTACGCAAAAAAAGATGCTCATGCCACATCCTAGTCTGTGAGGTCAAACCCTATTTAATTGAGGGGGTATAGGATGATGAAAATGACCTCGATCTAGAATATTGAGACAGTTAATGGACCGTTTGACAGATATAATTGCCCAGCTGCAGTCAGTGGGCGACAGTCAGCCTGTAATACCTTCTCGTTCTGACTTGTCGTTTCCGCGTTCAGTCCGTAGAATTGTCAACTTGCCATCCAATCTGACATTCGATGGACGTAACTGGACCATATTCAAGGACAAGTTCATGAGATACAACAGAGCAGTTGCTTGGACTCTCGAAGATTGCATTAATTGCCTCGACTGGAGTTCCGTTGGTAAGGCTGCGGACTACTATTCCATTTTGTACAGAGGAAGACCTTTATCTCATCTGCTGTCCTGTTAACAAGGTGAGGATCCCGCTTTGGACAACAAACCTTGGAATAAAACCGCCCTTATTAGATTCCAAGAAGTGGTACAGTATCCAGATGAAAAGTTAGAAGATTGGGCAGACCGGGTGATGTCATTAGCCAATTCTGGTTTCAGATCCCTGTCCGAGCATTACTCAAATCAACAGGATATCAATTGTCTGTGCCAGGGATTGAACGACAAAGAAGCTGGGCGTCACGTTTGTTTGCTCAGACCAACTTCTATCAAATCAGCGTTGGAATATATTCAGATGTTCAAGCATGTGAACAAGGCCATATGTGGAAAAAAGCAGAAGATGACTGAAGAGCAGCCATTTGTTCACGCAGTACAACAAGAAAAGCAGGACACTCAACTTAACCCAATTTTGGTGGAGTTAATGACTGCCATTGGGGATCTGCGTAAACAAATGAAAACTCTTGAAGGCCGGGGAAAATGGAGGAGAGGCTGTTTTAGATGTGGAGAGCTTGACTACAGGATTAAGGACTATTCCTGACCAAAACATGAAAAAAAATCTAGGGATGATGGCCATATTTCAATGTACAGGCCTAAGGGGGAGGTTTCAAAAGGACCGGGGATCTTACGCAAGGGGATTATGTCTCACTGGATAGTAGTAGTAGTAGTTTTGAAGGGGTTATAAAAACTGCAGCCCTGCAATGCAGCAGTGACGGAGCTGATGGACAGCAGACCACCATGGACAGAGTCTAAACGGCCTGTCTGAATGCTGTCAAACTGGGACATAGCCTCATCACAGAGAAAGATCAGACCGTAATGGGCACCACTGATCCAAATCGCTACCTTGATTATGTTAACAGTTCTTTGTGATCTCCAATTTCCATGGGAAGACGGGGAGGGATGCATGGTTACTATGCTAGTGACAACACATTATTGTGTTGGAGCTTCAGTATGCCTGACCTTATGGAGGCCCAGTATAATGACTTTAATTAAGGTTTCGTTTTAGGTTGGATGATCAATAACGAAGAATCATCTGAGAGGGACCTATTCTTGGCGAGTTCAGCTAGCAAACTCTACTGGTTGATCAAGACCCGGTTCTGAATGATTGATGGTGAGGTATTCTTCAAGAAGAAAGATGAGGTACCTGTGTTGGTTGTACCAAACAGCTTGAGAGACCAAGCCCTATTATGGAACCAGTTCTTTGGTATAGTCTGTCAACTGACCTAACCAGGTAAGTCAATTCTGGCCCAGCCTGTACCCTGCAGAAAAGGTCGCCTGAATATGGCAAAGTTCCCAGGAAAGAGTATCAGGCAAATGCACCAATGAAGCCAGCCCACATTGACTTTTTAGGCCCTTTACCTAAGATTTGGAATAGAAATGAGTACATTCTGATGGTTGACCAATTGACAAAATGGGTTGAATGTATTCCGCTCTCATCTCAGACTGTACAGGAGATAGCCGCCGCGGCTGTAGATCAATCTCTTCTAGGTTTGGCGTACCTTTCCAGATATTTTCTGACCAGGACCGGAACTTTAAATTCAATCTCTTTTCAGCGTTATGCGTTGTTTCACAGATTTGCAAGGCTAGAACTACAACTATTGTGATGAATGGTACCACGGTTCATGTGTCCATATCACCGCCTCGGAGGTCCTAGAAATCATGTACAAATCAAAGTACAAATTCAAAGGTTATTTAGCAATAAATTCTCGCGATTAAACTGTGTTTCTCCTTTCTCGTTTCAAGTGTAGCATAACTATGTAAAAAACAAAAAAGGGACATCTTCTGTGAAACCAGAAGACAACCGCAACCGCTTCTAGAGATTCACCCCTAGGTACCTATTAGCGTTCAACGCATCTAACTGAAGGTTACTACTTTCCATCATTTAGAGATATTCCGTAACTTAATTCGTAACACCGACCTACTACTTCAAGTATCAACATGGAATTCCTGGAAAGAATGTAACTCTCGATCGATTCCCATGCTGGCACACTAACAAACTAACATACTAATTGTCTTTCGGATGACACGTTAAACCGAGGCTTCACCGCCAAGCACGTTAAAGTACCATGGGGGATCTCAGCAGTAGTTTTATGAATCCTTACACTATCCCACGTAACAACTAACCGTCTTCTGGGGAAGTCCCTAATATTCGCATGAGCTACGGTAGCGACAATAACTAGGCAAAAATACATACCCATGCAGGAAAGCCAAGAGCAGACCCTGCTGGCTCAACGAGAGACATTCGCCTTCACTTCGACCCTAAGATCACTCGTTTCCGCCAACGCAGCGACAGCTAAGAATGACAACCCCTGCTGAGCCGTCCACTGACAGCGATTTCGAACAGCGTTCCCTCACGGATTTTCAAGTTGTCGACGAAGTTGCCGTTTCACTTGTTAGGGTCACCAAGTACAAGACAGAAAATGATTTTTGCAAAATGGATACCGACGTTCCTTCTACGATGCATTTTTCTCTCGTTAGGTTTCCACCCAGGGAAGAACGTGTCAAGCCAGTGAAAGAGGTCGAATGTGTTGAACCACAACCATCCAAACACCCACCATCTACGGCGGAAGATCACCCAACAAAGATACCCTCCTAGGTGGTTACCAACTCCAGACATTACAACAGAAATAGCTCTCTAAAGGAAAGATCACGGAAAGGGACCTTCGTCAAGACAGAAGGGGAATGGATCAACTAAGTTCACACAGAAATCTTCTTCGTATTGACCAACCAGGAGGAGCCCTAGAATATCCAAGAGGATGCATCGTGGTTTACCTGACGCTCGCCAGCTCTTGGAAAAGAGAAACATTTGGAGACACCCGCACCAAATGTACGAGATATGGAGACAACCGCTCCCATCGTACGATTTATGGTGACACCCGCTCTAATTGTAATATTGTTCGCACCAGCGATCGTGCAGACTAAATCGACGATGGATCAACCCAGGACAGTGGAGGAAACAACTGGAAATCTATGGATAGAGTCGTTCCCAACACTGAAGCCTGACAGACGTGCAGGTGTTATCCGGAAGGAATCTTCAAGCGCAAGTCCCATTGATCATCCGCGTAAAGTCCTTTCCTTTTTAATTCTGAACAATAATTTTATAGAAGTTTTTTTTGCATATTTCACTATTGGGGCCAATTTTTGGTGACACGCTAGTCCACAGCGCCCATATTTTCCACACGATAAGTATTTAACATAGGATTCTGAAAGAGCTTGTTCCAAAGAACATTCTGGTGAAGTTTGGTTGAATTCTGACCAAAAGTTTTAGAGAAGATTTTTATATATTTTCCCCATTAGGGGCCCCTTTTTGTGAAACACTAGCCAGTAGCGTCCATGTAATCAACCCGGTCAGAATTTAACGAAGGAATATTAAAGAGCATATCACAAGGATAACAAGTAAAAAATTGCTGTAATGTACAGCAAAGTGAATGTGCCGCCTTTAGAAAATGTTAGCTAAGTAATGGAAAATGGCTTATAGAAAAATGGGTGAACTCATTTAGAATGTTGCCTCTAGAGTGCCCACAAAATTTTTTAATCCCACTTAACCCAATTTTGAACTTGACAACGATTTGATGGACAAACATTCTGACAATTGATTGATTGATTGAATGGGGTTTTACGCCGCTTTCAACATTATTTCAGTTATATCGCGGCGGCTGGAGCACCTAACAATTGGTTCCTGGTATTTCTATCACCAGTACAACACATTCTTTCCTAGCCTCCAGCCGCTATCTCACATAGGTCTACGATTATCAACCCATTGGTGAGAGACAAATAGTCGGAAAGAATGAGTGCCGCCGTCGGGGATCGAACCCGCGAACTCTAGATTGACAGTCCGACGCGCTACCAACTGCGCTATAACATTCTGACAAAGTTTCAAGACAATTTTGCGAAAAATGTGGCCTGTAGAGTAAACACAAGGTAATATGATAATAGGTTTAACCTATAGACGGAAACAGTAATTTGACTTAAGGTTAAACTTATTTTCAGCAGACAAAAATACGCTACCTATCAAAATCGATGGCTATTTGCTTTTTTCTCATTTATTTCTAGATTGATTTCCTCGGTTACAGCAATTTTAATAATTGCTCAGAAGAAATTAGCATAATACGAATGAAAGATACTCACTGAAATTGAAACAGATTTTTTTTTTTTTGTAAAAAAAGGCAAGGGGGGTCTTTAAATATGAGCGCACGTATTTTAGCAAGTGCATCAGGTCAGAACACTCAATAAACATGGGTCCGTAGTCAGGTCAAAAACCTAAAGGATGGGATTCAGACTATATGTTAGCCGACATAGCTTTATGAATGAAACATTTACGCACTGACTCACAACGGACGACTCCCCAAGACATTCAATCTTAGTCCAGTTGAGTTTCAAATTGATAATTATTCAATAGGGATTTATGTGATCCAATTTAGGCTAGGAATCCAAACTCACTTACTCAACAGAAGCTACAAACCTCTACAGGCATAATTTGTTCTCTAACACAAATAAATATATTTTTTGCCCCCGTCGAACCCAGAACCTCTAGATTGATAGTCCGACGCGCTACCAACTGCATTCTACGGTCACCTTGCAGTGCATTAACAAGCGAGGAAGTAAGAAAACCCCCAAACACACACAGTTCTCGAACTTGTACTCAAAACACCAAATAAGCCTAAGGTCAATACAAAATCACCGATTAACACAAGTAGCTGAAAACAAAAGAAAAGGGCATAGCACAAATCTTCATCGAAAGCGGCGCATACTTCCGAGTATCGCAAATTGTGTAATGAAAATAGCAAGCAAAATCCAAACAATATGCATCATTTCATTGCAAGCAGCGCATATTTTAGAGAAAATGGTCAAGTCCTATACATACAGTATAAAAAAACTATGCAAAGCAACTAGCAAGCAACACGGAGCGACATTTAGAACTTCATTGTAAGCAGTGTCAGAGAAAATGGTCAAGTCATATACCCAGAGTATCGGAAACTATTTAAAACAACTGGCAATTTGAAAGCAGCACATACTTCAGAGAAAACGGTCAAGTCATAAACACACAGTTTCAAAAAACATGCAACACAAGTAGCAAACAACACTAAGAGACATGCACAACTTCATTGATTTGAAACCCCAATGACTTTAAACACCAAGAAACACACTCGGCTCAAATCCGCATTGAAACGGCACATGCTTTCGAGAAAATGGTCAAATCATATATCATATAAACGCAGATTCGAAAGTTTTGCAACACAAATGGCAAGCAACGCCAAGAAGCATGCAGAAAAATCATTGAAAGCAGCGCATACTGCCGAGAATAATGTCAAATCATGCAAATTCAGTATCCAAAACTGTGCATCACAAACAGCAAGCAAAAGAAAGAAGCATTCATGACTTCATTGAAAGCAGCGCATACTTACGAGAATAAGGTCAATTCATATTCATACAATATCAAATTCTGTACAATACAAATCGCAAACAACACTGTGGAAAATATGAAGTACTTTTGAAAATGAAGAAACATCTTTCAAGTAAGGATTTTAATTTTAAGCGACATCACCGTTTTACAAACTGCAGAAACTGTGCAATCTTCAGTAAGAAATAAAAGACACGTCCAAACTTTACAAGTCTTGGAAAAATCGTTATTCTATGTATTGTTTAATCCAACATCATTACCACCTGGAAAAAAATATTTCAGATTTCAACTGTTTCCTAAATCTGTATGTATTTTGTTGGGTCCGGACAGCTTTTCCGAGTTATTCATGCTTTGAAATTAAAGTCTGTGTAGTCTGATTGCTTACTCTTTGACACAACATTTGAATAAGGGTATTTTTAGCACACCTTCGTACCAGCACCTCCGACCCAGCACGGCAAATTCATGATAGTTTCAGACAACAAATAAAGATTATTTTTTGCCCTATCTAAGTAAACTTAACTAAACCAATTGTAACAGACTGATATCAATGAATTGTTATTTACTATAATTTGTGATTTCCTTTACATGACTACCAATTGTTTTGGAACCAGATTGTAAGAGAAAAAAATGTTCATGACAAAAACCGTCAGAAACGAATCAGGCTCCCATGTATAAAGCATTGTCACAAAATGTATGCGATAAATAGACACAAAGTGTATTCTACTAGTTTGAGAGTTCTGATCGTAAGAAATTGAAAGTATGAAAAAAATTGAGGGAAAATAGAGGCGCATTAAAACCGTATTTCCTCCACAGATATGAATCTACTAATTGTGATAAGAAGGACAGACTGACAGTCGGCCAGACGCCGCACGGGAGAACTGGTATCTCAATAGCTCTTCTGACCTTCGATCGGTAGCGCTAAAGCAAGCACTTTTGAGACTTGAACTCATAGATGAGTGATTGAGACTGATAGGCCGGCTGAAACATCACTTCTTGCTCTCATTCGCTGGCTATATTGTGTTTTAAAAATGTTCTACTAACGGTTGGTGTAATAAGAACTATACGAGATATACGGAAACGCACAGAGTCTCGTGCGAAATTCGCCAAATGATATCTAAATATGTCATGGAGATGTATATAGAACGTGATTTCAGACTTTACCCAATGCAAGATGAAGCCGAGGGAAAACGAGCACGCTAAAACTATACTTGGCATAAAAAAAAAGTTTACATGACATAGTGAGACCCGTAGTGTCGCTTTAAACTACATCATCATATATTGATAACATTAATTTTGGTCTGGTTTAAGTCTGGTTTAAAGTCTTCGACTTGAGTGTATCTGTAAATATATCACTTGACTGAATCCTAGGATTCTCACTTTGTGAACTTTACAAGCATTTTAGCCACTTCGGTGAGTCTTACATAAACAAATGTGCTAAAGCGTTTGACGCCGAAAAATCGGTCGTTCATGGTCTAAGTCAGATAAAATATCACCTGCTGTGGTAATTGAAAATAATTTGTTTGTTTGAATGAGGTTTTACGCCGCTTTCAACAATTTTTCAGCCGAACGCGGCGGCACCTAACAATGGATACCTGGTATTTCTCACACCTTTACTACCATAACATTCATTTCAGCCTCCAGCTGCTATCCCACATAGGTCTACGAAAGACAGTCGGTAAGAATTAGTGCGCCGTCGGTGATCGAACCCGGGACCTCTAGATTTATATGAAAATAGACACTCGCTTGCGCTCGTGTGTATTTCTCATATGCCATTGCACTCGTTTGTCCCCTTTACTTCTACTATCCTAAATATGTTGCCCGATAGAAAGATTGTTCATTGGTCTCCTGAATCTACAGAATACTGCACAAGTTTGGAAGTATTGATTTCATTGTAATCGATGGTTTAATTGTAAGATTTCAAATCAATCGATTTAAAATCGCATCAAGAAATGACCCAACAGTGACCATCGTTTGTAAAAGTGTTGTCTGATATTAACGATTTTTGTCTGTCAAGAATGCAGCTTTTTCTCATGTTCAGACTCACGGTGCCATAACACATCGGGATTGCAGTTCTCTATTCTCAAGGCGCTATAGGTAGATTTTGCGCGGTGAGCCGTGAAATCTAGATTTTACCATTTGATTCTCGTGCCATTTTATCGATTTAGATAAAACAGGTTTAATCAACACTTTAAAAAAGGTTACAATTTACCTTTCAAATTAAGGTTTCCGATCGTCTTATATCGTAAGATTTACTCATATATGTACTTTCATAATTGAAGCCGATGGATAAGGTTCAAATCCTATCAGATGCTTTAAATAATTACACGATGTACCTATGGAAATGGACTCGGCGCCTACGTCAGAGCTCAGTTTTGAAAATACACCTATAGTAGGTAATTCCAGACGCTTGTAAAGTGGCTCTATAGTCCTCGTAGTGTAAATCGGCAACGCTGTACGGTTTCAAGACAAGATCCTTCGTCTTTTGTGGTAATGTTGTATGGAGTCTCGATTGCATTATTGGTTCAATTTCTAGCAGTAGCATGTATTCTGTATAAGTTTGAATAACGCATGTCTCCATTCTTGGTTAGAAAATGAGTGGGTGGAGAACATTTATAGGGAAGGAATCCATCTTTCCATATTTTTAAACATTTTGAAAGCCTTCGGTGTTTTTTTTTCGCACTCAATTTATGATCTTAGTTCGTTTTTTATCTGTTGACACTTCCTTTTGAACGAAAAAAAACCCTTGTCCTTTGTACAAAGCCGACGAGTGGCTTTTGGAAAACATGATGGATTACAATTTTTTTAGCTTTTGCATCGTAAGAGCTTTTTTGTGTTGTCTGAAATTCAATTTTGTCTCATTTTTATGTTGCCATCTAAAACAGTGGCAATTGATTCTAAGAAGGACTTTTTAAGTGCAAAAGGTAACGACTTCGTGAAGCATTATAGGTCCTAGGAGTATATGATCGGGGATTTTGGTTTCTTTTCAACAGGTCAAATTTTTTTTATACACGAAGGTTGTAACAAAGATGGGGCCTCAATGAAAACATCCCTATTTTTTGTGCCAGGAATGCAGTATGTCTATTATCAGCTCGTTTGTGTAGCAAGTTATGTGTTTAACTTTGTCTTTGTTGTGTATTGTTACCTGGACGAATGGATCTTAACAAGGATTTCAAGAATTTCATCGGCTATATAGAGTTTTGTCTAGTAGATTAAGTTTTGCTGTGTTTTTGTATTGCATTTCTCGTTAAACTTAAATCTCAAGGATGGTAGCGCGTCGGACTGTCAAACTAGTGATCACGGGTTCGATCCTCGACGGCGGCACTCATTCTTTCCGACTATTTGTCTCTCACCAATGGGTCGATAATCGTATTTCTATGTGAGATAGTAGCTGGAGGCTAGGAAAGGATGTCATGGTAGTACTGGCGTGAGAAATACCAGGAATCCATTGTTAGGTGCTCCAGCCGCCGCGATATAACTGAAATAATGTTGAAAGCGGCGTAAAACCCCATTCAATCAATCAATAAATCTCAAGGAGCAAGAAATCATTGGTGGGGTATTTTATGTCGGTATTTTTTTTTTGTCTTTTATTTTCATAGGTTTAGAGAAAAGTACCAACGAAAGCGGAGCCTTTTCTCGCGTTACTATGTCGTTATGGTGTGATATTTTTGATGACACCATTTGACTTCAAAGAGAGCTGAGTTTATTGTTGGTGGATTTGTGGTACAAGTCCAGTATGAGACTCGGTTTCTAATGGTGTTTAATTATCATTCTGTATAAAATCTGCTCATTAAGAAAATTCATATTGAGGCTGGGATTTTAAGGTCCCTTACAACAGTCCTTTAGATCTTAGATCAGAACAGAACAATTAACATTTGCATTCTACAACACGCAATGAGCCATTCTTTTCTTGGGCGAGAAGTAGTGGCGAGAAATTCTTACCATCACACATTAAAACCAATAAAAAAAACATGGCTTTAAATGGCTAAAATATGGCTTTATCACAAATATGAATTACATGTAATGTACATGTAATCGAACGAGCACCTGTTGACCTAAATTTTGAAGTAGTTATCCATACCCTGTGGTAAGAAATTCGTATTAGTGATTTGCACGTGCGCCTCGTGCGGCATGAGAGGATATCTGATGAAAATATCCGACTGTACCAATTCACCAGTATTGAGTCATATTCGGAAATATACTACTCAAAATTTGCTAAGGATCACTTTTTCTTTTAAGGATATCTTGCTGTAAACAAATCAACCCCATTTTTTTCTTTTACACGAAGAAGGGTAACTATTCGGACTTGATGAACCTGTAGCCAAAATGTTGATTCGGCATGTATACCATGCACGAGGAGCTCGTGAAGAGGCATACCACCTTTAACGTGTTTAATTTAACCTTGTAGTTTCGAGCACGTTGGTACATTTTTCGATCTTTTAACACAGTCATCGCAATTTTTACATTCAGTATCCATTTAAATATGGCAGACACGCTTTTTAGGCGACATATTAGTCAAGATTAAATGAATAGGGGCATTGGCATGCTTTTTGGGGTGTTTTCTCAAAGACCTGTGGTGTAGAGGTAATGCCTCCCGCTTCTGATACAAGAGAACGCAAGTTCAAATCGAGTTAGAGAAAGTATTCTTTTCTGAAGAAAGTTTTTTTTTTCTGTCTTCCAATTACATGTTTTTTTAGGGGGAAGGGTTTATTTTTGGTTTATCTACTTTTCGAAAATCTGAAGAGATATTTTTTCAAAAATTTAGATTTTCTTTTTTTTAATAAAGCAACATCAACAACAAAGGTGGCTCTGCTGATAACGGTTGTCCTTTGGAAGCGTGAGCAACGGCGTTTTCCCCATTTGTGAACGGGTTCGAAACTAGACTTAATCGGAAATCTTTGAGGTTTGAGGTTTTCTGTATATTGGGAAACATCTTTTCTCGTTATTTTAGCCAACGAAGTTCAGTGTATCTCTTTTATACTACGATATAAAATTCTTTGCATCTTTGATGTCGCGATATGAATCAGCAGAAAGTTGTCATTTCTTAATTTCAAAAAATGATAATCCTTAGTGTGGACTTGTATAAGGGATGAATACAAAGTATTTGGAAGAAAACGACTTCCGTGGCGATGACTTGAAATCATAAATGAGTAATTGAGAGCGATATACACCACCGACTGAGCTGTCACAACTTGCTCTCATTGACTTGGTAATTTTATATATATATATAATATATATAATATATATATAATATATATATATATAATATATAATATATATATATATATATATATATATATATATAATATATATATATATATATATATATATATATATATATATATATATATATATATATATATATATATATACGTGAAAAAATAAAACTTTGACTTCACACGCCTTTGATTAACTATTTAATGAAGAAGATAATATATAAATCCAAACGCGTTTCGCCTTACGGCTCATCAGTGGAAACGTTAATAACGTCGTCGTTGTAACTACGACGTAACGTCAGTCATGACGTCACGTCCGGTTATTGGTAACTTTATTGTTGATTACTACTTGTTTTAATTGCATTTAGTTTAGGATTAAAACAATTGATGAAGTATTTTTCCTTTGTTAGTCTGACAGATAAATTTTCAGTTTTTAGTTTGAAAAAAGGAAACATTTGAAATTTTGGATTGTTTTGGGAGCATATACTTAAGTGTTCACTTAGGGGTATTTGTCTAGTTGTGGGGTCTCTAATTTGTTGAGCGTGTACAGTTCGTCTTGTTCTTAATTTATCTCCCGTTTGTCCAATATAAAATTCCCCACAACCGTTACAAGTAATGACATATATTACATTTTTAACATCGCAAGTCATGTTTGCATTTACTTGAAATATTTTTCCGTTAAAGTTGTAAGAGTCACTTTCGACAATATGTATACAGAGACTACAATTAGGTCGTCCACAGCGGCTTACTTTAAATTTGGATTTTTCTCTATCAAGAAATTTTGATTTTGTAAGTATTTGTTTTAGGTTAGGGAGTTGTCGCTTACTTTTTATTATGTCGTGGTTTGATATAATATTTTTCATTGTTTCATCGGAATGTAAAATGTATAGGTTGTTTTTCAATATAGGGAACATTTCGGAATTCATGGGGTTTTGTGTCGAGACATATGGAATTACATTTTCTTCTGTTTTAGGATTTGTTTGTAAAAGCGTCTCTCTTGGAATTTGCAGAGCTTTTTTAATTCCGTCACGAATTATTGCACGCAGAATTTGTACAATTGTATCAAATGAAAACACAAAGCTACAGAGACTACAGGAACTTGAGGATAGTCTCCTACCAAGAAATTATCCCATCACATTAATTCGTGACGGAATTAAAAAAGCTCTGCAAATTCCAAGAGAGACGCTTTTACAAACAAATCCTAAAACAGAAGAAAATGTAATTCCATATGTCTCGACACAAAACCCCATGAATTCCGAAATGTTCCCTATATTGAAAAACAACCTATACATTTTACATTCCGATGAAACAATGAAAAATATTATATCAAACCACGACATAATAAAAAGTAAGCGACAACTCCCTAACCTAAAACAAATACTTACAAAATCAAAATTTCTTGATAGAGAAAAATCCAAATTTAAAGTAAGCCGCTGTGGACGACCTAATTGTAGTCTCTGTATACATATTGTCGAAAGTGACTCTTACAACTTTAACGGAAAAATATTTCAAGTAAATGCAAACATGACTTGCGATGTTAAAAATGTAATATATGTCATTACTTGTAACGGTTGTGGGGAATTTTATATTGGACAAACGGGAGATAAATTAAGAACAAGACGAACTGTACACGCTCAACAAATTAGAGACCCCACAACTAGACAAATACCCCTAAGTGAACACTTAAGTATATGCTCCCAAAACAATCCAAAATTTCAAATGTTTCCTTTTTTCAAACTAAAAACTGAAAATTTATCTGTCAGACTAACAAAGGAAAAATACTTCATCAATTGTTTTAATCCTAAACTAAATGCAATTAAAACAAGTAGTAATCAACAATAAAGTTACCAATAACCGGACGTGACGTCATGACTGACGTTACGTCGTAGTTACAACGACGACGTTATTAACGTTTCCACTGATGAGCCGTAAGGCGAAACGCGTTTGGATTTATATATTATCTTCTTCATTAAATAGTTAATCAAAGGCGTGTGAAGTCAAAGTTTTATTTTTTCACGTATTTATACTTTTGCCGGGCCGGCGTTTGCCGAACCTGTATTTTCCGTCTCTATTTAACCGGCAAAAGGACGGAGCATGCCACCAAAGAAGTCACAAGAAGCGGAGAGCAGTTTACAACCACTGGAAGCTAGGGAAAGCAGAAAACTTTCAGAGATAAGTAAAAAACTTTCACTTATACTAGATGCTATAGAAACTTTAACAGTCACGATAAAGGAGTCTCAAGAACACGCATCCATTGAATTAAAGGAAACATTAAACCCATGTCTCAAAGAAATCAATAATGTTGTAACTAACATAACACACTCTGTAAAACATGATTATCATGATGACGTACCCACATTGGCACCCACCACCCACTGTAAATATACCGAAGAGGAGGCATTAAGAATTAAATCAAGCATTTCAAGTTTGTGGAATTTCAAGTTGGAAAAAAGAAGAGATGCTTATTGGGGCCACGTGAAGAACCAAGGCCACAAAGAAATTTATCAATCTTGGGTTGAATCAGAAAATATAATAATTCCAAGATATTTACAAAAGAAAGAAATATGGAATGAGCCTGAATGTCAGAGAAAACTAAGGGAAAAATCTGTCTTCAATGACTTTAAAACAGAGATAGAATTACAGAATCTCAGGGCAGAGCAACACAAAACAAGATATGAAGCAATCGATGAATACATGGTAGGACAAATTGAACAAAGAACCAATGGGGAAGTAAAGAATAAATTAATAATGTGGTGGAAAAACCAAACAAAAAATAACGAAGAAATCTCGAAGAGGCGGTGGAATAAGAATAAGATATGGCTTAAAAACTACGAACAACAATTCATTAGGGAAAACAAAGACAAAAGTCCATTCTTCAAAGAATATATACAAGAAAATAAACCTCCAAAACAAATACAAGAACGCACACACAGACCGAAATCATATGCCGAGGCTACAGCTTATCCCGCACCAAACCCATCAGGATCCAACTTTACACAAGTGCACAAAGGAAAGAGACAAGGCCCTTACCAACAAACAGAATTTGTACCACGACAAACAAATCAGCCGATTTCTACTCGAAATAAAAGAACATTCCCACCAAGAAATCAACATCAGGAATATGACTCACAAACTGTCAGAAAGAAATATATACCGTCAAGTGGTAACTTTATTGTTGATGATTACAATGATAATTTTTTAGACGAGAGTGCAAGTACGGAAACACTAACTTGACCGTAAAACAAAATACTAATAATATCAAAATATTTAATTTATCAAATCAAAAGTTATCAGAATACCAAATTCAAATACTTCTAAAAGGTCTCAAATTCACACCCACACCAGTAAAAACCAATTTACAACAATTAAATGCAGACGTCGCTGATTTCCATAGGAGACTTAAATTGAAAGAATTCTTTTATAACAATGACACATCGAATGATAAATCATTGGTTAGAAACAAAAGCGATTTTCAGCCCCCTAAAGGTAGAAACAAGGCCCTGGATGATTACATAAATGTAACAAAGAAAATTCCAAATTATCATCAAAACGTCATCAAACACAACGTTACCTCTAAACAGAGAAAAGCAATTCAAGAATTAGCGAATGATGAAGACATAATTATTAAAGAAGCTGATAAAGGTGGAGGTATAGTTATCATGAATAAATCTTATTACAAAACTAAAATGCTAGAAATGTTAAACGACAAAAACTATTATTCTGAAATAGATGATAATTGCTCCAAAAGAACTTTTAAAAAAATAAATAAATTGTTAGATCTGGCTCCAAAAATGACAAAACAAGAAGTTGAATACATAACTAACTTTGAGTATAAATCCAGTTCCTTTTATGGACTTCCAAAGATTCATAAAAGCTCCCTAATTAAAGAATCATGTAAACAGACGAAAAGATACTCCGTAGAATTCCAAGACCCAATTGACCTGAAATTCAGACCAATAATCGCTGGACCGTCGTGCGAAACCCACCGTTTAAGCAATTTGATTGACATTCTACTGAAACCTCTCATCAAACACGTTGAAAGTTACGTTAGAGATGACATAGATTTTCTCAATTATATCCCCGATAATGTACCAATAAAAACCCAAATGGTGTCATTTGATGTAACAAACTTATATACAAATATAACACATAAACTAGGCTTAGAAAACTTAGACTATTGGCTTACCAAATACCCTGAACTTATACATAAGCGTTTTAACAAGGAATTTATTATAGAAGGTTCAAAGCTGATTTTAGAAAACAACAACTTTATCTTTGACAACAAATTCTATACCCAAGTAAAAGGCACTGCCATGGGAACCAAATTTGCCCCGACATATGCAACTTTAGTCTTAGGCTACCTAGAGAAAAAACTTTATTTACTTTGCGAAGAAACATTCAATAACGAATTTGCCTTATACATAAAAAATACATGGAAACGATTTTTGGATGATTGCTTCATATTTTGGACGAAATCAGAATACGATTTGAAATTATTTCACACTATTTTAAACAAATTACACCCAGACATAAAATTTACAATTGAATTAAGCGACCAAAAATTGCCTTTTCTAGACATACTTCTGATCAAAGAGGGAACAAAAATAACCACTGACATATATTTCAAAGAAACAGATAGTAAACAATACCTTAATTTTAATTCATGCCATCCAAAGCACACCAAAAACAGTATTCCTTATAACCTGGCACGCAGAATTTGTACAATTGTATCAAATGAAAACACAAAGCTACAGAGACTACAGGAACTTGAGGATAGTCTCCTACCAAGAAATTATCCCATCACATTAATTCGTGACGGAATTAAAAAAGCTCTGCAAATTCCAAGAGAGACGCTTTTACAAACAAATCCTAAAACAGAAGAAAATGTAATTCCATATGTCTCGACACAAAACCCCATGAATTCCGAAATGTTCCCTATATTGAAAAACAACCTATACATTTTACATTCCGATGAAACAATGAAAAATATTATATCAAACCACGACATAATAAAAAGTAAGCGACAACTCCCTAACCTAAAACAAATACTTACAAAATCAAAATTTCTTGATAGAGAAAAATCCAAATTTAAAGTAAGCCGCTGTGGACGACCTAATTGTAGTCTCTGTATACATATTGTCGAAAGTGACTCTTACAACTTTAACGGAAAAATATTTCAAGTAAATGCAAACATGACTTGCGATGTTAAAAATGTAATATATGTCATTACTTGTAACGGTTGTGGGGAATTTTATATTGGACAAACGGGAGATAAATTAAGAACAAGACGAACTGTACACGCTCAACAAATTAGAGACCCCACAACTAAACAAATACCCCTAAGTGAACACTTAAGTATATGCTCCCAAAACAATCCAAAATTTCAAATGTTTCCTTTTTTCAAACTAAAAACTGAAAATTTATCTGTCAGACTAACAAAGGAAAAATACTTCATCAATTGTTTTAATCCTAAACTAAATGCAATTAAAACAAGTAGTAATCAACAATAAAGTTACCAATAACCGGACGTGACGTCATGACTGACGTTACGTCGTAGTTACAACGACGACGTTATTAACGTTTCCACTGATGAGCCGTAAGGCGAAACGCGTTTGGATTTATATATTAATCATTAAATAGTTAATCAAAGGCGTGTGAAGTCAAAGTTTTATTTTTTCACGTATTTATACTTTTGCCGGGCCGGCGTTTGCCGAACCTGTATTTTCCGTCTCTATTTAACCGGCAAAAGGACGGAGCATGCCACCAAAGAAGTCACAAGAAGCGGAGAGCAGTTTACAACCACTGGAAGCTAGGGAAAGCAGAAAACTTTCAGAGATAAGTAAAAAACTTTCACTTATACTAGATGCTATAGAAACTTTAACAGTCACGATAAAGGAGTCTCAAGAACACGCATCCATTGAATTAAAGGAAACATTAAACCCATGTCTCAAAGAAATCAATAATGTTGTAACTAACATAACACACTCTGTAAAACATGATTATCATGATGACGTACCCACATTGGCACCCACCACCCACTGTAAATATACCGAAGAGGAGGCATTAAGAATTAAATCAAGCATTTCAAGTTTGTGGAATTTCAAGTTGGAAAAAAGAAGAGATGCTTATTGGGGCCACGTGAAGAACCAAGGCCACAAAGAAATTTATCAATCTTGGGTTGAATCAGAAAATATAATAATTCCAAGATATTTACAAAAGAAAGAAATATGGAATGAGCCTGAATGTCAGAGAAAACTAAGGGAAAAATCTGTCTTCAATGACTTTAAAACAGAGATAGAATTACAGAATCTCAGGGCAGAGCAACACAAAACAAGATATGAAGCAATCGATGAATACATGGTAGGACAAATTGAACAAAGAACCAATGGGGAAGTAAAGAATAAATTAATAATGTGGTGGAAAAACCAAACAAAAAATAACGAAGAAATCTCGAAGAGGTGGTGGAATAAGAATAAGATATGGCTTAAAAACTACGAACAACAATTCATTAGGGAAAACAAAGACAAAAGTCCATTCTTCAAAGAATATATACAAGAAAATAAACCTCCAAAACAAATACAAGAACGCACACACAGACCGAAATCATATGCCGAGGCTACAGCTTATCCCGCACCAAACCCATCAGGATCCAACTTTACACAAGTGCACAAAGGAAAGAGACAAGGCCCTTACCAACAAACAGAATTTGTACCACGACAAACAAATCAGCCGATTTCTACTCGAAATAAAAGAACATTCCCACCAAGAAATCAACATCAGGAATATGACTCACAAACTGTCAGAAAGAAATATATACCGTCAAGTGGTAACTTTATTGTTGATGATTACAATGATAATTTTTTAGACGAGAGTGCAAGTACGGAAACACTAACTTGACCGTAAAACAAAATACTAATAATATCAAAATATTTAATTTATCAAATCAAAAGTTATCAGAATACCAAATTCAAATACTTCTAAAAGGTCTCAAATTCACACCCACACCAGTAAAAACCAATTTACAACAATTAAATGCAGACGTCGCTGATTTCCATAGGAGACTTAAATTGAAAGAATTCTTTTATAACAATGACACATCGAATGATAAATCATTGGTTAGAAACAAAAGCGATTTTCAGCCCCCTAAAGGTAGAAACAAGGCCCTGGATGATTACATAAATGTAACAAAGAAAATTCCAAATTATCATCAAAACGTCATCAAACACAACGTTACCTCTAAACAGAGAAAAGCAATTCAAGAATTAGCGAATGATGAAGACATAATTATTAAAGAAGCTGATAAAGGTGGAGGTATAGTTATCATGAATAAATCTTATTACAAAACTAAAATGCTAGAAATGTTAAACGACAAAAACTATTATTCTGAAATAGATGATAATTGCTCCAAAAGAACTTTTAAAAAAATAAATAAATTGTTAGATCTGGCTCCAAAAATGACAAAACAAGAAGTTGAATACATAACTAACTTTGAGTATAAATCCAGTTCCTTTTATGGACTTCCAAAGATTCATAAAAGCTCCCTAATTAAAGAATCATGTAAACAGACGAAAAGATACTCCGTAGAATTCCAAGACCCAATTGACCTGAAATTCAGACCAATAATCGCTGGACCGTCGTGCGAAACCCACCGTTTAAGCAATTTGATTGACATTCTACTGAAACCTCTCATCAAACACGTTGAAAGTTACGTTAGAGATGACATAGATTTTCTCAATTATATCCCCGATAATGTACCAATAAAAACCCAAATGGTGTCATTTGATGTAACAAACTTATATACAAATATAACACATAAACTAGGCTTAGAAGCCTTAGACTATTGGCTTACCAAATACCCTGAACTTATACATAAGCGTTTTAACAAGGAATTTATTATAGAAGGTTCAAAGCTGATTTTAGAAAACAACAACTTTATCTTTGACAACAAATTCTATACCCAAGTAAAAGGCACTGCCATGGGAACCAAATTTGCCCCGACATATGCAACTTTAGTCTTAGGCTACCTAGAGAAAAAACTTTATTTACTTTGCGAAGAAACATTCAATAACGAATTTGCCTTATACATAAAAAATACATGGAAACGATTTTTGGATGATTGCTTCATATTTTGGACGAAATCAGAATACGATTTGAAATTATTTCACACTATTTTAAACAAATTACACCCAGACATAAAATTTACAATTGAATTAAGCGACCAAAAATTGCCTTTTCTAGACATACTTCTGATCAAAGAGGGAACAAAAATAACCACTGACATATATTTCAAAGAAACAGATAGTAAACAATACCTTAATTTTAATTCATGCCATCCAAAGCACACCAAAAACAGTATTCCTTATAACCTGGCACGCAGAATTTGTACAATTGTATCAAATGAAAACACAAAGCTACAGAGACTACAGGAACTTGAGGATAGTCTCCTACCAAGAAATTATCCCATCACATTAATTCGTGACGGAATTAAAAAAGCTCTGCAAATTCCAAGAGAGACGCTTTTACAAACAAATCCTAAAACAGAAGAAAATGTAATTCCATATGTCTCGACACAAAACCCCATGAATTCCGAAATGTTCCCTATATTGAAAAACAACCTATACATTTTACATTCCGATGAAACAATGAAAAATATTATATCAAACCACGACATAATAAAAAGTAAGCGACAACTCCCTAACCTAAAACAAATACTTACAAAATCAAAATTTCTTGATAGAGAAAAATCCAAATTTAAAGTAAGCCGCTGTGGACGACCTAATTGTAGTCTCTGTATACATATTGTCGAAAGTGACTCTTACAACTTTAACGGAAAAATATTTCAAGTAAATGCAAACATGACTTGCGATGTTAAAAATGTAATATATGTCATTACTTGTAACGGTTGTGGGGAATTTTATATTGGACAAACGGGAGATAAATTAAGAACAAGACGAACTGTACACGCTCAACAAATTAGAGACCCCACAACTAGACAAATACCCCTAAGTGAACACTTAAGTATATGCTCCCAAAACAATCCAAAATTTCAAATGTTTCCTTTTTTCAAACTAAAAACTGAAAATTTATCTGTCAGACTAACAAAGGAAAAATACTTCATCAATTGTTTTAATCCTAAACTAAATGCAATTAAAACAAGTAGTAATCAACAATAAAGTTACCAATAACCGGACGTGACGTCATGACTGACGTTACGTCGTAGTTACAACGACGACGTTATTAACGTTTCCACTGATGAGCCGTAAGGCGAAACGCGTTTGGATTTATATATTATCTTCTTCATTAAATAGTTAATCAAAGGCGTGTGAAGTCAAAGTTTTATTTTTTCACGTATTTATACTTTTGCCGGGCCGGCGTTTGCCGAACCTGTATTTTCCGTCTCTATTTAACCGGCAAAAGGACGGAGCATGCCACCAAAGAAGTCACAAGAAGCGGAGAGCAGTTTACAACCACTGGAAGCTAGGGAAAGCAGAAAACTTTCAGAGATAAGTAAAAAACTTTCACTTATACTAGATGCTATAGAAACTTTAACAGTCACGATAAAGGAGTCTCAAGAACACGCATCCATTGAATTAAAGGAAACATTAAACCCATGTCTCAAAGAAATCAATAATGTTGTAACTAACATAACACACTCTGTAAAACATGATTATCATGATGACGTACCCACATTGGCACCCACCACCCACTGTAAATATACCGAAGAGGAGGCATTAAGAATTAAATCAAGCATTTCAAGTTTGTGGAATTTCAAGTTGGAAAAAAGAAGAGATGCTTATTGGGGCCACGTGAAGAACCAAGGCCACAAAGAAATTTATCAATCTTGGGTTGAATCAGAAAATATAATAATTCCAAGATATTTACAAAAGAAAGAAATATGGAATGAGCCTGAATGTCAGAGAAAACTAAGGGAAAAATCTGTCTTCAATGACTTTAAAACAGAGATAGAATTACAGAATCTCAGGGCAGAGCAACACAAAACAAGATATGAAGCAATCGATGAATACATGGTAGGACAAATTGAACAAAGAACCAATGGGGAAGTAAAGAATAAATTAATAATGTGGTGGAAAAACCAAACAAAAAATAACGAAGAAATCTCGAAGAGGCGGTGGAATAAGAATAAGATATGGCTTAAAAACTACGAACAACAATTCATTAGGGAAAACAAAGACAAAAGTCCATTCTTCAAAGAATATATACAAGAAAATAAACCTCCAAAACAAATACAAGAACGCACACACAGACCGAAATCATATGCCGAGGCTACAGCTTATCCCGCACCAAACCCATCAGGATCCAACTTTACACAAGTGCACAAAGGAAAGAGACAAGGCCCTTACCAACAAACAGAATTTGTACCACGACAAACAAATCAGCCGATTTCTACTCGAAATAAAAGAACATTCCCACCAAGAAATCAACATCAGGAATATGACTCACAAACTGTCAGAAAGAAATATATACCGTCAAGTGGTAACTTTATTGTTGATGATTACAATGATAATTTTTTAGACGAGAGTGCAAGTACGGAAACACTAACTTGACCGTAAAACAAAATACTAATAATATCAAAATATTTAATTTATCAAATCAAAAGTTATCAGAATACCAAATTCAAATACTTCTAAAAGGTCTCAAATTCACACCCACACCAGTAAAAACCAATTTACAACAATTAAATGCAGACGTCGCTGATTTCCATAGGAGACTTAAATTGAAAGAATTCTTTTATAACAATGACACATCGAATGATAAATCATTGGTTAGAAACAAAAGCGATTTTCAGCCCCCTAAAGGTAGAAACAAGGCCCTGGATGATTACATAAATGTAACAAAGAAAATTCCAAATTATCATCAAAACGTCATCAAACACAACGTTACCTCTAAACAGAGAAAAGCAATTCAAGAATTAGCGAATGATGAAGACATAATTATTAAAGAAGCTGATAAAGGTGGAGGTATAGTTATCATGAATAAATCTTATTACAAAACTAAAATGCTAGAAATGTTAAACGACAAAAACTATTATTCTGAAATAGATGATAATTGCTCCAAAAGAACTTTTAAAAAAATAAATAAATTGTTAGATCTGGCTCCAAAAATGACAAAACAAGAAGTTGAATACATAACTAACTTTGAGTATAAATCCAGTTCCTTTTATGGACTTCCAAAGATTCATAAAAGCTCCCTAATTAAAGAATCATGTAAACAGACGAAAAGATACTCCGTAGAATTCCAAGACCCAATTGACCTGAAATTCAGACCAATAATCGCTGGACCGTCGTGCGAAACCCACCGTTTAAGCAATTTGATTGACATTCTACTGAAACCTCTCATCAAACACGTTGAAAGTTACGTTAGAGATGACATAGATTTTCTCAATTATATCCCCGATAATGTACCAATAAAAACCCAAATGGTGTCATTTGATGTAACAAACTTATATACAAATATAACACATAAACTAGGCTTAGAAGCCTTAGACTATTGGCTTACCAAATACCCTGAACTTATACATAAGCGTTTTAACAAGGAATTTATTATAGAAGGTTCAAAGCTGATTTTAGAAAACAACAACTTTATCTTTGACAACAAATTCTATACCCAAGTAAAAGACACTGCCATGGGAACCAAATTTGCCCCGACATATGCAACTTTAGTCTTAGGCTACCTAGAGAAAAAACTTTATTTACTTTGCGAAGAAACATTCAATAACGAATTTGCCTTATACATAAAAAATACATGGAAACGATTTTTGGATGATTGCTTCATATTTTGGACGAAATCAGAATACGATTTGAAATTATTTCACACTATTTTAAACAAATTACACCCAGACATAAAATTTACAATTGAATTAAGCGACCAAAAATTGCCTTTTCTAGACATACTTCTGATCAAAGAGGGAACAAAAATAACCACTGACATATATTTCAAAGAAACAGATAGTAAACAATACCTTAATTTTAATTCATGCCATCCAAAGCACACCAAAAACAGTATTCCTTATAACCTGGCACGCAGAATTTGTACAATTGTATCAAATGAAAACACAAAGCTACAGAGACTACAGGAACTTGAGGATAGTCTCCTACCAAGAAATTATCCCATCACATTAATTCGTGACGGAATTAAAAAAGCTCTGCAAATTCCAAGAGAGACGCTTTTACAAACAAATCCTAAAACAGAAGAAAATGTAATTCCATATGTCTCGACACAAAACCCCATGAATTCCGAAATGTTCCCTATATTGAAAAACAACCTATACATTTTACATTCCGATGAAACAATGAAAAATATTATATCAAACCACGACATAATAAAAAGTAAGCGACAACTCCCTAACCTAAAACAAATACTTACAAAATCAAAATTTCTTGATAGAGAAAAATCCAAATTTAAAGTAAGCCGCTGTGGACGACCTAATTGTAGTCTCTGTATACATATTGTCGAAAGTGACTCTTACAACTTTAACGGAAAAATATTTCAAGTAAATGCAAACATGACTTGCGATGTTAAAAATGTAATATATGTCATTACTTGTAACGGTTGTGGGGAATTTTATATTGGACAAACGGGAGATAAATTAAGAACAAGACGAACTGTACACGCTCAACAAATTAGAGACCCCACAACTAGACAAATACCCCTAAGTGAACACTTAAGTATATGCTCCCAAAACAATCCAAAATTTCAAATGTTTCCTTTTTTCAAACTAAAAACTGAAAATTTATCTGTCAGACTAACAAAGGAAAAATACTTCATCAATTGTTTTAATCCTAAACTAAATGCAATTAAAACAAGTAGTAATCAACAATAAAGTTACCAATAACCGGACGTGACGTCATGACTGACGTTACGTCGTAGTTACAACGACGACGTTATTAACGTTTCCACTGATGAGCCGTAAGGCGAAACGCGTTTGGATTTATATATTATCTTCTTCATTAAATAGTTAATCAAAGGCGTGTGAAGTCAAAGTTTTATTTTTTCACGTATTTATACTTTTGCCGGGCCGGCGTTTGCCGAACCTGTATTTTCCGTCTATATATATATATATATATATATATATATATATATATATATATATATATATATATATATATATATATATATATATATATATATATATATATATATATATATATATATATATATATATATATATATATATATATATATATTATTTATTTATTTATTTATTACTCGGAGATCTTCCGAAGATATACGGAATATGCACAGCGTCTCAGGCGTAATTAGCCAAATAATAAACCATACTATTTGAATATTTGTTAACAAACTTTAGACCAATGAATTTTTTGGTGTCACGGTCTCTGACTATACCGAAAGATCAAAGTAACGCAAAACTACTGACATTTCTACCATTCTTTGAATTTCATAGGTAAATGCCATGTGCCATAGCGTCAAAGTAAGCTGCTTTCGAAACCGACTTTATCATAAAGAAAATAAAATTGAAAAGATAAAAAGCATTGAATATCAATAGGTATAAAAGGGTGTTCTTCGTGAAGAGTATGTTTACTCTATCAGTAAATGGGCTATGCATTTGGAATTAACTAACGTTTTCGCACGCTTTACTAATTTCAGTTTATTTTACCCCTACTCTTGGCTATTCCACATTTTCCAGCGTTTTCGAACACTGGGGTTTGACTATGACTATAAATAGTCGAAGGAAGGAGGCGTAGCGACCGAGTGAGACTGTTTAAATCGTTTATTTATTAATTATTATCGTTTAAATGACTTATTTTTCACCAACGCTTTATATAAATGACAGCGGTTGGCGGAATAAGCCGCTTACAATTATTACAAGTAAAAGCATCTTCCTTCCAAATTGGAGCTGTAAAAAATTGTACCCAAAATGTGACAAAATGTTCATTATATACTGACGTCAAAAAAAATGTCTCACTGAATTTTTGATTTTCTTTACTGTGCGACATTTAAAATTGTGAATAATATGCAAGTAGGACAGCATTAATAAAAATTCCTCTAAGCGTGTCAAAAGTGAAAAGATTTCCATTACATAAATGTCTTAGGTGTAAATTTGAATAGCGGTCACTACATGAGTATGTTTTCGAACATCATGTGCGCCTTCTTGACATTGTTGCCGCCGTCATAGCGCAGTCGGTAGCGCGTCGGCCTCTCAATCACGAGGTCACGGTTTTGATCCCGGACGGCGGCACTCATCCTTTCCGACTATTTATCTCCCACCAATAGGTTGATAATCATAGACCTATATGGGATAGCAGCTGGAGGCTAAGATAGGATTAATGACAGTACTAGTGTGAGAAATACCAGGAGTCCATTGTTCGGCGCTCCAGCCACCGCGATATAACTGATATATTGTTGAAACTCGCATTAAACCCAAATCAAAAAATCAATCAATTAACATTGTTGCTTCGATACAAAATTACACAGGTGTCTTTGGTATTTGATATGCCGTTGACTTACGCAAGATTTGTTGGATTTTTCCCACACGTTTTGTAATGAAGACGATAAAACGATTATTGATGTCGTAAAATCAAGCTTTTTAAATGGGGTCAGATCCAGAAAAACGCTTTTACGCTGTAAACTGATTAGGTCTAACAATTGTTGAAATATTACCTCTTGTAAACGTAAGCAGCAGATACTCTGTTGGACTTGGTTAAGTGAAGTCTGTACGAAAAGGAAACCTCGTCGGACAACGTTATAGGCGTAATCAGTATTTGATTACCAAATCTTCGACAAAACCATAGACAAGGGCTTATGGACAATCAGTTAGCAAATATCTATTGTTCAATTACTTGATGTGTTGAACTCTACTCATTATGGTCAACCTTGTTATTGTCTCAAAATTGGGAGTACCAATCTTTGAAGCTGGCTAAATCTTAACTGAAAACAGGTCTTGTGCGAATCGGCCTACAGTGAAGGTGTCTTTAATATGAAGTAGGAATATTAGAGATGGAATGCGTCTTTTGTAAATAACTGTCCCTTCCGTATAACTGAGGCGGGTTTTTTTTACGTCAGTATAGTTTGATGTTTCTGAACCGGTTTCCGTTATTATGATGAACAAAAATCTAATGAAAATTATTATGTTTAAATTGATACTATCCATACGGAAAGAAAATAGAATAATGGAGACACAAAAAAGCTACTATCCGTTTTACATGAAAACCTGCCTAAATGACGTCTATATGTTTAAATAAGGAATAATCGCTTGTTTCTGTGTAAGATCGATTTATATTCATTAAGTGAACAACAAAACTTTATTTTCACGAGTGGCGGAACCACGAGTGAAAAAATAGTCTTTGTTGTTCACGAAATAAAATATTAATCGATCTTACTCGAAAAACAAACGATTATTCTATTTCTTTAGGCCTATTGCAAAAATGAGACAAAAAATGAACTCTAAGGCATATTGTAATGCCCCTCCTTCGGACCTCACACAACGGCGACTATAGTACGGGTCATTCCCTAGACTCGGGAATCAAATTGGTAGAGTGCAGCCTGGCCAGGGTCCAAAGGAAAGGAATCACCAGGGTCCTCTGGGAACGAGATCCCTACACGACGGGTTGTCCGTTACAGGAGCAAGGGAGAGAGGGGTCTAACGACCTCCAGACGCACACATTATCAAGACCAAGTTTAATTTAGGAATGTAAAAGAGGACTATGAGCCAGCCCTTTCGGTTTAACAACGTTTTAAAAACGAACAACTGACAATCTCTCGTTAGAATTACTTAATTTTAAATGCAATACATCTGAAGACAGTCAATTTACATAAAGATAATATTAAGTTAAAGAAGGCTGAGTTACGACCTTAAATATCTAACGCGAGAATCGCTAACTTCTTAAAAGCGATTTATAATGATAATTTCTAGTTAAAAAGTTAGTAAATCCAGACAATATTTAATAATAAATGCATTGTTACCTAATAATCACTCGAATTTAAATATTTCCTAAGATAAAAATTTTCCTATGAAAAGCGTGACGGAGCCAAGAAATTTCGGAAGTGAAGTGAGGTGACGAATCCTCACGGCCCCGGTATTTATACTCCCGCCAGGTCGGATTGCGGTAATGTGCGCGTGCAGCAGTCGGAATCCTCACCGTGAGGATTCCGGATGCTACTCGTGAGGAGAACTTGCCGTTCGGACGTTTCCGTGTGAGGAGTCATTCCTCACGGCTGGCCCAGAGTAATCCTCATGAGTAAACTCCTCATGAGTAACTCCTCACTGGAAAAGGTCACCTCACCAAACCTCACAAAATGGAACTATAACTAAGCCTTCTAAAACTTACAAAGATCGAATAAATCAAGAGTTTTACTATAATTAATACGTTCAATAAGCTAGTAAAGGACTATTTTGAGACCAGAGCTGACAAAAGCGTAAACTAAAGAAGAATTTACTTGTCTCTGAGGAACTCCTCAATCTTGAAAGTAAAGTGCATAAAAGTTAATGTGCGCGAAGAATCGACCACTGAAAGCTTCCTAAAGTAACGAGAGTGTATACAATTCATTCTTTAAAACACGAATATAACTTAATACAACGATAGCGAATAGACAACAAATCGTCAGGCCTGTGTGTCTGGTAAATCAATGTTAGTGAAAATCAACAAGTGCACGTGAACTTAAAAGGTATCTAAAGATGCATGTAGCAACCTAGTCAGTTTTCATTCCAAGGGATAAACACCTCAAGAGGACCCATTCCTCACAATATTTTTGTAAAGCGCGTCATTTTGCTCGTGATCGCTATGCAAAGTTCATTGTGACGTCACTTATTTCTCCCCGCATAGATGACGTCAGATAGCATGAAATACACAAAAGCAGGGTATAAATTTTAATATAATTTCACTGCTTTTGCGGTGAAATTATCAAGTGATAATGTACCGTTATTTCTCGATAAAGCACCAAAAAGCATTAAAGATGGAGTATTACGAAAATCAAACACATTAAATCATCTAGTCAAATGACCATTTTAACAAAAGCAATTCTCTTTTCAAGTCAAATGGGGTTTTGATGTGATGTGAGCGAATTTTGATTGGGCATCTGGATTTTAAATTTGTAAACATCAATATAATTCATGAAATCGTTGGTATCTTTTGAAAAAGATGTTTTGTCTAAATTCTTCGTATATGCTGCAGTGCAACGATACGTGACATTCGTTTTCGATGGTGTCCATTCGCCTTCGTTAAACTCGCTTCACTAGTGACGTACGTTGATATTTTAGGCTTGCGTCACTAAGGTATTCTGTGGAATCCTCTTTCGGTGGTATTTTTCGGCATCTGTAATAAAAAATAACGGGACATTTACAAGGGCGTAGCTCCAATTACGCAAATTACGCAAGTGCGTTAAAGAAATAATGCTCTATCGTGGATGAATGATCAAAGCATCGAAACTACAGCTTGTTCAAGCTGTAGTTACGATGTTTTGATTATTCACCAACGTTCAATTCAGAAAAAAGGAGCGGATGGAGGGCATTCTTCTTTTGTCAGAGTTGTCATATAGCCTTTATCCTGTAAAAAGCTTTGGTTGTCGCATTCTGAGAGCGAAAAGATTTCAAAAACCTAGTTACGCCTATGATTTATCATTAGAACACAAAACTCTGGGTATTTTCAGGTCGAGATGGATCTCTACTGAGTGATACTGACTTAAGCCCATGAAATGCTGAATAAAAACCTTGGCAAAAATACATCAAAATCGGGGTGCTGAAAGCACCGGAGGAACTTATTATAGGTCCGTAGTTTTGTCGTTATTGTTTTTTTTATAAAGTTGCTGTTGAAATTATTGCTTTATCCCCTCATGTTTTAACAAAGAAAAATCAGCTTGTATGGACTAAGATCAGACTTCACACTTATGCAGACTTATCTTTGTCTAAAAAACCTGCCAAACCTGCCCTGCGTTCAGGATCAACAAACGTTGCAAACTGTTTTCTAATTGTACCCCGCTTTGCACGTGCACCTGCGTGCAAAGCGGGGTATAATTGGAAAACAGTTTTCACCGTTTGGTGACCCTGAACGCAGGGCAGAAGTAAATAGAATAATCCGGGATTAGCATGACAAGGTTTAAGTTTGACATGGCCATGTGGATGCATAGTAAGATAAAGTTAAAGAATTCAACACATATGTATAGGTGTATTTTCAAAATTGAGCTCTGACGTAGGCGCCGAGTCCATTACCAAAGGTATATTGGGTATATTTAAACAGCACATAATAGTAATTTAACCTGACAATTAATTAATTACATAAATTACAGAAGAACATGTATGCGTAAGATTTTACGACTTAAATCGAGTAATAACTTTCCTTTGAAAGGTAAATCGCTATTTTTTAAATGAGTTATTTAAACCTGTTTTATCTATATCGAAAACATGTCACGGGAATCTAAGGTAAAAAGTAGATTTCACGGCTCACCGCACAAAATCTACCTATAGTAATAGCTGGTCCACTGATCGAATACTAGTGAGCTATTGGCATGGCACGTTGCGTACGTCTTTGCGAAAACTTTTTCTATAACCATCGTTTGCTCAGTAAACACTGGGCGAATTTCAGCCAAATTTGACAGCCTTGGATGACCCTCTTTTCAAATTGTAAGCCCGAAATTTATGTGGGTAGGACAAGGAGGCTTATTTTAACGTTATAATCTTCAAAAGTCTTCTCCCAAACCTTTGGACCAACATCAAAAAGAGTTAGCATGAATATTTCTTTGGTGACACCTTACTTAATGAATGTCTGAACCACCGCACTTACAAATATTTGGTCGTGGTAGAGTGTAGTTTACTTTCACTTTACACTTTCAAAATCTTCTCCTCCGAAACTAGTGGACCAATTCAACGATACTTGACAGAAATATTCCTATTGTAAGTTTTATCTTATGACTATACAAATATCCGTGTGATAACATCCCGTATGATATTTCTTATGATATCACATAGTTATTTTTAGAACAATAATATAATGCGGTTATTTTTAAAAACTTGCATTTCTGTTACAAACATCGACGAAAACAAGGCAAATAGAGGTTATAAGATAAATATAATACGCACTAAGTGTATAGTATGAAAAAATATCTAACTCGGTTGTTGGAATTGATAATTGTCTCGGCAAAGCCTCGACAATGATCAATTCTCCCAACCTCGTTAGATATTTTTTCTCATACAAAACACTAAGTACGTCTTATATATTTATCCTTTTTCAAACCAGGAGAGATTAAAGCCAGTGTTGCGATAGAGTCCCTGTTATACCTCTAGTATCTATAGCCCCATGAATGAATCTTTAGAAAGCAACTATTTTGTATGTTGCACATGTAGTGTTAAAATAGTATGACCCAAACTGTCAAGATATTCACAAGTTCAAGATTGATAATGTTATATCTTAAGATTTGAGAAAATATCTTGAGTAATTGAAGTCAACACTTTTAAAAGTTTTAATTATAATTATATATATAAACGATATACGAATACTCGGATTTATACATTTGAATATGTTGAAATTTGAGCTTAAAACCACATTCCACTGCACGACTCAACTTCGCGTATTCCTACAGAATGATTAGGGTTTTAGTTTTATACCTACATACATTAAAATGCTCTTATCAGCCCATTTCATGCTATTTATGGCATATGTCAGCTTTGGTAGAAATTATGGACTTAGATGAGCCTGCACAGACGGGCAGTCTGCAAGGGCGTAACTCCCATTACGCAATTTACGTAAGTGCGTAAAATAAATAATCCTCTGTTGAAAACTTTCGTGGATGAATGATCATAACATCGAAACTACAGCTTATATAAGCTGAAGTTACGATATTTTTTGAATATTCACCAACGCTCAAATCATAAAAAGGGAGCGGACGGAGAACTTTCATCTTTTGTCACAGTCCACATGTCGTCCTATCCTGTATATTCTTTGGTTGTCGCCTTCTGAGTGTGTATAAATTTCACAGTCCTAGATACGCCTATAGTCTGATCTTAGCCTTTATAACCTGCTTTCTACAGAATTATTTATCACGAAAAACAAAAGCTAGTCTAAGGCTATAATGTCTTAAAACTGACAACTTGTTTGAAACAGACTCAAATTAAATCAGCACTATAAATGTATAACAACTTAATCCTAGATGCATCAATAAAAGGACTAGGGTCTCGAACATTAGAAATTAGGCCTGAGTAACCAGCATTTTTTTCAAATTTCTAACGTATACATTTATACCTATCTTTTTCTACTAAACTATTCACACTCTCTCAAATAATGTATGAAATATTTATCAAAAACCACGCAAATTTCTTGACATAAGCCATTAAAGTAGCCTATTTCCGCGGAAATGCCCAAATTGTCTCAAAAATAGTTGTTTAACGGTAACAAACAAAAAACAAAACAAAAAAACGCCCTTGACACCCAACTATATTTTTATCAAGTAATAGCTATGACTTCTAGAAGGTTTTAGTGAAATATTGTGGTGTCGCAATTTGGGCTTCATATTTTTCCAGCTGCGTGAATTTCAAAATTCCTTGAAAAATGGACAATTTTACAGTTTTAAGCCTACTATGATGCCATTTTTTTTCAAGAAATGATGGATTTATAGAAAATAATCTTTGTACAATTTGAGAGAGGGAGGAAAGGGTAACTGTGAAAAGTTGATATTATTGAGATCATTAGAAATCAGAAAAAGTCGGTTTTACAGTGCCAAAATCAACAGTTAGTGAACCATGTCCTTTCAATTTTGATTGGCTGAAAAATTAATTTTATTCCCCGATTGGTTTGATTATGAAATTAATTATTTTAAGAGCTTCCGCGCAATGTAGTTCCATAAGAAATTTGTTTCATTTTGGAGAAATCGTTATTTTTTGCTTCACAATATTAAATAATGAAAGATGAAGAGTTCATATATTGATTTCATGGAGATATGAAACTAAAAACGCATTATAACACCCTTGCACGATTGCGCTTTGTGTATTCATACAGTGCGATTATGTTTCAAGTTCTTGCCTGCATGATTTCAGCGTATAATCCCTTTAAGGTTGAAGAGGACAATAGCGTTTTTTGAGAAGAGTGCACATACATTGGTATCTATGGTAACGTTGTGTTAGCGCTATCTCAGCGGTGTATAATTTTTAACATTCAATAATGAATTTACGTTACCATGAAGTCATTAAAATGACGATCCTGCGTGTGTTTCACAAATGATCCCATGCGTTATTAAACGCTTACCCTGATCGTATTTAATGTGATTCAATTCAATTAAATACAACAAAATAAAGTTGAATGAATTGGGAACATTGGCGACGTCATGGTAACGTAATTTCCTAATCAAAATGAAAAAAAAAAAAAAAAAAAAAAAAAAAAAAATACGCCGTTGAGATCACACTAACTCGGGGTTTATATATATACCAAAATTTAATCACTTATCTCAAAAAAAGCAATTGTCCTCTTCCACCTTAACGATGAAATAAATGAAGTATTCTCATTAGACTCTTACTTGCAGGGTACAATAAACGGAAAACAATATCCGTAATCACCGTTAGGTCTGACACACGACCCTAAACACAGCAAAGTTTTCGTACAGTCCGGCTTTCTCTGGGCTAGACCCGGCGTCAAACTGGATAGGAAAATTATCATTAGCACCAGTATATGCCTCGAGTCCATTCTGAAATTATATAAATGTCAATTTTATGCTGAAAATGATCAGAAGCTCCAATATAAATCTCGAGTAAATTCTGATGAATAATATCTATGTCATTTTTATGAAAAGGTTAAAAAATGCTTTCATACCTAATTGAAAAAAAAAATTGAGATACTCAGTACGCAACTTAAATCGAGGTTTATGCAATTCTAACATAAATTCATTCATATCACCCGCTGCGGTAGCTTAAGCAAATAACCAGTTTTCCTGGGGCACGTTTTACTAAACAACTTACGAGCATTTTTTGCGTAAGTCGAAAATCAAATTTGTATCTACAGAATTAACTTAATTCAGAATCCTGTCGTGCATCATCTCATTGGAATCGTCTTCTAAAGACGATTCCTATGAGATATTGCAAGCCAGAATCTAACGATAAATTAAAACACCAGGTGCGATTTTTGATTTTGACTTACGATTAATTTTTCGTAAGAGGTTTAGTAAAACGGGGCCCAGGTACATGTATTTTTCAAAACGGCACTACAGTTTTATCTCTTCTAAAAGTTCCATCCGTTAGTGAGAGACAAATGACGGGAGGGATGTGGGCAGCCGTAAAGGATCGAACCCTTGTTCCGATGATTGCGCTCTGACGATCGATTTCCTAACGGCGATATGACGGCGGCTAAGAGCAAAATAAATCAGCTTCATAATGATTTTGCTCTTTTTTTTTTTTTTTTTTTTTTTTTACTTTGCTTATTTGCATACTTTGCTTCACGTATTCATACAGTGTAATTAAGATTTTTCTTTCATACTTTCGTGAATAAAAAATGTATACTCATTGCCTCTTTAATATCCTTAAATATTCTGGACACAGAAAACAGACTCGCTTTGCTTTAATACAAAACAATACTTAAAACTCTATAGAAGCCTAGTAGTTTTAAAAGCACTCAGCAATACAGTCATTTTCAAATGATAAGCTACCCTTTGAAGAATCACGCGAAATGGCACCTAGACTGCGATCGTAACATCGCTCGGACTTTTCCGTAAATTGGAAAGTACCTCGTACGAGAGCGTAGTAATTTTTGTTCATTTAAGGTAATTCGGTCTCTAGTGTTACTTTGATCATCAATACGCTTGAAGAAAAACAACAACAACAACAATAAAAAAAATAAAATAAAAAAAAAAAAAAAAAAAAAAAAAAAAAAACAACAACAATAGGCCCTATTTTGCTCATGCTTTCCGGTCGCCTGTAGAGATCTCGGCATATTATAATCTAACGACAAAACGTAGGGTTTACGAACCGGGTAAATTTTAGTGGGTTACACAGCATCTGTTCATCGGAGCTCGATTCAGACCGACTTTACAAATTAATCGCAAGACCAGCCCTGCGTTATGTACGAAAAAACGGTGCAAACTGTTTGCCAGATACACGTACAAAGCCGGGTAAAATTATCAAACAGTGTGCACTGTTTTGTCAACCTAAACACAGGTCTGAACTCTTAACATAACGTCATTGAGCAACCAACTTCTCGTAACTCGTAACATCTCGTACTAGCTTGAATTACGCTAGAGAAACTTGCCCTAAGTTCAGGATGACAAAACGGTGCAAGCTGTTTGCCAATTATACCCCGCATTGCACGTGCAACGCGGTGTATAATTGGGAAACAGTTTGCACCGTTTTGTCATCCTTTACGCAGGGTAGGTTTTGACGCTTTACCACGATCATTCATCCGCGTGGCGAAACGTTTTTTCTGTCTCTTTGCAGTGAAAAATAAACATGAGCACCAGATGCGCCGCATGCGGTAGACTGATACCACTGTCAGCTATCAATATGGCCTGCTAATTTGATAGTGGAAAGTGGGACCAGTGTTAGCATGCGGATGTTAACGCTTTGATGCAGGTGCTTGATAATGCGGGAAAAAAACTAAGTCGAAGAAGATGCATAACTCTTGAATCAATGTTTTAGGTAATGTCCCTTGATTATCTGGGTAGCTAGCCGAGCAAATAATAGATCACTTCAGGGCCCGAGGTTATAAAACTTTTCTCAGGCTCAGACTCAAATTTCTCACATTTAAATTTGAGATTAAAGCCGAAATTCTGTTTCATTACTCATTTAAATGTATAAAAATAAAAGATGATATTAATAAGTTGTTATAAATAACAACTTATTAATATTATCTTCTATTTGCATACATTTATTTCAATTTGAAATTTGAGAAATTAAGCCTGCGCCTAAGAAAAGTTTTATAACCTCGGGCACAGAAGCATGATCGCCTGCTCGTCGTATTAGCAATGTCGTGATTATACCAGCATGTGTAATGACAGGAAGTCATGATTAGGCGCAGCAGCCTCTGGAATTTAGCTGAAGTTCTGTCGAAGTTTTTTCTGTCGAAATCAAGATCAAATTCAACTAACGGCAAGCGAACAATCACGTATTTAGATTAAGTTTATTGTAATTCACTTCCATCTTAAGTTATCTAAAGAATGTCAAAAGCGTGCTTAAGATGGTCCTTCGTACTTAAAAAAAATACCAAACGATTATCAAAGATTTATTGAAAGATGAAAGTCCACTTTAAAAGGGTATGTTTATTTGAATGGGGTTTGAGACTTTTTAATAGTTTTTTCCTTATCATATCGCGGAGGTTGGAACACCTGACCACGAAATCCTTTCATTTCTCTCACAGTACTTTCAAATCATCCATTCTGAGACTCCATGTGCTCATCTAAGCTATAGTTTCAAGTATTACTAAGTTTAACACATTGAAAGACCAACATTTAGCTTATGAATTCATTTAAACAGTGTATAAGAAGTCAAAAAAGGATTCTTTTTCTGCCACATCACTGCAGTTAAATAATCGCAAGTCTAATTTAGAACATGTTCGTATTCAGAGTCAGCTCATGTTGATTTAGTCTGGAAAACTGATTTTAGAAAAAAAGTGTATAAATGTGGGCTTTGGTTCAGTTCGCTGGTGCTGTCGGCTGCTGATATATTAAAATGATCCTTTGCACCCTTTCCGTATTCATTACAACTTCAAAAGAGTCATTAAAAATGCGACCGCATGGGCTTTAAAACTTATAGGCCTTGTCCATAGGGGTCCGAAATAACCCCCTACCACCATATAGACTAATGATATAGTTTATATTATTAGTCTATATGGTGGTGGGCGTTATTTCGGACCCCTATGGCCTTGTCAAGCCTCCTTAACTGTATTTTCAATCTTTTCTCTGTACACGCATATCTGTTATTCATCTTATTGTCCTTTATTTTTTACCTGACAATGTTCATGGTAAAATACTATTGAATACCCCTGTGTCCGCTTCAACCTTTATTTCGTATCCCGTTATCTCACAGGGGAAATAATAGTCCCTTTTGCATAGAAGGTCTGCACTGCAGATTTTATTTTTTTCTGAACTGTGCGCATTTATAATCTTTTCCCAACGAGATTGGATTTTTTACGGTACAGAAAATGTACAGATCCGCTAGCAAGAATGAGGTTCGAGAAACCGTTATCTCCTATCATTTTCTATGTTGATCTGATCTTTTATCACTCACTTAAAATTGCTCGTATATAGTATGGTAAAATATGAGCAGTGGGGAAGTACGTTCCATACCAAATCGCATATTGATTTATGTGAACAATTGATTTTACACAGTGAAGACACAAAATTGCTAACGGTCTGTTTACACATTCACGAATTTTGGCTACGGTGCCGCTATGATTCGCAACGATTTGTAAAATCGTCGTGTATCGTGGCGATTCGTAGCAGGACCGTGGCTACTCTTCATGAATCGTGGTGATTCGAGAAACTTCACGGTAGCGCTACGGAAGTTTTAAACCGGTTAAAACATTCGTGGCGAATCGTGGTGGTTTTGGGCGTGGCCTAATTCGTAGCGCAACCGTAGCGGAATCGTGCTTATTCGAACTGACACCGTAGCTATATTCGCGGATATTCGTGAGAGATCGCAGCCAGTCGTGGAATCTTTGACATTATGAATTCTCACGATTCACCACGAATTGTGTACGGGTCTCCTACGAATCATACACTGTTTCGCTACGGAGCTCAACGATTGACCAAGATCAAGGCAATACACGCATCCCGAGTATTCGTTGTGCCACCGTGGTCAATCCTCATTGGCCGTAGAGTTGCCGTCACGAATCGTTATTGATATCTTACAGACACCGTACTAATATCGTGGACATTCTTACTGGAATCGCAGTGACACTGAATATTTCTACTTTTCGACACGATTCATCCCGATTTATCCTGATTTTTCTGACCATGAGAAATCTTGGTGAATCGTGCTGAATCGTAGAGAAAATCGTGAATTTGTAAACGGGTCTTGAGATAAAAGCATTATCAAATAATGACAGACCTTCATCCAGTGGAGTATAAAGAGTATTTAATCAAAGCCACCATCGATCCCTATCTCCAACATCTTTTGGACTTATATGTAGATATTGCTCGAGTAACCATTTCTATTTAGCGACCGCTTGTATCAAGGGACCATCATAAATAGGCCCTTCATCAATTGCCATATCAATCAAAAGTGTATATTCTTCAACGACAATAAGTTCACTATCTAACAATCAAGTTCTCGGGCACTGCACTTCTCCTCAATGAGATCTATCCACCTGTGAATGATTCTAGCTTGCATACTTTTTGAGATATGTTCCGGACTAAAAAAGGTCTGTGGATGGACTGAAGGACCGACAGACTGACCAACCGACAAGCGCAGAGCAATATAACCCCTCATCTTCAAAGGGCGGCATGATGATTTATACCATTAGGACCATAATCATCCCACTTGAAAAGATTAACAACAAACAAGCATTATTTTATCAAAAAATATATAATTATTTGTTTATTTCATGGGCGGGTCTACACAAATATATTCTAGATACATCAAGATGTGCTTGTAAAACATCAATGCCCCTGCCAAAGCCATTTTTTTCAGAATCAGTGCTCTTATGATGTGGGCAAAGAATATTTTCAGATTCTACAAATAATCAACCTTGAAAATTTACCTTCACTAATGATATTGAAATTGGTACCAACCAATATGTATGGCCAATGTTAACCCTGGTCATGCTGAATAAAAAAACCCGGCAAAATTAAATGTAAATCAAAGTGCTGAAAGCTCCGTATTTCCTAATTGTGAGTCAGCATTTGATTTTAAAAATACAATTTCTAATACTTTTCTGGTTTAAAAAGGAAAATCAGGTTGTATGGAATAAGACCAGACTGCACATTTGTGCAGGCTGATGTTTGTCCATACCTCCTGCCAAAGCAGGAATATTCCAGAATCGGCATGACAATGGTTAATTTTTTGGGGAGAAACAGACAAACTCACAGGACAAAAATAATATTTCCTCAATCTACCAATGCAGGGACATTAAGATGATTATCTTCTTTAATGCTTTTTGGTGGTTTATCGAGAAATAATGGTAGATTGTCACTTGATAATCTCACCGCAAAAGCAGTGAAATTATCAAAAACTTATAATCTGCTTTTGTGCATTTCATCCTATCTGACGTCATCTATACTGGGGGAAATAAGTGATGTCACTATAACACTATAACAGCAATCACATGCAAAATGACGCCCTTTACAAAAAATATGTCCTAGAAATTTCGCATTTTGTCTCATTTTTGCATAAAAGAAATAGAATAATCATTTGTTTTTGAGTAAGATCGATTATTTCATTCAGTGAACAACAAAAGCTATATTTTCTTGTGAAAATATAGCTTTTGTTGTTCACTCAATGAAATATAATTCGATCTTACACTGAAACAAACCATTATCCTCGTTATAACGTTGCATAAATAAAATCAATTAGCACTAAATCATTAATAAATTTGAATTTCAAAAAAAGCACTTCAACTTCGGACATGAGACAGCTAGTCAACTCAAACTGAGGGCTCAACACAACACTTCTATAGGTGCCTATATTTACACTTACAACAGTGTTGCTTTAAGCCATTGAAATACACTAGGCGAAATGCATAAACAAACACTTGACCAATTGTATGAAAAGCCAGGGGTGTGGTATTCCCTTGCCCGATTTGAGCGACATGGGCTTTCAACTCGTGGACAAGACTTTTCTAGACCACTTGTCAAATACCAGGCTTAACCTAATATGGTGAAAAGAGATCTCTAACATATACTATCCTAATGCATATATCAATGGGTATTAATACAGTTGTTTATAAAGAAAATGGTGGGTTCCAGCATTTTCTTCATTAACGACAGTATTTTCTCAAAATTCAATCTTTACCGAAAAGTTTATTGTGACCCGAGACAAGTGGAAAATCATCTTGTATATCTTGTCCGGGGACTAGTAGAGAAATTTTGTATTTCCACTCCCTTGGATTAGCAATATCCAATACCATTTAATCATCAAAAAAGAGAATGTTTGTACAATAGACACATAAATTTCCGGTACTTAACCAAAACTTTCAATTCAAATAATTATGACAAGAGAGAGACAAGAGCCGTCAGAGAAGGATTATGCTCCCCGAATAAGGCATTGTCACAAAACCAAGAGCCATGTTGGACATGGACATCCCCCGCCACAAAAGCTTGATAGTAAACTGAAGCCTTATAGATTAAAGATTCTTTTGTACTGTCAGAGATTTACCTCCTATAAAATCTATGTATCAAAAATAACAAAGGGCAATAACTCCAAAATTATGCAAGCAAGAGTTATAGTTCTGGTGTATTGCATTTCTCCTCCATAAGATCTATCCACCCATAAAGTTTGAAGTTGATAGGTATTATACTTTAGGAGATATGCTCTGTGGTCAGATTTCAAAGACTCAAATAAGCCGTTATCTTATACAGCTAACATAAAGGTAACAAACATTAAACCCCCTTTTTGCATGACATATTTTAAGACACAATTTCAAATAGTTTAGGGTAAAGGGCATCTGATTTGCTACTCAAATGTGAAATTTCATCAAATTCTGAGCATAAGACTAGGAGAAATGAAAGAATAACTGTATTTTACCCGCTAACATAAAGGTAACAAACATTAAGCCCCCTTTTTCCATGATATATTTTTTTTCCGTTAATTTCAAATTTTTTATAGTAAAGGGCATCTAATTTGCTACTCAAATATGAAATTTCACTTAATTTTGACTGCTAGACTAGGAAAAATTTGGGAAAAACTGTTTTTGACCCTAAGTCCCCTTTTCCCGTGACGAGGCCTCAAATCCAAAAACCGTCACAGATGCATCATCACTATATCATAGGAAGTTCACATGGTAAGTTTCATTCAATTTGGCCCAGGGGTTATGGAGAAATAGGTGGGGACGGACGGATGGACGGACGGACGGAATTACGGACGGACGGACAGACAAAGCGGCGGCTATATGCTCTCCCTTCGGGGAGCATAAAAATGACACTTACGACAAACTTGAGACAACAATAGAATTATAATGCATGACATTGTGCCATGGTTCATTAATAGAGTAAAAGATTCAAGTTTTGTCAGCATATCATCATAGTCAAGACAGTGAAAATTGACATTGCCTTCAATATCAAATTTCAAAATGAATCTCTAGTTTCAAAAATCATATATATGAAATTGAGCAATTAATTTTTTCACAATTTGAGAGTTAGGTTTTATGCAAACAGCTACTAGAGCTATCATATACCTGAAGTATTGTAAATATATGATATATGCATGTATAATGTAAATATTTCAAGTAAATGAATCAGCAATGTTCTGTCACCATTCTATAACTTTATCAATCAAGTCTGAACATGACATTTCCAACAATTTCACATTTGCCCAATGCTTAAACATCATCTAGTCTGGACAAACACCTAATGCATTGTGAAAATATGCTGAACACATAAAGAGACTATGGGCCATTAGCAATATACAGATCACGAGTAATGAAGACTCGAACATGTTGATCTGCCCTGCATTCACAAAGAAATCCTTAGTGAAACATTGGCAAGACAATTTGAGAAATGGTACCCTGCTTTGCATGTGAAGTCACATGCAAAGCAGGGTACCATTTTCAATCCTTTGCAAACTTGTTTTGCATTCTGAACACAGGGCTGATTCTTTACTTAACACTTTTGAGACAAGGATGGAAACACCACATACTGACCAAATCCTAACTTTGTTTAACAAGTTACTAACAAGTTACTAACAACAAAATATATTGTACTCCTTCAACCATAAATCTATGACAGTCATAGTGCCCTTATGTTCACACCTTCTAAGCCATTCTCAAGTTTATACATATATAAATTCTTAAATTTAGGGGTCAGCGCAATTCTATTGAAAATGTCTATATAAATATAGGCACTTAATAATAGTTTTGCTCTTACCACTCAAATTCTTCAAATGGATTATATCAACAGCCCTATAATATAGATGAAACAACATCTAACGTAAAGTGGACTAATAAGCATCTCCAATGCTTTGTCCTAGTTAAGCAAATAGTTTTTTGACAAAGTTCAATTGGTACCTTGACCTTTATGACCCTTAAACAATAGAGCACTTCCTTGGGTCATAGGCAACAGTTGTATAAAGTTGCATGATTCTATCTCACTTCATTGTTTAGGTAGATTATGAAAATGAATAAACGTCTATGGACAGACAGACATACATGGTGAAACAAGTATACCCTTCCTTCTGTCAACTTTGTAAAGGGGGGGTATAAAATATAGTATCCAGACTTTTGCAATGTGGATTCTCAATTTACTTTCTTTAAGGTACAAGAGCCATGTCCGACATAGCCATCCCCCGCCATGAAAGCTTGATAGTAAACTGAAGCCTTATAGATTAAGGATTCTTTTGTACTTTAAGAGATTGACCCCTACAAATTCTAAGTCTTTAAAATAACAAAGGGCAAAAGCAGGAAAATTAAGCAAGTAAGAGTTAAAGTTGAGGTTTCAAGTTGATAGATTTTATTCTTTAGGAGATGTGCTCCGGACAAAATCTAAGTATTGAAAATAACAAAGGGCAATAACTCCAAAATTATGCAAGCAAGAGTTATAGTTTTTCTGCACTGCACTTTGACTCCATGAGATATATCGACCCATAAAGTTTCAAGTTGATAGCTTTTATTTGTTTGTTTGAATGGGTTTTTACGCCGCTTTCAACAATTTCGCAGTTATATCGCGACGACCGGAGCACCTAACAATGGATTCCTGGTATTTCTTTCACCTGTACTACCATTACACCCTTTCCTAGCCTCTGACCACTATCTCACATAGGTTTACGATTATCTACCCATTGGTGAGAGACAAACGTTGGAAAGGATATTTGCGGCCACCGGGGATCGAACCCACGACTTCCAGATTGGAAGTCTTATGCCTAACCAACTGCGCTATGGTGGCGGCAGATAGCTTTTATACTTTAGGAGATATGCTCCAGACAAAATCTAAGTATAAAAATTAACAAAGGGCAATAACTCCAAAATTATGCAAGCAAGAGTTGTAGTTCTTGTGTAATGCACTTTGACTCCATGAGATATATCCACCCATAAAGTTTCGAGTTGAAAGCTTTTATACTTTAGGAGATATGCTCCGGACAATCTCGGAATAATGGAATGACAGATGGAGACCATTACTATATCTCTATATACCATTACTATATCTCTTCGCCTAAAAAGGCGGGGATTAAAAAGAAAGTTGCTGTCATGGAAAAATTCAAAACACAATTTACATGGGTGTCATGTATTAACATAAACAACATCTAGGCAACCACTTTGAGAATAGACATATCATTTGTGAGTAACTAAGATGTTGTACCTACAGTTTCATTCAAGCTGTAGATATAAAATTTTGGTCACACAATATTAATGACAATATATCTCGCCTTGTGCAAGCATAGATCCATAAACATAAAAAAATACTACTTGTTTCTTTAACTGCATAGTCTTTTCATATATTGCTTCTTAAATTGAAATACATAAACCCATTACCAAATTACAAAATTCAACACTTCACACTGGTCCAAATTGGTACCTTTTGCAGTTAACAATTTCAGGTTAATGAAATTCTAAAATTTCTTTAATGGGTAGAAACTATTCTACACAGTACTAGTAGTTTCTACATTTTCAACTTTATTCAACTTACATTTCCTTTTAGCACATTAAAAAAAGCTCAAGTGTGTAGGAAAGGATCACTTGCATAAATCTGTAAAGTATCTTTGAAACAGACAAAAGAAACAACCAACAACAAAAATAAATAAACAATGCATTCATTTATAACATGTTAATTGTGCTTTAAACAGGTGCAAGTGCAATAATGCAAATAAACAAAGATTACAATTAATTTATAAAAGTCAATCAACAATTACTTAAACACAATAAACTTAAGACTTACTCCTGAAAAATTTGTTAAGATGATACATGGGATAGCTCTGTCAGAAAATGCCAAAAAGCATCATAAATAAAATACAATAGAATAACCTGGGTGCCGTTTTACTAACGGACGTACGATTACCTTTTGCATAATTACTTGCAACAATAAAACTGATTGGCTTCTTGTGCAATTAGATGTCTTGTTACAAAAAACATGGTCGTAAGATCGTAAGTAAAACGGGGCCCTGGTCATTGGAAAGTTGTTCAATTCAAATATGTGACCTTGACCTTATCTGATAAATAGAGGATATTGAATGAGTGGTCATGGAATACCGAATTTATCAAACAAGTCATCTATAAACAGAAAAAAACGAGGCTGCGCTGAGTTTTTATCTGTTTATAGATGACGAGTTTAATAAATTCGGTATTTTATAAGCACAAATTTTATATTCTATTTATAATATGACCCCAATTTTTGCAAAAAATCGTCAAAATTCTTGAAATTCAACATTTCAATTTTCCGCGACACTTATAAAGCTGTTAAAAACTGACGCCACAATATATGCATTATGACTTCATTTTCGCTGTTACAAAATAGCATTGCTATTTGCTCTGAGCTCATTTGCATAGTTATTCCACTAGTGTAACACCCGTGTAATATCAAAAATATTCAACGGCGTTATTTCACTCCCGCGACAAAGGTCATATTAAAAATCTGAATATAGAGTGTGCTTTCTATCTATAGATTCATATGATTTACTAGGAAAATATACAAATGTGACCCGTCACACAAAAAGGGACCATCCGGGAATTCTGTAAAATGAATTAATGAAAAATAGATTTGATCCAGCATAGGTCAACCAGAGGTTGTATTTCAAAAATTCTTTCACTGGAAGGTATATTGATCATTCTCGATTCAGAAAATAAGCATGGTTCAAAAAGTTTCGACCCTAGTCAGTCTGCGCAATATGGGCAGTCTGACTAGGGTCGATACTTTATGCACTTCCCAGATGGTCCCTTTTCGTGTGACGGGTCACAAATATAGAAAATGCACAGATGAAAAAATAATCTCATAAGTCATTGTTTGGAAAAAAGAACAATATGGGTCTGTAAAACACTTATGCCCCTGTAGAGTCAATCATTTTAGAAGTTTGACCATGACAATGGACCATAACCTTCAAAGGTGCCGATTGATTAGAGGAATCCGTATGCCAAATATTGGCATGGTAACTAAAACAGTGTTGAGGTCATGAGAAAATCTTTAGATTGCAGGTCAGATAGGCAGCCAGATAGATGGACACTTATGAAACAATATGCCCCCAATCAATCGAAAAGAAGACATAAAAACGTATCTTAATAAATCGTGTCTTATGTAAAAGTAATGAAATATATAGCAATTAACTCAAGTAATCTAAATCTCGAGTGTTGTCAAAATTAACTCATTCATGAACGATCTTGCAAAATATTGGATATTTAGTAATTGTGCTTATCAAATGACAAAATATTGATATAAAAACATAATAACTGTTTTGTGCAAATGTGAGTGATATTGACTGAGCTCTAATCATGCTGAATATAGATATGTGACCCGTCACGCGAAAAGGGACCATCTTGGTAGTGCGTAAAGTGACAACCCTAGTCAGACTGCGCAGACTGAATTGGGTTGAAACTTTTCGCAACTGACTTAATTTCAGAATCTAGAATGATCAATCTACCTTTCAGTGAAAGTATTTTTGAACTGTGACATCTGGTTGATCTATGCTGGATCAAATCTCTTTTTCAATAATTCATTTTACAGAATTCCTGGATGGTCCCTTTTTGCTTGACGGGTCACATATTTCTGTGTTGATAAGAGGTATAGACAAAGATCAGCCTGCCATTTATTTGCTTTGATACATGGCAAATGTTTGGAAGGGAAAGAGGTTTGTCTATTAACCCTTTGCTGTTTAATCCCTGCTTTTTACATACCTGTGATTTTATAATTGAGAAAACATTGTGAAAAAAGAAGAAATTGCTTACGACAAGCAATTTCTTCTTTTTCTCACTATTTTCTACCCTACTGAATGGTTATTTTTCAATTTAAATCCACTTTAAATTTTCGTCTGCAAAACCTTTGAATTTGGACAGGTCCAAAATTTTGTAAAACAGGAATGGGTTAACTATCAGTATCTCTGGAATGGCACGCTTCTGCTCCTTCTTGTTCTAATACACCAGACTGTTACAGCAATGATTAATATAAACAAGATCCCGCCCTCTATGATGGCTATGATTGATGCTGAAAGAGAAAAACACCGTAAGGAAATCAAGAAAAACAGCTTGTTCGATATTTTGAAATAATTCTATTTTGAAATAATTCTATAAATACTAGACTGATTTTAAAAAAAGTTTGAAACCCAGAAGCAAGAAAACACCTGATCTTCTTTAAAATATCTGCTACAAATATTCATTTTTTAAGATTCAATTTCAGCCTTTGCCTTAAATTTCTGGAATGAGAAGTAAAAGAAGGGAAAGTTGTGTCTATATTTTGAAACAATTTTCTCACACTTATCCTCAGTCATATGTATATTTGTGTCAAGAAGGTAGTAGGAAATGAATAGACAGGTTGCTTATAGAAGAGTGTCTGTGAGTATTCGGCATATATTTTGGAATCAGGTCTTTCTTCTATTTCATAGTAAGTTTGTCGGCTCTTATCATACAACAATTCAGAAAGCATCACCAACAAGTCTGTCAAAAGTCTGAGAAAATTTTCTGGGTGGAAAAATTGATTTCAATCTATTCCATATATTTTCTGGTCAGTCCATAATAAAGAAAATTGTAGTTAAAACTTGAACTGCCATTGTTTACAAACTTTTGACTGCACATATAAAATTGCTTAATATCATCACATTAAGTAAATAAAAAACAAAAAAAATCAAATACCATTCCATTCAACAGATTGAGAAAACTATCTCAGGTAGCAACTACCTGATTAAGTAATTTTTTATTTCAATTCCATCAAGAATATTTTTAGACTATATTTTTTTTCTCTGAAAACGTGTCAAAGAGATAGAGTAAATTCAAGAAAAAAATTAGTTCTTTGCCTAAACCAGTATACAGATACCCTGTACACTATCACCATATACACCCTTCCAGCTAATCTCAATAAGTCTGCCATTTGTCAAAATGGCAGACTTATTGAGATTAGCTGGAAGGGTGTATATGGTGATAGTGTACTGGGTATCTGTATACTGGTTTAGGCAAAGAACTAATTTTTTTCTTGAATTTACTCTATCTCTTTGCACCGGACCCAATGACACCAAAAAGTAGTGCAGACAGTTTAAAAAAAGCAGCTATTTTGTTTGTTTTAATGCAATACTTTGACTTATATTTTACCTTTTGAAGATAAACACAATCTTATGAAAACTTCATAATGGATATTATCTTGATGTCAAAAGTAAATTTGAGTTGCAAAATTAGTACGCCGAGGATTCTACAAATTTTATTGTCAGGAAAATCATCGGTCTTTGTATTGCACGTTTAATCACTAGGTGAGTAGACAAATTGTTTTGGCTTGTCCGTCTCTTTTTATTCATTCATCAATCAACGTTGAATTTAAAGGAAAACTTCCATCCACATCATTGATTTAGCCTTTCAAAAACATTGTTCCAGCAATTCTCAAGCCGTAGCTGAAGGCCGCCATATTGGAAAGATTGACGCCCCAGATTTATACATGTAAACAAAAACTGTAACCTAACTGCTTTGTATTTCACTTCCACACAAATGTTCGTTCAATGTATTTGATGAATTAACCGCTTTTACGATACTACGATTTTGATAATCCAGTACACAACTTTTCATTTCTACACGATATGGGTTTACATTGAACCGGTCAATTAAAGATATTGTTGATAAGAATTCAAGAGTGCTATTTGCGAACGGAATTAAGTTCTGAACATCGATGTCAAATCAGTCAGCTAGGTTTTACTTTCGTTTTGAACTGAAGTGATAAGCTCGTTTTTTTTCTTAAAAAAATACAATTATTCAGAGGTTGGGTTTTTTGTAGTGTTTATACTTTGTATATCTGTCCAATTGCTTGGACCACTAACCGCTTATATTAATATGAATTGTCTTGATCATTGAAGTTTGAAACAAAAACTAGATCTACATGCACTTATGAACATTATCAGGAATTTGAACCAGGTTTTTGTTTTAACTTGATATTCTCTATGAATAACATTTGACAATTGATACATCTTGAACTGGGAATTGACTTGGATTTTGATTCTCAGGATTTTGAAATTTAAAGTGAAAAAATGTTGTTGTTTGGGAAAGGGTTAATATAATATATTTTGTTGTCTTCAACTCTTTTCAAATTGTATCACCCCAAAATTTCGCCGTTTGGTTAATTGTTGATAATCATAAACCTAAGTGCAATAAAACACTGGATGCTCAGAGAGGGTGTGGTAATAGTGGTGAGAAATCGATGTGTAGGTGTTGCATCCATCAAAATATGACATAATGCTAAAAGTGCTGTAAAACTGCATTCGATCAGTCAGATTCTGCTTAGAATCTGCCAAATAGAACCCTTGAATTGATAGAAAAGGCTTAGCATCTGAAATTGAACAGCAACCTGAACAAAAGGAGCTTGTAATTCAGCTGTTTTTGGATCAGTAAGTGCTTGGGGGTGAGCTATTGTGATCTCTTATCATCTGTTTGCCTGTAAATAATACTGTCAGGTTATTCTTGTCTCAAAGTCTGAGTTATTGATCACAAATAACCAAAGTTCCAAAATATCATGGTATCATGCTCATGGCAACTTTCAGGACCTTCAGTCCTTTGATTTAACAATCCACAAGTGAAATCACATGGATTTTACTGTCAGAATTAGTCTTGTATGAATATAAATCACTGCCTTATTCGAAGGAAAGAGCTTAAAGAAACACTCACCAACAGCAAAAGATTTTTTCACATCTTCTGTTGTGACCAGACCACACTCTTTATACCAATCATCAGATATTACTGGTTTTGTTATCTCTATAAATTGGTCTAGGGGACAGGCCTCAACACAACCTTGGAGAAATAGATAATATTGAATGAGTACCAAGAAAAACTCTTCATTTACTCATAAGAGTGGAGTCATCAATTTTAGATAACGAGTTTAAAAAATTGGACATTTATGAAAACAAGTTTAATAGTCTTTTTTCAATGATGAATTTGACCAATTTTGAAAATGATCCAAAAAAATCCTGAATTCATCAATCAAAATTTTTCAATTCTGTGGAAAAATGATACCATCATAGGCGCCGTGGTATCATTTGAGGGTAACAGGATTATTTCACTAGTTTTAGATAATTCATATCAAAAATACGAAATAATATCAATTTCCCATTGATGTGTTTGCAAACAATTTTTCATTTTCCTGTTGATGTGTCTGTTAATAAATAGAGGAGAAGTTATTTGCAGGGGTAAAATCAACGGAGGTTTTCATGAGACAGGTCAAAATTATGATTTAGAAGTGCTTACAATTTTTTTTTAACTTTTTGACCATGAATGATGACCTTGACCTTGTTACATGACCTTGAGATTGGTATCTGCAGACGCATATCGATGAGATCTATCATCATGTCAAATATGAGCATTTTATCCTGATTAAACTTTGAAGAAATCACAAATGTTCAGTTTTTGGTTAAGTTTAGCAGAAGACAGACTGACAGGTGGACAGATCCGCAGACAGACAGACAATGATAAATCAATATGCCCCTTATCTTATCAAAGCAGGTGTATAAAAACCTTACCTGGTAAAGTCAGGGGAAATGCAGTGTCTCCATTTGTCTCATTTTTGTAGAACAATTTCACCACAAACTGTGTGCCAACTTTATGTAATTCAGCAATCACTGTTGCCGTATACTGCGGACTTTTACCATCAAACAACTGCAAGGCACTCAATAAGGCAGCAACTGTTGTGTCATGCTGAAAAAAGTCAAGAAAATAACAATCACCATTGTACCAGAACCATACTTTGGGAAATATTCGCGTCTAATTTTCCCCAGTTGTGCCACCCTTACTGAACACACCAAAATAACCCAAATATTTTGCAAGTTTGCCATCCATACTTATGATACCTATAAACAAGATGTGTTTGTGAAACACAAATGCCCCCGTAAAAGCATTTTTTTTTTCAAAGTTTGACCTTGACAGATGACCTTGACCTTGTCACATGACCTTGATTATTGTACCAGCGGATGCCGATCATTGAGATCTATCATCATGCCAAATATTAGCTTTGTATCTTGAATAGGCTTGAAGATATTGGCAAGGTTAAGGTAGCAATGGACAGCGGCCTCCCAACTCTATATACCGGAAGTGGGTTTTGCATATTTTACGGCTCTTTTTGCGCGTTGTTTAAAAAGACCGGTTTTCGTAAGATTCTACTTATGGATATAACGTAGAATAATGATGGTAAAACTTCATAATTTAGCTTCTTTTTCAACATTTGATATTAATTGAATGACTGGATCATCTAATTTAACAATAAAAATGTGTTAAAACCGTCATTCGATTAGGGGTAACACTGAAAAATAACGAAAAACTTTCTTATTTGCATGGAAAGGTATGCTGAATTTTTAACCAAATAAAGGAAAAATATGGATTATAAACATATCGGAAAATAAGAAAAATTCATTGGGTAATTTCTTCAAAAAATAGGTTTTTGTGACATTTTTACCTAGTAAAAAACAAAAATTAGTGCATTTTTAACTTTTGAAAGCAAGTTGTGCAAATGCAATTGATCAAAGAGAAATTTTCTTGTCAATAGCCATTGTGTACATGTATAAGGTCTATCAAAATGTATGTGTTTTATAGTTATAACCTAGTATAGAGTTTATACTAGACCTAAAACGAATATAACCGTTTTACTGAAAAATGGCCTATACCACTCAAGGGCAGATAACTCTAGCATGAAAACGAGTGTGGAAAGGTACCTTCAAATCTTGATATAATGACTACACAATGTTAATCTACAACATATGTTACTAAGAAAAAAATTCATTGGGCAGAAAAAAATGACGCCATGTGTCCATTGCTACCTTAAGTTTTCGGGTTAAGTTTTCGGACAGACGGACGGACAGACAGACAGACGGATGGACAGACAGACAGTCAGACGGACATGAGTAAAACAATATGCCCCCCATCTCTGGATACGGGGGCATAAAAATATACCAAATTCACACAGGAGGTATCAATTACAATTACCATTATGGCAAAGGTTAAGTTTTCGGACAGACGGACGGATGGACAGACAGACAGACAGACAGACGGACATGAGTAAAACAATATGCCCCCCATCTCTGGATACGGGGGCATAAAAATATACCAAATTCACACAGGAGGTATCAATTACAATTACCATTATGGCTTTAAATTGGATAATTGTTTTGTTATCAAAGTGAGAGAAATTTGACACCTCTTCATCAGTTCGACAGTGGATTACCAATGCACATGTATATTGGTGTTTTCTTTATTGGAGCATTTTTCTGCCAGATTAATTTCACTAGATATAGAGGAGTGACATTGGAACTTGCAATAATATTCTTATGATTTAATTTAATTATGTTCATTAAGATATGTGCAATCTGATTGGCTAAACATTGTTTTTTTTAGAATGAAAATAAGTAATCCGCAGACTAAAGTTCATTCCAAAATTTGAAATTTGGACACCTTACTTTGCACTTCCACTCATTCTATGGCAGTCTGTTGGACTCCTAATACACAGAAGTTAGTGGTTACCCTGATTCACAAATCAAATTATGTAGAGATAGATTAAGGTAGTGGACCAATAATAGTTCCGCATCATTTTCGAATGCATGATCTTTCACAATATTAACCAAGGTTTCCTAATGAAATCATTAGGAAACCTCGGTTAACACTGTTAAAAGTTCATGACTTCTGTAACATATCGGAACCAATACAGATCCACTACCTTTAGACTTACCCCAGAGTACATGTACATTTTCTGGCCAGGCACTGGAGATGTTGATCCCTTCTTCATATTCTCAATAAACTTTTGTAATAGAGGGCCTGAAAGTGAAAAAGAGTTGGCTTTGTTTTGCGTAGCTATTGGAGTAAACAATTTTGATTACACAAGATTAAAGATTTCTGTTCTAAATATTGTTAATAATAATTATTGTATACATACTATAAATATCATCAACAATTATATCCCATATTGTCAAAACTGTATCAATTGATTGATTGATTGAATGGAGTCTAACGCCATGGCTGGAGCACCTAAAATTGATTCCTAATATTTCTCTCACCAGAACAACTATCACATCCTTTCCTAGTCTCCAGCTGCTATCTCACATAGGTCTATGATTATAAACCCATTCAAACCTGTGTTAAGCACGCACCTTTAGAAAATTTAAAACAAGTTGGCGCTTGATCTCCTATTTTGCTCTATAGGCCTGAACCTCCTGATAATGATAATGATCAACACTGAATGAGAAGGGTCTTTTATTAAACAAGGGAAGATATTACCATATTTACCCTATATACTCTGAAAACCCAAGTACTTGGGCACCATTTTCTATTTTTAAAAAATAATTCATTTTATGGTCCTCATTTTGGACATTAATGGAAATGACTCCCCCGAATTTTATGACTCCCCATCAGTTTTTGGATACATATCTGCTGAATTTTAATCGAGTTGAAAGACAAAGTATCTATGGTTACCTTTAGTTCAATTTACAGTATTGTCCATAGCCCCCCATATGGCAAAATTCATGTTTGACACCCAATAATCCTGTTTATAATATGGCCTACATTGCAAGTGTGAATTAACCCGGTTGAATATTTTTGATATTACACAGAAGTTATAATACTAGTGAAATAGCTATACAAGTGAACTAAAAATGGATATCAGAGTTATATTTTTGTTATGCAAATGACATCAAAATGAATTTGCCGACAACATTTTGCAAATGGCCTTATATGTTCCGCGGAATAACATGAATCCATGAAAGCCTCGTTCTTATTTGTTTAAGATGACTCATTTAATAAATTTAGTATTCAATGACCACTCATTTAATATCCTATATTAATTGAATAGCCATGTGGCTATTTATAATCACATCCAGAAAGTGACACAATAAAGCTTTTCACAATCATCAACACATCAAAGATTTAGTCCTTAGATATTTAAGTACAGGCTATCATGCACAGCAATCTCTTGTCGCCTAGGGAATTAGTATCATTTATAAAAGACAATGGTCTCCATCTGATTGAAAAAATGTCACATGAGCATCTTTTAAATCTGAACACAATTATAATTGGCAAACTAAAAAAGTCATCAAAGGATCACTTAAGTGGAATTGGTTGATATCCATGAATAAATTTCTGAGAACTTTTTCTATATAACTTATGCAGAAACATATTTTCATTGGAAAACAATAGTTTTTGACAGTCTGATAAAGGGTCACCCATGGAACACTTAAGTAAAATATTGGTTGATTAAGGATGTTCGCTCGGCTTTTTCCTACTATTAAACTTTTCTTTAAACCTGATTTTTTGAAAAGAAAAAATGGGGTCACCGTGCTTATTTTTTTGTCAGAGCCGTTTGAAAATAGGTACCAAAAACATTTAGTGCACTTTAGTTCTTGCCTTTGAAATTCTTTGAAAATTACATCCTTGATTTAAAGTTCTCCCTTTTGGACAAATAAATATTCTGAAAGCAAGTGATTTGTGTTTTATTTAAAAACGACATTCCATTCCACTAATTTATTAATGGAATATAAAATTTTAATGAAGCAAAAGAAAATTATGACATCTTTATTCGGTCCTTAATGGATGTATTTTTCCTTTTAAATTAGAGCTTCTAATACATGCTTCACATGCTTCACAGTAAAAAAAATATAGTTCTACTATTAAACTTTTTCTTATACTCTCAATATAAATTTGTGACATAATGAGGAATATTTTGACATGAAAAAAAGTTGGGGTCACAGTCTTACTTTTTTAGATATTTTGACTCATTTGATAAAATAAAGGGAGGTAATTCACAAAAAATAATTAAATTTCAAACACATTTTTTCAATATTGGAAGTAACAAATTTGTTGTTATTTTGGTTCAGGGATATGAGGTATGGATTCTTTTTACCATTTTCATAAGTTTTATTTGCTTTCTATCCAAAAAATAGGCAAGGAGTAACATTGAATACTGGCTTGTCGTTTTCTCTGAATACTCTAAAATCGGGAAAAATGCCCCGAAAAATTGGGTAAAAAAATAAATTTTTGAATACATACAATTTTTTACATGTTTTGACAACCTTACATACAGCTCTAACCAAAACATAGTTTGAATTTTGATTTTTGTTTCATAACGAGTACAGAAATGTTAATGTTTTTTTAATGGTGGAAAATTCAAAACCGGATGTGCGGACGTCCTTAATAAATTAGGATCCAAGAAAATTCACTTTTTACCATATATTGAAATTAGCCATGTCCATTAAAGCCATGTCTTTAAACCTTTCAAAATTCTTTCAATGAACCTGATAGAGGGAAACCCATGGAACAATCGTATGAAATTTTGTTGAAATAAATCCAGTAGTTTCTCTCTGAGAAGGTTTTTAATGTTGTCATGCTGAATCCAGAATATTCCTGCTTTGGCAGGAGCTATAGACAAACATCAGCCTGCACATATGTGCAGTCTGATGTTAGTGTTACACCACCTTTTTCTCACTTTCAAACCAGAATTGTCAATAGATTTAGTTTTTCAAATAAAAATTGACCTACAGTTGGTACTTTCAGTGCTTTTTGGCCTTTGATTTTGATGGAAAATTTTTAGCCAAAATTTATTCAGCATGACAAGGGTTAATGTGAAGGTTAATGAAGGGACAGACAGATGCATGGACACACACACAACCCACACAATGCCATAACAAAAGCCTGTTTGCCTTTTGACCAGAGGAGCTAAACTCTTTGCTAAGACAGGTGCTTGGTTTAAATAAGGTCATTTTCTAATTCAGTTGCTTTTTATCGAAACTCATCTAAAAGGTTTGAAAGCTTCATGTATTTACAATTATTAGGTTTTCAGATTTATACCTTAAGACAAAGAAAGAAATATGTTCATTTCTGAAAACAAATATATTATTTTCATCTAGCCACTACGTCCTTGCTTTGTTTAACTCTTTGTTTCACATATGTTCATCCATAATTTCTACAGAAATCTTATTTGAAGACCAACTAACCTCCTTTCAGCCTATTCTTAGCCTGTCCTTTAAACAGCAAGGTAAACTGGAAATCATCAAGTGTCCTCAACTTTTCATACACTGTTTGATTCACCCAAGGAGCCCAGGTTAAATTATGCATTTTCTGTTAGAGACAACATGTTAATTTTTTACTATGGTAATTTCTAATCTGATAATGGTGCACAGAATCTGATGAGATTATGCATTCTATGTTAATTTATTTTCAGACAATGTTACATACAAGCTCCTTAGAATATGTGGAAGTTTCTTTTTGGTTCGAATAAAGAAGTTCTACCAAGTGTGATCGGCAGTCGTTATAATTGATAATCAGTTGGTTTGGGCTTCTTATTGTGATAATTAACTTAGAAATTTCATAATCACACATTAATAGAAGCCATTATATTTTATTTATGGAAATAACATCAGTTTGGTGGCTCAGCATGAAACAGTTATAACTGCCTCTATGTTTAAAGGCATATACAAATGTTTCATGCTGATCCATGGAGGTGGTAGAAAAATCTGTAGGATGAGTTTTTAGGTCATAAGTTTTATTTAAACTTTCTTTATTTTAAACTTTCTTTATCCTTTTCTTCAAAGGAGTGATACTTGCAGTGATTTATAATATTCTTGGAAAACAATTGTACAATTACATTGTAATTAATTGATTTACTCTTAACTTAAAGCTGATTATCCATTGTGATTTGAAACTGATTGCGCAACACTACTACCAAACCAGCTGATTAAACTTAGTGTAGAGCTAACATGCAACTTTTTTCAATGTCAATAATGAACTTTTCAACCGCTTTCTAGTCATTTACAGACATGATCATTTCACTCAAACAGAATCAAAATTGGTGTAATTTTTTTCTAAATGACATCCCCGAATTAAAACATATGAAAATATAATAATTGGCCTTGTATAAGTCCCCCAAAATAAAGATTGTCCACTAATTTACCTTCATCAATTTAGGTTTTAGCAGTGGAAACCCTTCTCACAAATCAAATAAGGACAACTCTCTTTCCTAATACTTTCTTAAAAGAAGAAAATACCTTTTTTCTATGTTGTTGTTATCTTTATCTCAATTTCTATCATGAGTTTGTGCTTAACATTTCCAACAATTTCAAATAGCCCTTAGTAACCGCACAGTCGAACCAAAGTCTTTGGTATGTGCTTTGCCGGTGGATAAGGTCCCACACTTTATTTAGACAATAATGCTAGTTTTTACATGTATTTTGGTAGTGTCAATGCTGCTCAAAGTTTTGGCCCCATTCAGATATCAAATAACCTCACACAGGCTTAAATTATACCGTCCCACAAACATGCTTTTTACACCTCAAAACTTTTGGGAAGGGCCCTATATGTCTCCCAAATTCAGCCTTCTAGATGCAACACTGTTTTGCCCATCTAGTACCTGTTTTTCAAAGAACAAAAGGTTGGTTGTCTCATAAAGGCACTCAAATACTGTAAACGGCTTTATATTGGCGGTGTCCACATTTGGCGGTTTTTCGATTACGATTTATTGGCGGTGATTTATTTTGGCGCATCTTACTTTAACGCCAAAATTAAACGCTTTATCTATATTTAACATTTTTTTCCTCGTTTAAAACAACATAAGTAAAAGAAAGACAATTTCTAGAGTAATGTCTACAAAGTTGACAATAGTTTGTTTTCACACCTTTTTTTATAGTTATAACGCGTGTAAAAGTTGTTCACACTTTTTCAGTGTGATTTCATAACAATGTATCAGCCAACTTGGATCTGGAATCTTGGAATTGGGGGTTCAATGCAATACTATTGTAAGTGCCTATAACTTATAGGCACTTACAATAGTATTGCACTGATCCGTCGAAATGTCAACCTTGTCAGCATAATAATAAGTATGGTCTGCATATCTTTGACATTTCTAAAAATATATAGATTTCATATCTATCATAATAAAGAAATTTCTTATTTAATAATGACAAATATTGGTGGTGGATTAATTTTGGCGCATTTTAGCTTGACCGCAAATACAGCCAAAATAGAACAACCACCAAAATTACCCCCTTTACAGTAGATAATTACCTCATAAAGCAAAGTATCAGCGACTTGCCAGATGTTTGAGATATTCTCAGGCCTAATGTTGGTCTTACTTCCTAACCACTGGTAAAACGGCTGAAATTAAAATGTTTTATAATATGACCTATGTTTCAGGAGTGAAATAACAACATTGAATATTTTTGATATAACTGTACACAGGAGTTATTACACTAGTGTAATAACAATATAAATGTGCCATGAATGTAAAGCAATGATGCATTTTCATTGAGAAAATGACATCAAAATACAAATATCATTGTTACTGTAAAAATAAGGGCTATGTACTTCAACTTTACGCTAAGAATCTGCAAGATAGTCATGTTTTGCAGAAGGGAAATGATCTATTTTTGATTTACTTAAATCACAAAGGTTAAGTCAAGGTCAATATGCTTCCACTATACCTTGTTTGGCACAGATTTGTTTATTTGACTTAATGGGGTTTTATGCCACTTTCAACAATCTTTCAGTCATATCATGGTGGCTGGAGCACCTAACCATAGATTCTAGTATTTTTCACACCAGTACAACCATTAAATCATTTTTTAGCCTACAGCTACTATCCCATATAGGTCTACAATTATCAACCCATTGGTGGAATGTCTTGGAAACAATGAGTGCCATCATCAGGGATTGAACCCTGGACCTCTTGATTGACAGTCTGACACACTACCAACTGCGCTATGACAGTGGCTTTATTTGGCAAAGAAGTGCACATCGAGAGCATAAATAAGGGTGGGGAATACCCATGCCTACTTTGTCAGACGTAGGTTTTCTTCCTGCTTACAAGTACATTTTATTTTTTAAAATCAATGTTTTCTTGAAACTTGCATTCTCTTTTTTTCACTGGCAAGTTCATTTTGACCTTGGACAAGTAGAAAATTCTCTTTAACTTGTCCAGGGACAGGGACAAGTAGAAAAAAAGTATATTTCCACACCCCTGTCTTGAATGTTTATCATGCAATTAATCAATTAAGCTGATATTGCCTATCTGATAACATTACATGATATCAGGGAGTTTATTTTTAGAAACAATTTGCATACATTATCACCTGAATTTCTTTGATTTTCAAGGGTATATTATAATTAAGTGCAAAAAAGGATGCATTTTAAATAGAATAGAATGTAAGTGTCTTAAGATTTCAATGTTATCTTGTCTTGGCAGAGCCTTGACATGATAAATTCTCCCAACCCCTACCAGTTAAGATTGATATTTTAAGACACTTACATGTTATTCACTCATTCAGAACATCACTCGGCCATTTCCGTAAACTGCAACAGACCTCGGATGTATATAAAGTGGATGGGTATGTAACAAAATTGTGCATTTTAAACAGTGCAAGAAAAACTAGCGCGGAAACAACCGGCCCTATCTTTAGATTTATATTTTTTACAGTAAATAACGGCTGAAAAATGTATTTATATAAGGATATGATGGGTTCACGTAAAGGACTTAAATGATAAGCGTTGGCGATGTTGAATGTTTTCACTCAAAGTTTCAAGGGCCAACACCATTTTAACTGTGGTCATCAAAATTTGTCAAGGTTTTCCCCTCAATTTTTAAAAATAGTCTGTCTATGTACAACCAAGGTTGCTCGTGAGATTGGCCAAGTGGTGTTCTGAATGGTTTTTCTCTATGTCTCAAATGTTTTCATCTTAAATACAGGGTAGTTTATCTTACAGGGCATCAAATAGAGGATAATGGTTTGTTTCAGTGTGAGATTGATTTATATTTCAATGAGTAAACAACAAAAGCTATATTTTCGTGAGTGGTGGAGCCATGAGTGAAAATATAGCTTTTGTTGTCCACGAAAATGAAAAATTAATCGATTTTACGCGAAAAACAAACAATTATTCTATTTCTTTATTGCAAAAATGAGACAAAATGTGAAATTTCTATGACATAATATCGTAAAGCACATCATTTTGCATGTGATTGCTATGCAATGTTCATTGTGACGTCATTTATTTCGCCCCGCATAGACGACGTCAAGATAGGATGAAATGCACAAAAGCAGGGTATAAGTTTTTGATAATTTCACTGCTTTTGCGGTGAGATTATCAAGTGATAATCTACCGTTATTTCTCGATAAACCACCGAAAAGCATTAAAGAAAGTACTCTCTTACCATACCTTGTTTATTTTCTCTTCTTCAGTAATTGCGTGTGATTTTAGAGTATCCGCCATCAGTTGGTCATATTTTGGACAGTGTTCACCCATATTTAGGACCTGTTGAAAACTTTAGTGAATGAAATGTATATGTGAAAAGTTCATTGGCATTTTCAGTTTGCTTTATAACTGAATAAGCATTATTTCTTCATGTGAAGAAAATGAAGCAGTTATTAACACAATTCTATTTAGTGTAAAACATGAATAAGCTATCATGAAAAACATGTCTGAATAAGTCTGAAAAGGTTTGGTGGGTATTGTATGTACAGGTATTTGCTGCCATCTTTGTTGGAACTGAACAATGCATTAAGTGTAGGTAAGTAATATATTCCCTATCTAATCTTCATATGTACATGTCTTGGCTGCCATCTTTATTGGAATTGAATTGATCAATGGGATCGAAACACCACATATAGTGTAGGTAAGTAATTTGACAAGCTAGATTAAAGACATACCCTATCTTCATTTGAAGGCATTGTATGTACAGGTTTTTACTACCATCTATATTGGGATTGAAACTCATTAATGGGATTTAACGAAGCATTTATAGTGGGAAAGTATAAACCAGCTAGCTAGCTAGATTAAAATACATACCCTATCTTCATATGTAGGCCTTGTATGTACAGGTATTGGCTGCCATGCTATATTGGGATTGAACTTTTCATCTGGGGTGGGTGGGTATAACCCAGCTAGGTTTGAATAGGCACTCATCAGACAGCGATGCTCATCAGAACTTTGGATCTCAATCTGTTGATGAATAACAAAAAAATCGGCATCTAATAATTTGGTATCATAAATGGCCTTTGATGCAAAAAGGGACTTATAAACGTACACACTTATACATGTGTATATCCACACAAATAGAAACACAGAGTTGACTTCATATGCCAAATACCACTATAGAGAGGAAATCTACCATAGGTCAAACACAAATTATATATTTCTAAAATATTTCTTATTTAAATACTACAAAGATTTCTATAAATAACTTGACAAAACATTCTGGCTTTGCTTCCAATAAATTAATTTCTCATTTTGCAACAATACATGTTCTACATTTTTTGGCAAATTTCCAGTTGAACCAACTTAGTATACTATCGCCTAACTAACCTGCACTTGGAATTGTCATGCAACACCTTCAAATTTGACCCAGTATAAAAAATGTTTGGTAACAGCCCTGTGTTAAGGATGAAAATGTTAGCAAAGCTCTTTTGAAATGATACCCTGCTTTGCATGTATGTGCACATGCAAAGCGGGTTATCATCTTAAAGCACTCGCAAAATATTTTTACAGGAACAAACCTCATCTCTCTTATATGAAGAGTTCATGAACCCAGTGTCAATATAATGGGTCCTCAACCACTGTCCAAGAGCATAGTGCTGCCTCATACCAATCTAAAATGAAATAAACAGAGATTAAGAATAATGGAATAATTGAATAATTGCCATGAAATACCCAATACCAAATTTAAAAAAGTTATAAAACAAATCATCTGTTTTAGATGACAAGATTACTACTTTATGAACACACATTAGATATTCTATTTATAAAAAGAGCAAATTGTATATTATAAGTATGTAAAACTAAGCAGGCGGAAAACAAATATACAATAATGGAAAACTTTAAACCTGCTCTAGAATAAAAACAAAAGAGGACCTTGATAGTCCTTAATCACTCATCTGAGTATGTCAAATCATAATTTGTTAACCATGTTATAAATACCCTGAGATTGTTTGATGTACATTAAGGGTGGTTTTGATAGAAACAGACTTTAATTTTAGTCCTACTAAATGTGTTGTTTTTTTTAATTTTCATAAATTTGCAACCTTTCTGTCACCATGTCAACCAGAGTTATTGATGGAATTGAATTCTGTAAACAGCCTTAGAACTAGAAAGCCATGAATGGCTTGAGTCGCTCCACAGGCTTGAAATTCTTGTAAAAGCAAATAAATGTTTTGACTAGACTTTTAGATATTTGGGGTTCTACTGATGTTGAAAATGATTTTCAAAGTTTCAACTATATAACAGATAGAGAAATGACCTCTGCTATTAAAAGACATTTTTCATCAATGAAAATAATTTTTGGCTGGATGATAATGGGTCACCAAAAAGATCATACCAAAAATGTTTGATTGACATCCATCAGTTACATTCTGAGAAAATGTTTTTCATAGTTTCCACTATTTAACATATTGAGAATTGACCTCCACCCATAATATGTATATTTTTCATCCAATCAAAATAACGGTTGGTACACTGATAAAGGGTCACTCAAGGGTCATTCCAGTGAAATTTGGTTGATATCCAACAATTACATTCTGAGAAAATGATTTTCAAAGTTTCCCCTAAATAACATATAGAGAAATGACCTCTGCCCATAAAATGCATATTTTTCATCCAATCACAATGATTTTTTGTAGACTGATAAAGGGTCACTCAAGGATCATTCCAGTGAAATTTGGTTGATATCCATCTGTTACATTCTGAGAAAATGATTTTCAAAGTTTCCCCTATATAACATATAGAGAAATGACCTCCGCCCATAAAATGCATATTTTTCATCCAATCACAATGATTTTTTGTAGGCTGATAAAGGGTCACTCAAGGATCATTCCAGTAAAATTTGGTTGATATCCATCTGTTACATTCTGAGAAAATGATTTTCAAAGTTTCCCCTATATAACATATAGAGAAATGACCTCCGTCCATAAAATGCATATTTTTCATCCAATCACAATGATTTTTTGTAGACTGATAAATGGTCACTCAAGGAACATTCCAGTGAAATTTGGTTGATATCCATCAATTACATTCTAAGAAAATGATTTTCAAAGTTTCCCCTATATAACATATAGAGAAATGACCTCCATCCATAAAATGCATATTTTTCATCCAATCACAATGATTTTTTGTAGACTGATAAAGGGTCACCCAAGGATCATTCATGTAAAATCTAATTGGTTTCCATTGATTAGAATCTGAGAAAACTCACTTTTTACCAAATTTGGAAATTAGCCACACCCATTAAATCCATGTTTTTCATTGGATCAAAATTTCTTGAACAACTTTGAAAGAGGGTCACTCAAGGATCATTCCTGTGAAGTTTGGTTGAAATCCATCCAGTAGTTTTTGAGGAGAAGATTTTTAAAGAAAAGTTTACGACCGGACTGACGCACGGACGGACGGACGAACGCACGACGGACACAACGCCATGACAATAGCCCCAGTGGCTTTCAGCCAGTAGAGCTAAAAACTACACCTTTTGAACATCTCTGCCAAGTGTCAGATTAATTGGCCCAATTGTTCAGGAGATGATTTTCTTTTAAAGAATATCGACCTTTCTGTTACCATGGAAACCAGAGTTTTCGATGGATTTTTACTTCTGTAAATAATTTCGGTGGAGCATCCCTCAAGATATGTTCCTTCCAAGCTTCAGCTTATTTGGCTAAATGGTTTAGGAGAAGATGAATTTTTCCTAAGATTTTTGGCAATTTTCAGCCTTTAGTCGAGCTTCACCCAAGGAACATCTTGGAGGAGATGATTTTAAGATTTTTTGGCAATTTTCTGCCTTTCGGTTGCCATGAAAACCATAGTTTTTGATAAAATTAAATTCTTTTAACAACTTTAGTAGAGCTCCACCCAAGGGTCATCTTTCCAAAGTTTCAGCTTGATTATGTAGTTTTAGACAAGGTTTTTTCTAAGATTTTCTGCAGATTTCAACCTTTCTGTTACCATTTCAACCGGACTTTTGGATGGAATTAAATTCTTTTGACAACTTTGGAAGAGCTTCATCCAAGCAACATCCCTGCCAAGTTTCAGCTTGAATGGCTAAGTGGTTCAGAAGGTGAAGATTTTCGAAGAAATTGTTGATGGACAGATGGATTATGGATGGACAAAGGACGGTAAGTGATAACAATAGCTCACAACTTTGTGTTCAGGTGAGCTGAAAAAAGTTCTTGCCAAGCCAACACTGCTAAACTTTTCATTTTTAATTTTGTTTTAATCAGCCTTCTCCAAATAAAAATCTTAACCCTTGTCATACTGAATTAAAATCCTCTTTCTGAATTGCACTCATATCAAAGTACTGAAAGCCTTAGAATCCATGGGTGTAGCTAATCTTTCTTTTAGAAGATTAAATTCATTAACAACTCTGCCTTGAAAGGGTATAGACAGGTGGTGTTGACTAAGATCAGACTGCACATAGGTGCAGGCTGATCTTTGTCTATACCTCCTGTCAAAACAGGAATATTCAGGGTTAAGCATTACAAGGGTTAAGACAGATCTTGCATATTTCCTAATCAGGGTAGTTTGACCTTGAGGATACTATAGCAATTTGGAATTTGTAGGATGTTTTCTACAGGAGGTAAAGCTATTTGCATAGCAAGCTGTAAGCAAAAAAGCACTGTTGCATACAATATGTGGCAACAAAAAAGGGGGACAGGGAGCAAGAGCTAAAGAGATACAGAAATAATTACACTTGTGTATAGTCTGGACTAGAAAAGAGAACAAACTTGTAGAGATTCTACTTGTAGTAGAGAATTGTTGTAAAGGGGAGTCCAATATACAAAAAGAGGGTTCATTTTCCTAGCATAACACAATTATAATTGAATTTCTGCATAAAAATGGAATAATAGACCTTCAGAGACAACAGGGAGTTTGCTTGAAGCCTCTGTACCCCCTAATAATCAGCCACTGAAAGTTAGCTGTGATAACATAGCCCTGTCTCTCCATAGGCGTAATTAGGATTTTGAAATTTATACGCACTCAGAAGGCAACCAACATAGAATATGTAGGATAAAGGCAATATGTGGACTGTGACAAAAGATGAATGTCCTCTTTTCGCTCTCCTTTTGTATGATTTGAGAGTTTTATAATCGAAACATAGCAACCATAGCTAAAATATGCTGCAGTTTCAATCGAATGATCGTTTATCAACGACATTTTTTGAAAGAGGATTTATTTCTATTAGGCACTTGCGTAACATGCATAATGGTAATTTAGCCCTTGCTCTCTCTTCATAGCTGATTAAGGTAATCTCCATAAGCTTATAAGAAAGAGGGCTCAGGTTACATCCTCTAACACACTTCTCCTGTGGTTGCCTTGAGCATCAAATAAAGCCTAAAGTTTTAAACATCTCAGGGCTCGTGTTTGACCCGTAAACCAGGGTTTTGACCCCTAAAGATCAGAAAATATCTTCATTTGACCCCTAGAAATTCCTCCCAAGGGGATCATTTTGACCCCCCCCCCCCCTTGAAAGGAATCACTAAGGGTCAAAACATGTTTTGATACCTAAGATTTTCACAAATTACTTTCTCAAGTTCTACAAATTTATTACTTGTTTCATATCATTACAAGAAACAGTTAATGTGACTCTTGGACATGCAAAATTCCACTAATAGTTTGCTTTTTCTGTTGTTTTGACCCCTTCAAATTCAGATTTGACCCCCAACATTGGTCTTAGGTTAGGAGTCAATGACTCCCCAATATCAAACACTAACACGAGCCCTGCATCTTGCATACACTTTTATTTCAACAAGCTATACCCAGGGCTCTCGGAAACGACAGTAGTGTCGTCTGAGACGACAACTTTTCTCAGGGGACGACAAAAAATCCTGTCAAAGGATTCCACCGGACGACAAGTTTTTCTAAGGCACGCGTCCCTACTTATAACCTCTCGGCTGTGTATAACATGTTTATGATTGTTTACGTAAGTTGACTGTCGCGTGAAAAATCGATAATAGCCATATCTGAAGTCCGATAGACGGGTGCGGTAGGCGTGGCGTTAGTTGACGCCAACAGCCAATCGTAATTGGTTATTCGTAGACCTTGTAGGCGGGGCCTGACATTCAATGAATGGAATCTAGACTCTGCCCGGCGATGTGTTTTTGCGATTGTTATGCATAGACGAAACATGTGAACCATTAATATATTGATTGAAGCAGTTGATTCACTAATTATATACCGTTAATTGAATTCGAACAGGGCCCAAATTGGACGAAGACAATCGTAAGAAAACATGATCGACCCGATTTATTCGTAATAAGTAAATGATAAGTTCGCGCCCTTCGAACTGTCCAGAATCTCTTTTAGTTTTACTTTTTCTAAATTCGGTATTTTGACTAAAAAACATAATTTGATTAAAGAAATGTTCTGAAAAAACCATGAAATGAATTATCACTACCGGTGAATCTCTGAAACGCCGTGCATGTGCTTAATTCCGTCGGATAACGCATTTCGAAAATGGAAAGCTCCGGATCAGCCTACTGATCTGACACATGTTGAAATGAAAAAAGGTGAGCACAAACCAAGAGACAAGTGGTTCGGAAAGTTTAATTATTTCAATCTAAAAAAAAAAAAAAAAAAAAGAAAAGAAAAAAGAAAAGAAAAAAGAAAAAAAGATAACCAATGCAGTTCAAACGTATAATCTTTTGCAATGAATATCAATTCTGAACTTTTCCTCTCAATTGACAACATCTGTCAAGAGAAATATGGCATAGACTTATATGTTGAGATTTTTTAAAGTCTAAATAAATATAATAATATTTTTTTGACTTCTTTTTAACTTCCGGCAAAAAGAGGATAGAACTGTTTCAAGACTAGCTTCTGAACTAGTCAATGGTTTTAAACTGGACCGGGAAAAGTTTTGTCATCTACTCAGTCCATCTCCAAAACTTGAATAAAACAAGAGCTGTCACTGTAAGATGACAATGCCCCCGACACCGCTTTGATTTTAAATTATGGCCAATCTATGTTGAAGGTCAAGGTCATCCAGGGGTCAAGGTCACCAAAGTATGTGCCTACAGAAAGGTAATGTACCAAGGAATGTTGTGGTAAAGTATGATGCGAATATGTTAAGTAATAAGGAAGTTATGGCCAATGTTAAAGTTTTTGGACGGAATGACGGACGGACAGACGGACGGACGGACAAGTCAAATTTATGATGCCTCCCTATCGGGGGCATAAAAATGTAAAAGCATTTGGATAACGAAGAAAATGTTTTTTACAAGCAATTCCTTCTTTTCAATCAATGTTTTCTTTAAGATAACCATTCTGGTGACTAAAACATTGGATTGTGTAGTAAAGGGTTAATAAATTGTCGTTTCAAAATCATAGTTTTGCATGGTACAAAATCCACCTTCATAATCATGGAATCCAACTTTTTTGTGTGGAATCCAACTTTTTCTGAAGTTGGATTCCTGGAATCCTACTTTCAAAATCCTAGTGAGAGCCCTGTATACCCCTGAATGCTGGAGTAATGTCAATACTATCCATTAATGTCCTATGATGTTGGTACTCATTAGAATTGTCAGATCATGACCATTCTAATGAATTCTAAAACACAGGGCTCATGTTATTATTCTTAAAATATTTAAATATTCAAATTACCCACTCTATTTGTATCATTTTTGCGCATTCCCTCATCTTTTTTTTTAAGAATTAAACAATTTTACCTTGGATAACCATCCCAATCCTTGAGGCCACACATCCACTTGGTTTGGATCTGTAGGGTATATAACAACAGGACTTCTATCTCCATGGCGAAAAACCTGAAATAAGTTCACAAATAAAAGTATCATTGGAAAAAATCAAAATCATTTGAACAAAGCAAATATCCATGTCTGTGGTCTGGTGGTGGAGCATCAGCCTCTTGACCTAAAGGTCCTGATCAAGTTTGATTCCCGGGAGCAGCTATCCATCGACTTTGTTCTTTCATTGGCTCACACATTCTGCGAGTACTGGTGAATTTTCAAGGAAGCAGATAAGAGGAAATAATCTTAGTTGTAAGAACATGTTTCCCTATCGATGTAAAATAAAAAGGTTTAAACCAAACCACTCTATCTAGCAAACATTTATGAATATTTCAACGGAGAAGTATAACCCTGGTATAAAAGTTTGTTACAATATTGACCCTTACAACATTGAAAGAATTAGATTCAAGGTTTTCAAGTGATTAAGATTAAACTTAATGAAAATTGAAATTGTCCGAACAATCGGTTGTATCCGAATTTTACTCAACATTACTTATTTACCAATTTTGTTTAAAAAACTCTAAAAGTACAGTTGACAATATTTATATTTAATTAGGTAATTAGAAATTTATAACTTACCAAATTTACTTGTACCAGAGTATTTGTTGAACATACTGACGGTACAATCAGGAACAAAATTGGCAGACAGCTAATTACTCCCATTTTCCAGCCGATTTCGACTTCGAAACTCCAGTGTAATCGATTGAATTATGTCCCTTCAATCTGATTCAAAATTGGATCACGGACCCTGTACTGATTGCAGGAATGAACCAATCACTCACCAAGTGATCTATATATTTTCATGCAAAAATTTTCATTGAATTAACTATTTTGATCAAACAATTGAAAGTTTATTCGAATTAAATAGACTCAGCCAATCACTCCGATTTTGAAAGTGATCACAGCCAATCAATCAGTGCCAAATCAATGAATCAGCAAATCAATTATTTATTCGGCACTCAATCATTCATTCATTTATTAATATTTATTCATCCTTTCGTTCAATAAATCCATCAATCCATCAATCCATCCATCAATCAACCTATCAACCAACCAACCAACCAACTAATCAATCAATCAATCAATCAATCAATCAATCAATCAATCAATCAATCAATCAATCAACCAATCCATCAATCCATCAATCAACCATCAATCCATCCATCCATCCATCCATCAATCTATCCATCCATCCATCCATCCATCCATCCATCCATCCATCCATCCATCCATCCATCCATCCATCCATCCATCCATCCATCCATCCATCCATCCATCCATCCATCCATCCATCCATCCATCCATCCATCCATCCATCCATCCATCCATCCATCCATCCATCCATCCATCCATCTATCCATCCATCCATCCATCTTTCCATCCATCCATCCATCCATCCATCCATCCATCCATCCATCCATCCATCCATCCATTCATCCATCCATCAATCCGTCCATCCATCCATCCATCCATCCATCCATCCATCCATCCATCCATCCATCCATCCATCCATCCATCCATCCATCCATCCATCCATCCATCCATCCATCCATCCATCCATCCATCCATCCATCCATCCATCCATCCATCAATCAATCAATCAATCAATCAATCAATCAATCAATCAATCAATCAATCAATATAACTTAGTGAAATTGACAATTTTTCCAATCAAAAGCATTCTCAAACGCTCACATAGCACTACATTAATTCAAACGCCTATTCCAATATTTCAAAAACGCTCCAAAATTACACACACACAAAAACACATACCACATCTTTATTCAAATCGTCTGATAAAATCCCAAGTTTTACAGAATTTCATTAATCTGTGAGAGTCTCGATTCGGTCGTGAAAACATAGAAAGCTATTTATGAAACCTTCGTTAATATTTTTATAAAAGGGATGAAATAAATATCGTTAATTTTGTTCATCACGAACAAAATTAGCGATATTGTATTAACTCCCTTTAATTTCATTCAACTTGAACCCACTCATCGCACTCATTCAATTTCATTCAGAAATCATCCAAATATCATTTACCTGGTCAATTTCACGATGTTTAAACAGTATTCTCCTTGATCGGTATCAGTTTTTAATGGCCAGAGGTTGATTAAACTATCTGACTGGCCCTGTCATTCAAAGGAGAGATATTTTCTTCGAAAATTGTCAAGAATAAGAATAGGATATTATATACGACTGTCATATGATGGCATTATTAATTTTTCATCATCCTATACCGAGACCACACTATTTTTTAATGACAAAATGAAGAGAGCCTGCATACTGCCGGTGCATGTAGTTTGTATATGCTTGTTTGCATAGGAATTATGTCTCCCGCGTTTTTGTTTATTTGTTGATTTATTTTTTCTTTCTTTCTTTCTTTCTTTCTTTCTTTCTTTCTTTCTTTCTTTCTTTCTTTCTTTCTTTCTTTCTTTCTTTCTTTCTTCTTCTTTCTTTCTTTCTTTCTTTCTTTCTTTCTTTCTTTCTTTCTAGATGAGGTAATACCCGATGATGATACCACACACTGATCAGCGGTGTGCTCGCTTCGCTACAAAATCGGAGGGACTGTTCAATATGGTCTGTGAGTGTAATTCATCATTTTCTCTTTTACTCTTTCATGTCTTACAAAAATGGGAAAAGGAGAAAAAGAAGCTTTTAGGACTCATTGTACATAAAAGAGGAGTATGATGCGGGAGAACTTTTTATTTGTAATCAAAGTGCTGTCAGCACTGTAAATCGGACATCATTGAGATAGTGCAATAGTTCGCCAATCTAAAGGGCTCAAATTTGGACAATAAAAGTTGGTAAAATCTTTGCCCAAAAACTAATTGTCTTTCGGATGAGACGTTAAACCGAGGCCCCCAGAGACGGTGCTATACACCGAGCACGTTAAAGAACCATGGCGGATCTCGGCAGTAGTTTCGTCATGTATCCTTGCACTATCCCCCGTAACAACTTCTGGGGGCGTCGCTCATATGGGCATGTGCTACGGTAGCGACGATAAATAAACGGAAATACACACACACTAGCAGAAAGCATCATGTAAAAATATACACCAGTCAAATATGGAAACTCTTATCTCTCATGGTGCCAATGACCGATTTTATAGAATTAGGCGGCTAGGTACCAAACGATCGTAAATACATCTAAACATTCCCGTGTCTACGACATTTTTATTATCCAGCGACATAATATAACGTGGCAAGGGAAAACTGACAATATTACCATGCGTTCAAGATGACACAACGGTGAAAATGGTTTGTAAATCATACCACGCTTTGCAATTGCACGTGCACTTACGTGCAAAGCGGGGTTAAATTTACAAACAGTTTGAATTGTTTTGCCATCATGAACGCAGGGTTTGAAACCCAGTCGGTGAGTGATTAAAGAACACAAATAAACGAATGAAATGAAGCAAATGCAATGAACTAATATGTATTCACATTTCAATGTTAATTATAGCTTTATAGGTGTGTATAATGATCATTTAAAGCGTTCAATTGTTTCTATTGAGAATTGTAGAGTCGGTCTGCGCATTTTTCTAGTGACAGGTCGCCTATATAAAAAGAAAAAATGGTGGCATTTCCAGACCCAAAGCCTCTTACGGCACATAATACCGTCTTAGCACTATTTTTGTCAATAAATTTGTCTTCTTTATATTTCATAGTACAAATATGAGACTGCGACTAGCTCCTGTAATATCACAGGAATACTATTTTTCTCCGGAAATCTATACTGAACCAAAAAGGAAACGTCGCATTGTTTAAATATCTAGAAAATTGGGCAAATAAATAGAAGATATTGAATTAGTGGTAATGGAATACTGAATTTATTAAACGAGTCATCTATAAACAGATAAAAACTAGGCTGCGCCGAGTTTTTATACGTTTTAGATGACGTGTTTAATAAATTCTGTATTTTATGAGCACAAATTTTATATTCTATTTATATAACTTAGCCCGAATGTTTGCGAAATATCGTCGACATTCTGAAAATTCAACATTTAAACTTTTCGCGAAGCTTCTTACGCCTTTTAAAACTGACGTCACAATTTCAAAATATCACCCGTGTAATATCAAAACGGGTTTATTTCACTCCCGCGACGTAGGTCATATTATAACTAGAAATAATATACACTTGTTGACATGCATTCGAATAATCACAAAGGTACAGAAAAAGAACCATTTTGGTCAAATTTTAGCTGGGCTGTTCTAATGGGTCTTACATAATGGAGGTACTCTCTGCAAATGGGAAGAATTTGGCGGCAGTGTTTTAAAAAGAACATATTTCCCCCGATTTTCGTGTGTCAGTATGGGTTTTAGACACGACAAAAGTACGGTGTCAATTGTCATAAAATGCCTTTCCGAATCGGAGAAAAGGATATTTGAATAATTCTTGGACTAGAATCACATGTGATTTTTGAGACCGATACCTTACATTCACAAATAACATAAGGACCTTAGAAGGACACAAACATATCATAAAGACAACTTAGGAATTGCACACAGGAGACCACCAGAAATTGGTTGTTCAATAATATCTTAGAAGTAAATCTTTAACACAGTCGCAAAATCTTCGCAAACTCCCATTATAGCCCTGGGGCAACTATTCATACAAAACACCACCAACTACTCAGTAGATTTTAAGAGTTTAGTTTCGACATTCGATTTAGGGGCCTATCGTTTCAAACGAACCATCTATATCTAAACCAGTGCTTAAATTAGTGTTTTGCATCATTTTGGAAAAGGACTGCTAAGTTGACGGCTTGAAACAACCCTATCCATCAAAATAGAAAGAACTGCGCCAGTGCGACGTTTCTGTTTTGTGTCTCAGAATAGTTGGGGGCAAAGTGATTAGAATTGAACTAACGGCAATTGGCTGTCGCTGGCGGAGAGCCATTACCAAAGGGCTCTGTTAACCTCCCCATTCTCACCCTCTGTCTCTGTCTCTGTCTCGCTCTCTCTCTCTCCCTCTCTCTGTCTCTCTCTCTCTCTCTCTCTCTCTGTCTCTGTGTGTGTGTCTCTCTCTCTGTCTCTCTCTCTCCGTGTCTCTCTCTCTCCGTGTCTCTCTCTCTCCGTGTCTCTCTCTCTCCGTGTCTCTCTCTCCGTGTCTCTCTCTCTCCTCTCTCTCTCTCTCTCTCTCTCTCTCTCTCTCTCTCTCTCTCTCTCTCTCTCTCTCTCTCTCTCTCTCCTCTCTCTCTCTCTCTCTCTCTCTCTCTCTCCTCTCTCTCTCTCTCTCTCTCTCTCTCTCTCTCTCTCTCTCTCTCTCTCTCTCTTTCTCTCTCCCTCTCTCTCTCTCTCTCTCTCTCTCTCTCTCTCTCTCTCTCTCTCTTATTCTCTCTCTGTGTGTCTCTCTGTCTGTCTATTTATCCCTCTATTACATAAGTCATGGCCAAATAATCTGTATGACTGGATCGATTGTCTCCTATACATTATCTTAGACGGATTCAGTCGAATGACAATTACGGTGTTTCAAGCAAAACATGTCTTTTATTTATTGTGTAAAATTTCTATTTTGACCGCGTATACAAATAAATTGAAATTCCGTGTTATTCTGCATAAAACATTAGCGAAATAATGTAAATTCAAGTGCTGAAAGCACCGAATGCACTTTATGTTTCTCATTCTTCTTTTTAACTCAATCAAAAAGGAAATTCAGCTTATTTGCACCAAGACTGCACATATGTGCAGCCACATTCAAACCTACCCCAAACAAAGCAGAAATATTTCGGCTTCAGCATATCTTTGGTTAACCTGCAAGATTTCGGCTTGGAACAGTAAAAATTTTGTCATTTTGTAATGGGGTTAATGGTCCATTCTACTGACCAAATCTCATTTCTGAACGTGTAAAATAGCCCCAAGAGTTCAAGCCAATATAGTCTTCCGCCGGGACAGACTTGGGAAAAATTAGAGATTAATTTGTTTAGTGACGACCAGCTCTGGGTTTCTCGAATAGAATTGAAGGAAAAAAACCCATCTAAAATTTCTCATGGGGGAGATTGCCAATATTGTCTAACCGAGAAGTGTCTACAATTTTGATATTGCAGCCAGTGTTTAAGCGACGAAGTTTCTTTCAAAGTAAACCGTTCGGCCTTAACTTTTATTCTAAAGAAATAATTCAAAAGAAACGACCATTTAAAAAAGAATGGTATCGCCGATTCTTTTGTGTCGATTGAAATCCACCAATGGCCACTCAGCAGTCTTGAAATCTAAATAAATACATGTATGTGTAAATATGTAATGTTATCACAATATTTATGTACAAGTTCATTTCTCCAGCCAAAACACGGGGTTTCTTTTGGTTGTATACATTCATTACTCTTTTACAAAATGCCCTTAAAATCAATGTCACCATCATTAAGTGATCATTATTAAGTTGACAAGTGCATTTTTAATAAAAACAACAACTAGATTTGGCTTAAAAGACATCAATAGACATCGCTTTTTTAAATATATATAACCGTAAAAGTCGTTTTTAAGCATTTCTGAGAATATCAATACCAGTACTGTCGTATACTGAATGAAAAATCAAATATTCTGTCTTATATCTGCTTTTTTTTTGGCCAGACCGTTCCAGTTCTTCGCGAAAAAAGGACTTTGACATTCGTATGTGGAAAAAAAATTAACAACAAAATGGCAATAACTGGTGTATTAAAGATTACATGTATTCACATCATATGAATATGTATTTCTTTTGGAGCAAATTATTTCATAATAAGTTAACAAATTAATGTAAGTAATTAGTTATGGAGCAATTTTATTTTAGCTAACAGGTTCGGTTTTTATTCAAATACACGAGAAAAAAAAAGAGTTTTTTTCTCTCTGTCTTAAATTAAAAAAGGAAATAATATTAAAAAAGAAGGCCCGATTGGCACTAAATCACCCACGATTAGGTAAACTAAAAAAATAAAAAAAGATAGGATTTATCCGTTATAAATTAGAAGCCTTTTAACCCCACAAGAAAAAGATTAATTAGTCTTAACCTTGCAGAAACGCGTGACAATTGCACAGAGGTTTTTTCACCAAATTGTAAGGCTAATGTTTTCAGACATACGCATTGTTTTCTTTATCGGTTTTAGATTATATGGCACGCAAAAGAAACATTAAAAAAATTCTCTTCTGATACTAGGGGCCAAGTAGAGCATTAATGTTCCTACTCGGGCGTTAAACCATTTTTCGGGCTTAGCAAATGTTCACGACCTCAAAAAACTTGAATTGACGCTTTTATTGCATAAAAAGCAATACGTTAGAATTTAGTAATAATGTGCCGGAAAATTGCCTTATGCATTGCGTCGTATTTTTTGTTTACACCAACGTTGCTTGGTAAATAAATGACGTCACAAAATTCATCGCGGAATAGGATCGACGTCTATATTCATGCGCTATTTTTATGTAAAACAAAGAAACTGATAAAGTGTATAGTATGAGTCTTAGGATATTTTAGTGAAGAATGCCGGGCGTTAACAACACTTTTTCACGTTTTCTTCCGTTAACGCCCAGGTTTTATCCATAAACGTATTGCAATAACGACCAAAAAACGTAAATTCTATGCATTAATGTCAAATGAATAATGCGACAGATTAAGAAACGTTGCATGTCGAAACTATCCATCCTCCTTTCGGTGTGAGTTGTGTTTGATGATATGAATAAAAATAATGCCTAACCTAAACACGCTGAAACTACTATGCACAACAATTCCGAAAGTAGCCATTATTTCTTATTCGTAGGTAAGATTTTTCGTGCTTGTCCGTACGTCATGATTAGACTTACACTTTGAATTAAAACATTCAACAGACGAGATGAATTATCTTATTGTTCAGATTTTGTTTATTAATTAATGATCCTGTAAACAACCACCAGGTTGTTGTGTGACTCATTTCTAAGTCACGTTTTCTTAATAAATGTCACAAAATCTTGAGTCTGTTTTGCGGCCATATAAACACATTTAATAGAATAGTATTATATAGCATTCTAATTCCTATCTATGTTGTCGAAATATGCGTGTCTGATGGAGAAGGTTCCATCCATCTGAGAAACTTATAAATATGGACCTTTCCAAAGACCCAATCAAAACGGCACAAAATCGATTATAAGCCAAGATGGTACAGATTACCATGAATTCAAATTTCGAAATTTCGAATAAGTACTTCAGATCTACTTTGTTTTTGCTAAATTATTAGTTTTCCTTTCATCTATCTTATCTCGATCCAATCACAACTTGTCTTCTGTAACCATATTGTATGATAATACCATACGTGGGTTTTAGTAAAGAGTTGTAGTAGAGCACTTGTTCTGGCTTTTAACCTCACCTATTAGGGTTTTTACAGCAGTAATGTTTTAAGAAAAAAAAAAACACCCTTCTTCGAAGATACTGTAATTAATACTTTCATTCATTTTTGTTTTCGGAAGAAAAAGAATGGAAAAAAAAATAACATCGAAGACAAGTCTCGTTTATTTTTCATACATTTATTACAACACTATCGTATAAGAATCTATTTCAGTATACGTTCAAAAATAGTGAAGAAAACAATGGGTTAACACGGAAAAACTACCAATACATAATGACAAAAGTATTGGGCTAGAACAAAATTATTTTTCAAAAAGGGGAGTAGTGAGTCATCGCCACTAAAATGTTGAGACCAACAACTTGGCTCCGCTTACTAAACATCTTTCGATCATTTTTTGCGTAAGTCAAAAATTTAAGTTGCTTCTAAATAAGTATCGAAATATGGAATTCTGACATATATCAAGTCAATGGAATCGTCTTGGAAAGACAATTCCAATGAGATATTGCAGGGCAGAATCTGACAATGAATGAATGTACCAGGTACGATTTGTGATTTTGACTTACGTTATTTTTTTTCGTAAGAAGTTAAGTAAAACGGGTCCCTGATTTTCCTTCGTTATCTGTTCAGTCCACTCGGTAATGTAGAGAATAATGTGTTAGTGTCTGCTATCTAGACGAGGTTGTAGAATATTTCATAATGAAGCTCTGCCTCGTCATGATGATTTCTCACTGCCAAGACCAGATAAAATAGATATTTTAAGACACTAACACATACTCTATTTATCATGAATTCATTTTCAGGTATTAACATTAAATAAAACCCTTGAAAACAAAGAAATTGAAATGGAAGTTTGTCGCGTTAAGGTCATTAATATGCCAATGCCCCCCCCCCCCCAAAAAAAAGGAGGCTTAATCATGATAAAAACATGCTTTCCGTACAGGTGGCAATCAAACACTTCAGAAGAATCAATGGTCTAACTTATATTTCATAGGCAAGTTGTGGGTTTAATGAGGATTGTGATTTACGTAATAAATTCCAGTGATTTTCGATGTTTTCTTGTTATAAAAGGCCTTTCTTATTATTCTTCTATTTCTATTGTTGGATAGTTTAATAAAGAAACAACTATGTCTCAAAAATCAAATGCATTATTATCATGCAATGGAGCCTGTATTGTCCTGATATTACCTGTCTGATTACATAACATTTTATCATATTTTAGAAACAATTTGCACACATTTTCATCTGAATATTATTTTTTATTTATTTTTAACGGTTAATTGTAAATAAGCGCTTAAAAATGATTTCAAGATAAACATGATAACATTTAAATGTCTTAAAATGTCGATGTTATCTGGTCTCGGCAGTGAGATATTATCATGACTCGGCAAAGTCTCGTCATTATAACTTCTCCCAACCTCGACCAGATATCATTTGATATTTTAAGACACTGACATACTATTCTCTATATATCGTAAATGAGATTCAACTCTGCTTAAAGCGGATAGATACTTATGTAAAAACTTTTAATCTATCTAACACCAAAACACCGTACATCCCTTGAAATATCATCTTTCGAAAATATGAACACACATCTATCATATATCGATGGTCAAAAGGTTTAATGGTTGGCTTTGGGTGTTTAAATAAATGACACAATTATTAGTGCAGTATATAAAGTAGGTCTACAAAGATATAACTACTATGTGATAACATCTCAATAATATTCAAATATGTAAATGTTCCTAATATCAAAACATCGTTAAACTCACATTGCAGTTCATTATTTCACACACAATTGCATCAGCTTAACACGTCTCATACACAAAACACAAATTAAATGTGTCTCCATATTACTCACTCATAAAACATTTTATAACATTTACTCGAATTATGTACATATATTTCACCAATTTCATTAAGATAACATAAAAACAACCTTTACACACTTAATATTTCATTGGGTTGAAGTTGCGTCTTTAGATTTATGTGTTCAGATAAAATATTTGCAGATGCCAATGCATGCCTTAAATATCGTCCATTTGCAATAACCTAGAATAATACAAACTCTAATAGATTTTGTGATTTAAACCTTGTTTTAAATTTGATGTTTGTTCTTCATCCTATTCCTTGTACAATCTGAAATCATTTTATTACACGCCATACGACAGAACCATATTTGCTTTGTGTAAATCAATAGTCTCCGTTGAAAGTTTGACGACCTGGTTAAATATTTTTTTAAGACAAGATATTTTCCAAATTGTATCCAAATGCACATGCATAATGTATCCATACATGTGTCTCTTACTAGATTGAAGCTTTGTAACAACATGTATTTCAATATCTGTGCTTTTCACATTCTCTCATGAAAATTTACAATCGTTATTACAATATTCTAAACTACTTATGAAATTAAAAAATGAGATAGACTTAATTTCACAACCATAGGTACTTCATCGCCTTATTTATTTTCATAATTGATACATAAACTGACAATTGCGAACAAAATACAATTTTACACAGATACAATTTTAAGCCTATGATGCCTTTACGTTTTTGTTTTTTAAACACATTTTTTTTTATTTTTCTGTAATAACTTTCTCATTAATGCAAATTTCTTATCATATTAACTTGGTTTAACATGCATAAGCAATTAGATACTTAATGTCAAAAGCCTTTTTGAAATTCGACCCTAATGGAATCCAGATTTTGTTTATTCTACAATGCTTATTTCAATGCCTGTTTGACAATGGATATCGTTTGCCTCTGATGAAACAAATTCAAAAGTTTTAAGATGATAAATGACGTTTTACCTCTATCATAAAGTAAGAAAAAAGTTCGGTCATTTACGATTGCAAAGTAATATTTACAATATGGTACTAAAACTTTATAAATTTGTGTATTTACAAAAAGTGTGATGCAATGATGACAAAAACTAACGTGAATATATTATTTACATGGTATAACGAGAACCCACGATCTATGGAAACGAAAGTGAGATCGTTGTTGCAAAATATGTCAAATCCATCAGTTACGGAAGTAAACCTGTCTTATTATCTGTTTGCTTCTTTTGTTCTGGTGATTAAAGATCGCTTTTTTTTTTTGATACTATGCCTTTTCTTAGTTTTTGATATATCCAAGCTATGTTGAACAATCCAAATATCATAACATTTAGATATCTTTAAAGACAAAGTTTTTAAAAAGAGAAATTAACAACGTTGCAATAAACTGAGTTTGAAAAATAGTTGATGCAAAAATGGTTAGTTTACAGGGATAACAAATAATGTGTTTCCTTAATATCTTCAGTTAAGATAAAGATTTCCTTTTGTGAATATCTCCCTGAAATAGGCCAATTAGCATTTAAGCAACTGACAAACTTTCTGAAGCTCATGTCCAATATGATATTTTCTGTAAGAGTTTGATTTTTATATCAGCGAGGAAGATACTATTTCTATGATTTCATAGCTTAAACCTGCCCTGCGTTCAGGATCACAAAACGGTGCAAACAATTTTTCCGATTATACCCCGCTTCGCACGCAGATACACGTGCAAAGCGGGGTAAAATTGGAAAACTGTTTGCACCAATTTGTGATCTTGAACGCTGGGCTGATCACAATGAGGAGTAGAACAGCAGAACAAATATATTATTTTGATTTCAAGAACGAAATATAAAATACATTTCTTGAATAGCTTGTCATCTTGCATAAAACAATGCAAATATTTACGGGTTTGAAGCAGTTGTTTTCGAGCCCCCTGAATAGGCTTTATCATCTTGCATAAAACAATGCAAAGATTAACGAGTTTGAAACAGTTGTTTTCGCCCCCCAACTTTGTATCAGGCCAAAAAGTTGAGTGATCTATGAAGTTTTTCAGAGGCAAGGATTTCTTTGGACATTGAAAATGAAATCATCATCATTATGATGGAAATTAAATATGTTAATAAGATGAATGAATGTTGAACACATGAATTAAATACATCTTTTAATCACAACCTTAAGATTTATACTGATTGTTTCACATACTTATTGCAATAGTAAAAATCATCTTGAGTACTAGTTTATATTTTGCCTTAATCGGGATATGATATTAGAAATCATGATCCTAGCAAAACTATGTATGATTTCAATTTTTCACATTTTTATACGCTTGAATTCCTAATAACAATATAAAAGGAGCCTTTTCAATAAAATTCTTGAATTTCCATGAAATTATGTATATACTTTTTGTAATTTCTTAAAGTCGACATGATAGAAGTTAAACCGGTTCTAATTTCTTATCATTTAAATGCTAATTACAATTCGAAAACGGATATTGTTTTAAAAAAGGAATTGATGCATATATATATAATACGTACTTAGTGTTTTGTATGGAAAAAAATATCTAACGAGGTTGGGAGAATTGAAAATTGTCGAGGCTCTGCCGAGACAATTATCAATTCTCACAACCGAGTTTGATATTTTTTTCATATAATACACTTAGTACGTATTATATTTATCTTATAACCTATATTTGTCTTGTTTTCGTCGGCGTTTCTAACTGAAATGCAAGTTTCTAAAAATAACCACATTATATCATGTTCTAAAAATAACTATGTGATATCATAAAAAATATCATACGGGTTGTTATCATACGGATACTTGTATAGTTATAAGATAAATTTTCGTTATGCTCCTGTGAAGTTTGCAACGTTTAGATGGAAACGTTTGGTAACATTTGAATAAAAATATCTTATGATTCATTCTGATGACAACATATGTCTATTCACTACTGTTTGTCCGAGCTGTAACTCTCACTTTAATTACTCTCCAATAAACAATGGTCCCAGAATTTGGCGTAGATAATGAAAATAGTTCGATGTTTTAATGTGATCACACAGCTGCCACTTCTGGCGTGCCTTCTGTGCCATTGGGGACCTTTTGTGAACTATCAGGATTCACGTGAACGTTTGTTAATTCAACTCCATCAGTATCGAGAGGGGGTAACTCATGCTTTGACAAGTGGTACACAATTCCAGCCCCCAAGGAATCACCGGTCACATTCGTGAGGGTTCGGAATCGATCCCTGTGAAAAAAGTAGCATTTTGTGATATTACCAAACATAAAAAAGCATAATTTGTGAAAATAGTATATCAACCCAAGTTTTTCTTTTGTATCATTTATAAACGCAATCGATGATTTCTGAAAAAAGTGGTTTTCAGAATTACGGTAGTATTTAAATTGCATGCAAGTTAGAAAATAACACTTCGATACAAATCGAATAAAAAGTAATAATAGATTGGTTAATACATTCATTATAAAAATAATACTTAAACCGTATTCCTTTGATTTGGTTTAGTAATAGAAATTCGCCGACTACAACTATCACTTCTCATAACACAAAATACATAGATTAAGTTCTTTGAATAATTTTGAAAGATATTAAAGCTAGTTTAAATGTTTAAAGACAGAAACAGAGGTACAACTTACAAGAACCAGTCCACAACCAGAATTAGGGTAATATCGTCCACAGGTAATCCGACAGCTGACAGCACAATTACCATGGTAACGAGACCGGCTTGTGGTACACCAGCTGCACCAATGGAAGCTGCTGTTGCTGTTATACTGAAATTGGGTAAAATATATAGAGGATAATGAATGAGTTGTCATTCATTATCGAATTTATTAATCAAATCATTTATAAACAGTTTTAAAGGAGGCTGCACCTTGACCTTGACTACTGACCTTAAATTTTGTACCAACTGAAAAACTTAATCAAAAGCAATTCACGCATGGAATATCAAAGCAGTATCATTAACCAATTAAACATTATTGTCAAAATTTATCTTTTGATTTAACACTGTTTTTACCTTAAAAATGATATTGACCTTGACCGTTGCCCTTGAACTTAGTACCTACAGAAATGTCTTGTCACAAGCGATGTACATATGAAATTTGAAGGTTCTATCACTTACCAATTAAAAGTTATGCCCAATATTTTAATGTTGAAATTAAGTGACCTTAATTTGACCTTGACCTTGACAGAAAGTCTTGACTTTGGTTTAAACTAAAAGATATTATCATAAGCAATGCAAATATGAAATATCAACGCTGTATCACTTACCAAGCAATTGTCAATTTAAAAGTTTTAATTTTACACGAATTTTACCTTGAAAATGACCGTGACTGATAACCTTGAAATTAGTACCTACAGAGGGATCTTTTCACAAGAAATGCACATTTAAAATATGAAGGCTCTTTCACATAGCGATCAAAAGTTTTGGTCAATATTAACGTTTTTAGGGGACAAACGGTCATACAGACAAACAAACTAAAAGGATAACAGACAAACACATATACCAAACAAAACATAAAATAAAATAAACCACCGATTTATCGATGCGGAGGCATCAAAATATCGTTTTTAGGTTTCATATCAGATTTCTTACAAAATTTCAAAATGCACGATGATAAGCAACATGGAGGAAACCTTCACATACGCCTAACAAATTTCCATATAGCATCTTACCACAAACAGAATAGCAATGTCATGCCATTGTTTCCTTAAACTAGAAAAAATCTCAACATACATTATTTGATATCGCACTTGAAATTCGAATGCAAAAAGACATTCTCGTTTTCGTAGATAACCAAGGAAAGGGTTTAAAACAATTACCAAAAGCAAAGTAATTCCTGGGTTTTACACTAGTTGTCCTTGATTCAATTTGGAAGAATTCTTAAGACAGTGAGGAGCCGAATTTGTAACAAAAATGCGTTAATGGAACTGAACAAGGAGCGTCAACAACCTGTAATTTTCTCTGTTTTTAAATGGTAAAAAATGTTTCTTCACTTTTCAGCTTTCCTTTTGTAAAATACTGTAAGAGTTTGTTTATCGAACATCCATAGGTTTACATTGACCAATATGAACAATTGCATAAGAGTATTTTTTCTTTTTCTTTTTGGGTATTTTTTTTCTTAATTTACAAGGACTATATTTTAAAAAGCTTTACGAAACCCAACTTTTGATCAGTTTATTTTTCATCAGTATTTAGGCAAACGCTATTGGATGCAATCATTCAAAAGTACATTCGAGACAAATTCGAAAAAAATTATAAAAGTAATTCAAAACTAGTATTGAATCATAAGCACTTGGATTCACGTATATTATTACTTTTGTTCAGTCATTGTACATAAACAAGTTAGAACGGCGACTATTTTTTACCCTTATTGTTAGGAATGTTTTTTTTTTCAATATAAGTACCTTCATATAAACTATTAATCATATATAATCTTGAACGGAAAGAAAGAACGTTTACTTGACTATGCTATTATCTTGAAATTTTTAATTGATAAGCTATTATAGATTTTCCAAATTAAAGTGCGAAGTCAGAAAAAAACGTAACGATTCGCGTACCTGATAGTTATGATATTTCCAAAGTTCATCACGATACCATTGACGTTGGCAATAAACAGTGCTGCCACGGCCTCATACAGGGCGGTACCGTCCATGTTGATTGTTGCCCCTACAGGGATTACAAACGTGCTGACCCTTGGATCAACGTGGTTGTTGTTTTCCAAACAGTGTAGGGTCACCGGCATCGTTGCAGAACTGAAGTATATAATTGAATCAAGTGTTTAGAAGAACTATGTTGAAACGAAATAAAAATATTCCCTGCGTTCAAGATGATAAAACGGTGCAAACAGTTTGCCAATTATACCCCGCTTTGCACGCAAGTGCGCGAGCAAAGCGGGATATAATGGGAAAACTGTTTTCATCGTTTTGTGATCCTGAACGCAGGATGGTGTTTCAAATTAAAAACCATTAAGTTTTCGAATAAGTAATACGTATTTTTTTTCATCGTGTCTTAGTAACAAAAGGAATAACTTTTATGGAAGTTACATACATCCTCATATTTTCCGAATAAGAAACACGGTTTGTTCATTGGGTCTGAGTAACAACCCATGTTTTGAAACAAAAGGAATACCTTTCATTGAAATTACATTAACGATGTAATACTTATTGTTTAGAAAAAGATCATATAAGCATTATATACAGTTTATGCTATTAAACAACCAACCTAAATTCATCAACATACAAAGAATGTGTCAAGTGTAAAGATATTGAGGCTGCATATATATATTGAATTACACAAATTATTATTTCTAAAGCTTATTCGTTCAAACGACGAAATGTTAGTAAAAGTTTTGTTCTATCATTTTACCTTGAAGAAGTTCCAAAAGCAGTGGCCATAGCCTGAGATATTCCGTAGATGAATTTGTAGGGGTTTTGTCTGGTGATGACGAAGAATATGAGTGGAAGCACGACACTCCCGTGCAGGAAGAGCCCGACAAGGACAGTGATAAAGTAAACACCAACTTGGCCGATCATCACTCCAAAGTCATCCATTTCAAGGATTTTTCCAGCAATAAGGAATGTTATACCGATTGGAGAGTACCTGAAATAATCGTTTTGGAATTCATTTCCAGTCCTGCGCTCAGGATCACCGAACGGTGAACAGTTTTCCAATCATACCCCGCTTTTCACGCAAGCGCACGTGCAATGCGGGGTAAAATTTGAAAATTGTTTTCAACGTTCGTTGATCCTGAACGCAGGTAAACTTTGTGACATTTATATATGTTTCCTGTCGAAAAAATGGCCATCTTAGAGCGGTTGTATTAAAGAAAACTATTGTTTAAATTCTTACCTGAAATAAATTTAAACCAATCAGGGTTGTTGTTTTTCAATTAACAACAATCCTGTTTGGCTGCAAATTAAATTCCGGTCTATGTTTAACCAATGGTAAACTTTAATACAACCGGGGACATAAAAGTGTAAGTACCGTGTCTGTCGAAATGAATAAACTATAGGTGTATTTTCAAAACTGAGCTCTGAGCTAGGCGTTGAGTCCACGTTGACGTAGAAGAATGCATTTTATTTCACATCCATTTTCAATGAAAAATACATTTTGGTGAGCGCGATTTAAATATCTATAATAACTGAATACACCGTTTATTATTTCATAGAAGTTGTAATATTCTTTTTGGTGTTTCATGGACTGTGAATATTCTGAAACATACAGATTTTACTTACCAGATAAATATGACAAAAATGTTCATGGAGACATCAGCTAGGCATGTACAGAAGTCCATGATCGGTTTTCCCTTTTTACCCATCCTTCCTAGGGTGATGCCCACTAGAACTGAGAAGACAACCAGTCCCAAAACATTCATACTGTTGGTACCGTCAGCTCCGGGAACCATCGTAGAGAATGTCACAGCTGAAAAGAAGAAGAATTAGAGACACATTTTGCTGACTAAGTTTGATTACGCATCTACGTCGTTTTTTCAATAAGCTCTGCATGTGGGCAGACCAACTGCACAGTTGTGTCGAGTCTTTGTGTCATAGAATAAGGTTTAAAGTCAAAATTCTATGGATTTATTACTTAATCACAATTGACTCAAAATTCGTTCAAAAAATTTTATCGTTAAGGATGGCAATGAACTAATCTAACCAATGTTTAGGGTTTATTTTCATAGAATAGCATCGAAATGATAAAATAAGAAAGAGAAGTAGGCAGCGATTTATCCAGATGAACCATGATGGGGATAGAAATCCTATCTTTCTTTTTAAAGAAATGTCCAAAATAGATAAAGGTATAGCTACAATATTAAAACCCAGCTATAAAGGTTCTGCACGTTTATGTTTTAGCAAACAACAGGAGACCCAAGAGGGTCTGTATCGCTCCATTGCTTTTAAAATCCCCGGACTTTCACTAAACAACGCTTACTTTGACTGAAAACAACACTTTGAAGCCTTTTAAGATTTTTTTTGTAATGACTTACTGGGTCTGGATCACATTGCACAAAAACACTCAATCACTATTAACCTGCATACCCCTTTCCCATCTTAATTAAGCTTAAAAGTAAGCTTACTTAATCCTAAAAGTAGACCATTCTAAACACATTTTCAGGAACAATTTAAATGAAGAGAATTTTATGGAACATCCATACCAAGATTCTTTGAAATTACTTTAATTGATTGTGACGAGAAATTTTATTTTGAGATTTTAAAGTGAAAATTTACCCGCTCTGTAACACCCACATTCAAAATGTCATGCCCTATTTAAGGAAATGTGCACTTAAGAAATATTCATTCCCAAGTTTCGTTGAAATTGACCAAAACGAGTAATGAAAAGATTTTTAAAGATTTTAAACTGAAAACAAGCCCCACACTTCTACGCCCTTATTTAGGATGCAAAAAACATTTCTTGAACAATTTAAATTACGGGTAATCCAAGGAACATTCGTGCATTGTTTCGTTGAGATTGACCAAATAATTTGAAGGGGGAAATTTTCAATGATTTTTGTGAAAATAAGCCTTGCTCTGTCACACCCATTTTGGGGGGTAAATCAATTTCTTTATACAATTTAATATGGGTCACCCAAGGAGCATACAAGGAGCCAAGTTTCTTTGAAATCGGTCCAATGATGTGAAAGAATAAGATTTTAAAATACTTCTCTTGACTCGCCCATATTTAGAGGTCAATCAAAATTCTTTCAACAATATAAGCAATGGGTCATCCAAGGAACGTCCATGCAGAGTTAAATTGAAATTGGCTTAGTGATTTGGGAGACGAAGATTTTAAAGCGAAAAAAAGATCGGCCCGATGGTTTTGGAAGAAAAGATTTTTTTAAGATTTTAAAGTGAAAAAATGCACAGCTCTCCAACAGTCGTATTTGGGGGTCAATCAAGATAGATTTCAACTCAAGAAGAGGGTCGCCGAATTGTCATTTTTACCAAGTCTCATTTAAATCCGCTCATTGGTTTAGGAGGAGAAGATGTATAGAGAAATGGTTTACGCACGGACGGACACACTGACGGACAGAACGGACGGATTTCGGCTTGTAGAGTCAATAACCATTTTCTTGATTATTTTATTCTTAAAGTGAAAAAGAAAACTACAGTAAAGGCCATCGAGTAATAGAAGGAGTTAGTTATATTATATAAATAATAAGCTGCCAAAAAATCGACACTGATATGAGATAACTAGAACTTGTAAGGGAGTTAAGATAGAAGCGAAGAGTAGAAACGTTCGATTGCTTTAGCAAAGTCAGCCAAGCGTTTAGTATGTAAAACATCTGTAAGGTTTCAAACTGTACCCTACTTTTTGAGTAATTTGTATGCAAAGCAAAAACTATTTTTAATCGTCAACATTAATTTTGTCATCTTGACAAAAGGATTATTTACCTCACATTGAACCGGAAGTGGACTACATTGTTAAGCAGGAAGTTTCTTTCCTGGAGACGGCCATTTACGAACATTAGAGTCCATTATTGTCTCCGATTTAAGTGGCGTTTTCTCGTCGAAGACTGTCGTTTGTAAACATAGATACACCATATTAGATGGCATTCTATAGGCCTTAACAATACAATAACTACTTGTTAAGGACTGAAAGGTCAGAAAATGTGAAGATGTACGAAACGAACTTACTGGAAATTTTTTTTGCGCGATTAGAAATTTTCAGTATTGATTGAATGTTTCAAAATCTAACCCATTTTCATGCTATTCACTGTATTTTCCCTCTATGACCAAGGCTTTGGCAGCCAGTATTGATTTAGACCACCCTGTACCGATTTGCAGTCTGATCATTGCCTCCCCTGCCTGCTTTCTACCGACTTACTGATGGTAAGACTTGAATAGGCGAAGAATCAGTAATTTGGTTTCAACAAAAGAAAATAGTATAGAGAGTATGGGACTAAGTTCTGATTTGCTATCAGGTATAAGTTACACATAGAGCCCGTTTGCGACTGGGCACAACTGAGCTAAAACCCAGTAATACGTACTTAGTATTTTGTATAAGAAAAAAATATCCAACGAGGTTGGGAGAAATGACATTTGTCGAGGTTCTGCCGAGACAATTATCAATTCCCACAACCGAGCTAGATATTGTTTTATACAATACACTAAGTACGTATTATGTTTATCTTATAGCCTCTTTTTGCCTTGTTTTCGTCGATGTTTCCAACAACTATGCAAGTTTCTAAAAGTAAACACATGTGATATCATAAAAGAATATCTTATGGGATGTTATCACACGGATATACGAGGGTTGTCCCAGGAATTCGTGAACTTTTGCGATTACTTTTAAATAAAACGTCTAATGAAACTGAACGTTACAAGTAATGTGGATTAATCAATTTTCTTTATTGTTGTGTAATTACATGGGGCTATGTACAATACTCGCGAAGATATGATATATAATGTTACACTAGCAAACGTATGTCGGCGCACGCTATCAACGTCGTTTTATAAAACATAAAACGTCGTTTCAAAATTGAATCACTTCTTATCGAAATAGCGTCCTTACCGGCTCTACGGACTTGTTACGAAGAAAGGACCTTTGTCAAAACACATCTCAAATCATTGTTAATATAGACCTTAATTATGCATTCAATAAAATAATAGATTTAAAAAACATTTTCCCAATCTTTTGCGTAGATAAGCAATATCGTATATTTCGTTTAACCAGAGAAGGAAGGGGTAAAGTAAATGCTAAATTTTTTCATAACTTATCGATATATTTTTAGACATTTCGCAAAAGGAACTTTTACTGTATTAAACTCACAGAAAATAAAGATTTTGTGTTTGTTTTGAATACCTTAGATAGACCCATCATAGAAATCTAGGATTTAGTGGGAGCCGCTTCCAAATCTCTCATGATGCAGAAAAAGCTTGCATATGTCTTTGAGGCCTCGATACCATTATGCACTGACGCGACTTATGATCAAGTCACATAAATCTATACACTGTCTGCTGATTTACCTATTTTTAGTTTCTGTTTATCCAATCAGGCGTTCTTATTGACGTCGGTCGAAACGTCTTTTATTCCTTTTCGACGCTGCTGGCATTGTTTCTCGACCTTTTTTCCTAATATCCCTAATCAGTTTCAAGTTAATACCTCTTTGATCCGTTATAAGTCAGTGAGTGCAACACCCAGTTATAGTATTTCCTCAATTTGGATTATCATACGGTTGGTATATATCTTATTTAGTGATCCGGACCATATAATGAACGATTTTGTGCGCCGAGCGTAGAGTTAACGACGCCATTTACACGCCGTTTGGTTTGCACTCTGACGTAAGAAATCTTAATAACAACGCACTTCGTGGTGTCATTTGAATGAAAATACACATGTGTGAACTCCGAAGCTGACTACTTTCAACTATGTTAGTTTTATATCAAACTCCTCGTGAATATCGAAATAAATGACTATCAAATATCTACCATAAAAGGTTCGTAAGTTATAAATTTGGAGTGCGCCGACCACCCCTACCGAGCGTGTCTTTTATAGCCGTATTTCTGAACATGAACATACTAAAACCGTAAAACATTTATCAATCTGTTTCAAATGAATTTATGTTGTCAAGTTAAGAGTTTTATTTTTATCGGACGCTGGAGTTTTGAATAATCGAAAAAGTTCACGAATTTTTGGGACAACCCTCGTATATAGTTATAAGATAAATCATTAAATGAAAAGGCCAGAAGTATAAAACCGATGCATAACTTGACATACAAAAGATAGGCTCTTTAGAACTCTAAAGAAGCGATTCCAAGTACAGTGATTAATTATCTTGAAGGAATTTTGTTTTGCATTCAAGAATAAAAAGGGGTAATCGTGAAGTGGGACATTCCACAGAATGGGACAATTTACAAAATAGTATTAGTATGGCAATAGTTTGGCGAATTACATTTGGTACATTTACAATAATTTTTATCTCAGACAATGAATGAATTTTCCAATCCCCAAGCCTATATCTAAACCATGGTGTCGAAGGTAAGTCAGGTCGAACGAACTAGCATTCTAATAAAAAGTTCTTTGGTGATTCGGTTACCCGGCATTATTTTCCCGAGCTCTAAGTCATGAATGGGTTTACTTTTTTAACGCGCAGCGACACACACGTTTGGTGTTGTGAGTTTCCGACAATTACAAGGCTAAAGCCTCGTTTACATTTGGTCTACGGAGCCCGTACGGCGCCCGTATCTCGCCGTAAGCATAAAATCGTGCGGTGCCCGTGCGGTGTCATACGGTGCCCGTGCGATCATCGCACGGTCTTACGGGCACCGCAGACACCTGCGATCTCGTTTAAAAAAATGTTAAGCCTCGTTTACATTTGGCCTACGGAGCCCGTACGGCGCCCGTATCTCGTCGTAAGCATAAAATCGTGCGGTGCCCGCGCGGTGACATACGGTGCCCGTGCGATCATCGCACGGTCTTACGGGCACCGCAGACAGCTGCGATCTCGTTTAAAAAAATGTTATACACATCTTTAAAAATCGCAAGCCCGTAGCCTTGTGCGGACACCGCACGGTTGCCGCACGGACATCGCACGGAAGCCTTGCGATGATCGCGCGGAAATCGCAAGATATCTTAACTATCAAACATCCAAAATAAAACCCGTAGAATCGTGCGGTGACCGCACGGCATCCTCTCGATATCCGTACGGAACCCGTACGATCTCCGCACGGGAATCTTAGATTACCTTGCGATATCGCACGGGACCCGTACGGTCTCATTTAGGTATGTTTCCCCTCAAATATTTTTGAAAATCGCACGATTGTGAACGCATACACCGCAGACCGTAGCTGTCTGCGATGTCCAAAAAATCGTTGGAAAAATCGCAGGCTGCGATATCGTACGGCGACCGTGGCAAATGTAAACTAGGCTTTATACACATCTTTAAAAATCGCAAGCCCGTAGCCTTCTGCGGACACCGCACGGTCGCCGCACGGACATCGTACGGAAGCCTTGCGATGATCGCGCGGAAATCGCACGATATCTTAACTATCAAACATCCAAAATTAAACCCGTAGAATCGTGTGATGACCGCACGGTATCCTCTCGATATCCGTACGGAACCCGTACGATATCCACACGGGAATCTCACGATTTCCTTGCGATATCGCACGGGACCCGTACGGTCTCATTTAGGTATGCTCCCTCAAATATTACCAAAAATCGCACGGTCATCGTGCGGCTTTGTGAACACATACGCCGCAGCCCGTAGCTGTCTGCGATGTCCAAATAATCGTAAGAAAAATCGCAGGCTGCGATATCGTACGGCGACCATGGCAAATATAAACTAGGCTTTACTCTGACTGCATATAAAACACATTGTAAAATTAACCAATAACCACTTAATTGAAATTTTGTTTCAATCAAATTGCTATTTTTATACGTTTCAACCAGTCGGGTTTAAATTTAAAATAACTCAATACAAAACAGGCAGTTTAGGCTAAGATTAGGCAGTACATTGGAGCAGAGTGATCTTAGTCTTTACTGTCTCTCAAAGCTTTCAGTGCAGCAGAGATATACTTTATGTATGAACATCTAGAGAAGAAGCAAAAATACTAAATGAAATTTCGTAGGTGCTGTGGGCCCCTACTGGCATACGTAAGGTAAAAGTACAAGAGTCAATCAAGATGGAACATGTAATACAAAGTTTGTGTTCTTTCAGTGTATAAGGGTAATGGCCCCTCAAAGTTCTGCAACATTTCCGAACTCATGAACTTTCAAAATGTTAACCGAGGTTTTCAATTAAATCATAAGGAAACCTCAGCTAGCACTGTTAAAAATTTATTGCTTTCGAAACGAAATATTTTTCTTCTACTATTAAAAAAACAAATTGATAAATAAATTAAAAAATGGTTCAAAAGCATACGAATATCAAAAAATTATATCGAATTACGAGGGTTGACCTGAAAGTTCGTAGACAGTCTGAAATTCTCATTAGCTACTTCCATTTTAGTCATAATTCTTATGTCATTCGCTACCCGTTTTATCACTGACTGCATACTCGAAGAAAAATGTTCAACATTTTTATTGACATGTATATGGCAGTTGTTTCAGCAAACTCACCTAGCGGTAACCGGATCACGTCGAATTAATAAATGTTTACCGATAACGATTGAATACTAAAATATTTTTTCAGGGGTTAGATCTTTTGAGAATATCAAAATTAACACGTATTTATTGTGCCCAATGTATGAGTTTTATCTTGTTATATTTTTAAAGTGATCGCTTCATAAATACTCGAATGAATGAAGATCATTATAGCGAACCCCGCGCGATATCGAACGCAAAATGACGCCATCAGACGTTGCGGCGGAGCAGCTTCTAATATTCATTTTTCTTCACATCCGTGAAACACGAAGAAATATACATCTTAACCTATTAGAACAACTACAGGATTGCAATATGCAAATCCTTCTCAACACATGTTATTTTTCGGTTAAAAATTCACAGTTACTAGTAATAAATAGTTTTTTGCAAAGCTGCTTTAATGGTTAGCCTGTGTTTTAGCTGGGAACGTCATTAAGACGAAACACCGTTCGATTAAAAAGGGCTTTGAGAACCAAGTTTGGTAGTGGTTGAGGAGTTGTTCTTCAATGATAAGTGAACAGTTGGAATAGACGATACTTAATAAAAGCTATATGAGATGAGATTTTTTTTCCTTTTTTTAATAAAAAAAATCCATAAAATCATTGAACAATACAGACCAAAGAGTTTTTCGCGTTTCGGGAACGGCTTTTAAAATGAACGTTACTAGACTGGCCGGAATCCGGGATACACATGACCTTAATTTGCCTCAGCTACCAGCGTTGATTAAACATTTATGGTTAATTTGTGGTATCTTGAAACACAGTCGATTTATTTTAAAATATTGGAAAAATGTATTAAAATTAAAAAGCAAAGCGGAAAAATGGTTTTCATTTCCCCCCTGGTTATTAGCAATACACATACTATCTCAAGGTGGACAAGGCTTGTTTTTATAATCATTGCATAATACAACGGGTAGGTTGAAAATAGGCAAAACATCGATGAATTACTGTAATTGTTACTTTAATGGATTGGACTAAAAGTATCCAAACCTTTACGTCAACGTCATATTTTCGTTACAACGTCATTGTGTGCTCCGCACCAACTTACATATCTTTATAAAATTCCATGTAATCTCTTTATTTATTTGAGAATCTCCTTGAAAATTTGCATAAAGGCTCTTTGAATAATATAAAATATTGTAGAATTAAACAGTCGTTGACATACAGTATGCATATATGTACTCTACGAACTTTCCGGACAACCCTTGTATATTGAAATGAAATTGAAAAGAACAGACAGACGGAAATACAGACGAACGCAGAGACAGGGTGTCAAATATATTATAATTTCTGACTTTCGGGTGCCTGTCAACTTTTTGGATACTAGGCGTTCTATCTAGATAAGTATTATGGAGATTACCTGCCAGTTATACCCGAAAGGAGAGTAGGGCAGTATATATAGAGCCAACTTATTTCTCGCCCGCTTTCGGGTCGGGTTTAGACTGGTCTCACTGTCGAATATCAGAATAGCCTATTCTAGGCTATTCTGATAGTCGATATGTGGACAAGTCTAGAGCTGGTAGCCCGCTATCTGAGAGATACTTTGATATAGCAGGCAACAATACCCGCACTGGGTCAGAAATAAGTCGGCCCTTAGATAGAGTAGTTCAAGGGTTTGAAATGAAACAAAGTGAAAAGGATTTCTTCATAGGACAACAGCCTTCAAAGGTAAGACCAACGATCGCTATAATTTACTTTAAGAACGTTTTTGTAATTAAATGGTTGGCTTAAAAACATGGCTCGGTAAATATAGGTTACTTATGCAAGCGAATCGATTTCTGAATATCTCTAAAGAAGAAATTGTCTTTGAATCTTGGAAATGAAATAAATGTACACATGACTATTGTTCTTGACGATAAAAACTACACGATTAAAAATAGTGTTTTGAAATGATCGGATCGCCTTTATTCTGGATAGGCTAAATCGATTGATTGAATGGAGTTTAACGCCGCTTTCAATATTATTTCAGTTATATCGCGGAGGTTGGAGCACCTAACAATGGATTCCTGGTATTTTTATCACCAGCACAACAACCACATTGTTTCCTAGCCACCAGCCGCTATCGTACATAGGTTTACGATAATCAACCCACTGCTTAGAGATAAATAGTCGGAAATGATGAGTGCCACCGTCGGGGATCGAACCCGCGAACTCTAGATTGACAGTCCGACGCGCTACCATCTGCGCTATGGCGGCGGCTCTGCATTGGTTTTAACAATTAAACTTTATATATTTATTTAGTACATGATATTTCTAAACATTTATCTCTTTTTTTCGGGGGAAAATTTATATTTCATGGAGTACCAAATGGTTAAAGGACTGTCCACTCACATTGAAGACGATTTTATTGATTGTTACCGACAGGAGATTTTTCCTGACATGCCTGAAATCTCGGCTCTCGTGGGAATAGGCTAATACACTGTATTAACTGAATTAGAGCGAGGTTTGTTTCATTAAGTTACCAGTCTAATGCGACAACAGAAAGGCTTTTATTGACAGAACCAATACCCAAAACGGTCAGTTTACATTTCTCTTTTGATACCTGTTTGAAAAAGGCGTAGCACGAGGAAAGTAGTCTTTCTATTTAGTTTTGTTTGATTTATAGTAATTATCTTTCGGGTTTAAGTCATTTGATTAGTATTTCGTATATAAGAAAATGGTGAAAGGAAATGGATAGATTCTCTGAATCTTGAACTCTTATGTACACCTGTTTATATTTCAAATACTTTTTTCTCAAATACGACTGCAGGTTGTCTTCTAAAAATATTTGTTGCGTTCTAGAAGATCTTTTCTGTTGGTTTTTTTTCTAATTGAGCTTGTGCGTGACATTTCCAACAATTTGAAATGTGCATGAGGTGTAAACATTGAGTAGCATAGACAGTCACATACTGCACATATAAAGTTACCTGATTGTCTACATGTACTTTAAGACCTAACTATTTACTAAGCCCATATTGAAGACTCCGGTCAGACTGTGCGGATGCACAGGCTGGTCGGAGTCTTTGCTTTGCACATATTAAGAGTTGTTGGAAATCTCACTCAGAGATTCAATTCATACTTTGCAGAGTGCCCGGACCGTATATTTCGTGGGACGGAACGAAAGACTTTGCATTTACTTTCACTTTTCCTTAAAAACGCGTTGTCCATACATATATTCTTTAAAGAATGTTGTTAAGGTTCATGTAAAGTGTTTGAGACCCAATATTTAGGGCACTTCATTAGCCAAGAAAAAGCAGTATGTCCAGGCATATAATATATCAAAATGAAGCTATTTGTGAGCACAAGCTGTTAGGCAACATAAGACCGCCATAGCTATAGCGGTATAGCCAAAACATTGTGGAAAAGGGTCATTTTGTACAGAACAAGCAACTGCATGACGGTTGCATAGAATTGCCCCGTATTTTAACAAAGTACAGTCTGAAGTACCATCCAGGTAGTGCTACAACCTTAGATATAAAACTCAGTCTCAAAAGGCTCTTTTGAAACAATCAATTTCCATTTATTTTGTCAACATACATGTCAAACCGGTTTGGTCTGTTTTCAAAATAGATGTAAGGTATGGTGCAACATCACACCATAATATTGTGAAATATTTTCTGCGATTTATTTCAAATTATAGTTTTTTTTTAATTCAATGATCTACAATATTACTATATATTTATCATTCTGTGAAATAGAAATTGATATATTGCTAAACAACCTTACAGGTATATAAACAATTAATATCTATTTATGTTGTGATAACACACCATACCCTAAAAAGATCTACACGTTTTCAAAATTAGAATGACATATATGACATATGTGTTTATAAAATAAGTCAAAATAAATTGCTTGCATAACTACGTTTTGGGACTCAGTTTTATACCAATTGTTGTAGCACTACCTGGATGGTGCTTTAGGCTAGACTTTGTTAAAATATGAGCCGATTTTATCCAACAGTCATGCAGTTGCTTGTTCTGTACAAAATGACCCTTTTCCACAATGTTTTGGCTATACCGCTATAGTTATAACAGTCTTATGTTTTTCAACTGCTTGTGCTCATAAATAGCTTTATTTTGATATATAATATTCCTGGACATACTGCTTTTTCTTGCCAAATGAATGCCCTTAAAATTGGGTCTCAAACACTTTACATGAACCTTAACGTATTCTTATTCACATAAGTAAATTGAAAACGTTAAATGTTACGAGTCTTTTTTCTTGAACAGTCAATTTAAACAAAGATTTGCTGTTCTGTGAGGAATAAATCAGACATGGATAGACTGGACAACACTGGAAGAAAAAGATTGCATGCTGAATATTTATTTGCACTGAGGTTTCTTCCTTACAATATTCTTGTACAACATGGTAGAAAGTGTTACCATAGCAACCGTTCGTCACATCTTTGCGTGTTGTCAGGGCATTAGTTGGTCGTACAATATTTGCTCAAAGTGGAACATAGGAAGTGTTAATTGTATTGTGACTGGGAACGAATCGAGAGTCCGGATAATATAATTTACACTAAGTAAATCTCCACCGATGGAGATTTGTAGAGAAGATGCTGCATGTAAAAGCACACCCCTTAAGATATGTTATACGATACGTGTGTAAAGAACTTTGCCTAGATAGGCGTTAAAAAGCTTAAACCTAGCTGAATTTTAATTTTACATCAAACGAATAGCCATTTTCTACATACACTGAACCACAAAAGGAACGTCACATTATTAAGGTCTGTAGAAAAAAGTGGAAATAAAGTGATATTTGATGTTTTTTGATGATAATAAATTCAACTTGAATCAAAGTTAAATAAAAAACAGCCCTAATGACAAATATGTGACATGCGTTTTTTTCTATTTTTTTTTTTTTTTTTTTTTTTTTTTTTTTTATTTCCATTCATATCAACAAATACTTTATTCTCTTAAAAGAACAAAAGACACTTACTCTTATTTACAGAAACAATGGTTTCATTAACGACGTTGAATGTGACATTATGAACCTTCAGGTCTTTGTACTCGTATAAAGTGGTGTTCGTATTGTTATATGGTACAACAACCGTTTCGTTGTATTCTTCCAATCGTTCTTTGGAGCGAAACTGAAAAATAAGAACAACAATCATTTCTGAGACACAAATGCCTCCGAAACGACAAATTTCTCAAACGTGACCTTATTAGATGACCTTGACCTTTGTTTCAGCTGATGCATATGAATGAGATCCATCGTCATGATAAAAATCAGCATTGTATATCAAATAGGCTGGGATAAATAGGCATTGTTCAGATGAAAGACCGACATACAGATCCCAGTATGAAAATTTGCCCATGGTCTTTTCGATGTTCTGACAGAAAAAGGAAATCTAAAGATGGAACTACAAGAAAAGATGAAGAGTTTGATTTCAAACAATATATTGCTGGTAATTATCTAAAACTTCTCTTGAAAACGATTCAGATGTGTACCTTCACAATAAGGCTTTGGGGAAAGGTAACATTCATAGATTACTATGTGTTATTTTAAGCTCTTAATACATGAACTTATAGATCTTTTAATGTACATACAGGAAATGAAAAAAAAAACTAAACAAATTAAACAAATTAAACAAATCATCTTTATACAAATACAAACGATGAATTTTCGAATATTTATGAGTTCACGAGTTTAATAAATTGAGTAGTTTATGAACATAAAAAAGTTAAAAACTATTCGAAATGTTCCAGTCTATTGTAGTCAATTGTTCGAATTCTTGAAATTTATTGATAACTTTTATCTTGCCGAGAAACATATAACACTGTTCTTAAAATGACGTCATTCGTTTTACCTCAATTACATATTTCTTCCCAAAGTGAAATCAATAACGTCAGTGTAGAATCAACAATATTTATCCAGGTCATTTCAGTCCCGCGTCATATGAATGAACCCACTACTTTATTTCGAATAACATGACCTGCCATGCGTTTAGGATCACAAAATTGTGCAAACCGTTTTCCAATTTTACCCCGCTTTGCACGTACGCTTGCGTGCAAAGCGGGGTATAATTGGAGAACTGTTTACATAGTTTTGTGATCCTGAACGCAAGGCTGAATAGAATTTCGATTATAAAGTTAATTCGATTGTGATAACTTTATTCGAAATGGTCATTAAACATTCCTTTAGTTATATCACTACGAATTTTTCTAAATCACGTACTTCCGGAATATCACCATTACTAGGCTTGGGTTCTGAACTACTTTGAACAAAGACACGCCCACATAACCTTTGACACGGCAAGGATGTGATTCGAACTAATGACCTTCGATTTCTCTCGGATCTTGACTCCGCTGCCCAAAGCTCTGCTTTTAATGTTATCATTTCTGATCATATTATCTCCAACCTCATTACACCTTTAAAAGCAGAACCGACTGGTCTTTAAGCTAAGATACTTTCATCATTTGGCTTACAAATCGTACCAATGCCCTTCATGTTTAACAGTTCAACTGCTAAAAAATAAGATGGCACTTACAAAAAGAGAAGCGTTGGCTGGAAACTAAATATTGTCTGTTTGTTGAATCGAATAAATTTTTTGTCTTTTTTTTTAAGTGTCGATTTTTTGTCAGCCTGTTTGATCGAATCAATTTTTGTCTATCTGTTGAATTGGGTCAAATCTTTGTCTGTTTGTTGAACCCAGTTAAATCTATGTCTTTTTGTTGAATCGAAGCAAAATTTTGTCTGTTTGTTGAATCGAGTAAATCTTTGTCTGTTTGTTGAGACAATTATAAACGTTATCTTCTTGTTTGATCGAATAAGACCTTTGTCTGTTTTTATTTTAATCACCTTTGTATTTCTAAAAGTATCGTTTACGAAGAAAAACAACAACAAAGTTTGATACATACCCCGTTATAACTTGCAACAATAAGGTTGTCTGGAAACATGTTTCTGAAAATAGAGGGAAGAAAACATTAATTTTTGAGACATAAGCAAAAAGATAATGTTGAAAAATATTTGCATCTTTGCCTTCATTTTTCTCTACCTCTTGAGAAATAGATGTTCGAGGTTGCGTGATTGCCGAGACTTTAAAGTTGAAATCAATAGTTGTGGTGTTAAAAGTTTTATTCGCTAATTCAAAAATTTATGTGTGACTGGCGCAACGTTCAGACATTTTATTTTCTCGTTCATTTCAATTTACGAGTCTAAATTTACACCTCGCCTTGTGCTGAGCCATAAATAGTTTCTGCAAATGCTATTTTAAATGGGTCATGTAATAGCATTATAGAAAGTTTCTTAATATAAAGTAAAATATATTTAAGGTTTCATCTTCTTTAAAACTTTTTAAACATTCAACCAATGTCTAACAAGGAGAATCTGTTTCAAGAAGATACGTTAGAACACACGTTAAAGCTGGGCTTAACTGATTAAGAATCTATTATTTCAATAATAGAACTTGGAGTTTTGAGTCCAACATTTTTAATCAAATATTGTATAGCAATAATTTGGTAGGTTCTTTGAAGCATCGTCGGTAAAATATTAGAAGAGTTGTCGAAGCAGCCAAAGGTTCCCAAGTGATACATTAATAGCTTCACACATCAATTTAAAGTCGGGAACATGACGGATAACGTTTTCAAACTGTTAAATACGCATTTATTTCAATTTTCAGACACAAATTAAATACGTCGTGTTTGAGTTCTATGATACAATATTTCTTGATTTATTACCCTGGGGTTTATTTAAATAAAATCGAATTTTTCACAAATATGACAGTTTTTTTACCTTTTGATATTCCTAGAAAACTATTTTTGTTTGAATAGAGCATAAGCTGATTCCAATAATCTTTGAGTCATTTTGCGGTTGCTGGAGCATCTTACAATGAATTGTTGGTATTTGTCACACCAGTACCACCATTCCATCCTTTCCTAACCTCCAGCTACTACCCCACATAGATCTGCGATTATCAACCATTGGTGGAAGACAAATAGTCGGAAAGGATGCCGTCGTCGGGGACTTAGAAAAAATCTGATATCAGTATTTCTATGTTATGAAAGTCATAATTCAGAAATAGGATTTATATATATTCAATTTTTCAAACGTCAAGAAACTCCTTTAATTGCAGAGTAGGAAAGAATTCATACATACACTGTTAAGTTGGCATATTGCTTAGGACAGGCTTCCTTTGATAATGATTTATTTAATAAGTCATTAATATTAATTGATCATAAACGACAACTTGACTCTTTGACTTAAATGAAACCTTATCATACTAAAGGTTCATTCTAATAGAAAAAGGAATCGTACCGTTGAAATCATTCGGAACACCACTCGGCCAATCTCACGATCAACCTCAGATGTACATAGGCAGACTATATTAAAGAAAATACGGGAAAACCTTGGAAAAACTCGATGACGTCAGTAAAAATGGCAACAACATTCGACGTCGCCAACGCTACTCGTTTGAGTATCTGGCGTGAAACCATCGACTCCTAATATAAATATCTTTAGATTCTTAAATAACGGCTCAAAAAAAAATGTTAATTATTGAGAATGATTCGACATTCTCAAAAATTAAGATTTTTCAGCCGTTATTTACTGTCAAAGATATATAACTCTACAGAGCTAGTTTTTCTTACACTGTTTCCGCCTAACAAAATGCATCATTTTGTTACATACCAATCCGCCTTACATACATCCGAGGTCTGTTGCAGTTTACGGAAATGGCCGAGTGATGTTCCGGATGTTGAAAAGACGCCTTTCATTTTTCCCACAGGTCTACGAACACGTTGACATTATCATGAGATCAAAGTTCGATGTCCTTACTAGATATTCCCTCGATGGATTCTTATTTACAGAGTTCATTATGTTAATTGATAACTAATTTCCGTTTACCCTTGATCAGTATTGACTCATTTAACCTCTATGACCTTATTCTGGAACACTTACTCCAACGTTGAAAAGAGTTAAGCAACATCAATTTCGTCTCTTCGAAACGTTTGGCCTTATTTATGATGTAATTAATTATCGCATATGATAACGTAAAAGGTTTGTAAATTTTTGTCCACCTACAGGCGTTGTTCGCCTTATTCTATGGCAAATGCAGTTAACATTAAGGGCGGGGCGTTATTTGCTATATACTTCGACAATTGCGGTCTTTACTAAGGGCGTCATGTCGAGGCCATGTTTCTAGACAATTTGAATATGTTTGAATAGATTTTTTCGTGGCCGTGGCTTTAACATTCTTTCAGTCATATCGCGGTGGCTGGGGAACCTTATAATGGATTTCTGGTATTTTGCACACTACTGTTCTATCCTTTCCAAGCCTCCAGTTTCTATCCCACTTCGGTCTGCGATTATCAACCCAATGGTAGGAGACAGAAAGTCGAAAAAGATAAGTGCCGCCTTCGTGGAACAGGCCCAGGACCTTTTGTATAATAGTCCGACGCGCTACCAACTGCACTTTGACGGTGGTAATCGAAATCAAAAACACCCATTCTTACAATGAATGTAAAGGGTTACCACAAAGAGTAATTCTGTCTTTAGAACTGTATTGATTTGACAGGATTACACTTATTTGGATCCGATTTTATTAGACCATTTTCGTGCTAAGAACCTCTTTATTGCTTTTTATTGTGTTTACTTTGAAAGATACTCCGATATTGTTTCTTGACATGTCGCTTTGTTTAGGATATACAATATACGTTTTCCACATTTGATAATTTGGGAACCGGTAGTCCCAATCAATGGATAGTTCGGAATCAACCTATAAATTATAGATAATTTTTATTTGGACATACCCCTTCAAAATGAATTCCTATAAAACACATAGTTCTCGTACAAAAAAAGTCTGTTAATTAGTGCGTCCCTACCTAACATGGCAATATTGTTTATATCTATGTTTTGATAAAACGATTCCCCCTTCCTATCAAGGGCTTCTCACCTTCGATGTCAGCATCGGTGGTCTTAAATATGATCATTTACACCATTTTTATTGATTAAAAAGATTTACCAGTTTGTGCGACATGGAAGATGAAGATGCCTTGGGGATTTTACCAAAAATGTTTGAATAAAAGGTTAGTATCTTTTATACTATGTAAAATGTGTCTAAAGGGTACTAAAAAGGTATAGTTCCCGTGTAGTATGAATTTGTCTTAAGGTTAATGCAAAATGTTTGGGACCCAATTTTAAGAGCACTTCATTTGCCAGGAAAAAAACAGTATGTCCAGGTATATTATAAATCAAAGTTATTAATGGACACAAGCTCTTAAGCAACATATTATGGTGTGATGTTGCACCAAACCTTACATCTATTTTAAAAAAAACAGACCAAACTTGTTTGACATGTATGTTGACAAAATAAATGGAAATTGATTGTTTCAAAAGAACCTTTTGATACTAAAGTTTATATAAAAGGTTGTTATAGTACCTAGTAGGTACCTTTGTCTACATTGTGTTCAAATTTAGACAAATCTATCCATCCGTAATGAAGTTGTTGGTTTTGAACAAAATATCCCCTTTCCATAGTGGTTTTGCTATTCTGTTTTGAGACGGGGCCTCTAATGTTGTGCAACTGCTTGTTCTCATCAACAGCTTCAAATTAATATATTGTTTGACTGGGCAAACTGTCTTTTTTGTAAATAGAAGCAGCGTTAAATTCGGTTCGATAACTTGTGGGCTACCATAACCGGGTTTTTAAAACGCTTTAAAAAATTTGATACAGTTTGGAAAAATTACCAATGAAAGTCGTGGTCTAAAGACAGGCAGATTGAAACTGTGATAATCATGAGCAGCTTAGCTGAAGATTGTAACAAGAATGCATGCAAATAGATCTTGATTTGGAAAATCTTTCGAGGGTAATATTTAGCATTATGTGTGTGGGGGGGGGGGGGGGGGGGATTTCTCTGCGGATATTGGTACACAGGAAAGTTAACTGTATGACTGAATTTAAGTAATCAACAAAAACAATTCTGTACATCAGACAAAAGCATAAACAATCATCTTTGGTCGAAAAAGAAATGTATTATAACTCACATAGGAACTTAAGAAACAATTAAAGATTCAACCTACATACCCGACTTAGGAAATACATAGAGTAAAGCTTAACAATATACAAAATTATCATAAAAATACATGTATTGCAAGAGTGAAGGGTACTTCCTATTTATAGCGTGTAAAACTACATGCCAAAAACTGCAATAAAGATAAATAAGTCTGGTCTAAAAGTAGAACTCCTAAAATACTAAATTTTCCTCCAGCTAGACTAATTAAACCAAATGGAAGTTTGTGTACAAGATTTGCATGATGAAGAGCGAGCAATATATAAATTAGCTGTCAATAAAGTTGGAACTACACAAAAATGCCTAAATAATGTTAGTGGCTAAACAGAGAAAAACGATTAAAATTGTATGACTGTAATATTGTTTGTTTATTTTGTTTTTAGCACTTCTTAGCGCTATTTAAGTCTTGATTGAAACGGACCATTGTTGTCCTATAGCGATCATCTTCGATTCCTCCTTTAGCAAATTGAAATACCTCATTCTGAAATAACCATTTTAGCCCAAACCTTCCACATGTTTTAAGTCATTATTGTAGTCTTATGTTACCCCATACGTTTTTAGCAAGTTATTAATTAGTTTCATTAATAGTTTGTCCTTTAAAACAAACAGATATATTTACAAAATTTCGGTCACTAGACCGAAAACAAAGGACTTCTTTCACATGTATTCTTTTTTGACGATTCAGTGTTCAAGGTTTCCTATAAACTAGACAGATATTCTGACCATGTTTTATGAAGACTGAATCAAATTTGTGTCTCCTATAATTCTGAAGATTGTTATGACCCCTTCCTGTTTGGCCATATTTGTTGACCAAAGAGTGTAAACATATAATTGTAATTATGGCCTCTTTTCTAATGATTTCAAATAGTTCATCCTTGTGACCCGACAAAAGTTCTGATCAGGTTTCAAGACTGGCTGTTTTTTGTTGTTTTGTTTTTTTCTAAAGTAACCTCGAAACAATTGTGCTCGGGTAATCTTAAGAACACACAACTAAAGGACGAATGAGCTTTGTCACCTACTGCAACTAGATCCTTAGTTACAGCCCCAATTTTAAAATTAAACTAACGTGTACTTAAATTAAAATGCCTTAAAAATTGCCATATATTATGCGCATAAATATTATTATATTCTGCATGAAACTATAAGTCTTAAAAAGGAATAACCGTGCCACTGTTATTTGTTACCAGTCAACGCAGGTCTAGGATATGCTTCAGACATTTTTGTATGTGTGTGTAACGTTGGCTTTGGTGCATCTGTACAATGATTTGCAAGATTTGAGTATTCTGCAAGGGATTGAACGCATCAACCTTATATAAAAGCAACTTTTTACCTTAGAAAATATGACTTAAATTTGCCTATATACGTGACTTTGATCCTATCTTCAATCTAGAAATCAAATGATGGTAATTATAAGTATTTGAGGCTTATCACCCATTCGTCCACTCATCTTTTCATCCATATTTCCATATTAAGTCCTTCAATACATCAAAACATACGTATGTCCATTTTGTGGAAGAAAAGCTTTTGACTATCGCAATTGTTTAAATGATTTCAAATTCTATTTCAAGATTTGATAGGAGCAATGATTATTAAATGTTTACAATAACAGCATTCAAATACAAGCAGTGCAATAAACTTCGTTTTTTTCCAAAGAAATCATAAGAAAAGGGGTCGATTAAATCACAGCGTGTTATGCGATCGTCTTAATTTCCTCTGTCTGACTCAAGCTCGTGTTACGACTAGGACAAACCAAAATTGAATTGATTTTAATCTTTCAAACTGTTCGTGAAAACACGGCACGTAATTACATTCGCCAACTGGTTAATGTCAGAGTCTATCTGAAGCACAGTTTTATAGTCCCGTTGAGACTCAATTTTCGCGGCTTTTGTAAATTGATTCCGAGTTTTCGGTGATTGTGATGCAACACAAAACGTACGTCTGGGTTGTTGTGATACCTCGCGTGTAGATCAAATTATTTAACTATTGAGATATAGAAATTGTGTGAATATATATGAACGCTTTATCAAAATGCTTTTATAAACAGTATATCAAGACTTCGCTCGAGTTATTTTTATCGGCGGCAAACATTTGACCTATTAATCCGAATTCACGCTTATATGACAATTTTTTAATGTTGTGATACATGTTTTTTAAAGTCTATAAAAGCAGAATGCTGCGTCAAGCCAACTATTTTATCCCTCTATGAATAAGCGAAATCAACTAGCCACTAACGTACAAAGTGAACTAGGCATTCATTTGAACATCATGGTGTGCGAATATCCTCGGGTACCAATAGCGATTGCTATAATTGTATCACAGAGGAAGAAAAGAAAATTAAGTTGTTAAGTACATGTATACTATCCGTCTTTAATGCTCGTTTAGAACACATGTTATATTACTCATGTATATTTCTTTGATTTATTACTTAAGCTTGCGATAGTTTTTGTTCTATCTGTTACTTTGTTACTAACAGCCGGAAAATAGAAGTGCTTGAAGTATTCAAGAATACATGAGTGTTTGATTCCTATTTTAATGTGTGAAGCGTCCTGACGTTTATTAACTGCAGGGTCGATTGATATTGGTTACGACTCGCTACAATGAATGACCCGTAATCAATTTACTATCATCTGTGTTTTACGGAGAATTTCCGCTGACATGGTGTTATCTTGATTTTCCCTGTAGAGCTGAAATGGATTGCAGACACACCACAAGAAAACTGCTCATTTTAGCAATCATTCATTGATAATTGATCGATAATTAACTTCACATCGTGTGTCAATAAAACATGAACGACATTTATTTTTTATTCAAATATGTATACAGATTGTCATTAATATAAACAAAACAAGTGAGACAAGGAATATTAAATCATCCTTATATTTGTGTTTTATAACAAAAAATATTTTTTGAGTAACTATAAAATACATTATTGTATCAAAAGAAAATGCTTGCATTTTCATTGGCTAATGCTGTCCTGACAAACATTGATATCTACGGCCGCTCCAGTACATGTATAACCCCGGTTCAACTCATATTTCCTTGAGGCGCCTCGCTAGGGCAAAGACTAAATTCGAGCAGTTAATGGAAGCCATAATATTCTCGCTACGGTTTTAATAAGACCAGACTATTCATTTTAAATGCTTCACTTCAAAGCATGTCAGTGAATAACATACCAACAAAAATGATTAAAATTCTAATAAATTCTCCGATCTGTCCATTTAAATTGCGACTTTCTCGCAAGTTAGGCCAAAAACCGCTTTTGTAATATTATTACATCGCAAGATGTAGTAATGAGACGTCACTACTACCTGTGACGTCACGAGATGTTGACTTTTCATTTAGAGCGCATTGGGGGATATTGGTATTTTCAAAGAACTCGGAGAGTATCAAAGCCTTGAATAGGCAAAAGAGAGATATTAAGTGTAAATCCTTGAAGTAAAATAAATTCGTGAAACGGTTTCTTGCCTGGGATTATGACGATTTATTCAAGGCAGTAAAAGAAGATGTAAACCTTTGCCTGTGGAAAGGGTAACACCGTTTTTTCCAGCAGGGAATAAATCGTCATATTCTCCGGCAAAAAAATCGTATAACTAATAATACAAAAAAGGATCTTCGATTCAGTATACATGTACTTAGAGCAACTTTCTCCACATAACGCTAATAACAATCGTTTGAGCAGCTTAGTTATTTTCTTAATTTTCGCTTTTTGACTCGGTTTCAATTTCCATCTCATAATAAATAATGCAAAGTATAAGGTATAAGGTCATAAAATTGTACATTTCTAGTAATGGTATCAAACTTTGATTTTTATTTTAAGTAGGTCTCATAATATTCCCTTGGTCTAAATATATAAGCTTAAAATATTACTTTATATGAAAATTATTTTACCGCAGTATATTTGGAAACGGTATATGACCAATGTTTGGATGAAATATTGCATCACAAAGCAAAATCAAAAATCATTTCCATGTGAAATACATAAATGGAAAGATTTGAAAGCTAGAAATTTCAATCCACAAGAGACCGCAATGGTGACACATTTATCAATGGCGTGTCTCAGATCTCTTTGAATGTATTTGACATCTGTCGTATTGAAATATTCCTGATAATTCTATCACAAAGGATACAGAATAACGTTTCTTTCTGAAGTGTAACTGATGTCTCGGAAATTCTATCAACAGGCCCTTTGAAAACAATATCAGAAGGAGAATTGTTTGTGATTTCGTTCAGAAAATCACGAATATCCTTGCGTAAGAGGAGTTTTTTCTGGGTCTTTATGAAGTAGCGTATAACAAGAATTCTTACAGAGGTTTTTATAAAGAACGAGTAAAACACTGTATTACAAAGTCAATTTTTACCTATATTCAACATTTGAATGACTACTCTGAGGGACTTAAATAATGCAAACAAATAAAAAGTCGTTTAGAACCAAATCACCATTTCGTATTCATTTTTAAATTAGTTGATGGGTCCTTTCTATTTTTAGGCCAAAACTATTGTTGTTGTTTTCAACTGACTCCCTTAATATTCTCAAAATCAGTCTGCCATAAAAACAGTTTTAGGATAAAAATAAACGCTAAAGGTAAGCTGGCGGAAGGTTAACCTATATACATTTTTAACAGTTTATGGTTAGTTAACCTATCCATGCTTTAATGTCGTTTCTCACACCAGTACCAGCAAATAATTTATCCGACCGCAAGTTACTCATCAAACTAATGCGTACAACTTATCATATGCCCATTGAAAGGAGACACAGGCCTATGACTAGTGTCATATTGACTTTTGTCTAATGTGGGGTGAACCGCCGTCATAACGCAGTTGGTAGCGTGTTGGACTGTTAATCTAGAGGTCCTGGCTTAGATCCCCGACGACGGCACTCATCCTCCCTACTATTTGTCTCTCACAAATGGGTTGATAATCGTAGACCTATATAAGATAGCAGCTGGAGGCTGGGAAAGGATGTGATGTTGTGCTGGTGAGAAAATACAAGAAATCCATTGTAAGGTGCTTCAAACGCCGCGATATAACTGAAAAAATGTTGTAAGCGGCGTGAAACTAAATTCAATCAAACAACCAATTTCGGGTGAAAGATGGTCCAGTCGGGTTCGACCCCAGGTTTGACATCAAGATGCGATACCGCTTTGATTGTGGGCTTGACAAAAGAGTATGTGTTGTTTCTCCTAGAAGTATTTGGAACATTGCTCTGACTTTTTCGTAAACTGGAAAGAACCTCGGACGTTAGTGTAGTAGTTTTGGGTCATTTTGTAGGTAATTCGGTTATTTAATACGCTTGAAGAAAAAAAAAAGATTGGTAATTCTTTCCGAATGGCTGTGGAGATATTTTGGGCATATTATAATTTAATGACAAAAACGAAGTAAAACACCGCGTTTTGTTATCAAATTACAGTATGCCCACTTTTATTCTTTCGTCGATCTTGTTAAATGCAACGTCATCCTCAGCGGGATCGTTGATGTTTATGACGTCATATAAGCTCACGTGCGAAATGACGCGCTTTCATGGTTGCGCCCGTATTATTCCCGAGGTCTATTCCGTAGAATCGCCGAAGGTTCCCGATTGTCCTAGAAGGCCTCAGAAGTGAATCGTAACAATAGTTTGACATTTTTATTCGCGTCTCGTATTTCAGATTAGATGGGATTAATTCTGAAGCTACTTCAGAGAAACAGAAGTTTTTAATCAGAAAGTAGATAACTGTCCGAATATATAGCTTTGTGCGAGACAAATAGTGTGTAACTGCGCTTACTAGAGACATTTAATTACAAACTATTGCCTTCAGTGAAGAAGTTATTGCCATTCGGAGGTTTTCTATTCTTTCAAGAACTTTTTCATTACTTTGTGTTTGCAGTTTACAGTGACATAATTTCTAGATTGAAAACGCGTCACACTATATAGAGCTTATCAAAGTCCCTTGACTGGTCTGAATTTTTTTCTCTTGAAACCAGCCCTTCGTTCAAGATGACTTTTTGCAAATTATAACCCTCTTTTCACATGCAATTGCGTGCAAAGCTGGGCATAATTTGTCAACAATTTTTTACCGCGTTAAAAACCTGAACCTAGGGCAGCTTTCATATGTGTATATAGTGCGGTTTTATTGAATTGAATCTGACCCCTGCTATTTAGATTAATTAAAATCTAATTATTCCTACTTGGCTTTACACGTGCTTTCATAGGAATGAATAACGAACGATATTGAATGTATTCTACATTTTGTTGATTGACAAAATATGTCGGTAATTGTTATTAAAGCTTTTTTTCCACAGAGGTCAAAGTCGGGTCAAATTAACCAGGCTATACTAAATTACTAATACTAAATTGCGTGTAAATTTTATCATAATCATTATTATATGCTCGTCTTTAAACCGACGTCGATGCTGAGCACACTGCCGCGATAAATCATTATTCAACCGTTTTGGGGTAAAACTTCCACGGTATTTTTTGAAATTTTGAAAATGGGACGTTATAATTCAGACAAAATACTGAAAATTATTAAAGTCTTTTTGAATATAGTAGGTTAATGCATTATATGTTGTTATAACAATTTGTTTCCAGCCATGTCTAAATATAATTGATAAAAGGTAGATAAAAACAAGATGTGTGAAACACTTATGTCCCCTCCACTGCCATATAGTAGTTTGATACAATACAGTTATTTACGGCAAACTATAATTCAATTCTGTAAACCGCGACAATACTTCATCCAATGTGCAGTCTCAAATTCCCACATATTTGACCTTGAAAAAATTGAACTTGACTGACGACCTTAAACTTGGTAACAACAGAAAGGTATTGTCGCAAGCAATCATCATGTGAAACATAAAGGCTTTATCCCCTGGCAATCAAAAGTTCTTGTCAATGTTAAAGATTTGTTGGGGACAAATGGACATGTCAAAAACAATATTCCCCCAATCTATCGATAATGATAATAAAAGTAAAGCAAAGATAGATATCAATCCAATCGGGAACCCTCGGCGATTCTACGGAATAGACCTCGGGAATAATACGGGCTCAGCCATGAGAGCGCGTCATTTCGCACGTGGGTTTTTATGACGTCACAAACATAACTGAGGATGACGTTGCGAAAAATAAAGTCAACGTAAGGTTAAAATTGGACATATTATGATTTGAAAACAAAACGCAGTGGCTTACTGCGTTTTGATTTCAAATTATAACATGTTAAAATGATCTTCAAAGACGCTTGGAAAACTTTAAAGGAATATACTATTCTCCAAGCGTATAAACCAAATTACCACCAGGAACCGAATTACCAAAAAAATGACCAAAAATTACTACACTTACGTCCGAGGTACTTTCCAGTTTACGGAAAAGTCCGAGCGATGTTCCGAATGATATCAATCAGTGCTCTTGACAAAGCGTCAGATCGCAACATGGGGAGGTAGGGGACACTTTCATCGGAATTTGAGGATGAACCACAATCATTACATAAAACACACGAACAACCAAGATAGGGGTTTATACACGGTCAATGGATTGCTATTTGATATAGGTTTATAAATGACATGATATTAAATCAAAGTACTGAAAGTACTGATAAGTTGGAATGCGTTCAAGAGATGGTGACCTCAAGCCACTAACAAAGCTGACGCCTCCCACCCTCCACATGTGATCACATAATACGTCGCGTCTTTTTCACTGGCGTATATAAATCAATGAATTTCAACAACGATATACGCTGAAACCCATGAATCGCTGAATCTGATGAAAAAAAAATGACTAAAAGGAAGAAAATGATTTGGGTCAATTTGTTGTACAGTTAGAGTGGAAACTGTTAACAGTTAAAGCTTAACTTATTGACTTGACATGTATGACCTCCAAACAATAGGGCCTTTTTTGGGTCATGGTCAACATTTGTGTAAAGTTTCATTATTGCAGGTCAATTGCTCCTCCGTTTAGCTAGCGGAAAGCAAATGGTCAATGGACAGACAGACATGATGAAATCAATATATGCTCCTCTATTTCTGAGTTAGGGGTATGATGGTGCTATTAAACGGATGTGAAGAAAACAAGTTGAAATAGTAGGTTTGTTTCAAATGGCAAATTATCTTGGCGATGGGATGCAATTGGGCAAAGATATTCATAATTCCATTAAAGATGCGGTGGCCAGGCTTTTATTGGATGAATATTGGGTTTAGACAATGAAACATTCATGTAGATAACTGCAATATGACGGAAAACATGTTGCAAAATTATTCATTAACTTTAAAAGTGTATCATCACTTTAACAAAAGCAGAGTTTTCTTTTTTGATGTTTCAGTCAAAAGTTTGCTCAAGTTTTTGCAAGTACAATTTTTTTTCATCCATTACATATCATTTAAAACTCATCAAAAACATATAAATGGCTAGATGCGAAAACAGTTGTTACTTCTTATATGTCTATAGGAAGTTACATCTGTTTTCGCATTGAGCCATCAATATCATTATTGGCAAGTATTGTCGAAAAGAAGTTGTTGTTTGTTATAAAGAAGCACTTTCTTCTTGTCCACACTTTCACCTTAGTATTTAAGTATCCCTAGTTTAGCTTGGGCTCTTTGTGTTCAAAAAATTCACTGAAGTAAGAGCCAGACCATTTTGAACTTAAGTTGTTTGTAGAGCAAAGGAAATCATTTTTTTCTTCTTGAAATTCAATAAGTAAAGCGGCTTTAGCAAGTGATTAGCTTCACAGGCCTTAGCTTTGGTTGATATCCAAGTCTTAGGTTCTGAGAAAATGATTTCGAGTGTCCACTATATAACATACAGAGAAATGACCTCCGCCTATAAAAGACACATTTTTTCATCTAATCACAATATTAAGTTTTTTGTAATCTGATAAAGGGTCACCAAAAGATTACTCAAGCGAAATATGGTCGATATCCATCTTTTATGTTTTCGACAAAATGATTAAGTTTCTACTATATAACATATAGAGATATGATCTGTGTCTATAAAAGACATATATTTCATCTTATAACAATATATATTGTAGTCTGATAAAGGATTACCCAAGTATCCCAAGAAAATATAGTAGATAATATAATAAACCAAGAAATTATACTTAAGGACATAAGTTCTGTCCGCTTTTGACTTATCCAATGAAGCTTTAATTTTTGAAAGTTAATGTCTCGAAATTATTGCTTAGTAGTATCAACCATATTTTCAAATCATAGGGACTGCTTTCACCGGCATTGGATCACAAATGACGTTGATTTAGTCCCAACGACGTTGATGATTTTTTTAACTTTTTTTTCACGCAGCAAACGACATAGCATAGTAAATTTTTGTACGAGAGCCATTCTTTATTTATTAATCTAATAGGAAAACACTAAAAAAATTGGTAGAAAATTGGTTGGCTTTGAGAGACACTATTTTCATTTAGGGTGCGTCATAATTTTTCGCAGGTTTGTCGTTCGATTATGAAATAAAGACGTCTTCTACCATTTTTTGATTAACTACATTGTTTATGAAAAATGATATCTTTTATCTGAATTTTAGTGTTTAAAGGCCGCGTATTTAACGACATCAGTCAGAACAATTGAAACGACGTTGTGCTAACCCCTTTCATTTTTAGGAAAATCTATGCGCGATATCACCAAGATATTGAGTACAAGCATGCATGATTTCTATTCATTGAATTTTGCCCTGGCTTGGATTAGGCTTATTCATCCAAGTACTATGGGGTACAATATGGACAATATACATTAATAACGCTATTTGTAATAATTTAAGTGCTTCCGGTAAAACAAATAGATAAAAGATTGGATTGAGGAAATTTTAGACTCATCCGAGGGATAGGAACGCTACTTTACAGTTGTAGTTACTATGTCAAGTACTTTGAAGAATTATATTTTGTTATCAGTGGTAAACTAGTGGACAAGAAAATCGTCGGTTGGGAGTTAAAACATCGCAGCTTAAGGTTAAGTATGCTATTGTTAGGACGTTTCGGTCTCCATTTGATATAATATCTTGAAATCGAATAGATCTTTTGTGTTGGGATAATTATTTATTTTTTATTCGTTTGAGTACAAAATAACAACGGCATGCATATATAATAACAGTAAATCGTGCCGAGATGGCTATATTCCCTGCGTTTTCCGTTCTTGTTCGAAACGAAAAAACATGGAATTGGATTTGGGGAATATAATACAAAAAAAGGGAACCGAAACAAAATATTTATATTACACACGAATGCAACAACTAAGTTTGAGAATTAAACGAGAGGTTTAAATTGTCGGGACAATTGAGAACATAAGTCGTCTGGTATTGGGGTAAATTTTACTTCATATGTAAAGGAACATTCCATTCGTTTGTAAACTTGACCTTCCGTAACTCATGAGTAGAGATTTCATTCATAAAAGAGCAGATAAAGTCGTAGTAGGTCATCAGGTCGTGTGGTATGGCCAATCAGAAAACGGCTTTTGTCTACACATGCGTGAGTTCAACTCGTGTCATAGGAGAAAAAGATTTAACGGTGCATAGAGATGTATAAAAGAGAATATTTACTGAATCGGGTTTTTAATACAGATAAATAATCTGTAGATGTTGCGCGTTTCTAATGATGGTTTACGGAACAATAAGTTACAAAACATTTGAACCATTTTGTTGAAGTGTGTAATAAGGTCGTTCAGAAAGAGAAACTAGACCTCTTAAAGAAGCTATAACACAATTCTACGAAAAATAGGTGCGACATTACCAAATAAGCAGATCACGTGATTGGCTTGTGCTATTGCCACAATTCAGAGAAAACAGATCGCGACATTACCAAATAAGCAGATCACGTGATTGGCTAGGGCTATTGTAAATAGTTAACATTATTGGAGTTGACTTATCACATGATTTCCAAATATAGTAATGCAAGCATGTGATACTAGTAAATTCGTACGCAACCTTTAATAAATATCGTTTCAAACATAAATAAGCGTCTTGATAATATACATGAAGTGATAGTTGTGTAATTGTACAACATTATTTCTTTTTGGTGTTATTCACTGTATGTCTATGACAAGGTGAGATAAACAAAATAGGCCGAAGTGTATTCACATCCTGTTCACGTGATATGTGTTATCAAAAAATCCGAAATGAAATTGTCTTGTGTTCATTTTGCGGTTTTGTTATATCTAAGTTGGAATTGCTCCGCATTCCAACTTAAAAATGTCTCTTATTTGAAAATACGCGGTTGAGTAGCATATAAAATTTCAGATTAAAGCCTTCATAAGATTATTAAAAGCGGATGTCACGCTCAGCTGCAGGTTTTGGATAGTGCAAAACTTTAACCAAAAGGAAAAAATCTCACAAAAAAGTGTTTATATCCTTTTAAAGTGTCAAATGATTTTGTGATAGTTAACAAGCATGCTAAGTTACAAACTTTATTTTTTCAGTAAAATCGAAGATTATGCCATGTAAAATTTTGTCACACCGCTAATTCAATACAACGGCACCATGGTTAATATGTTTGAATTTATTATGTTTTTTTAATGACGATGTACTTGTACACGTCTTTTGCATAAAATGTTCTGTTCTGTTCTGTTCTATTCTGTTACCACAATAAATCCCACTTTTAAAATAAAGGTCAAAAATCCATTTATGCGTTAATCTAACATAAGTTTAAAATGTATTGATGGTTGACTGTTGCCATTGAAAAGATTGAAAAGTATAAAATCGGTGAAATATATATTTCTTTCAGAAGGGCGTCACAACACGTTCGATATCCCATTGTGTACTAAACAGATTCCAAGAAAATACTGTCTATTGAACCTATACAAGGAGATTCAATTTCACGGCCATTAAGTAAGGGTTAATTCTGTTTGATAGAAGGAAATTGGGTTCTCAAGAACCCACATTCAACCAAACATTAATCATTATACCCTTATCAGGTCAAAGAAAAAAAGTTTGTACTCAAAATATAAACAATATTAACACATACCAAAACAATTTAAAAATATTTTTAAAAGTGTATTCGATTTCGAGAATCTCACAAGCTTTTTTATATATTTTAGTCGTTGTTGTTGTTGTCTGTTATTCCCAAAATTATTTCAGTCTGAAATGAAATCATATTATGGAGTTACTAATGATCTTCACCTGCACGACAAAAAAAATGTCACACAAAGTAGGTATGTGAGAAAAGGGTCGAGAACTTGTTACGCTATGTGAAAGTAATGAAGATAATGAATTATAATCATATAAATCTTTTACACGTATATGAGAAAAATATCAAATTCAAACCAACAAGTGTGTTGTATATTTTGCGACACATTGCGCTATTTTGTGTCCGTTTTCTCAGAAATATATATTTAAAACATGACACCGAGTGTTTGAATACCATAATTTATCCGTGTTAGGAAAGTTCTTTTTTTCTATTCACCAACGCTATCTCTAGCAATTGTTCACAGGTTTGTTTGGGTTTTTTTTTTTTTTTTTTGCATTGTTTTAAATTTCGATTTTCCTTTGATAAAATGTGAAAATCAGTTTCAGCGATTTTTCATTTTCTCAGATATTACTGATTCTAGAACTCACTGGGTGTAAATATGACGATATTATGTTAAGGTCTAAATATGTCCAATAGCTTATCAAATATTTAATTGTCGAGCACATAATTTGACATTCCAATCAAGATATTGCATAAAGAAAAGTACAAGAATCAAATTCGGGTGCTGTTAGCAGCCAACATACCAGTTGGTCATTGTTGTTCGCAAAATATTTAGTAAGCCCATTGTTGGTTATAAGAAATAGACTCAATATTTTAAGCAATTTCGAGTAAATTTATTCTAAGTTGGCATAACCGAAAAACGATAAACACCACTTCATTTTAGATCTATTCGAAAAACTGACACCAGACAAAGTAATGAATGCTGGTTCCAGCGTTTAACTTAAGTAAATCGAAATTTTTGACAAAACCATTATATAAGCTGTAGTGAAATCTATAAAAGTTGATCAAAGTGGAACTTAGTTATTATATTAAATATGCCTTAATTAATGTTGTGGTCAAACGATTCCGCACTTGTTGTAATAACCAATTAAAATCCGAGTCTTGTCAATGCACAAGCTATGATGCGTTAGTTTTCTAAATCCGGACTGTTCGAGGGCGCCTGGAGGAAGGTCTTCGATAATCAATTACAAACTAAATCTTGCTGTGTTTTGATTACAAATATCATGAGTTTACTTCTTGGTTATGTTGTGAATAATAGCCTTTGACTTTGGTGCCAAACTTTAGATAATATAAAAATGTTCACACTACCATTCATTTTAAGAATGGTGTGAACCCATACGATTACACTGTCGCAACCAAAGCAGTTTTCAAGGAATACAAACTCTATTGTCCAATCATTTAACTTTTCTCTTCTGTATCAGAAATATTATTCCAGCCGCCTCATTAAGATACTTACTTAAAATCTACATGCTAAAAACCAAACCTTCATCATGTAGCAGTAGCGGATAAGAAGATCTTACGCAAATGATTTAACATTAGAAAACGATAGATTCTTATATCCTGTCCTATGTCTTGAGTCATAGAAATCGTTTACAGGCTTTTCAGACTTCTTTTCTATAGTCGAACGATTCGAACTATTTTCAATTTCCGGGGACATTGCTTGCATTGACAGATGTCCCTGTCTTATTGTTTGGTGTGTCGTCATCTATGTCTCTTACGTATTGGTTTTCTTTGAAGATACACTTAAGACACAAAGATTATTCTCACATTGTGTTTCAAAATCGGCATCAATAAACATTAAATGTATCCCTGAACGTTCTTTCTAAAAGTTTCATGAAACATCTACAATAAATACTTTTTTTTCTTATTATTTTTTGCTCCTTGTTAAATAACTCCATATTCGTTTGACTGCTTTTTTGCCCTGTCCAACGTCCATTGGCGTATCCACGATACTTACATATGCAAACCGATAACCACTTAACACATATCTTACAAAATCCAAACTTTATCACCTGAAGGATAGAGAAGCATTTGATTCTAACATCTGCTACCAATTTTCAGCTGGTTAGATATATTACTCTTATAAATAACCTTTAAAGCTTCTGAGAAATTAGTCAATATCAAAAATGCACCAATCAAAGACTCTGCCCAGCCTGTGCATCCGCACAGTCTACCCAGAGTCTTCAATTTGTGCTTTGTAGATAGATATGGTATCAAAGTATCTTTAAACAGACATGGAAGCTTGTAATTGCATTGTGTTTATCTAGGCTAGTCAGTGTTTGCATCTCACGCACATGTCAAATTGTTGGAAATGTCATACACCGACTCAAATGATATATTTTGTTCCATTTATGACATTTTATATACCTTTTCGATATGTCGTCAATATTCGGGGCGCTACTTCATTTGAAAAGGAATATTTGAACAGAGATTTAAATATGATAAGTCCGCCGCCATAGCGCATTGATAGCGCAGCGCCTTGATAGCGCATTAGACTCCCAATTTTCAATCATTGGATGTCATGAGTTCGATCCCGGTGGCGTCACATGTCCTTTCCTTTATTTGTCTTCACCATTGGGTGGATAACCGTTAACCTAATTTTACAGCCTAAGAAGTCGGAGGCTAGAAATGACAGGAAGCCATTGTTAGGTGCTGCAATACCACGATATGGTTAAAAAATATCATAAGAGCATCTTACCTCACACAGCCAATCAAAAGAATAGATCAATGATCTGATTTGGTACTTTTATGTAATATTATTAATAAGTTATTCTATTACAAATTTTAATGTATTAGTACGATGATGTGATTGGTTTCAAAATTAACTTCCAAATAGATTGTGTTAAAACAATTCATGTTCAATTTGATTATGACATTAAAACATACTTTGTATCATGAGCACTGAAAAATTACTCGAGTAAAACCAAATGGATCTGAAAGACATGAACGTTCAATCATCAAAGTTTTCACCATTCATTAGTGTGGATTGTTCAGCTATTTTGGTCTTAAAAACATATTAGACCGTTGTCATGTTGATTAACAAAAGCACAATACAAAGACATTCTTTTTTATGTCTGGCAGTGGAGAACGACTATCACTAGGTCAAAACAATGCAATAAACACTAATTGGAATATAGTGTAATAGCGGTTTTGTCTGACATTGGATAAATTGTAGTAAAGCTTTTTGTAATTTCACCTGTCAATACTCTAATCACATCCTTTGTGAAATGTGTCTAGTTCTCGCTTTCATGATCACGTGGATGGGTTAGTCTGAACTATCCTATTTAATTAATGTAGTGTCATTATTTTTAAAGACAATTGAACAACTTACTCCCCGAAAAGAAGGCTGATATTACTTTGCGTATACATGTATTTTCTTTTTCTCTTTTCCAAATAAAACCCCACGAATTTTGCTCAAAAAGTAATACATGTATTTTCTTTGGAATCTGAGATAGGAAGAAGTCGATTTTTGATAGGAAATCTATCCAGAATTATGCTTCATCAAATCGATTGATTGATTGAATGAATGGAGTATTACGCCGCTTTCAACGTTATTTCAGTTATATCGCGGTGGGTGGAGCACCTAACAAAGGATTCCTGGTATTTGTCTCACCAGTACAGCCATCACATCCTTTCCTAGCCTCCAGCTGCTGTCTAACATAGGTCTACGATTATCAACCCATTGGTGAGAGACAAATAGTCGGAAAGAATGAGTGCCGCCGTCGGGGATCGTTAAATAGAGATCGAAAATGTCACTCGGGAGCCCTCGGCGATACTACAGAATAGACCTCGTGAATAATAAGGACGCAGCCATGAAAGCGCGTCATATCAAACGTGGTTTTATGTGACGTCACAAACATAACTAAGGGTGACGTTGCGAAAAAAAATCAGCGTAAGGTTAAAATCTGACATTTCATGATTTGATAACAAAACGCAGTATTTTACTGCGTTTTGCTTTCAAATTATAAGATGCCAGTATGATCTCAACAGACGATCGGAAAAAAATAAAGGAATAAACTATTCTTCGAGCGTATAAACCAAAGTACCGCCAGGAGCCGAATTACCGAAAAAATGACCAAAAATTACTATACAGTCAAACGTGTGTAAGCGACCACCTGTATTCAGCAAGCAACCTGTCTTAAACAAGCGGCCACTGAGTTCCCAGATGAACCATTTGCACTTAAGTTGACTTGTATTAAGCAAGCACCTGTCTTAAGCAAGCACTTTTTGAATGTCCCTTGGGTGCTTGCTTAAGACAGGTTTGACTGTACTTACGTCCGAGGTACTTTCTAGTTTACGGAAAAGTCCGAGCGATGTTCCAAATGCGAAAATGTATTACGGAAAACAGCGGACTTGATCGAAATTTCAGGGCAATCCTGATTTCAACATTAAAGGAAATTAGGACTGGTAGATCCATCAATCCTCTAAAGTATTAGACATTGTTTCCTTGAACGGTTTTGAAGGTTTAAAAGTTGCGATTGTAATTTCCCTGCAGCATAATGCCATTACTCGATGCACTCGTGAATTTGCTGGGCACGTCGTGCGCAATTTTAAATATTTTCACATAAAATATGCGTGCTGCTAACCCATTATTTATATAACGACTTTTCAGATAATTGAGGATCGTGTATTTAAAGGATGCCTGCAATTATTTTAACGTCCTAATGACCTCCCACGTGAATTACGCTTTGCCTCTGGACATAAAAGGAACCTTTCATTTATCTGTTTTGGATGTCGACACTTTTTTTTATTTCAAAATCTTTGAATTTCTAACTTATGCCATCTTTTATATCATTCTTCATCAAAAATAAGAATATGAAATATCATGTCGGGCTATGTCGGGTTGAGAATTATCATAAGCAATTTTGAAAAATTGCATATATTTTTGTCTTACAATGATAAATTGGTGTTAAAGTTTTCAAAAATTCTTGCGATAATTATATACTTATGCAAAAAGAAACATATAACGGTGATTCATTTTCAATTTCCTGACGGATACAAATTAAAATACGTTTATTTTAAACGAAATTTGATTACAGTATGTCAAAACGGACTTGATTAGAATATGACCCTAACTTATATGAATTCGAGTACTAAGAATTAACTTTTCTTTAACAATATATCAGCAATTACAACATTTAATTCATTGCAAGATTCATGTCTTTACATTGCATTGTTAGGAAGACAAACTATGTCTCATTCAGAGTTTTAATCTGATGCACTATTTAAGGCATGTAAAGGCCTTCTTGGAGACACAAAGTCTGGGGGGAAATCGACACGCAACTCAAAGTGTAAAAGACTAAAAGCTAGTTTAAATGCTATTCTAAACAAAAATGTGAATATGTGTCTGTGAAGATTAACAAAGAACTTTGCCGAGCTAAAAAAATATAAATATTGATAAAGATAGATTATTTTTATCATCATTTATCAAATCAATTTTCAGATTAATTGTCGTATTATAACTTAAAATTCAAACAAAATTCATTGGGTAATCGAACACCTTATGTCTTTCTTAATTATCTGATTAACCGTATGTGCGCGTGTGTGATTGACGGCTTTTATTTATAAAATTTGCAAGTCTTTTAGCAATATTTTATTTTCCTATTTAGGACTTTACATACAGTAAATACATCGTGAAATTGACACTCATTACAATCGAAATCATTCTTAATCGCTCCCTCAGCGCTCTTTTACGCTCCAAACACTCACTCAAATCGATCAAAATTGCTCAGAAAACATAAGAATGTATTTCTGAATAGTTTAAGACGATCGAAATTTTATTCAAAGCGATCAAATCTTTCCATGATTTTATGCGGGTTGGTGGTCCCAAAGAGTCTGCTTGGCATCTGAAGATAAACAAATTGGAAAGAACGCATATTATTTTTAAAGGGAGGCAATACAATTCGCTAAATTCGTCCTACTTGGTCGAAATTAGAGAAATTGGATTACCACCCTTTAAATTTACTCAAAGATCGATTCTTTTACTCATTCCATGTCATTCGAGAATCATTCAAAATTCATTCACCTTGTCAATTTACGATATTATTAAATGCACTTCGGTTTATGAACTGAGTACGTATCTAAACACCTACCAAATTCAAGTTAGTAACTTTAAAGGATAGTCCTGCTCATAGGACTTTATCATAGCTGGGTCGATTTTGAAAATAAATGTTATTTCCAAGTCATGAATCGGTATCAGCATTGAACTTCCCTTAAAGAAGGATTTATGATGATTAATCAATGACGACCCTTCGGGCAACTGCAGATAACAGATAGTTTTCCACGATCAAATAATGGTAAAAATGAAATATACTACTCAAAATCTGCTAGGGATCACCTTTTCTAACTTGTATCTCGTGGCAGAAAAATGCCACCCTACAAAGATGATATTGAAACTGATTAGGTTATGTGCATTTTCATAGCTGCCTATACTTTAAATACTTTGCGCCTTTTATTTTTATCTTGTTGCGAATGTTGGTGTTAATATGAAGTACAATACACCTTTTGGCCCATCACAGATGCTCTGATGGATTGTAGCAGAAGATATCACATTATCCACTGGAGAATTCCAAAAGGATATACCCATAAATAGAGAGAAGCACGTAAAATTCACACAAATCTTAAATATTCAACATCTCAGAAAATAAATGTCTCTGGTAAGCCTAAATCGTATTGAACATTTAGCGATACAAATGCAATTTGCATGGCAAAATTGGCTATTGACCTATGAGAACATGCCCCAAGCATGCATATTTCATCTCTGAGAGATGTGACTTTCTAGAGCAGACATGAATTCAATTACCCCGATTGCAGTAAGAAGAAATTTGTTTCTTTCTGAAAACAACATCGTACAATTGACAAGGTGAAAGATATTGGACTGATACTGGAATGAAACTGATTTAGTGCAATGAGTGGGTTTCGGGTGAAATTAAAGGGAGGTAATAAATATCGCTAATTTGGTTCAGGATGAACAAGATCAGCGATATTAATTACCTCCCTTTAATGGAATATGCATACACGTTCTATAAAAAGCTTTCTTTCTCTTCAAGGACCAACCAGATGCTTATGATTTTAATTAAGCCAGTGAAATCGCGTTTTTGTCTAGCTATGATTTTTTTTTTTAAAAGTAGTTTTTGATCTTTTGAATTTAGTGATTTATGGAGCGTAATCGGTGGTTTGTATGGATGTTTTGAATGATTGAAGGGAGCGCTAAGTGGACGATTGAGAATGATTTTGATTGAGATTTATGTCAATTTCACGATGTAGCTAAATGTATCAGTTGCTTTAAATATATCTTGTTACACTTGAAATACGTACGACGCTTCTCCTGAAAGCACACATGTTAACCATCAAAGGGGCAACATATACTATGAAGGGGATAACTCTAGATATATTTTTAGCAAATTTTGTCCCTTTTTCGACTTAGATTTTTAACTTCCATCCAGCATTCAATAGCCGAGTGTAGGCACCCGTAGGTGGTGCTCTTGTGTATTATTTACATCCATGGAAGTAAATGAAAAAAATAAACATATATATATCTTTATTTTTGTTCAGATTAACAATTTTAGTTTATTAAATAGATATAATCGGGAGAGTTTTGCATTAGAAATTCTATATAAGTGTGTCGTCACGCTAAAAGGGGCCATCTGGGATCTCCGTAGAATTAACATTGAAAAAAGAGATTGGTTCTTGTACAGGTTAACCAGAGGTCGTATTTCATAAAGTCTTTCACAGGAAGGTAGATTCATTTACCAGATTCGTGAAATGCGAAAAAGTTTGCCCCAAGTCAATTTATGCAGTCCGCTCAGTCTGATTAGGTTCGACACTTTACGCACTACCGAGATGGTTTCATTTTCATGTGACGGGTCACAATAAACAGAATCTTGAAATAAAACAAAAAATGAAAGCCAAGACACCTGTCATGTCTACAAGCCAAAGTCGACATGGATGATTTTTTCATTTCCGGGATAATTGTTTCTCCCCGTGATAACTTCCGGTATCGTTACCGTATTCAACACGTGATGTAGTTCCGTGTAAAACTGTTTTTATTCAATCATTCCTGTGTTTAAAGAGAAATTTCGACGATAGTGTAACGCGTTCCATATAAATAACACTTCTGAATAAGTATGGTCTTGTAATGTTTTAGATATTTGAAGATTGAGTAAAAGTTGGCTTTCTAGTCTTTATATATCTATATGTACATAAATATTCATCCGACTTCACTAATTGATATACAGTCATTGAATAGAAAATCTACTTTTTTCACAGGGCACATTGACTGACAAGGCACTAGGACCTTGAACAACACCAGATTCCCTTTTATGCACCTTTGTGGCAAGGAGAAAAGTGGGGATAATTTTTTTCAGTTAAAGATCAGTGACCCAGTTGGGATTCAATTTCCAAATCGTGCAATTCCGAGCGGAGGTCGACGTTTAACCAATAGTCTACGATCTCGAACAAATAAAGCTACCACTTTTCCGAGGGTACATTTAACCGGCTTAAGGTCTATTTTCTTCTGTATAGACGTGATTTATAGTTTATTGTGTTTATTTTTTAAAATGAGCAACATCGAAAAAAAATCTATCTAAATAAAAGATAAGAAAGAAAAGAAATGAAAAAAATCACTGACCTGCTAAAAGCATCGAAATATCTTATTTTATATTATTTTTTTCTTTAGCACAAACATAGTGAAATGCCCCCATCTGTGTAATAAAATATACGGTACCATACTTTGTAAGGCAGATGTTAAGTGTTGCTTTTTCAACCATTTCCAGTCTAAATACACACCGGATTCTATTTCCGATTGATTGAATAGGGTTTTACGCCGCTTTCATTATCATTTCAGTTATATCTCGGCGGCTGGAGCACCTAACAATGGATTCCTGATATTTTTCACTCCAGTACTATCATAACATCCTTTCCTAGCATCAAGCTGCTATCTCTTGTCTGCTTGTTCAAGCTGAAGTTACGAGGGTTTGGTTACCCACCGATAGTTATATATTTCAAGTTTACATTATCGGTGATCTATGAGCGTGATTAAAAAGCTGATTAACCTTAACCTAAGTGCAACGACCCGTTACCTTTTCACCGCTCTTGCCGACGCAAAAATAATTGATTATAGCCCCCGATGTGTGATTTTTTTCTGTAATATCTAAAATTGAGACAGATAGTAACATCATGAAATTGACTCTCATTCCAATGAAAAATTCTTAATCGCTCAATCAGCGATCCATGCATTCAATGCAAACACTCACTCCAACCATTCAAAATGCTCCAAAATCACTAAAAATAATAAGATTCACAACTACATTAAATCCACGATTTCACTAACGTATGGTATTTGATTTTTTTTAAGCGTATGTTGGGTTCTTGAAGACAAAGAAAGCTATTAATAGTACATGTATGCATATTTTATTATATCTTATTCTTAAAAAAATTAGCGTTTAAACCCCCCCCCCTCTTTTGAATTGCACTCAAAACTCGCTCCACACACTCATTCATCCAATTTCCTATCAAAATAATTCCAGAAATCATTCATCTTCTCAATTTCACGATGCTCTTAACTGTAAGTGCTGAATGGGCAAGTTTGATACATTACAATCATGGTATTTGCTGTTTATTTTATTTTTTATTATTTGATGCTGAAGTTCATATAACACGACAATTGCTATAGAACATTCTGTTTGAAATTTAGATACATTAAATTCCTTTCTAATATCAGCCCCGTAGCAGAGAAAGGACTGTCACGGGGTCTAAACAATGAAATCAGAATAAACATTAATTGGAATATAGTGTAATAGCAATTTAACTGGCATTAGATAAAATATGGTGAAGCTTTATGGTAATTGTCAATACTCTTATCACATTCTCTGTTATTTTATTACGATCAAGTATACTATGTGAGATAGCAGTCGGAGGCTAGGAAAGGGTGTAATGGTAGTACAGGTGAAAGAAATACCAGGAATACATTGTTAGGTGCTCCGACCGCGCGATATAACTGCAAAATTGTTGAAAGCGGCGTAAAACCCATTCAAACAAACAAGCAAACGATCAAGTATGATATTTTGTGGCGCATAAGAACATCGTGGCCGTCATAAGGCCGTCATACTGATTAAGACCTTTCTAAATCGCTCAATTAGCGCTCCATTCATTCAATTCATACCATTCAAAAACGCTCCAAAATCACTTAAAATCATAAGATTAACAACTCCATTTAAAATAAAAATCTGCAGAATCCACGATTTCACTAACATAATTGAATTTTGTAACCGTGTATGATGGGTTTGTGAGAACAAAAAACGCCATGCATAGAACCTGTATGCATATTTTATAAATGAAAGGTAATAAATATCGGTAATTTTGTTCACCCTGAACAAATTACTGATATTGGATAACCCCTTTGAATGGCACTCAAAACTCGCTCCACACACTCATTCAATTCCATTCCAAGTGAAAAATCATTCATCTTGACAATTACCCGATGTTTTTAACTGTAGTAGTTTACTGTATAGAAAGAAACTTGAAGATAGTGGAAATACTGTCAACCGGTGATATTGTTTAAATAGATTGGTACATACTTGTCAATTTATATTTGAATGTTTGTTGCGTACACTTGTGGCGCAAAAGGGGTATGAGAAAGGTAGGAGGCTAGAAAGATTACAATATAAAGAATAGAGGTTTTCACGTTTTAACCATATACACTATACACATTTTTTCTAGCAAGCAAAAAAATTTCTAAGGGACAATCCAAAATTCTAAAGCCTGGTGGAAGATATGCTAAGGTGATGAAACGTATCCCTTTCTCTGATAAGCTGATGGGAAAACTTCATTCGGAAAATCACTCGGCCATTCCCGTAAACTGAAACAGACCTCGGATGTATGTAAGGCGAATGGGTATGTGACAAAATTGTGCATTTTATTAGGCGGAAACAGTGTAAGAAAAACTAGCACGGAAACAACGATGCTGTCTTTAGATTGATATTTTTCAGTAAATAATGGCTGAAAAAATCTTAAGTTTTGAGAATGCCGAATCATTCTCAAAATTAGGATTTTTTCAGCCGTTATCTAAGAATCTAAAAATATTTATATTAGGATACGATGGTTTCACGTCAGAGACTTAAACGTGTAGCTTTGGCGAGGACAAATGTTTTCACTCACAGTTTCGAGGGCTAACGCCATTTTAACTGACGTCATCGAATTTTTCTAAGGCTTTCCCGTATTTTTAGAAAAATAGTCCGTCTATGCTCAACCGAGGTTGATCGTGAGATTGGCCGCGTGGTGTTTCGAATGGGGAAAACTTCTCTATTAGCTTACCAGAGAGGGGACTATGCCATAGCAGGTGACTTGACTCCTCCCAGGCAATGCTTTGACTTCGGTATCTCTCTACATATACTTTCATGTCATCATGCTACCTGTCCGTAATTTAGGTATGTAGATGTTGGCAGATCGAAAGGTGAAAAAATGTGAAAATACTTTACATGTGTGTAATAATTCGAAAAGAATGTATGTTTATTTATCGTCGCTAACCTAGCATAGGCCCATACGAGCGATGGCCTCAGAGGACGGTTAGTTGTTAAGGGGGATAGTGCAAGGATACATGACGAAATTACTGCTGAGACCCGCCATGGTTCGTTAACTTGGTCAGTGTGAAGCACCGTCTCACAGGATCTCGATTCAAAGTCACACCCGAAAGATATTTGGTTTGTTAGTGTACCAGCCCGGAAATCGAACCCAAACAATCGACCTTCAATTGTTTTGAAGATGGACGCGTGATTATCAATATGAATATAGGAACTGATTAGGGATAAAGATTCGCCATGTTCCCAGAATTATTCCTTTTCTATTCAGACTATTTGGTGATCTTCCAAAACAACTTCAGATCGACAATATGCACGGTCATTGTTAAATTTTCCATATCACTTGGAGATCTTAAAAGAATTTGAATTTATACATATCCTAAATCAATATAATACAAATCACTTTATTCACTCTGTCCCTTTTAGGGAAACAGAAGGTAAATGTACATGAAATACAATTGACAAAATACAAAGTGAATGTATAAAAGAGAATGGAGAAAGAAAATCACGGGAGAAAGAGAGTTAGACTTTGTCCATAACTATCTTTATGAATTTAACTTAATTTACTATTTCTGCTATATTTTTCTTATTCATGAATGATTGGACTTTTAAGATATTACATCTTTTAATATTAGTGTGTGGTATAAGACGGGTTCGTTCTGTATCTAAGATACAACAATTAAAAGTGTAATGGTACTCGTCGCCTAAATCAGTGTAACAGAGTGTACAAATTCGGTCTGATATTTAAGTCTTACACCATCTTCCTGTTTCGGTTGGCAGTTTATGATTGTTTGTTCGAAATTTAATCGCTGTTTTAGGAGTACAGGGGGAGTTTTGAGTAAATATCTTTCAAATTCAAAATTCTTCTTAATCACTTTATATATGTGACAACTGTCGCTATTTTCAATATAACTAAACCATGAATCTACGAACATATCTGTAAGCATAAAACATATTCTATTTAATAAAAAATACGGGAAACATAATGAACAAAATATTAGATGAAAACGTTTGGAACGGAATCTTGGAAAATGTATATAGTTACTGTCTTTAATTCATACAGAGCGTGCGTGACTGGAATATTTATTTTAATGATACACTAGACTTCAAAATCGAGAATAGGATAGTTCATTCTGCATGTTTAATATGATTCAATATTTCAAGATTTTAAGAGACTTTATATAGACACAAAGTCTGCTAGAAATATGGAAATACTGCAACTGTAAAGTTGCAATTCTTAAATATCTGAACACAACTGTAAGCAAATCCTGAATCTTGAATCTAGAATATAGGGCGAGATATTTATTTTTCCTAATTGAAGGAAGTGTTGCAAAAATGAAATTGATCTAGTTCTCTATCCGTGAAAAAAAGTCCCTCGTCCAGGATGACAAAACGATGCAACCTTTTTGCCAATTATATCCCACTTTGCACGCTAGCGCACGTGCAAAGCGGGGGTATAATTTGGAAACAGTTTGCACCGTTTTGATATTTCGAACATTGGGAAGATTTTTTTAAGGTGCAAACTACATGTCAAATGGGTATGAAGTTTTATTCTTATAGCTTGGGAACAGAAGAGTGCTTTTTTCAAAGTTGCAAAATGAATCGAGTGGGCTGTTTAACTGATACTTATGAAAAATGGTCAATTACATCTTTCTCCGCTATATTAGTGGATAGTCCATTGTCAGCACGAGGGCAAACTTTCTCTAGAAATGTGTTTGTGCTTGACACGCTGTATCTTAGCTTATGTTTTGAGCAATTTGTATTCGACATGTCACATCATTTTGTAGGCGACTTGTTTAGTGACGTTACAATATCAGAGAATTTCTGAAATATGGACTTCAGATTATTGCTTACTTTCAACACATTTCGATTTTACATTATCTGTACTTAGTAGTGTTTGTTTATTTGTTTATACCACCATTAAAGCTGCTCTTGCACAGATTGGGAAAATGTGAATTTTAACATTTTTCGTAAAATCAATCGGAATAAACTACCCCATCATGTTGAAGCCTTTAAAATAACAAGATTCAATCTGGTAATGCATCGAAAGAAAGACCGATATACCCGAATTTAGGTTAAATTCATTCTAAAAAATAAAGTGACTACTAACGCTAAAAAAATTATTCTTCAATTTCGAGCCAACTATTTTTGCTTGACATTCGGCGTGTTTGTCTTATTCAATCAAAGACTAAGGTTAAAGTATTTGACAGCTAGAAACTTCATATCAATACAGGCAAAAAATGAAAGGTTATTCACGGAAAATAACGATTTTGTAATAAATAGACTAGAAATGAATAGACTGGATACCTTACTGAGCTTGCCACTTCGAAAAAATAAGTTACAAAATTATTGAAATATGTTGTTTCTAGTGCCAATGCTTTGGGCCATTCTTCATAGTATAAAAATACACACATTTACAAAACTTAGAACAAGTTTTGTATTTTTTCTATGAAAAACTGTGCAAGAGCAGCTTTAAATGTTGATTTTTTTCTTGTTATTTGAATAACCCATTCGTTCAAGATGACAAAACGGTGCAAGTTTTTTGTGCAGTAAATTACGGTTTCCACGTGCGAAGCGGGGTATAATTGTGGATAGATTGGTCAAACTTATTTCTGATCCGAATCCTATCCGAGTACAGACTGGTCCTACGTTCAACTATCAGAATAGCCTATTCTATGCTATTCTAATAGTCAAAAGTTGGACAAGTCTAGAGCTGGTAGCCCGCCGTCTGAGAAATACTCTGAAAGAGCGGGCAACAATACCCGCCCAGGGTCAGAAATAAGTTGGCCCATTGAACCGTTTTGTCATTCTGAACACGAGCTGGTTATGGGATGATGTATATTATCTACACGATACTGAAAGACTCGTAAACAGCAAAACAATATTTGCATTTAACAAAGCTAAGAAACAGCATGTAAATAAAAATCTCAAAGGTTCTTTCGCGAATTTAGACGATTTTTTGTTTGAAAATGTACAGATAGTAATTCAATTTGCAAGACTAAATTGGCAGTTGACCTTAAAGAACTAGCCTCTAGCTTGCATATTTCATTTCACAAGATTGGTTTCTAGGACAGACATGAATTCATTTTATTTCTCATTGAATTTAAAGTGTTTCCGTTTCGCAGAGGCGTGGATGATTTGGAAAAATAAATACATTTGTCCTTTGTAAAATTACTGATACAATGCCACAAGAGCGAAGAAAATTCGACCACTAGAGATCATCGAAAATTATCACTGTAGCTGACACTCTTTGATTAATATTTCGTTTAATGCTTGTATTTTTTTTGATAAAAGAAATACATGTATGTCTTAATTTTTTATCACACAAAAACATGAAAAATTTATCTACCCGACTCATTCAATGCAATGGTGGTCTGAAATTATTTAACTATAACTGTGTTGTTCTCTGTAGTTTTCTGATCTGATTTCAAATCTATTAATGACAGTTGCAGCTTTTTTGGATGCCTTGTCATAATTTGATTGATATTCAATCTAGATTTCAAAACAAATATTACTTTACGGTTTTTTGGGGTTTTTTTTAGCTCACCTGAGCACGAAGTGCTCAAGGGAGCTATTGTGACCTATCAATGTCCGGCATCCGTCTGTCCGTCACGGCGTAAACTTTTTCTTTAAACGAAATCTCCTCCTAAACTTATGGGTCAAAATCAACCAAACTTGGCAGAAATATTCCTTGGATGGTCCCTTGTAAAAATTGCTCAAATGAAAAGTATCCGTGCCATATCACTGGAAAAGGGGCCTTAATGACAAATTTCTTGTTTACACTCTAGAAGCCACAAATATGGCCCAATCACCATGAAACTTTGTCAGATAGTTTGTTAGGTCATGAGGATGAACTCATTTGAAAATGGGAAGCATCCGTGCCATATCACGGGAAAAGGGGCCTTAATGACAATTTTCTCGTAAGAGCTCCAAACGCCACAAATATAGATCAATCTTCTTGAAACTTGATCAAAATGTTTACCAGGTCACAAAAATGAACTCTGTTGAAAATAGGAAGGTTCATGCCATATCATGGGAAAAGGAGTCTTAATGATAATTTACTTGAAATATCAGGTGAGCGATTTAGGGCCCCCAGGGTCCTCTTGTTCTTTTTTTCGTTTGTTTCAAAATAAAAATAATAAAGACAATAATAATTAGAGCAATAGTTATAATTAAATAAATCATAATTTCTAAGTTCGTCAGTTTGTTTGCATAATGAAATATGAATAATATGAATGAAATGTGTTCGAGGGTCATCTTAAATTTTGGTTTCTTGCCATCTTGCCCTGGATGAAGACAAATAAAAGTCTTTTCTTCATTTCTTGTAATTAAAATGAAAGTAACACGAAGCAAAAAAAAGGGCAATGTATATCTAAATCTTGTGTTTGTTATCGTGAGCCTTTTTTCACGAATTCCTCTAAGCATTGCTTAAAAAGGCTTTACAGTATTAAAGTTGGAAACCACAAGTCAAACTGGAATGTTTTTTCCGAAAATAGATCTAATAAATAAAACATAAAAAGCGAAACGATTTGACCTAGTCCACAAAATCAGAACATTCCCACCATCTGCGTGACAAAAATATATCGTACCAGATATTGTAAGACAAAGATTTAGTGTTGCTATTTCAATCTGTCAAATGTTCCCAGTCTAAATAGACATCGACCTCTATTTCCGATGTGATTGCCTTGCCCCGAGGAAGCTTCCGGTGTCGGTCATTTGACACGCCGTATGTCACCTTTGTATTTCTATGCGTGAAGCGAAATGTGTGATGGATATGTCTTTGTTGTTGTTGTTTTCAATTGATTCCCTGTGCTACACGAAGTATACATGCACTGAATTAAAGAATACGGGACTCTACCTAAATTCAGAATTTTTTCACGTTACTACCTCACGTACAAGCAAATTGAAAAATAAAGTATGTTAAAAACTTAATGTCCAATCAGAAAGCTCTATTTTTTGACAGACGAAACTGAAACTAAATTACTTTTAAACCATCTCACGGGATCGATATCAGTCTAAATTTGTCTCCCTTAACTTTCCTGGGAACGCTTTTGAAATTAAATGATGAATTGAAGATTCTGAATTTGTCATTTTAATCCATTTGGTAACGATTATTCCTCGTCACTCACAAGATTGAAATATTCCATTATCGAACAAAATTTATAAATTCATTTCACTTAAAATACTTCGGTTCTGTCTAGAATTCATTTTGAGAAATTTATGACATGCACTCACCAAAGTAAGAGACTTCGCAGAATCAAATTTTACTAAAAAATCTAAACCGAAGTCTCATAGTTTTAATTTCAGAAAACTTCAGTGGAATGGTTTGGTAGCAACATATCTTTTTTTACACTCGTATATCTTCACTTCAATCAAAACACAACACCAGGGGTCTTCTACAAAGCAAATGGAGTTTTCTGGATACAAATGATTGAATTTTTCCAAAAAACGTGGACAAATATTGAATTTGGTACCTTAAAAGGGGTCCTCCCCATGATGAAGTCATGACGTTAACTCTACGTTATGAAATGCCATTTTAAGACTGAAATACGAAATTAGGTATTTTTAAGGTCACTTTTATCGCATTAGGCGAGATTTGAAGACATTTTGAAAATTGGACCGATAGTGGCTCGCTATGTGTCTACAGTTACCTTAACGTCACTATAGGGATGAGTGCATTTCCATTGAGTTAATTGTAGTGTTAAGTGCAATAACCTTAGCACATGGCAAATAACGCCCGTAGGGTGTTATGTTTTAGCCATGTTCTAAGGCAATTGCACTTTATGCCTAAATTAACGCCGCGAAAAAACACTCGGACCTAATAATTGCAATCATTTAGATATATGAAACTATTAAGATTCCCGTCTAAACAATTATGCTTCAAGTCTACTCTCTGAGCATATAGATGACACAATCTATTTATAGATCGTGTATTTTTTATCTGCAATCGAAGTTTAATAGTATGAAATTTGAAAAACGGTACACAAATAAGACAGCGACAATTTCGACATTCGTAATCAAAAATTATTCCTGCCAATTTATTCTTAAGTTTAAAACGAAACCGGCTTGATCGGGCTAAGTTGAGAGGATTACTTGAGGGTCTTTGTCGACTCGCTGTAAACGTCGACTTAGAATCAGAACTGCATACTTGTAACCAAAATTATTTCGAAATTATCCTAATTTCTAATACATTAAATAGCAACGATCATAGGCGTATGTAATATTTTGAAATTTATACGCACTCAGAAGGCGACCAACATAAAAAATATAGGATCATGAAAGGCGATATGTGGACTATGACAAAAGATTAATGCCCTCCGTCCGCCCCCTCCCCCTTTCTATGAATTGAGCGTTGGTGAATAATCAAAACACCGTGTCTTTCGATATATGATGATTCATCAACGACATTTTTTGAAAGATGATTTATTTCTATTTCGCACTTGCGTCATGAGTGTTTTTGGTAGTTGCGCTCTGGGGGCCTCGAAAGACCCATTGTATTTGATACACGTGATGCGATATGAACAAATAAAAATTCTTTATTTTATTTGATTGCAATTATTTTAATGTTTGCTTTATCCCAAACCAAGTCTTAGTCTTAGTTAATATATAATATGATTTTATGTTCACGTATAAACATTAAGCTAGCTTGTACCAAAATTTTAAAATGTTCGCTCTATATTAAGTAGTAGTGAATGAAAATCAGTTTTACCACCTGTTTAAACAGAAGGGGAATGTCTTTTCGACGAAAACAAAAGACTTGTTATGAGACTGTTATTGATAAACTAAAGAAGCCTTGGAATACGGCAATATGAATGAATCCACATCCATGTGTTCTTTTTTTAATTAGCGATACTTGAAAATGTGTCCCAGCCATTCGTAAGAAAATCATAAAACTTGTCAGTTCACATCTTTTCAATGACCCATTATATAAATACTCCGTCCCAAGGTCCTGTCCCCTGGGACCCGGATTGTCAAAATCGTAGACAAATATAGATTTTTGGTGATATAAATCCAGACATTTTAACGGCAGCTAAAAGCCTGGTTTCCAACAATCACCACTAGGGGGCAATAAATCATACCATTTACGCTCAACGGTTTCGTAGACGGGCTTTCAAAATAGTACAACTATTTCTCTTAACGGGTGCATGTGAGAAAATAGAAAACTTAAATCATTTGAAATATTTGTAAATTTTTTATTAGTTTTCTATAGTTTGGGTTGTGTTTCTCAAGCATTAAACGATAAAGGGAAGGGACCCCTTATTTCTTCAACGATCCTAGCTCAATTAAGATGTCATCATGAGCATGGAGAGCGAGGCGATGGATTCAAAGAACTAATACCAACTTTAACATATTGGTTGACTGTCCCAATACGCTACTGCTCCACAATGGGGCTCGAACCAGCAACCATCTGATTTCGAGTCGAGCACCCTTATCACGCGATCAACGAGTAAGGCGTGATAATATTATGAAATGATAAGATCTAATCAGTTCAATTAGCTCAGTCGATAGAACAGCTATCGCTCGTAAGAACTAACCGTCTTCTATGGGCGTAGCCTATATGTGCATATACTACGGTAGAGACGATAAATAAACGGAAATGCATGTACGTAATTAGGCATATGGGTATTATCTCATTCAGTAACCTTTTGTGACAAGACTATCTTGAAAAAGTAGATAATAATTGTATAAGACTTATCGTTAACTTACTCTATGTTGTTAAAAAAATCTCTTATTCTGACAAATCTAATGAGCGTTTACAACATAGGGGTATTGAGGATTTTGCAATAAAATATTATCCATGATTAATGCCCTGGCAGGGCGGGCCTGAGTAACGGGTCGTTGCACTTAAGGTTAAGGCAAATCAGCCTTTATCTAAAATAACCTACTTCTAAAGAGAGTCGTTACAAATAACTCGAGACCTTACATCGTAGATTGGTAACCAAATCCTCGTAACTTCAGCTTAATCAAGCTGAAGTTACGAGGCCTTGGTAACCAAACGATGAAAAGTGTTCACTCCCTCAAAGCACGTGAATCCTTTAGGTTTTAGGATACAGTTATTTGCACGCGTTTACGATGATTACCGACTAAAATTTGAAAGAACACTAACTAATGAAAAGTAAACTCGCCAAATTACGTCACGACTAAGCCCCGCCCTGCGAGTTCATTAATTACGCAGAATACATATTCCATTAAAGACCCGTTTCTTATTTGTAAACAAAGCGTGCAGTAAGCGACCATTTTCTATAACGACCGCTTTTTAGTGGTCCCGTAAGTGGTCGCTTAATACAAATTTTACCGTTCTTATACCGCTGTTGACACGACTTACGTAAGTACCTATTAGATAGCATGTGGTGTCCGTGGTCGAGAGGTAGATCGTTGGCCTCTTGATCAAGAGGTCCTGAGTTCGATTCCCTGGAGCGGCTATCGGTTTCGGTTCTTTCATTAGACCACACGTTTGGCGCTTGAACTGGTGAATTGTTCAGGAAGCAGAATCTAGGATTATTAGTTTAAGTTGTACGAACTTGCACCTCAATCCATTTAAAATTATTAGGTCTATATGGCAGAACTTTGTAAGAACACTCGAAGATTTGGAAAAATAACCGTTACAGCGGCTTTTTCAATAATAAACATGTGTTTCTATTTATTTCTAATAAGTATTTTAGGCTCATGTAATATTCATACTCTATCAAGAAAGTCTTAACAAACATATTAAGTAGATAATGAGCAAGAAAGAAATTAATCATTTCTATTTAACGAATATTAAAATGTATTATGTAATAATGACTTAAATCACGATTTGAATTCCTCTAAATATCAAATTTTCACACACTTTAACTTGTGCATTTATAGTTTATTCCGATAAGAGAACGCGTAATGCGAAGTTTGACTTATCAGATTTGACGAACAAGAGAGGTCAAAGTCAGGGTAATAAAACCAAGCTATACGAAGGTGAATGATCTTCAATCAGTTTTAAGGTATTGGACCCGTAATAGTTTTGCAATGTTTCAGAAGTATTGAACTTTAACGGTGTTAACCAAGGTTTCCTAATGATTTTCATTTGGAAACCTTGGTCAACATTTTGAAAGTTCATGGGGTCCGAAATGTTGCGGAACTATTACGGGTTCACTACCTAAAAAACTAGGCTAAAGGGTGCCCTTATTTCTGGAATGCTGAACTCCGGGACAGGGAGAGAGAATATCTATTTGTCAATTGTAAAGACATAAACTGTCTTCTTTCCTTCGATGTAATAGCTGCTAAAAGGCTCTTATGACGGCAGATTTATTTTCATTTTCTTCATATGCTTTTTTTGGAATTTCTTATTTTTTTTCTTTCTTTTACGAAGCGAATCCATATTTCTTTGTCTTTTACTAATACATTGTTGCTGGTGGCCAGTCAGAAGGTCGCAAGCATTATTTAAAAACGTTTTAAAAGTTGCCACAAGGAGGTATCTAGAAATGAACAGTTTCTATTGTCTCATGACATTGTACATTTTGTTTATTGTCATTTCTTAAGAACATTTGATATCACTTCAGTACATATAAAAATATCCTTTCATTTTAAAATCTGGATTTGAATTAGACCGCTTCACTTTTAAATCTAGTACTCTTTTTATTACAATGATAAGAGCCTCTCATGATCTTCGGTAAAACTAGCCCCTGGTCTTTAAGTGTGCTGCTATATGGCAACTGTAACGTTAAGTGACACTTATATCTTAACGATATCCTACGTAGCAATCAATATGTCGTCATATTAATTTGGCGATACCAAAGTACAGTTTACTATGCCTATTGAGTTTTTATAGGTGTGAATGCCTCTTTATTATTGCAGTTATATCGCGGCGGCCGATGATCTTAGAGGTGGTTTCCTGTCACATCCAACACCAGTAAAGACCACAACATTTCATCTGCGATCCCAGCTGCTCAACCCATATCTGGGCGTAGAAAATGCGATACACAGATTGGTCGTACCTTAACGCGAGTCCAGCGTTGAAACGCTATTATCTCTTGTTATGCTGAACCCGGAATATTCCTGCTTAGGCAGGAGGTATAGACAAAGATCAGTCTGCACATATGTGCAGCCTGATTTTAGTCTACACCTCCTGTTTGTCTCCTTTTGAGCTAGATTTGTTGATGGAATTAATATTGAAAAAGAAAGATTGTCCTACACTCTTGAATACCAGTGTTTTCAGTACTTTGATATGAGTGCAATTCTAGAAGTGGATTGTAATTCAGTATGGCAAGGGTGAAGCGAGCCTTGGCTATCATAATTTATTTTTTTATATTCTAGATCAGCTTGCGAAAAAAACGAGTGAAATATTCTTTTTCTCATAATAATAACATTTTTCGTCAACATTTTTTTTAAAAAAGCTATGATCACAGAAATTTCGCGAAAACGTGCGATGATCTTTGTGATGTCATTTAGAATGTGATCCTATTCATGTTTTAGGCAAACACATTCTGATTTGCTGTTCATTATAGAAAACAAGGTTAGCAATGTGAAAATTCTTCAAATATCGTTCTTAATATTTCTTAAGGATAGAAACAACCTCCCCACCCCTTTCAGCTATGCTTTTATCTGTACCCGAAATTATGCTCTCAACGTGCATAAGTTATTTCTCGTAAATACAAGCATTAACACGTGACCACTTACCATATCTTGTCCACAGAACTATTGCTTTAAATGACATTTTAAATATTTTTTCTTTCTTTCTTAATCGGAAGTTCTTTTTTAATCTTAAACAATTTGACACATCCAGCTGTCATGTTTCACTTTTTTCTAGAAAATAACAAAACCTATTCGTATTTGTAAAGGGACCGTCTTTTTATGATACAGGCTTACGTATAAATACATCGTAAACTTCTTAAGTGTGGCATAAGTATGCTGCAATAAATATGTGGGGAGCTTGCGCTCTATTTTCATGGCAGCAAATCCAGCTGGCAACATCGAGAAATTGACACTCGATCCACTCAAAAACATTCTAAATCGGCGCTAACAACTCCAATCATTCTTTCAAAACGCCCTCTCATTCCATTTAAATTGCTCCAAAATCGTTCATAAATGCTCAGAAATCGATGAACACGATCCATTACTTTACTCAAATCGATCCAAGATTTCATTGGCTAGCGTACAATGCGAAAATTCTGTTTGCTCAGCGAAGACACTTAATTCTGTTTTTAACCCTTTGCTGTTTAATCCCTGCTTTTCACGTGCCTGTGATTTTATGACTGAGAAAACATTGTGAAAAAAGAAGAAATTGCTTCTGACAAGCAATTTCTTCTTTTTCCACACTATTTTCTACCCTACTGACTGGTTATTTTTCAAATTAAATCCACTTTAAATTTTCGTCTGCAAAACCTTTGAATTTGGACAGGTCCAAAATTTTGTAAAACAGGAAAGGGTTAAAACAAAGTTAAGATTTTCATTATTGGGGATAACAAAATATGGCTAATTTCGCTCAGCATGAACGAGGCTATCGATATCACATTACAGCCCTTTCTTTAATGCTTTTCGGTGGTTTATCGAGAAATAACGGTAGATTATCACTTGATAACCTCACCGCAAGAGCAGTGAAATTATCAAAAAACTTATACCCTGCTTTTGTGCATTTAATCCTTTCTGTAGTCATCTATGCGGGGCGAAATAAGTGACGTCACAATGAACGTTGCATAGCAATCACGTGCAAAATGACGCGCTTTACGAAAATATGTCCTAGAAATTTCATATTTTGTCTCATTTTTGCAATAAAGAAATAGAATTATCGTTTGTTTTTTCGAGTAAGATCGATTAATATTTCATTTTACAATTTTACATTTTACAATTACAATTAAATATAAATCGATCTTACACTGAAACAAACGGTTATCCTCTATGTAATTTATTTTTAAAACTCACTCATCCCGCTCATTCAGTTTTATTCCAAATTTAGTTCAAAATCATTAACCAGGTCAATTTCAAGATGTTCTTAACTGTCTAAAAATCTACGATTACTGCGATAAATGTAAGGGGGTTTCTACGAGTTCCGATATACGACAACTACAACTCTACTGTTAAACTATTGATTCTGGTTAAGAGCGCAGCGTGTTATGCGCCAAGAAAAAAAGTTTAACAAAATCTTGAAACCTCGTTTTTTGTAGTATTTTCATTATTATTATTATTATTATTATTCTATTGGTTGTTGTTATTCTTGTTTTTTTTTATTTTATTTTTTTTTTTTTTTTTTTTTTTGCTCGTCTCTCAAAGATAGAAATTAAAGCAAGTTACCATAGATTTAAAAAGAATTGTATTACCTTTTGCTACCACATGACTACCATAAAAATATAAGAAAAAAACACTTGGACAAATTGAGCCGGAAACGGTCAAAGCACGATTGTAAAGGTACGGCGAGTTTACGGGCAACTTCCGGGCCCCGTAATCTAAATCTGCACTAGCCTAACACTAAAGAAATATCGTTGCTTATATTTTTCTAGTATCAATCTCCAAAAAGAGAGAGACAAAAAATAATTTCTTTCACAGAACCGTTATGTTTCCCGCAAAATTGCTAAAAAAAAAAGTCAACAAAAACTCTCGCTAAATACAAGCAATTTCAACCGTAGAACTTTTTATCACAAAGCAATTTTTCAAACAAAGTGGGGTTACAATTCAATGGAATGTAATTTGACTTGACAAGACGCTTTTTTGTTCTTGTGAGGATATTTGAAGAGATCATGTAAAAAAGGGGTCCACCTGTTTTTTTCTGTGTTTGAACCTCCCAGTATTTTTGATTCAGTTTTTAACACTCACGATGAAATCGACAAAGCGAATGGTTATCGAGTAAATAGAGGATATTGAATGAGTGGTAATTGAATACTGAATTTATTAAACGAGTCATCTATAAACAGATAAAAACGAGGCTGCGCCGAGTTTTTATCTGTTTTAGATGACGAGTTTAATAAATTCTGTATTTTATGGGCACAAATTTTATATTGTGTTTATAATATGACCCGAATTTTAGAGAAAAATCGTCAAATTCTTGAAATTTAACGTTTCAATTTTCCGCGAAACTTATAACGCCGTTCAAAAATGACGTCACAAAACATAGATTCTAACGTCATTTTCGCGGTTTCAAAATAGCGTTGCTATTCGCTCTGAGCTCATTTGCATAGTTATTCCACTAGTGTTATAACACCCGTGTAATATCAAAAATATTCAACGGGATTATTTCACACCGGCGACGTAGGTCATATTATAATAATGGAATTTTAGAGAATAAGTGGTATGAGCGAGCTTTGAATGAAATTAAGGGGAGGTATTATTTATCTAAAATGACCTGGCACTCATTAACTTCCGTCAGTGTTCGAGTACATCCGCAGCGTAAAATTTCATTTTACCTATTTATTCATATCATCTCACACTAACAAAATAAGTCGCTGTAGTACATTGGTTACAGACGCCTTCCCGTAACGCGTCAACTTGTCAGATCGGGTTCGTTACCCGTCAGGGCTGTATATTTTAATCCTTGCGATTATTATTAATTAATATTTTGATTTTTTTTATTTATTTCTTACATTAACCCTTTTAATTATTCCTTTGTTACTAGCTTTTTGTCAGTGGCAATTGATACTTTTTTTTCATTCTCATATAATTCAATTTTGTTTGTTGCGATGTATTTTGAAATTCAAAACGAGATACACAATTGTTAATGCACTTTTATTATTTTCAGTGATGAATGGACAACACTTTGCAATGATCAAATCTTAAAAAAATGACTGTCAGAATACAGATAGCCTAATGCAACACTGTCGTCTTAAAATTGGTAAAACAGTGTAACCATGAAAAAAGAATTATAATTGACCATGACCCGGCTTGAACTCATGGCTTTTCGGTCTTTGGACAACAGCTTTACCACCTGCGCTAAATTTCCGTATACGCGATGAGATATGATACATTTTATCGGATCTAAACTTCGCGAGTTTAGGTCTATATTAAGAAACAGATTATCCGACTATCAATAGGGGTCAGGACGAATATTTAATGAGTGCCAGGTCATTGTAGATCAATAATACATATAATACGTACTTAGTGATTTGTATGGGAAAAAATCTAACGAGGTTGGGGGAATTGAAAATTGTCGTGGCTCTGCCGAGACAATTATCAATTCTCATCGCCGAGTTAGATATATTTTCATAAAACACACTAAGTACATATTTACCTTATAACCTCTATTTGCCTTGTTTTTGTCGGTGTTTCTTATAGAAATGCAAATTTCTAAAGATAACCGCATTACGTCATTTTACTAAAAATATCCATGTGATGTGATAAAAAATACCATATGGGATGTTATCGCACGTATATGTATAGCTATAAGATAAAAACTATTAACATTCTGTAAATTACTATGTCGATTGTTTGAACGGAGCGCTGATTGAATGATAAAGAATGGTCGGGGTGAATGTCAGTCTCACGATGTACTATGTACTTAAAATATTCAAATCCAGTCGAGTAGATTTTCAAAAATATCTGTATGTTTCAAAATTCATTCGGTTGAGCATAAACCATTAACTGTTAACTAAAGGTGTATTTTCAAAACTGAGCTCTGACGTAGACGATGAGCCCATTACCACAAGTATATCGGGAATATTCAAAAGGCATATGATAGGAATTGAACATTTTCCCTTTCACTTCAATTATGAAGGTACACCTTATAATTCAAGTCAAGCAATAACTTTCGCCTGAAAGATACATTGTGACATTTTTTCGGCGTGAAGTTTTAACCTGTTAAATTATCTTTTTCGTAAAATGGCACGGGAATTAACAGTTTTAAAATAGTAGATTTCACGGCTCACCGCGAAGAATATACCTATACTTGATTTGTGAAGAGACATAAAATTGTTTGATAGTAAGTTATGGGATAAACGCCGCTTTCAAAATTATATCGCGTTGACTGGTGCACCTATCCATGAATTCGATGTTTATTTCACCAGTACAGGCGAAATATTTCATCTGTGCTATTCTGCGTAATTAATGAACTGGCAGGGCGGGGCTTAACCGTGACGTAATTTGGCGAGTTTACTTTTCAATAGTTAGGGTTCTTTCAAATTTTAGTCGGTAATCATCGTAAACGCGTGCAAATAACTGTATCCTAAAACCTAAAGGATTCACGTGCTTTGAGAGAGTGAACACATTTCATCGTTTGGTTACCAAGGCCTCGTAACTTCAGCTTGATTAAGCTGAAGTTACGAGGATTTGGTTACCAATCTACGATTTAAGGTCTCGAGTTATTTATATCGACTCTCTTTAGAAGTAGGTTATTTTAGATAAAAGCTGATTTGCCTTAACCTCAAGTGCAACGACCCGTTACTTAGGCCCCGCCCTGCCAGGGCATTAATCATGGATAATACTATACCTGTCCATCTCACTAAGGCGAGGTTCTTATGGTTCGTCCATTGATTTAAGACAAATGACGCTTGTCATCATAACTTTTGTCAAATGCCGACTGGAAGTTGGCAGGTTGACCTTGACTTGATCCAATCGCTTTTCAAAAGAATTATTTTTTATAAAATGACCTACGCCGCGAGAGTGAAATAACCCCGTTGAATACTTTTGATATTACACGGTTGTTAAAACATTAGTAGAATAATTATGCAAAAGATCTCAGAACGAATAGCAACGCTATTTTATAACCACGAAAATGACGTCATAATGTATATATTGTGATGTCAGTTAAAAACGACGGTATATATGTATCGCGGAAAATTGAAATGTTGAATTTCAAGAATTTTGACGATTTTTCGAAAAATTTGGGTCAAATTATTAATAGAATATAAAATTTGTGCTCATAAAATACCGAATTTATTTAACTCGTCATCGAAAACAGATAAAATCTCGGTGCAGCATCGTTTTAATCTGTTTCTAGATGACTCGTTTAATAAACTCGGTATTCCATGACCACTCATCCAATATCCTCTTTAATGGAGTTCCCAGTTGGTCCTTTTTTCACATACTGGGTCAGAAGAAGATAAATCCTGTTGATACATCTAAGCCACATTTTCTAACGACAAAGATTCAATTTGATCCAGAGAAATACCAAGATTTATTTTCCCACAGGTCTTTTTGGACTGAAAGATTTATTTCAAAGCTTTCTTTTGTGTGACAATTTTGACGTTTAAAAGAGATAACCAAATGGTAACAAGTTTTAGCTCTTTGAAATTTTGGATATATGGCAAATAGACCTAAAGCATACTGTTCTCGATAGCCAACGATAGCGTTGAAGCCTTCGGTTGTTTGGTTGTATAAACCTCGTGATCTGGAAATCCGTGGTTCGAACCCCAACGTCATCGGGGTGTGTTTATGGACAAAACAACTAATGGGCCTAGTTCAAACAACTGTGCAGTTTAGCAGCAGCAGGTTTGAACCACTGTCACCCTTTTAGGGACGTGAAAACAGAATTCCTGCGTCCAGGGTGACTAAAACGGTGCAAACAGTTTTCAAATTATTCCCCGCTTTGCACGTACACTTGCGTGCAAAGCGGGGAATAATTGGAAAACTGTTTGCGGCGTTTTGTCATCCTGAACACAGGGCTGGGTTGTGTGTTCGAGAGCGACATTATAAAATAAGGAAGTTCGCTCGATCTTTTCCTTTTGTAAAACTATTCTTTAAACCTGACTTTTTTTTAGAAAGATCTTTAAGTGTTTTTTTCGATTTTCGAAAAGAAAAAATAAGGTCACCATGCTTATATTTTTCTCTGAAAAAAAGGTATCAAAAACATTCAGTGCCCTCGAGTTCTTGCCTTTGAGTTTCTTTGAAATACCTCCTTGATGAAACAAATGAAACAATTGAAAAATATGACTGTTTTATTCGGTGCCATGCACAAGCAGAAATTATATACATTCCTGAGGTGTCATGTCGTCGAAGAGGCGAATAAAAAGTCTTAAAGATACTTAACATGTTCATCGGTATTTAAAAAAATGTACATTATCCTTGGGTTGCTAAACGACAATGCTTTCATTCATCTTATCTTTCTGTTGTTAAGATTCATAGTAGTGGACAGGAAATACGTTCGCAATGTCTCAGTAGTAATGAACTTAAACAGTGTTAACCGGGGTTTCATAATGATTTTCATAAGGAAACCTCGATCAACATTGCAAAAGTTCTGAAATATTGCAGAATTATTTCGGGTCCACTACCTCAACAAAATTTTGAAATTGCCACTTATTTTGATACAGGCGATAACAAATTATTCGCCGAGCGCTCCTTACGTCATTCCTAACACTCATTCCCAACATTGAAAATAAACACTCCGCAATCGATCCTAAACACCTCAAAGTCGTGCAAAACCGTCACTTTTTCATTCAAATCTAATAAATCTTTCATCGATTTTATTAGACTGGCTCCCGTCCCACTGATATGAAGAAATTACAATATATGTACAATTCAACTCAATAGATTTTATGCTGACAGGCTGTTATCTCTCTGTTGTGCCGATCAGTACTTGAGAATATGGGAGGTAATTTGAAATAAAATTGTTAAACATGAGTGGTCTACCTTATTAATTTTGAAACTAACTGACAGCCTGGGAGCGAGGCTTCCTGCGGGCCAGGCTACGATTTTATTGATTCGAGTGTTTTTAAGCGTCTGATTGGACCGTGAATATACAAAACGAAAAGTATGTTGATATATTAAGGGATGTAATAAAATTTCGACAGTTTCGTCCAATAATGACGAAATTCGCGATTTTGTATTACTTCACTGTAATTTCTTTCAAAACTCACCCTACCACTTATTTTCTATAATTCCAAATTTTATTCTACCACTTTTCTAACTGTATAAGGAAAACTAAATAATTTGTTGTTTTGTTAGAATGCCGATTTCTCCAAAAATTCGCGGTTCGATCCCCAACGGCGGCACTCATCCTTGCAGACTATTTGTCTCTCACTTATGAGGTGATAATCGTAGACCTATGCACAGGGACTCTGCACATGATAAATAAGCCTTATACAATGATTTGGCTGAAAAAATAAAAAATGGTATATAAATATAGACATTTGTCTATATTCATATACCATTTTTTCCCCAGCCAAATCATAGTGAAAGGCTTATTAATCAGGTGCAGAGTCCCTGTGGCCCTATGTTACATAGCAGTTGGAGGCTTGGAAAGGATGTAACGGTGGTATTGGTGTGAGAAATAAAAAGAATCCATTGTTAGATGCTCCAGCCGCCGCGATATTACTGAAAATATGTTTAAAGCTGCGTTAAGCTCTATTCAAACAAACAAAAGCCACACACAGCTTGTACGTTTAATCACTCCGTGCAATGTACATATGAGAATATGTGTAGCATTTCCAACAAGTCAGAAATCCACGAAGGGCAAACAATGAGCTAGATAGACAGCCACACATAACAGAGAAAATATTCGCTGAGTGTCCGAAGAGTACGTTGAGCCAATAAACATCTACAGAGAACAAAGTGAAGGCTCTGATCAGACAGTGCGGCTGCACTGGCTGATCAGGATCTTTATATTTGATTATTTTGATAAACACATGAAATTATTTTAAAGGTATTATTTAAAGTAAAGACGATTTTTTTCGCGGGGCCTTTTTGAATGTCCTATTTCGATGACAAAAGTATAACTTTGTTTCGGAAGAATCAAAAGGTGAACTTCTTTTCTACGAAGGGCATACAATAAATCACAAAGTTTTGATACAATTGAATTTCTCGTATTTTCTCTGGAAAAATATTGCCATCGAATTGTTATCAGGAAAACAGGATATCAAATTCCACTCAAATTAATTAAAAGACGTTTTCTCGCTTACACACAAGTCCATTTAGTTGATTAGATAAGCTTTTTATCCGTTATCTGCTGTTGTTATAAATCTCCAGTGAATTTCTAAAACGTGGTAACTACGGCTTTGCTTCAGCTGTAATTTCGAGGTTTTTGAATTACACTAAATTATTGTCATATTATAATATGACCTACGTCGCGGGATTTAAATGACCCCGTTGAATATTTTCATGTTATACGGGTGTTATTACACTAGTGGAATAACTATGAAAATGAGCTCAGAATTACAATCAACGCTTTTTTGTAACCACAAAAATGACCGCATAATATATATTATGACGTCAGTTTTAAAAGGCGTTATCTCGGAGGCAGCCTCGTTTTTAAATGTTTATAGATGACTCGTTTAATCAATTCGGTTTTCCATTACCACATATTCAATATCCTCTTTTTTATTCTTTATTGACTATTATTTTTGACCCGGCTTAGCTATTTAAGATTCATCGCATTCCGGGCGTTTATCGAAATCATATGATCTGTTCTGTTCTGTTTGTTCTGTCGATGATGGACCTGTGTGTTCAAGTCGTGTGTTTGAATAAAATTTTGTTTAATTCTTTTCTGTTCTGTTCTATTATTTTGGCACATGAGAGCCCGAATAAAGATTCTTTGCATTCAAGTTTAAATTAAGGCGTTTATTTGAAAGGTATTTCGTGTTCTGGTAACCTGACATATGCATGAGGCAGAATAACGATTTGCTGAACATTTTCAAGTTTGCTTTTTGGCAATTTATTGGAATTATTTTGTTTTTCATAACTAAATGCATTTTCTTCTGTTAACTCTAGGTTGTGGACCAGTAATAGTTTCGCAACATTTCGGAACTCTTGATCTTTCACAATGTTATTCGAGGTTTCCTAATGAAATCATTAGGAAACCTCGGTTAACACTGTTAAAGTTTACAACTTCCGAAAGTTGTGGAAATATTACGGGTCCACTACCTTAATTGTTATTGACTTTGAGTCGAAATTTCCGCTTAAATATTTGCACTGCTACCTGTTTTCGTGTGAATTGTAAAGCCAGTTTTACCATGTAACTCTTTCTTTTGTAAATAGAACTAATAACAATAGGAGTAAATAAATTTTACTTCAGAATTTACAAAAATTCACTGATGACAAATTTGGCTTTTAATTAAACGCAAAATTTATTTCACCTTCTTTAATGCTTTCAGTGGTTCATCGATGATTAACTGTAGATTATTATTTTGATGAAATCACTGCCTATCCATCGAAATTATCAAAAACATACCCTGCTTTCGTTCATTCCGCCCTTTTTGACACTCATCTAAGCTACCGGAGCCTAATCAGTGACGTCACCATGAACGTTGCATAGCAATCACGTGCAAAATGATGCGGTTTAAGAAAATCTGTCCTAAAATTCTCACATTTTGTCTCATTTTTTCCAGTAAAGAAATAGATTTTTTTTCTTTTTCGCGTTAGAGCGATTGATATTTCATTTCATGAGCAACAAAAGCTACATGTTCTCGTGAAAATATAGATTTTGTTGTTCACTCAATAAAATATAGATCGATCTAACATTGATACAAACGATTATGGTATATTTTATTTCGTTAATTCGCCAATTAGACATGAAAGGTCACGTGATAACAAGTGCAAACCAACTGCATGTCACATGACTTCAAGATGATATTTTGACATTTCCCAGCGGCCCCCAGGATGCGGTAATTTTCATAACGAGGCTAATTTAGTTTGATTTAGCCAATTTCTTATTCATAACGGCGCCATTTGCGTCGATTTAGATTATCTTGTGTAAAACAGTCGTCATCCTTTGAGGGTGGGAAAAACATCAGCCTGTCGAAATTAAATGAGCACGAAAAACAATACCTTTCCGCACTCATTGCCCGGAGCTGCCCTGGGTTCAGGATGACTTAACGGTGCACTGACACAAGCGGAAGTCATACGCCCATTGGTAGGAGACAAATGATTTGCGTGGCAATGACTCTTGTCATGTCGAATGAAAGTAGACCGAATCAAGGTTCGAACTTATGATCCCCGACATTGAAAACTAAGCGCAACACAGACTGAGCTAGCCTGGCCGCCAGACTCTTCTTTACAGTTTTTTTTTTCTTTTTTTCAAATGGAATAAAATAATAAAAAATCTTGCAATTCAAGTCCCCTGTCTCTAAAAAGAAGGTTTTTGTTCAGCACATATAAATACGAACTAGGATTTAAGAGGCATTTAAAAAAAAAACTACAACAAAAATATTTTCTAAAAATGCTTACAAAAACGACTGAGGCCAGTTTACGACTGAGCTAACCGGGCTCGGAGTTAAGACAATGACTTTCTGCAAGTAGTCGGCAGACCAAAATATCAAAATTACATGTTAAATAAAGCTGTGGACATGATATTTTAGTCACCCAAAGTCATGTGTTTTTAACAACATTGAAAATGAAGAATGGTTCTGAAAAAGTTTTGGCAAAGCGTAGCATATGTTGAAAGTATATGTCAAGATAAAACAACAAATGTCGAAAAACAATTGCACATTTCCTATTAGTTGCACCAGATTGAATTTAATAGGTGAAGTTGACTTGGGAAAAATACCTTTCGAGTGTTGAAAATCGTTGACATTTAATTAGGGCCAAACTTTGCCTGCGTTCATATAATGCTTAGAACGGTGAAAATCTTTACATAACTAGATATTCTTTCGAAACTGCAAAAAAGTTTCGACATTTGAAAGTTTGCGCATTTCGAATTATCTCAAGTGACTTTTAAGAAACGCGAAAATGCTTGGCACGAATTTCCTTTTTGCCAAAATGTTGGCTATCGTTTTAAAAGCCAAAACTAGTCTTCCTCTTTTATCACACATAAAGACTGCTTCCACTGAAAATCGAAATATTAGACTCTTTTCAAAGGATGTGATGTAAACATTTAAGCCTGTGCGTGACAATTCCAACAATTTGAAATGTTTGTGACGTGAAAACATTGAGAGGCCCAGACAGTCACAAACTGCAAAAATAGAGTTACCTGATTGTTTACAGATACTTTGGGACCATATCTATCTACTTAGGGCATAGTGAAGATTCTGGCCAGATTGTGCGGATGTACAGGCTTCTAAGAGTCTTTGCTTTGCACATATTTGAAATTGTTGGAAATGTCACGCACAGGCTTATTAAATAGATACTAGTATGATGATAAAAACAAACGCCTTCTGACATTATTGGTCGAGTTTTAGTTAGGAGAGATGAAAATCTTAGAAAATCCTACAGACAAAATGCCATTGTTTACGACATTGACACCATTTCTGATAGTCACGTGATCAACCGGAAGTAAATTGGAGGATGAGTAATAATCTCTCAATTTCAATTGTAATCAAGAGACATTAACTATCAATGGCATGAAGATCAGTGTCAAATACGTGACAACGAGTAGAACGTTACAATTATATCTTGTTGCCATGGAAACCTGTGTTATCTCTTACTTGCAGACTTTCATGCATTCCACAACATTGAACAAGCGGAAACATGAGATTATATTAAACAATATCTGTTAGGTATTATGTACTTCATTCTTTGCTGCTATGTATCCCATGAGGATAGATGCCGTTATTTATTTGTTTGAGAGACAAATAGTCGGAAAGAATGAGTGCCGCCACCGGGTTCGATCCACGACGGCGGCACTCATTCTTTCCGACTATTTGTCTCTCACCAATGGGTTGATAATCGTAGACCTATGTGAGAAAGCAGCTGGAGGCTAGGAAAGGATGTAGTGGTTGTACTGGTGAGAGAAATGCCAGGAAACCATTGTTAGGTGCTCCAGCCGCCGCAATATAACTGAAAAAATGTTGAAAGCGGCGTAAAACTCAATTCAATCATTCAATCAATAATCATTATTTTTTTATTCTTAGTATCGTATGAGGATATGCAAATATCCTATTCTTTGTCGCTGCAATGCTGAAAACTTATATATACCACAAATCATTTCTTCAAATTTTCGCTAAAACAATGACATTTTGCACCTTGTTATAAAGATTTAGGGAAGAAAACTTGTATTTTTATTGCATTCAACACTGCAAAAAGATAAATACATATCAATGTATATTTAATAGTTTACAGCTGATTAATAGGTTAGACGCATATAACAGACAAACATATATGAGCAGTGTTGGGTCATATTTGTAACAAATCATATATGTACGCATTTCCTACGTACATGATCATAATCGTAACGTTACAAATGTGTTTGTCAGAAATTGGGGTTGACATGAGAAGCACGTGTAATAGATTTAGTTGCCTATTTGTATTCAAACAAAAACATATTTATTTCAATACTTGGAGTTATCTGCCCTCATCTCAGCCTTTTTTATATATCTTCCTATTTCTTTCGTTAAAAGGTTACAATAGCAACAACATCACAATAAAAAACAAACTACTTCAACATATCGCCGTTAATACGGGGTTTGATCAGTGCTTTAACAGTTTAAGGAAATGCATTGAGTTTTGTAGGTTCTAATAACACGCAGAGAGCAGCCACGATACAGGACAGGACAGGAATTCGTAAATATTCTTTAAAGAGTTGAAGAAATAAGGAGCGGAAGTGAATGGGTGACGTCGACGTTACTGCCGATGACGTCGGTAGACAAAGTGACACAACAAATCAACATCAAGATATTGTCCCATCTGGTGAATAAAGACCTGCTACAAATGTGTTTCAGTTGTAAATATGCATTCTTTTGTTCTGTTTTTAAAAACAAAATTGACCTGTGACATATGCGATTTCATGTCACCTTAAAAACTAGAATCGATCATATTCGTCACAAAATAAGTTACATTTATGCTTGATTTTCGAGTCATATGTGTCACATATTTTACATTTTTTGTCATATATGTAACGGATGTTATATATATATATATATATGTTACAGTGAATATGTAAAATCAGTGATTTTGTAAAATAACTGAAAATTTCAGGGATTTTGTAAAATCACTGATTCCGTCAGTTGTTTTATAAAATGACTGAAATTTTCAGATAATATGTGAAGTAATGGAATATTTGTGATAAAAAGGGTAATTTAGCATAATTTCAAATAAATTATGTGCTACATTTTTTAATCATTATCTATGTTCTTATATTTTTAAGAAAACTTCATACTCCAGTGATTTTTTGAAAAAAAAAACAAAAAAACAAAAAAAAAACAAAACTGAAATTGGTATGTTATTTCATTACTTATCTGAAGAAATCAGTAAGTATGTGAAAAGTTTTATTCATAATTTTGCAATCTGAATCGTAGGTATATTTAATATTTATTTCAAACTTGACATATTGAATTAAAATCATATATCATATTCAAACAGTATTTAGCTATTGACTGTGAAACAAAGTACAAAAACAAAAATCAAGCAACAAATTTCATTGTAAAATGACAATTATCAGATTTATAATTTATGCTCTTAACTTAGAGATAAAGAGAATTATTTATTGATTTCATGGAGGTATGGAACTGAAAACCTAGTCACATTTATGAACACGCAGTACGTAGAAATTGAGTCCTTAGTAAGAATACACGTAGGCTTCACAACTAGTCTAGAGGTTGTTGTTCTCTACTTCTTTTCTGACACTGGATGCACATCTTTAACTTTACATTGAACAACAATAATGATAGCAAATACTACAATTAATCTCAATGTTTGGAAAAGAAATATGAATAACAAACAAAAAAAAGAGAAAACCTGAATGAATGATTCAAACTATTCTTATTCTACTTATAAACTGTACTGTATTATCCTAATGACTCTATGATTTTACATATTCACTGAAAAATTCAGGCATTTTATAAAACAACTGACGGAATCAGTGATTTTACAAAATCCCTGAAATTTTCAGTTATTTTACAAAATTACTGATCTTACATATTCACTGTAACATATATATATATATATATATATATATAACCACGCAAATATTTTGCTTGCTTCTCACAGAGCATAGTCCCTTGTTCAATACTTTACTTGTTTGGATTCAAATATAGATTTTCAATTATTCAAGCCCATAAAGAAGGCAATGGCATTTGAGTTGAAATTATAAAGAAAGAAACTAGAAGTTTTTGAAATTTTTCTCCTATGGTTTATATTGGAACACCCTTTATATTATTTCCCTGTAAAACACGTTTGCTTGGCTAATTTTATAACCCTAAGACACAATAATTTCATTATCTTAGCAACAGACTTTTCTCGCTAAAAGTCATAGGTCAGTTATTAGTGACAAATCATACATAAAGTTCTATTATGTTGGTTTCTATGGCAACCAATGACCTTCGCGTCATTTCGCGGGAAAAATCGCGTACTAGGAGATTCGGAGCATGTTAATCCTGTTTCTGTCAGAAAAGCATACCAAATGATATATTAGGATAAGTGAATTTCTCCAGAAAACTGCCCTAGGGTTGTCGGGGAAGCAATTTAATCATGCTCTTAACCCCAATCTCACACTACAACCGGTACTGAAAAAATCACGAAGGATGGCTTGTTTTATATTCTTCTTTTACTAGAAAATAAACTATCAATAATGATACAGATAATTTTGAATGAAAAATGAATAATCTGTTTGAAGCATTCAAACATAAAGAAAAAATATCCACTGATAATACAATAATTGAATAGATATCATTTCTGCAAATTTGTATCACTCTACTGATTATTGTTAATAGTTCTACACTGTTGTATGGGCCGGAGGCTTAATAAATTATAAATAAAGATTATGTTATGAATTATAAATTCGTCATTGTATGGAAAATAAAGGATATTGAATGAATGGTCATGGACCGAATTTATTAAACCCGTCATCTAAAAACTTACCGAATTTATGAAACGAGTCATCTATAAACAGATAAAAATGAGGCTGCGCCGAGTTTTTATCTGTTTTAGATGACGAGTTAAATAAATTCTGTATTTTATGAGCACAAATTTTATATTCTGTTATAAAATGATCCGAATTTTTGCGAAAAATCGTCAAACTCTTTCAACTTTCCGCGATACTTATAGCGCCTTTTAAAACTGACGTCACAATACATAGATTATGGCGTCATTTTCAGGGTTACAAAATAGCGTTGCTATGCGCTCTGAGCTAATTTTGCATAGTTAATCCACTAGTGTAGGCCTAAAAACACCCCTGATATATTAAAAATTTCATCGGGGTTATTTCACTCCCGCGACTTAGGTAATATTATAATAATGTTATTTTCCGAAAAGTATAGATTCCTTTTAAATTGCGATTTTGATGGAAAACCGAATCTTACTCTTTAAACTTCTGACTGATTTGTTTGAAATCAACTATTGCATTGTCATTGTACGCATTTAATGGCATTTTGCCACTGTCTGCAACTGCTATTTGGAGTTTCTAGATTATTTGAAAAAAATCTTTTATCTTGCCATTCTCTGAAGATCTAATTTTCGTGACAGAAACAATAATTTAAAGGACTGTTGTAAGATACCGTTAGTTATATCGTGAAATTGACACTCGCCTCAATCAAAGCCGTTTTTAATCACTCACTCAGCACTCCATTCATTCATTCCAAACACTCGCTCAAACCATTCAAACCCATTGAAAAATATAGAATCAGCAACGTCAGTAAAAATAAATTTGGATAGAGAAAAATGCGATTTCACTGACAAAATTCAAATTGTAAGCGTCGAATAGGTTCTTAAAGAAATAGGAAGCTTTCTAAAGCACTAATATGCATATTTTATTAAAGGGGGGTTATTAATATCGCTAATTTTGTTCTTCCTGGGTGATTTTGGAATGATTTAGGAATGAAATTAAATGAGTGTGTGGAGCGACTTTTGAGAGAATTTAATGGGAGGTAATCCTGCATCGCAAATTTTGTTCAGGATGAACAAAATTTGCGATATTGATAACCTCCCTTTAGTAAAATATGCATACAAGTTATATACATAGCTTCCTATTTCTTCAAGAACCTATGAGATGCTTACAATTTGAATGATATCCGTGAAATCGCGATTTTTCTCTATCAAAATTTATTTTGAATAACGTTGTCGATTCAATATTGTTTGAGAGTTTTGGAATGTTTTGAGTGAGTGTTTGGAATGAGTGAATGGTGCGCTGAGTGAGCGATTGAGAATCGTTTTGATTGAAGCGAATGTCAATTTCACGATGTAACTAACTTTAACACTCCGGTCGGAGGACCATTTAATTATTTCACGTGATTCCATCCGACATAAGTCTCCAATAATTACAGATACTGTTCAACAAAGGGAAATCTAAAATTAGCCAGGGAGTACATTACAAAGTAACAGTTGATCGATCTCCCGTTTTATATTGATTAGCCAACACTCTTATTTTTTACCCTCTTATACATGTATTTGATGGTGCTCAGCTGTTGAAATATTCATTTACATAGCTTTTTTGTTGTGCTTTCTTTTTACGTACAACCAGCCATGTGTTCAGTATGTAAAAACCTTTCGCGGGCGTTTTGAAATGAGAACCCGCTTTGCACGTCCACATACGTGCAAAGCGGGGTATCATTTCGAAAACGCTTCGCAAACGTTTTCATCCTGAACGCGGGACTGGACTCTATTTCTAGTCCACATGAGTTACAGTTAAGAAAATCTTGAAATTGACAAGGTGAATGATTTTGCAATGACTTTGGAATGAAATTGAATGAGTGCGATGGGTCAGTTTTTGAGTGAAAGTAAAGGGAGGTAATACAGTACCGCAAATTTTGTTCAGGATGAAACAATAGCTATATTTATTCCCCCCCCCTTTAATAAATTATGCAAAAACGTTTTATAAATTGCTTTCAATTTGTTCAAGAACCAATAAGACGATTACAATTTCAATAATGTCAGTGAAATCGCATTTTTTTTCTATTTCTATTCATTTTTTAATGTAGATGGTGATTAAACTTTTTCTAGTCATTTTTTTGAGATTTTGAGTGGTTTGAGTTTGGGACAGTATGTTGCGTATAAAGTCGGTCTCTTCTTATTCGTGTATTTGTCTATTACATTTGTTAGTTCTGATTAACTTTTCAAACAAACAAATCAGATTAACTTGGCCGAAAATGTATTCTGTCATATTTTGTATATTGTCGCTGTGTGTTATTGAACACAAAACTGTCTCATGAACACTAGTAAGATATACTTATTTGACACTTTTATATAACTTTTTAGCGTTGAATATAAAAAAAAGTTATTCGCTCACTACAGCTTAATGCATTTTTTTAAACAAAATTTGATTTAAAACCGTCCATTCTACCTATATACATGGATAGGAAGAAAGCATAACCAAAGAGAAAACGCCTCTACATTTTAGAGACAATTTTCTCTATCCATCTTGTAATTTAGCTAGGCTTTAATGAGCTCATCTTTTCTTGATCACTTGTAGCTCGAGCTCTCATCTATAATTCAACACCCGAACACAATTAACTCCTTTCGTATTTCTTTTTAAAAAGAATTGGAGCATTTCTCAAACCATAAGGTTTCACGTGCTTAGAGAAAGTGAATTCAATTCAGCTTGTCCAAGATGAAGTAACGAGGGTTTGGTTACCAACCTACGCTTTACGGTTTCAAAGTAATTATGTCGACTATATTTAGAAAGAATTAAAATGAATAAAGGCTGATTTACCTAAACCTTAAATGCATCGACCCGTTACTTAGGCTCCGCCCTGCCAGGGGAAAAGTCGTGGATTATACTATAATATAAATACAGACCACGTATAAAGCGTTTTAATTCAGAAAATTACCAGTTCTGCGTTCAGGATAAAGATATTTAAACACGTTTTAGAATATTTCGCCGCTTTGCACTTGAATGGACGTTCAAAGCATAGTAGCATTTCCCAAACTTTTCTCGAATAATTTTACATGAACGCATGGAAGGATAACCAAAGAAGTTCATATAGGTAGAAAATAAAGGGCTTCAATACAGAAAAGGAAGTAGAGAAAATGAATTATTGATTAAAAATCGATCATGATCGATTAATTATCCGGTTGAAAATAAACAGGAATCGTGTCAACTATTCACAAACCAATAATGTACTCCCTTCCATTAAGGCCAAGTTTGACTCATCGAAACCATTGTTGGAAAGAGAAAACATAGCGAACTGTTTTATTCCTTTTTTATTGTTCCTTTTGCTCCTTTTGTATACACGTATATTGAGTCTGTTACCCCACCACCACCTTAATTATTTTGTGTCGGTAAACCGTTTTGTGGGGGTGTCGGTTATGTTTTGTATTATTCAATGCATATTTAAAAAGAAAAGAAAAGAAAAAACCTTCCCTCATAATCTATTCTATTGAACATGGGTTCGTTTGTACTAAGAATGAACGTTTACCAGATGTTGTTCTTTATCTTGTATGCGTTTTAGCGCCACTTTCAAACAGTATAAACATGTTTCTATCCGTACCTCCAGCTTTGATCATCTCTCATTGGTTCATAATTTTCAACCCATTTGAAGGAGCCATACATGATTTGTCTGGGTTTTTTTGTTTTTTTGTTTTTTTGAAAAGGGTTTACGACGAATTTGAAACACTTTCAGACATTATCACGGCGACTGGAGCACCTTACGATAGATAACTAGTATTTCTTGATGGAGGACAAGTCATCGGATATAAGTAAAGCAAACTTCGGGGATGGAACCCGGGACATTATGATTGACAATTCGATGCGCTAATAAAAACGCTTACGACAAATTAGAGATAAGTGTTGGAAATGATGGGTGTCGTCGTCGGGAATTGAACCCTATACTCAATAAATGGGAATTCGACCCGGTACAAACGCTACGACAGCGACAGCAGAAAACAATCTACTCCTTCGGAATCAGGCTTGGTTTTTTTACGAATGAACAATTCCCAGATGTTGTAATAACAGCAATAATTCTACAGAGTTTTTTTCACTGTTTCATGTCGAAACTTGACAGGTATAAGCATAACATTTATCGTTTACTTTATCAGCTTTTCGTAATCCAAAACAGATTTTCATCTCCTCGCTAACAGGCTGATAGCATAACCTTCAGAAATTACTTCTCACGTAAAAGAGATATGAGCCTTCGCGTACGAATTCCATTGATTCTACTTTTGCATAATTTTAAGACGTAATTAGCTTGTACGTCTGCACAGCCTCTCCTGCGGTCAGAATGTCAAAACTGTGCGAACTGTTCGCAAATTATACCCCGCTTTGCACGTACTCTTGCGTGTAAAGCGGGGTATAATTGGCGAATAGTTCGATGACCAGCCCGATTAGCTCAGTTTGTAGAGCACCGGACTTCAAAACCATTGGAGTTCGGCGGCGTGGGTTCGATTGGCGGGCTGGTACACTAATAATCAAAGTACTGAAAGTACTGATAAGTTGGAATGCGTTCAAGAGACGGTGACCTCAAGCTACTAACGAAGCTGACGCCTCCCGCCAACCACAGGTGATCACATAATACGTCTCGTCTTTTGACGGGCGTATATAAATCAATGTATTTCAACAACTAGAGACGCTTAAACCTCTGAATCGCTATACAGGCCTGAATCTGATGACAGAGAAATGATAACAAGAGGGCCAGAATGACCCTAAAACGCTTACCTTAATTCGATTGGTCCAACGGATCTTATCCAAGAAATTTTCTGGCAGAGATTCATTCAAATTTGCCTAATTTTTTAATAGAAGACATTATTTGAATCATAAGCAGTCATAATAGACCCTGCCAACCAATTCATTACAGAGGAGACTCAAAATTAGCCCTACCCTGCCACGCCCATATTTATAGGCTAATGACAATATTTGAAGGGGGTCATCAAAGGAATATTCTTGTAAAGTTTGATTGAAATCTGCTCAGTGGTTCAGGAGGAGATGTCGTTCAAAGATTTTGGGCTTAAAATAAGCCCCGCCCTGCCATACCCATATTTATTGGCCAATTAGAATATAGCGACAATTTTGAAGAGGGTCACATTCTGGCAAATTTTCACTATATTGGCCCAGTGGTTTAGGAGAAGAAGAAGTCTTAAGAAAGTTTTCGACGGACGACGGAGTCAGGGTGATCCTAAAAGCTCCCCTTGAGCACGTTGTGCTCAGGTGAGCTAAAAAGGAAGAAAATAATACGGACCATACAGCCGACTTATGGACGCACAGGGGAACACTTATTCACTCAAAACAGTTTTTATATTATTTTTCGAATGACTTCTTCTCCATTCGAGTTATCAATTACACATGAGTTTGAATCTCAAGACAATTCTTAAACGAAGTTCAATTGTAATTTCGACCTTTCTGACTTCAAAATTGGACACTTTCTCGGGTCATTGACAAATTTTATGATTTGGTTCAATTGGTTGTTCAGTTAGAGTGGAAACTGTTAAAATTTACTGATGACCGTGACATGTATTACCCCGAAACAATAGGGCATTTCGTTATTGCAGGTCAATTGCTTCTCCGTTTATCTAGCGGAATGCAAAAGGTCATTGGACTGAGAGACAGACATGATGAAATCAATATATGCTACTCTACTTCTAAGTTGGGGGTACAGTTAATAACATCGTGAAATTGATAAGGTGAACGATTCTGGAATGATTTAGGCAAGATGTTGAATGAGTGAGCGGAACGAGTTTTGAGTGAAATTTAAGGGAGGGAATCCAGTGTCGCTTATTTTGTTCAGGATGAACAAAATTAGCGATATATAAAACCTATATAAAATATACATAAAAGTTCAATCAATAGCTTTCTATATCGTCAAGAACCAATCAGACGCTTTAAATTTCAATTATGTCAGTGAAATTGCGAATTGGTTCTTGCTTAATTCATTTTTTATGTACATGTTGATCTTATTTATTTAATAACTTTGAGCGTTTTTGAGTGGTTAGAGTGAGTGTTTGGAATGAATCATTGGAGCGCTGAGTGAGCGATTAAGAATGTTTTTTATTGAGATGAATGTCAATTTCACGATGTAACTAACTGTATGGTGGTGCTCTTAATGCTCTCTGAGTATTGGGTTTTTTACAATGAAACAATCATGTAGATAACTGCAATATAATGAAAAAACGACAATATGTTGCAAACATATTTATTAACTTTAAAAGTGTATCATCACCTTAAGAAAAGATTTTTATTTCGTAGCTTAGACAGAAATTTACAATATAACACCTTGTCAAAAGAAGGTCGTTCAGAAAGAGAAACTATACCTTTAAAAGAAGCTATAACATAATTCTACGAAAAATAGGTCGCGACCTTACCAAATAAGCAGATCACGTGATCAGTCTGTGCTATTGCTACAATACTGAGAAAACAGATCGCGACATTACCAAATTAGCAGATCTCGTGATTGGCTAGTGCTATTGTCAATTGCTGACCTTATTGGACTTGACTTATCACATGATTTCCAAATATAGTAATGCAAACATGTGATACTAATATATTCGTACGCGATTTTCAATAAATATCGTTTATACATAAATTAGCGTGTTAATAATATACGTGAAGTGATAGTTGTGTAATTGTACAGCATTATTACTTTTTGATGAAATAAACTGTATGTCTTTGTGATGTTGAGATATACAAATAGGCCGAAGTGTAATCACATCCTGTTCACGTGATATGTGTTCTCAAGAAACCCGAAATTAAATTATCTTGTGTTCATTTTGCGGTTTTGTTAAATCTAAGTTGGAATTGCTCCGCATTCCAACTTAAAAACTAATTGTCTTTCGGATGAGACATTAAACCGAGGCCCCGTGAGACGGTGCTTTACACCGAGCACGTTAAAGAACCATGGCGGATCTCAGCAGTAATTTCGTCATGTATCCTTGCACTATCCCCCGTAACAACTAACCGTCTTCTGGGGGCGTCGCTCATGTGGGTATATGCTACGGTAGCGACTATAAATAAACGGAATACACACATTTTTGTCATCCTGAACGAAGGGCTTGTTAGTACATGTAGCTAACCATTGGTCAGCGGGCAAGCAAATCGCCGTACATACATTTTTTTTTCAAATTGAACGAAATAAGCGTTACTAGTACACCCCTCCGCCTCCATTTTCGCTTACAGTTTTAAAAATGGATTCTTACCGTTAAACACTGTTGTACAAAAGCAATAATTATGAAAAAAATATTTAACATAATACATATAATTAATTACACGTGCAGTTCAAAGCTATCACTAATGAAACGTTTTCTGCATCACGTAATATCAAGAATAAAAAATCATAGTTCTTCAGCCATAATTAATACTGTTTCATAGTTGTATTCTCTATTATTCCCGTGGTTTATTACCAATCTTTTGAATTTGCTTAACATATAAGATAAATTACTTATTCCCATATACAAAGCACATATTTCTTGCACCATAACAATTGAATAATATTTCCGATGCTTTACTCTTTTTTTATATTCGTACAATCCGATTGGTGCATTCTGCATTAGCATGATAATACAGGTTCCCTACGACAGCAAACATTCTAGAAAACAAACTTTTCTATTTTTTAACTAATTCTTTTTCCCCCTGCCTAAAATATTATGACAAATAGGCCTAACAGTTACTAGATGCGTCAGGACAAAACTGTTGTAAATGCCTATACAATGATAACGCTAACGGTAGTTTAGTCCAGCCCTTCGTTCAGGATAACCAAACGGTGCAAACAGTTTTCGAATTGTACCCAGCGGGGCATAATTGTAAAACTGCATCAATTGGTGATCCTGAATGCAGGGCAGGCTAATTGGGTTGTACGCATATAAATGGAGTAAAAAATTGTAAATTTTCAGAATGTTGGAAGCAAAGTTCCTTCACGTAAAATATTTCTCAAAAGTATATTTTTTGTATAAGACATTTCGGTATGTTTGTTATAGTCATGTATGAATTGAGCCTGTGCGTGACATTTCCAACAATTTTAAAATGTTGGTGAGTTTAAAACATCGAAGGGCATTGGGAGCCACAAACTCTAAAAATGAATATACCTGATGATTTACAGATATTTTGAGACCTTATCTATCTACAAAGAGCATAGTGAAGACTCTGGTCAGACTGTGCGGATGCACAGACTGGTCTGAGTCTTTGCTTGCGCATATTTGAAATTGTTGGAAATCTCAGGCACAGGCTCAATTATAAGTAGGAGTACAGATAAGAGGGATAAGAAGGGTAAAGCCTGTCTAAAACCTTTATTTCCCAATGTAACCCTATATAGTGAGCACTCATTTGAATCGTCTCGATGAGACGTTTCAAATGAGTACCAACAATAAAGGGTTTAAGTTAGAAATAATAAAATATTTACATCTTAAAACCAAAATGCCCACTCTCTCTGTAGCTCTGAAAAAAGGCTTTCAAATTGGAAGCAGTTTAAATACTAAAAAAACTACAGAATCAAGGACGCGCATGATACAGTCAGTAGAGTAGGCGGAAGTGCCAAGATTTTGACATTTTCGGCTGACAGCTTGTTAAAATGTATATGTCTGCGATTCGGTGCAGTTAGATAACGTAGGTCCCCTACATATCGAATGCGCGGATATTTAAAATCTTTTAAGTATTCGTACGCCGAATGAAAATCGTCTTAAAATGACCTTTATGGTATAACCTATTTTCAGTGAAGAATACTTATTTATGTAACTATTTATCGCATATTTATTCTTGTTTGCTGTATGTTTTCATCCTGTAACTATCATCTAACTATTTCACATTACTATTATGCATCAACCACATTGTCAAACGACACAATTTTATACTGATTAAAATTCTGAGAAGCTTCAGTCGACAGTGTAGTATATAGCAATCAACGTATTAAAGTAGCATGAGTTAAAATGCTTGATAAACAAACAATTTCCCACTTTTCACTATATTTCCTTTTAAATATAGACTTATAGCAAGACAAAATATTAGTAATGTGGTCATGGGCTATGCATGAAAAACGTTCCTGACATACATATAAACATTAAGCTATAAAGCACGAGGAAACGTACCTGATAAGATCCAGAAAGGTATCTGCCGGGTTCAGCTCGGCCGGCTTCCCGTACCTCTTGAGGCTCTCCTTGCCTCCCCCAGACCCTGGCCTGATTATATACGTCACGATGATGCCCAGAATGATCGCACTGAACGTCGTTGACGCGAAGTATGCAATTGTCCTTAACCCCATCTTACCACAGGTCCCGGCATCGAGCCCGGCAATTCCGGAAATCAAACTTGACACCACAAGTGGCAAGATCAGCATTTTCAACATGCGCATAAGCATCTCTCCGGGAAATTGGAGGTACATTATTTCTCGCTTTGACCATTTGTCGTCAGATGCGTTTCTCAAGACGAACCCGAGTATACAGCCAAATATAACAGCTCCAAGGAGTAAGATAAGTAACAAGTTTTCTTTCATTCCTTCCAAAACTCGGCTCCAATTTCGATTCCTTAGTCGCATTATCCATCCCCGAGGCCCCGGGGGATAATTCTCCGGGGGTACGACGATTGATATATGGGTGTTGACTTTTTCTCCGTCAGAATGACCCTCCATATTTCACCGTCTTAAGATGTTTTCAATACTCTTGTAGAAGATTCGGAAAAAGAAATTCCAAGAAGAAACTAATTGTTTGTTTTATGTTTAATGCAAATCGAATGCTCAAAATTTGCATAAGGAGATATTCTTTCCTTTTCTGCAATCAATTTGCATTGACAAAAATACAATATAAAATACAATTTCAAAACCTGCTCTTTTTTAAAATTATCCTAAAAAGGAACACTATAAATATCCCAGAATACTGTCACATACAGGAAAAATAGAAACTTCCTAAGAAAATAGTAATTCACTTCACAAATATATCTCATAAATCTGAAAACGCGTGGTGGCACAGATAAAAAGAATATGTGCTCATAGAGAATGTTTACAAAGTCTAGAATATAGAATAAACAAAAACTATGAACATTCCAAAACGTGCGACCAGTGGTGGAAGAGAGTTAAAAACAATAAAAAGCAAGGTCTGTGTTTACTCCGGGCGCTTTGAGATTCTATTGCCTTTTTACTAGTGCGGCTAAAATCCAATCCACGCGTTAACTCAATCTAAAATTGTGAGAGACTAGAGCTGGCTACAGTTAACAACATCGTGAAGTTGACAAGGCGAATGGTTTGAAAATGACTTTGGAATGAAATTGAAGAAGTGGAAGAATCGAGTTTTGAGTTAATTTAACCGAGGTAATCCAACAAGACCTCCATGTATTAAACTTCATCTTAGAACTATGCAAATATCCGTGTGATAAAATCCTAAAGGTCATTTTTCTTAGCTATCCCATGGATATTTTTAGAAAAATGACATAATGTGGTTATTTTTAGAAACTTGCACTTTTGTTAGAAACATTGACGAAACAAGGCAAATAGAAGTTATCAGATAAATATATCTACGTAATTAGTGTATTGTATGAATAAATATCAAAGTCGGTTGTGGAGATTGATAATTGTCGTGGAAGAGCCTCGACAATTATCAATTCCCACAACCTTATTTGATTTTTTTTTTTCAAAAAATACACTTAGTACGTATTATACATGTATATCTCCTCGCTTTTCTTTTTAAGTGCCTTCATGTACCAGTTAAACGCTTTAAACCCCAAACCAGTGGACTTGACTTGGTCGATTTGAATGTCTTTGTTTTGAGCGATTTCTAAGTATTAAGGCTATGTATTTTTGAACGATATTGGGGCGTTTTGCATTTTGGGTGAGCTTTAGGAATAAATCAATAGGGCACCGAGCGAGCGATTTAGAATGGTTTTGATCGAGGTGAGAGACAATTTGAAGATGCTTGATAACTGTATAATCGAAGTGAAAAGAAAAGAGAGTCAGACCGCAGATGTTTATGACACTTCGACTAAGAGATTGTTTGCGGAAGGCAAAATAAGGAAACGGAAATTCAGCTGACCGTAATTCATAAAACTTAGAGAAGATAGTAATACTTGCACGTAACTAAATTCGTAGGTCATATCTTCCTTTCTTTATTTTCAAAAATTGTTGGAAATATCTCTAGGCTATGGACAATAACTGTATGAAGATTAAAGTTAATTGGTAAGACTGCTAAAAGAATGACCAGGATAGAAACTTTTCGCTTAGCGTTAAGTTTAAACTTATTCTAGTATTTAGGAGCGGAAGTGTACAGTTTGCTGATTAGAATTGTAGCTTGTTGTTTTGTACATTGGCATACTGGTCCCTAAAGGCAAATGCAATGTTGACACTGCAACCCAAGTGTGTCCAAAAACACAAACGGGATACGGTTGGACCCGAACTACGATCACTGGATTCTTGATTCGAGCGCCTTTTCTAATCTGCCACACAATCAGAAATATTCTGTAATTCTAAGGAATAGACATCGAGAATAAAAAGGGCATATAAAAAGCGCCATTTCGCACGTGGATTTACAAGACGCCACAAGCATCAAGTGACTCTTGAATGATAAACAAAGTCTGCTTTAAAACTTGGTATATGAAAATTTGATAGCAAAACGCGTTTCACTACGTTACAGTTAACAACATAGCGAAATTGACAAGGTGAATGATTTTGGAATTAATTCGGAATGAAATTGAATGAGTGTGTTGAGCGAGTTTTGGGTGAATATAATGGGAGGTAATCCTATATCGCAATTTTTGTTCAGGATGAACAAAATTATCGATATTGATTACCTCCCTTTAAAAAATATGCATTAAGGTTCTATAGAAAGCTACCTATTTCTTCAAGAATCTAGGAGACGCTGACAATCTGAATTGTGTCAGTGAAATCTTGACTATTTTCTATCAAAATTCATTTTGAATGACGTTGTTAATTTTTATATTTTTCAATAGGTTTGAACGTTTTTGAATGGTTTGAGTAAGTAAGAATGTGTGAATGGGGCGCTGATTGAGCGATTTAAAATGGTTTTGAATGAGGTGAATGTCAATTTCACGATGTTACTAACTGTATCAAATTATAACATGCCAAAAAGACCTGCACAGGCGATCGGAAAGCATTAAAGAAATATGGCTTTCTTCAAACGTATCGATCAAAGTACCACCTGAAGCCGAAGCACCTAAGGAATGACAAAAGAAATACTACACGTACGTCCGAGGTACCAGTGTACGGGGGAAATCTTAGGGATGTTCCAAATCCATGTCATTGAAGCCAGGATTCGAGACTGTGGGGCGTTCGGGAGTCCGAGACTCCTTGTTTACCAGTTGGGACTCCTTCCATTCGCAAATAAGGAGTCCAGTTGAAACCACGGGTCATATGAGAATATTTTGAAAAACAAATGTGCAGAGCGTTGTTCTTTCTAAAACTTGCCAAAATTGAAGATCTTTCCTCTACAAAAGTTGTCGAAGAAGATATTGCATTTATCATGTAGATCTTTTTAGAAAAAAAAAACTCTTCTTTGGAAGAACGATGTGGAAAAGAAGAAATTGCTTATATCAAGCAATTTCTTCTCTTTCACAATGTTCTCCCATTATGATAACTCGGACTCCTAGCTTTGGGCTTGAACTCTTTGATTCCACGTGTTAAGAGTCCTATTGACTCCTTACTCTAAGGAGTTAGTGTAAACCCCTGGAAGCAGACGCTGTTGCAAAATCTTCTGAACATCGAATGCTCAATTCAACTGTATAAAAGTTGTAATATTATATGCTTTTTCCTTTTGTCCTCTTTTTGATTCAATCTTTTTTCCTACTGTCCATCCAAAGGAGATTCCAGATGGTCCCTTCACTCCAGACGGGTGACATATATTGAGTACGAAAAGCGTGAATCTTGATATTCTCAGTAGGTCATGAATTATAAATTAGACTGGAAGATTGGGAAGCCTGATACAAGCTGCGAACTAGCCTTGTGAAAAGAAATGAAAATTCCCACGACAGATTAAAACCACATGCCCCCAATCTAACTAATCTGTTGCAATGAAACTTTGAAAAACTTTTGTATTTTGCGTAATTTTCATTGCCTTGTCATTACTAACATTTCTCCGGTTTCAGTGTAGACCTGCTTTAATAAAATTGATACTAATCATACCAATTCTTCGTCTTGAGAAAATTCAATCGTATCACTTGTTCATCCCTCGTAAGACCTCTTATTGGATACGCGTGTACAGTTTTGCCACCACACCGTAAATGCATAAAAACGCTATTGAAAATTAACAAAGAAGAGCTACAATGCAAATTTCAAAACTAAGACATTTCCTATATTATGAAAAATTAAGGAACTTAGGAAGACCGAGCCTAGAATATAGACGAACAAGAGTCGACATGCTGAAAAACCACCAGAATCCTATTTAAGTATGATAATACCACCTAAACAGACCGTCCAATAAGGAATCGATCTTTACGAACAAGGGGGGACCATCCTCAAACTGTACTAAACAATGCAAGAATAGAAGGAAGAAAACACACATACACGTCTCGTGTTGTGGATATATGGAGCGATTTACCATCTGAAGTAGTAAATGCGCCAAGTATCAGTGCTTTTAAGAGTAGATTAATCAAACATTGGCATCAACAACCACAAAGGTCCAATCCTGAATGTTATATTAATGATGTGAGAAGAGCGCAAACAGAGGGGCCCAAAGAAGCCGTAGGCTTTCATATGGCCTACATATGTATGTTACAGTAAGCGGTAAGTTTATTGTCCGAAAACCTCTACATTGGCTGTTATGCAATAGGAAACTCTCGACGATTCTACGGAATATACCTCGAGAATAATTTCGAATGGGGAATAATTTAAAAGCAGCCCTTAAAGTGCGTCAAATTGCACGTGGGTTTATATGACATCACAAACATTATTGAAGATGACGTTGCGAAAAACAAAATCAGCGACGGGTTTAAACTGGACAAAATATAACAAGAAAACAAAACGTATTGTTTACTGCGTTTAGTTCTCAAATACTTATGAGCCAAAACGATCTCGACAGACGATCGGAAAACATCCAGAGAATTTGTTATTCTACAAGCGTATACTATTGACCAATAAAATGACCAAAAATTACTTACGTCCGAGGTACTTTCCAGTTTACGGAAAAGTCCGAAGGATGTTCCGAATGGCTGTTATGGACGTTTAAGGCTGAGACTTCTTTTACTAATATAGCAAATTTTGCACGTATGTTTACTACCAATCGACCAATCACGGCTTACATATTAAATGACGTCACGTTACTTAACAGAGAAGAGTTTTACTCTCAGTCGAATTATGCCTAATTGTTACGGTCACTTCCTAAGTGTTCTTACTTACTGACGTTTAAGGTTTGTATTGGTAGTTCTAAACGTATACATTCATCGAATTGGGTCGGAATTCGCTAGGTAAAGTAATAATAATTGTCGCTTGTGTTATATTTTGGATCATTTTACATGTACAAGAATCTTCCGTCACGCTATAAGAATCACATGGGAAATCAGTCAATATATATCTACAAGCATGTGAGGAAAAGATTGAGTCGTCTTTAATACAGTTGTGTAGTTATACTACCATCAGGATAGTCTATGCCTCGTTCGAGATGCGTTACCGCGTTCAACTATCGCAAAGATCTTTGGCCTATTTTGCTTAACTTCTAACGAATAAATTAATCGTAAATTAAAATCACAAGTCGTATCTGGTGTCTTCATTCATTGTTAGATTCTGCCTTGCAATATCTCATTTGAATCGTCTTAAGAAGACGATTCCAATTAGATGATGCATGGAAGAATTCCATGTTTAGTTACTACAGAAGAAGCAACTTAAATTTTTGGCTCACACTAAAAAATGATCGTAAGAAGATGTTTAGGAAAACGGGCCCCTGGTAAGCTTCATCATATTGAAATAAACACCGGGTACACTTTAAAAGGCAGGGCGATGCGTGGCCAAGTCGTTAGAATGCCGACTTGTGATCCGAGAGAAATATAAGGTCGTGGGTTCGAATACCAAGAGCATCTGTCTCTTGACCCAAAAGTCATGAGTTCGATTCCCGGGAGCGGCTATCGATCTTGGTTCTTTCATTAGCCCACACATTTGGCGCTAGTACTGGTGAATTTTCCAGGAAGCAGAATCGAGGGGGATTTATATATAAGATGTAAGAACTTGTTTCTCTGTCGATATGAACTAAATAGGTTTCGACTGAATCAGGTCGAAACTTTTTGCACCGTGCTATTTCTTTTAATCTAGAATGAACAATCTACCTTACAGCGAAAGAAAATTCTATCGCATTGATTCAACCTTTCTATCAGAAGTGAAGAATGGCATAAGTTTTGACTTGTATAGAATATAATGCAGTGCGTTTTTGCCAGTTGATATATTGCCACAAATAACTATGAATCAATAGTTTAATGGATTATCACAGTAAGGCCGCCCCTTGGGGTTGAAATTCTTGGGGAAAAGATACTTCTCTCTATCACTTGTAATTACTATTGATCAATTTCATTTTTTTTCATTCTACTATACATTTATTATTGTCAATTATCTTTGTGATTGTCGTTTGCTTTTGTCCCGCTATATCTGTATGTCCGTGTTACTCAAACTCGCTTTCGTGAGTAGATCTAATGATTTAAATGTGGTGTCCGTGGTTTAGGGGTAGAGCGTCGGCCTCTTGACCCAAAGATCCTGAGTTCAATTCCCGGGAGCGGCTATCGATCTTGGTTTTGCCATTCGCCCACACATTCGGCGCGAGTACGGGTGAATTTTCCATGAAGTAAAATCTAGAGGGATTAATTCTAAGTTGTAAGAACTTGTTACCCCAACCAATGAAAATAACTAGGTTTAAACCACTTAACCCTTTCCTGTTTTACAAGTTTTTGGATCTGTCCAAATTCAAAGGTTTTGCAGACGAAAAATTAAAGTGGATTTAATTTGAAAAATAACCATTCTGTAGGGTAGAAAATAGTGTGGAAAAAGAAGAAATTGCTTGTCAGAAGCAATTTCTTCTTTTTTCACAATGTTTTCTCAATCATAAAATCACAGGCACGTAAAAAGCAGGGATTAAACAGATAAGGGTTAAATGCACTTGTGTCAAAATAATCTATTTCAATATTTCTTATTGTCGTATGTTCATTACCTTAACGATCAATAGCTACATTCAAAGTCTATATAAATGTAAAAAAAAATCGCGATTTCGCTGACATTATTGCAATTGTTAGCGTTTGATTGGTGCATGAAGAAATAGGAAGCAATAAACATAACTTTTATGCATATTTTATTAAAGGGGTAATCAATATTGCTAATCATGTTAATTTTGAACAAAATTAGCTATATTGGATTACCTCCCTTGAATTTCACTCAAAACTCACTCCACACATTCATTCAATTTCATTCCGAAATCATTCCAAAATCATTCATCTTGTCAATTTCACGATGTTGATAACTGTATGCATGTCCTTTTAACTCGAATTCGATTTCGTTAGCAGTGATTTCAATACACGTACATTTGTATAGTTAATAACAATTTTGTTCGGGATTAACAAAATAAGCGATATTCATTACCTTCCTTTAAACAATATGCATACAAGGTCTATAAGTAGCTTTCTATTTCTCCAAGAACCAATAAGACGCTTGTAGTTTCAATCATGAAAGTGGAATCGCGATTTAGTTTTAGATAGGTTCATTTTGAATGTAATTGTTAATCTTATCGTCTTAGTCATTTTGAGCGTTTTTGAATGGTTTGAGTGAGTGTTTGGAATGAATGGAGCGATGAATGAGTGTTTTAGAATGGTTTTAATTGAGATGAAAGTCAATATCACGATGTAACTAACTGTATACATGTAAATGTACAAACTTAATGCCAGATAAGTGATTCTTCATATTTGGTTCCTGTGTCTGTTCGTCTATCTCCCACTGCGCACTGTGTCATATTTCATGCGAATCTAAGAAATCTATGAAATGAGCCTGTGTGTGACATTTTCAATAATTTAGCGAGTGCTTAGTGAGCAAACATTGACCTCTAGGCAGCAAATTGAGGGGTCAGTGCAACACTATTGTAAGTGCGTAAATATTTATAGGCACTTTCAATAGTATTGCGCTAACCCTTTGATATGATGCATTGAAAAATTCTTGGATTGTGAACAGAGAATATTTAGAGGATAGTCGTTTGTTTCATTCTAAGATCGATTTATATTTCATTGAAAGAACAACAAAAGCTATATTTTCACGAATGGCAGAGCCTCGGGTGTAAATCTAGCTTTTTTTGTTCACAAAAGGAAATTACAAAATTGTGACAAAAAGAGAAAATTAAAGGACAAAATTTCCTAAAGAGCGTCATATTGCACGTGTTTGCTGTGTAACGATCATGGTGGTGTCACTTTTTAGGTTTCGTTTAGATGACGTCAGATAGGGTGAGATGAACGAAAGTGGGCCACAAGTGTTTGATAATTTCACCGATGAGGCAGTGAGTTTATCAAAATGATAATCTACCGTTATTCCTCGAAAACCCGACAAAACGTATTAAAGAAAGGTCCGTAGCTATCTATCTATCTATAATTCGCGAAGTGAAGACTCACACTCAACTGCTAAGTTTGATCTGAATCTTTAGGTGTTCTTCACATTGTAAGTTGTTGAAAATGTCTCGCAAAAACTCAAATGTAATCCGTCCCTGCGGTCATGAAACGATAGCGATTACAGATTTTAAAAAAAATACAACAGCAACTACAACGCCAAATTAAGATGTCTTCGTAAGACACTTTTGTGCCCGAAACGACATTTTTTCCATAAGTTTGACCTTGATAGTTCATATTGACCCTGTCAGATGATATTGACCTTGACTTTCAAAGATGCGAATAGTTGAGAGCAACCCTTTATGCCAAATATGAGCATTATCACTTCAACAGCGTTGAAGATTTTGGGAATATTTAGTTTGCGGGGTTAAATTTTCACTGATGATATGTTTATATGCTGTAATTATGAATTCCACGTGGGCCAAAGACCTCCTGGATACAGTTAACAACATCGTGAAGATGACAAGGGGAATGATTTTGGAATCATTTAGGAATGAAATTGAATGAGTGTGTGGAGCGAGTTTTGAGTGAATTTAATGGGAGGTAATCCTTTATCTCAAATCTTATTCAGGATGAACAAAATTGGCGATATTGATTACCTCCCTTTGATAAAAAAAAATGCAAACAAGTTCTATATATAGCGTCCTTTTTCTTCAAGAACCTATGAGACGCCAACAATTTGAATTTATGTCAGTGAAATCGCGATTATTTTTAATGACATTGTTGATTCTTTATTTTTCAATGGGTTTGAGCGCTTTTGAATGGTTTGAGCGAGTCTTTGGAATGAATCAATGGAGCGCTGAGTTTTTACGCACACAGCTGTTGTTTATGTGAGAAAAAAATATGTTATTCGAATTTGTTTTAAACAAGCTGAACCGTAAACCTCCTGTTTTAGTTTTCCAATTGTACCCCGCTTTGCACGTGCACTAGCGTGCAAAGCGGGGTACAAATGGAAAATTGTTTGCACCGCTTGGTGATCCTGAACGCAGGGCTCGTCAAGGCTCGCTTAACATTTTTGTTCTTTTCTAAACGAGATTAAGATCAGCTTGTCTAAATCAAAATCTCTCTGCAGATCCTATATGTCGTGGATGACTTCTTAAGAAATTGTGTATGGATGATGAATGGACTCCAGAGACAGGGTACTCATCAAAGCTTCATCATCGGTAAAACTAATAAACAACAACTTTCTAAAAAAAAAACTCCGTGGTTGTTATGCGTTCCGCCAATGTTATTGAATTAGGGAAAGACACGCTTGTATTTGCCACTGAGGATATCTATATTTACATAGCAAGGCATGCAAAGAAAGAATAAAACTGGGTTCATTTTTATCTCGCACAATGAATATTTTATCAAAATCTGCCATTTTGAATCATCGCGGTGTGGTATATGATATACTTGTGCGTGAAAAATACATGCAATAGAAAAATCACCCTTTTCTCAAACTTTTTCGCAAATAGAACTTTGTTGTTTGTAATGACTCTGATAATAATATTACGAAATTGTGAAGGTGAATAATTATGAAATGACCTCAAAATGATGTTTAATGAGTGCGATGAGCAACCTTTTAATGGTACGAAAGGAAGGTAAAAAAAGTATGGTAAATTCTGTTCAATTTGAAAGAAATTGACGATATTTTATAACACCCCCTCCCTGTATTCAATATACTTCATGTAATTTAAACAGATTAGCAAGTCTTGTTGGAATAAACAGAAATTTCAAAATTCAAGAAAAGTCTATGAAATCATCGGATGTTTGAAGAAATTTGAATGTAATTCGGTTCATTTGGATTGATTTAAGTGAGGTTTTTGAATAGAAAAATAAGCGAGTGATAAAATTTGGTTTTCAAATGGATGATAGTTAATCAATGATTCACTTAGTATTCAAATAAATGTCAATTGATATTTGATTAATAGCAGTTATTCCGTATGCGGTAAAATCCCTGATTAATGCCCTGGGCGGATTGAGTCTAAGTAACTGGTCGTTGCACTTAAGGTTAAGGTAAATTGGATTTTTCTATAAAAAAAAATTACACGTATTCTAGATATTGCTATAGTTTGGTTGATTGATTAAATGGAGTTTTAACGCCGCTTTCAACAATATTTCAGTTATATCGCGACAGCTGGATTACCTAACAATGGATTCCTAGTATTTCTCTCACCAGTACAACCATCACATTCTTTCTTAGCCTACAGCTGCTATCTCACATAGGTCTACGATTATAAACCCATTGGTGAGAGACAAATAGTCGGAAAGAATGAGTGCCGCCGTCGGGGATCGAACCCTGCTAAAGTTTGGACAAAAAACGGTGTTTTTATATAGAAGAAAAAAGGCCAAACTCGGATAGGGGCCTGAATCAAAATGCTGCATTTAGAATACATCTTACGAGGGGAAATTACCGATTGAGTCTGCAGGGGATCCAGGATTTCTGTAAAAGCGGTTAGGCATACATACAATAAGAGGTTCGCTTTGCTAGTATAACGCAATTAAACCCTTATTCTGTTAATTTTTAATACATATTAACAAGTTTCGACCCTGGTCAGACTCCGCGGATTGCAGAGTCTGATTGCGGTCGATATTTTAAGCACTCGGCTGATATTTCGAATTGTAGAATGATAATTTTACCTACCTTTGAAATAGTATTTAAAATGACACATTCGGTTGCCCTTAACTGGAAAAAATCTTTCATTTAAGAATTTGTTTTACGGAATTCACGGATGGTTCTATTTCGCTTGACGGATCACAGATATATATACACAATATGTCTATTAGAATACAATCTTTACTTCATAGTGATATGAAAGTAAATATAGCGTCACAGAGTATAAATGCACGACACGGATCATGTTTAAGTATAATTTTATTTTATTTTCATTTCTCTATAAATGATAAAAGGTTTTTCTTTTATTACAATTTTATTTACATCGACTGGAAGAAAAGTCAAACGTTTTATTACTTTTGAGACGTTCTTATTGAGCTATGTTGACCGCAAGCATGTAGACTAGAACATTAAGTAGCCGTCTCTTAAATAGATGTACGCTATTAAAAATATATTCAATAAAGTCATGTCTAGATTCTTAAAGCCTGATTTAAGAAGAGAAGAGAAGAGAAAGAGAAGTGAACCAATTTTAAGTTGAAGTGAACCCATTTATAGTTTAATTGGGCTCTCTCTCTCTCCCTCTCTCTCTCTCTCTCTC